>BSDF01000003.1:14325249-15544626 GCA_027925045.1 Hypotaenidia okinawae | reverse complement strand
TCCCTTTTTGTGCCATATCAAGAACTGAGCCAGGCTTAGAAGATGTATATTTTGTGAAAAGATGTAAAAGTAAATAAAGCCGATAGAGCATGTCAAGCATGGGGGCAGACTTGGCATGGAGAGGCCCAAAAATAAAAATGTGGGATCAGAGGGGAGACGGAGATCCAGTTAACCCTTTAAATTACCATTCTCAGTTAATATTTACAGAAGTCCCCAGTGTTGTTGGAAATTCATTCCTTCCCTCAGTAAAACATAAAATGTAAATACCTGAATTTGTTGAACAAAATCTATTTGCAGACTCGACTAGAGCTGGGCAGAGCTGAACCTTCCTACTGTTTTCTCCAGTGCAATACAAAAAGTATCCCATGGCTTTTCCATATAAAAGTGCAGTTGCTTTGTTATTTGTAACACAGACAAGCTCCCATCATTAACTTGCTAAACAAAGATGTGCCACTCTCTCTTTGCAGTGGCATTCTCAACAAACTGCTAAGAAGTACCAGCAGTGTGTATTGTTAGATACAAAGATTACAAAGACACAGATATGGATACAGATGCATGCAAAAATTTAATGTGCATCTTTCCTGGTGTCTGCATGACAGGCCTTTTCTTAATGATTTAACACGTTTCAAGAGATTTCCAATGGCTACATAAAGCAAACTGAGCCAAGTTTTCTTCTTAGTCTATCAGTGCTAGGGGGCAATGTTATAAAATGTGTGGGCTTGAACAGTATACTGTTTCCTGGGTAAAGGTTTTTATTGAATAAAAGGGTTTGCTGAGCTGTATTTCCCCTTGGGGAACTTCAGGAGAGAGGCAAAGTGTTTCTAAATCTGTTTTGTGCTCACCTGAGGGACTGCAGATTGCTGCCTGGCTGCACTGGGCCTGCCTCAACAGACAGCATGAGGAGCTAGTCCTTTGCTTCTCTTCATTCCTTCACCTTGTTGAGTCACTTCTCCCTATATTGAAGAAGAAATGAAAAATCCTAGTTTACAGGAGGATTTTTTGTTCTTATGTAGGCCTTATTTGGGGAAGAGATTCCTAAGAGAAAAACCTACTTGGAGATCTATCCAGCCCTTCTCCTCCAGAAATTTCTCATAATATTGTTTCATACACCCTTTTTGTTTGAAATAGACCAAATCTAATGTTTGGATTAGATACCTTGTGCAGGAATAGAATCTTTCATATAGATTGAATGTGCTTTTATGGGATATTTTATAGGTGATTGGGTCCTCTGTTTTAAATAAAAGAAAGCTCCAAACAGAGGGATGGGCTTTGATCCCTGCAGCCTTTGATCCCCACTCAGGTCTGCTTTGGCCAACGCTGCAGGAAGGGAGACTACCTGTGGAATGGCTTTTATCATGAAGCATGACAGCAATGACATCTCTGACCCTATGTGAAATGTGGCCTCCCAAATGAATGTAATTTTGATAATGTAATGCTTATTTATATCATGCTGCACTTTTTAGTCTTGCTCAGGATCATGGTGCCAATTTGCAAGCACACAAAACATTTTGATCTAAGTTGATAGAGCAGCAAAGGGATAGGAAAAAACAGGGAGGTAAAACGTCTTTTTCTCTGCCTGAACAGAGACAAGAGAAAAATCCTGCTCTCCTGAATCCCAGCCCCATGTTCCATGTCAAGACCTGCTTTGCTGGAGTTGGATCCCTTGAGCTATCCCAGATGTCATAAATTTTCAGGTCTGACCAGCATTCTGCTCATCCCCTCCCCCTCTCTTGGGCTGGCTGGGGCACACAGGCTGTAGGTTAATTACTTGATCTCCAACATTGGGAAACTGCTTCCGATTCCCAAGCGCTAGCAGTTTCAGCAGCTCCCTAGGTACTCATTCCAGCCCAATAACAGTGTCACTGACTCTAGGGCTTTTCTGCTTGTTCTCTAATTCTCTTTAATCATATGGGACAGTGTAAGACAGCGTTCAATTCAGCTTTTTGGTTTGTTTTTCCTGTTCAGATATTTTGAAGCTATGCAGAGACCTCAAATCTTTTGATGACTTGGAAAGAGAGTAAGACATGTAATTAAGCATAACAAACCCATTCCTGTGACACAGGACCTTTTAGTTTGCCCAGCCAGGAACCATAATTCAAGCAGCACAACAAATTAATATTTCATTGATTGCTTCAGTGGTCTGGGGGCGTATTAACTAAAAGCTATTGTGCATGTCAACAGGAAAACAAGTATGTTTTCATCAAATGGCAGGGAGCTTGCAGTGATGTTGGAGGCTGGTAATTGAAACGTAAGCATTGAAGTACAGTCAGCCACTCCTGGGAAGAATGTGTATAAGACAAGAAACTCAAGTAGTTTAAGGACATTTCTGGCCAGGTTGGAAAAGACAGTAGAATGCTGAAGGAATAATGTAGAAATTATACTGGTCAGCACATTCCCAAGGGCAGAAACAGGGCACAAGAAAAATGTTGATTAAATTTCTTTCCCTGTATTTGGGGTTTGACAAGTTTTGGTTGTCTCATGTTGATGTGTCTGAATGCTGGTTCTATAGGGATGGTCCAGCAGCTGGGGTACTGGGGGACAGAGTAGTTCCTTCAAACTTTCTAATTTCAGGACAGAAGCACCAGTTCTGGGAGAGATTTGGCACAAGGATAAGGATTAAAATGTTCTTCAGTTTTCTGGTTGAGGAGAGCTCATTTGTGTCAGTACTACTGTTTTTCTATTGGAGTGGGGAGTCAGGGACCCCCTAAAAGCTGTTCTTCCTGGGATCCTCCAGAGTGTTTCCCATAGTTCCTCAGTATGCTGTCCATTTTTCTGTTCTATTTCAAGGACTATAGGCTCCATGAGAATTATTTTCTTTCTGAAATACTGTATGTTGATGTTTGGGGGGTGAGGGAGAGAACTCAACAAAAAATTACCCCCAAAACCAAATAAACAACCCAAACTTCTTTGACTTTCCAATTTTGTGAGAAACTTCTCTTCAATCTGCTGGTGAGCTGTGGCCAAAACAGGAGTTCAGTTTCTTTTCTCCCTATATAGACTCTGTAATCTCATGGCTTGGGTTTTTTGCTTTTGTTTAATTCTAAAGCAATGCTACCGGCAAGTGAGTAAAAATGTGGTGTAGCTGATCATGGATGTTAGGCAGGTGTTATGTCAGGGAATAATGCAAAAGCAAGGGTGATTTCTAACTTCCTGCAAATCA
The DNA here is from genome assembly GCA_027925045.1 of Hypotaenidia okinawae. Classification (NCBI taxonomy): domain Eukaryota; kingdom Metazoa; phylum Chordata; class Aves; order Gruiformes; family Rallidae; genus Hypotaenidia; species Hypotaenidia okinawae. The sequence continues at coordinate 15,541,466 of BSDF01000003.1, read as the reverse complement.
CTGAGGGCTAACCATTTTGCTAGCATTTGGCCCTTCAAAATTGTTGCCTTCAGTCTCTTCATGCTGTCTGACAAAAAAGAGTAAGAAATCAGGAGTGCAAGCACGTTCACGTTCTCCACCATTAGTGGATGATGAATAAGGTGTCAGGTGAGGTGGTTTACTTGGAAAGCAAAATGGAGGAAAGCAACCCTGTAAAAGGAGAGGCAGTCCTTCAGGAGGCAGAGAGTTGTTGAAGGAGCACAAAGCCATCATTCATTCTTTGCAAAATATTATTTATGTGAGTTACATTTCAGTGACACAACATTTTAAATTTAAGTCAGCATATAAAAACATACCAGCTACTGGTAATTGAATAAACATCCAAGAGGAAAAACCCGCACAAACAATTTTTTTTCTTGTTTCTATTGATCTCTCCTCCATCACAAGGCACAGTGTATTTCTAGTACAAGCAAACTTTCGATGTGCTGAGACACAGTGAAGCTCATAAATTATTTGGAGATCAAGGAAATACTAAATATGCTGCAGGGAGAGGCTCGGCAATGCAGGAAACAACTTTCTGACAGGAATTAGAGCTGATCTATCTTTTCACTCAGAAAATGAAACCATGAGCTCTCTACAGATTAAACCTACAGAGGGATACGTGGTCTGGATAGTTGGCTATATTGTCCTCTCTTCAAAGTTCAGTCTAGTAATTTAGTTTGCTTTAACTGAAAGTAAAGCCCTACTAAAATAAACATAAAAGAAGAATTATTTTCCCCTTTCAGAAACTTTCTGGTTTGGGTGTAACAATAATCTTAATTTTCTACTTGATAATTATAATGAGTTATATTTTATTTAGTGTTAAAAACATTTATTGAGTTCTCCCTGAGATGGTTGTGTATCCCTGCTTAAAAAAAAAATAGATGTTTATACAAGAACTAAAATTATATCCTGACTGGTTGAATGGATCATTGCAATTATGTTTGACCCATTGAGTATAAAGACAGGTAAGTCTCACATTTGCTGGATACTGGTTTTAATGTCTGAGAGCTGTGACTGACAGCTGAAAGCTGCTGAGCTGATCACCTGGAGCATTAATATAATGCCATCCCTTAGCCCAACCTTGGCATGGAGCCAGAATAGTATTAATATTTCATAAGATAAACCTCTGATAGCAAAACATTTTGAATACAGATTGAGAGATGAGAAATGAGAGAAGCAGTCTGGGTCAGATTCTCAGCCATCATAAATTGGCCCCATTGGGCTGTGGAAGTGTGCTGCATTTTGACATTGTTCCTTTGAGAGCTTTGTACTGGACAGGTGCTGATGAGGAAAGCAGTTTTCTCAAAGTGTAGGCTGCAGATAGAAAAAAGCAAAATGTTTCCCCTAATTATTTCTAGGCCGCATACCTGGGAAGTGAAGCTTTGCTCTTTGGGGTGGGAGATAACCGACTGCACCCCACCTCTCCAGTTCTCCAGTTTGCTCTGTAGTCGCCCAATGTCTCTGTCCTAGCCCTTCCTCTTTTCAGTTGCCAGACAATTGCTATGGCAAGTAGCCCTGCACAGCCTGGCCTCAGTAAAATTTTGCCTCACGATGAGAGGAAAGTGAGATCCAAAGCTGGCCGCTTACTGCAGGTGCAGCTCTGGGGTCCATTCAGATGCTCCCCAGAAATGTTACAGCAGGCCCAGCTGAGACAGTGTGTCTAAACACTGGATGATCCATACACAGCATGGTCAGCTCTGCCACTTTTCCAGGTCCATGGCTTTATTTTCCCTGCAGATGCTCTTTCTGTCACCTGTGAATTAGCACCACAAACTCAAAAGGCAGTATGAATGATAGGGGCTGTTGCAACACGTTTCTCCCTTAACAAGGCAGCTGTGAAATTTCCATAGAGATGTAGACACAACAGAAAAGATATCAAAGGTTTTTACCTTGCAGGAGATTAATTGTAACTCATAGGGACCGGCATTGTGCTTTAACTGAGCTCACCTAGGCAGAATGTGAACAAAACCTGCTATGCTTGTTGCCTGAACCTTAACCCTAACAGAAACAGCTCTGTCATATCAGAGCAACACTGAGTTAGGGCTATGCAGATTAAACCTCACCAAGAAAGGTATAATTCTTGTAAATTTTAATCCATTTCACTTGGAGGCAAGAATCTCTGGTGATTTGTAACTTTTAGAAAAATGTAATTTAAATTCCATGGTGCAGGCTAAACAGGAAACCAATTTTCAAGCAGACTTTAGCAGTGAAAGAGGCACTCATTTTCCTGCTTTTAATTTAGAGGTTGGGTAACTAGAAGAGAGGCAGAAATGTAACACTTTTTCCCTGCAATTTTTATCCTTTAATTGAAATACCCTTGGCTGTAGCACATGTTTCAATAACTGCCAAGCAGGCAAAAATGGGATTTTCAGAATGGATTAGAGGGACAAGGCCTGTTGAAAGGCACCTGTGCAAATTGCACTGAGAACAAAGTAGGTGCTGAACTCTTACAGAAAATCGAAAGGAGCGAGGCTTTTACTTCTATTTGTGCCAAAAAACCCCAATCTTTCTTAATGATATATTAAGTCTTGAGGCCTCATTCACACAGAGCTGGGTGGGGTTTTTTCCTTATGTGCTGTCTTTTTTAAAACGACTTCTTGTAAAGGAAGACTCCTGGGTTGAAGAAGGGATACTGCACATTACTTGAGACTGCATCCAGCAAGGGACTTGGATAATGAGAAGGTGGCCTGGCAGCCTTCTGACATGCTCAAGTGGAACCCACGTCCTGTAAAGGGAGAGCTTGGTGTTTGAGAAGGAACTTGAATTCTAATCCAAACCAGATAATGTGATTTAGAAAGAGGTGGCATGAATTGTGAATCTGCCCCAGATTAGAAATAAAATATCTGAAGCTCTCTTCTGGCACCCTTTCTTGGTAGCTGTTTTAATTCTGTTGGGCTGAGTGCTCTGATCTTGTCACCCCACTTAGTTATGTGCATTTTTCTTTTGCCGACAAACCTGCAGATTTAGGATGAAAACAGTTTGCAGCTGATTAAGCATGGTGTGCCTGGCAATTTCTTGCTAATCTCTCTTATTGTGCCCTGCGTAAAAATGACAGTCATGGTATAAATCCTCATTTAAATCAATACCTGCAGGTGCTAATCTCTGAAGAGGAAAATGTCAAATACCTCCTGCTGTGTGCAAGGACTCAAATTGTATGGCATCAAACATTAAAGGCTGCTTAAATTGTTCACCTTTTTTCCTTTGCCTCATGCTTTGTACTTTCTTTTCTATCATTCCTTATGTCATTAACCTTTCTCACATAAGTGGTGCCTTAATGGTGGCCGGGTGTCATGAGGTGACTTAGGGTTCAACATTTTCTGTTCTTCACCACAAGGGTTGCCAATCACTGGAACAGGCTGCCCAGGGAAATAGTTGAGTCACCATCCCTGGAGGTATTCAAAAGTGGTGTAACATGCAGATGTGGTGCTTAGGGACATGGTTTGGTGGTGGACTTGACAATGCTAGGTTAGTAGTTGGACTTGATGATCTTAAAGGTGCTTTCTATGACTCTATTGTCACTTCTTGCCCTGTGGTGGAGCCACTGAGGGTCCTAGCTCTCATAATGTCTTGGACGGTTACCAGAGTTCTGGAGTCAGCCTTCTTCTTTGCTCATGGGACCTCTTCTGAGAAGTGTTTCTAAAATCTCTGTTAGTTGCATATTTAAGTGCTAAGTAGCAGTTGGGGTGACCAGTGCTAGGAATCCTGGAGTCAAAATCAGTAGTAAAATTAGTTGGTTTGGGACCCTGACACAGTCAGCATCCTATCCCATACCCATGGATGTTTTTCATGCTGATTAACATTAGAGCACACAGTAGTTATAGAAGCCTGGTCTCCGTTCAAAAGTGCCAGATGGGAAAAGCAAGTAAGTAAACTGTGAGACTGAAAGATAGAAATGAGGACATGGTGTGTTTCAAGGAAAAATGGCTTTACCTGCCCACTCTGCATCTGCTCCATCTCTGCAGAGGTATGTGCTCTGCTTCTTAAATTAAAATGATTGGTTAGACCATATTAGCTCATAAAACTATCTCAGAATATAGAGAGAATTTCTGCTTTCACTGACATCCTTGGTTCTCTTAAGAGACAAGCTGCTCATTAATCTTTTCCTCTTTGTAATTTTTACAACTTAAAACAATCTGACACGGGGGTTTTTATAAGGTGCATGCGTGAATTTTATTTGTCTTTGCAGCAGTTCTGTTACCAAAATACCCAACTGAATTTTGAAAAACCTTAGTTTTCTTTCATTACATACTTACATAAACCCACCGCTATCTCAACCCCAGGGAGAGCCAAGGAATGCTGTGTCACTATCATCTTCAGATATGTTTAACTGCTCTGTTTCTTGATTTCAGACAGCTGCTTCTGAAATGTATTCTAGAAGCTCTTCAAATACAAGCAGCAGAAAGAGTGCCAGGCAGAACTACTTAGAGCTGGGGGATCCCTGTAATCATGGCAAACAGATGAACAAAGTATTAACAGGTCAGAGTATGAAGCCACACTGGATGAAAGCCTTCCTAGGAACAGACACCTGAGTTTTGGTTGTGTTCCCTTAGCCATGGAACAGCATGAAAGATGGATGATTGCTAGAAGGGGGAGTGCAGTATTTCCACATGGATGGCTGCAGATACCCCAAGAATGATTGGATATGTGGAATGGACTCTTTTGGGGGTTTTGTGAGAGGGAGAGAGCTAGCATTAGAGAGGAAGCTCTGTCCTCCTGAAGATGTTTCTGTGTGTTTTCCAACAAAAGCTGCTTTCAAATGTCATCTTTAAGGAAGTGCCCTTGGATTGTGCATGCTCAATACTGATTTCCTCCTGTAAAAATACAGTCAGAATGAATATACCTAACAGCCATCATCTTTTCACAGCTCTGCAGCTGGGAGGTCTGCCACTTTTCAGTCATTTCATAAAAAAAGCTGTAGTTTCTTTCTGGTTTATGGCAACTTTTGGAGGCCAGGAGCAAATAAGTGTTGGGGAAATAACACAGTGTGAGTGGTAAATTTGCACTTTTATACCTGAGACAGCTAGTGCCCATATCTGTTCATATAAATAGACCTGCTGGGGAACACCAGGTTTGTGTGAAAGCATACTTTGGGGCACAGTCTGCTTGAGAGATGTTTACAGCCAAATAAAAGCAGTGCAGAATTGCAATCTGTTCTGCCTCCATTTCCTCGGTGAAATTTCCACTGACCTCACTGCGAGTTCTGTTGCCTGATGGGGCTGAAGCAGCACCTTTCCTTTTCCTGGAATAAGGCGATGTATTCATTTCTAAGGGATGGAAGCATCTTGTACCTCAGCATTTTCATACTGCAACAAAGATTAAATGTAATTCAAGTCACCTCTCAGGAATTTGTGTGGTGAATTTAGTAGGCGGATTCAACCTTATTGTGGCTCCAGGGAGCTGCCTGATAAATCAACAACTGCTCACTAGTTGGATTTGTTTGCAGAGGCTTAAAGGCATACTGTAATGATGCTGTACTGAAAAGGTGATGCATTCAAGCCCTTACAGATGTGCAGAGTCGGTACTAAATAATTATTTAGAGCTGTTTCTATGTACTTTGCAAGATTCCAAGTCAAATATTACAATAAATACATAAGGAAATGAACATTTAGACTTCTGGGCAGCTGTAATGGAAATGCAAGTTCTTGCAGGGAAGCCACCTGGAAGCAGTCAGACAGGGGGCAGTGGGTTTACCATGACAGAGTAGTACGTCTCAGTCACACATTTGCTCAGCTTTCTTATTTTCAGGGAAGTTGCTTGCACTTTTCTGTTTAGGCTTTGCACATGTTTGGACCTCACCTCTTCTCTGTGTCTCTTCTTTCATGCCCTGTTTCTTTTCTGTATTATCTTTGGTTTAACCATCTTTCACTTCTTTCCCTCCATCCTTCCCTGCATTCCCATTGGCTTTTTCACTTTTCTTATCCCTCAGCCTCATACATTCTTTCTCTTCAGCCCCATTACTGTGCCACTCTTCTGATGTTATTTTTATCTACGTTTTCCTCAGCAGCACACAAGGGCCAACTAGTACGGTGTAATCATGTATCTGTATCCAAATGGAAGGAGAGTTGCAGCTTCTTTGGACCTTAAAATCATTGTATCTTCCAGGTACCCCCTGGCTTTGAAAAAGAAAAGACCAGCACATGGTTCCTCCCATGCTACATGGTCCAGGTAGTGGGGTTGTGCAGGGCAGCTTGAAAGAGATTCTTCAGAGAGGCTCTGAGAGTGCCACCCCTTTCCAATGAGACCCTCAAGGTACAATAAGGACCTGAGCCATCATATTCAGATCAAGGCCTCACCTGGGAGCACTTAGGTCCCCTGTACTGTGTTGTAGAGAAGGACAGGTCAAGACACATTCAACATATATTTTGGAGTTTTTGCCCAAGTCTAATGTAGTCATAACCAGTAAAGCTCATTACAAAAGGTGTAGGTGTTATCCTGCCAGAGGGAAATGTACTACAGAATGTGGCTTAGGAGCAAAGGGATAGCAGGCTGTGTTGGAAACCATCCCTGCTTTACAGAGAGTTTCTGCAGTCTAAAAAAATCATCTGTTATGTCTGGCATTTGCTCAACCCACAGAACTTAGTTATATATCATGGCTTGTAATTTATCTATTAGCTGCCAAGCCCTGCTGATAGACTTTTCAAAGACCTGTCACCCTTTGATGAAATGCTTATGCTTAGCTCGTTGCCTCTTTGACCGTGTAGTTACAGCAGATGCTTTAATTGTAATAGAGGGAAACCCAAAGCTTAACACTTTTTTTTTCTTCTTTTTTTTTGCAAATCCACAAGGGGAAATGAAACTTCTATGCAGATTATTTCCTGTGTAGTTTCTTGAAAAAGATAAAATAAAATTGCCTTCAAGGAGCCCTACCTTCTTATTTTATTTTAAAAGAAGTGTTGGTACAAAAGAACTGGGCGTGTTCTACCAGGTTAGCAATTCAAACCCCATCTTGCTGAATGCACCCCATCACAGCCTGTTTTATAAGCTAGCAAACCATATCTTAAGGCCTGTTTCCCAGCTACAAGACCTTACTCCTTTAATGGTTATCTTTTAAAGCCTAATCTTTTAATTTTCAGTGTAATGGTGCCTCAGTATGCATTATTAATACTCATTTGTTCTTACAAAAATGCTACACCTGGTCTTAAGTGTCCCTTCCTTGTCAGTGATTTCCCCTAGATGTGTTTTCTGTGATTCTGCACTTGTGATTTCCAGAGCAGCCCTGACCCTTTTCTCAACCAACCAAAGCAGCAGAAGAGAATTCTGCTTCACAACCTTTGGGCTGACTCTTGGTTCCCGTGGCTGCCCTCACTGGGATTTTTGGTTGTTGTGTTTTGTTTTTTTTAATACTGGCAGCATTTTCAATCTTTCCTGAATCTGAGTGACCACAATTATTCACATTATTGCAAATATTGCAGCTCATCAGGTCCTTGACTAAAGACAGGTCCTGACTTTTTCAGAAATGTTAGCTATCTAATAATTACCAATGGCTATTAGCACAAAGATAGCTAATAAATACTTCAATCTCAGATGCTGTTTCCCTTTAACCTTGCAGCAAATACTGATTTTAAGGTACAATTTCCTTTAGATATGTGCAAGTAGTTCCTATGATGTCATAATTATGCCTTCTTTCCTGAAGGCATTCTGCCTTCTAGCATTTGCCTGATTTCATTTTGTAAGTTCAATAAAAGCAACTCAGATCTGACATCTTAGCCAAACCATTGGATGCCAAGAAAACTTCAATAAGCCCATGTGGCAGAAGTCACAAAGCCATCCTTCTCTCTGCTGTTGTGAGCACCAGCTCACAGTCCACTCCTGCTTTGATTTCCTGGTGACCTTTCCTTTCGGTGCTCAGACTTGTCGAGATTCTCTTGAGGGATGCTACAGAAATGAATGGAATCGCTTCCTGAGCAGAGAAAAGCCAGACTTTAAACAGACAGCTGAGAAGGGTGGGGGATAAATAACTCTAAGAATGGTCTGTTCTTCAGAAGGAAAAACTTGTTTCTCTGCCAAAAAGTTAGAGTTCTTGTTGCCTCCAGCCAGTTACTTCTGGGGGCAGCAAACATGGGGTCTTGCACTTTTTTGGTCTCTCATGCAAATGTTCCAATAGTGGATGCGTGATTAAATTAGATAAGTCTAATTTGTATAAATGCCCCCATTTTTCAAGTAAGTGCAATGCTGGGATGTGAGTGGCAGACCTGGGAGGGAATCTGGTCTCTGAATTCACGTATTTGAACCAGAGAGCTCACTTCCCTTTGAGGGCACACTGTCATCACGCAGCTTTTCCTTTTTAAATCCTTTTGTCAGCATCATCATCTATCATGTATATGTGGGTAGTTTTATTAAGATGACTAATATATTAATAGCAATCACTGTTCATTTTTAAGATTATTAACAGTCTACTTTATTATTCCTCAATAGTGTAATGGGTGCACTCAGCCCGTGTCTATACAGCAGTGTCAAGCTGTGCTTGTCACCTGTTAGCCATGGTAATTCAATGTGTGATTTTCAAAGTACATACAGATGAATGGTAATGGTCCATTGGTACCGGGCTACTTCAGGAGGAAGTGGTACTTGCAGTGAGGCAGGAGTGGAAATGAGATGACAATCAGTGGCTAGCCTGTGCTGGATTGGGTGATAAAGGAAAGAGAAAAACCAAAAATTCCTGGACCCTTCATGAAAGAGGGACCATTTTCTGGCTGGACCTGTCATGAAATTTGTTTCACAAAAGAAGGAAGGGGAGCACTGCTGCATTAGGACATCGGTGGGGTGTCTTGGGCAAACAGCACACCAGCAGCATTGTGCAACAGGCCTTGGGCTGAGAGCACTGCACGCAGCTCTTCCTGCTCCCACTAAGTGGTTCAGAAACCAATTTATAGACGCTTTCTTGAGAGCCAGAATAAAGGATGTTTGCTGATGTTATCTAAACTGTCTCTAAACTGATTCAGTTAAACGGCTAAAACTTTTTTTCCCATTTTCTTGCCCCAGTGTGTATTCAAGGCCTGTGTAGGTTATAGACAATAGTTACCATTAGTGCTAAGCTGCTTTCATCCCTGAAGCTCAAGTGCTTTGCAAGGATGAGTAAGTGTTATCAATCTGATTGAAGAGATACACGTGCCCAATTACAAAGGCTTGGAGCAATTGTTGAAGAACCTAGTGAGTGAAACTCAGGCTGTATGGCCTCAGAGAGCAGGGAAAGCTTCCTTGGCCCACTTCTGTGAGGCTGTCTCTTGCTTTTCTGAGCTGGAAGATAGTTATGTGCATGTTTACCAGAGTGAGAGGGCATGTAAGGAGATGCATAAAGGAAATAAAGCTTTTATACCAATTCTTGCATTTTTGGAAATTAACAGTGTAGTACTGAAAGTGAAAACAACTATTCGTTCTTTTGACTGACTTGGTTCCCTACTGAAAAGTGCTCCATCTTTGCCCTGAAATGGTTTAAAAGGAGATAGAATATGTGTTCTCCTGAAACTGAGTGATGTGACTGTCACAAATCATCTTATTCTTAGGATAAAATATGCTCACCATGAGCATTTCTGGTCATGGAGCTATTCTGATCTCTTGGTGTTCATCAGAGCTCAGGAAAATGGGAAGGGTCATTGTTGCTGATTAAATGAAGTTGATTTGTTGAAACAGAGGAAAATACAAATCAGTTTGTCAAATCAGGAAAGTAGATAGTTCCATCCAGGCCACAGAGTACATGTTATGAAAGGGTCTGTCTTGGGAAGGAAGCAAAAAATCTAACAACAGAACTGAGGCTGTAGCTGTTCAGAAATCGCCATGTGTTTGCTGTGTTGTGTGAGGGGCTCAAAGTCCTTGCTTATTACCTCTCAAAAATGTAGATGTGGAAGGATCATGACTTCTGAGCTGGTGCCTCAGCAAAGCATGAGTTTTAGGCTCTAGTCCCTTTTCCAAGATCTTGCTATGCTTCTTATGCAGCAACTCCTGAATATGAAATGCATAAACAGTCTTTTTGCCATGTCTGTGCTTTAGGTAACTGCAGGCTATGGAAATTCAGGGTTTCACTTTTGGACATGGCTAAATGTTACCTCCTGGAAGCTTTAAACCCTCTTTGGGATATGTTGCCATTATGCATTGTGTTATAAGACTTCCAAAATTGAACTGTACACACATTTTACTAAGGTTGTTTCAAAACAGAGGTTTGAGTTCTTGAATCACTTCTACATTGGTGAAAATTTTATTTGGATTTAGAGGTAATAGAAATGTTCATAATTTTTTATTACTCTATTTCACGCTGTCAGACTTTCCAGCTTTCACAGACAATCCAACAGTTCAAGTAAAATAAAATAATTTGAACATAACTTTTAAAATTGTTCCCCCCAAATTCCATGGCCAATGAGCCAACCCAGTGGTGCAGCGAATTAGCAAAAAGCCCTGGCTTTATAGCCGTTGTACAACACCCAAACATGAGCTGTAACCAGCTGTGCTGTGTTTGGTCAAAGATTTGTGAAGGCAAATTTTGGAAGCGGGGAGCCATCAGAAGGGTTGGGGTTGTTATAAACGCTTCTGAGTAGGCTGGGGCTTTCTGCTTATGCACTGTGTTTCTTTCTCCAGTAGTAAACAGAAGACTTGAGACCAAAGTTAGAATGAAATCCCTTACCATACAGATTTGCTCAAGTGTTGTACACATATTTTGAGCAGTGTGGCTGGTGCCACTTCAGTAAAACCTGCATGTTTCACCACCTGTTAGAATATTACCCATACAGTAAAGAGCTCAGAAGAGAGGAACTGAAAGATTTAGAGCAATGCCACCTAGTGATAACATAGAATCTCTTGAAATAACTCAATTTTAATTTTACAATCTTTAAGATGTTTATTCCTTTACTGTACTCTTTGGCAATTCTGCTTGTTAGCATGGGACTTGGACATCAAAAATGCCTTGAGGCATAGGTAGATGTTTTTCTCAGCATCAGCTTAGATTTTTAGGTATGGCACGTGTCCCACTGATAGCAGCGGGCAGAACTGACCAGAAGAAACCCTCTTGCCTCATTTCTTTTCTTCTGTCCTATACCAGTTAGTGGCTGAGTGCTGATACCTCTGCTTAGCAGGAGGGAGTGCATCTGAATCTGACTGGTTTTAGTCTTTGAAGCCTGCTAGTGAATCTTTGGGGTTTCCCCCCACCCCGCCCCCAACAGCTGCTCGAATAAGGTGGCTATCTATTCCTTATTTTAAAAAAAATGAAACCTCTCTTCACTTTTGACTGTTCTGCAGCCTGTATCAACTGAATATAGGGTGTGCTTTGTCCCACATTTCAGCAATAACCAGAGGAGTCTATGCAAAGATACAATGATGTGATTTGATAAGATCCAGGATTGTTGCATTACAGATAGAATACTGCAGGCTTCTATCCCTTTTCTGGTGCTTTTCATATACCTTTTTATTATTGGATTTCCTGGTAATGCAAACAGCTATTCTGTATCTACAGTGTATTATTGTGACCCTTTAATAGCCAAAATTTGGACTGTTCTATATCATATACTTCCATAAGAAGATTGAATGGATACATTTCCTGACGAGATTATTTTTCTCTTGTGATGCCCTTCATGATGTTGGTGATCCTGTCACTTAATTTCCTCATGCAAGATGTCACCATGGTTCAAAGGGATGGCTCCTGAGAGTAACCTGAACAGGGTATAGCTAAAGCAACCTGCCAAAACAAACCTTTGAGGAAAAGAGCAATACATATTTGGTGAGCCAGGTACTTTTTCTTCTTGATGTTTTTAAAATTAGTCTGTGGTTCTGCCAAGCTGCTTCTCACATTAAAAAGAAATAACTCTCCCATTGTAAAGAAATAATGAATTATTGAGGAGACTCCTGAAGGGTATCTCTCCTTGAAGCCAGCATTGTAGTTCTGATGGAAAATAGGTTCTTAAAATCACTCCTTAAAATCTGATTGTGAAGCAAAGTAAACTCAAAATCAGACCCAAAACAAACCCCCAAATAAACTCAACTTTGTTTTTGCCATATCAATGCTGTTATTGATGGCTTGACCTCTCATCTGCTCCTTATGGCTTCTTTATTTTCTACAACTAAAATGAAGATGTAGCCAAACACTGGGGTTTAGCAGTGGTTTGAAGTGAGCTCTTGAGCAGAGCCTGCATATTTCTGTGATGTTCATTATCGTTAACTTGCAGAAGAAGTAATAACAGGTAATACATTTCCTTATGAAGAGAATGATGATATGAGAGCAGTTTAGGGCACAAAACATGTGGTTTTTTCCTAATGATTTATTTGCTCATATTTTTTCCTTTCTTCATACACTGTCAGAATTTACTTTCTCTTTTTCCATTATGAATGTGCAGTGGCTTTTTGGTGAATTGTTTAGGAAGACATGATACTGTTTAGTGTGACAATATGTGTATATACGCTTTATAATGATTTGGAAAGGGACAGCACTACAGAAAAGAGGGTGTAGGAAGAGATGTATTTGTTTTCATGCCAAAACTCCAGACAAAATTATTTCTGCCCAGGGAAAATTTCAAAGAACAGATAGGCTTTGTCATCTGTCTCCCACTGAATTTCAGTAGGCTTTGTATAGCCTGCCTTTTAGAAAATCCTCGATTTTTCTTTCCAGAAGGCTGTTTATTGTTGTCTACAGCACAGCACTTCTGAACCTCAGACTGGAATGAGGTTTCATTGTGCGAACAGTCTAAGCAGTGATTATATGAGGTGCATGGCAGATGGAGGGAAAAATTCAAGTTTTCATTTCTCCCTGTGCTGCTCCTGCTGCTAACCTGTCACCTCTGTGCCAGCTGCAGTCTCTAGCAAACAGCTCTTCCTGGTACCATTGGGAACAGAGGTTTGGGCTGGTGGGCCGTGGCAGCTGTGCTCAGTGCCACCTTGTCATAATGTGGCACACTCTGACCTTCCCGATGCCCAAGCCAGTGTCTGCAGAAGACTCTGTGACATCCTCTGAGCTTTGTGCCCCAGTTTTTATTCTGTGCCAGCATCCCAGCTCCAGTGCCTCTGTACCAGGAGTGTGAGAAGGTCACTGGTTGCAAGGGGAAAGGTTTTTAGGCAAGGCCTGGGAATGATACAGCTGAATGTGACAAAATCTAAAGGTAACTATGCAGAGATCCTGAACGACAATAACCTTAACATGGGTAAATAGCCATTAACTTAAAACTATTATTCTGGTATAATGCTTTAAGCTATTTTGGGGGATTTCTTCCCATTTTTAAAAGAAGTTATTGAGATTATTGTTTTTTAATCCATGATTACTTGATGGAAAAACTATTGGTCTGCAGGCTATGGCAGGAGGGATTTGAACTGCAGGCCTATGAAATTGGTACAAGAAAGAGCACGGACAAATTCACCTCAGTCATGTACCAAGCTACTTAACTCTGGCAGCACTTGGCAGCTGAATTACAAGAAAAGTGATTGAAGCAGCCCAGAAGAAATGGAGGAGATATTTTTCCGATCTTTGCCTCTGCTTTTCAGTGGGCTACAAGGCTTCAATTTGAAATGGAAAATACAGGGATTTTGTAAGATCTATCAAAAGGATATTTATACAATGAAGTCTTGAAATGTTTTTTTTTTCCTGTCAACAAAGAGAAGAAAGTTAGTAGTAGAACAGCTTAATTTACTTTATAGAAACCTGGAATCTCAAAGATTGAAAGAAACCTACATTTACCTGTGTATATGGTGCCAGATCACTAATTTATGGAAGCCAACTTGTCTTTCAAAGAGCTTTCAGCTCAGATTAGAGCAACTTCTTGTTTTATTTTCCATCCTGCCTCTGTAAAATCTTTTTTCTGTGAACATACGTCTTTTTTTAGCACTCAGATTTTTTAAAAAATAATTTGACTTTTCTGATTATTTAGGAACAAAGCCTGGAATTTTAATACATGGAAATAAAAAAATAATAATCTGAAAACATGTCTTGGTTTCATACTTGCTAACCATTAAGATAAACATCATTAAACGTGCTATGGGGAACGCAATATGTTTGAATGAGAGAAATCTAAAATGAAATGGACTACAGAACCCCCCAAATTTGTCAACACTATTTAATTAGAAATCAAACACCTGTGTTTTACCCAAGAAAATTGTCATAGAAATTGTCAATACTGCCTATGAGTTTTGATTGCAATAAGCTACATTTTTGGTGGGCAGCTGTTTTGTCCTATGTCTCAGCCAAACATTCACAATTAGTGCTCCAGCAAAGCTGAAGAGCTTATTATTAGTTGTTGCAGACATATGTTGTCAGCCATTTCTCTTTGTCAAAGAGATAAGGGCTCAGAAAGTTGAACAAACTATAATTATTCTGTTCTCTCCCTCACCTTACCTAAATCTCTCTGTAATTCATTTGGGACACAGTTGGAGCTTTTGGAGGCAAACAGATTTGTTGCTAATTCATAAAAGTTTTCTCTCTCAGAGGCCATCTTGCTGGTTCCTTTAATGTTCCCTTTTGAATTCCGCTTTCAGTCTTTCCTCTGCATGATTTTTCTCCCTAGCTACTATCTATCCAGACACTTTCCTTTGGCCCAGTCATGCCAATGGTTCTCAAACATCTTTTTACCTTGACTTTCTTCTGCCCTTTTCCTTCAAGTCACCTGTTGCTGTTGGGTTTTGTTTTGGCTTGTCTGGGGGTGTTGTTTCATTGGGGTTGTTTTTTTACACTAGTATTTCCAGGTCTTGCTTGGGAGCTTTCTTTCATCCATTGTTATCTTCTAAAATGCCACTGAGACCATCTGCTCCAAGCTGATGCTGCTGAGCAATTCTAGTTCTCTAATGTCATTTGCACAGACCCTGTTTCCAGACAGACTCGGTCTTCGGCAAAGATCTCGGTAGCATAAAACCCAAACAAGCCTGGTAAATGTGACAAGCATATCCTTTTAATATAAATGAACCTCATATTTTCATTACTTTTAGTACCTCTCTGCCATGGCTGCCTAAGCTGAACATTTATCTGCGTGGATATTAAGCAGTGGCCAACAGTCAGATTCAGGAAACGACTTCAGCCCATGGGTAATCATATTCCCATTTAGCAAACAGGCACGTCCATGCTGTAGTCCCAGTGAAATTAGTGAGACTTTCAGCTTGGGCCTCACCTTAAGCATTATTCATGGGCTCAGTTAAAGACTCTCTTCTTTCAAGGGCTTTATTCTTCTGCTTTGTGAACGTGCATTTTACACAAAAACTATTTCTCTGTTCGTTTTGGATTATGTACTCATAGGAGATTGCTTTCACTGCTTACTTCAACAGTTTTCACCTTCTGCCTGTCAGACACCATGTTGCTTACCAGCACCTCTGTTGTTCCTTATGTCTGGAGGTAATAAATGAAGGAAAACCAAAACTGCTTGAGGAGGAAATTACACCTTTCCTTCTCCCATCCTCTTTGCTTAGCCCAGCTGGCCTGCAGTCAGTAGATGATGAAAGGCAATTCTTATAGTCTGCTATTTACAAGACCATGTCACTAAATTGTACATAAAGTTCTTACTCATTCTGACACTTGGCAGTGTAACACTTGTATAGATAAATGAGTGTTCAGAGGATTCCTCCTGCAATTTAAAATCTAAGTAACCAGAAACTGTGGATTAGGCTTCCAGTCTTCAAGTGTCCTTTAAGCTTGAAAGGTTCATGCAGTCCCACACAGTGGTGGCATGACATATTTCATTTTAGTTCTTACTTCCTTTGCCTGGTAACTGCCAGCCTTCCTGGGTTCACATATCTTAGATACAAAGTGATGCCTGCTGTAGCCCTCTCTCTTTGCTGACAGCATTTAATGTAACATACAGCAGATCAGGAGCCATGTGCCTGTAAATGATGCTGTCATTGTTAATACCTTTGTAAGAGTAATAAAATATTCTGACAGTATAAAGCAGTGGAAATGTTCAGGTGGGCATTTTTAAATGTGGCGAATAATCTTGAAATAATAAAGATAATTGTATTCCAAGCTTTTTTAACACAGAAACATGGTTTTGCTTGGCTTTATCAGTTTGCTACACTAACTCATCCATCCATCCTTTCATCCTTGTACTCAAATGGTTCAGATGTGTCTTATGAAAACCCTCTTTAAGATAGTTGTTGCTGATTTGGCCATCAGTTCAAAGTGGAGCAATAGTCGCTGAGCTCTCTCAGAACTCACCGTGGTTTCTCTTTTGCTTTCCTCATACCCGTGCTGATCAGTATCAAGCCAGCTTAAAGCTTGCTCTTACACACTGCCCTAAAACAATCCACACATGTACCCTTAGAGTGCTTGTTCTGGAGTCTTTCTGAAGTGACTTTTATCCTGCAGCTGATGTGGGCCAACCCACAGCTGTAAGTTGGTACACTCAATTGCCATGGCAGCTCCCAATAACATGTCACTCTCTTCCTTTTCATGCTGTACATTCTGTTACACAGGTTCTCTGGTGTTCTTGGCATGCAGAAAGCATAAGACTCTAGTTCTCACTTTTCATCAAATAGGCTTGTTCATTCCTTGTCCTTATAACTTCTAAATAAGCCTGTCAAACAATATAGTTTTGCTTGCTTTCAACTGTAGGCTTTTTAACAATGCATCAAATCCTTTCTTTTTAAAGTATCTCTTCATGTCCTGTTTCTGTTGCTCCAAGTGTAGGCATTATCTTTGAGCCTGTGCCAAAGTCTACTTGAAGCATGGTTGTATGCTCACTTTGCAACTTCAGAAAGGTAAGTTTAGGGGACTCAGACTTGTGCAAAACCATGCTTGTGTGTTTCACGTGCTCATAATGTGTGAAATTCAAGCATTGTGATGTTCTGTCTGCAGTTCTTCAGAATGCTACTGCTCCTGCATCTGCCAGGATAAACAATTCAAGATGAAAGCAATGGAAATCTTATACTTAGGGCTCGATTGACTTCTACAGCGAGGAAATGAGTTCTTAAGAACTGGTCTCCTTTGGCATGGTACCATTCTGTGCAGGCCCCAGGGAAAGCAACAACTCCTGCAAATGTTAGTACTTTGTTTACCTCATACCGAATGCCAACTACTTGTAAAATGATCATAGTTATTTAATGGTTGTTTAAAGATGTAGTCAGCAATACATTTGGGAACTGAAATTGTTAAACTAGTTTTATATCATTTTTTAAATGCTGCTATAGTTCTAACTGGTAAAACTAGTAGTGTTGATTATTCGCCTTCTGTTAGAGAGGCCAAAATTTATGGGGAAACTTAATCTCTCAGTCTCTCTCACCTGATGAAGTTTGGGGGAAAAACCAAAGCAGTTCTTTTGATCCATCTTGTCTGTGACATGGCGGTGAATAAATTTGATACAAAATCAAAATGGCCTTTCTGAAATGGACTAAAAACTGATTAAACACTAGGTTCTTAAGGATAATTACAAAGTGGGAATCATTGCTGAAGTTGATTGGTTTCTGGAGAGGTTCCAGAGGACTGGGGCCAAGAAACGATCTCTGTAAGATCTTGGTAAATCCAGTATATCGATGTAAATTCATTACTGATAAGGTTTGTGGCTTAAAGAAGGAAGTTGTAAACTATGAGAGAGGACTGCTGACTGATCTGGATTGTTTGGAAAGCTGCATGTAAATAAATAATGTGTATTTCAGTAAGGTAGAGTAATATATGTCTAGGGATGTATATATCCGGCTGCGTAGGATGTAATAATCTGCCCTAGAGAGCAGCACTCCTGAAGAGGGCTGGAGGGAAAGGAGAGGTGTAGGAGTCAGCACAGGTACTCTGCCACACAGTGGGGAGACTCAGTGGTAAGGAGACAATGAAATCCTTGCCTGGTAAAACACTGAGTACCCAGTAGGAGTAGAAATGTGATGTAACATCCACTTAGCGCTGCCTGAGAAGATACCTGCTGCAGCTATGGTTCACAGTTCAAGGAGTAAAAAGATTTAATGGGAATGGTTGAAGGGATGGAAAATATGCTTTACATAAAGAGACTCAGGGAGTGCTATTAGATGTCTTTATCATCACAACCTTACAGTTACCACCTGGGGAGGAAACATTCAGTAGAAGTTTGGTAATTCCATGGGAAAATTAATATTTAAAAAAAACCCCACCAGAAGTCACCACAGGACTAAGCAGTATTTTAAGGACAGGCAGAATTGCAACTTTTTGCAAATGGCTGTAAGCAATCACTGGAACTTTCTACAATAGCTATAATAGATCAGCCTTGATTTTAAAAAAATAAAATAAATGCAGACCAGAAGCAAGACTAAATAAAGATAAGACCAACAGTTTACATAAAGCACTATGTTAGCGATCCCAGTGGTCCTGTCTGGTCTTAAACTTCTATGGTCATCAACTCAGAAAGACTGTTGCCTTTAAATGGCCCCTGGGAACTGAGTTTTCTCAGTGTTATTCAGATCTGACTATTTAACCCAGGCTTTCCCAACTTCACCTCTATTTTTGGTTTTATTTTTTTTAAAGCATCATTAGATGGACAAAACCATCAAAGCTCAGCACTGTAAAGTTTATAAGCTAGAGCCAGTTGGTGCTATCTCCTCAGCATTGCAGTGTCCCTGCCATATAGTTCTTCAGTGGCACCCACTTGCACAGCAGTACTGTCAGCCAGCAGTTGAGGCTATCAGAAGACAGGCAGTGACCAGCTTAGTCACAGTCCTCATGCAACCCCAGGATATGGTCCTGGTTTCTGAATACGTGCAGAATCTTGTCCTACTGATCTGAGGGAGCCAGGAGGGCTGCTCCATTCATTGACTTTGCTATTGATGTTCCCCCTTTCTACAGACTGGTAACAAAATGGGAAGAAGCATGCCAACCAAGAGAAGATCTCTCGGGGGAGAAAGGTTTATATTTTGTTTTTCACAGACAGGAATTAAAAATAGAGAAAAATCCTTTTCCCTGTTTATTTTTTATTTTCCTTTGGTTTCTGATCCCAAGGAACAGCAATGGATGGAAACCAGTAGGGCCTCCATCAGCTGTCAAGCAGTTGCCAGCAGGTATTACCAACCTGAGTGTCTTACAGGCCCCAAGGCACCTGGAAACACGTTCATGCAGCAGTATCTGCTTTAATATTGGGAAAGGTGTTGAAAGGAGAGGTGTTGTTCAATATTGATGAAAACAAACAAATTGGGTTAAAGAAATAACATATAAAGTTTCTTTTAATAACTGTCTATGCTTAGAATATGCATCTAAAAGCTGAATACTATTGACATAGTCTCTTAATGAGGCTGCAAAGATGTTTTCCTTCTCTACCGTGCCATTTCTAATGTTCTACCTTTCCCTTGTGTTTGATTTTTTTTTCAACATCAGTCATTCATTTACAGCACTTCTGTAGTTTTAAATGGGCTTTGGATCAGGCTCCGTTACCATTTCCTTTCTGTTTGAATAGGGATTTTCTTTTATCCAGAGGGAGGAAATCAATAATTTGTCATGGCAAACCAATGCTCATTTGGATTCACAATCACGCAGTGAACTCTCCTGTAATTTTCTAAAGCATTTTAGGATAATGGAAGCAGAGTTTCACTTGTGATCTTTGCTGTTTTCCTTTGTTTTCTCAGATTGATTTAAGCTCCATACTCCATTTGTGGAACGGATTACAGTAAATCTATCATTCTGTTTGTTTTAAAGGCAGTGCTAACTTTCCATGCTTTCTGTGCTCCGAGTCTTTCCCAGGGGACCATTCAGGGAACCATCAAAGGATTAACCTTTGACATGACAACATAACAAACACATATGTAGGACCGAGCTAAACTGCGCCGTGATGCATGCTTGCCTATTCTGTACCATTCGTTTCCACTTGGGGTTTTGTAGATTATTTTTTATAGAACCATGTTCCCACATCCTAAGGTGCTGCCACCTCTCTGACATCCCCCCAGCTCCCTACCCTTGGCTGTCTGATCACAGGGAATGCCCAGGTGCTTTCCTGACAGTGCTTTCCCTGCAAGCTCATGCCCAGAGTGTCTCTGCACAGCTGAGCCGCTGGGTACAGGACTAGTGATCGGAGCGGAGCGGGGAGCTCTGAACCTGAGCCCTTCCCCGGGCTTTGTCCTAGAACTGCCTCCCCACCACCATGGGCCTCGGCTTCTGCAAAAAGAGGGATGGCAACACGTTGCTGATTGCCCTGTGAGTGGGTGGTGTGTGGTGCGAGTTAGAGAGGGGTGCGTCGGGGTACTCCCGGGCTCTAAAGGAAAGCCGTGTGCTGGCTCCTGGTCCCGGCCATGTGGCTTTTGCCAAAGTGACAGAAGTACCTCCTTGACCCTGCATCCACCTGCCTATGGGGTCCTGCTCTGGGAAGTCTGGCTCCCCTCGCCCCCGCCCCCACCCAGGAAGAAGAGCTGGTGCCACGCGAGGGAAGGGGGTGTGTGTGTGGTGCTGAGCAGGCTGGTGTGTGGTGTACGGGTGTGATTTGGGGGGCGAGCCGGGGGCTCCGGAGAGAGGGGTATTGTGAAGGTTGTGTGAGGTGTGTTGGTGGGTGTTCGTAGAGGGAGGTGCGAGGGGTGTAGGGGAGGCGTTACGGGTGTTGCGAGGGCCGCGGGGTGTGCGGAGGCGTCAGAGATGCGCGCTGGAGGGGCAGGGGCTATCCTCCTCGCCCATGATTGGCAGCGCGGCAATCTCCCCTCCCGGCTGGTGCTTTCCCTCCGGCCGCCGCTGAATGAGAGGCGAGGAGGGGCTGGGAATGCGGAGCTGCCAGCGCGCACACACACGCGCTCTCCCACTCGCGCCCCGGAGCAGCCCCCCGCAGCCCGCCCGGTGCCCGCCGCCCGGCTCCTCTCCTGTCTCTGCCGCTTCCATTTTATTTTTTTTTTAAATTTTATTTCCTTTCCCCTCCCCTCTTTTGGGCTCTTCCCCGCCTCGCCCGCCCGGCGCCCTCCCCGCGGCGCGGCGGGCTGCCTCCGCGGGCGCGCAGCGCGGGGCCATGCCGGCGGGGCCGCCGCTGCTGCGGGGCGCCCTCCTCCTCCTCCTCCTCCTCCTCCTCCTGCTCTTCCTCGGCGCCCCGGCCCGGGGAACCGTCTACACCAACCATTTCTTAGTGGAGCTGCACGGCGGGGGCCAAGCGGAGGCCGAGCGGGTGGCGGCGGAGCACGGCTTCGGTGGGGTGCGGAAGGTAAGCCCCCCGCAGGCTCGGGGCGCTGGGGAGGTGCGGTGCCCTTCACGTTGGGCTGAGGGCACGCGGCGTCCTCCCGCGAACATCCCGGAGGCGCGGGGCCGCCCCCGCCGCGGTCCTGCCCGCGACTTACCTGGGGAGAAGGGTCGGAGCGGGGCGCGCCCCGGCTGTCCCCGCGTTAATCCCCCCTTTCCGAGGGGATTTGAGGAGGAGCGGTGTTAAGAGCCATTGCGAGTGCTTCTCAGCAGCGGCCCAGAAGGCTGATTTTACTGGACTGGGAAGCAGAGGAGTTTCCCACATGGTAGCTCGGTGCCTTTTGGCTTACTATGTAAACATCCTCCAATTGAGCTCCCATCCTGCGGGGCTCGGGAGTTGGGGCTGGGCGCAGGACCGGCTGGAGCCGCCCAGGGCTCCCTGCGCACGCCTGCCATTGAAACTGCTCCCAGCACTTAAAAAAATAATTACAGCCGCATCTCCATGGAGAAGCTTCCCCCACAATTTAAATGGAAGGTTTTATTGGGGTTTGGACGCTCAAGTTTGTGAGACGGTGGTTTCTTAATATTCCTGTTAATCTCACAGAGAAATAGGATGCCTGCAGGCTGAAGAAGCTGCTTAATATTAAGCATGATAAGCAATCGGTGCTTATCGCTAATGAATGTAAGCTGGGAAACTTCAAGTGCCACTGGAGATTGCTTTTGCTCCTGAGGTCCCGGGAAATCTGAGGTAGACACAGCGGCAGGGAGTCTCTTCACAGCTCCACTAGAAATCCCTTCCATTCAAGTTAACAGTTAGACCCCTAGATATTTTGGGGTACTGTCATATTTGGGATGAAGACAGGGAGAGGCTAATAGAACGCTCTGGTCAGTCCAGTACCTGGCAGACTTTAATGCCCAGGCAGCGCTTGGCTTGGAGGAGCATGGAGGGAAAGTGAGCTGTGAGCATTGCTGCTGCTACTTGTTTGGGGTTTTTCTTTTTCCACAGCGGTTATGAGAATGGCACCCCGAACTTGGATGAGTGAAATGGTTTAAGATCTTGATTTAATGAAAAAAAAAAATTAAAAATGAAAAAAGGCATATGAAACGAGACTCCCTCCCTCTGGCTGCCTTGTCTCAAATCCAGTGGGAGCTGGTTAGAGAAATGAGGACAAGATCGTTGTTGCTTTGACCACAGTCAACTCCTGCTGCTGATAAGATGCTTTTGTTTTGGGCTCACAGCCTTGTCCTGATAGCGACAGAGCTGGGCTGGTGATGCCCTTGGGAAAGGATCCATTGCTGGTAGCAGGTCTTGTTATGTGAAACTTAGATACAGCTCTTTGGTCAACAGTTTCCCCTTTTTATTTCTCTTCTCTTCCCATTCTCCCTTTCCTGTCCTGGGAATATATGACTGATAAGGCCTTACAAGGAGGGAAGGGTACTTTTCTGCCTAGTTCAATTTCTTGATAGTTTTGCTAGATGCTTTCAAATGATCCTGTGACCCACCTGGGGAAGAAACAGGGAGAGGGGGGTTTTTGTGGATGAAGAAATTCTGGGCTGTTACAATCCTCTCCCCTCCACCCCAGGGTGCTTCGGGCACATTAGGAGACATACAGATTTTGCATGGGAATCAATCTGGTAGCTTATCTGTGCGGAGAGCTGGAGGGAAGTCCCGCGGGTGTGTGGGAGAGGAGAGTACCTGCTTTCCAGCACATGCTGCGGGAGGGGGATACGGGGCGGGTGTGTGTGTGTGTGTGTGTGCTTCCCATGGACACGGGCGTCTCTAGGAACGAAGCCTAGCAGAGCTGTGGTGTGGTGTGATGTGCGTGTGCTCGCGGGGTGGGGGGGCAGATGGTGACGGTGGCTCCTGTACAGAGCACATGCCGTCCCAAGAGGTTTCTAGGTTACATCATCTCAGTCCCTGAAAAGCTCGAAAGCCTCCCACCCCTCCTCCACAAATGCAGGAGGAAATAGCACCCTACTCTCTGGAAGGCAGTAATTTTAGGGGACAGGGAAAGTTGGCATTTAGCTGTCTGTATCTGAGGTGAATCCCTGAGAGGCTGATAACAATCTGCCTTCTGCGTGGGGAATCTGTAACCTGGCTTTGGTGGCGGCAGTTCATAAAAGCTTATGCCATCTACCCCAGTGTCTCTTCAGTATTACTGAACTGAAGTCTCCTAATCTGTTTTGCTCTCATCAGGCTTGTCTAGCATCTCTGCTTACAGTCTGCAGACTCAGCTTTCATGGTGATAACGACAGTGCAGAAAGTTGAACGTGGCCATGTGTGTGTATGGAAACAGAGCCCTTAGTGGGAAACTCTCAGGGGAAAGTACCATGTGTAGATATGCTGGCTAATGAAATATTCAAGAGATACCAGAAAAAAACCCCACAGATTATACCACAAGAAGACATGATCTTTGCATACATCTATTACACGAGCTGTTTGGATAATATTTACTTAAAATACAGTTACCTATACCCATGCCAGAGAAGAGCTGTTTTCTGAGAATAATCACCTCTGTTTCAGCACAGGGACTTCCCCACTGGGGAATCTGCACAAGGGCAGATGCAGCTTTTATTTCTGTTTGTGGATTTCAGATGTGTATGAGAGGGATTTCTTTTATGCACGCTATGTATCACAGGCCTCTTTTTACATCACTTTATGGGAGCTGATTTTTAAATTACATATTCCTAGCGTATCCATTTTTCCTAATAACAAACAATCTCGGAGCAAGTGCATATTACATCTACTTAGCAGCAGATTTCTGCAGAACTCCAAGAGAAAGCATTGCCTTGAAGATTAATGTTATGAACTGTGTGATGTGCTTTCTAATTGATTCTTTGGCCATGCTTCCTAACATCACTCTGCAACCACCCCAAGACTTCAGGTGAGCTAAAATGTGTACTTGAAATTCAGTGCTTGATGTCGAATTGAGAAGGGCTTTGTACTTACGTAAACAGGTCCCTATGTTTAGATCTAGGATTCTGATATGAGACAGAGTCTCAAAAATACTGCTCAAAATTTGTTTAACCTTCCCTGAATTACTCCTGAATGCAGACTGCAGATCTCTTTGTGACTCTGGTTGTGCCCTTTGATTTATTTTTTCCCTAATGATTGAAAAATTACAAAAAATGTATACCTACTGAAATTGATTCTATACTTTCCTGGTGAAACAGATACTGTGATAGAGCATATTTTTTTTCTTAAAATGGTTAGCCTTTCCATCTTCAAGCTTTCAGGAGTCATGAGGATGTCCCCCTAATAGCTATATGTTAAACTGTGAGAACTGCAAAAGAAGCATCTTTATCTCTCTTTATTCTATTTGCCTCCTGGCATGGCTGCCACTGGGATACATTTCTTAATGCAAGCTGGCAAAAGCTGCTTTCTGACCTTGTCTTGCAATTCTTAATTCATTTCTAACAAGGGGAGTTGGAAGAAGCATTTGGAAAGGTTTTCTAACTGGAGACCAAGATTTCATCAACAACACCGAGACTGAGATGATGTACAAAATGCCACCATAGCTAAATTTCCCACTTCTGATAGCACTGAGGTGAAGGATTTTAAACAATTGGCATTCAGTGGCCTCAGATCTTAAAATGAGAACCAAACACAGATTTCAAAACATGAATTTTATGTTCCCTAAAGCTGGTATGTTTTTTCCTTGATGTATCATCTAATTACCTCTCCCTCTAAATCTTGCAAAACCCAAGGTACCTCTCACAGCTGTGACTTTTCTGGTTCCCATTTATGCTTAGGAGGCTGCTGGTTCAGGACCAGGCTTTCTGGATGAAACGTTGGGAACTTGTTTGGTTGGTTTTTCTTACACTGTATAAATAGGGACTTACTGAAAGCAAAACTTAAGAGATAAAGAAGCCAGCCACTTCCTATGGCAGTCAACTTCAGCATCTAGGCTGGGAGCCTGTGAGTTGGGAGTTGTGATGTGGAGAGCTGTCCAGGAGGCAGAATAACGAATTTGTAGCTTTGGGAGCTCTTTGCCAGGATTTCCTTCAGGGATCCTGAAAATTTCATCCTGGGGTCCACACATTAAAGCCCTGAAAATCCCTTCATGTGTACATCAGCCCCTATATCTGGAGAAGAGCTGTTTACCTAGCTTGGTGTTTGAGGTGCCAGGATACACTTCTGCATGTCCAGAACGCACTGTGATGGACAGGTGGGATTCCGTGCCTGTAAAATTGCTGGTTGCGGGTGTGGGCCTGTATGTGTGCTTAGAGGTGTGTGTGTTTATATACATGTGCATGTTTCTTGTTCCTTTTCCCCTAATGCCTATGCATAGAGCAGAGCAAAGAAGAAGAAAGAAGGGGGAATTCTGCGCCAGGCTCCTGGCTGACCCTGTGTGTGTAAATACTGACCAGGCAATTTGTGCACTTATACAGAGGTCAATGCTTTACTGATAAACGTGCCCCTGTTGCCTTCACACACGCTGCTAACACAAGCACTCATCACAGTTTTACTTCTGGCTGGCAGAAGGCAGCATGGAGGGTGCAGAGGTGTGAAACAGATGCGGAAGCGATGGAGCATCCCAGGCGAAGAGGAGGCAGAGGCACGGGTCTCCCCCACCGGGGTGCAAGGACTTGAGAGCAAGCCTCAAGCCTGCAGTGTTTCCGTGCACTAATATGTGTTTAATAATTAATGAGCTTTGTGTTTTATGCTGGCCTAGAGGAAAGGATGTTTGTTGGCAAAAATAAGCCTTTATTATGGAAACAGAAAAACCTCTTAGAAATGGAAGATACAATGTACATTTTCTTGAGGAAAGCAAGAGCTTTCATTTCCTAGATTTCACTGTTGCAATTTTGTATTGCTGAGATAAGAAACAGTAAAATCCATGCCAATAGTAATTGTGTGAGTACTGAGATTTCAAGAGGTCCTCTCACCATAACAGAATGTTTCAGTTTTCAGGAGATAGGCTGAGCTCATATGTTTAAATTAGAGGGAAAAAGCAATTAGCTATTGGGAAGAGTTTGATCCTGCAGTGGTAAGGGACACTGCTGGGTGGTGATGGAGAGCTTCCTTTCCCAGAAAAAAGGGGAGATGTAGAGAGAGTAGCCATCTGCATTTGGAGGGATCCTCACCCGCTCCTTGTGGGTAACCCAGATGAATCACTGGGTACAGACTGGGAAATCCTGTTTGGTACCATTTACACTCGAGACAAACAGTAGTGGAATTAAATGTGTTTTTCTGCAATAGTAGGGGTTGCCTTATATGTGGAAATACTTGCAAAATTATCCTTTCTTGATGTTTATTTTTAAATTTTGTATTCTGCCTTGGATGCAGAGAAAGTCCTGGAGTTAAACACTGTAACTGGCAAACTCAGAACATAAAAAAATGCCCCATTACTTAAATGTACTCACACATCTGAAACCTGTAAACTGTCAACAAAAAGAACGACGTAAACCACAGGCTGAAGTACATCCCTAACCCAGTTTCTGTAGAGCTCCTTCTTTACCAGAGACTCAAACCGACTGCTTGTTGGCGGTGAGTGTTCTGTTTGAGGTATAAAATAATTACCTTGTCAGATTTTCATAGCATTTATTATTTGAGTGTAAAACAAGAAGGTCAGGCTCCTGTACTGTAGAACCCTGCTGTAATTGCTCTATTACTGTTTTGAATACATGATGTAGTTCTGTTTCTTGGCAAAACACGCACATTAAACCTTACCTTTACAGATAAGTTTTGTTTACTGAGCTGCAGCTCAGTAAACACAAAGATACAAAATTCTGGCTATTTATAAAGCTCCCTGCATTAATAATTTTGTTTATTCCATATTGCTTCAACTCACTGGTGAAACTGAACATGTGGTAGAAACCCAGGAAATGTGCTACAAGTAATGCCTCTTTCACTTGTGTTTCTGATGATGCTGCCCAATTGGGGATGTGCAGTTATTTGTTTTCATTTAATTTATATTTAGTTTTGCCAGTGTCAAGGAGAAAAACAGGGGAAGCATGAGAAGTGAAAAGCATTTCTGGAATGCTGTGATCCCAGCACACCAGAACTGAACATAGGGTGGCCTGTCTCCTGCTGTCTAGCCCAGAGTGCTCACCTGATGAAAACTTGTTGCAGTGTGGTATGAAGGCATCAGGCACAGCTTTCTGCTCCACGAAGTAGCTCCAGGTCTGATGGGCTTAAGCAGCTGAGGACCATCAGTGCTGAAGTGTGGATGCAGGGGGTGCCGCCTGCTCCTTTCCCCACCTTGCCTGAGCCAGCGGAGCAGGAATGGCTCGCTCAGGCTTATCTCTGCTACAGGCTGCCTGGACACCATCTGACCAGAGCCAGCTTCTTTTCTAGAGCCCCTGCTCCAGGGAGTACTTGTGGGTTGGGGAACCACTGTCAGGGCCATCACAAGTTCTTCATTGCTATTTTGTGGCAGGAAAAGGCCTGTTGCCCTATACTGTTTCTCCTAACTCTGGTGATTCTCCTTTTCCTATTTCTGTGAAATCCCTTCAAAGTACTGTCTGTAGCCACCTCAGCTCCCCAGTTATTTTTCTTCTTATACCTTTGTGTAAAAGAATCACGATGGTGTGTGGACAGTTCTCTGCCACACAACTGAGGTTCAGGATTTGTACCGAGAGAGAGATTTTATACAAAACAGATCTCTGACTTTCTCTCAAAGTTCCCTTCACTTCAAGTCTACCAGTTCCTTAGCTATTTCAGACCTGTGCTATGGAATTTATAGGCAAAGGTGTTACTTTAACATCAGATAAACAACAACGATTAGCATGGTACCACTGTCCTGCTGTCAGCCTAGGATCTCCTTCCTTCTGCCCACATAGCTTTCTTGCAGATTACTTTCAGGCTATTTCTGGACTCTGCCACATACGGATATACTCATTGCCATTGGGATCCCATATGCTGTGGCTCTGTCTGGGGCTCTGTTTGAAGCTCTCATTCCCCTGAATAGGTTTTCCATGTGTTAAGAGCAGTCTGAGAGCTATATCTAAGAGCCAACATGGATATCTGTTGTTACTGCCTACACCAAGGTTGAATTTGCCCCCAGACCTGAGGGTAAATGTTTTTGTAATAGTACCCTGCCTTGAAGGCTTGGGTTTTGGTATCACCAGATGTACCTACAACTAGAACTAGGTGGTTTAGGTTACTCTGAATGAGGTAGAGTGTTTTGCTTCTAGCTTGGGAGTTGAAATCTAGATCGAAACTCTAGGCCAAAAGAAATTGTCAGTTCACTCCCAATTTGCCAAGGGTCTGCCTGAGAACCTGTGGCATTTGTTTATCAGCAGGTAAATGGTCCCCAGGACTGACAGCACTGCTGGGCTTCACAGAAGAGCACTGTGGTGCATTGTCGGGCACTTGAATTTATGTTATCTTTTAGAAGAAACAACCTTTGTGTGAAGGTGGAAGATAGCCTTCTATCTTTCTCATAAAATAAGATGGATGACAAGATATAAACCCTACCCACTCTTAGAAATCTACTGCTGTAACTGAACTGCTGTGGTTAAAATGGGAAAACAAACCCAACTGCAGCATTGTTACTACCAGTGCAGGAGTACTACTATGTTTAACTCATTCCAACTCAGGACATTACTACAGAAATTTCATTTAAACCAGAGCTTTTCCCAGCAAGACCACGTTGGTTTAAAAACCAAAAGAAACCCAACAACAACAAAACAAAGGAAGAGCATCAGCCTTCCTGGGACAGTTGATGAATTGGTAATACTTCAGAGTGTAAGGAAGTAGAAGTTTGCATGTGGCCTTTTCCCTCCTCTATCTCTGGCATTATTCCAATTAAAATGAATCTATGCAACTCAAGTTAGAAATGCTGTAATACTTACAAAGTAGCTGCTGAATCTCATGTAGAATTTACCGGGTAGGTAGTTTTAGTCCTGAGAAATATCTGCACTCACAGAAAACTCTGTGAGCTGGAAATGAAGCCAAAAGGCTAAACTGAATGATAAATTCTGCCAGCTCTTATTAAAATATTTCACATGGGAAACCCTTCTGTGCAGTTCCAGTCTGGAGCATGGGTGGCTGGTTTCTGGGAGAGCTGTAGTGCAAAACTCAGCCCTGTGGTTAATGGGTCTAAAATTTATCTTTGTCCTGTACTGCCATCCTAGTTGTCAGAAACCCTGTTCGTTTTTTTTTTTTTTTTTTTTTTTCTTTCAACTTTTTCAAATAATTAAATGGGTCATGTCTCTGCAGGATGCTGGCTGCATGGTGGCTATAAATATTGCAGTGAGCAGCCCAGAGCTTCCATCCATCACTGGCCTCTGGTGGGAGGAAGCCGAACTGCTCGACTATTTGTCAAAGACAGGGTTTCTCCAAGTAACCTGGAGCAGTCTGGTGTGTTACTCTTCTTGTAAATCAACGCGGGGCTCTACATTTAACTCTCAGAAGCTTCTGAGAAGCTGACCCTATACCACTGAAATGGACATTTAATTCCAGCTCAGCGGCCTTGGGCTGTGCTTTGGGACAGAGTGTGTTATCCCAGAGAGAGGTGCATTTGGTGGTGTGGTGTGTGAAATTCTGCATGGCCACCACACGCAGTTTGTCAGCTGACATGAAATCCAATTTGCTGATGGATTTATGACAGTAGCTCAAAAGTCTAACTCAGCTGAACGCTGGTTTTATTCAGCAAGTAGCACAAGCTTGGATCTAAAAAAACAACTTACGAGCTAGCCCAGTCTTACCACTTATACACTGGGATTATAAACAAATAAATTAGGTAGTGATAGCTCTAGTTTACTCACTGGAGGACTGAACTGGGCCATAATGTTCTGTGTTGTGTATTATCTACATTCTCAAACAAAACTTACGTGTAAATGGTATATTCTTAACTTCTTTGTCCACAAAAAGCAAATGGAAAGAGTGACCTCAGTGTTTACATCAAACCAGTTAGCAAGTGTGTCCCAGATACTCATATCTGAACTAGATTATTTGCCTACCTGATGAGTGGAAGGGTAAAATGTCAGAGTTGCTTTCTTGTATAGAACTAAACATGAAAACATTAAATCCAACAAATCTATTTTATTATTATTATTATTTAAAGTAGAGAAACTGGTATTGTTACTAGACAGGTGTTGGATATCAAACTCGCACCGAACAGGTCAATCTCTTCTTCTTGTGGGTAGTAGAAGAGGTGGGATATGGCCTCCCCTCTCTTGACGACAGAGGATTCTCCTGTCTTCCTATTCACTCTTTATCAAACACTGGTGAAATGGTGAGCTCTGGTTTTGTCACGTACTGTGCAACCCGGAGTGCAGCAGAAGCTTCTGTTTCAGGCTTTTAGCTGCAGCCAAGATACGGTGAATTAGCTATAACCATGGCTGGTGGATTCCCAGGTCCCACAGGGACCTCGTGTTTCCTTGTGTCAATTAATTTTAGAAATGGGTGTCAACTAAGTTTAGTGATTTAGAAGTAACTCCAAACCAACGGTAAAACCAAATTGTCACTTCTGAATTTGGGTGAGAAATCAGAACCTGAAAAAAATCTGCAGGTTTGGAAAAATGGGTTGTTAGCATTGGTGGAATGACATTTGTAGATCAGGACATCAACTGAATTTTGGCCTTTGCACCATTTCAATCTATTAAGTTTTGCATTACCACTGAAATCCCAAAACCGCACAGATAAATGTAAAACCATTCAATTTATCCTACAATTCAGGTATGGTTCAGAGTAAAACTCAGATAGAACAGCAAGTGGATTTTTTTTCTCTTTCTTTGATGGGAATTAAAACACTCAGTTTTGTTCTGTAAAATCCTTTTATATTCCTTTTGAATATATATTTTATTCATATAAAATACATTGTACCTTGGTAGGGAAACCAGTATTCCAGGGCCTAAAGGCAGAAACATGCTGAGTGATTAGTTGAGAACCTCCATTTGCCTGGCTTGACTGATATAATAAAAGCAAGGAAACATATGAGCACACACTGGATTGACCACTATTTCTGCTGGTAATAAACTTCTGTCATTTATTAATTGGCAGCAACAACCAGTAAAAAGACTTATTTCACAGCTGCCTGAAAGGTCAGTGAGGTGGGTCCTGGGAGGAAGGGGAAGGGTGGTAGCACTATTTTATTTTTTTTTCCTTTCCCACATTATTGCTAGCAGCCAGGCACATATGGGCCATCCTTTTTCTTCTGTCTAATACGGAGCTATGGAAGCCACCGGACCAGTGAGTGTGGTGAAGGGACAGCTGTGCTCTTGTGTCCTGGAGCCGAGAGGCGCTCTCTCCAGTTCACAGTGGCATACGTGATGGAAGAATTTGCCTCTGACCAGGTTTTGTAATAGTGAGGGTTAATGTCCATGACTTTCTCTTAGCAGAGTCAAGCAACTTTACAAAAATATGGAAAACAGCAGTGTCCCAACACTTTCTTTCCCTTGACTCGACAGAAAATGTTTTTCTTAAAGCTTCTGTGCCCTGCTCTTCTGAAGCTTACTATCTAATGTTTAAAGAAAAGAAGAAACAGTCTGCCTGCCCATTACTTTAGTGTCACAGTTTTGTCTCTAATTGTTACCCATCAGCTTCTCTGCCATTAAAGCACCTATTTCTCTCCAGGAATTGAGTGCTGCCCTGGGGATTGCAAGACTTGTTCCGTTGTGGTCTAACAACAGAAACCTCTCTGTGAAGCCTTTCTGTCAATGGGCTATTGTTTGGCAGCCTAGCATTAAACAGACTGGCGAAAAAAGAATAGAATCAAGGTTTTGACTAGAACGAGAGCGACAAATCTTCATTAGTGCAATTCACCTTTTCTCTGCTTTCTTGAGTAGCTCTTGTCGGTAACCAACTAAATTTGGTCTGAGCTGCTTTTATAGTACTACTTCATTAGAGCTTGAGTTTGTGACCCTGCTTGTAGGTGCTCCAGTAGCTGAGCACTTCCACATGTTTATGTCCATCACACTTTGCTGTGTGGATGTAGATTTTAAAATAACGCTGAAGTGCTCTGCTGAAATTCAGGGTATCGATGAGTAGCCATGTCTTGTGCCTTCTCCATCCTTGAGATATCAGTGCTGGTAATTTGTGGCTGGCACACACAACATCTTAATGCCGTGTTAAATTAAAACAGGAAACTTTATCTCATGGCTTTTACCTCAGTGTTTTTAGAGCTGATGTGACACCAGGCCCCTGTGTGACAATAGTAGTCAACCTGTTTGGTTACAAGCTTAAAAGGAGAGATGGATCAGGCAAAGTGGCCTTTGTTAGCACTGCTAATTGCTGTCAGCAGTATTGA
The DNA here is from genome assembly GCA_027925045.1 of Hypotaenidia okinawae. NCBI lineage: Eukaryota > Metazoa > Chordata > Aves > Gruiformes > Rallidae > Hypotaenidia > Hypotaenidia okinawae. Next base: position 15,509,261 of record BSDF01000003.1, on the reverse strand, counting down.
TCCTGCTCAGTTAAAAATACACCACGGACATTTAAATTTGCAGACTCTAACTAAAGGGAGCTATTTCTTATGAATTTTTTGTACGATGGTTGTACTGATATGTTGAAGGGATTTCCATCGTTATTTAAACGTATTAAAATGTTTATCAAATATTTGTCACTAAAGAAGTATCTGATTATGTACATACATATTACATGTGTAGATATACCCATTAATATGTTTACAATGGCACTTGGCATTTTATAGCTTTATAGCACAGTCTATAGTGCTGTGCAAACATTAATTAAATGAATCCTATCAATAAATAAGTAAACAAGTACTTACTAGACTGTCATGCAAGGCAGCTGAAACAAGAATATTATAGCTGTAACTGCCTGAGATTCTCCTAATATTAGGAGGCTCTGGGGCTACCCAGCATCTCAGAAGAACAGACTCATGGTGTTGGCCAGGGCTAAGCTACAAGGAGTAGTTAGGATCACAGATTTGTAGGGGTTGGAAGGGACCTCGAGAGATCATCGAGTCCAACCCCCCTGCCCAAGCAGGTTCCCTAGGACATATCACACAGGGAGGCATCCAGATGGGTCTTGAATATCTCCAGAGAAGGAGACTCCACAACCCCCCTGGGCAGCCTGTCCCAGGGCTCTGTCACCCTCACTGGGTAAAAGTTCCTCTGCATGTTGGTGCGGAACTTCCTGTGCTCCAACTTGCAGCCATTGCCCCTTGTCCTGTCTCCACAGACCACTGAAAAGGGGCTGGCCATTTCCCCGTGTCCCACACTTGAGATATTTATAAACATTAATCAGATCCCCTCTTAGCCTTCTTTTCTCCAGGCTGAACAGCCCTGGTTCTTTCAGCCTTTCCTCATAGGGGAGATGCTCCAGGCCCTTAATCATCTTTGTAGCCCTCCTCTGGACTCTCTCCAGGAGATCCCTGTCCTTTCTATACCAGGGAGCCCAGAACTGGACACAATACTCCAGGTGGGGCCTGACCAGGGCAGAGTAGAGGGGGAGGATCACCTCTTTGACCTGCTGGCCACACTCCTCCTGATGCCCCCCCAGGATCCCATTGGCTCTCTTAGCCACCAGGGCACACTGCTGGCTCATGGCCAACCCCAGGTCCTTCTCCACAGAGCTCTTCTCCAGCAGGTCATCCCCCAGCCTGTACTGATACATGTGGTTATTCCTTCCCAGGTGCAAGACTCTACACTTGCTTTTATTAAACCTCATACAGCTGAAACTTGCGTCTTGTGAGTCCTGACTGACCTACAGCAGAGTGCTACCATGTGAAGCAACAGCAGAGAGGGAAAACACAAGTTAAATGGTCCTGGATGATCTTGGTGAGAAGGCTCTTTGAAGTGTGAAAACTCTGACAGAGTATTATCATCTTGAAAGATGCTTTGGAAAAGAAAGAACCTTGTAAGAGTGGCAGGATACCCCAAGGAACCCATTTGCTCTGAGCAGGAGACAACCACAAATTGCAAAAGTTTTGTTGGCTTTTGGTCATAAGACATAGAACTGGCAAAGTCACTTTTAGGACACCATCCTTCTTCCCCCTGTATCTTAAAGCACTGCGTGTCACGGGGTAAATGAACTACAGTTAGTTAACCAGCTCAAGTGCTGACTAGCTTTCTCTCTCTGATGTCATTTACATTGCCCAGCTGAGGAGCAATTTCTTGAAGTCATTACTAACATGAGCAAGTTAGGAAGGTTAAGTCTAGGGGCAAGTGCCCCTGAAGAGAATCAGGAGTCTAACTTCTGCTTGTCTTGTTCTGGGTGTTTGGTGGTTTTATTTTTCTTTTTAACAGGATGAGTAAAATTCTCCCAAATTGTGGAAAACAAAGAAAGTGCTGATCATGCCTTTTTAAAGAAAATGTAATTGATTCAACTTCTGGTGGAATTATATTTACTTTAGTATTATAAATGACGGGTATGTTTACCTGTTGTGCCTGTGGTTGTTATGGAGCCACATAGATGAACAATTGGAGGGGGCAGTTCTATTTTCCTGGTGGCTATTTGTTGCTGCTAAAAATGATGCCACCACTGTTAGATGCTCATAGTGACTTTCCTGGGTGCTGAGTGCCAGGATTCCTACTGGTGCCCAGGGCTTGGCTGAGGTGCTCTTCTCGCAGGATCCTTAGGTGTCTGTAAGAGAACATAGAGATGATTGCTAAACCTTAAGTTCAGGCTGTCAGTCAAACAGTAGCAGTCACCTACTCCAGGTAATGACAATCTAGATGAATCCAGATGGTCCAATGTGAGTTCCAGTGTATAAGGAAGAAAATTTTCCTCTAAATCTGGAAAGCATCCTACCTTCGGCAGCGCATGTGGGAGAATCGATATTGGGCTTTATGGTTACTGAGGAGTAACAGATAAAATTTCTCAAATGCACAGATCCATTCACATAAACTAGAATAACTTTAAAAAGCCTCAAATAGCTTCTCCAAATCACTGATAAAGCTATCAGCAAATCCACAGTCTTGTCGCTGATGACTTATATGACTGTTACGTGCTTGCAGGATGAAGCTCTTCAGTGACAGACTTAACAGCGGTATAAATGCAATAAAACGTTAACCCTCTATGATTCATTCAATTGCAAATCAAATTCCAAATATTGCAAACTTGAAACCAAACCAATGGAGCAGTGTTTTGTAAGCACCTGGAGGCACTGTGTGGTGATAACAAAAGAACAAAACCAATGAGAAAATGAGAACTGGGATTTTAACATCAGAATCGACCTACCTGAATGAAGGCAGCTGTGCTCCTCTGATGGACTGGAGCCAAAGAGGTGCTTCTGGGGCTCAGCTCTGCTCATTTTAACATGGTCACCTACAACAGGTCAGATGAATCATGCACTGAAAGTACCTCCATTTCCCTTTTTTTTTTTTCCTACCTTTTTGCCTTGGGGAGCTCAGATGAATTCCACGTGGACAGACTGGACGTGTAAGCATAATAGCCAGTCACATCTGGTTCCTTTTACTTCCCTGTATTTACAAAAGCCTTCATGTCCAGCTGTTGGGAAGACTGCTGAACCTTGTGGTTGCTGCGTGCAAGAGGGATGAGACAAAAGGCTTTGTTTTATCCTTTGGATAAAATAAAATCCAAAGGCATACATACTCCAAAGTCTTTGGATATCACATTTGGCTTTTTCTAGAGGAAAAGATATTTCACCTCCCAGAAACTATTGGAAACCTTTTCTGCTGGCTTCAGAAAGACTTAATAGAACTTTGTAAGCAAGGCTGTCATGTTCTTACATATGCAATAACAGGTAGGCTTGTTACTAGGCGTGTTGCAATATTTCTGTGGAGTGCTGGATCTCTCAAGCAAGTAGTTGCTATCCTTTCTTATTGCCACCACCCATTGCTAACTACCTTAAGAGGAGGTTGGATAAGTATATGAAACAGCTAAAAACATGTATGTATCTGAAGTGGGATTTTCTGAGCAATGTTGTACTGTATATTAATCAGTTGATTTCACAAGAATTTTCTCCTGATGGTGCTTTAATATGAGATTTACATTTTGGGAGTGATAAAGCTATGGCTAACACCTCCACCAGCTCTGTTTGTCAAGATGAGCAGACTAGGCCTTGGTGGGGGCAGCTAAACAACACACAAGTGTGATGAGAAGCTGGCCAAGAAGTCTGAGTCATAACTCTGGGACCTGGTCCTGCCTGTGCCAGTCTTTAGGGTTGTTTGGGTCCTTATGCTGAGCCTTAAGAGTAATTATAGCACGCTAATGAGAAAGTGTGAAATGCTTGCCTGGGGTCATGGGGACATAGAAGACTGGATTTCATGTTGGGTAAGTTCTGGCACAGCTTTAGTCCTCTGTGCTATTTCATGTTTCTCCACTGCCATTTGGACTAATCCTTTCTTGTTTGTGCTTTGTTCTGTGTTATTTCGATGCCTGGGGCTCCCTGTGCTTCTATCAGGCTCTACTCTTATGTGGCCCTCGTCACTGCAGCGAGTGAGTGCCTTTGACTTCAGACTTGGCTCCCATCTGTGTATTTAAAAGTACAACGATTTCTAATGCTAATTGGGGTGAGGGAAAATGAGAGAAAGAGAGTTTAAAAATTCATATTGAATATTTATAAGCATCCTCAGTGCATTTGGTGAAACTGGGATGAAAAGGTTTCTAAAAGGTTTTTAATTTCTGCTGGGAGGCACTTTGTTGTGCTTCAACTGTAACAGCAACCAAAGGAGTGAGGCCTGTGGGGCTGTGAAGGCTCCAAGTACATTTACTGGAGCCAGGTTTAGGCTGTGTTTTCCGTTGGTGTAATTACTGAGCAGTAATGGGATGAAGGAGCTCACCTGTGACATCTATGGCCCCTTTTAAAGTCAGAAGCAATGGCTGGGCTCTGTGGCAGGGAGATGCTTTGTGCTGTACTTCAAAAAAAAAAAAAACCACAACAAAACAAACCTGAAAAATTATTTTATTTTTTTATTTGGGAGATGAGTGTTGGTGGTTTTTCCTCAGAGGAGGTAGAGGGTTTCTTTAGCAGTAGCTTTTGCTTGAACCCCCATGTTCCTGGCCATGTATTCATGCCAAGGCAGGCATGGAGCCCTAAGGAGACTCTTTGTCAGCCTGGCTGGGTGAGGGCTTTCTGTGAATCTCTTTCACTGCCAAATCCATTTATGCAGATTTTGCTGATCGTTGAAGAAGGTGACCCTGGGATAAGTTGGTATAAACCACCTTTTGCTTGTATTTTTAAATGATTTTCTCAGAAGAAAGTTTTTATGGACTCACTAACAATAGATTCATGTAAGCCAGTTCTAGAATATCATAGTATTGGGGAAAAATCATTGGAAATGGCACCCAGGAGCCAGCCATGTATTGGAGGGATGCTTCATTATGTGATAGAGCATGAAAGGCCGCACAGGGAGACAGGGCAGAGATCAGTCCCATTAAAATAGGAGTGGGCCCTCTGATCGGTTCGTCAGCTTTCTGTGGCACCTTAATTTGGTTGTGAAATGTATGTATAGAACAGATAGAGCCTTGAAGCAAGCCAGTAAAATTTAATATTAAAGATAAGCCTGGGAACCAAAGTTCCTTTTTTTGTGTTTTGCTATCTCTTCAAAGTAGTGACAGACTGTGACTGCTGGACCTCTCACTGAGAGCCAGGGAAAGTGCTGATGCCACTGGCAGCTTTATTCAGCATATTTTTAATTAATTTCTAATCTTTGGGATTTTTTTTTAGCATCTATTTCAGTTTTGTAATATCTTTCTTACAGATGGGCTCTTCTGGGCAGATGACGCTGATGCTTTTATGGTTGGTGTCAGTGTCAGCCAAGCCCAAGGTGGCCCCAGTGCTGCTGCTTTAGAATGAAGAACAGCATCTGAATTGTGTTTCTGTGGCTGCTCTTCCATAAACCCCTGCACTACTTTATGGCTGATATAGATCTCCTTTGTTTTCAGATAAGCAAAGCTACATCTGATGCCACCGTGTATATTCTCATATTGTATATTCTTTGGCAAGACCAAATAAGAATTGGAAAAAAAAGTGCAGTCTGATATTTTAAATTTTTTTTTTCCCTCAGAAAATGAGATAGGAACCATTAGCTCTGAGATAGCAATGTGTGCTGCCCTGTCCTAGATCAGGTGTTAGTGAGGAACTGGCTGCCTTACACCTGACTTTTCCTTCTCTGAGCAGATCAGTAGTTCAGGGCTCAGTGATAGACTTTTTTCCCCCCACACTCCCCCTCTCTCCATTCTCCGTTTGAATCCAGGGGAATGGGCACCCAGAAGCGATGTCTGGCAGGGCAGAGTTGTAGCTGCTGCTGTACAGCCCTTCCTTTTTCCCATGGATGGCATCGAGGGCAGCACAGAAAAACATCCTGCTCGTTTTTTCTCACTGAAAGAAGATTGTCACGTGTAAGGAGGAGAGTGTGGAAAGGCCAGGAACTATGACTTTAACTTTTTGTTTCAATAGTAATTACACCTGGACTTCTCTGGTGGAGCAGTAGTCTGACAACAGCTGAGATACCTCACAGTCAGAGGAATCAGTCCTAAAACTGTGCACGATACGGAGCATTTCCTGCTTCCTTTTACACCCAATGGTACATCCTAGCTATTTTATTTTCTAGATAAGTCTCTTCCATTTTTGTTGGGGTGTTGGTTTTTTTTTTGGGGGGGGTGGTTCCCCCTCCATTTAGTTGAAAACTGAATTTTTAATAGCTATTTTCTGATCCACAGCCTTTTCAGGAAGGAGGTTAAACAGGACTGTGTCTTTGCTTTAGGTAGTATTGTTAGTAAGGTGGCAAGTCAGAAGAAAAGGAGGAGACAGGTGGATACAGGAGGTTTTGCTCTACCTGCTGTGTGGTATTCGGGGCTCTGGTTTTGCTTGTGTGTATTTCTTACCCATAGTTTAATGCAAATACTGCAAGCAATGAAGTGCCTGTAATTCCTGAGATTCTCAAAGTCCTACTTTGTACTGAACCATATTTATACATCAAGGCAATAGCAAACCCTTTTCTAACTCTAAATAATCCTCCTCACTTGAATATTGAAGTACTTTCTAGTAATTAGTTATCTTACACAATTGCTAATTTTTCTCTGAGGGCAGGAAGCTTTGCTTCTGTCTTACAGAGGGAACCTGAGCCAGCAGGCTGAGTGCATTGTTCCTCCTGCAGAGCCTGCTGCTACTAAAATAGGAATTTCACTCAAATACAATTCCAGAGAATATTACAGAGTAGCTACTGCTAGTGACACTTCAGAGGGTCTTTTTATGTGCAGGAGCCCTTCTGTTTTCATTTCACTTCGTTACATGCACTGCTCATTTTGCTATTTGCTATTGTGCTGTAGCTCCAAATGGGAGCAGACCTCCTGGAGAAGCTAATAGCGGGAATGTAGGCCCTGCTGGGAGCTACCTGCGTCCTGCCGCTTGGTCGCTGCAGAGGAGTTCCTGACTGAGTTCATCAGAGCTGGAGGGCTTCAGTGGTTGCTTGTGGTATTCACAGATCTTGGTGCAAAATCCTTATCAAAGCGTGCAACATTTTAGGCCCTTTGCTGGCATCTGACTTCTCCTGCGTGCACACTCATTCATTTTAAGGATTTACTGGAGAGTTTAGATTCTTCCTGCAAATGGCTTGGTTTCTGCTATGAATTATTCACAATCCATGGCATTTGATCACATCATGTTTCAGGTATTGCCTCACGTCGGTGCCCTGCTGTCTGCACCTCCTCAATTTAACTGCTTTAGTGTGAAACAATTTAACTGTTTTAGTGTGAAAACCAGGCAAACTGTGAAATATCTAAATTTCCCAAAGATATCTGTGGATATCTGGGAAAGAGTGGACTAGACAGAGTCAAACATTCATGATTTTGTCCATAACTTTGGGCTTTTTTGTATAAACAGTAATTGTTTTTGCTTATGGTGAGACTTGCAGACACCGGCTTTTTCACTGTAGAATATATTGCTTCATTCTAAGTGGCACTAGAAACTAGCCCTACACAACAAACAAACAGGGAATAAATGTTGTGTGTTGCTAGATATCTTTAAAATTGCCAAGAATCTTTCTTAATGGAAGAACATGAAGATCAGTATTTGACTGGAATTGGTTTGAATGGTTGATAGTGAGACAAAAAGAAGGACCCCAAATAGCCTGATTTCACTGATAGAATTAGAGGGCTGATTGGACCACAGCTTGCAATGGATGGTAATGGCTAGCATGGAGAGATGGATTTCAAGCTGTAACTGATCTGGTTATTTAGATTTTTTTTTCCCTTTGTATTTTTGATGTGTAATGTATCCGACATGGGGGAAGGGCTGTTTCCTGGACAGTCAGATCAATCAACAAACTCCATGTTCTGAAAATCCCTTATTATCCGGCTGGTAAAGATGTCAGGGTTTGACTTTTAAAAAGCAGATTTATATTTTTAAAAAATGCCCTAAACACAGGTAGAATTTGATCCTGAAGAGCTGTGGCTTTGAGAATGGATGTGAAGAGAAGGAGACTTCTGTGACCATGAGCTTTCATGGCCTCATTTCTCCTCCTGCCTTAGCAGTGTTGTGTTCTGCACCTCTGTGTTTGCCTGATGCACAATATTCTGATTATTTGTCCAGAAAAGCGCTCCAGTCAGCCCTGCAAATTAGCTCAAAGGGACCAGAATGATTTTGTTGGAATCTCATTAACCTTTTATGTACACTTAAAAAGAGGTCTTTTTATCAGAATAGAATGTTCTGATTTTTTAAAAAAGTTACTTTGCTTTTGTGTATTGCATATCACGTACAGTGGAATTTTAAAAGTAAAAATTAAACGTTTTGATTTCATTAACACTTTATGTTTCAATTAACATAAAAAAGGGCTTTCTAGAAAAATGTGGCCACATTTTTAGACTTTTAGAATTCAGTCTGAATCTTCCATTTTCACACCACTCCACATGTAAGCCAAAATCTGTTTACAGATCTGCACCAGATATAGTGCTAAATTTAATGAAATAGGAGGTGATTTTATAGAAGAAAAATTGTATTTGTGAACCGTATATACCTGTTTACAGGAACAGAATCTGTTTTATGGCAGCAAGATGCTGCTACCCTTATTCAAGCCAGGTTTTCACAATTAATATTCTATCTAGATGTCAGTCTCAGTTTCTCAGTACAGAACTTTGAACTCCTGCTAAGAGGCTTATGTTATCATGAAGTAGAGATAATAAAAAGGAGAGGAACGGGCTGTCATGGCTGTTCAAGAGTATCTCTTTTAAGTAGATATTTTATATGCAGGGTAGTCTAACCTTTGAAGATGAGATGTTCACAGCATTAACATATAACTTCCCAACAGCAGCTCTTCCTCCACCCCCCACCCTCCAAGTTTTACAAAGAGAAGCTTAGTTTAAAAATGTGCAGTACTTGCTTAGGTTTAAGCATTTAACTGGAATCTCCCTATTAAGTTGGAATGAGGAAAAAGCTTTATTAGTTGAGATGCAAATGGAGCTTTCTAATTGACTGCTGGAAGTGGGATGCTGGTCTCCTTTTGCTTTCTCTGAGTTCAGTGTCTGACAGTCTTCCAGTCACTCTTGGACAGTCCTGCAGAGAAAGATGCATTTAATAAAGGGCATGCATCTGCCTTCCCTGGCACTGGCCTTAGGTGGGGCTGGAAAGCCTTTGGGAGGTGTTTGCTAGCTGCCTTAATGTCTTCGACGGTAAAGCTGTACAAGACTGTTCCCACCCAGACACTGTGAGCTGTCTTAATATTCTTCTAATGTTCCATTTCCTGGTGTTCAGAAGAAATCACAAATACCGTATTTTTTTGAGAGTGGAAATCACTCTGCTTTCTGCCTCCTGCTTATGGCATCAGCTGGGGCGTGTTATAATGGCTCAGAAAAGCACTTGTGCAACACTGCCGGGTGGTTTGTGGTAGTTTCAAATAATTTGCAGTTCATTTTTTCTTTTATGCAGGCTTTTTCAGGAAATGGGAAATAATCCTGATGTGATTTGGGAAGTCCTGCAGAAATATTGGCACTGTTGACCTTAAACAGAAGGCGTAAATAGTACCAAGTGCATACAAGTGAAGTTATGCAGTATAAATCTGTAGCCAATAACTTTGATGCTGCTGGGCACACTTTTCAAAAGTAACTTAGGAGTGATGTTCTCGAGTGATTTGGGCCCTTCGGTGTAACTCTTCATAAGTCTGGATGTAGATTCCCAGCTTGCTTCATAAGTAAGAGTTCTCCATGCCTTCCTTCCTAGTAGCTAATAACTTCATGGTGTTTTCTTTCTCTCTCTTTTCCTCAGCTCCCTTTTTTAGATACTGGATACTTCTTTTATCACAATGGCATTGCCAAGGCCAGGAGAAGACGCAGTCTTCAACACAAGCTTCATCTGGAAAAGGATTCCAGAGTAAGTGTTTCATCATTATGTGCACCTATCATGTTTTCTTTGTGACACAACTTTTTAATGAGATCAGTGATGATCAAATCTTTGGTTATGGCTATGTTTTTGTCCCCATGCTTGTTTCAAGCTTGGTGACACGCCTTCCAAACTGCCTTAGCTTTTATTTTTATTTCTACAAATACTCTTAAAAGCTCTGAGATGTATCTTCTCTCCAGTAAGGCTCAGTGATGCCAAAGTCTCCAGGACATCTCCGTACACACTGTGTCAAGGGGAGGGGTCATCTAGGGAACATTCCACAGTCATCATCCCCCATGCATCCTGTTAGACCATGGGTCATCCAGCCCAGTGTACCTTGTGGTGTGAATGGTGGTACTTTCTCTGCAGTCACATTGGGACTTTTTCTTGGGGAATAGTGTACACACCAGCTGCTAAGAGAATGTATGCTGTCAAAATTCAATATTCCTGTTAGAGGCTTTTCCAGTCTGTAAATGGTGTGCTCAGTTTTCAGCTGCATAAACCCCTGTGATGGGAGGGAAAAGCCCCTTTTGCAGGAGGCTACGAGATAACACTAGCAATTTTTTTCTTCTTCCAAGTTTTTATACCAGTATAATACTGGGTTGGAGTGAAGCCAGGTAGCACAAAAAGTGGTATTTACTGTCCAAAGAAAGTAGATAAGCCTGAGGAATGGTATCATGACGGCACATAGATTATTTTTTAATCCTTCAGTAGGATTTAAACTCTTTGCACTGTGAGCGAAAAAGAGGGGGAAACAATTTTATTCCAGACAGGATTTTACTGCCAGATATTACGGTACTGGAACACCTATGGAAATGAAAAAATGAGTAAGAAGAAAAGAAAAATAGGTTAAATATGATTGTAATTGGCATTGTGACACCAGAGCAAGCAAGGTCTGATGGATCCCCTGCTTAATTTTCCTATTTCTGCAGAAAATTCAAGTGGATCTTGGCCCAGGTCCAACTGGGATGCACATGGCTGGTGGCTCCTCAGTCTGGGAGCTGTGTGAGTGAACCGCGTGGTTTCCAGGTGCTGCCAGCCCATGCCACTTCATCCTGAGAGCTGAGTGCTGGCAGGTTCCCTCAGGCTCCTGCTTGCCTCCAGTGCTGTAAGGTACCTCTTCCTGGCCCCCTTCTCTAAAACTGCTATCAAGTACATAGAAGGGGGCTGTGAGGAAGAAATCCGTTCAACCTGCCCAGGATAGAAATCCTCAGGCTTCTCCTCTTTTGTTTACTAAGCAGCTATCAGAAAGAAAACCCTTGAGAAAGCATCTACAATTAATGGATTGCAAGCAAATGTCCTGAGAAGGGTGTCTTTCATTTCCCTGAACCACCCACTCTCGTTAAAAGCCTTTTCAGAATAAGGGTACAACAGAGTATGTTGCAAACTACTGAGTATGGTTGCTCTTGTGCAGGTGACCCTGTACTGGAAATAAATATTTCTGTCGGCCTCTGAACATTTAATAAATACCTGTGATACTTGTATGAATGCACCAGTTCTCACCGCAGCCTCGTATTACGTGGCTGAGCACTCCCGCACTATTTCCAGACTGGCTCTTGCATTGACTGTCTGTAGACTAAGTGGCTGCAGTGCTATTAAGAACAGCTTAAATGAATCTACCTGCTTGTTCAGAGATGTTTTCTTCTGCAGTTATCTGATATTTGCGGTCTCTGGACTCTTGGTTTCTGTCACGTGCCATGAAATCTCATTTTTTGCTGTTCACTTCTTTTGGGTGCTGCATACCAATGTCTCCAGCTCTCCTTGGCTCCCTCCTTTGGTCTCTGGAAATAAAGCCCTGTGTTTAAATAGCCAAGCCTATCTCCCATGGGAGGAAAATGATAAAAGGATGATCCTGAGTGTATCCCAACCTCATGGATTACACTGGGGTTGGAAACAACATTTCATTTCAATGTGTAATGTGACAATTTCTCACTTGACCCTCCTCCTTACTCTGTCCTGCTGGATAGTCCTTGAGCTCTTACGATACCATATAGGTCAGTTGCTTTTTGTAATGCAGCTTGAGAGCAATTAAAACCATTACTAGCATTTCCATTCTTTCTTTTACATATGGAGTTTGGAGAAGTCATTAAAATTCCTGTCATATTTGTGTATAAGTGGAAACATGAGTTGTGTTGACAGTACTTAATTTCTAACTCCAAAAATAATTTCTAAATTTAATGGCAGCTTTCTAGACCATTTACATTCAATTTTACTTAGCAACAAATGTCAGCACTGTCATGGTTAATATGTTAACGCGTGAAGCCAAGAATAAAATGTTCCTGTTGCCAGGCTGGCCAGGAAGCAAACTTCCACCATGGGGCCTTTCAAATCTCCCAGGAACTGTTCTGGTAAATGCTACGGTTGCTTAGCCCAACCCAAATGTTTTGAGGACGTGGGCTGCAGTTATTCTGTATACTTTTCACTTTTAAGGAGATTACAATTCCTGGCTAATTTTAATTATTACTTGAAAAACAGCACAGATGTTCACTCAATTAATTAATGTTCTTTAATGAAGTAAGTCCCTTGAGGGACCACGTCAGTTTTTCAAGAGTCCAGGGAGATAGATGGCAGAGCACTGTGCAAACAGGTTACTGCATCATGTTCATTCTCCACATGCCTTTTTAAAATGCTCAAAAAAGCTGTGTTTTGTAAAATTTTCTGTATGGTTTTGCCAAAATAATTTGGATGTACACAGTTAAAAGTACTCAGCAGTCGTGTGCTAATCCTCATTGCTGTCAAGGGGATGGGAATGGAGGAGTATTAAGATGTCTTCCTGGAGATCCAGCAAGAACTGCATCTTTGTTCTGAAGAACTGCCTCAAATACAATGGATTTGATGTTATTAGCCCTGTGTAACAGTGTCATACAGTGCGTTGTGCTGTTGAACTGCTCCAGGAAAAGGTGCAGGCGCCTGAAGTACTGTGGCTCTTGCTGTCAGTACCACCCGCTCAGGGATTCTCACTGTCAGGATGGCAAATGCCACAGTGAATTGAACTAATTCAAATGGGGACTCTTTAGTTCCTTAAATTACATTCTCTGAGGTACAGAAAACCTTGCTGAGAGGTTTGCTCAGAGACAACTCTGTTGTGTCAACTGCAAATTTCCATGATTTCCAGGTGCACTTGTGTTTCCTTATTTTGCCATATGTACCTTTAGTGCCAATTAGGTTTAGTTTTGGGGTTGCTTTTTTTGTTTTTCGGGGGGTGGGGGTGTAGGTGGGAGTCCCTTTAACAATTTTACATTTTACAACTGGAATTTTTAATGAGACAAGATACCCATCATTCTATGTGCAAAATGGCATTTTTGTCTGCCCTTATCTGTTAATTGCTTCAGCTGAAATGTCTCAGACCAAAAGGTCAGCCATTAGGCTTGGTTTGCCTGGGGAACCTTCACTTAAGTAGCTGCTGTACTTTGCCCTGGAGCTGCAAGCAGGGAGGCAGTCCTTGCCATGACCCATGGACACAGGCATCTTCGAGCAGGGTGACAGTAGGGGGCAATGGCCCAGAGCGACATAAAGCCAATGAGGACTCTGAATAGGATAGGACCAGACATCAGCGTGAAGGTGAAAAGAGAATAAGCGAGACAGGCTGGAACAAGAGCCCAGAGTCAGAAAAAAGTTGTGATTTGGGCATGGAGCCATCCCAGGAGCTGAGGAGGATGTGGAGAACAGGGGTAGATTAGAGTGACTGGGAGCAAGGTGTCCATGTTGGCAGTGTGCTTTGATGTCAAACAGGTGCGGGGCACAGAAATACTTATTTCCAGTACAGGATCACCTGCACTTAGAGATAAGTGACCTTTTCCAAGGGAGACTTTCCTGTGAGCACTGGGAAATACAGCTTCTGTAAGAGCAAACTTTGTTTTTAATGATGAGGAACAGTGGTACTTTTCATCAGTGTGATTGCTCTGGAGAAGTGAATCAGAAATGCAGGGATACTCTTGTTGCCTTGTTAGATTTCCTGTCTTAGGCAGGATGGGACCTGGAGACCTTTCCTGCTCCACCTCTGCTAAAAGAAAAACAGAGGGTTTGCTTCATTCTGGTTTTTCAAAACTGACTCAGATCCTGTCTTCCTATGGAGAGACTCAGCTGTGTTATAAATGTTTTGAAAAGTGGCCACATAAGTAAAAGGAAAGAAAAAATGCATGGTCATTATGTTACCTTTCAGAGCAATACTTCTGTGTTTTTGCTGTTGTTGGGTATTTTCTGTTATTAAATAGTCTTCTCCTGAAGGAGCAAGAGTTGAAACACAGTTTGTTCTCTTGAAGATTATTTTGCTTTCTTTCAAGTTTTAGATAAAACCATTTTCCTCCCACACAGTCTCTCCTGTCAGACAGCTGCCAAGATTAATCCCACTCAAGAAAGAGGCTTTAATATACAGAGAAGAGCTGGGTCCCATTACCCGTATCTATATGCGAGTGTATCTGTGTTGGTGTTGGAGGAATAAATATATGTGTGTGGAGGGGGAAGGTGAAATTAAAATCTTCCACTGAGAGTGAGTTTGGCACTTAGATGATGACTTCTTTGGAAATAAACATCCCAATGATGGCAATTGCTATGTTGCAGGAGGGGATTAGAAAAGGAGACTTCGCTGATACCTGTGATGGTGTGAGAGTACGGGGAGGGCAGAAGTCTACTTTTTCAAGCTGACCAGGGATGACAGTACTCCCAAATTGCTTCTGTCAAGGGATGAGGGAAGAAATAGGGGGCTGTAAATGCAGAGGAACGGGGCTTTTAATTAAATAAATCAAAATCTTCCATATCCTTCATCACCTCAGCTCCCTCCCACACCCCTTTAACGTGACTGTCTTGCAGTCAGACCATTGCAATCTGTGAAGGCAGAAGCGCCCTGTGATGCCAGGCAGGAGCTCGTCAAGTGCTGCTGGAGTTGGATATTTCATCCATGGTTGCTTTTAACGGGGGAAAAAGACAGCAGCTTGGGACAAGGACCACTGCTCAACATCAGCTCTTAGCAATGGCAGGCTAATGTGAGCCAATTTTCAGTGCCCTTTTGGAAGCATTAATGACAGGCTTGAGATGGGTGAAAGGTGGAGCCTTTTGCCCTCACTAACTTAGATGCCAGCACAGATCTTCCTCTTTGCAAAACAAGAATCTTCCTGCTAAGATGAGAAGAACCCAGTTCTTCTCAGTTCTACAGCAAGTGTAGAGTGCAGTGACCAGGAGATACAAGAGGTAGGAGCCATCATAACTTTCCTTGCAAGATTTGGTCAGATCTCTATCTGCTGTGGAGGTGTAACCTGTTTCTTCAGCCTTCTGGAGACAGGCAATTCTGTCCCTTGACCTTGAGTGATTCCAGGGATAGGGTATCCACAACTTCTCTGGACAACCTGTTCCAGTGTCTCACCAACCTCACGATAAAAAAATATATTCTTTGTATCTAATCATGGAATGGCCTGGGTTGGAAGGGACCCCAAGGATCATAGAGCTGCAACCCCCCTGCCACAGGCAGGGCCACCAACCTCAGGCCTGGATCTACACAAGGTTGCCCAGGGCCCCATCCAACCTGGCCTTGAACACCTCCAGGGACGGGGCATCCACCACCTCTCTGGGCATCCTGTTCCAGCACCTCACCACTCTCTCTGTAAAAAACTTCCCCCTAATGTCTAATCTAAACCTTCCTTCCTTTAGTTTTATTCCACTCCCCCTTGTCTTGCCATTATCTACCCTTTTAAAAAGTTGAATTCCCTCCTGTTTGTATGCTCCCTTCAGGTACTGGAAGGCTGCAATGAGGTCCCCCCACAGCCTTCTCTTCTCCAGGCTGAACAAGCCCAGCTCCCTCAGCCTCTCCTTGTAGGGGAGGTGCTCCAGCCCTCTAATCATCCTCGTGGCCCTCCTCTGAACCCTCTCTAACAGTTCTACATCTTTCTTGTACTGTGGGCCCCAGATCTGGATACAGGACTCCAGATGGGGCCTCATGAAGGCAGAGTAGAGAGGGACAATCACCTTCCTGTCCCTGCTGCCACCCCTCTTCTGATGGAGCCCAAGATACCATTGGCCTTCCGAGCTGGAAGAGCACACTGCTGCCTCATGTTAAGTTTCTCATCTACCAGAATCCCCAAGGCCTTCTCAGCAGGGTTACTCTCAAGGAGCTCTTCTCCCAGTCTGTATCTATGTCTGGGATTCTTCCGGCCCAAGTGCAACACCTTACACTTTGCAGTGTTGAACCCCATTAGGTTCACCCAGGCCCACCTTTCCAGCCTGTCAAGATCCCTCTGGATGGCTTCCTTTCCTTCTGTGGTGTCAACCACACCACTCAGCTGGGTGTCATCCACAGACTTGCTGAGGGTGCACTCAATTCCATCATCAATGTCATTGATACAGATGTTAAAGAGCACCGGTCCCAAGACAGACCCCTGGGGGACCCCGCTTGTCACCGGCCTCCACCTGGACACAGACCCATTGACCACCACCCTTTGTCTACGTTTGGTCAACCAGTTTCTTATCCACTGGAGGCTCCACCCATCAAATCCACATCTCTCCAATTTAGAGATAAGGATGTGGTGGGGGACTGTGTCAAAGGCCTTGCACAAGTCCAGGTAGATGACATCGGTTGCCTTCCCTTTGTCTACTGATGCTGTCACTCCATCATAGAAGGTCACCAGATTGGTGAGGCATGACCTTCCCTTGGTGAAGCCGTGCTGGCTGTCCCGGATCAGGCTCTCATTCCTCATGTGCTCCAACATGTCACCCAGGAGGATCTGTCCCATGATCTTCCCAGGCACAGAGGTGAGGCTCATCGGCCTGTAATTCCCTGGGTCTTCCTTGCTCCCTTTCTTATAAATGGGAGCGACATGACCCATTTTCCAGTGCCCAGGGACCTCTCCTGACAGCCATGACTTTTCAAATACGATGGAGAGTGGCTTGGCAACCACATCAGCCAGCTCCTTCAGGACCCTGGGATGCATGTCATCCGGCCCCATAGACTTGTAGACATTCAGTCTCATGAGGCGGTCTCAGACTTGCTCTGCCCTTTCAGTGTGGGGGGGTTTACTCCCCCAGATCCCACCTAGAGGTTCAGGGATGCAACGTTCCTGGACTTGAGAATTATGAGAATCCTGGCTTGCCAGAGAAGACTGAGGCAAAGAACTCATTCAGAACCTCAGCCTTCTCCACATCCGTTGCAGCCAGTTCTCCTTTCTCATTTACCAAGGGGGGTACGCTCTCTTTGGCCTGTCTCTTCTGGCCAATGTACCTGTAAAATCCCTTCTTGTTTTTTTTTATCATCCCTTGCCAAGTTCAGTTCCATCTGTGCCTTGGCTTTCTTGATCCCGTCTCTGCAAGTCCTGACAACATCCCTGTACTCTTTCCAGGCTGCACACCCTTGTTTCCAGAGCTTGTATTTGCCTTTCTTTTCCCTCAGTTTGACCAGCAGGTCCTTGCCTAGCCATGCTGGTCTCATGCCCCTCCTGCCCACTTTCTTATTCAGAGGGACATAGAGCTCTTGAGCTCTCAGAAAGGCATCCTTAAAGAGTAGCCAACTTTCCTCAACATTTCTGTCTCTAAGAACCACCTCCCAGGAGATCTCGGCCAACAAGTCCTTAAACAGCCTGAAGTTTGCTCTCCTAAAGTTCAGGGTCCTGATCCCACTCTTTGCCAGGCCCACATTCCTTGAGATCACAAACTCAACTAGGGCATGGTCACTGCAGCCCAGGCTGTCTCCAACCTTAACACCTTTAATGATCTCCTCCACATTGGTGAGCACCAGGGCCAGCAATACATCACCTCTGGTCGGTCTGTCCAATACCTGAACCAGAAAGTTGTCATCTGTAGACTCCAGGAGTCTCCTGGATCTCTTGCAGCTCATCGTGTGGTTTTCCCAGCAGATGTCAGGGTGGTTAAAGTCCCCCATCAGGATGAGGGCCTGTGACCATGATGCCTCCTGCAGCTGAAGGAAGAAAGCCTCATCAGTAGTCTCTCTTTGATCAGGTGGCCTGTAGTAGACCCCTATCACCAGCTGTTCTTTATTAGACCCATCCCTAATTCTGACCCACAGGCTCTCAACCTGCTCCTGACCACTTCTCAGAAAGAGGTCCTCACAGTCTAATCTAAATCCACCTTCTTTTAGTCTAAACCCACTACCCCTTGTCCTGTTGCAGCAGGTCTTCTTTTTAGAAGCCCCCATTTAAGTACCAAAAGGCCACAGTAAAGTCTCTCTGGAGCCTTCTCTTCTCCAGACTGAATAACCTTGACTCCCTTAGCCTGTCTTTGTAGAAGAGGCCCTCTGACCAATTCTGGACTCACTCCACAGCTCCGTGCCCTTTGTATACTGAGGAGCCCAGAGCTGGATGCAGCGCTCTGGGTGAGGTCTCACCAGAGAGAGTATAGGGGCAGAATCAGCTCCCTTGACCTGCTGGTCATGCTTCTTTTGATGCAGCCCAGGATACAGTTGACTTTCTGGACATTGCTGGGTTGTGTCCAGCTTTTCATTGACCAGTCCCTCCAGGTCCTCCTCAGCAGGGCTGCTTGCAGTTCTTTCATCCACAGGCTATATTGATTCCAGGGGTTGCCCTAACCCTTGGGCCAGGAAGTATGGATGCGTGTAGTAGGACAGAGAGACAGGAGCAAATCTCAGGACAGAAAACCCTTCATGTTTTCATCTGTTATGTAAATTCATAGTGCAGGTGGTAGTGGTGACAGACTGCCCAATGAAGTCTGTTTAGAGTTTTGCTTTAATATATGGTATCATGGGGCTAGTATTGCTGGTAGGATTACGCCCAGGAAAAGTTTGGAGCTGCCATCCATTTTATGACACTGTAGGGCAGCATTACATGAGCATTGGTGTTATCCTTTTGGAAGGAAATGGAACATTAAGTAATAAAAGCTCTGCTTAAGTACCTGTAATAAATATTGAACAGCCAAGGAAAACTCATTAGAGGAAATGTCTTCTTTCCAAACCTGGAAAAAACCCCAGCTACCCTCAAACCTACACACTGTCGGTTGAAGCTGCATTGCCAGCTTGTTCACCAAAGAACTAATGTTCTTGTCATACATCGTTCTGATGAAGCATATTGTGCAGAAAACAGGCAGTGTCTTCCATGGATGGATCCCTGGTTTATCTGTTTGTGGCATAAGTTGTCTTACACTGGATAAAGTGTGTCTGAGGAATGGTTTTTAAAAGTCTCTTCCAGTTCACAGAGGGAGGCCTGTTTCTTATATTAATAACTTCTTCAGGTGGATATCATCTTGAACAATATTTGTTTTGCCTTCCTATATGGCTCAGGGCCCTTTGCTAAGAATTTATATTTCTAATCTGTATTTCTAATTTGTGATGAAGCCTGCTGGCAAGCATTATAAGGAGAAAATCCAATTGAGTTTCTTGAGGAAACTCTATTTAGCTGTACATATTAGATAATCTGACATGTGCCTCATTACTGAGAAAATTCAACACTTAAATGAAGCATTTTGCTTTTATGATATTTAGACTCTTTTCAGGTATCGATGGATGGTTATTTAATGTACAGGTTCATGAGTGGGGTTATCTGAGAAAATGAAAAGGAAGAAGCAGCAAAGATTACAGCAGTGCTAAAAAAATTCAGATGTGGTTAGAGTCAGTTCATGGAAAGGTGGAAACTCAGTTTGGGCTTCATATGTGGAAAGAGAAAGGGTCAGACAGCTAGTAGGACAAGATAAGTAATTGTAGGAAATATGCTACATGTGTTGTATGATCATTGTTACAAACAAGAAATCATCAGGGCTACAAAGAGGAGATTCAGGTGTCCACTAAGTGAGGAAGAAAGTTTTCCCACTACTAAGAAATTACTCTGCTGCTCTTGCACTGCTGACAGCAGTAAGGGGGTACTGCTGTGCCTCCAGAGTGCAGAGGATAAACTAGTCCTTACGCTGTGGTGCTGTGTTTGGGATAATGTCAAAAGAAAGCAGTTAGAAATTCAGTGAAGTAACAAGTTTGGCTCATGACTACTGTGCACATAGCGTGGCTCTTGTCACTGCAAGTTACGATTGCTAAATTCCCTGTGATCACTTTTTGAAAAGTGAATCTGCAAGTCTTATTTCTTCTTTTTCCTGGCCTTTATAGACTCTGTATGTGCCCAGAAAGAGGTTGATGGAAGTTAACTGCTCAGAGAAAGCCCTGTGCAGCTAGGTTTTGCACAGTTGACCAACAGTGACTCCAACTGTACAGCACTTAGCTGTTCTTTAATTGAGATGTCACGATTACTGCATGGGAGTTAGTTCCTATAATAAGAATAAAAAGAACTCTGATATAAAAAATAACGAGGCTTAGAGTCACTCAGATACTTAAGCTGTCACTTAGGCTGACACAGTAGTCCCCTTCTCTGCAGACTATGTAATGCATATGCAGAAGAATTTCCCAGTATCCAAGTCTGAATTCCTGATGTTAAGTGTGGTGTTACTGGCTTGTATTTGGACTGTGTGCATATATTGTATTTATGATGTGCAATACAGCTCTCATGTGAAATAGTACAACACTATTGAGTGTAGAATATTAAATATTTCAAAAATTTTCTGCTGGAGCAAATGCAGTTACATCTAGCTCAATGTAAAAGCTAAGCTGTATTGCTCTATTATATTTCTATTTGTAACTAGAAAGACAGCTTCAGGGAGGGGGAAAAAAAGAAGTCCATCAGCATCAGCATTAAAGAATGCTGGAGATCTTGCATGCTACGAAAAAAGCACCATTAGCCACACATCATAAGATAACAGACTATCAAAATGACATTGGACTCAAACATGTATGCATCTCTTATGGAAATAGTGCATAACTGAAATTGCAGGCTGAGTTAAAACTGTTTCTATCGGAAAAAATATAAATTAATGTATTGCAAGATAATAGATTATAAGTGAAGACAAATCTGTACAGCATCACAGAGGATTTTCTGAAAATAAAAGTACTGACTTATTTATTGGCAGTCCTGGTGCCACTGGGGGCTGTGGGGTCCCCATGGTCAGTGATTTTAAGACAGTGTTAGACACTGATCATAACTGACTCGGGGTGACTGATTCCTCCCTGGGGCCATGGAATGGTTCAGATGACCTCATGAAGTTGCTCCCAGTCATGTATTACATAATTTTCACATTGCTGTAAATGGTACATGGGGTAAGACAATAACATGAGTTTTATCCCTCAAAAATACTTGTAACCATGTGGGAAATTCAGTAATTTTACAAAAACCTGTTGAGACAGCTGACCACATTCAGCCTCCACTGTGCTGCCTGTAAATTGCTGAACTGGCATTAGTTTAGTTTCTCCTTTATTGTTGGTGTCTGTTCTCTTGACTACAGCATCGCTCCCCCGTCTCCCTCTGCTTTTTCCTGTCTCCCACTTGTTTCCTGCCTTGATGAATAGAGTCTCTGTTTTGTGGAGAAGGCCTTGCCTTTGTTATTTGTCTGGGCAATTTCCAGCCTTGAATCTTCAGAGGGGCCTGTTTAATATTATAATGTAATCAGCAGCAGTGGTGAGAATATATGGCTTAAGGGGTTTTGTTGGTGGTGTTGAGAAGAATGGACAGTGTGAGCCAGTGAGTTTGGATTACCCTGGAACCTAGTGTGCTGCACAAGTCTGCTTTGGTTTGGGATGGGGTTGGCTTGGTTTTGAATAAGAAATGCAGTGCTGTGATGTGCCAAGCTAACAGTTGCCAAAGGTCATGAATATCTCAGCATTCACTGGATCCATGGATGTAGTAGTGCCTGTGATAATGGTACCTTATTCCCTTGGGAATTTTGAGCCAGCTGCAGCCTATGTTGGCAAGAGGAAGGAAGGCAGGCACTGATTGGGTTTGTCTTCTCTGGGCTGCCATCATATCACCGTCTCCTGGCCCCACATTGTGACCTTTTTCCTTCCTCCTGTTAGGGCTTGGATCAGCTGGGGTTGGCTTGGAAGAGTCAGCTGTGGCCTGGGAGCACTGATTCTTGGTGTTAGCAAAGTATGTGGGAGTTCAAAAGAGTTCTACTTTCCTAAGTCACCAACATTTAAAGCTACGGTAGAAGCCAGACTGCCATGCGTTAAGCCCATCTGTAGGGTTAACTTCATGTCCAGTTTAGAAAGTGTATGTGTTTAGCTACAAAACCCTTTCAAAAGACTGGAAATATATTGGTTGACATGTACTTTGAGAAGCATATAGAATTAGTTAAACTATCATGCCTAATAATATATGATGTCTTTTAGACTGTGTTGTGGTAGATGTAGAATGAAACAAAGCAGATTTATAACAGTTTATTTCTGTTCTCTCTAGACTTAGGGAAAATCAGCTGTTAAAATGGTGCCTGGGTCTTTTGTATGTACAGTTAGATGACCAGAACCATTTACTGTATATGACACTGGCAATAAATAAAAGGCAGTGCAGCTAAGGCTGTACAGTGACATCAATAGCAACGTGAGACTGCAACGTTTTTTGGTGTGGTTTTCTGGGATATCTAAGCATGCCAAGCCACGGCTTGCATCACAGGGCTGTGACGTTATAAACCCCCTCCACCTTTCTACTAATCAAGCTAAAAAGATTGCTGGCATATGCTACTATATCACACAACAAATGCATTATGTAGTGCATCCACTCATGCCATTTAACATACTTTATGGTTGTTTAAAATTTGATGAGTGTTTTCTTTGTGAGCAGCATTTCTGTCTATGGGTTTATTGCAATCTGTTCCAAAATGCTGTTGCTACAAGCACTCTGTGTTTCTGGATCTTTGAAGTGTGTATGCAGTATTTTAAGTATAGTACTTTTTTTTTCTTTTTTTTTCTTTTCCTTTTGCCACCAACTCAGCAGCCCAGAAGCCAACAAAGAGCTATAAATACATCTGTGAAATCATTGCTTGAATGCATGAGGCATTCCATGAATACAAAAAAAAATGGGTTTACAAAGGTCAGAGAAAGTTGATTGCAGTATTTGGAGATACAATGGAAATAAATTAAAGGTTTAGATTTAAATTGTTTCAGAATAGTTTGCTGCAGTAATTATTTGATGCTGCATTAGAACATAGCTTTTCAGCAAAATGGGTACCTCTAACAGCTGAGAATAGCTAGTAGTAATTAAAATGCTAATACGTGTGTCATGTGTTGGTGAAGTTGAATAATGCTTCTTGGCCTTGTAAACTCCTATACTGATGAGGAGGCAGAACTAGGTAGAATAAAACACTGTGGATGAACTAAGAAGTACCCTAATATCTCCACGTTACCCATTTTTTCCTAATTAGTTGTATAGTATCAGCTCCATGCTAGGATAAGTGGGCTCTGGCCAATGCAACAACTATGCTTGCATGAAGCGAGAGCTGAATGGCCACGATTCTGTGGAGAAGCTGTTTCATGTTTTACATTGCTAGCCATTTACTGTCTGAGTGCTGAACAGAAATCCGCTCTTACTATGTATACAGACTTAACATCACATAACTGTAAATAGCCAGTATCCACACATTTTGTCTCTATCGATTCCAAGCATTACTCTTCCATTCAGAGGAATACACAGTAATGGATCCGTGAGCCTTGCAAATGTGAAGTCTTAAGAGAAGAACCAGAGTTGGCAGATCTAATTATTATTTTTATACTGCTGGCCTCACAGCAGTATTGCTAAGCTGATTACTGCTGGGCTCTAGCTTATGTAACACTGCAGTGCTATGCTGAACATTAATAGCTGGTTCTATTCTTCCTTACCATCTCTGCACACTCCCTCCTGTTCCTTTTCTTCGGGGGAACCCCAGATGCACTGGTGGTGTCCGCATCAAGAACCTGAAAAATAAAATAAGCCATTGTGGCACGGAGACACCCTGTGTTTTGTTTTGGAGTCAGGCTGAGTGATTGATTTTATTTGTTCCCATTTAACTTGGCTTTGTCATCTGGCAAATAAGATAAACTCAATCCTGAGCCTATCTTCTGTGTTAGGCCACTGATTTCCCAGGCACTCAGTTGGCCTTTCCCCTGCAGAGCTTCTGGATCACTTCTGTCTGAAGTGTGCTTCCTCCACTGTTACGCCTGGAGATGTTTACTCTCAGGCTGGCAGCTGCTGTCCCAGCCCCTCTGCTCCTTGTAGAAGCCACATTCAAGGCAGTATCTGCAGAGTGTCTTAAAAATGTGGGATGCCTTTTATAAACCTTATAGGTACCAGTCAACTGCTATTTTTTACAACTCGGAACAAGCTGAATTCTTGTAATAGCCTGCCTCTCCCATTTCATGGATTTGATACCATGGGGCAACAAGCAGTCTCTGGCAGGTTGGACAGAAATGCTGGTTCTCTTAGGCCAGGAGATACTGATGTAATTGAACAGTGTTTGGTTTGTTGTTTTTTTTTCTGAACTGTGATGGTCTCCTGGGAAAACATTTATTGGAATCCATTCTATTTGTGTTGGAACACAAGTTTTCTTGGAATAATTCCCTTGATTACTATAGTAAGAGGATTTTTGTTTGGCCTATTTAGTTTCTGACAAGGGGAAGGGAAACCTTATGCTCTTACTTCCTTGTGGTCAGATCTAACCATATTCATATCTCATAAATTTCAAGGGTCCTTCCTGAACTTGTGCAGTGCATGTTATAAAGCTTATGCAAATTTTTCCATCAGACAACCAGCCAATTAATGCTGTTTTCATAAAGAAAAAAAAAGTGTTTTAAGACTTCAACTTTTTTTTTAATTAATGATAGTAAAATCATAAAATAACAGAACCAGAATCTAAGTTTTCGTATTTGAAATACTGACTCAGGACAAATGTTTTACTGTGCCAAATGATTGTATTGAGCAAAAAAGGATTTAACTTGCTTTCAATGTTTCAGGCTGGAACATCTATAAGATTTTGTTTCATGATCGTTTTTGATGTTTTCTTTGGTTTCCTTACTTCTTCCCAAATGAACATCCATAGTTCTGAGTCCAGTTTCCACAATGTGAAAAGTCTGTTTCGTGCAGGGGAAAGGTAGCTAGTGAGAGACAACCTCTGAAACAAGGATCTGCTTATGGACAAGGACTACAGCCTTCTGCTGCACATAGAAATGAGTAACTCACTGCTCACTTCACTGCTGCTCTTAATTGAATTTAAGTGGCGAAGGAGAAATTTAAAGGCAGCAGTGCCACTGTGACCACTGTGCAAACCTCTCATTCTCTGATGCCAGTTAACTTTGGGAAACCTTCCCTGGGGCTTCGGTCCGTGACCATTTTGAAAAATTGGAGGAGAGGGGCTTGGCACAAGGTACCTGTTTCTATCACTACAAACTCACTAAGTAATGACGGTGTGCTGAACATCTGCTTTGAAAGGCATGTGGATGTTAGTCTAGGAAGCCATTGTTATCCAAAACTGCCTGAAGAAATTAATACAAACAATTCTGGGGGAGCTCAACTATCCTGCCTTTCTAAACGCATCTAAGGAGGCTGAGATTTTCCCTTTGTAATAGCGTGCTCAGCAGTTTCTCAAACCCTGTTCTGAGGAGGTAATGGGAGCTGAGTGATGCAGCCCTCCAAAGGAGGAAGCTTTTTTTTTTCTTAAAGCTATAATTAACTGAAATCAAACAAAACAATAACCCAGTAGTTAAATTCAGACATAGAGAAGCAATATGATTTTTTTTTAATTGGAGAAAAACCTGGAAAATATGTTTTTTCTGCACTTTTTCTGTAGTCAACAACTTGCCTTAATGAAAAAATGGGGTTTGTGTTTGATTTCAGAGTTGCCATGTGCTGTCTCAGTGCAATTTGGAGTTTAATCATGAAATGTTTTCACTTTCATGCGTTAGTGGAGTTTGGAAGAACATCTGAGTTTATGAAAGAAATACAAATTCCAGATAGAGATTGGAAGGTATTAGAAAGGACATTGCTTTTAAGAGTATGAGTCAAACTGACGTCTACGGGTGTCCTGCCATTCTCTGTGGAAACTGAACATTTTTTGCGTAGAGAAAGGATGTATTTTCGTAAAGACAGCTGTTTACTTGAGAAGGTTTGTCAGAAAAATCTACCCATTGTGCTGTTTCTTATTAGCACTGTACTTGAGACGGGTGTGCAAGGTGAATTACCTACCTGACTTGCAAACAGTGAATAATTCAGGAAAATAGAAAATCAAATCTTGCCAAATATTTTCTATCTGCCTACAAAATAGGTGACGGTGAACAAGGGACTGCTTTGTTGATTTAATCACCTGGAGATCTCCCACTAAAATGATTCTTCTGTCCATCTGAAATAATTTGCTCTCTTTTATAGTATGTAATAAAATAATTTTAACTACAGGTTTCAAAGCATGTTTCAAATATGGGTTATGCCCATTTCACAAATGCTGGAAATTGAGGGGGACTTTACATTTCCCAAAGGTCATACAGTGAAGCAGAAAAAAAGTAGAGTGAATTCCATATGCCCAGTCTACTGTTCTGAGGGGAAAAAAAAAGGAAAAGAAAAAAAAAAGAAGAGGTTGGATTACTGCCATTTGTGGTCTTTACAGCACCTAGGCAATAAGAAAACTGAGATGAGAACAGTGGGGAAAAAATAAAAAACCAAGAGATTAGTACAGATCCTCTGAAGCCCAAAAGACTTAGACAAAGGACAGTAACCTTAAACTGTAATTACTGTTGTCATTTAGTGTTTCCACATGCATGATCTGGAGGCTCAGGGGAAATTACAGTGCTAGAGGCTATCTAAGCGTAAAATAATAGCAGAATTGTACGGAGGCATTTGTCCCTAGGTATAATCCACCACTAGTGGTCCTGTCGTTGCTTCCCCATGGCTCATTCCAGCTATTCCCAGGACGGCACTTCCTCGTCCTAGGTAACAGCAGCAGCAGATGGAGAAACACATTTACCTCTGTGGCGTTAATAGAGACTTGAGTGAGAGGTATGCGTGCTCAGGAGACTGTAACCTAAATAATTTTTTAATTTACTGTTTAATCTTTTTGCTGTGTAATAAGCAACTCTTTTTTTTGCATAAACTGTGTGTAAGTTACTTGACAGACCATGCTGCATTTTATATACTTAAAATACACAAGCGCAGCGTTTCCCAAAACATGAAATCCAACACACCACCAGCTTTGCATTTTCAGGTAGAAAGAGGCAGAAAGTCAGGGAATTGGGTGTCCTTGTGCAGCTTCAGACCTACTTTAGACCTTCTTGAGACTATGCTGCTGACCCCAGATGTATGGGTAGCTGTGGAAGGTAGGGTATGTCAGAGCGATATACGGGTTGTGTTGCATGGTTTTTATTAAAGTACTTGTTTATGGAAATCGGAGCTCTCTTGGGTCTCTGGAGGTAGGAAGCTGATGTTTAGTACCGTTCAGTTCAGTGCCAGGAGCATCGCTAGAACAGCAGAACAAGGCATCTTCTTAGCTCTGATCCCAACTGCAGCATTGCCTCCAGACGGAGGTGCTGAATTCTTTGAGCACATTACCCTCAGCTGGAGACGTGAAATGAAGTGATAAATAGTTTTTATCCCCTTTGTGAGGTGATTTGAAACCTGTTTTAATATGTCTTGCCTGATTGAAACAGCAGCTGCCCACCTTGACTAGAGGAACTAGTGATTTTGATAAAGGACATGATGAATGATTTCCTTGAGATTGATGTAGATTTTTTTGTCCAGCCCTGAGTTAAACCAAGAGGGGACATATGAAGGGGGAATAGGGGAGAACTTTTCTCAGTTCTGCCTTTATTTTTTGTTGTGAAGTTTGACAACAGGAAAGGGACTTTCTTCTTTTCAGCTCAAATATTTTTTCACTACACATGACAGTAGCTTTCCAGGACTCTGTTTTCATAACATATCTCAAGGAGAAACAAACTTCCCCTGGACAGTTTGCATCACCTGTAGGCACCTTTGGAAGAGGAGGGTACCTGGCTTAAATCAGCTAGAGAAGAAGCACATGAAAAGGCATGACCCAGGTGGAGATCACACTGGGATTTTTAATGTGGAATTGGACACAGGTAGTTACGCTGACCTTCCACATGGTCCAAGCCGGAAATGCTGGAGAGGAGGCAGCTGTGAGCCACCACTTATGATGGTGGCTCCAGCAGTGCACCTATGCTAGAAGGTCTCCAAGCCATGCCTGTGTGCCATTGCTTCTTGCAGAGCCTGAGCTCTGTGTGCTCCTCTGACTTCATGGTATGCATCTCCTTTGGGCACCCCTATGTACTCATTCCCCCTCAATATCCCAGCATCTTTCCCTCACCCATGAATTGTGTATTCTGATTTGGTTACTTCTTTGGAAACTGACATTCTTTCCTGAAGTAAAGATTAATAATTTGTGCTCACAAGTTCAGCCAAGCAGGTTTGAACTTGAGTTCAACTGGAGAGAGGCTTTTAACAGTTTTTCTCCTCACAGGGATGGTGTTAAACACAAGAAATAGACATCTCTCCAATTTGCAGCAGTGAAAATGTGAAATAATTTCACTGAAATGAATGGAGTGAGTCTGTATTTACCCTTGGGCAAGAGGAGGTGGAATCTGTGTCTTTGCACTTCTGGAGAATTGAATCTCAGCCAAGGAGCTAATACCGAATGTGTGCTGTTGTTGCACTGTGTTGGTTTCACTTGATGTTTTTCTCAGTGGTGTTCCTGAGTTCAGGTATTCTTCTGTCCTCACTGTTTGTTCCTTTCTCACTATTCCCACTTCACTTGTTGAGGGGATAGATGATGTTGGGATTGGGAATATGACTGCATTTTATAAAATGTTCCCAAACTAGAGCTTTTCCCTGATCTCATTAACAGTTCAGTCTGGGGTGACATGTAGTGAGATGGAACAAGAGGGAATAACTTAAACTGGGTCGGCCCTTCCTGAAAGGGAAGTGAAGAATGATGATGGGCCCGACCAAGTAGAGAGGATGGTAATTTTCAGTCCTCTTCATGTTTTTTTCTTTTTTTTTCTTTCTACTTTTTGTTCAGGTTTTCCCATTTTGCAGAGTGCTGTTGTTACCCTCAGTTTCCTAAAACAACATTTTGCTTTAAAACAAACGGGGGCTTTGGCAGTTTCATCCCTGACGTAATTCTGATGTATCTTTGGCAGAGCTTCCTTGTTCGTCATTTCCTTTTGTGGTGGTCATTCATAGGTACAACTCACCTTGCTCTTAAAGGCCCAGAACAAAGGTCATCGTTGCTGACGTTACTGCGTTGTCAACAGCTTGCCAAGTCCATCATTCTGTCACTTGGCACTGGGTGTTTTATGCTTCCTCAGACTGCAGTGCCCCAAGGCATGCAGACTTTATAGCCCACTCCAGGCAGCTGTTCAAACTGCTGTAAAGTCAGGCCTTCTGCTGGAGGAGCTTATTCCCCCAGATCTCCCTTGTGTTGCTGGGTGAAATCCTGGTAGTCTCAAGGCACTTCTTCAGTGCTTGCGGTGACACAGGTTAGTGCTGGCAGTCTGGAAATGCGAAGAGCTCCTGAGCCTGTGTGTAGCAGACACTGTTAGCGTTAGCACTGCTGTTGGTGTTAACTCATCGCTTCTCATACCAGAGAAGTGTCATTTCATCAAGGAAGCTTTTCTGTTAAATTTTTATTCTGTGCAAACCATAACATGAATTGGGTCCCAAAGTTTGGACACAAAGAGCGATTTCCATAGAATTTGCATGCATCATTTTTGATTGCCTCCTGTCTGAAGCATGAACAAAAAATTTTCTTCCACAATGTGCTAAACATTTGTCTCAATGGAAATAAACCAGGAAGAACTAGAAGTATATAATGAGCATAGCAGTTTACAGGAGTGTATGGAAATCTTTGGTGATAAGCAAAAGCATACTTAGGGTTTAGCCTTTCTCGGTCCCTGGGGTACAGCCTCTTTTCAAGGGATAGAGAGGTTCCTATTAATACTGATGCAAATTATGTATTTGCACTGGGAGGAAAATATACTCCAAAGTCTAATTATTTTATGCTAATAACTGAACTGAAAAGATACTCCCTTCCTGGCCAAAAGAAGCAGTAATAGTTCAAATAATTTGCAGCAGGATGATAATTTTTTTACTTTGTTTAAACCAGCCTCTGCTCTGACCCAGTGGAGACAAGGGAGAGTTCTGGCACCAAAATCCCTGCTAGTGCACATACAGCTCCAATTAATAATGAGTTTTGTAGTCTTTGGGGGACAGTTTTCATTGCTCTAGGCGGTGGATAAATAGAGGGGCATGTGACAAATCTGAACCAATCGGATGTCCTGGTCTCTTGAAATCAAGGAAGAAACCTCTTTGTTTCTAAAATTTTTGAAAACAATTTAAAATGTGCAGATGTGCTTTGGAGAAAGGCTTGGCTGCTGGAGAACACAGGCAGGGATGTGAAAAGCCTCTCTTCTAAGGGGGTTGTTGAGTGAACCCGTAAAGAATATTCAGACCACACGCCTGTGCCCTGTCCTGCTGTGTCTCCATGACAAGTTAAGGAGAGTTTCAGCTGGGATAAACTCTGACTGCATTAATGTATGTCTCATTTTTACAGGTTTTTCCTTCCCTCTTAATCCACCATGCCCTGATGGACTGGGACAGGCTTGGTGCCTCCTCCCTGCTTTCTTCACCCCCACCACTGCTGTGTGTCAGGTCTCCTTCCTACAGTCTCAAACTACCTGTGATCCCTTTCCTGAATCACTTGAGTCCTGGTGACTTTCTTGTCAAAAGAACTCTAGGCTTTGCCTGGGGAAATGTGTTTTCAGTATGCTGCTCAAGCTAGGTGCTAGGCAGTTTGGGGGTTCAGGGGCAGAAGGGTGATTTTCTGCCATTTGCTGGTAGCTGGATTGTGGGGTGAGGTGGGAAAAGTGCCCTTGGCATGTCTCTGCCTTGGCTGTGCTCTCAGCCACAGTGCCAGGCATCAACAAGCTCTGCATGAATTGAAGATGAAAATTAGAAGCTTAAAAGAAAGGATTCTGGCATACAGAATATCTTGACTAGGATCAAGGTCAGCCTTTTGAAAGTATCAAATTAAAACCTGATTTGGGTAAAGGCCAGAAAAATAGGACATCAGCTGTTTCTTTCCTTTTTGCAAACCAGTATTTCCTGGCTTTTCCTACCTTTCCTCTAGATACAGAAATTGTTCTCTAGAAACGGTTCTGTTTTGATGCTTCCTCTGTGGCAGATGGCCTGTCCCTGGCAGCTCTACGCTGCTAACCCAGTGCTGTAAGCAGCGATACATAAACTTCTGCTGATTTTATTAACGTGCTTTGTGACGGGGATCCATAAACCTCTGAATCTAGGAGCTGAAGAAGTGCAATCGCAACCTTTACCGCCTTCCTCCTGATCGATACAAATCATCAGCCGCTTCGTGCTGGGCGGGGAAAGGCATGCATGGGAGCAAGCTCCCTTGTCTTTTCTGTCCAGTGTATTTATGGTAATAGAATAAAGAAGTAGCTGTGCTATAAACAACTACTCGGCTATTGGGTGCATGAGCAGAGACGTGAATGTGAGCAGCAGCATAATTGTGGTTTTCCCTCTGTCATAAGATTGGCTTCTGTTTTGTATCTGGCTTCCAGTTATGAAATTTCCTGAGAGAAGACATTGTGCAGCCCATGTAATTCCCACCAGGCAGCACTTTAGGAAGATCAGCGGTTTGCAATTCTGTATCTCTTCTCCACTGAGATAGCAACAGAGCTCTGAAGGCGTTAAAAATGGACAAGAAAGGCTTGCTAATACATCACTGCCACTCCTGTGAACCTTGAAGCTCGGGTATTACAGGTTTGAAATATTAGAATAAGCTTAGGCTTTTTGGCAGTTGTTGCTGTATCACTCCAGACTGGCAGCTTTGTAGAAGTAGGCTGTGTTTTATTAAAGCTAAACAGGCCTTCTGCAGATGTCATTGCCACCTGGCTGGGGAGGTGTTGACAGCAGTGGGCAGTAATCAGTGCTAGCAACCTGACCGCATGGTGTGGTGAGGACCTGAGCCGGACAGAGACCACAGGAGCTGTCAGAGGAAAAGTAAGTGTATGTCTGTGATGGCCTCCTCTGCGCAGAGGTGCTCCCTTCTGCATTAAATGAAGCAGATGCCTGTTTAGGAGGTATTCTCCCCTAATTCATATCACATTATTTGCTCACAGAGCAGGAGAACTGGGGAAAGGGAAAATTGTTCTGAGCAGTGACAGTGCAGAGCAGGTTACAAAAGAGAAGCGCTGTATTCTGCAGGGCACTCAATGGGGTGCAAACAGGAAAAGTAATCAAAAGGTACTTGTGCCCTTTCTGAACCCAGCTTTGGGAGAGCATGGATTCTGCATGGTGGAGACAACCTGTTCTTTACTGTCCCCCCATGAGTCCAGGTTTTAAGGACTTGTTTCTATTTTTAAGTAAATTTGAATTCGGACTTTCTTAAATGAACTTAAATCAAATTGATTTTCAGCTTGGTTCACACACTACGTGTAAGACTATAGCACTGACATTACCGTGCTTTCCTTCCCTCCCAATGCCATGACATCTTTTTTTACTCTGAGAAACTGCTTTTCAGCTGAGATTCCAGCAACAAATTTGTTTGAAAATTTTTTCACTGCCACTGGATTCAGTGGGGCTCATCCACTCAGAAGGGCCATAAACAGCAGAGGAAGCTGAAGTAAACTTTTACTCTAGGTCTTGTTGCATGAGAGGCACCCCATCAGCTCCCATCGCAGTTACCATGACTGAATGCTGTTATGGGGTTCAGAGGGCAGCTCTATAAAAATGTTTGGGATTTTGATTTAGAAGGTGTTTATACACATGGAAAGCAAAATAAGTTACATAAAGGGCAGGGCACCATGCAGCTCTTCAGTGAGTGTGACATTAGGACATACTTATTCTTAATGTGGGAAGGGGAGTATCAAGTAATTCTGTGAGTGAAAACATGTATGATTTTTCCAAGCAGATGTTTCAAGGTGAATGATGAGTTATCAGATGAAATTTGAGTGGGAAAGGGGCTGTGGAGAATGATGTGGAAGTGTTATGAGTTATAGCAGAGGTCGAAAGGGAGTATCGCTTTGGAGACCGAGCACTCTGGTTACAGTGTGTGCTGCAGACTTACTTTAAGGTCTCATCCTCTGCTGCCTCAGTTTCCCTAAATGATTATGCATACCTACAGCGGGATATTGCACGGCACTTCCCACCTGTCTGATGAAGTATACTTAAACAATGTCTATAAAGCTAATCCGCATCGTTAGAAAGGAAATATGTTAAGTTAGAGAAAAAGTTGTTACAAATGATGCTTTATGCCAGGAAGATTTTTTGGGCATGAGCACAAGTATTCAAATGTTTACAAGAAGTCTCTTCTGCATCATGGCAAGTCAAGGCTGTGCTTCAACAAAAACAATAACTTTATCTGTCAGTTGAGTCTTCCCATACAAAGCAAACTGAACAGATTGTTCTCCAAGTGATATTTTCTCCCAGCCCCCACTTATCTGGAGACTTGCTTCATGAAATAAATTAGCTTAAAATCAACAGAGTTAGAGGGATCTTTAGCCTATGAGCACTTCCATTCTCTTGGGATGTTATCAGATATTCATTGCTTGTGTGGAAGCAGCAACCGTACTACTATCTTTAAAAAGGAGGTTATATAAAGATGGACTTGGTAGTTCCCCTCTCCTTGTAGGGCCAATATGCTATTGTGGAGCAGGAGGAAAGTCCTTTGCTGGAAGACTGCCCGGGAATTTAAGAAATGGTCCAAAATTATAAGTGAACAAATTATGACAAAGAGAGAATTATTAAATTAGAAGATTCAGCATCATGTGAGCACCTCTCTTTGTACTGCACAGATACATCCAAAAGCTCGTCTCAGTGCCAAAAGGTCTGCAGTCTTAAAGATAAACTGGGCCTGGTTCCCATTTAAACTAAAATCCTTCAATACCACAGAGAGGCTGCAAACATAGCTTAGACCTTCTTTGGTTATCACCTCAAAGGTTGATGGTGGCCTTTGCAATAAGTGAAAATCACTATGTGAAAAGACTTTCCCTGTTGAGGAAAAAGAAGGAGGTGGTGGTGGTGTGGATTTTTTTGGGGTTTGTTTTTTCCAAGCTTGTTGTTTTAAGAAAGGTCTATCTGCAGTACTTGGCAAAGGGATGCAAGAGAAAGGAATACTGACTTGTGGCAACTAATTTTGCAGCTAAGTAGGGAGGATCTGCAGTCCTACGTGCATGGGGCCCAATTTTCTTTTCTGTCACCAGGCATGCTGTTGTTTACCCATGCACCAAGAGGTGGTTATGCTGATTGATTTGGAGAGGCTGATCGTTTCCATGGCCCAGTGTAAGTGGTGAGACAGTGAAGTGCAAAAGTTATCCGCTAGCTGCTGATAAAAGTGTCCCTGTGGTTTGCAATCTCTCTAGATCCACTGGAGAGCTTAACGCATGCAGTTACAGCCCATCTCTGGGGAGTTTATTTCTTACAGAGGTCTTTGATTTTGTAACTGAAGTGACAGTTGTGCTGTCTTGCAATAACACGTTGTTTGAAACAGACTTTTCTGTCATTATATACCATAAAGTGTAATGCCAGCTTCTCGTTTAGAATAAGAAGCAGGTTCTCATTGCTTTGGAAGCTTCTTGAGATTTCAGAAATGCTCTTGCTCTCTTGTTGGCTTGTATAAGCAGCAAAAAAAAAATAGGAAATAGGAATAGAGTTCCTAGAATAGTCAGCACCTGGGACAGTGTGGATCCTGATATGGCCCTCATGCCAAAACGAGGAGAGAGCAGAGGCATGAAGCAGTTTGCCTGTTCTTGATATGCAGTGCACTGCATATCAAGATACCTACAGCTTTTTTCTCTGTCTCAGTCATTCACCTTAATAAACTCTATCCTAGAGCAAAAAAACTTGTCAAAGGGGGAGTGATCCTAGGAAAATTTCTGCTTTACCAAATTGGCATTTTCCATTGCAGACCACCCCCACTCAGCATTCATTTTACACTGCAGCCTAAACAACTCACATTTCAAAGTAGAAGCTAGAGGAGCGCTATTGATTGCTTAGCTGAGCAGGTTGAATATGATCTGCAGCCTCCTCTTACGCATTGATTCCTTGTCTCTTTACTCACTGCTTCCTGAATGTCACTGAACTGTGAGAGGCCTGCTAAATGGACAAAAATATTGATTTCTTTTCCCTTTCTTTGATTTTTGAAAGCTTCTTGTTTTCCTGATATTAGTTCAGTGCTTGGTAAATAAAAGGTCACAAAACAAGGCAGAAGCAAGTCAGTTCTTGCATATTATATTTTTTTAAATGAACTTGGTTGAAAGACAAGTTCTTCAAATTGTGTTTCTATCAAGAAAGGTTAATTGCCTGAGTAGAACTTTTGAGTTCAGGCTGTTCACCTTCATAATTTACTATGGATGCTGAACTTCTGGGGCAGTTTTCTAAATGACTGTACCTCTGGTGTTGGGATTTTCGGTGATTTTTGCAGAGATATTAGTGAGCACCCTCAGCTATGCTGGGATTTGCTCTGCAAAGTAATCGGTAACAGGCTTTCGTCAGAGTTTAATGGTGCAGTATTTTATCTGCGTTTCGTTGTCCTGGGGTGGTGACATTTTGCAGTACTGTGTCCAGAGAGTGAGAGGAAAAATGTCAAAAAACCTGAAGCTGGAGTCAAATAAAACCGATGAGACATCTGTCCTGGTTTCAGTCAGGATAGAGTTAACTTCATTTGTAGCAGCTGATGGAATGCTGTGTTTGGGAGTTAAAATGAAAGCAGTGCTGAGAACACCCTGATGTTCTTAGTTGCAGTCAGACAGTCAAGGACTTTCTCAGCTTCTTCTATTTCTCTATTCATGAGAAAGGAGGGGCGAAGCCAGGACAGGTGACCCAGATGGGCCAAAGAGTGTATTCCATGCCAATTACCTCCTGCCCAGGATAACGGGGGGCTGAGGGGAGGAAGAAGAGGGGCGTTGGCGGGACGCGTGCTGCTTGGGGGGACGGTCGGGTTCCGGGACAGCTCTGGGTGGTACGGCCTGAGTTGTGTGGGTCAGGGAGAAACTGCATTGGGGATCAAGAGTTTCATATTCTTTTGCTCTAAAGTCCTGTCAGCATTGTTATATTTTATCTTTCTGTTCTCTCAGTAAACTCTCCTTATCCCAACCCACGGGCCTCTTAGTTTCTTGGTTTTGGAGTTATTTGCCCCTTCCTTTTCCCTTCCCTTGTTTCCCCCTTTTTCCCTCTTCCCCTGCTCTTTTACTTTAAGGAGCAGGCAGCTGCGTGGATCTCGGCCCACAGCCGGGGTGAAACCACGACAACATCCCAAGAGGGAAGACTTGGGACAGCAGAAGCATCCAGAGGGCTTAGTATCTGCTGGTGGTCTATATAAACTTAGAAGTGTTTGGGCAAGAAGATGGGGCTGGTTAGAGAATCTGGAAAACTAGAACTGGTCCAGAACATCTCAGCAAGGTAGTAAGCCAAAAAAGTAGCCAGTCCTTGCTATCCAATGACATTGTTTCAACAAAACAAGAAAATCGCAGCAAGATCGAGGGGATGGCTAAGAACAATTAAAAGTGGATGTATTTTATGGTGGATGTCACCTTTCCTAGAAACCAAAGCATTTCTGGTGCGGTCTGTGCTTGTCATTATGGAAGTAGCTATTAAAAATGTGTAAACCAAGAGTGATACAAGTATTTTGGTGGAAGACTTTCTTTTTTACATTCATGAAATTTATCAAATTGAAAATAAACTTTCTTCCTCTGTTGTTTGCTTAGAAATGGCAGAGAAGCTTGTGTTGATAAACTCTAACGTTTCAAAGGGCTTGTACTTCAACAGCAGCTACATCTTTGCAATAGTGGCTCATAATGTATCTACAAAGGAGTAGGAAGATAGCTTGGGGAAAGAGTCCATTTATAGAAAACTCTCCAGGGATTAGCAGATACAGGTAGAAGGGGCACTTGGAGTCTCTAATGAATAATAATAATAATTCACCAGACACCTATGGTTATCAACTGGGACTCATTGCTCTGTATGGAGAGATCCATGAGAACCGTTGAAAATTATTGGATCGCTCAAGAGGAGCAGCTGTCATTTGATTAATAATTATTAGATGATCAGTGACAGTCACAAGCCCCCTGACATCCCTGCTCACTCTTCCTGGGCCTTGAAACAGGCTCAGAAAGTTTGAAATTAACCAGATGGATCCAGCTATGTCATGACAAAAGGCACCAATTTTCTGCATTGGCATGGCTGGGTGGACTCCAGCAGCATCACCTCCTCAGGTTATTGGTTCAGTAGCAGAAATTATCTGTCCCATAAAAATGATGCAGTTTGGTTTGGTTCACCTAACTTTAGTTAGAGTTCAAATACGTCTGTACTTTCTTTTTGCAGGGTCAGTATCATTCCTTTTATTTTGTAGTGGAGAGTCACACAAAAGTTGGTTATTTAGCAGAATGTGAGATGGGTGGTCCTCCCTGACAAAATCTGAGCTTATCTGCAAGCAGCTGTTGTCAAATACAGGTGATGAGTCTGTGAATGGGATCGGTATTTCCCTAACAGGTACTTCTACGTGGTTGGAGTGGATAGTAAAATTAAATGTCTTTTTGTTTCCTTAGAAATCAAAGGTGAAAAAGACATACTCATTAACTCTGTGAAGGGCTTAGGAACAGAGAGGGTGTCACTTATGGCTAAGACCATGAAAAGCTGCTGTACATGCATGGTGTCCCACTCTCATTACTTTTTAGAGAGACTTAGGTGTGCAGATCCCTCTGGCTTGCTTGAACTTTTCTGCCTCCATCTTTGTATATCAGAAACTAATGATAGTAACACTCAGACTAGTTGAAGGCGGTTTATTTATGGATGCCTTTGTGCATCTGAACACACTGTTCCAAACCACCTTCATGGGAGAGTGGTCTTCAGCACAAGTCATTGGGCCTAAGTCCAACTTCCAGCCTGATTTCTTCAAATACACAGGCTATGAGTTTCAACCTCTTTCTTCACCTTGAGCAACAGACCCATGTTAGCCCTGAAGCTTTAGAGGAAAAAAAACATCAACACTTCCTTGGTTGCTCATCTCATTACTGTTTCCATTTCCATGTTGGGTTTTTTTGGTGGTTTTTTGGTTTTTTTTCAAATAGCCATGCCTACTAGATGTCATGAGTGGGATTGACTTCTTCCTCTGGAATTTGGCCCAAATTCTCCTCTTCTGAAGTTCTCAATTCTGGAGGTTGGGGTTGTGTTACTGTTCCACTTCTGTGCTCCCGCTGGTATAATTTAGTAAATCTGTCATTCATGCTCAATATAACAGAGTCATTTAACTGCAGGAGCTCACCAGTACAATTAACCCTGTTCCGTCAAAACGAGTAGCTGATTATCTTGGCTGTTAGAGTGCTGTGGTTTCCAGCCCTCCCAGAGCAGTATTGCAGTCAATTGATTATTTTGTTAATTTGTTCTGCATCAGTATCCCACTGGTTTATTATCATCCAAGTCACTTTATGCACCACGCATAAGTACAAGTATATTAAAAATCAATATTTGGGTCTTTTTTCCTTTCCTTACCATCCGTGGGCTACCTTCTCTGAAGCATGACCTTCATTCTGGTTACAACATAGCTCGTAACTTTTACATGATTTAGTCACATGCTAATAAAGTAGATGCTCAGATTTTGCTCTCCACTTAATCCTCTATCCTAACGAAGAAGGAAAAAAATGAATTAACAATGAAATAAACAAAAGGCTGTTATTGCTGATAAACAAGCCTAATTCTGAGACAGTGAAATTCATGCTACTTTAGTAAGTTCATTCACTGGCTTCACAGGCTCAAACCATTTAGAGATGCAATTATCAGAAGCCCATGTCTTACGAACATTGCTTTTCTAGCTTATATTAGAGGAACAAGTATTTAAAAGATAGCATGAGTTGCATTGCTCTTTGGATTGAGGGCTGGATTCCAGGTCTGAACTTGACACAAGTACGTGATTATGGCTGTTATTAGATCAGGATGTTTTCCAATAATTGTCTACCACTGCACGTACAAAGATGTTCTCTCTTGTTTGTGTGTTTGAAACATATTACCTGCGATGTGAGACTTAATGCATTTATGTTGATGACATCACTGGCAGGCATGCTCTGCTTTAAGAAGCTGAATCAGATGTGGTCCCTCTCCTGATCTAGACTAGATACAAAAGTGCAAGTTCACAGTTCTGGAAAAATCACCAGCTTTCTAATGTAGCTACCCAGTTGGCAAGAAGACCCAGATGCTCCCAAGGCAGCCATCTGCAGCCCTACATGGACAATTGTCTACTCACATAATTGGATTTGCATCATCCTTTCCCAAGTTTGTTCTACTGGGGATTTTTTAAAGGGTTTGGTTTTTTTTTTGTTCTGGAATATAAAAATGTTACCTGATCTTGGAATCACTGCTTTCTGGACACATTTTCATCACAAGAAAAGCAAGTTATTGTCTTGTAAAAGGATAACCAGCATAAGGTAACAGAATGAGGTAATTTGTAGATTATGTAAGTGAGAACCTACTACAGCCTTACCCAAACCTTTCAACTTATTTCACAACAGAAATGCCTTATCATTTCTGGATGCGAGCGTATGAGTTACCATCACTTGTGTGAGGGGAAAAACTCTTGCTTCTGTAGTGAAAAAGCAGCCTCAAAGTTTCTGAGACTTACATCTGTGGATGGTAACATCCTGCATGCCTTTTCTCCATGTGGGGCATTCAGAAAACAGCCTACAGAGAGGTTTCACCTCCGAGAAGGTTATACCTCCTTGAGGGGCATATTTCCTTGTCCTAGAAAATTATAATATAGTATGTATATATATTTTAATATTATTTTGTTGTGAAGATGGAACAAATTGGACAAATGAGATTATTCTGAAGAGGGAAACCAGCCTGTGCTGTTTCTGAAAGTTGCTCTCCCACTTCCTCCAGGTTGTCTTAAAGAAAAGCCAGGGCTCCGCAGCATCGCTTTTTAATTAGTCGAAATCCTTTTGTACTAAATCCTAATTCAGTGCCTTAATGCAGCAAGTCCCGCAGAGCCAGCAAGCCTGCGTGGGAGCGCAAACGCATGAAATCTTTTTCTCTGGCATCCCTCTAAGTGAGGGTTGGCTTCTGTTCATAATTATTTTCTGTAGTGACAGCTCAGGGTTTGCGGTCGCAAGCAGAGAAGCAGGGGTGGGAACGGAGGAAGGCATAATGACAGGTGATTGCTCTGTGGTCTCCATGGCATCACCGAGCCTTATCTTGGAGGTATCAAACAGTGTGCTTATACCTTTCTTTGCTCTGTATGGATACCTGGCGCCACTAACTACACCTAGCATGGGTCCTACTTAATCACTGTCCTCTTTCCAGCTTACTTTGTATTAGGTTTTTGCTTTGTTTTCAATCTGCTCCACTTTTAATGAATCTGCACAAGTAATGGAAACACACGTATAAATGAAAGCACCTACCGATTCAATATTGTATCACTTGGTACATTTAGTTAAGGAGTTAGAATTCATACAAGTAGATTTTTTTTAGAAATATTTGATGCTGCCTTTTCAGGGCATTCTGCCCCATCTTGCTCACTGTGAACTGGTATTAGGTTTTCAGGGTTATAATGAAGCAATATAGCTGCCAGGAAAATAGCTGTTTTCCATCAGTTGGATGCCAGTTTCATCTCAGTCTCAGGCATCTCACTGTGCACTCTCTTTTGAGGCTCCTGCTTTAATTAACGGAGACAGAAGGACACCTCCAAGAATGAGTCAGCTGACCTGAGATCTGATTTAGCCTTCTCCTCTGTTGATTTTGACTGACACTACATGAGTTACTGCAACACAGCGGTGTAACTCCTGTGTACGTCGCCCTAATCAGAAATGCCAAAGCCACACATATAGAGGTAGTTCTTTGAGATACTAGATTTATTTAATAAACATGCATTCATATTTCAAGAAAATGCATAAGGATATGTTGGGGGGGTTGCTGTCTTCTTGCTGCACCACAAGGTGAAGTCACACAATGCTTTTAAGCATTTGTCTTTGATCAAGAGGGCTAGATTATTTTTTTTTGTAATCATTTTGAATTAAATTCTGGGAGTCATGCCAACTTGATTCCAGGTGTTAGGCAAAAGAGTGCAAAAAGAGTATACCAAACTTGATAGCACTTCTGCAAGGTGTAGGAGTGTGTTAACACATATTATAACAGCAATTACAACCGTTCAGTGATCTCCTGGAGGAGTGCTCTTTTACATGGATACAGATAAGATGATCATGGTCTGGCATTTGAAATTCCTGCCTCCAAAGATACTTGCATGTCTAACTTCTGTTTTCTACAGTGCTTAGTTAAATGTTTCTGTAGATTTGCTGTTCATATAGGAAAAAAATTATGGCTACTTGTGTTTCATAACCAGTATTTTTAGCTCTTACACTTTAGCCAGTTTGGTCAGTTTAGTGGCTTTTTTGCCATTTAGTTTTTCTTGTCAATATATTTATTTATTATTTATTGCAAAGGATAATCCCTGAAAGTAGATCACTCTACAGGCTGTTTTTGAAAACTTCAGGAGTATGATGAAAATACACAACCCCAGATATTTTTCTCCTAGCAAATCCTTTGGAAGGAAAGGCGATCTAATATTCTGAATCTGAAAATGTAAAAGTGTGGTTGAGACGTGTGTCTGCATTTACCAAAGGCCTGTAGCTTGGAACAGTGACATGCTGGGAATTAGTTAAATAATTTTAGTTTCTAAGGACAGCAGTGTTTTGATATTGGTGACTATGTCAAAGCAAAGTATGGCAAAAAGATCTGTAACACTAATGCAGTTTGACCAATGGCTCTTTCTTATGCAAATTGTGAGGTATATGAACATGTTCAAAAGTGGCAGCGTTCCTCCAGATAAGGATATTTCTGTTAATCTCTCCCCCACATCTCCACTGTAGCAGTCCTTCAGCTCTGTACATCTTTGCAAATTTTGACTGAAATCAGCCACAGGTTTAGAATTTGCAAATGAATGACACAGATAAAAATATCATGACTTCATAACCTTTATCTGTCATGAAAACAAGGCTAAAAAGTCTTTGCATCTCTGAGTGAGAATGTTGGGCTAAAGGTGTAAAAATCAACCCTTCCAGGTCAAGAAAGCTGTGCAACAGGAAGGCTTCAGCAGAAGGAAGCGTGGATATAGAGACATCAATGACATTGACATCAACATGAATGATCCTTTATTTACAAAGCAATGGTACCTGGTAAGTTTTGATAGAAAAATCACAGTAATAGTTGCTAAAGAATTAGCACTCAATCCATTTTGTGCTGTTGCAAGGTTTTGCAAGAGTTCCTTCTAGATTTGTCACAAGAACTTGGGAATGGATCCAAGGCTCTGTCCAGTTGTTTTTAACCGAATGTCTTCTATGCTGGGAAAACCCAGCACATTTCAAGAGCTAAATTTCATTGCAGTCAATGGAAAGATCCTTAGAAGGCTTGAAAGAGAACTGTATCTGTGTCCTGTGGGCTTTCCTGGTGTGCTGATATGACCCCTAAAACTCCATATGAATCATGTCTTTGAGCTGTTACCAAGTAAAATATTGTTACAGAATTATAACAAAAAGTTCTAGTGCACTGGCTAGAAAATGTTACACTTTTTCTTTTCTTAAAGAAAATTTATTATTAACTCACTTCTGTCAAAAGCAGAACAGCTGAAAACTGATGAATTTTGGCTTAAGCTAATGTAAAAAAATATTAATATTTTAACAAATTGTTTCATTTTCAGTCTGTTATGTTATTTGGAAAAGTCTTTAGCCATAAAAGTTTGGGGTTTTTTTTACATAAAAATAGCCAAAATTATATTCTTTCTATTTTAAAAGTTGATAAAGTAATTTTGGTCAGTTTTAGCATTACAACCTATTTATGATGAAATACTTAGTAAATGCAGTGCTGCCTTGTTAACTTAAGAGTCTCTCTTAATCCATTTCTTATATTAGATGAATCCACCCAGTATGGCTATTTGGATTTTGGTAGTTTTTTATCTGAGATGAGTTTTCAGATTAATGAGTGCACATTAGTGTGAGTGGAACGTGATCCAAGATAAAGTGTGGATTAATTCACTTCTTTCTGGTACTTTAATCAAAATGTTGCAGTGATGAAAAACTAACAAAGTTTTTATGAAGCTATAACTCTTTTTTATGTTATATAAACCACATTCAGATGTGTTTTGAAATGGGATGAGTGACAGAAAATTGAAAAAAATCAGGACCAGCAAAAGCCCCACATTATTTTTCCCACAGAACTTGTGAAATTTGTGAATGAGGTTGGTAAATATGGGTAGTTCCTGAAGATACAGGGAACTGACTGAACGGCAGAACTACAGGATCACTCACACACAAGGTTGGAAAGGGCACTTGAAGTTCATCTCGTGAACTTTCCAGCTTAAAGAAGGGCTAACTTGTTTATCAAAGAAGTTGCTTCTGGTACTAAACCAGGTGGTGGTGAATTTCAGTAGATCCCTACTTTCAAGAAGAAAGGTCATGAAAAAGTCCTTTATAAATTCCATTGATCTAAACCTTTTTCTGGATTGTCCCAGTGC
Source organism: Hypotaenidia okinawae (assembly GCA_027925045.1). Classification (NCBI taxonomy): domain Eukaryota; kingdom Metazoa; phylum Chordata; class Aves; order Gruiformes; family Rallidae; genus Hypotaenidia; species Hypotaenidia okinawae. The sequence continues at coordinate 15,466,121 of BSDF01000003.1, read as the reverse complement.
CCTGACATGCTTAGTCCTTTTTTTGTGTCCAAAAGATTCAGTGTTTGACCTAACATTATAAACCACAAAGAAGTGAATTTGTTCAGGGTTGTTTTGGTGGTGTTTCAACAGGCATTATTGCAGTAGATATGATTCTGTACAGATGAGCACTCCAAAGCAAATGGGATCTATTTTCCATACCGAAGATACACAGAAAGACATAAAGCAAAATTCAGTGGCTGTGGAAATGTGTCTGTCAATTAAAAAAAGCTATTCTTTTTCACTGATTTCTTTTATTAGATTAACACTGGTCAAGCAGATGGAACTCCTGGACTTGACCTTAATGTAGCTGAAGCATGGGAGCTGGGATACACAGGGAAGGGAGTAACAATAGGAATTATGGATGATGGTAAGTTAACACTGAGTACTAATTTAGTATTTTAAAGCAGGTTTTTTCCATGTAATCAAGGTAAGAAAAAGATTAAAAAGTAATAATAGATTGCTTATGCTGGTGAGACTGCCAACCTCCATAAAGACTTTAGATCTTTAGGGAAAGTATGTTATGAAGTCTTCACTGGGGATAGTGAAGCATGGATATCCAAGCATTAAAAGGAGTTTGCAATTATCACTCGGGTATCTTCCAGGGCACATTTTAACGGCCATTAAGCCAAAAGAAAGACTCCCCTTGACTTCTGTAGGCACTGACTGGGGAACATAATTACTGTGCAAAAAGTACTTAAGAAAATGTTTTCTGGGTTGCATTATTCTCAAAGTCATACTTGACAGCTGAAATAATGAAGCACTTTCATGCTGAATGTCAATAAAGACCTACATATTAAATATATTACTAATTTGAGGCTAAGTTCAAGGAAGATTAAAAGGTACAGTTGAAGTTACAGCTGTTCTACCCTTCAGTTCCTTGCTGAAGTACAGGAATTTTGTATAGTGTCTCTCAACACTTTTCTTTGCACCAACATTTTTCCTTGGGCTAAATTTTAAATGTTTTCCTTTTATGGCAACAGAATAATATTAAAATTAACTAGAATGTCAGGATCCACATGTGTTTTCTCTGGTCAACACAGATCTGTCTTCACTAACTTCTGTTCCTCGTCTGCTTACTCCTGAGATGAGGTTTTTGTGGAAGTAAGAGAGTAGACATCTATATATTGGTGTCATGAGAAATTGCGATTTCACTGATCCTACAGAGGCAGGGCTTTCAGAATAGCTAAGCATGACTGTGAAGGGGATGATGACAAACTGTTACAGCTTCAGGTCAAATAAAGCTGTTGACCTGTAGATACAGCTTTTGGAGAAGGGGGCAATTTTCCTTACTGCTCACTCCCAGTAACTCTGGAAGAGGGTACCTGAATGGCATGGTTCTTCATTTAGACTTTGAGTGTTCATCTACCATTAGCATCAGTAAGTCTCTCCACAGGTGCAAGGGTCTGTCTCCTCGTGCAAATCTAGTGCTAAGGACCCTACATAATCAAAGGTAATCAGTTCATCAGAGTAACCACGATAATGCAACGTTCTCCTTGCATATAAAAGTGAGCATCTTATAGTGTGGTGATTGGAAACAAGGGCCAGAGTAATGATCAGAATGTAACATGACATTGGTGACCACTTCTTAGTATATTTTACCTGGATACATAACAACTCAGTTAATCCATCTGAATGTGGATTTTTAATTAGTCGAATGCTGCTTTTGTTACACCATCCACTGGGATTTGCCATATGTGCATTACAGTGAGAATGTTCTGCACTACTGCCCTCTGACAGTCAGAAGTACAAAGGTGTGGACCCTATGCTTAGGTATTTGCTTAAATGGGCTAATACAGCATTAGAGGTTCTCTTTCAGACACGTAATCAAAAATGTTTGCTGTAGTGGTCTCCCCAGATCTAATTTGGGTATTTTTCTGTCTACTCAGTTTACAATTGTCAGTGGTTAAAAATACTCCTTTTTATATCCCGTACAAATCCGGGGCTTATTGATCTTGTTAGCTTTGGCATGCTTTGAGATGGTTGAACTTGTGTAAAGATGAATTGTGATTTAAACTAATCATAATAAGTAAATGCAATCTAGTGTACAGAACAGGTAAATAAATTTTGTCGCTGGGCTCACCTTTTTGATTGACACCTGGATTATGACACAAATGATTGAAAACTCCCATCTGGGTCTGCATCAGAAATGGTACATCAGTTTAAAAGTCCACATTTAAAATCTGTAATCTCACTTCAATCAGTTGCATTATTCACCATGATTGTTTTCCTATGGTTGCAGAGGAATCTTGCTTTGTTCTGTGATCGAGAATCTTTTTGAAACTCTTAACCTTTGGTTTCTGTTCTGTCATTATCTTATTGCAGGAATTGATTATCTGCATCCTGATCTGGCATCAAATTACGTAAGTACATGCTGACCTTTTCTGTAAAATGTGGGTTTTCTTATAGTCCCTCTGCTACAAAACATTAAATAATGAGTGGAACAACAGTACAGCTGAACTGCTGATTTTACAGATGATACATTTCACATAGAAAGAAGCAGACTAAAAATGGGACTGTCTGTGCAAGGAACGGAAAGGTGACAAGGCTCTTTGTGGAGGAATGGCAGTGTTGCCTCACATTAAATAAGCTGCAGCTTGCAGTATTGGATTTAGGACCGAAATGAGTAACCTGGGAATTGGCTCTAAATCCCACTATTAAGATGCAGAATGCACCTGTCACTTGGAGGACCACAGAGCTATGGGCTATGGCAAGGCACGTATTAGCCTTCAAAACCTCCAGGAACAGCTTAATTCCTTTACAACAGGTGATTTGATCCAGCGCTTCAAAGCATTTGCAGGGCAGATTGTGTATTCTCAGCACACACTGTGTCAACTGATTGTTCCTCAAACCTACCTCAGGCTTCAGACCTATGGACTAGAGGATTTTTTCTTTCTTAATTCTTCCATGTTGCCCCCAGCTGACGCTAGCTCTCCTGTCTCCAGGTGCCTACAAGGGCTCCCAGCACCCATGGGCTGTAGGTTGCCTTTGTGGCATGCGGCTCTCACACTATGCTTGTGGGTGATGGGAATCAGGAAGCTGTGGCTCCTTGCTGAGGGGGTTGTAGCATCTTTTCTTTAGGTCTTGTTCTTCTGCAGTCAGCAGCCTCCTGAGTGGAGCCCAGGCTTCTTTGGCTGTGCAATGTGGTTTAGTTTGCAATAGCAATTAATGAAAAGAACAAAGACAACTAGAAATTTTAGTAAAAATGTGAGCTGTTCAGGCAGAACAACTCAAACAGAAGGAAAGAGCAAGACAATTATTTTTACACACTTGGTAGTGGATACAGGGATTTAGAAGGCATTTACTTGGGGCACAGAATTTGGGAAATAGCTGCTTGACAAAGGTAAAGTACAGGGTAGCCAGTTTTACTCCTCCTAAACTGGCTTAATAACTTTATAAGAGCTAATTAAACCCCGTGCCCTAACCGCAAAATTCTCACCCAAGAGGAGTAACTCAGTGGGATGTTTCCCTAAATGGACACAAATAAGGAGGCTTATACAAGAGAGCCCTTTTTTACAGCACTTGTGCTCTGTGTGCAATGTTTTTGTATGTGATCTGTGGGCAGCATGGGCTTTTTACTCACTCTTCAGCAGCAGGCATCAACAAAATGTGCAGGAATGTTTCAATATTCTGGTTCTAAAAATCATGTTTCAATCAAACAAGAAAAAATTCTGTACATCATATCAGATGATAATGTCAAATAAGAACAATTGCATTGTTAACAAAGAATCTAGGATCATGCCCAGAAGCCAAAAATAGACTTCTTCCTAATACAGTCCTTTCTCTTTCAGTTTTAAAAACACTTGCTCTTTGATGGAGAAATATTTGTCAGGCTTGGAGAAATGTATTGTTTTTAGAGTGGCAATAGTGAGCATTCTGGAAATTAATAGAGAATGACAATGCACAGGCATGATGAAATCAGAAAATAGTGGAGCCAGAGAGAAATCCGAGCTCTCTCAGAAAAGAAATATTGGGATGAAAATTGGAAAAGAAAAGCTGTCTTGGAATGGGGACAGCAAACCTTCAATGGCAGTCACAAAAGACTTGATCTTGAGAATCTGAGAAAAAAGTCTGTCCAAGCAAAGAGCAGTCCAGCAGAGCAGCAATGAGCAGGCTGTCGGGGGACAGAAGAAGATTATCTGGCCAATGCAAAATGCAGGGCTAGGTCTGGCTTTTGCAGGGCAGATCGATAGCCAGATACAGGGGAGGAAACACCAAGGAACAAATGGTTAGTAAGGCAAATAATCATCAAAAGAGCAGCAGAAAACCCTTTTGAAAAATCAGTCTTAAAGGAGATACCACCCCAATGGTTTTAATACAGAAATACAAGAATTCAAGCTATCAAATGAAATCTGTGGTTCTAGGCTGGCCCAGCACTGAGCAGAGACAGGAAAAAAACTTGAGCTTATACAATTCAGCTTTTTTACCTAAGGTTTGCACTTAAATCCATGCTGAATATACCAGAGAACAAAGCAAGGAAATGTGCTGATAAACTACCTCATTATATGCAAGGTAACCAGCAAAAGGTGCTGGCACCTTCTCACGCAGAGCTGCTGCAGTTGCTGTGTCTGAGAGGCAGCTGGCTGACAGGCAAGGTTGACTCCTGCTCCCGCTGCTAAAATCTGCCATCTCCTCCCGTGCCCAGGGACAGCCCAGTGGTTGCAGGGCTTGGTTCACCTGCACTTTGCCTCTCCTCCTCTCTCTGCAAGGCTGTGTGGGCCTCCTTGAGTCCTAGGAGATCCTGCTCTGACAGCATCTGCTGTGTCTCAGAGACCACAGGGGCCTTTTTTCCCTGTAGGTAGTAATTAGGGCGTGAACTAAAGACAAGGACTTAAAGTCAGCTGAAGGAAAGATCAGTTTAGATGTAGACATGCAACGAGCCTCCTAAGGAAGGAGTTGTTAACTCGCATCGGGCTGGCATAGCTGCTGCAGTCACCTTTGTGCAATTCCTGTACCATAAGTTTGGTGGTTTATGACATTTACACTTTGGGGCAGTTTCCCTTATGTTGCTTATTTTTAGGAAATTAAAAGCCTACAGCTGATGTTTCTCAAGCGTGTTAAATGCCTGCGCACCCTGACAATGTCTGTATGACTTGCTTGGAAAATTGGGAGCAATTAGAAAGTCTCTCAAAGGTGGTGTTTTTGGCTCTTGAGCATTTTCAAGTATAAAAAAAACCTTGGCATTGGTTACTTAGTTAAATTTGGCTTTTATGGTTTTGACTTGCTGGTTTTCTTGCTTGAAGAGCTTCATGGGAGTTAGCACTTAGACAAAATGGAGGGTCAGGGAAAGACATTTCTGAAGAGAAAAACAATTTATTTTTTCCTAAAAATTGCTGAACTATGACTTATCATATAGAGTGCACTTCCTATCCATATTTTTCTTTGCTGTTTCTGAGCCTTACTTCTTGAACCATCCATTTCTCTTTAGTGAGCTTCATATACATGGAAAGGAGTGTGCCTGCCCACGGTCTGAATGGACTGCTCTCCCAGCACCCCCTCCCAGCTTACTGCAGTATAGGTACTTGCTTTTCTGGGATCAGGGTGTTACGGCAAAGCTGGAATTTTCCATTCTGCGCCGTGAATGCAGAGAGACTCATTGTCAAACAATCGATATTTTCTTCCAAGCCTTGGAAACCCTGCAGAGGTTCAGCCTTGAGGAAATTATTTTTTCCCCACAAAGAGAACCCTTCATTATGAACTGATAATTAAAAAAGCTGAGGCCTAATGTACTCCATGGTTTTCTTTCAACTCAGACTGTACATACAAAGCCAGCAATTTTCAGGACTGACTTCTCCAAGATACAGCATCTGAGTGAGAAAGAAAAGCGAAGTCACAAGGGCTGTGTATTAGATATGTCTGATAAAAGATGGGGACAGCAGCCGTGGGGAGCGTACATTGCAAATTTCAGTACATTGTTTTAAAGAAAAACCTAAGAGAGTAAATGGAGATTTGTTGTGCCACAAACAGACACATCAGCTGATCTCTCTCTCGTATCAGTTTGTATTGTGGTACTTTTATACTTGGCCGATGTCTGCTGGTGAAGGTCAGCATAGCTGCATTATCCCATTTACAGCAGCAGGGAGTTGATCATCTCGTGTAAGTGGGTTTGTCCCTGATTAGCTGCAGTGAGGAAAATCAGGATCCCACCAAGAGACTCAGGCCAGGAGTAAAAAATTGCTGGTTTCAGTGTCTGAACTCTGCCAGAAGGTGAAAGCTTGGTTGGTTTTTTTGAAAAATACCACAAACCACCACAAAACCAAACCAAACAACTGGGGTGGGAGAGAAAACAAGAGAAACATTTACTGCAGGAAAACCAGAAGTGACCCTGTGAGTGGGTGACTTTTTAAAAAGTATTGATACTTGTAAAATGAGAATCATGCAGCAATTCTTAGCAATAATAGACAGTAAAATAACATATTCAGAGAAGAAATAAGATTTTGTAATCTGTAAATCCACAGATGTAAAATGTGCATAAACAAACATGCAGCCATCCTAGAAGCACTTCTTTACTGTCCTTCCCCTAAATTTTCTTCTCTGTAATGTATGCATTTATGCTACAGCATTATGCTCCATTTTCCTAGGTCCTTAACAGTTGTCACTGAAGCTGTACTCAGAAAAGGATTTGCTGAGCGAAAAAGCCGTATGTAAGGAATGAGGGGAGTCTTTCTAGAGTTACCCCAGGGTTAATTTAAGTTTTCTGAAATTTCTTACTGAAATGTGAACAGCAGGTGGTCTTACCTGTCTTCTCTTTCCACTTTGGCGATGTCTCCAAACACAAAGCAGTCTCATTCTCACTTGGTAACCTGTCACCAGCTAATATGGTAACAGCTCCCCCCACCATGCTGAAAGGCAAACAAAAGTATATTTTTGGAATAATTTCTTATCACTTAAGCAGTGAAGCAGGGAAATGTTCTACTTCTGTTAGGAGCTGCAATTTCCATTGTTTGCTAGAGGAACAAAAACATCATTGAATAATCTTTACAGCTACAAAAGAAAGAAGAAATAGTACAGTCCATAAATTACACACTGCACTACGTGCAGTGAAGCTTAGCAACAGCATAAAGGTTCTTCTTTCTTTTAGAATGTCTCTGTTTCCTTCATTAGTGTGAATTTCTGAGTATGCCTTGGCCTCCCTGCATGCTACTGAAAGGACTGGCAAATTCTTCTGGAGACCGTGAGCCTGAGTATAAGTCAATAGTATCTCCAGTAAAATCACTGGGGCCTAGTTGTGGGTGTCTGTAAATTGACAAAGCTCCATTGACATCTGTTGAACTCCATTGACATCTGCTTTGACCCTCAGAAATCCCAGCTGACATAATTCCCCAAGTCAAAGTGAGTTCACTTGTAACTGGTGGTGAGAAAAGTGTTGCCCTTCTGGGACAGAAATTTGCTGGAAACCCTCTGAATACCTTGGAAAACTCCCATTGTCTCTGCACTGACATTAATATCAGCCCAGGGGATTCACAGGGAATGTAAGGATGAACCATAGCAGTCAGGTTCATCCTTGCCTGGTGTCAGCAAATGGGTTCAGTCGGATTTACGAGATCAGATTCCTACAGCATGGTTTTCAAAAGGGCCTGAGACAGTTACCCTGCCATTTTCTGCTGCATTCCAAAGGGTTATTAAGCACATGCATTAGACAGTTAATGTCAATAAAGCTTTACTGCTAATACATCAAAGGTATTTTATGGACAGGCTCACATGAAGGCCACTGGTGCTGCTACCTATTTTTAATTACAAAATTGAAGTAACATGTTATCAAGAAATAAGAAACAGAGTAGACTGTTTCAAATATTTTAACCCTAACTGGACTTTAGATTGTTTGTTTTCATTTGTTTTTATGATGTTGCTTTGGACTTAGGTTTTTGCTAATAGGTTGTCTGAAAGAAACACTAGTACAGCAATTAAAAATTATCAGCCAAAAACTGGGATAAATTCACAAGCATCCTTCTACTAACACTGAAAACCTAATCAGCACACTGCTTGATGGATGCTGTTAAGGCAGATTGTGGCAGAAATTTCATCAAGAAATTGTTGAGACAAAATGAAACCTCTTTTTGGCCAGGATAGAAGGATGGATCGAGTCTTTAAATGCCAGGCTGACTGATGCCTTAGCAACTGAAACTGATGGCCTTCTCTTGGCTGTTTATGCTGCTCGGGTGGCTTCTGGCAGCTAGTTTAAACATTTAGAAGATGATCATTCAAGACATGCAAGACAATGAAGTTTCACCAGCATAAATTAGAAGTTACTGGGAAGCGAATGAGAATCTCTGTTTCAGACCTTTCCCCCCTTCCCTTCCTCTCCCTTTGATTCTCCATGCAGGATCAGCTTCTGGGCTCATCTCTCCATTTTGTGCAATCTGTTTTTGTCTTCTGAACACATGAAAGGATGAAAAAGAGATGATGCCTTCTCTGTTAAGATCAGCCAGGCAAATAAGGTCCTCTGTGTACTGGGAAGGGTGTCCTGGGTCTGTCGTGTACAGAAAATGCTTCACATTTTTGAAAATATAATGGGGTCCTGCAGCAGTCCTTCCCAACTGCCAAGAGTAACTGGGTTTGCAGGTACATGTCACAGTCATGCTCGTGTACCGAAGTCTAGATAAGATGACTGCACTGTTCCTCTTCTTACAGCTACTAAATGTGAGCCCTGCTAACAAGAGAGAGAAGCTGTGGTGCTCTGTAAAGGATATGTCAGTGCCTTCTTACTTTATGAATGATAAAAATGTTTTGTAATCATAGATATTATCACAGCCTTCTAGCTTTCAACTCAATTAAAAAAACGGAACAGCAAAAAGAATTGGAAGACTGTTTCTTCTCTGGATTATTTCATATGGCCACATGGCCTAGAAAGAGGCTTTTTCTGCAAAGGAAGTTGCAACATGTGAAGGAGATGTGATTGCCTTAAGAAGGTAATTTGTGTCACATACAGAGCTGTGTTTGCAGCTGAAAACCGGATTTCTCACAGGGAAAGATGTTACACTAGCTGCTTTGCTACAGCTCGTTATGAGAGATCTGGACCCTGAATGCTTGGCAAGTTGTGGGACTTGGTGTTAAGCACCATCTATGTCATTGAAGTTGGCATTGCTTCACTGCTGTTGGCCTCTTCAGGGGGATGCATTGATTTATACTGGCTATGGGGTATCCTCAAAGTACAATTCCTTTAGAATCCAAAAGTTATTAACATACTGTAGTTGCATTTGCCTGAAATTATTTTCAGACCATTGAATGCTGCAAAAAGTGTCCAGCTGTATTCTGCATTAGAACCACCTGAAAGGGACAATCTTGAAGTTAAATGCATGTCTGATGTGCAGGCAATGTGAGATGGTGCCAAAGACACTTGTTTTGCAAGTTAAAGACCACTCAGTATCTGTAGCATTTCTTTTTCTCTATAATCAATGTACTTAATTAATCAGCTGCACACAGAGAAAGTGCAAGGTGGCTAATCGCTTTAATCATTAAGCAGTGGTATTAATTTTCACTTAAGGCGTCATCTGTGGAAAGTAAATTAAGATTGTTGAAATGAGAAATGCACGGGGGTGGAAGAGACCAGATAAGGATGTCTCTGCATCAGTTCGGGCTATTGCTTTTTGAAATAGTCTTGTTCCTCTCCCCAGGGTTTCTCCAAGTGAGCTTTTTGGAAATATTTTCTTCTTTTTGGGGGCAAGGAAAGTAGAATGAAAGATGTTAGTCCTCACTATTTGTAATGGAGGGATCTGGCATTGCTTTGTTTTGGCTTTTCCTTACCTGCCTTTCTGCAGACCAATTAGCTTTTGGAACTGGGCTGAAATCTTCCATTAAAACAATGTTTTTGCTAGTAAAGATGAATGTTTCATAAAACCAAAATGTCCCTGGGAAAATAAAAGTAATATATTTTTATTTTGGATGAGTTCGGCCTTATTTTAGATATTTGACTTCTAGAACATGCTGAATTAAAGCAGCAGCAATGAAATCCCACTCTGCTGAATGGTCTGCTTGGGAGAACAAGGTCAGATACATGGTCCTCTGGGAGCAGTTCACATCAGTAATTTTAAGAAGAAGTTCCACAAAATGAAATAGAGCTTCTGTTTCCCCAGAGTAAAAATGCAACACTTTTGGGTGAAAAAGGCAAAAAACATTTCTGATTTTTCTTCTATTTGAAAATTTTTAATTACTTCTATTTTATTTCCATTTTTTAAATTTTTACTTCTATTGTATGTTCTATTTTTCAAAGAATTGTTATCCCGGCTGCTCAGACAATTTAAGCCACTAGCCAGTGTTGAAATCCCTGAATATCCATCAGCATTGAAATGGAACTTAATTAAAGTTCCTGCTGTAGTGACTTTTTGGCTACCATGGTATCACCAGGGAAATCTGAATTAGATGGTGCACGTGGGGAACATGAGGCCCTCACGAAGCTTTATCAAATTTTGACAGGTATTAGGGAGAGACTCTCAGGCCCAGTGATGATTTTGGCAAGGAGAGTCTCAAAGCCGCTGTTACCTAGTGGGCGTGCAGCTGATTTTAAAAGGAGAGTTTTGGCCAAGCCCTTTGGATAAGCCAAACTTGCAGAAGAGGAGGGCGGGGACACACAAGGGGTCTGATTTCTTCTGTGAAACCCTAATAGCCTCAGTATAGTAGATAAAGATGCAGATCATCACCAATACTTTAAAGACCTCTCCTTCGCTGTGTCTGTAAGTTAAATGGCTTCATTTACAATCGATTTGATTTTTTCCTGGCCTATAGCTTTATCTTGGCATGTTTGTTTGCTCTGTGGTGTTTGATTTTAGTTGTATGCATTTATTTATGGTCTCCATATTAATATTTTACTTCTCGGTAGCTGTGTAGGAGGCTAAGATATTTTTAAATGCCTGCCCTATTTCAGATTGCTTTGATTCAGATATAATGTTCTTTATTTCTGTTGCATTCCCAACAGAAGCAATAAACATAATGAATGTCTCTTACGGGGGAACAGAATAGCAGTGCACAGTGCCTAATAAAATGCTGCTCTCATTGAAGTCACTGGTAGTTTTTCGATTAAGTTCAGAGCAATCAGAAATTTGGCAGATCATGTAAATAACAGGTTTGTAATGTTTATTCTAACGTGTATTCCTTTTTAAAATCATCCCAGTAAGAGGTGGAGGCTTCCTAGCTTCAACTGAGCAAATAATAATACCAAGAACTCTGGAAATAGGACTACCCAGGATAGCATGTTCTACTGTAGAACAGGAGCTTGTATTTGATGAAACTTCTGCTGCTTCCAGTGCTGCATAGCTGTGGTTTGGTGAAGGTTAAATGGATGTGGTAATGCTTACTTTGGAAATGGGTGTGGAAATACCATGTTCCCTGTGCTATCATCACTCATAAGCTTCAATATAGATTGGGGATTATTGAAAATGTTTTGCAGGCGGGTTGTGGCCTGGATTTTATTAAAGAAGGTGAGTCTCTCTTTGAATATGTGCAAAGGAGAGTACAAAGGCCATGCTGTGTTCAAGGACTTCATCATTTCAATGCTAGAACATGTCTTCTCAGATTACTTCTTGTGAGAAACTAAATCACTTTAATTCAATGGCATTTAACTCAGTTGCAGAATTAGTCAACAGTCATACCATGTCTGACTGATGTAATTATGAATCTTTCAGTCAGCTAATGATGTCTGGGACATTTCTTAAATGTACGCATCCAGTAAATTACCGAGAAAGCATTAGCTGAGATCAAATATACTAATCTTTAAGAGAAGAACCTGGAATGTACTATTTAAAAGCATAAACACTTGCACAATGTAGTGTGTGCAGACGTGACAATGTCTCTTCTGAAGTTACCACCTTCTCTCTCTGGAATTTCAGATATAGCTGTCCATAGATTTTGCTGATATCACATGGAAACAGCACAAACTTTTTAATTAATGCAAAAGCATATAAATTGCTTCATTAAAATATCTAGGAACCCAGCATGTCTTGACAGATATTAGTCACATTAGTAATACTCCCCTGGGATGCTCTCGAACTATGTTAATAAGGTCAGTATCTAACTGGAATGAAACAGTATATTCAAGGCCACTCTGAAGCATGTAAGCCAACCTGTATTTGCTTTTTGTGACAAAAGGAATGTAGGTAATAGTTTGCAGAGTCTCTTCTCAGAAATGGTCAGCTGCTTTTGATTCACCAGCAACGTCACCTTTATGTCTCCATCCATCATCTTGCATATTCATGCAATTTAGGTGAAACACTACTTGAGCAAAGGTTGCTTCTCTTGTCAGCTGAGAAACCTTTCAGAAGAAGAAAAATACCCAACCACTTTTCTGTCTCATCTGGTCTTCCTTTCAGTTTCTCCCTATGACCAGAATAGTTGTCCCTGTCCTCCCTTCTCCGTAACTGCCACAAACCAGGTCTGTGTGTTGTAGAAAACTCCATCTAAGCCACTGATTTCCCCAGTTTGCCTGTTTGGTAAAAACGTGATTGGTGTAACCTGTTCAGGTGGTCACCCTTAACCCCCTGCCAGGTTTGGTCTATGAGTGCCATTATATCCGCATGCCCAGTAGTCTGCACACACAGCAGCAGGAAATTGTTTGCTCTCCCAGTGCAAGTGGCTGCTCTTTGCTGAGACTGTGCCATGCCTAAGAATGGATTTGAATGACTGCTGAGTTTGTACTGCAAACTCTGGGCTATAGTTTTCTTTCACTGATGGAAAAAATTATCCCTTATCCACCATGTGCCACTTAAGAGAGTTTTATGCTAGGTGTGAGCTGAATCTTGCCTGTTGCCTGTAGCTGGGGCCTGTGGCAAGTTTTGGTGGGCTCTGGATATGGCCCACTGAGAGGGGCTAGGGGCCTGAGCTGCCCTGCTCTTCCAGCTCATCCCTCCAAAAGGCTCTAAGTGCTGGCTGCCATCAAAACTCTGTGAGCACAACCTTTGCTGCAGCTCAGCACTCAGCTTATATTTAATGTACTGACAAACTTGTCAGTTATTTCTTACAGGAATGTTGCTAAGAATAATGGACCTCATTGCTCTGCTGTCAGCTTTATACCTCTATTACTCTCTTAACTTTGCTAGGTCACACTAATACATAACCAAAGTATCTGCAGCAGGAGAAAATCCACGTATTGGAAAGGGAGTATGGGCCAGGTTTTTAATAAAATGGAATACTAAAGCTATAGCATGTGTTAGTTCCCAGTATTTTTCAGTAGAAGTCATTGCACTCTTTGTATTTGTTGTTATGATAAAAAAATTCAATGGCTCATATATCTCTAGCCATTCAAATGCCAGCTCCCCTCCTACCTCTCCAAATTAAAGAAATCAAGGAGTTCAGTCTGAAAATTGAAAGCTTTAAATTTGCTACTTGCCCTTAAAATCTTCAGTTGCTTAATTTTCTTTTATTAATTTAATTGTCTTAGCACTGTGCCTCCACGTGAACATTCAGTACCCCTTCAGTGTGTTACAGGTGCATCTTAAAGATACTTGGTCCTCGCCCGCCCCCAGCCCCCGAAAAGGAATGTTTGGACGAGCAGAAATGGGTTTGGGGTTTTCGTAGGTTAACTTGCTTTTCCCTTCAGTGCTTTGGCTCTAAGTAATTAGCAACTGGTGATGTGCTTCAGGTTTCCTCCACATCAACCTGAAAATTGTGGAGCAGGACAAGAATGCCAAGAGGTGAATTGTGAAGCAGCCTCTCTATTATAAGCACAAGTTCATTTGGCTGCTTGCTTTTTAATAAAGTCTCATGCCTGCCTCCATTTCTTATTTTCCCTTGTCAAGTGAAGATGCAGGGGAAAGGAAACGGAGGGCATTTCAATAAGCTAGTTTTATCTATAAAACTTAGTTAGGGGGAAAAAAATCTCCACTTTTTTAAAAATCTGCCCAATCTAAATTTTCTCTATTCTTTGCTTGGGCTTTTTGTCCTTTGCACATCTGACCTGAGTATTAGCAAACAGCCACTGAGAGTTAGACAGCATTTAGCTGGATGCATCTGGACTCTGGTTTGGTTTACTACACTGAGAAAACTTTCAACAGTCTTGCTGCCTAAGAACATAATTAATGATTTCATCTCTTCTTTATAGGTTGAAAAAGGGCAAATCCCACAAAGAGCAGCTGAGGGAGCTGGGGATGTTTAGCCTGGAAAAGAGGAGGCTGAGGGGAGACCTTATCACTGCCTACAACTACCTGAAGGGAGGCTGTAGAGAGGTGGGCGATGGTCTCTTCAGCCAGGTGACAGGAGATGGGACAAGGGGAAATGGCAAGAAGCTGCACCAGGGCAGGGCCAGATTAGATGTTAGGAGAAAATTTTTTACTGAAAGAGTTGTCAGGGCCTGGAACAGGCTGCCCAGGGAGTGGGTTGAGTCACCAACCCTGGATCTGTTTAAAAAAGGGTAGATGAGGTACCTAGGGATATGGTTTAGCATAGGATGGGAACGGTTGGACTTGATGATCTTAAAGGTCTTTTACAACATTGTGATTCTGAGAAAAAGTTTGTGCTTAGATCTCACTGTGTGCTGTGCTGCCCAGGTGCCTTATCCTCATGGGAAATGGTTTGTTTAGCTGCAACCTTTCTTTAGCCACAACCTTTCTTTTTGAAGATGCTCACATGATAGGAAAGAAATTAGTGGAGGAAAAAGGAAACAAGGTGATGTGGCACTTTTAGTAAAGATCATCAGTTACTTGACAAAGGAAATCTGCCTCATCTAAGGAAAGAACACAATGTAAAATGTGTTCTTCTACCAGTGAAGCAATATTTTTTCATAATTTAAAAGTAATGCTACATATATGAAGATAAATATGAATGTTTACAGGAGACCCCATGACTTTCAGCTCTATTTTGGTGGTTTCTTTTTTAAATCTAAGCAATGAAAAAAGTCTTAGTCTTGCAAAATAGAAAACTGCATTGGAGGAGCAGAGACAGCAAATATGTCTTCTTGGAAATTCTAATAGCTGGATTATTAGACTTGTAACTGGAAATCTTTGCACTGTTAGAAATTAAGCAGTACTCACCTTCTGTTTGTAGTCAGTTTATCGTCTTCTGGCTGTAACCCCACTAGTCCCAGATGCTTGGTGAGGGTTAGGGAAAAGAAAAGAAGAGCTTTTTCAGTGAAAACTAGAAAATCAAATCGCCACTGCAGTATTTGCTCGTTCTGTGTCCAGGCAGGGCCTTTAATGAGTACCTGAACCTGGGCTACTAAGAGGGGTTATGGGCACCTCAAGTATTAGTCAGGACCCAGCACACTTCTCTGCTTCATCAGTTTCAAATGATGCTCCAATGTATTGTTCTGTGACTGTTTTGAAAGGGAGGATGGCAGAAAAGGGCGCTGCTGTCTTATTCATTATTCAAGGTCTGGCTGGCTGTGTCTGACTGAGTATTTTTACTTTTATGATGTACCCGTAAGGTCTGGGGAAAAGGCTTATGTTTGTGGAGGAAGATGACGATACTCACCAGGAGGAATTTCAGTCTTTAACATGAGTGTTTTGGAGCATAGCCCATCAGTCTGTGGATATATTCTCGGTGTTGACAAGGTCCTGGAAGCAGCTGTGAATTTGCTGGATAGCAATATAGGACATGTAGATTAGTTCATGTAGAGGCCATTATTTAAGAAGTTGCCAATTATTTTTCATTTCTATTTAAAAAACAGAACAGTGTGCTTCCCATGGCAGAGAGGAGAGGGCTTACTGTATGACTACCGCCTTAGCAACAGCGCTGCTCTTTTTCATTAATGACCTTGAAGCCTCATAGCACCCCTCCTAGGCAGAATACCACAATGCCTCCTGGTGAGCATATTCCATTTTCTTAAGCTCGTGTGTACAAAACTGAGTCTTGTTTGTCCACCGCATGACGTTCGGTGTTATTTTAGTGCAGTTACTCCGAGATGTTGCATCTTGTAATTTGAGCCCAGGGGTTTGCTCGCTCTTTGGATCGGGAAAGAAATCAAACAAGCAAAAGGTATCTTTCTGCCTCAGATCTCTAAGGATTTGCAGTTGCCTGGAGAGGGTAAGACCAGATGCCACCTGCATTAAAAATGTTTCTTGTCTTTTAAAAGTTACGAATCTCTGGGTTAAATTCACCAGTGCTTTAACATGACAGATAGATTCAGACCATGACCAGCGGGATACATGTCTTTAATTGTTTGTCTTCTGGACTAGGATGTAGGAATAGGCACATTTCTTCAGTTATGGAGAAGATGAGAAGTATACTTGAATTACTCTTCAGAGGCTTGTAAAGCTGTGCAAAAATTTATGGGCTTGCTGCATTATTCAAGGTACATAATTTTATTACAGATCTGAGCAACACATGGGACAACTGATTTATTGTTATTGCCATATTTTACATAATGGATGTTTTATGCAGAAGATTTTGCTGCATGTATTTTTAAAAGTACTGGGCAATTCTTTGGAAAACACCAGGATAAGCTCATTTTTAAGGAAAGCAGAATTTTATACACAAGCAAAAGTAATCTATTTGTGTGCGGTATACAAGCCATTACTTAATAAAACACTGAAAGACTCTCATCATCTGATCCAGTACTCTTCTTTTAACATCTTTTTTGGGATAGAGGCTAGAAAGTAAAAATAGACATATGCCTTAAAATGCAATGCCATTCCTCTGTGCAATAGCATTTTGGTTATGTAATAGACGTTATTTGTAAGTAATTGTATGTAGATGGTGACTGATAAACATCAGGTTCAAATGGCTTTGCCACACTGAATTGGATTTGATTGAGCAGGAGGGATAGGATTCATCTCATTCTAACACTATATCTAATGACGAGTCCAAGGCTAGAGTGCAATCTGTGATCACTGCCTGAGGCTGGTCACTTGAGTTGCTCCATGAAGGAAAAAAACAGGCACTATGTAGATATTGAAAAGTAAATATTAGACACTTTGAGTCTAAGAAAAGTAACTACCAGTCAGAAAACTGAGTAGTTTGGCACTAAAACCGGAAACTGAGTCACCTGAATTGAAAAGTAAAATGTTTTAATTTCAGCGTGCTGTTGCAGTTCCTCATCTGCACTGGTTTTGGTTGCCAACTCCTGGGTTCCTACCCTGATTAAACCTCTGCATTAACAATACCTTCCCTCTAGGTGCCTGTGGGGGAGTCCAGCCTGTGGAGGCAAATGGCAGACCGCAGATCTTAATAGTCACTTCTCAAAACACAGGAAGAAATATTTTAGCTATCTACCAAAGCAATTCCCTTTTTGGTCCAGTATGGATATTGATTTCATATGTCACTGGTTTATGTTTTAAAAAATAAAATTAAAAAAAATTAAAATGGTTGAGGCATAAGTATTTGGGGATGTGATCTTTAAATTAGGAACTTGAAGCAGTCCATTTGTACTTGTCGCTGCTGTTTCATTACCCGTTTCACTGCTTCCATAGTGTGGGCGGAATATTTCTTCATGAAGCTGAAACTTGCTGTCTTTTCTCAAAGACCTTAATGAAGATAAATTGTGCAGTCAGCACTTGTTTTCTTTCCAAGAATTCTTCTTAATTTTGCACTTTGTGGATGGTTCCTGCTACATTAGATAATCTTTTTCTTCTTTGAGTGCAGTGATCCAAAATCAAGTGTACAAGAGCTACAGGATGTAGAAGAGTGCCGCACAACTTTGTTTATAGCCTGCCTAAAGCAACCTTTCCATAAGCTGACATTTGGTTACATGGGACATGCAGCAGTGCTGCAGTCTGCTGTAGGGTGGCTGAATGATTCGTGCCAGAATCCCTTTGCTTATCACTACTCTTGACATGAGTAGTACATCTGCACCACTAGAAGGGCTTTTCCATCCATAATTCTGTGCATAAGGGAATTCTAGAGTCAAGAGTAGTTGATAGCTACCATGAGGTGCCTGCATGTAGGATGATGTCCTGAAAAAATCAGCCTCCCTAGATCTCTTTTGAGGTTAGGGTCTGTGTAAGTAGGATTGCAATCCTTCCAGATGGGGGAAAAACCCACAGCTGACCCATGACTGAGTTTAAATTCTCATCTATACAATATTTTTAGGATGGAAACAGAAGTTTTGACTTAATAAAAATCTGGCAATATATTGAACTAATTACATATAGTACTGAGTTAAGACTATACCTATCTGAAATCACTGGAACTGAGCTTAGTTATTTGCAGTCTGCATGGTTTCCAGCCCATGTCTAGTCCAAGACAGCAGCATAAGAAGGTTTCTTTAATTTGTGATTGAAATGCATTTCTCTCCAAAGGTTGCCAAGCTAGACTCTGTGACAGAGTAGGTTTTATCTGCTAATTAAATTACTGAGAGACTCGTGGTTTCTATTTTGACTTTCTATTAGGCGTAGTTCTCCAGCTTGTCCCACAAAGAGTAGGTACTGCACTTGGATGAAGAACAGGGCTGGATCTTCTGTTGACAAGCTCACTTCTTTGTACTGCCACGCACTGGATGAAGCCTGGCTTTGTACACAAATCCTTGTCGCAGCTCCCCTGGACACTGCAGAATCCAAACTTCCTCTCTTGTGTTAAGATGGGGTATTTGTGGTAGATTGCTTTTTGCAGGTGCACTGGATGAGGCCCTAAGTCTTCTAGCTCAGGATCCAACTGCAGCCTGTAGTGGATGTATGGGGAGCAATATGGTCACCAGGTCAGAGACTGTGCGGTATTTACCTGACTATGGCCCCCACAGCTTCTAGCAATTCTGCTTTATGGACTGTTGGAGAATGAGGAAGCACAGCATCTAATACCCCTTCCAGATTTATCTTGCATTAATTTGTCTAACCACTTTTTGATTTCATTAGGCTTTTAACCTCTGTATTGCTGGGGGGCAATGAATTTTGTAATTCATTACGCGTTCTGTGGAAAATTACTACTTTTGTTTTCTGCTGCTTCTGAATTGCCCCTCTGATAATCTCTATGGTTCCCCACTAGTTTCTGTATTATGAGAAGCTGTAAATAATAACTCCCTGTCTAACTTCTCTGTGCAATTCATGATTTATGGACCACTGTCAAATTCCCTTCTTTCCCTGGCTGAAAAGTCATATTCTGTTTACTCTTAGCTCATACAAATGTAATGCCATTCAAAGTGCTGCGTAAGCAGTTATGGTAATTAAAAGAAGTAAATTAAACATGCACCTGGGCATAGAGGTTTTAGAAGGCAAAAATTAAACTTTTTGAAGTTTAAATTTTGGCTATAGTTAAAATTATTGGAAGGCATCTTCAGGCTGAAAATCAGGGGTGTGGAGGGATCGATAAGGATACTCACAGAGGGCTTCAGCTGTGCCTGATCTGCAGAACACCAGCAAGCCGCATGATGGGCATTCTGCAAACCTCTGCTTTGTTCAAATGCTGCAAAATGTTTATTGTCTGTGGAATGTAAGCAACCAGACTTTCTGAAATTACCACTCAAAAATGAGCTATCTTGAAAGATATTTAGTTATACCCTCCAAGGATCACGGACAATATTGTCCCCATTTCATTCTGCCTTGAGTTTTTGGGAGCTACAGGTTTTGATTCCAAAACCCAAAGACTTTGGTGCTGCCAATGGTCTGTCTATTCCTGTACCCCAGGAAATGAGAATCTGCTGAAGGGGAATGTTTTTAGGAGAAAAGCTATTCAGACACGAGTCTCAAATTATCTTCAATAGCACGCTCAGCCAGATCTTAAAAGGAATACAAGTACACATTAATTAAGAATTAACATAATTCTGTTCCTTGAGTATGGTGTTTATTAAAATATAAACTCTGTGAACATTCACTTGAGAGGAAGCTTCTAAATATTTTTAAAAGCCTAATTTTCAGTCACCCTTTATTTATTTTTTCATTAAGAGAGAAGAAAGAAGATGGCACTTGACTTTGTGAAACTTTCCATTTCCTTCTCAGATATAGCATCAAAAAGTTGCTGAGTGTCCTTAACTCTGCTGACAGGGCAAAATCAGGAATGATTTAGATTTATATGAAAAGCAGAGATATGGGATAACTTTTCAGAAGCGCCTGAAAGCTGCATTTATGAAGCTGTTCAGATAACTAAAGGACCAAGAAAATATGCAAAGGGATTTTCAGGCATATGTGCTGACCATCAGTGCAGCTTTCACATTTGAATTTTGGGAACTGTATGTTCTTAGGCATCGAAATGTTTTTAGAAATCTGTTGTGGTACCACAAATTAGCTTTTAAGAAACAATTCTTTGATGGCAGACATAAGTGTCTGGTCACTTGCCGAGCTGTTTGGAAAGCAGGGTTTAACATTTGACCTGCCGTGCCAAATAGCATGACACCTAAATCCTCTTGTACATGTTGGTGAGCAGTCCGCAGTAGCAGCCTGAGCTCTCACACCATTAGTCACATTATTTGGAAATACTAATGGTCCATGGGAGGCTTTGAATGCCAGACAGCATCTTTCCCCAGGCTTGCTGGTGTGGGAGGTGCATAGTACAACACAGACCAGACTGTGTCCAGACGCATCTCACAGAACAAAGAGGGCAAAGTTAACTAACAGCTCTCAGCACCCCGTGCAGTTTGTGTTCTGCTTTGCCCTGCTTATGTGTTTTTCTGGGAACTTACTGGACTTCTTTCTGTTTTGCAGAATGCCAAAGCCAGCTACGACTTCAGCAGTAATGATCCCTACCCCTACCCCCGCTATACAGATGACTGGTTTAACAGGTAACTGGGTTTTGATCAGCCTGCACTTCACTTTGGTTTGCTTAAGAAATAATAATTGTTGGTTGATGCCTGTAGAATGTCTGTTCTCTCTGGGTGCTGCAGTCTCACTACAGCTTGAAAATCAGAGGTTACTTCTGACTTGAGTTTTTTAGATAACCTCTAGATAACACTAAACAACCATCATATGACTTATAAATGGAGTTATTGCTTCAGAGTAGAGTGTGTGTATATATATATATAAAAAAATATTTTTTGGCTGGTGATAGCCACATACTGTGTTTTCTCTCAGCTTTCCTAGGACATTACAGTAACCCAAATCTGAATATGCCTGATACAGTTTTGTCTGGTTTCCCATTTACTGTGTCAGAGGCAGTATCACTGGTAGCTAATTTTAAAGGGAGTAAGCTGGAGAGAAGAAAAGGCTTTGGGAGCAAAAAAGTCTTTTCATTCAATTGTAGATAAAGAAGGCAGAAAAGCAGCACCATGTAGAATGACCAGTTTCAAAACAATTAAATCTTACATAAGTTGTGAATCATCTGTCTTTTCACCTTCATTTAAGGCCAGTGTACATGGGTGGTAGCACTTCAGGGCTGTGATATTTCTAGCTGCTGGAGGAATTAAAGTCCATGTGCATTGACTGGGAACATGTACACTGTTCTGCTGTATTGATAAACCTGGAACCAGCAGTGTAGCTGTGCTTGTGATATTCCTAGCACATCATGATTGCCCGAGACCCACTCCTTCAATGTGTTCAGAACTTGGGCAGTTTCCAGCAGCTGAAGGTCTGGCCCTCAAAGTGTAGTATAAATAAGAATTACCTGAAAGGAAAGGCTTCTGATGTTAGGATGTGAACTTTTTTGTCTTCCAAAACTCATTTTTTGTTAGAATGGAACAAAAATGGGTGTCAATAGTTTTTTAAAAAGCCTCCATGCCCTGGATTTTGCATCTATCCCATGAAGAGTTCCTTTCAGTCAGGCTAACTGCAAATGTAACGTAGTCAAGGGTGCAGAGTCCACAGCACACCCAGAAGTTGTGTTTATTAGCTAGTGATCTCTGGCTCTGTGCCATCCTCCCTGGGGCCTGTAAATCTGTAAAAATTGTTTCAGGATATTTTCAATGAACTTTCTAGAAGTCTCCTAGATGTAAATGTAATCGATGTTGCCAGCATTTACATAGCAGCATCACTGAGGATTTGAAAACTTGCAAAAGTTTCAGGGCTCAGTCGTAGGGCTTATCAAAAAAAGCTTTAGTCCTATTTGATGTGATTTTCACCTCTAACATTGTATGGATGTATGGATGGCCTCTGAGCTTTGTATGGGGTTTTTGTTTTTATTTCTAAAAAGATCAATTTCTGTTCTGAGTGGCACAACAAAGACCTGGAGCAGCTGTGCTTCTACCTCAGACAGGCTTCCTGGAATGGATCAAACAGATTGCAGAGCTGTGATGTCCTCCTTTGTAGTCCTGTCATTTTTCAGCCAAAGCATCACGCCAATGAGATCTCTCCTTCATTTCAGGAGAGGACATCTGACACTTTTAAACTAGTGTGAATCCAATTAGTGGATGGAAAGTCAGAGAAGGACTAGGACTCTTAATTTGTGAAGGTCTGCTGACTTTCTCACTTTATTTATGCAAAGAATCTTTGTAGGAGAAAGATATCACTTAGCTCTGGAGCAGCACAGAGGAAAATTAAATTTACTTTTAGTGGGTAATGGTAGCGTGTGCCATTTTCAGTGTAGAACTTCATAAAACTAAGTGTGTTCTGCCAAGCCCCATTAACACTGATTGTGCTGCTCTCAACTATTTTATAGTGGGGCACAGTTTGCAATCCTCACGTGTTCTGCAAGGTGGACCCGGAGGCACAGTTACCTCCTGAAGTCTCTTAAAATGGGCCTCATCATCCTGGATGTGGCAAAGGTTATGGTCTCTGGCCCCAGGTGCCTGTGTCTAACTTGAGATGCTCAAGTGAAGAATCAAGGGTGAGCAGCATGGTCATCTGTGGCCTAATGTGTAATTAGTGAGAAAAACATGATTCAGGGATTCAGAGAATCACAACATTTCCTTGTATTTCCCTTTTCCTGAAGGGTTGGGGAACTCAAGTCAGCAAGTCGGGAGGAGACAATCAATGCAGAAATTGCTTTGCTGATTTCCTTCATTATCCTTTCCAGAAAAAAATGATCCCTAGAGAGCATAGCATTCTTTGTCATGAACCTTGGGATTTCTGTGGTGAGACAAGGAGTTTCCTGCCTCACAAGGCAAATCACAGGAGCAACATGTAAAGCAGCGTCCCTTTCCTGCCTGCACCATTCAAGAAGGCTTTCAGATGAAAGATTTCCTATTTTCTCCAGGGCTAAGATGTAGCACACCATATTCAGATGTTGAGGAGTAGTTGCAACTATGTTTTTCTCTGTGTACTTCTTGGCTATAATATTAATCAAGCTGGCATGCTGCTGTTGTAAATTATGATTACTGGTAGGTTACAACTGTCTGCCTGTGACAGTCTGTCTGTCCATGTGTGTAGTTGGACAGGTGCATCTCGATGGTGAGAAGTTACACAGAAAAGCCATTCAGAGAAACCTGCAATAGAGGCTCCATTTTGCTCAGTCAGTGATGTATCTCCCATTGAATTTTATGCATGCAGGAGGATCAGACTCAAAATAGGATAGTGTAATATCCCTTTTTCCATAAAGAATACATTTCTATGCGAGCAATTCAAGTGATTTGTGGAACAAGAAGCAGAGGACTGCTTTTTAAAGAGATGAACCAAGGGGCTTTTGTGAGCTGCCAGCTGCATGTGCAAAGTGTCATTAGACCTTAAGAAAAAAAAGGGAGAGGTTTTTGCATGGAGTATTTCATTAATTGCAGCTGCTCTGCTTGTAAGCACAGATTCTCCTTCCACTTTGTGTGTTTTAAGGCTGCTGGAAGCACTTTGGCCTTTCCATCTAACAGCCACTGGCCTATGAAATGAAGCAGGGTGGGTTTTGGAAAGGGATGATGTGCCTCGGGCAGGGATTGGCATGTGGGCAGTTCTACTGCTGATGCAGCAAGAGACAGGCAGATGTCTGGGCAGCCAAGGGATTTATTCCCATGTTTACCGTTCTGACTGCTTGACTGTTCAGACCCACAGCCTGGGGACCAAGTCAAGACAGGGGACACTGGGTGCAACATGGGGCAGGGCTGTGTTGGAGCCTTAGGAGCAGTGAAGAAACCTGAACCAGGCCCAGTTCCCAAAAGCAGAGGCAGCCCCATGGCACTCAGAGTGGTTTTTAGGAATCTCTTTGTGAGCCACTTGTGATTTTTAACACCCAGTCCTCCTGGACCACAAGCAGTATTTGGGCATGTACCCTATTGGGCAGTGTGGAGGTACCCACAGGAGTCAGAGATAGCTTGGCCTTTCCATACAGCCCTCTCATTTCTTCTGGGGGGCATCCAGAAGGCACGACTTCAGGACTCACCATCTCAGAGCACTGAGATTAGGATGTTCTACCATGATACAAATAACTAATACTTATTTCCACCCCTGTCATGTTTGTGTTCCTGTATATTCTCTCACCCAGGAAAGAGTTAGCTGGGCAAAAATTATTCACTGTTTGGAAGCCCATATTCTTCAGAGGTAAAAATGTTCTTTACTCATTATGAATCCAGAAAACATACCCTTGAGTCAAGGGAGGAAAGAACTCCCTTTGGCTTCAGACAGCACTCATTAACAGGGTAAAACACCTGCTCCCTCCTCCTCCTCCTCACTTTTCAATCTATGCAGTGGAAACAACATAATCATCGAGTATTTGTATAAACAGCTTTAGCAGCTCCTTCTACCTGCGGCGTTATGACACAAGTGCTGAGGAGCAGCCGCAGCCCTGCTGCTGGTCCTCGGCCTGTTTGGATGCAGGCAGAGTGGCATGTTCCCCAAAGTAGGGGAATGCTTTTCCTTGTGCAAACACTTAGAAGCTGACAGTGTCATGTGAGTAAAAAGAGGATGGTGTTTGCACCACAGAAGTGTCCCTCTGCACTTTGCATATTTAACTGCTGCCTAATGCAAGCCACAGATTTGGTCAAGATAGGTGGCAAGATAGCCCCAACTATCCTGACTGCAGCTCTGCATTGCCCTCCCCTGCCGCTGGCTGAGGTTAGGAGGGATGGATCCTGCCCATTGCTGTCTGCAGAAGCATTTCAAAGTAGATGAAAAGAAACCTTGATGAAAATCTGTGCCACATCTACTCTTTTTAAAATACGTTGCTAGAAGGACAAGCACAGTAGGACTGGCAGTAGGCTTTAGAAATAGAAATCATTTTCAAAGATGAAGCAGAGTGAAGTTTCCATAAGTAGCACAGGTATGTTATTTAAACCAGCTGAAGGCAAACCTGACTTTCAGTGGAATCACCTTCTCCCACCTCAGGTTTTCAAGTTCATGTACAATGCCTGTGTGTGTGTGCTCTGCCTGCCAACACTTTGAAATAACTTTTTCATGGATGAAAATAATAGTTTTCTATCCCCTTGTTTTAAATATTGAAATAATAGTAAAGAGGTGAATGTTGGAGGGAAAAGCTGTGATTTGTGCCCATGACACTGGTCACTTCATAGAACCCACAATGGATTTATCAATGATACATGAACAGCAAATAGGACTAAATTGGCAAAGTCTGCTCTTTGCCATTAATAATTCAACCAAATGTGCTTGCACTAACTCACAAGTGATTTTTCTCCAGTCAGCAGCACAACATCTAAAGCCGAGTTGCTGGAACAGGTCTGCACCCAGTCTCTCCATCATGTGGGCTGGGGAGGTGAGGTGGGGAAGAGGACCCTCTGATAAGATCTTTTCACCAGGAAGGTCCTAATACAGTTTTTCCGCTCTGGGAGAGAAAGAGCTCACCTGAGAGCATCACTGATTTTTTTGCACCCCATCATCAGCCAAGACAATCTTTTAACAAAGCCACTTTTTTCTGCTTTGTGGTTTGCAGCTATTCCACAGATGACTAGATAATGAACATGTAGCTACAGTATATTTTTTTCAGTTCCTTGAACAAGGGCATGAGGGAAAACCTGCTTGGTTTTTGAAAGAGTATTTTCCAGCAGCTGAATAAGAAATCTGTATCACTCTCCTCACTGCCCCCTTCCTAAAAGAAACTTGCATGAGATCTTCACCTTTCCATGATCAACAGTCATTTTCTTTTGTGGAGCTGCATTTAAAATATATTCTTCCAAGTCCAGCAGGAATAAGAATGTGTTGCTTCTCACCCCTTTATTAATATTACCCTCAGCTTTGCCAGAGGTGCTTAAAGGGAGAGAGGAAGGAAAAAAGAAAAGATTATTAACACAAAACAATTCTCCTGCCTGCTGGGATGGTTCATCTGAGCCTCTGCATGGCTGTTATAATACAGCACTGCTAATTGTATGAATCCTTAGCATGCTATAGGAGTGATGCAGAGTGGATTGATAGGAGCAACAGGATCAATTCTTACTGATGCAACATCTTAAACATAAAAATCACGACAATGGCACAGATTCTACTAGTTTCTCTGCTGCTGTGCTGTGGGGTTTTTTTAAACTAGATTATATTGTCTGTAACTATCTTCTCCGTGGTTTAATTTCTGTGATGAATTAGGAGAAAGGAAAATGCAATCTGCCTGCCTGGGAGCCACTGCCAGTTAAAGGGTCCCTGTTAAGAGCTATAAAGCACTTCAGAGACAACAAGTGTTCTTGAAATGCTACATGTCAGCCCAAACCTAGACCTCCATGTCAGAGCAGAGATATTTCCCACTTGAGCAGAAAGCAGTGGCTCTGTGAGCGGACAGCTGGAGCACCTTGTCAGCTTTGCTGGCAATAGGGCACTAGAGGAGAGAGATGCACGTGCCTTGGGTCTGGCTAGCTTTGGGCCTGCCCAGCCTGGCCACAGCTCTGCTGCTGAGTGCAGTGCAGCTCCCTTCTGCTGCTCCAGCTTGATGTTGGAGCTACCTCTTTCCTTAGTGTTTTTCTGTGGGCAGAGATACACTCCCGCTGCATGTTCGAAGAGCAAAAAGGCAATCCAATTTGTTCTGTGGGGTTCAAAACAAGGGGTGCTGCTCTGTGAAGTCACAAATACAAAGGAATTCCTACCAATCTTATTTTTACACTGCTCTGTCAAGGGACTGTTTCTACTGACAGTAACAAGGCAGAACATTTGGGTGATCTCTCGAGGTCCCTTCCAGCCCCTACAATTCTATGATTCTATGATTGGTTTTTGACAGAGTAGAAAAGAAAATGAAGTGTAAATATGCATGTTAACCTCAGAGCAAGTGCAGCTCATACTGCAGAGGGGAGATTGATTATCTCCTGCTTCAGGAAGGAATGAGCTCATCCTAGTATCCAACTACAACAATCAACAGTTTGCCCTGGAATGGTGTTCTTCTGAAGTCCTGGGAGGTGACTCTGAGGCAAAAACAAGGTGGCAGAGATCCGGCTCCATTCAGCTCATCATTAGCTGGGGTTTACAGGGTGTCTCTGTCTTCCCTTTTGCAGCCATGGGACGAGGTGCGCGGGAGAGGTGTCTGCTGCTGCCAACAACAACATCTGCGGCGTGGGAGTTGCGTACAACTCAAAGGTGGCAGGTACGTTAGCAATTAAAGGTGTAAATAGTCCTTATGCCACTTTGCCTTGGGCAGAACTTCCCTTGCAGAGACAGGCAGCACTGCCCAGGACAGGACTGCAGGTTGGCAGTGGGCCATTTGTTTATTACTTTACACAGTAGCTGGAGAGAGGAATTTCTCCATGGCTTTGCCTTTTCAATTGAGGGCCTTATATAGCCTTTTTAATAATGCTGCAGAGGAACAGCTCTGCTCTCTCCTATGCTAACTTTTGTTTGGATACTGATTTTCAGTGCTTCTTCCCAGTGTGGTTGCAGATTCATTTGTGATGAATCTCATTTTGCAACAGGTAAAACATAAATTCCTGTGCACTTAGGAACTATTTGAAAAGGCAAATACCATGCTGCTCTTAGGCTTTAGGTTCTTACAGGGCAGGACCTGCCACGCTGTAAGCCTCTGCAGTCAGCAGTTTCCTCTATTTTAACAAGCAATGAGGCAGATTGGAGCAGATGCTCAGTATGAAATGAGTATGCCTAGCACCCAGCACTCACTCCTCAGGTGAATAGACTGAATACAGTGATGCTAGTGAGGTAGGCTCTTGGGCAGCATGGGTCTGTTCAGTCTAGTCTGAAGAAATCCAATTTTCCCACTCTTAGGACTGTTCCATGATGGGAACTGAAGCACATCAAGCAGAGATAGGATGCTTATGAATTTCACTTTCATTCCTTGATCCACACCAAATCACCAGTGTGGATGTACCCATTGCTTCCTGGGAATGGTTCACAGTGTGTGTTCATGGGCAGCTCTGCTTGGCCAGCCCCCGTTTCACCATAGTGTCAGAACCATCTGGGGAAGGCTGCATTTCACCTGTCACATACATGATCTAAAGCTGAATCTCCACAGTAAAAGGGCACACCAAGCAATGTTTGCTAAACAGTTATCCCCAGAAATATCACTGAGAGTTAATAAGGGGCCAGACAGGTCTAGTGTTTGTCTCTTTTCTTCAAGTGGTGGGAACATACCCTTCGGAGATGGGACATTTCACATTTGCACGCTGGCAGTCATGACCTTGAGAGGAGCATGAACTGAGGCATGGGATTTTTGGCTGGACCTCACCTGTATTATTACTATTACTCTACAACTTTAATCTGGTTGATTGAAAATCAATTGGTGAAGACCAACAGCCTACAAATACCTTCCATACTTGTCTGCTTTCTAGCAGAATCCCCACGGGTTTTTGAGGAGCCAGCCTGTCTTGTCTGAGGGCAGCGTGCACCAGTAGCACCACCGTGTGGTCACTGGGAGCTTGGAAGCTCAGTAGAGCCTGCTCCGGACATCATCCAAGGTCTATGTTTGGAGATGGAGTTGGAAGTCTGTAGACAAGGATCTGGGCCATTGTGTGTTTTGCTTCTCGCACCTCTTTTTTTCCCCTAAAGTCAAACCATATGGCTTGGCTTCTTCTGGTGTTCCCCCATGTCCCTGGGGTCAGTAATTAAATCTGTCATCTCAGTGTAGATCTGCATTTTACAAACATGTGAAAGGATTTCTCACTCATTGAGTACCACTTAATAATTTCCAGCTTGAATTAGAAGATCAGAAATATCTAACCTTGTTCTGGTTTCTATTTGAAGCTTAAACCACATTTTTCAGCCTCACATTTTACACATGGATGTTGTACTGAATGTAGTAAAAGCACCAGCTTCTAAATCAGGATCATTGCTGTCATTCAAACTACTTGGCTCTGCACTATTCATTTCTGCCCCATCTTTATCCTAAAACTATTGGGAAAAGCTAAACTTCAACTCAAGGCTACAAACAAGGCTTGGAATGTGTCCCTGGTTCCTTGGGTATAGCTCAAAGGCCTCTGAGAGTTGGCTGTCAGTGAGACTGGCCTGGGAGTGGGGTGTGATGGATGCGAGGCCTTGCACTGCTGTCTTGTCACACTCTCTGTCTTGCCTAGGGAAAACACTTCAAAGCTTGATGGAGTTGATGTGCCCTAGGACTGTATTGTGTAAACTCTTGACTCGATTTCTGCAGCAGTATGGGTGAAAGGAAGCAGAGCTTAGGTTGCTTTTTTCTCCAAACACTGGCCATATTTTGCTGTTGCGTCTGCATGTTGACACAGTGCTATTTTCCAGGAAATTGTTGCCTTGTGTGTTTCCCCTCTCCAATTAAATTCTGGAGAAGAACCAAAATAAACAGAAAATTTACTTGGAAAACTAATGAACTGTCAACACATCACTGAGTTATGAACTAGAGATGGGGGGGACCTTAATTCTTTTCCTTAGTTGCTACAAAATGCTATTGTAACACTATTAATATTAGTTAAATGCTATGAAATACTGAGGCTGCTGAATACTGCTATTTTAAAAGTGTTTTCAAACAGTAAATGGAAAATGCTGTGTAATTTGGAAGCAAACAATGAAGTGCTCTGACTTTCTGGGCCACACTGCATTGCTGTGGCCGGTGTTTTGAGCACTGCCGTCCTGTCCTGTTGGGTAAACACAGCCTGGTGAAACAGGAATGGCCAGTGCAGAACTACTGAGCAGGGGAAACTGCCATTGAAATAAACTGCCTGCAACTGGGGAACTTCTCCAGGTGCTGACACTTCATCTTGTGTTGGGTAATGCATAAGTCATGTTTATGTTGATTAAATCTACAGGTATTCGAATGCTCGACCAGCCATTTATGACAGACATTATTGAGGCTTCCTCCATCAGCCACATGCCTCAAGTCATAGATATTTATAGTGCCAGCTGGGGGCCAACCGATAACGGAAAGACAGTGGATGGACCTAGAGAGCTAACGCTGCAAGCCATGGCAGATGGTGTAAACAAGGTAACAGGTCTTGGTACTGGGGCAGAATGTAACATACACACTTGTGCTGAAACAAATGACTCGTGATGCGTGGTCTTCGCTTACATGTTGCAGATCACTGTGCAATCATGTCAACTCTCCCAGCATCCCTTGATGTTTTCTCTGCAATAGTGTGGCATTGCTTTTATTGCATAGTCTCAGGATATTGTGTGCTCCTGCATGGAACTGGATTTATCTCTGGTCAGGGTATACGTGCTTTTCAAATGCCATCACAGTCAAAATGAAAGAGCCTGGTCCTGTAAATATTGCCTGGGTAGAAAGAGGCCGGCTGTACTTCTGACATCCCATTGTCTGGTTTGGTGTGCTACCAATTTAATTACTGGTTTGCATCTGTAGAATCTTTCTGGTCACTCATATATGGTTATTATTACAGCTGTGATGGAGCCACACCTGTTCAGGTGTCCATGAAGTAATATTATTCCCCAGTAGCCAGACCCTCCTTGTTTATTTCCACCTTTCCAGCTCCCTCTAGGAACAGTCAGCGGTCTTTGTTAAAGACACTCAGTATTGTCCTGGAATCCTTTAGGCTTGTGCTCTTATCAGAAAGTTGCATAAAATGTGTGTCATAACTCAAAAAGAAAACACATCAATCCAAAACAAACCAACCAGCCTTGCATGGCTCTGTCTCCACTCTGGTGTTGTGCAGCCAGGACAACCACAGCTGGTCCTGCTGCTGTAGGGTACGAACCTCCTCCCCTTGCTTGGTCATAGATGGCTTTCCGTAATGAAAAGATCTGAAATTCCACAGAGCATCTGGGGTGGTTTTGTGTGGGAGATCAGCTATTACTCATTTTTCCATCCAAATTATTTCTTCCCCTTACTTGTGTCAGTTTCTCCCACTCTTCATCACCACCTCGCTGTGAGCAGCACATTCAGTTTACCATGTTTTGTGACGTGATAATTAAATCTACTGCTGGGGTAGGTAGGGAAGCATCTAAGGCTTTCGCAAATCCTCACCCTCAAATGTTTTGCCTGTAACAGATGAGTTATAGTCATCTTCATGCTCTCCCCCATAAAATTGGCAAAGTGCTGCAATGACACAGGGAGATGTCAAAAATTTCTCCCGAGTCTGCTCAGTTTTGTAGCATAAACTTTACAAACCTCTGATGAGCTCTAAGTCCCCCTGAAGTCATTTTACACAAGCTGTGTTTCTTCCCATGTCTTTCTTTCATTTCTCTGGTGCTTCCATAAAGATGCCCTTAAACACTCCCCACCTCAGGGAAAATCTTTCTTGGGTTTGTGATGCAGTTGATATATTTTTACCTTTATGCCTTACAGTTAGGGCTACTTGATCTTCCTTCTGCTGATGTTGGTTGGAGCAGACACAATCTCTGAATAAGAAATGTCTCATAGAATTTTTGAGTTATTCTCCTCCCATGCTGAACTCATCTAAAAGTAACAGAAAAGGCACTAATATCCCTGGCAGGGGAATGCAAACTAAACTAAATAGAGGCATTTTACCCTCTGAAGAGAAGCAGATTAAAGCTGTAGTCACGTTTTTTTGTAGTATGGTATTTGAAAGATTACTCGATTAACTTGCTATCCTATCACCATATGCTTTGGTTCGTGGGGTTATGCTGGAATTAACCTTCTCTTTGAATGTTAAGTATACAAGGGAGGATTTTTCTCTTCTCTTTTATTGTCTGGTCACAGTCCCATACTTTGGAGACCTGGGCATTATTACTTTTTTAATGACTTTCCCTGAGAAGTGTTTGCAATTCTCTTTAAGAAGTAATTTGCAACATTAAGGTCAGGAGGAGCCCTGAGATCTCCTGGGTTGAATGCTTGCGAAGGAGAGAGAATAGGGATGGTGATCTGGGAAGGCTTGCTCTTGTGCCTTATCAGAAAGCACAAAATTAACAGGAAAGCCTGTGTTAGGAAACTAGCCATTGTGGAATGAGAGAGCAGGAAGAATGATGTTGGATTCTACCCGAGAAAGATATTGTTGTCCAGGAACAATTACACTTTATTTTATAGTGGTGCTATCCCAGCTACCTCCTGGCAATACATGCACAAGAGAGACAGTTCCACCCCAAATGACGCCCTTTGCATTGTGACTGTAGCTTTATCTGTCCTTATTTTGCTCATTACGTTTCCTGTCCTACAAGGGGGCTTTGGATGTAGTTTGTTCTGATCTCTTTTTGGAGCAAGTCAGATGTTTTAAAAGACATTTCAAGGTGTCAGTGAATACTGAGTACTTTCCATGGTGCTTTGAAAATCCCACTACAGACCTTTCTGCATTAAAAGGAAGACTAACTTTGATATAATACCCTTTTACCAAGTTTAGTTATATAATATACACACCAAATTCTCTATTGGGTGTAGAAATAGAAATCTAATGTGTGATAGTTTTCCAGAATAAACCCCCTTTCCTTAAAGAGAAAAGTACCTTTTATAAACAGAGAGACAAATAAATGTAGGAATTCTTTTTTCTCAGTCTAGGGCTGCTTCTCACCAGTGATGGTTCGTGAATTAGTGATGAAGCTGAAATATTGGCTGAGAAGAAGCAACATGCTGAGAATAAAAATGTGTTATTAAACTAAAAACAATACTTCCAAATACCCCAGAAGGAAATGTAAGATCTCTTGCACAAAACAAGATTAATATCTTTGTTTCTAATGCAGTAAACTAAAAATAAGTAAGTGGGAGTGATATGAAATTCTTATGGGGAATATGCAGTTAACTGTGTTGACAGACGCAGCGCTGCTGGCATACTTAGGAACCCAGCTGAAGGAGAAACTCACTGACAGGAGTTTCATCCTTCCCCCAAACTCTTTTCTGCTGTCACACCCTTTTGAAGCTCTCCTCCCAGAGATGCTGGTGTGCTGAGCATAACTAGTCACCTGATAACGATAAGATGATGCTAACTGCAGAAACTTCTTGTTTATATATCTGGTTTTGTGGCTTGAAGCTGTGCATCCACACACCTCTTTTTATCTTTCCTCCTCCATTTCCCTTCCCTGGCATTTGTCAAGCTAATTCTTTTGTCTGAACTGTACCTTTACTTTGGTGGGCTCTTCACTTGTGGGGTAAATAGCATAAATAAAGGCAGCCCTGAAATGGGGTAATTAGGGACAGCAGAACCCGTCCATCACATTGGCAAGTCCATGGGCTCTTTTCCTACCTGCTTTTCTGAGACTGAGCACAAGGGGATGGCATGTGTATGGACTTGGTGTCAGTGTAATACATGTAATCAGGTGGTGTTGGGAAGGGGACCCCAGCTGCTTGTTAGTAAGCCACAATCTCCCTCCTGTTTAGTGTGATCTGCTCTTTGCTGTGTTATCTCACGACTTTTGTTTAGGGGCAATAGTCAGCAGCATGACTGGGTCACTGAAGAGTGGCTGTTGCTCTGCAAGGATAAACGAGCCCACAGCTGAAATAACAGGTGCTTGAGAATAGGGAATGAAACAGTTTCATACACATAAACACTCACAAGCAGTTTGGCAATGGCCAGTGCCACGGATGAACAATCTTACCTAACGCAAATTCCAGCTGCTAGAGAACATGTATTTGGGGTGTAATCGGGAAGGACTTAATGCAATATGTAGTTTTTAAAGACGAGGTTGGAGCTTGGGAGTATCCAGTACCTGCCTAATGAGGAGGTCTTGCACTCGCCCTTGGCTGTGTGGCACCTGATGCTGGCTGCCAGCTGTAACAGGAGTCTGTGCCGGAGTCAGAGATCCATTAGGGGAGGGTGCAACAAACTGAGGGACAAGCACTGCTCTGTCTGGCACAAGAGAGATTCAGAGAATGCACTCTGTCGTGTGCACCCTCTCTTTAGACACACTTGCCAGGAGCAAATAATGGATATTCTTAATGAGATTTTATTATCTGGCCTGTAGACTCGGACTGAACCATGTCTATGATCAGCAGCAGGTTGTAGGGTCTAGGGAGAAAAGGGATATGTTTCTTTACAGCCTCAGTAAATCACCAGCCTAATGTTCTTCTGGGCTGTCCTGAGATGTCTTAGCCCTGCACCAAGACCAGGCTGCTCATGTGTTCAAGGCTCTTAATCACTCTGTGCCACCTGATACTTTTCTTTGATGAAGTGTGGAGGGATTTTGCTGCAGGTGCAGAAATGCAAACTAAAATTCAGAGCAGAGCAAGAAAGGAGGATAATGGACTTAGGAACAAACAACCCAGCAGAGTTGAGAATAGTAGCTATCTCATCTGATTCAGGAGAGGTTCTTTCATTTGAGAGAAGGGGAGAATGACCTGGTAGTAGCATTTTTTCTGTAGTATGGCTGGACAAAACAGTGTTGTGTGATTTACATATCCTTTGGGGCCTAGATGGCTTGGTAGGGGGTAAGGATGATAAATAGGATTCCTGTAACAGCACAACTCTCTTAGATACAGACTTTTTGTTCTCTGGTACCTTGCATCCAGAATTCTATTGGCAGTCATCTTAAAAAGGAAAAGGTTAACTAGCTCAAGAGCTAATTCCACCCATGTTTTACAGTACATCCTGTCTTTAATGCAATATCCAGGAAACATTTTTGCTGTTTCATGAGTCCAGTTCTTTCCAGCTTCAGCTACTGGCATTTAAGGCAGTAAAAAGAAGTAATCAAGCTAAGGTGGTCTCTATCTATTGCATTTTTATGATGTAGGCTTTTATATTCGTAGGTTGTAAGGAGTTGCTCATGGACTGAATTAATTTCTTAAGACCTCATCGGCTCAGGCAGAATATCTAAGGCATGATCCATTTGCGCTGGTGTGAACGTTATTGCTTCCATAATACGGTTCTACCTAAGAAAATGCTGCACAAATACAGAGAAATTGCCAGGGAAGTAGTAGTAAAAATTTATAGTCTCATCATGAGTCCATAATTGGGCTCACCAATGGATGAAGAAAGGACAGTGTTAAAAATGAAAGGGAATATTTCTTACTTGCCTCTCTCTGAGGCCACAGACGCTGCGTTATTGTTCTTTGAAATACACCAAAGATAGCAGGTCAATAACGTATGTGCACTTAGATACCTCTAACATCGTTTTATTTGCTCAACAGCCAAGTGAGGATAATGAAATTAGTTTATGATCTGGCAACCATCTGATTACTCCATTTCTGAGGAAGCATTACAAGCTTCTTTATAACTTGGGAGCCCTTTCCTATCGTATCGCCACTGTGTCTGGAGTATGCACTATAATCCCATGCCTTGTCTTGTTTATGTAAGATAAAATCAAACCTTTTTAAAACCCCACATGAGTATGTTATATCTGCTTGAAATTCTGAAGTCATCCTGTGCATCTAATGGGGTATTTTCAGGCTTCTGTAAAACAGCGTGACCAGCTTTTCTGGCCTGGTGATGGGCTACACAACCTGTGACTGAGTACATGACGCAGGCTTGGAGATGAGTCTGTGACAGTTTTCCTTCCTGCCATAGCTTGGGGTCAGATCTCAAGCGTCACAGTTTTCTGTTGTGATGCTGGCCACCTCAGGGATGCCCTGGTCAGCTGAGGACTTTGGCTGTTGTAGGTCTGTGCCCCCCATGACTGTCATGTGAAGAGCAGAAAGCTGCTGCATCAATAGGTTGGTCCAACATGGCATGTTTCTAAGCTCCAAATGTAAATATTTTCTTTTTTTGACATGTAAATTACTGTTCTCTAAGGAGGCAAGACAATAATGTAGCCTCAAAATGTAGATTTTGCTGTCTCACTCTGACCCCAGGAGAGGTTTTTGCTGAATCTCTGTGCCACAGCTCAGCAGCCACATGCTTTAGCCTCCCAGGAAGGCTGATGCTACAAGCTGGGAACCTTTGCACAGTGTTGCAAGAGCCACAGGTGAAGCTGCGAGGCCAGGGTTCATCACACCTGTTGGGAGCTCTGGGCTGGGAAGTCAGCATTGTCACTGGTGGAAGCTAAATTTGGTTTCTAGCATCTTTTTCTCAGTGATAATCTAGCTCAGAAGTACTGAAAAGAGGATGGGATTAATTTTTACAGATATTATCAATACCAGAGTTACGCCTGCAGACTTGCTGGACTGGAGTAATGCATTATCACTTGCAATATGCAGCCCAAGATCCAACAATAAAGGAATGGCTAATTAAAAGGATTTTTCTCAGCATTTTCAAAGCTCCCTCCCCACTTCCCTGCTGGACTGAGCCCTAATTAAGACTTAATGCTGTCTGTATTCACCAGAAGTGTAATTTTCCATTCATTTCTCTCAGCTAACAAAAGTCCATCCAGTTTCAACAGAGAAAATGGCTCAAGCATTATTTTTAGCCAGAGGAGATATTAACAATTATGTAATTAATTGGGGATTGGTGGGTGGGAGTTCAGTACTCTTCTATGACCAAGTCTAGAATAAGTGACATAAAGCCTTTTGTTAGAATTTCACAATTATAGGGCTTAGTTCTTTGAGTGTTGTATGCAGCAGTCTCTGGTACCTGGGTGATTATTACTTGACTCAAATAGTTTAAAAATCTGCTAGGAGGGAGCAGGCACCCAGGTATTGAAACAACAAAGTATGAAAGGAACAGAAACAGGAGAAACACGTCTGAAATGTGATTCCAAATGGCAGAGGTTCTCCGCATAGCAGCCAAATGTTTAACTGAATTCTTGCTCCTGCCAAAGCAGCCTTTTCTCCATCCCCACTGAGTGCCTGAGGCTTAGACAGGCCAACAGTGAAGAGACACCGTCAGCAGCAGCAGTGAATTTGAGTAGGATAACCTAGCTGCTGTTTCTTCTGTACTGAACTCCATGACTCATGGGTGTGCTGGGCAGGCCAGATATCCTGGCCTTTTCCAGGGCCATGGTACAGCAGCTCCAGGATTTTGGAAAGGGGTGCATGTGGGAGAAGTGCTAAGGCTTTCAGCTCACACAAGACAGCTGTCTCCCTGAAGATGTACAAGTGGCAAACTTTGGAAATCCAAGTATGTTTCCTCCTTAAAACTTTGGTGTCTGCATGCTTAAATTGAGATGACTCTGCTGGCTCTCAGGAACGTGTTTCTGTCTAGATTTTGCTTTAGATTTTAGCACTCAGTATAGGAAATGAGCAAAGGGATCCAGGAAATCACAGGCTACTAGCTTGCACTGGGCAAATCAGCTTAGCAGATGCAGAGCTAGCTGGAGGAGCCAGGAGAGCGAGGGCTCAATGGGCTGTCCAGCAGGCAGCATGTCAGGGTTGCAGGAACACGAAGGCAGGCTCCAGAAAAGCCTGGCAGCGCAGAAGATGAGCAGCGGTTCAGTGGTGCCAAGGACTTGCTGTCTCCAGCTGGCTTACGCCGCATAGCTGGGCTGCTCGTGCACAGGGCATGGTGGGGAGACCGAGTCAGAGCAGGGCCTCTGCATAGGCTCCTACATGTCCAGGGTCATAGCACATGGTCCTGCAGCTTTTCCACAGTCCCTCCTTGCCTTGATGTGCCCCAGGCTGGGGTGGGGGTAAGATGGTGATTTTGTGTTGCCTGCAGAGCTGGTGTTGCAAAGCACCTCCAGGCAGAGGTGTATGCTGGGCACACTGTACCCTGGGCTGTGGGCTGTGCTTTCAGAGTGCAGTCAGTCATTAACAGTCATTACTGAAGGATGCAGCTTTTAATTACAAAACATATTAAGGAATTTCAAATACTTCAGTTCTGAAGAGAAAGAAACCCTCTTTTCAGAGGAAAATACAGTTGAAATTAATAGGGGATGGAAACTAACCAAGTCCAATCCAAAAGTCAGTAGGACCCACAGCAGCCTTGGAAGAGCTATAGAATTTCCCCTTTTTGTGGAAAAACCAGCCTCTGTCTTACCATGACAGGCACATAAATTGACCTTAAATTATACAGAAGGTGTTGAAACATTTCTGCTTCCTTCAGGGGGAGAAATACAAAAAGAAAGGTGCTTATAAAATAATATGTGCTTTGAATTTCTTACAGAAAGCGATTTCCAGTTCTGTATTTTTTCCTATATTTTTTTCCAATGTGTTCCATCTGCATTTTCTTCCCTAGATATGGGACAGTGCATAAACATCACCGAACCATTTGGCAGCCCTTACCCTGAAATACCTTTTCACTGCTCCTAAAAAAACCCTCCTCACAGTTAGGTTGGTGTGCTGAGATGGTTGACCAGCTGATAACTGGGTTTTTTTTTTCCCCCTTCTTATCCTGAGCCCATCTCTTTGCTGGAATCCTGATGCCTGCATTCCCTGGTACTTGGCTTTTCAGGGCAGGGGGTCGTTCTTTGTATTCAGCTTATACTCTTTGGAAACTGAATCCTGATCTGGGACTGAAAGGTTAGGCCAAAGCCAAAGGGCATCAGAAACATGTTGTAAAGACCATTATCTCCCCTATGTTCAGTCTTTTGCAACCCCAATGGCCTGACTGGAGTGGGCGAACTAGAAGAGCCAAGGCAGAGGCCGTGCCATGTTAGAAGCCCAGCTGATACTCACAGGGGCTCTTGCCAGCCTGGGTGGGAAAGGGCAGGGAATCTAGAGGAGACTTACTTGTCCAGTACCAGCCATTTTTATCTGGATGGTGTGAACCAGCAATCAAAACTTGGAGAAACACTGGCTTAGGCACTAGCCCAGCAAGCATGATGTATGAACATAAGAACAAGGGGAAAAAAAGGGTTCAGGATGTGCCTAAGTTACGTAAAGTGAATTAGGCTGTGGTCCCCTGCTAACTCACTTTTGCAGAGTAGTTCAGTGTAGAGTTTTTTCTGGGATTATGCTCTTCAGAAGATGAAAAAAGGGGTAAGAAAACTTCTCAGGGATATTTTTTGCTGGTAGTGCAACATCCCACGAAGGACACTGGAAATAGAAAACCTGCTGTTTCCACAAAGAGTTTCTCAGTAGCTGAGTGAAGAAAGTCTTAAAAAGTCAGTGACTTTCTAACCGTATAATCTTTGCCCAAGATTTAATTCTGGTTTAGCCTGAATTGAGACTTGGGCCCCCTTGGGCTGATACTAAATACACCAAGATCCATTTTCAGGTCTGAGACACAGCTTCAGGTGGCTCAGAAGTGTGGGTGCCACACTGCGCATTGCTTCTGGGGGAAATGAGAAGTTTCAACAGAATTCTGGGGGAAAGAAACTCTTCAAAATGTGTTATCTTATCTTGCTGGTCTTCTCTCCTCTTCTTGGATCTTCCTTCAGGCTCTCTGGTGTTTGTAGTGTGTATCGCTACTGCCTTCTCAGGTCCTGTTTTTGGCCTGAATTTACAGCAGCCCAGGTAGAGTGACACTACTGATTTTTTAGGTTCATGAAAGGCTGAGATGAAAATAGGACTTTCAGTTTGCATTAAATGTAACATTCACTTGACCCAGCTGGGATTTTTCTGGTTTAGACTTCTTCCATCCAGGGACCTGAAAGCTCCCTTCCCCTGAAGTCATATATTTCTGCCTGGTAAATGAAAGGATGCCAGAGGAAACCGAACTGTTTGCCTGTGCCAACTACCCGACCGTGGCAGGTCTGGCTGTGGGCAATGTAAGCAGCAAGTCCTGAGCATCGCTGCAAGTAGTGCACTTGGGCTGCTACCAGTTTATTCCAGTAGTGTTTGCTCCTCTTTCCAGTCCTGCCTGAAAAGGAGAGACAACTGAAAGTAGAGCATTAAGAGAGGAATTGTGGTTTTTAACACTAAGCCATGCTTCCCTGTGTGATAGCCTGGGGCCATTCTCACCTTACAGCAATTACAGGCAGAACACCTGTCCCTAGCTAACTTCACCCACAACCTCAAGCCCAATTTTCAGTTCCTCTGTGGATTCCTCCTGCTCTCCACCAGCAGTCTGTCACATCTGTTTAGCTCTGCCATTGTGCCACAAATTCCCCCTCCATAGGGTGAAATGCTTTGGAGCAATGCCTGGGTTTGGCTGTGTGGAACCATTTGCCATGCAGGGCTAAGTCTTCTTCCCCATGCTGACCAGTGCAGAGGCTACCTTCCAGGCACCAATCTATTTGGGTGGACTTATAATGTGAAAATAGTGTTTCCTCTCCCTTTAAAATGGCTGGAAGGAAAGGGTTGTTTAAGAGCGGGTCCATACAAGCCAAACATCCATTCATGGCACCAGCAGCCACCTGATCTCTGTGCTGGGAGCAGCCTGTCTTTTTGGGACAGAGAGAGGTGTGCTCAAGCTACCACTGAGGCAGATGGTGGCAAGGAGGTGTGATGGTGTACGTGGGCATGGTGGCAAGCTGGGATGCAGCCTCTGGAGGGAGTCCAAAGTCCAGAGTTGGGCTCTGTAGGCTGATGGCACTCAGAGTGTGAGATGAGATATGGAAAAGGTCAATGGGATAACAGACATAACTGTTCTTGTTATGCTGATCTTCTTTTTTTTTTCTTAATATTTTCCTGGAATTATTTTGTTCTTTGAGTATGTATTTTTTCAGCAGTGTCCTCCTCCCTTAAAACTCAAGTGATTGATCTTAGATCTTTGTTGGAGTTCTTAGACTAATTTCAATAAGCTTTTTCATAGTCATCATCTTTATTATGAAAGCCTATGTCTGGAGATGTTACGTACCCCAGTGGCAGCAAGCCTGCTGCGCAGTTCAGTGGATTATAATGCAGCTCACTAACATGCTTGAAATAATGAGGTTGCTCTGTTCAGTGGGGTATGATGAAAAATAGAACCTACTGCTGGGAGCTCAGA
The DNA here is from genome assembly GCA_027925045.1 of Hypotaenidia okinawae. Lineage (NCBI taxonomy): Eukaryota > Metazoa > Chordata > Aves > Gruiformes > Rallidae > Hypotaenidia > Hypotaenidia okinawae. Next base: position 15,425,542 of record BSDF01000003.1, on the reverse strand, counting down.
TTTGATTTAAATTCCTGGCAGAAAAGGTTCCCTATTAAAATACCCTTGCAGGTTGATATGTTTGTATGTCCTTTTAACTTTCATTTCATGCTGGACAATGAAGAGGCTGGAAGAGAGGGGGTTTTTTTTCTTACCTTCTGCCTAGTTTGTACAAACAGTACTTTAAACTGAGGCCTTGCACCCTTCTGGTGTTGTTGGAACAAGCATTGGATTATATTATACTAAACACAGAGAGCAATGGTGGCTGTGCCAGGATCAGTGGGAGGTCTGAGCTTTGGGTTCAATAGCACTGATCTTTCCCTGAGCATCATGGTTCTCTGGTCTAACACCCTTCCAGGCAGCCCCTCCTCTTTCTTTGTATGGGATAAGAAGCTGAATTGACCCCTTCCCCTTCTTGACCCATCTGGAAGTGGGGGTGAGAATACAAGTTCCTTTAACTAGTGTGAAGCCTTCATATCTGCACTGCAGATTGAGTCTCTCCTGTCCATCTCTCACCTTCTCAGTGTAATTGGTAGACCACCTTTCTATAGATTATTTATATGGTGCCATAACTTTATTTTCTGCTTAGTAGTAGAAGCTGTTTTGTCAGAAAAGAGCTCTCAATCAGTGGAACCTTTGGAGAAAAATTATTGAGAGAAGAAGGTGCCAGTTTTACAGAGTTTTTTAGCCACTGCCTGAGCCTAATTGGATCTCACAAACCCAGTATGTGAGATGACCTATATCCCTTTTAAGAGAACGCTTTCCTCATAGCACTTAGACCTTGACAGAAACACTAATGAATCCATAAAATGTCTTAGCATCTGGCACAGGAGCCTTCAGGGCGTCAGGCGAAACAGGAGATAAATGGAAGTGCTCTGTGTACATAAGGTTGCAGAACTGGCTGTGGCTGCCAGTTAACTGGATTTTATAACCTCCAGAAGTCCATATTATTTCAGTTTAAGGTTAATGTATATTTTGTTTGCACCAGTTTTCTCCTTTATAGATCTACCTGGCTTTACAATTAGTTTACACAGTTTAAAGTAGCTGCTCTCTCCTGTTTGCAATTTAACACAAGATTTTCCCCTTTCACAGGGCCGGGGTGGCAAAGGAAGCATATATGTCTGGGCCTCTGGAGACGGGGGCAGCTACGATGACTGTAACTGTGATGGTTATGCATCCAGCATGTGGACAATCTCCATCAATTCTGCTATAAATGATGGACGGACAGCGCTGTATGATGAAAGTTGCTCTTCAACCTTAGCCTCCACCTTTAGTAATGGAAGGAAGAGAAATCCGGAGGCTGGCGTGGTGAGTCCAGATATTATTGTGCTGTTGCTGCTGTCTTTGTGCACTCCCACGACCTATTACAACTCTGTCTGCTTTGGAGCAGCAGATGGTCCTTTGTTCAGATGGATATTTTCTCATCTGCAGTACATGATTGTGCCAAAAGTGTCAGCTGACAAGATGTGGGATAAATATTGAGAACAGCAATGATCTTCCATCTCTTTGAGTTTCGTATAGTTGTTGCTTTCCATTATCAGAAACCAGATGTGGAAGTTCAGTTGTGCTCCTTCTAGAGGGCAGTGTGACAAAAGGTCTCTGTAAAAATCCAACTGAGAAGTATTGGCATCTGAGATCATTCTTACCTGTACCCGCAGAGTAGTGATGAACCAGACTTCTGCTGTACTAGAAGCTGCTCAAAGCAGAAAGACATTCAGTCACCTCCAGAGGAAATGTGGGGTTCAGATTAACCCTCAGGCATACAGTCTCATATTGACCAGCACAGGACATCATACTCGAGTCCTCTACAGGGCCCTAACTACTACAGGAAAATAGGCAGCTACTGTTCAAGTGTATCTTCCACTCTATTGATCGGTGCTCTTCAGTACCTTCCGACTAGCCAGGACACAGTCTAAAGCAGAGAGTTGAAAATTCAGGTGTAATAGCCCAAGGACAGTCTTTCTCAGAAGCTTCTACACATTTTCCTTGGTGCTATCTCAAAGCCCAGAGGCACACTGTAGAAATCTGAACGACTCTGTGCAGGAGCAGATGGAAAAATACTGGTTTCTGTCTTGAGACCATCTCCATGCAGCTGAGATGATCTGTGGCACCTTTGTAATTAGCACCATAAAATGTATCTCTGAGTTTTCATTCTGGTCTCTCCTAGTGACTAATTGGCAGAAAAGATAGCAGCCTGGTACTGCTGCTGGTTCTGGAGTTGCACAGGTGTTAGAAACCTCAATACCATTAACAACTGTAGTTTCAGATCCTTCTGATGACCGCAGGACAATTTAAAACCTTTGGTTAACCTGCATTTGTAGGAAATAACTGACATCTATATGAGTTTGCGAGTTCTAGGTGGTAATGAATGTTGTTTTACCACATCATGATTTATTCTTGCGTTCGCACCTCCTGTAGCTACGTCTCACTCTGGTTTGAACTTGATACGCTGTTCTAAAGAAATCAGGTCCTAGGGGCAAACACCCAATTACTCTAAAGAGCAAGGACACACACTCCACTTTCTGTATTTTTCTGAGCCTGTGCCTGCAAGGAAAATGGACTGGCTTGTCTCATTAATTACACCTAATGTCATTGCAGGCTACAACGGATCTGTATGGCAACTGCACCCTGCGTCACTCAGGAACATCTGCAGCTGCCCCTGAAGCAGCCGGAGTGTTCGCCTTGGCCCTGGAGGCTAAGTATGCTGTTGAGAAATTCCTTGTGAGCTCTAGAGAGGAGAGGGCCTGCGGTTTGTTTAATGTCATTCATCATACGGCTCTCTGTGGCATGGGCCTGGGCCCAGCTGCCACCGAGCTGCGTGCTGCGGTAGTGCCGTGCATGGTAACTCACAGGTGGAGCGATGGTCTTGCCAAAGCTGTGTAGCAGATACGTTTTGGCTGACTCGCTCTCTCTGTGTCCTCTCCATCCAGTGTTGCCAGGGGTTAGTCTTCCTCAGCTCTATTTGGAGGGAGACATTATTTCGTTTCTCCACATACCCACGGTGGAATACCCAGCCTACAGAAGCATAAGAACAAACCTATAGACAGGAGCTCATCTGCAGTGATAGATGCTTAGGGGAGAGTACCCCAAACGGGGATCAAGAGCTGTCTTTCAACAGCAGCTTTGGCAGTGAGTGGTTTGGAGAGAGCAGTCAGCCTGTCCTGTTTAATAGCCACAGGCAGATCTATCCTCCTTGATATTGTCTACCTCTCTTTCAGCTTGTCTGTATCTGGCATCCAGTGGCAATCAGTTCCACAGTGATAATGGTGTTTGGTGGGGGTGGTGGGGCATGTTTCTTTTGGTTTTTCTTAACTTGCTGCTGGTGATCTGCTTCTGTGGGACATCCTTGATCTGTCATATGAAAGAAAAAATAGCCGTGGTCTCTGCCATCTTCATGCTATTTATGGCACTGGACACCTCTTGTATATCTTGCTTTATTATCATCTTCTGCAGTGATTAGGAAAAGTTTTCCTTACCTAAACCATCTTTCTACTTTGTGTGAAATTATTTTATGAAATGAGACAACCTTTGCTCAGATATACAGCCTGCCGTGACCAAGATACAAAATAATAACTGTATACACAGTTTTCTTCAACAGTGTGCAGAAGAATAAAGATTTGGCAGAGATGAAGTTTCTGTCATTAGCAGAGCAATGACTGTGGTGCTTAGAGCATGACTTGGGCCAAAGCCCATTTTTCAGGTTTTATATGTGTAAAACACACAGGTCAGGTGTTTAATTTTGGATGCTCAGTTTTTCTACCTTCAGATCCATTCAGTAGGACAGCCACAATGTAAGAAATAACTATGGCCATAAAAATAGAGCAGTTTAATGAATTTTCTGACCACTGGTTTAACCTGGAGTATAACCATAGTATCACAGTAGTAATTAGCACACGTCCTCAATATGGGCTGTCCACAAAGATTGGAATTACTCCTGCCAAACTATCACAAGCGGATATTGGACTAAAGACCCTGGTTTGCCTTTGCTGAGAAGAAGGGGGCTGGTGAGAAGTGGGAAAAAACTTGAATCCCTCCCACCTCCTCCCAGTCCCTGTAAAACCTCCAATCTCCATGAGAAGAACTGCCCAGGATGAGTTACCTGAACCTTCACAGGCACCGCTAACAATTCCCATGCAGACCACCGCTGCCTGCGGTGTGTCTCTCACCTCTCATACAATATATCTTTGACATCTCTCTCAAACCAGACCAGTCTGTGAAATGGAAAGTATGGGTTTAAGATGTGTAGCAGCTCCTAAGAGGTTTCAGTAAGAACGATGCAAGTGATATCTGGTTTTCAGCTATCTTGTGTCACCTCAGAGAAATGACAGTAATTGGCTATTGTGGCATGCATTCAGCGTGCACATATGCTTATTGCTTGGGGCATGGAAAGCTGAAAAGAGGATCCTTTTAGGTTGATGGCTTAAATCAGACATATTGTAATGTTGAAAGAGTTCATCATAGAACAACTGGAATAGGTTTACTTATGTAGAATTAGAGTGTCAGTTCTAAAGCTTCCAGAATAAAAACTTGTAAGTGCCCTTCCTGTCATGGTAATCACTGCAGACCTAGGAAGACAAGAGCTGATGATGAAAAATGAGTATGGAGCCTAGACAAATGTTAATTGACTGCATCCATCCACACTGGTATATCACAGGTGACAAACCTCTGCTGTACCTTACAATGCAAACCTACAGTCACCCACAGAACCATATAGCCCTATTCACTGAACGCTGAAATTACCAACAGCTTGATTGCTATAGCTCATCAATTTCATCAGATTAGGGCTTCTCTGGGGAAATTTTGGCAGGTCCATGGGAAAAGCAGGAAGAGTGAGCAAGAAGAAGAGGGCAAGATTTCAGAGGGAGTCTAAGCAAAACTCTGTCATCCTCTTTCTGTATTCTTTTCAGGATCTGGTATAGTATCCTACTCATTTCATTAGCTTAAAATCTGCATGGTGAATCTATAATGTATGGTTTTCAAGAACAGGGAAACAATCCGAAATGATGTTGCAATTTTGGGGAGTATATTTTAGGAAAGTACTATACAATTAAAACCTATTCTTGTTCCCACTGAAATCAACAGAAGCTTTGTTATTGATACACGCATAGATACAATTTCTGTGTGATTCACAGAAGCAGATTCTACCAAAAGGCTTACTCAAACCCCCTTTCTCTAAGATCTGCTTGGAAATACTGTATTGTTGGTTCTCTATGTTGCTTTTCTACAGCTTGGATCTGACATGGAGAGACATGCAGCATCTGACAGTGCTCACCTCCAAGAGGAACCAGCTTCATGATGAGGTTCATCAGTGGCGTAGAAACGGCGTTGGGCTGGAATTCAACCACCTGTTTGGCTATGGTGTCCTTGATGCAGGAGCAATGGTCAAGATGGCGAAAGACTGGAAGACCGTTCCTGAGAGATTCCATTGTGTTGGAGGGTCAATACAGGAACCTGAGTAAGTAAATGGCCAAGTGTATGTGTTTGGCTTCTCCTGCTGACAAAGGAAGAGATAGTAAAAGAAATATAATGAACTCTTTTTTTCTAAGAAAGCCTAAAGTTACTGGTAGCATTCCAGATATTTCAGTCAGTTGATAAAATAAACTCCAGGATTTGCAGTTCTGGTTTGCTGGAGGAGTGCGATCCACAGCTCATCTGTGTCATCTTCGCTAGAGTGAGCAGTGTTAATAGCAACGACTGTTTCTCCTGGGCACTTACACATATGTTTGTACCAAAGTTACTGTGAATAAAGAGCTTGTTGCTGTGCACAAGTGAAAATGGAGGAGGCTGGCTCTGTAAATTACACAAACTGCTGCCACATGACATACCTCTCAGGCAGGTTGTATCTCCTTGTCACATATTCCAGCAGAAAATGTTATCTCCAGAAGACTGAAACAATCATCTACAGGTACCAGTGATTCTGTTTGAATGGTACAGGATTTAATTGTGTTTGGTTTATGTTCTTCAAATCTCTAATTGCAGGCTAGGTAGTCAAATTATTTTCTGATTTACCTTCGTGTGCTGAAGTGAATGAGTCAACAAGTGAATGAATTAATACTAATTGTCTGCAACAGCTATAGTTCAATTTAATTATTTGAAATACAAACCTAATTGTGGCCGGTTTATGTCTGCACCATTTGGAGTTTGAATTTCAGTGCCATTTTTGAAGGTATCATTATTCTACCGGAAAAAGAAAGCAAACCAGTGTGCCACCCTGCCAGATAGCTCAGCCAGGCAAAGAGCTTGTTCCCAACCTTCCAGGTGGGATTGCATTTGCAGGATCCCAGGTTCTACAGCTGAGATCTGAGTTTTAATTCATCTGGCCTATGCATGCCCACAGGTAGGAAACAAGTGAGAGGACACTGAAGCTAATTTTGAGCTATTTCTAGTTTATTTATAATTTCAGTGCAGACTAACAATCTCATTTATCTCAGTACAGCCCCATGTATTGAAATGGGGATCATCCCAGAGGAAAATTCCTTTCTGTAGGGTTGGCTCCCCAGATTACATGATATGGTAGAGGTATTCTGGCAACAGGTGAGCCAGAGTCAGTACTGCTGACAATACTACGTAGCAGTAGTAGTAGTAGTAGAGTCAGTACTACACAGTAGTATTGTCTCCCCCGCCTTTGTTCTTCTGTGACGTTTCTGCTGTTGAACTGGCAGAAAAACAGAGGTGATGGTGCACTACCTCCAGCCCAGGGATCTGGAACTGCAGTAAAGCTTTCCTATGGCTGTCGCTGACCAACAAGCTCTGGTGTTGACAAACACACTTTGGTTTGGTATTGGTTTCTTTGGAGAGCAGCTCCAGAACAGGCTTCATGCTTTCAGCACACAGATTTAGAAAGTCCAACCAAGTCAGTCACCACATGAGCCTCCTAACTCTACTGCCATGTCATCTCAGTGTGTGGTCTGTATGGATGTTCATAATTAGTAGGGATTAAACAGTTAATAGGACTGCTGTAATATTTACATCCTCCAATGAAAATGTCACTGACAGGAAGCAATAAGCATCATGACTTGCAACATTTACATTTTTTGAATTACATTGTAAATAAAACTAGTTGAGTCCCAGCATCTCCAGAGATTCCTTGGAAATGAAAACTACGCTGCAGTTCTGCCATGGACAATTGAATTCTTTTTCTAGTTTGACCTTGGTGGAGCAGTGTTTTCTTTACATATTCTATGTATTTTTGTAGAAGTGTAGATGTTTGTATATATAAAATACATACTCAGTATAGGTTTGGGTAGATGCGTAATTGATGTAGAGGTGTGAAGCAGGGAAGGATTGTCTGTTAGCAGAAGTAGGCCAGAGAAGAACTGACAGCCCAGAACAGCATTGTGCTGAAAGCAGTCGGTGTTCAAAATGTGGCATTTCTTGTCAGCAGTAGGAACTCCTTCCGAAAAGGGATTCTTGTTGGGTCAGCAAAAAAGAACAGAAATGGTCAAGTCTGTATCTGGATGGGTGAGGGAGACACAAAGGTGATTTAGGACAGCATAGTCTGTTAGCTGAGGAACAGGAGCATGGGTGTGTGCTTGGGGAGAGTGGTTGGTTACCTCCCACTGCTCAGCTCTGGCTGGGTACCACACTTCGTGCAAAAGTGAAGCTATATATATATATATATATATATACACACACACACATACATATGAATCAGTTGGGCAGCAGCATGCTGTCAGAGCATGGAAAAACCCATGTCCTCTTCTGCTCCTTTCCTGTCAGGCTTTTTCCACCACCCTAGTTCTTTTTTTTTCTTTGAGGAAAGAAGAATTAGTCTGGCAAAGCAGAGAGAGCTGGGCTCTAATTCAAAGGAAAAGGGGGTGGTGGTGGGGGGAGCCTTTTCTCATGTTCTAGAGAGCTGAGAACTATAGCACTGCAGCACTTAAGGTGGAGTGAAAAGCTGTCAGCAAAGCAAGTGGAGTGGTAATGCTGCTCTTAGTTCTTTGGGTTTTGGTGATGACAGATGGAAAATGCGTTGTGGTGTCCTCCCTCATGCACTGGAGGAGGAATAATGCACTTCTCACCACACATAGAATGAAGCACTGTTTGACAGAGCTTTGTCCGCTGTGTGAGAGTGCTGTGAGACCAGGTGGATTCATCTCGCTTTGAAGACGATGCTTCCCATGCAGAGAAGTTGTAACCATGTGGCTGCTGCAAGATGATCATCCCTCACTTGTGACAGCTTATAGCGCATTTACCTTGTGCTTGGGCACACAAACTAAATCCTGAGGGTATTGTGTGTTCAAAGGTTTAAGCTATACAATATTTATGTTATACCACAGCTTCTGCTTCAGGGCAGCAGTAAGGGACAGAACAACACAGGATTTCAGTGTAAGTAAGTGTTTGAAGCCTTGAGGACCTGAACTCAAATGTCTTTTTAGTCTGGAAGTACTCCCAGGAAGGCAATACTCGAGGAAGGAGGGGTTGGAGCCCGGCCTGAGCCAATTAGTGATGTACTAAGCTGTATTACCTGGAGCTCATCTGAAGAGGAGAATTCCTGGAAGCTGGGTGTGAAAGCAACGCTCTCGTTGGTCTCTGAAGAACACACTGTTTCAGTAGCAAAGGGAAAAAGGCTGGTGCTCATTTCTTTTGCCCAGAAGGTATTCATTACCGCAGTGTGGTCAGCGCCCTTTTACTGCAAAACCTAGGTCAGGGAGAAGCCACTGGAAGAGGTAGTAACAAGTCTTTTATGAATTACTCCTTTTTTTAATGACTGCACTAATTCTTGTCTTTCAAGTATTTCCTTCAGACAGAGGACAGCGTCACACTGCTCATAGCACGCTGATGGCGAATTTTGTTTCAGCTTCGGTGTAGTTTGCCAGCCAGTTTCTGAGGCAGCTGGTAATGCCGGTTGCATCCTGACCTCAGCTGAGGGGGTTAGCAGGTGCTTGGCCGCCCAGGTGCTGGCAGGGCACTCGTGCCCTGGACCAGTGCTGGGCTCCCAAGAAGGATAAATGGCCTTCAGTGACTTGTGAGGTTGCCTTCGTAAGGGCTGAAGTGTGATCAGCAAGAAACTTGTGTAGCTGCAAGGTGCAGCCCTTCTGCAACTCCAGAAACTGCAGCTTCATTCGTGCATGCATGCACCCTGGCCAGGAGCAGTTCAAGGAAAGCATTCTAATGGGAAAGTACTTCTCACATTAGCTGAAACCAGGGTCCCACATCTGTGCTGGTTTCCAAGTCAGAACAAAGACGTAGGCTTGAATGTGTCTGCACTGAAATTCTGGGCAAGTGGCTCCTCTAGCCTCAGACAGCCACTTGCTGCTGTTTTTTATAGTGACTGACATGACTGACGGCTCATGATTCTTCTACTGAAGATATACATTGTGATGCAGTTACCCAACATAACAGTGATAAGTAAAGGCAGCTATCAACTGGTTCTTAAATAGCAGTCTGTGCTTCTTAATGGTATTCCTTCTCTCATTGTGTACATTCATCTTGTATTTCCAAATTAAGGCTCTGCTCTCATTTTCTGTAAGAGAATGTTCTTTTTCTGGCTAAGTTTTCAACCATTATTGTCTTACTTTTCCACATATTAATAACAAATATTATACAGGGGTTTTGCGAGGCATCAAAAACCCAGTAGTTTAAGAATGAGCTATGTCATGCTGTCTGTATCCTTTTAATTTGCTTAATTATCTTTTGACTTGCAGAAAGATACCACCAAGTGGCAAGCTGGTCCTCACACTTACAACTGATGCTTGTGAGGGGAAGGAAAACTTTGTGCGATACCTTGAACACGTCCAAGCAGTTATAACTGTGAATGCCAGCAGGCGAGGAGACCTCAACATCAACATGACCTCGCCGATGGGAACAAAGTCCATTTTACTGAGCCGCCGTCCCCGGGATGACGACTCCAAGGTGGGTTTTGATAAATGGCCTTTCATGACCACACACACTTGGGGAGAAGACCCGCGAGGCACCTGGGCTCTAGAGATTGGGTTTGTCGGCAGCCTGCCTCAGCGGGGCGTGCTGAAGGAGTGGACACTGATGCTGCATGGGACTCAGAGCGCACCATATATAGACCAAATAGTAAAAGATTATCAGTCCAAACTGGCCATGTCCAAGAAGGAAGAGCTGGAAGAAGAATTAGATGAAGCAGTGGAGAGGAGCCTGAAGAGTATACTGAGCAAGAACTAGTGCTGTTCTGCATGACGGTGTCTGTCCTTCCCTAGGTCCCGCTACTCACCTTTCTACTATCCAAACCTCTGTGTTAGACATATTCCAATGATCGTCTCTGTAGCCAAATTATCACACTCTCTTGATTTTAAAGTCTTATATCTCGTCGATAATTATTTTAATTACCACTGAAGCAATCCTTTTTTTACTCTAAGCCACAAATATACGATCCCCAACCGAATACTATGTACAGTTTGTGACTGTAAATGATTTTCGTGTCATACGAATAGGTAATAACCTGCAAAGAAGTTGATGGCTTTTCCCTTCATATTTTTGTGGTAAATGTTGTTTGTATTCAAAAAAAAAAAAAAAAAAAAGTAATTTTAACATTGGCAGTTAATGATAATAAAGGGTAATGGGCACGTTTTTAAATATCATGTTGAGAGAGGGAATTACAAGAGGTTGGCTGGAGAGGTCTTCGAATGTCTGACAGCTCCTTCTGCACCACTGCTTCAGTGGGACTCTCCCCATTGGGTTCAAGTGAGTTAGCACTGGACCCTACAAAAAGAAATAAGCCAGAGATGAAGAAAGTTTACCAGTTTGCAGAAATCCAATTCTTTAGAGACTTTTCTTTAATCCACACAGTTACATCCCATCCACGCTAACACTTCAGCCACAAAACGGTTCCACAGGCATGCAAAAGGGAAGGCAAAGCGGTGCCAAAGCCAGGGGACAAGGGGAAGTGCTTTGCAAACAGGGTCAGGGCATTCTAGAAGCACAAGTTTCTGGTTTGATTTTGTTTTTAACTTTGGCAACTTCTATCAGTTACCATCTCACAGCAGAACGGGCGCATAGGGAACAAGTTGTAAGATTTCTGGCAACCTGTGTGCAAAAGTGCATCTGCTCATCTCTATATGGATGGAGATGTGCCACAGCAGTGGGGATGAGGCTGTTACAGCGTTTCCAACCACAGCCCCGTTTTCTGGGGTTTGCAGCCTACCCATCAGTCAGTTGCTGTGGGAGAAATTTGAGGTACACAGTTTCCGTCCCAAAGCAATGTCAGTTTTTAAAATGAGGTATTTGTTATATCTCATTTGTTTTACAAATATATTTAAGGAGAAAAATATGCCTAACATAAATATATAATGCAAAGTTGGCCTTCTTGGGAAATAAAAGGGAGTGTGTTTGGGAAGGTTTGGTGGTAATCATTGCTCTTTGCTGTCTTAAAGAGTCAGGTCCACCTCCACTTTTCATCCATGAGTAAAGTCTCGCTCTCGCCCTCAGAGTCTGCTCTGGCTATTGTTGCAGGACATAACATTCTCCTTGGTGGGCATTACTCATGGTATTAACCACTACATGTTCTCAGGTGTGAGATCCCAAATTTAACCTTTGAATAATAAACAAAGGGTCTGGATTCTGCAGATATTTAGGCACTCAGTGGCCCTGCGCAAATGCTGATAGGAAGCAGGTGCTTTGCATCTTTGCAGGATCTGAGATCAGCTTTTTAGCAACAACTAGTTTCAGAATTTTATTATGTATTTTTAATATGCAGAGCATTCATCTAAAACATTTTAATAAGAGTTTTCCTGGTTGGTCAGGTGCATAGTAAACACATTCAGTAAGTAAATATTTATCTAACAAATTAAAAAAATAACCCAAAGTTTATATGGTGCACACATTTCACTTAAGATGATCTGTGCTGTTATTTCTAGTAAATATCCATCTTTTATCTTTCCACAAGAAGCCTGTTCTTTCCTTTACAAATCCCAATGCAAAAGTAACAGCTCAACCTACTCAGTCTATGTGAATTACACTCTCAAGCCAAGACAAGCAGCCTTGCACTACTCACAGGTTCCTTGTGTGCAGCAGTCCCTTCAGCAGGTCAAGTCACGCTGGGGTAGAACGGGCATCAGCAGGAGAAGAACCAGGCTCCATGCAAGTTTGGTTTTTTTAAGTGCTCTTGGTTAGATATTACTGTGCTGGCTGTGTTTAATTTGGCCATGTCAGACTTAACCCAAGGATGAGAGGGGGCCCACGTTGTGAGGCGCGAGCCAGAACTCCCCATAGTTAAACAGGTCAGGGCAGGTTTGGTCGTATCCCTGTTCAGAAGTGAATGGGTCACGACAGGAGCAGTAGGTTTCCATGGAAGGCACCCAGTTCTCAGAGCAAGGCATACAGATCGGGGAAGGATTTACCATAGATATATTTATATACATTTATGAATACACCTGTATGTTTAAATGTATACGGCACACCTGCGGTATCTCGCTATATATATTACATACGATATGTATATTTAGAGTATGTTACATATATTTGCCTATAACTATATCTAGAGTTACATATGGTATGTAATGTATAGTACATATGCACACATTGTGACCTTTTGTGGGTATGTGATCAAAGAAACAGGTAACCAGAAGTAGCTGAAGGACTTCTACAATGTGGGAAAGGTTTTGGAGTAAGAAAAGTCTGTGTGGAAACCTGAAATGACCGTGTACATGAATTTCCCTTGCATTCATGTAATTTTGCAGTTTTTCTCTGTCCAATCATTAAATATCTTATAAAGCAGCAAAATAACTAGATGGTGGTTCATATTTTCATAATGCTGACATAATTTATTATGTGAAAGCTCACGATAATGAGTGCTATACAGAAATGGTGAGTTTTGATATAAGTATATATAAAACTAAGTGTATATATACAACATAGAGATCTACTTCAAATTCTTCAGAATTTTTGCATCAGGGGATTGCTGAAAAAAAAATTTGTCCAGTTAGACGAAGTTTTTATGGTATTGCTGATGGAAAAATAAAGTTAATTTGTTAGTATTTATAATAAAGGGGAAAATGAAGCTCGTGATTTGCAACAGGTGAACACTGTTAAAATCCCTGTGATGATGTTTTATAATACAAGTAAAATAAAGAGCTGTTGTAAACTGGCAGGTCCTATCATCATTGCCTATCCAAAGGTACAGGGGAAGTGATTTGCTGCTCTAAGTGGGATGAATTCCTACTCCTCTGCTTTTCATACCGATAAAGAACATTGTATAATGTGTCTCCTGGATACTGAGAATAACTATGAGCCTCCAAAAGAGCTGATGGCAACAGGTGAAGCGCAACACTCTTTACCCTAACACTGTGGTAGTGGGACACAGAAGATGAAGAACGGAGGCCAGGGAGAGCCCTGGGCATTACTTACAGGGTTCAGCCCTGCCAGCTCCATGGGCAGCTTGGCAGAGGCACACAGCAATACAGGTGCCAAATTGCTGCCCCCTGTGGGGAGGGGGATGCTCAGGGAGAGAGATTGTGATGTTTTTTCTCTGCAGTTCATAAGCAGTTCTGGCCCCAAGGAAACACTACAGGTTTTTGATTGGGGTTTTTTTGGGGTTCGGTTTTTGGTGGGGTTTTTTTCCCTCTGCCACAAAACCCCACCATTTCCTCTTCCTCCCTTCTTCCCACCTGTATATTTTTTAGCTTATGTTTCCATGGCACAGAGTATGTGTTGTTGTGTAATTCCTTACCATTTCTGCAGCAGTGAGAGAGGTCAGGGAACCTCCTGGGCTGGTTCTGGGTGCCACAGACGCGAGAACATGTCTGAAGTAACCCAGGTCTCATCCCAGGCACTGCTAACCGTCTGCTCATAAATATGTCACTGTTACACCTTAGCAAGTAAATGCTTCCTGGAGACTTTGCATGTGACAATCTGCAGTTAAAGCAGAGGTTAGCCCATGGATCACAAGATTTGTGATACCATTCAGCATCAGCATTATGAACAATGCTAGTGGGTTTCTATATCGTTCTCAAGCAAATTTACAGAAAGATGCAGCTCAGCACTAGTCTGGGTCAAGTCTTGCACCTCAGTGTTGCTGCTGGTGCAGTACAGTACGTGACTTAGTAATACAGGCCACTAAACCCACTTGAGGAGTGACATTTATACTGCCCAGCTGCTGAGCAGAGTTTTACAAGCAGCAGAAAACCATTTCTCTGTCAGTGGCAAAGCATGGTGACACCACAGCACCAAATAGCTGAAGGCAGTGGGGGACACTCATGCATTGGCTGGCTCTCCTCACAAGTGGCCTCCTTGCCATCCCCAGTTCCCTCTGGGTAGCACCTGACTGTTCACATGCTGTTTTAGTGACAGCACTATTGAACAAAGGGCCTGCTGCTGCATGGGTTGGGGTTTTCCCCGCTTCAGTCTTCAAGCAGCAGTTTCTCTGAGCCACTGCTCCCAGTTCCCCAGAGCGCAGCCTGCATATGCCTTGATAAATTCCCTCACTGTGGTTATTTACACCGTTAATCAATGAAACTGAGAAGCAGCACACGCCCAGGTAAACTGTGCCTGATGTCTTCTCCCACAGCATTGACACAAAAATCCTGCCTTAAAAAACCTGGCTCTGTGAGTGACCCATCCCTGTCTCGAAGACAGTAGTGCCAGTGTACCCAGCACCACAGGTTAGATGTTACACCTGCACTGGAACTCACTAGTGAAAAGAAAACCAACCCAACACAACAGCGAAGGAAAGGTTTGGTGGTGTGAGAAGGTAGCCCTGAAGCCCAGGCTAGTCAGCCCAAATGGCATTCCACCCCACTCCTTCACAGCCAACAGGAGGCATCAGCCAGAAGGAAAAGGCCTAAGTCCTGACAGCTGAATCACAAACTCTGAGAACTGGGCTGGGGAGGGAGAAGGAAGGTGTAGCGCCCAACCAAAGCTCAGTGTTTGCACCCAAGGGAAGGATTTTTTTTTTTTTTTTTGGCCTCCTTTCTGAGGCAAAGTTTTCTGGAAGCTTCAAGAGGCTGTTGCACAAGTGTTGCATTTTGCTTCCCCAAGCATGAGGACATGGGAAGTCACCTCTTGTTCCAGCCACTACGTGGAGCTCCATGGGACTGCAGGTGACTGGGCTGTGACAGGATCCCACAGCAGTATCAAACACTGTAAAACGCTACAGTCCAAGGAACTACTTTACAAGAAAATACCAAAACATGCAGTCTTTGGAGTTGGCCACAATCTGCTCAAAAGCTTGTTGGGATTCATGTATAGTTGTGTTGGTGAAGGACAAATAGTGCCTTGAGGATCTGTTGCAAAGCTTATCTCCCACTTTGGTAGAATTTCAAGTTTTATTCCAAGCAGATATGCAGAAAGTGCTTATTTCAAATACAGAGAGTTTGCCCTTAAGCCCAAAAAGAAAGGTCTGCCAAGCTCATCTCTACTGAAGGACTGCAAATGGGAGAGATTTGGAATAGGTTGTTTAACAGGCATCTAGCCCTTCCCCTGGGAAAGCTCCTGCACACCCAGTCACGTGGCATTTACTAGTAAGGGCTGTTAGTCAACGGTAACGGCAACACAAACCCACAGAGGGTATCTTCAGTAGAAGCCAAAACTTTTATTAAATGAACCAGATGTCACAAATTAACATTTGCAGCTGTCTGAGGTGGGAAATCATACGGCAGCTATAGGAGCATTAGAGGAATACGCAAATTTGTCCTGGATACTGTGGAAAGCCAGACAGTTCTGTAATAGTAATTACTTTCAACTTGTCCTAATCATGAAAAATCAGTTGCACAGGATGTGCCTACTACTTGTTGCCCTGGAGCACTCTAACGGTCATTGCACCAGAGGTGAGCCCACATCAGACACAATGGCTGTCAAGGAATCAATCCGTTCCATACCAAACAGCAAAACTCTCACTACTGTATCATTCGGTCAGGAAAAAACACAGTCGTTTAGTAACTCTGCCAGACAAGTTGACTATCAAAGGGGGGTGTGTATGTGTGTGTGTGATTTAAGAGCCTTTGTCACCTGGTTTCTTCTTGCTTGTCTTCTCTATCATTGTCTCCACAATCATCGCTGTCTCTTCGTACGTCTGAATTCTGTCATCTGAAAACTTCTCGATGGACTCCACGACCTCCACCTTCTCATAGCTCATGGAGCCGGGCAAACCTGCTTCCCTGAACAAAAGGCCCTGCTTATCTTCTCGGTCATACTCTGTCTCTCGAAGGACTCCTGGCTCAGCTGGGCTTACCAGGCCAGGGGAAGGAACCGTCTCTGGCTCAGAGATGTCCACATACTTTGTGATTTGCTCAATTTTTCCTCTTGTCTTTTTGCCCCATTCAAGCATGACTTCTCTCTCATCTTCTTTCTGTTTATCTTGGAGTTCAAATTCTTCCCTCCTTTCCCAGATATCCCCCTTCTCTTTTTCTGATGGTTCAGCAGGTTCTGGCAGCTCTGGTATGGGCTCCACATCACCACCGTTCATCACCTTCCCATTGCTGGTGGAAACAATGATCCCTGCCCCAGCTGGGATGGAGGGGGCCAGGATGCAAGGTTCTTCATAGCCTTCCTCCCCAGTTACCAGCACGTAACGCCCATTGGGATAGGCATCAGGTTTAGGCTCTGGTTTCTTGTAGACTCGTATTTTCTCCCTCACAATGTTACACAACTTATCGAAGGCTTTGCTTATCTGGGCTCCATCAGGTACATCCTCTGGGCCTGCCTCTTTTTCATCAAGTCCTAATCCTTCCTGCCCAGGTTCACATGTGACTGAGCCTTCATGCCTAAACTCAAACTGATCTTGGTCAAAACCTTCCAGACTTCTTTCATACATTCCTTCAGGCGAGAGACCGTCAGTTATGTCTTTAGACATCAGCTCCTTTTTCCTGGCAATTTTCTTTGTCAGAGCTTTTTGTCTGGGCTTTACGCTGGCAATGTCTTGCATGGCCTGGGTGATATCTAGGGAGAAGATCAAAACAAGGCAAACAACACACAGGGCTGAACACAGTTACTGCAAATGCTAAAGCTGCCGCGCACCCTCACTGCTGCAGGCGGAGAGCTGAGTGCAGCAGCAACCACGAGCACAGGTTCTGTCAGCACATTAAACAGCTTCCTCTTTGTTGTGGGCCCCCTCAGCCAAGTAGCCATTCTGTGTCTGAGGTGGCCACTGCCATACACCTGTGCCTGTATGGGGCCGCCGCACTAAGCGTTCGCCTATTTGGCCTGCAGTAAAGCTCAGCAGGAGCTCTCAGTGCCTGCTGCTGCACTTGGGATCAGCACCTTCCTGCTGGGCACACTGGTGGGGTTTGGCCCTGTTGACTAGACAAGAAACTTCAACTCCAAAAGCAGAAGCTGAAGCCAGGTACCCAAATTTGGAGGCATGGCCTGGCAGTAGGTTTAAGTGGAAATCACTTGCCCGGCTTTTACACCACTTGCAGAAAACCAAACCAAAAGTCCTATTTAAAACCTTCCTGCTGAATGCAGCATGGCCAGCACCTGATGGAAAAGGGGAGTGTCATCAGTGGCTCCTGCAGTGCTGCCAAAAAGGGGCTCAGTGTGTCCAGAGGGGGCTAAGAGTGAGCCAGACACCTCTTCTCACAGCAATTTTGGGCATGGGCAGATGCAGGGACGTGTGTCAGGGAGCACCTGGTGGGCACAGAGCTAAGCAGCTGCCCAGCCAGTGGTGCATTGCTGAGGAGGAGCATTTTGGTATCATTCAAAAAACAATGTTGAGCTCTATGCCCTTGCAGAGGGAAGTCCTGCCTGCAGTCAGTAGCCACAGACCCTATGACAGCAGCAGGAGTGAAGGCAGGCTACTGGTTTTCATGGCATGAACAGTTAGGGCAGAGCAGACAGAGCTTGGTACTGGGAATTACTGAAACTAGGGGACAGACAGATATTAATATGCTTTTCCTGCAGGCAGCTGTTTTGTGCCATGTCACAGTTACAGTGATGCATATAAGATGCTCTTTTCCCATTGCAGGTGTGGTTAGAGATCAGCCAAATCTTCAGCAGGTGTAAAACAACACTTTGCAGGACAGTAGTTATTTTCAGCTGCTGAGGATTTGGCCTTAGGTGTTATGGACTCATTTCATATAAAAATGCCACGGGTCACACAGCTAGGCCCCCAAACCCTTCATTTCACTGTTTACCTCAATTCTCAGGGCAGTTTGTTGTTAGTAAAACACCAGTGAGCCTTGGAGTTAAACTACAGTAAGTCATCCCAGCTGTCAGAACCAATAGCGCCTTTCTACAAATCCCCTCCTCTCTTTGCCAGGAAAGCCTTGCTAGTTTAGTCCTGGCACTTCCTTGTCACCACATTTATAAGCATCCTCATTCTAGCAAGCAATAGTACACCATGGAGGAAACATCATTCAGAGGTAACCATGGCATGTAACCAGCCCCCCAAAAGCATCCTCTGCCTGCCTGCAGCACTTAGCATGCCCCAGTGCTCTTTGCACGTAACTGAAGTGTGGGCCAACAACTTGCAACAAGTCAGCACAAAACCCCCAGCACGATTTTGGATGCTTTTTAACTTTGCTCTAGTGATCAACCTAAGTAACGAGCTGCAGAAATTAGCACAGGAACTCTTCTGCTTGTGGTTTTGGCCTTTGACATCTTGTCCCAAAGCCAGCTGAGGTAAGCTGAAATCATTGCATTTACTTAGCAAGCCTGGAGTCAGGTTGCCATGGCTGGCATTCATATGGAAGACAAATGGAAAAACGGCTTAAAATACAATGATGCTGCTCTTGACAAACACAGGGAGACACATCACAGGTTTACCTCTTCCCCTCGAAGCTTGAGGCTGGACAGGTCTATAGATCTGCGTGAAGAGTGTGACTGGCGTTCCTGCTATAGCAGAGTTTAACCTGCCGGAGAAGACGCATGGGTCAGATCTCTCCCCTCGTTTCCATCAAGAGCAAGTGAAATTGTGCAAAATGAAGCATGGAGGATAAAGGAATGTACTTCTCACTGGTGAGGGGTCAAAGAGAACAACGGGAGCCTGTTTCTTGTCTGGGGAAAATCAACACAGCCACAGCACCTTTGCAGGAGCTAGGCTGGTTTCCATCAGCAGGAGATGTGGGATGCTTCATTAGGTAAAGTACACAAGTGATTAAACCCCATAGCAACTAGTCTGTAATTTAACACAGCACTTTGAAAGGATGTGAAGATTTTGGATGGGCAAACAGTCAATCTGTGCCTATCAGAGGTCAGCAAGAGCTACACGCTGGCCAGTAAAGATGAAATTTGGTAGCAATTGCAACATTACCTGCACATGCCTGACTTCAGAAGGGCAAGAAGAAAACTGAGCAGTCTTCCTTGGAAAATATTTGAGGAGCCAGTGGATTTAAGCGTTAAAAGTTAACACTAAGAAGCTGATCTATACACAAACCAGTTACTGTATCTGTGACTTATCCAGTCTGCTCCAACAGAACATGAGCTATTTTGGGAATATTATATTCTTTAGAAAGGATATATACATGCTGTGTAGCTACACAAGAGATGCAGGATTTGACTTCTGGGGCTGGGGATTACCATGACTGGATACTCCTAAGCAGCACACAGTGTCCAAAGCAAGACACTGAAAACTGATAAAATACCTGTTCCCCACATGTAAGACTATTAGTGAGTGTCCTTCCCCTGCATCTTCTGGACCACCCAGAGCAGTGGTCTGGGCGGTCTGGGCAGTCTGGAGTCGCAGCACAGGGCACTGCTGCTGTGAAAGTCCAGCTCTTTTTCTTGTGTGAGGCTGATAATTGACTTTAGAGGGAGCCAGTGCTCCGCCGTAGGTTTTAACATAGCCCAAATCCCTGCAAGTTTCTTGTCGTGTACTCTATTCTGTGTACTGTGAGGAGTGCTCTGCTTTACAAGATACATGTCCTGTCTGAGTTTGAGACCAACGTGCCCAGGACACCCCAGCACGCTTCGCTAGCACCTGGCAGTGAAGAGGAGAGCGAGTTCAAACTGCTTTCATACACTCTTGGCCTCTGCACACTGGCAGCAGGACAGTACATGGGAAGGACTCTGTATGGAAAGGAGAGGTTCAAAACATCTCTGACCTTGTCCTTGGCAGAGGCATGACCAGATTTTGCATCTATTTAGATTCCTGTCCCTGTGCATCTACCACTGAAAGGCGTGAAATGACCATGAGTGGATCGAATGCCCTCAAAAATACGTTTTTCAAAGGAGATAAAATAGATGACTGGCCCCTTTGGTCCAGAAATCCAGCCTTACCGGCTGTCCTCGTTCTCGATGATGCGTTTGTACCGCTCCAGCTCGTTCTCCAGGGACTGCTGGTAGATCACCAGCTGGCGGCAGTCAGTTGTGTACTTCTCCAAGGTCCTCTCGGCCTCCTCTATCCCCTTCCTAAGGTTTTCAATCTGCTCGTTGTAAAGCTGAATTTCATCATCATAACTCTCCTGGGTGTTTTTAATTGCTTGCTCCAGCATGGTTGTCTGGTAAACAAAAAATGGTGGGTGAAAGAGGCAGCTCTGAAGCATTCAGCATCTCTGTACTTCAAGGGTGGTTAAAGGCAAGACATGTTTTATTACGGCACATGAGGCTGCGCTGCTGAAACAGCGTCGGTTTCACTGCATTTGTTTAGTTATGCAAAACCAGGAACTCCTTCCCCTCCCCTTCCTTATGCCAAGGCTTCAGCTCCACCATAACCCTGGTCAGGCCCCACCTGGAGTATTGTGTCCAGTTCTGGGCTCCCTGGTATAAAAAGGACAGGGATCTCCTGGAGAGAGTCCAGAGGAGGGCTACAAAGATGATTAAGGGCCTGGAGCATCTCCCCTATGAGGAAAGGCTGAGTAAGTTGGGACTGTTCAGCCTTGAGAAGAGAAGACTAAGGGGGACCTAATTAATGTTTATAATTATCTTAAGCAGGGGATGCAGGGGGAATCAGCCAGCCCCTTTTCAGTGGTCTGTGGAGATAGGACAAGGGGCAATGGCTGCAAGTTGGAGCACAGGAAGTTCCGCACCAACATGCAGAAAAACTTTTTCACAGTGAGGGTGACAGAGCCCTGGGACAGGCTGCCCAGGGGGGTGGTGGAGTCTCCTTCTCTGGAGATATTCAAGACCCGTCTGGACGCCTATCTGAGTGAAATGTCCTAGGGAACCTGCTTTGGCAGGGGGTTGGACCCGATGATCTCTCGAGGTCCCTTCCAACCCCTACAGTTCTATGATTCTATGATAACCATGAACTAGGGGGACAGCTGTGAGGTGTCTCCTTCCCCCAGCTTGCCACATGACCTACATCTTAACCAGAAGAGACCTGTCTCTGGGCAAAACAGGATCTTCCTTCTCTCTGGTCTGCAGACCAAGCACTGAAGGCTAAGGAAGGGGGTTGGTTTTTTTTAAATAAAAAGCTTCCCTTTTGAATGTAATTCCTTCTTTACTTCAGTGCTAAAAAAGACTGCTGTGCGGTAATGCCCTTCCTCAGTCACTGCAGTATGCATTAGCCAGGAGGTGGTGATGAGTCCCTTGCCAAAACAAGGTACAAGACAGAGGTGGGATATTTGGAGTAGTTCTGCTCTCACCACCTTCTGCTATATTTGGCTATTTGTTCTATTTCCTTTACCACTTGGGATTTTTCTTTCCCTTTTCAAACAGCTTTCAGAGAGATGTGCTCACAAAAAGCTAATGGGGCAATAACTGACTAATGGATTCTTTAATAATTGATCTATTTCTGTATGTTACAGGCAAGATTTTCAAAAACCTTTTAAGAGCCTAAACTTAGGAACTAAGTCCCTTAGCATTAGTTTGATTATACTGCAGTGTCCCAGTGGACCAACAGGTTCCACAGACCCTTTAGCATTTAGTGCTCCCACAGTGGGGCTGATAATCTCTCAGCAACAGATACCAGGGCCAGAAACAGGAAAGGAGATTGATGACATGTCAGTCATCAGGTCCAGCCTTCACTGTCACAAACAGCCACGTCATTGAACTTCACTCAAAGTTATTCCACTCTTTTAATCTCAAGGCATGTGAATGAATGAATGAATAAAGCCTTTCTAAATGGGAGATGATTTGATTTTGAAAGCATCACGATTAATTCCCCAAAGAGTGCCTCTCCATCTGCCAGCCAAAGGCTGATCTTCTCTCTTTTTTTGATCTTGATACATTATCTCACTTACCACTATATTGATCCTTGCCCTTTCCAGAGTGCACGCTCCCTTTCCCCTAGAGCATCAGATGTGAGAAAGAGACCAAGGAAAAGACCTGGCTGTAGCACTGTCTCTTCAGTGAGAGAAGTTATGCTCAGAAAGTGAGGAGGTGTTGCTATGGCTGTCCAGAGGACTCCAAAAATCCCACCAGGTGTTTTATACCAGTGTATCACTTCCCCCACCAGAGATGGACAATTCAAGGCACAAAAGAAGCTGTATTTGGTGGCCATAAGGTGGTAATTCTCCACCTCTACCTGCTAAGAAACATTAAACTGTGTGGAAGTAGACCTGCCATTGACAATTATTCAGGTCTGGATTCTATTCACTGTGGCCTTTAGCTGCACCTCCACCTCCTGCCACGCTCATCCCTGCACTGCACACTTGCTTGGAGACACCTGCTAGAGGGGAAAGGTTATTTACAACAGGTTTGGCTGGGTGCAATGAGTGAAAGTCTTGGCCAGTTATTTTCTGCAGATCAGGAATTGGGAAAAAGCAGGTTGTTTTGGTGCTGGTAGTGTCCAAGCACAGGAGAGGCCTCGAACTTGATGCTGAGCAGTGAGTGAATGCAGGATGCCAAGCATAGCTTGATACCTGTATCAAAGGGCATTCAATTCTGATTACAAAGTCTGTCCAGTCCTCCTCACAGCAAGGTCAGAATTGGCAGTGGCACTGATGGAAAGCACTGAGCAGAGCCCCAAAGATCACCCATCTTTTTTCATGGAGGCAATTTCCAGCCTGAGCTCAGTAAGAAAGCAAGACCAGCCCTGTGTGACTTTTCCATCCACAACCTCCTGTTGACTCTGCCTGTCTGAAATCCAGTTGCAAAGTGGGAACTCTGATAAGCAAAGACAGCTTCACTGTGGCTATGATACCTGCAGCCCTCCCTGGCCTTCTAAACCTGGTGACTTAGGCCACTGAGAGAAATGGAACGAAACAGCTGAATTAAAAGTTGAAAAAACAGACTGAAAACACCCCCTCCAAAATCAACTTCGTTCACAAGAGCCCGTTAAAGACTGTGTGACTATAAAAAGAGCAAAGCTTATCCGCATTATAGTTGTGCTCGTGGCTAGTGGGGCAGTACCTCTGTCTGCAGCTTGTATTTCTGTGTCTGCAGCTGGCAGAGGATGGTCTTGTATTCTTCCAGCTGGCTCTGCAGAACAGGGATCCTCCTCTCTGCTATCAGTTTTTCCTGGTTGGAAGAAAACAACAGCTGTACAGGAAAGTATATTTCACTCTCTTAAAAAGAGCCAAAAGTAATTCTACTACTGGAAATAAACTGTAAGGATGAACACAAAATGTCAAAAGTCAGATAAAATGATGGGCATTGAACCTTGTCATGACTTTAAGAATAAGAGATGGCAGATGGCAGGACTGTAGAAGTACAGTGTACACTGAAATTAGACCCTGTAAATGTAGCTGTACATATCTTCTTCTAACAAACATTCTTAGCATAGCCACTCATATTGGTGGGAATCACCAGCTTTTCATCTAGTCTATAGCAATTTATTTGCTTTACAACTTGTCACCACATCTTGCCCCTTCAGGACAAGATTTACTCTGTAAACACTTATATTCCTCAGATAGGAAGCACAGCTACTTCAACTATCTTTGAACCAGCTATTTTTGGACCTAATACATAGGCTGAGTGCACCTGACTATCTTCTCCTGATCTACTCAGTTTTCCAAAGATTTTCTCTCATATTTGGTATTCAGTATTCATAGTGGTTGTGGTTTTCGTCTAACTTTAGAGTGGGAGTTAGAGGACTTGGAATATTTTAGGAGTAAACATTGTCTCTGCTTAGAGCAGCTCATAGTTACCAACAACAATACTTACCTCACATATGCCAGTGGTGATAGGGGACACACGAGGGGTGGTCTGGATGATCTGCTGCAAAACACTGACATAGGTCTGGATTTCCATAAGATTCTGTGGAGAAGTACCAAAACATTTTCATCTGAAAATGCCACAGCAAGGTCCTTCCTTCAAGGTGTTCCACTTCTGGGGCTTGTTCCTAGGTATTTACATCTTTGAACATATAAAAGCCCAGGTCACGTACAGACTTGATTTTGGAACGTGGTTTTAGACTGGATTTTGCACGCTAACAGTTTCATCATGCTGAGAGTACATTGCAGGCTTTTGGCTATGTGACAATATAGTTGATAGTTTTAATTAAAGATCTCATGACACACAATTTCATGGGAGATTTTCAAAACAAGAACCACAAATACCTTCGGATGTGGTCTAAAGAAGTGAGCCTCTTCTTTCAAAAGCAGCAAAGACAGGACAGTGCCTAATCCCAAGCCCCACTGCTGTTCCAGGCAGGAGAAGGGGCCTACATGTGCTAAAGTCACCTGTAGCTAAATCACAGAGCCACAGGCTTGTCAGCTCATTAACTGGAACACTGGGTACACCCCTCTGATGAAAGCAACAGCTTCTTAGCATGGAATGCAAGGCCCTTTGACCAGCATGATAGGTTGAATGATGACAACAGGTCTACAAATTCAGGACGATGCTACAGCTGTAGGCATTGGACCCTGAGGGAGCCAATTTGGATGCTTGCAGCCATCAGGCTTGAATGCAGCTGTTGTGGCCACTGAAAATACATCGTGTTATATTTACCCACCAAATAACAATTGACATTTGCTTTAAATTGCCACTGGAACAGATTGTGGAGAAAGGCAAACTTTCATATAAGTCTCTAGAAGGAATAAAATGGCAAATACAGCCTCTTACCTTCTTGTATCTGTCCTTTGTGGCATTAATGTCATCTTGTAGGAACTGGGACTCGATCTGCAACTCCAGGTTGCACAGCAGTGCTTCATCAGCTTCCTACAATGCAGAGACATGCAGCATGGTCAGTGCATACGGCTGGGCTGCCAAAACCATGGCAGCCACTTAGCTGTAACGTGAGTCACTGTACACGGAGATCAACCTGCTCAGAGCATTAAGGCCTACTGGGAGAAACAGAAGTATTATGAAATCAACAAACGACTGGCAGTTTACTCATTGTGTTCTCCCATTGTACATGTGGCTTTTCTGCACAAATACCATTTCTGACACAGTTTGGCACTGTTTACCATGTGCTTTCTGAATGCAGGGAGCCAAGTCATGGACACTATGAAATACACATCTTTGACATTAAAAGCTTGCAGTGGAGCATGAATCTTAAACAGATGACATCAATAAACTAAGGCAATGATTTCTCTAGTGTTTATGACCGGTCCTGAGCTATCCTGACATATTTTTAATGACCCCAGTAAAGAATCCCTTAAAAAAAAAATAATCCCAGAATGGTCCAAATTATTTTCATTCTTTCTGGCATGCTCTCAAATACCACAGAAGTTTGTCAATTTGGAGACATTTTTGGAAATAAAAATGACAGATTAATAAGTCCAGAAAGGAGTCAGTTTACTGCAGAAGCTTCTAGTACATGAGAATTTGTGAGGATAAATGTCCATAAAGTCTAGTTAATTCAAAGGAGAAGGAGCATGACTAGAAGTCATGATCTCAGAGTACACAGGTATGAGCAGCACTGGTATTTAAACCCAGAGAAATCTCCATTTCTGTTCAAAGGTTTAATTTAGGTTATTTCCTATGTTATGTTATTTAATACAAGCCCTTGAATGCAGAATAGTTTCCATGGAACTTGGCAATATATTTTACAAAAATATGTAAGTGAACAGCTTTATTCTTCCACTTAACACATGCTTTATTGGTTAAGTTTATCATTAACTAATACTGTAAAATACCACTTTTGAGAAAGTATCCTGAAAGCTGTCAGGTGAATGTTTCTTGCAACAATACAAAACTTTTAAGTTCCTCTGCTGGTTTCTAATTTGTCTCAAGAAAGTCTGGATTTCTGCATCTAAGTCCCTTTAAAATGACCTACGTGCCATTGTTAACTGCAAAGATATCTCAGTGAGTGGATCACTGGTTCCAAATAAATGACTGAAATCTATTGGTGCGGCACATGATGGGTAGCAGGGGATTCTTCTTTCCCCACATGCACAGCATGTGCTATCCCAAAAATGTGTAGATGCTAGCTGTCTCATTATGCTGCTGAGCCTCCCAGCCAGAAACCTCTCCAGCGGTCTCTCTGCTTTGTGAGGCAGCGGCTGATTCAGATACACCCAGACCAGCACATTCAGAGCCAGCCATCAGAAATGCCCGCTGCTTTTCTGCACTACTCTGCCTTCCTATTGAGAGGAAGATCAGCGGGACAATGGCCATGTTGGAAGGTCTGGGGGAGAGCCAAAAACAGCGCCTGGTGCCTAGATAATACTGATAAGCCAAAATGTCTGCATATATTAAGCAAAAGCAGAGTTTGGCTTTCTAAATGTTCCTTCAAAGGGGAAAGGTAATTTTGTTTTCATTCCCTGCTTTCAGATAGACCAGCTTCACTGATGCTGCTGTGTGTCACAAGTGTGGTGCCTACAGATTTTGTTCTGAACTTTGCAGTATTTGCTGTTCACTCAACTTCCAAAGACCATTCCGCTTTAGGTGCTGATTTCAAATCCATATGCTGAAGCAGAATTTTCATTCACCACAGAAGAGAAATCCCTTAGATCTCTCCAGAACCACTGTTCTTTTATTTTCCAAATCAATTCTCCATCTGTTGGAAAAGGTCTAAGTTTAAACCCACACATCCAGGGCTTAGACTACGTCTTGGGCACTGTACAGAAAACCAGCTGCGTTCTCTCCAGCATTTGGTGCCCTGATACAAGAAGCTACTGCAACTGGGGCAGCAGGGACACAGCCTAGGGATAAAACCACACCCCAGCTGCTCAAGATCACGTCAGCTCTGCCTGGTGTTGTCAAATCAATTCACTTTTCTTTAGCTACAGATTGGCTGAGAGGAAGTGCGAAGCTGGACCCATCAGCCCCGGATACCCCGGCAAAGTACTTGCCTCTGCAAATAGTTTTTGAGAGCTTGCTTGGTGTCCAAGAGCTAAACCATACATTTTGATACAAAACATGCAGTGCTCAAGCAGAAGAGCTCCTGCCATTTGTAGCTGGGAAGTAAGAACAAAAAAATCAAAAAATCTCTATCCATAATTTTTTCCCCGATACAGAAGATGAAGGATAAGCTGTGAAAAATGCAACTGGGGGAAAAATACAATATGACAAGAGAGTATCAGTTCAGGAAAGTGTAGCTCAGTATAAATATTCCTCATGTTTCCTTGAGAGAGCAACTAGCCCAGGGCAGGGGAGAGGAAGGGTGTGGCTTCTGTTTAATGTTGGAAACCTAGTGGGAAACTGAGGGTCTGTCCTGGGAAGGGCTAACATCCTGCAAGGGACTGAGGAGCATTGAGACTCACCTGACTTCAAGTCTTGGACACAATCAGCATCATCTCATGCCATGGTATCAGTACTAAATATACTTTACTACAATAACTATATTAAAAGGCGGGAGCGAGGAGGGGGAGGTGGGGGTGGGGGAGCGGTAGGGGTAGTGGGAAGAAGGTATTTAGCAGCAAACCTGTTTTCTTTGGTCATATGCCAGGGTCTGGTAACATGTGCCAGATCTTCAGCAAGGGTGAATCTGCAAAGTTCACATTGGATGTGGAAGAAGCAACATGTGGTTCAACTCCATGTCCCGAAATTAATGCAGGAGCCATTTGCTGATGCTCTAAAAGAAGATCCTCCTAGACCTTGGTCTTACTGAAAAGTTTATGAAGTCCTGAGCACAGCTGAAACTGTGGGCTGCTGATGGCATGTGCTACATCATCCAAGCCAGGAGGACTGCCCAGAGCAGGGGACTAACATAGGGCATACACACACGCTGAGGCTCAGCCATTTGCATGATGCTTTGGGCAGGGGATGGAGGGGAAGGAGAACTTTTCACCAGTGCATGATAACAAGAAATGTCTTGCTCTGACATTTTATTTTCCCACTGCATCTTCAAAACAGCTTACTGTAGTAAATGAAACCAAAGGGAAAAAAAGCTAAAGACCTTTCCTTTCTTATTTTTCCAAGCTTACCTTATTAAGGCGTTCAAGAGTTTCCTTTAGCCTCTGCTGATATTCACGTTCATTTCTATATCTGCAAACAGAACAAAAGAGAAGTTCAAAGGTTCATCCTTCTGCAAACCACATTTTCATCTGCACTATCATGCACAACATACATTTCACACTAAACCAGAATATAGATCTTGAAAGGGGGCAAAGGATTTATTTATGCATTAGCATTACACACAAAGGCTGCAATTTAGCAATTGATTGTGTATAAATAACGCTGTATCAGGGTGCTTTGATGGATCAAGCTTTGTGTCTTCCTTAAATGCAATTCTTATTTCAGCTTGGACAAAATGGCATATGAGTCTTAGGAAGGACTGCAGTTAGCCAACTATTCTTACACCTTTATAAATGTCCACAAGCACATAATGTGCATGATCCTGTACTGTGTAAAAAAATGGATGTATATCATGTTTATCTTTGATTTAAAGAAACTGCACATAGTTTTAAAGAATTAGGACTCTGCGTTTGTATGTTACATACAGTTATCTTCTAAAAATCCTTTTAGCTGCAGCATACAAATCTTCCTATTTGTTGATTATTGCTGTTTATTCCTTTCCCTAAATAAGCTATATATATATATAATGTTTAATTGGAGATATGATTTAATGAGACCCCATTAAAAAAAAAAAACAAACCCAAAACAAAAAATCCCCCAAACCAGCCAGAAGCATCTTATAGTACAAGTCAATTAAGACTTTGTCATTAGTACTGTACAAGTGGCTCATCAAACTCCACCTGCTGCCAGTACTAAAGTATATAAATACAGTCTCTTCCTGGTTATCTCTTTGCTTTGGATAAAATACTAGGGGTACAGAGATATAGGAAAGCTGTCAGTTAATTACTTTTTACAAGAAACCTCTATGGTGAGTGACAAATCAACTCTGGTGGTGAATGCCCTTCATTTGCTGTTCAAGCAATAGACATCAACACAAGTGTGAACCCTGGCTGAAATTCAGAACTGATCATAAGGTCTTGTCTGTCTTTCAAAGTCATCAGCTCAGCCTAGATATGCTGGTAGCATCTAAGGGAGTTGCTCCAGTCAACAGGGAATTTGTCAGTTCCTGGGCTGAACACATCAAAGATCATGTTATAATTGTCATGTCAACTTTCGTTCTTTCTTTTTATCTCCTGAAGGATAAAGAGACAATGTTATTCTCATCTCTTTTGACTTGCCTTGGAAAGCAGAAGGGATGGGGTCACTCATAACCAGGACCACAAAAGAATAACTTGGCAGAACAAGGAAATGGACTCAACTTGGTGCTCTGGTTTCTCAACCTTCCCTTCTTTTGAAATTCCATAATAATATCAGTGTTGGTCAGTGGTCTGCTTTCAGTTCTTACCATGAACACCAAAGAAACAAGTACAAAAGATGAGGTTTTATTTCATTATCACTCCTACAAACTGCTACGTCTGCTCAGGTGAAGTGCTATTTTCTGTCAAAACTAAACCATCTTTTGCCAAATTGTGCTTACACCGGGTTCATTTCCAAAGATACAACCAAGAATATTCAGCCTCCAAAATGAGACTGCCTCTGTTTCTGTTGTTTATTAAGTAGCTCACCTCCACCCAGTTTTCTACCTTATGAAATTTTTGTGTGCAGTTGACAATACATGCTTCATTGACTTCAAATACTTTCTGACAAAATCAAATACACAGCTACAATAAAAGGCTGGATTTGCAGTCCTAGCAATATGCAACCATCCAATAGAGTCAGGGTCTAAACCTCAGCCCTAATGTCATGGGGACCTGCTCAAATCTGCCTAGTTGTTGGGCCCTCACTCAAAAATTTTTTTCAGTGACTGAAATATTCAGTTACATTTTCCTTCACTCTCAAATAACCCAAAGACCTGCTGTGTCACTGTCCTGGTTTCAGTCAGGATAGAGTTAACTTCATTTGTAGCAGCTGATGGAACGCTGTGTTTGGGAGTTACAATGAAAGCAGTGCTGAGAACACCCTGATGTTCTTAGTTGCAGTCAGACAGTCAAGGACTTTCTTAGCTTCTTCTTTTTCTCTATTCTTGAGAAAGGAGGGGCGAAGCCAGGACAGGTGACCCAGATGGGCCAAAGAGAGTATTCCATGCCAATTACGTCCTGCCCAGGATAACGGGGGGCTGTTGGGAAGAAGAAGAGGGGCGGTCTCGGGACGCATGCTTCTTGGGGGGACGGTCGGTTCCGGGACAGCTCTGGGTCCGGCCTGAGTTGTGTGGGTCGGGGAGAAACTGCATTGGGGATCAAGAGTTTCATATTCTTTTGCTCTAAAGTCCTGTCAGCATTGGTATATTTTATCTTTCTGTTATCTTAGTAAACTATCCTTATCCCAACCCACGGGCCTCTTAGTTTCTTGGTTTTGGAGTTATTTGTCCCTTCCTTTTCCCTTCCCTTGTTTCCCTTTCCCTTTTTCCCTTTTCCCCTGCTCTTTTACTTTAAGAAGCAGGCAGCTGCGTGGATCTCAGCCCACAGCTGGGGTGAAACCACGACAGTCACACAGCCATAAATCCAGCTGGCAGCCTTGAGAGAGTTAGCATTGTGTGATTATCCTTTGAAGGGGGATTGCTTTTAAGTGATTTTTCCATCTACTCCAGAAGAGCAGTGCAAAAGGGCTAAAGACCCCTTAGAAATGCTTCATAAACATCATAAATTCCTCTGTGCCTGCTGAAATCTATGTAAGTGCAAAGGCTGACAAATTGCAGTCCTGTAATGCTTCAAACCTTATTTCAACATGCATGTAATTACCTGGGCACGTTGAAAAGAGGTCAAGCTTTTTAAGAGGGTTGCTGGTCAGCCCTTCCTGGGTCTTAAGAGTCACGAGGTTCATTGATTCACATTTTGAAAAAAAAACCCTTCTCACCTACTCAAGTAGCTTTGGGGCTCCAACAAATCTTCTTGGACTGTTTAGGAGGATAAAAAAAAGGGGGTGATGGTGGAATATTGATTGCTTTTAGCATAGGGAAAAATAAATGGAGAGGAATGTGCTGCCAGGCTCAAGGCAAGCAGGTCAGAACTTTAAGGATTCCCTTTACCTCACATCTCTCAAGCTAGCAAGCTCTCTGCTGGGGCATTAACAGATCTACAGGCATTTGATAAGCCCCCTTTCAGCTTGCCTGGCAAGAGCATTGGGGTTGCAGGAGGGAAGCCCAGCACGAGGCTTGTTTCTCCAGCTGGGAAGCACAGCTCCAGCAGCACAGCACTGCAAATCCCTTTTCCCATCCCCAGCTGACAGACAGGCTGTGCTGACTCTTGAAAGATGGGGTCAGTGCAAAGGCCCTTTTTATCTGGCCTTTGCCAGTGCTGCTCCCTTCCAAAGAGAAAAGTCACAATACATCCTTGCGATGCTCAATGGTCAGATGCTCCATTTGGTGTCAGGCTTGTGCTTCTGATATAAAGAGAAATGCTGCCTCTCTATTGAACTCTATGGAACTGTTCCAGCAATATATGAAGCCCCTTGACTTGTCACAAGCTGAGGCTGAACTTTTCTATTCTTTTTCTCCTTCTCATTTTCCCTGCGGTGCTTTGCTACCCTCACCTCAATAGAGACAATGGTAATTTGGGTTCCAAAGAGACCACAAACTGCAAAATGGTTATCCTACAAGGATGATGGACAAGCCAATACTGCTTGCACTTTATACCCTGAAAGCCAGGATGAGTCCTGTGAGGGTTTATTTGCAGAGAAGCAGCAGCAGTACAGACACAACCCCTGCAGACAGGGCTTGAAGATGGCTTTGTCAATGGTCACCAACTACAGAGTCCCTGCCGCTCTCATGTTTCCTTGTTTTCATTGCCCCTCATGGGTGTTGGGTCTCCACTCTGGTCCCAAAGGGCATCAGCCTGAGCATCACCATGCCGCATAGCTCGGAGAACACTGCCAATTTCCGTGTCTAGCAACTTCCAAGGAATCATATTGCATGCAAACCCACAAGATTAGCAGTGAATCAATTTTAATTGAAAGGATCGATTAGCAAGACTTTTCATTTCCAAACTTAATTAATCCTGTTCAGTCAAGGGCTCTAAAAATCTGGGTTTCAGCATTATTTCCTAATATCATGGAGAGAGAAATATAGTCCTTTCCCAGAGTCAAACGCAATGCTGCTATAATAATGATGCTCAAAAAAATTAGCATAATTAGTTGTTTTATGAGATGCATCCAAACAATTCTTAGCGATGCTTTTTTTGCAACTTCAAGAGGAAGAATTCTCCACTGGTGCAGAGTCTGAATTATTCATGTTAATGTGAAAAGCTATGAATGTGGCTATAGAGGATTTAAAAATAAATTTTAACATGACATCTATTTTTCAATGCTTCATGCACATTTAATGGTACACCACCAGTAGTCCCAGGCCCTACTGTGTTTAAACGTAGCTTTAAAATGTCTACTCATATAAATGTAGCTTTAAAAGATTTCCTTATAGGTATAAATCTATTTCCCAAATTGTGAGTGTGAGTAAAAGAATGGATTGTAAGAGCTAAAATTCTTTGCATTAGTGAAGGACAGGGGCATTTGTCAATTAATTGGTACACAACGCTCCACTAAGAGGTTTTAACACTAGTGTGCGAAAAGTAGATGCTTTGTGTTTCAAAATGAAGCATTGCCCACCACTGACAGAGCACA
Source organism: Hypotaenidia okinawae (assembly GCA_027925045.1). NCBI lineage: Eukaryota > Metazoa > Chordata > Aves > Gruiformes > Rallidae > Hypotaenidia > Hypotaenidia okinawae. The sequence goes on along the minus strand of BSDF01000003.1, from coordinate 15,392,887 downwards.
GACCCCAGTAGGAAAAGAGATCTTCAGTAGAGGAATGCTTCTAGTTCCAGTAGCATGGCAAGGCCCTAACAAGGCACTGGTGATCTCCCCACCACCACCCCACCACCCTATTTTTTTTTAGAGAGCTTTATTTATAATTCTAAGTAGCTGAAATCACAGCCACCAGGATGGCTTTGAGCTAGAAACAAAGGTGAGAAGGCAGAGTACACTGTATCAGAGCACTGGTCTTGCTTTAACACTGCAACTAAAAAACAACCCTATTTTTTTCAGACTATGAAGGAATGTTTCATGATTGCCCTGAGGTCAAATTCAGCAGCTTCCAAGAGAAAATATAAACCCCGTATCTACTTCTTGATGTAAACCAACTGACCCAGGTGCCTCACAATGCCTCTAAGTAAGAGTTTCTCAGAGATGTCCTACACATTTTGGAAATGTCTGGGATCATTTAGCTCTGCTGTTCACACACAAGATTTGCTGTTTGTTTTTTACTTGGGTTATTTCCCCTTTGCAGCTCAGAGCACAATCCTCCTGATGCTAATGAGCAACAGCAACTGACGAGTGCCAGGGAGATTACCTACTGCCATAGAAGTGAGAGGGTATTTGTCCTCATTTCATGAGGCCGTGAAATGCAGAGCTGGAGCTCCCCAAGTCCTGTACCTTGCTTTTCACCATGAGCTTACATGCCATCTCGTTAGACAAGTCTGATACACATGGAAAGGCATCATCCGTGTATGAGAAGCAGCCGGTGACACTAAACCCAACCTTACTACAAAGACTAGCTATGCAAACAATACCACCCATCTTCCTCCGTTCACAGGCCTTACTTGTTGCGGTACTCATCGAGCATGCGCTGGGCGTCCTTCTCCTCCCGCTCCAGCTTGGCGCGGTCAGACGCCAGCTCCCGCATTCGCTGGCGGTTGAACTCAATCTGCCCGGCGAAGGCTTCGTCCAAGCCCACCAGCTCGTCCATGCGCTGGAAGGTCTCCAGCTGCTTGCGCAGGATGGTGTTGCGCTGCTCCAGCACACGTGCCCGGTTGATGTAGCTGGCAAAGCGCTCGTTGAGCGCAGGTTCTCCAGGCCCCGGGCTTGGGCCAAACTGTCAAATTCAGGGGAGCCTCGCAGCTCATCGTAGGCATCTGACCGCTCATACTTCTCCTTGCGCACCTCGCGGAGGAAGCTGCTCCTGTACATGGCTTCGGTGGGGCTGTACGGTGCTGGGGTCCCCTCTTGCGTGCCTACCTCTCTCTCCAGTTTGGGTCAGAATTATGTCTGGGGGGCTTGGGGGAGTACTGAACATAATAACCCCCGGATGATTAGGACTTGACTCCAGGGCAGTGTGTGGCACTGAAGGCATCATCTACAGCAGTGAACTAAATAAATCCCAATGGCCCCGCCTCAGGGCTTCCCATCCAGGCGTCAGCAGTTCAGAGGAGCAGCGGGTATGGGGGGGGTGAGGGGCTTTTCTTTTTGAGCATTGCATTTGTGTACAGCCAGAATACAAGAGAGCAACATCCAGCTTTCGCCTGGCGGATTAAAGCATTATCCACAGACAACAAAACAAGCGCTTTGCAGTTTCACAGGCTGAGCTCAAAGCCTTTCGTGGCTGTGCTGGTGGGTAGAGCTTTGTCCCATGGTGCTATCCCCAGGGCTGCACGCAGAGGCCTTCTGCTGAGCCAGGATTTCAGTGTGAGTGGCTGTCACAACTTGATTTCTGTTATTTGACAGTTTTGCAGTCATGTAGGATGATGGGATAGTGTATACAAGCCATCAGTCAGCTCCTGCTCCAAGTACAAGATTTGGCCATTTGGTTCTCACTTCATGCTTCTTCACATCAGCCTTTTCTGCAGGTTACTTCTACCAGCACAAGAGGCAGTAAGGCAGCAATGGTGCTAAAAGCCCCATGCTTAACAAGGCTCTGTTGGGAGGCCAGTTTAATTGGGCATAGCTAAGTGCCATGTCATCCCATGACTTGGTGGACATACCATATTATCTCATGGACAGCCACCACCCTTCCTTCTCTTCAATCCCATGACAATGGACTCTCATGTGCTGCCATTCCCTGAGAGGCTTTAATTTCTCTGGAAGTGATGGCTGTATTTCCTCTAGCACTTTCTGCCACCCCCACTCCCCCCAGTCTTTCCCTTTGCCAAATCCTGAGGTTTGGGTCTTTTCTTCCAGAAGCATATCTGTTTGCCAGTGCTCAACACTCTCCAGTGTTGAGATCTCTGTAAAAGTCACACTCTCATTTTTTAATGAACACATTATATGAATATTTAAATTACAATTATTGGAACCTTAGCAAAGAATGGTCTCACTGATGGCAAGTGCAGAGGGAAAGAGAGAAGGTGGGTGCTCCAGCAACTCTAGAGTTTGGGTTCTGCATGATCAAATCTGAATCAAAAGGGGAAAACAGCTCATTAGAAGTTTTCTGCTTCAGGTTATTTGAAAGTGCAACGTGGAAAGATCAAATGATCTTTCAGAAAATCAAAGACCACTTTGCACATGCATTGTGCAGCTCCACATGCAGCCTCTGAACTTCATAAATGGCCAAACGGGGGTAGACTTTTTAGAAATGTTTTGGATCATTATATAGCAGTGGAATGAAACCAATGCTTTCCATGCTGCATGAGCACATCAGCATTTGCAGCTCTTTGGCTGCACAAGCCTTCCTGGGCAAGCAATGTAGCTGAGCTTTTTACAAAGTTAAGTCTTCCAGAAAAGATCAGAAAGCAGACTCTGATGGATTGTGGGCACTGTATTTTCATGGCAAGAGCTTTTTAGGCTTTAGATAGCCTTTCAGTACAGCAATAACCCACATGAGTGCTAACCCATCCCTCTTTCTGGGGCTGGAAGGAGCCCTGAACTCCATGCTGACCACGCACCTTAATGCCTTAAGTAATAAAATGAGAATTTCTGTAGAGACTACTTAGCAATGCTTCACATCCCTAAACAGCAGCCTGTCTGCAGGGAAATCCTTGCAGGCCCAACTGCTAATATTTATCCCACGGTTTCTACTAGGAAAATCTGGAAATTATATAGAAATAGAAATATATGCTATGGTATGTTTTGGTATTACATGTATTTCTCTAAGGTGGGAGTCCTGATTCTGTAGGATCTCACCTCGGGCTGTTGCCTCTGCTGACTTGCTATAGAGACTGCTTTACTGGGGTAAAATGCAGCAAAGCAGAATGAGACAGCCTGAAAGAACAAAAATAAATAGTTTGGCCTAGACTGTAACTGTTCCTCCTCTTTTCAAACAGAAAGCATCAAGAACATCAGAGAAAAATCAATCTGCTCCTGTTACGCACCAAATTACTTGAATCATCTAATGGACCACCAAGGTAAATTTCTTATAAAGGTATCCTGCACACTATATCCTATTTAGAGATGGCTCAAAGACTGAAAGGTTTGTCTATTCACACATTAATTAAGTGTCTGACGAACTGATGGTTGGAAGCTTTTAAGATTTAAGAGTGTATATACAAAACCACAAAAACACACAATCTTTTCAATCTAACGCCTGCCGTATAAATAAGAAGGAACATAAACAATATGTATCTTTCCCTCTTTGTCCCCAGAATATGAGTGACTCGTTCTTCCATGAACAAAATCTGAAGGCTGACTCTTTGCAGCTTAAATGCGCTACATGATACATCACTATCATCCCAGAACGGGTGTTTACCTACTGCTGCACAGCTCAATTAATCCCTGGTATAGTGGGTGGTTTGTTTCTTCTCTAATTACTTGTACTGCCATAAACTCCTCTGCAACCTATTTTGGCTCTATCCCTTATGTACAACACAAGTATACATTGGCAGTGCCACCAACCTGCTTGTACTACTTCCTTCTCAGCTAAGCCAACATAAGTTTCTCATGATAAATCAAAGCAAATGAAATTTTACCTTTCTGCTAGGGCCCAGTCTTCATGGTGGTCTGCCAGGCTGGTAGCTGAGCTTGTGCTGTCCACTGTTACAGGGCAACCTCATGTCCCGTGTCCTCCTTACCCAGGGGACTTCCATCTGTGCTCCTTTGCTCATGAGGAAAAACTCTTCCGACATGGGTGGTCGACACAGATCCTCAAAGGCAGGCTGCTCAGGCTTTTCAAATAATCCTCCAAGCTCAGTAAACACAACAGCTTGTTGGTCTGTCTATTCAACTGCCATGAACAGATCACAGGCAATGGTGGGGCTCTACAAGTACAGTCCAGCTGAGGCACTCAGTTCACTGTTGCTGTCTTTTCAAGTTATTCTGCTTATTAGGAACTTGATGCTATACCCCAGAATTTCCTGTTCCTGTAGTCCAGAACCAAATTTCAGAGCTAACATCCTAACAAAATACATCATGAGTATTTCATTTCATTAGCCAGAAATTGAGATTATTCTTCATTTTGAGAACAAATGTTGAAAAGCCATGTCCAAGTAGATCATGCTACTTGGCTAAAAAGAGCCACTGTGAAGGCGTTCAAAGCAGAACTTTTTTGTGAACATGACTGATGAGGGAAATGAAATTCATTTGTTCTGATTAGCTTTAAGGAAGACTCAAGGACATATATTCATATATGAAAGTCTGACACACTGAAAAATGGTGCGTTTTTTTCTTTTCTATGTCCAAAGTGAATAGAACAAGAAATAGTGAGATTAAACTGTGGAATGCAAGACATGAATGAGTTATGAAGAAAGCAGTCTAATGAAGAACAGGAAAAGAAACAGGATGGACTGCAAAATCCCTGTCACTGAAAACCTTTAAAGTGTGAGCAAACATTGCCCAGGACTGAGGGATGTTTTATTCATCCCACTTTAGGAAGGAGAATATACCAATGACTGAGAGGATGTAAAGGGGGTTTGTTTCTCAGTGGCCTCTTAGTGCCCCCGGGGCCCTAGCAATGACTTCTGAGGTCTCTCCCAGTCATGGAATCACAGAACATTAGGAGTTGGAAGGGACCTCGAAAGATCATCTAGTCCAACTCCCCTGCCAGAGCAGGATCACCTAGACTAAATTGCACAGGAATGCATCCAGGTGAAGTTTGAATGTCTACAGAGAAGGAGACTTCACAACCTCTCTGAGCAGTCTGTGCCAGTGCTCCATAACCCTCACTGTGAAAAAGTTTCTCCTTATGTTTACATGGAACCTCCTATGCTCCAGCTTGCACCCGTTGCCCATTGTCCTATCACTGGCCATCACTGAGAAGAGCCTGGCTCCATCCTCCCAACTCTCACCCTTTACATATTTATAAATATTAATAAGGTCATAAGCGTTAAAAGTCCTGTGAGATCCATGCTGTCCCACTTCTGAAGTACCCCTGCATGCAGTCTTTATATTTGGTTTAGAAATTATTCTCTGGTGGGTGATTTCTGTCCAGCTGGATGCTGATTTGCACCCTTCTTTACGGACTTTTCCCGCACAGATATTCTTATCCCTCCAGGCAAAACCATAAAGGTTAAGGCTCAAAGACCAGTTTTAGCTATATCCTTACACAGCTTTTCATAAAATACGTCATTAGGTACCACCAGAGGGCTGTAGTCCTACAGCAGGAGTAGCTGTGGTTTGGAGATTCAGTACTGTATGTACCAGTTCCAGCAGAACACCAGTGATTCATACAGGGAATTAGCTCTGCAGCATGATATAAGCTGGGGTTTGTACTCACTGCAATAGTAAATGTGCTGCAGCAAGCCGTTGCTCCTGCCCAATGGGACCAAGCCCTGCTGGGATTGAGATCAGTTTTCTGATGGTGGTGAATGTGGTGCTGTAAAGGTGTGTATCTGCTGCATTGCTCAGGATACACACACCCCCAGCTTGAATCACAGACTGGTTTCTGTTGGAGAGGACCTTAAAAGACCATGTAGTTCCACCCCCTGCCGTGACCAGGGACACTCTCCCACTAGCCCATGTTGCCCAAATCCCATCCAGCCTAGCCCTAAACTGCCAGGAAGGGGGCAGCTTCTCAGGCGCAACTGTTATGGTTTAGCCCCAGTTGGCAGCTGAGCGCCACGCAGCCACTCACTCACTTCTCACTGTCCCCCAGCAGGATGGGGAGGAGAATGGGGGGGTCAAAGGCAAACCTTGTGGGTTGGAGTAAGGGCAGTGTACTGGAACAGCAAAAGGGGAGGGAAACAACCACAGTATTTATAACAGAACATGAAAAACTGGTGACACACAATGCAGCTTCTCAGAAAAAACCAAACCCATACAGCTCAGACAGTATGGTCATAAAGGTGGACCTTCCCCTTAACTTTACATCCTGGAGCTGCACCACCCTGCCCTGACTACCCCCGTTTTATATGGAGCATGACTACTTATGGTATGGAATACCCCCTTGATTAGTTTGGGTCACCTGTTCTGGCTGTGTCCCCTCCCAACCTCTTGTGCAAATTAACCCTGTCCTAGCTGAACCCAGGATAGGAACCTGTTTCAGTGTCTCACCACCCTCACAGTGAAGAATTTCTTCTTAATAAGTGCCCCAAAGTAACAGCAGCCCCATGACAGATTCTTTGCTAAGGTCCCACCGTGAAATCTGTCAGCAGAAAGTCTAGCACACACACACACCTGATGCTTAGGCTGTGCTCTCTCAAATGACAGAAGAAAGCAGGCTCAATTCTCAAGATGTGATTTTCTACCAACTTGGGGAATTTTTGTTTCTCTTTCTGAATAATCCACAAAGCAACAAAGGACAATATACCAAAAAGAAATGAGATCTCTGGAAGATGACAGTTGGCTTAGGCTTCAGACTCATGGGAAAAAGTGAGAAAAAAGTTTGAGCTAATTGCAGATAATGCTCTTCAACATCTAACATTCCCTGTCTGGGGGCACAGGATGGTGTTTATCCGTATACCTCAATATTTAATAAATTTGCTTATTTGGAAGAACAGAACATTTTTTAGATACTCTGATATGTCTTCATCTTTCAAGTTTTCATCCTGAAACTGCTGGAGACAGAAATACCAATTTTGTGCTTGTAGCAAAACCATTTGTTTGTTAAGATGTTGATACAGAAGATTTTTAAGTAAACTGTGAGTATTTTCTTACTACTTCAGAACACAAACCAACCCATTTGAACAAATCTTGCTTTTCAGAATGGCTCTTAGGAACTAAACATTTCAACTCAAATTTTTCCATGCAATCTTAAGTTCTTCTCCATTTCCTTTTTCTGTGGGAAAAACACTGTAAGTGGTATATAACTTTGATAGGGCAAATAATATACTTCATGGAAAATACATTTTCTCCCTGAAGAGTTCATAATGCAAGGAAATAAAAAAGTTTTTAAAAACTTTAAAAAGAATAAAAGAGACACCAGCATGCTTCATAAACCATAGAGCCTCTCCTTCCACTCAGGAAAAAGAGACTAGGAAGTTCTGTATTTCTGATAGGGTGTTTGTTTGATTTCCTGGGCAGGGGCAAAATACAGTTGGACTGGATTTGGACTCCACTTGAGCACCGTAGGCAATAATCTGAATCCCTGCATCAGACAGAACAAGGAACACAGCAGCCAGAGGAGATACACAATCTCTGTTGGAAAAAAATACTGAGCAGCAGAACTGGAGGAGAAAGGAAAGAAAAGCCTCTAACGGGGCCAAAGGATAAACTCAAATCAGGGGCTGGTATACAACAGCCATCTGCATTTGCCCACCCAGCTGTTTAGGGAGTGCTGCCAGTGGTGATGGAGACCTGGCAAACAGGACCAGGAGCCTGTAGCAGACTGGGGAGAAGGGAGGTCAACGACTTGAGTCTCCCATCCTCTCCTGTCCCAGAGGTGGCTTGGGGTGAGGATCATGCTAAGGACAGGTGTTGTCTTCAGGCACGTTCACAGAAGAAGAGGAGTGGAACCACAAGCCACACATATTCCAGCACATGCAAATCTGGAAAGTGTCTCTGGTCCCTACAGCTACCAAAGTCAGCTTTTGGCATTCAGAGCTGCTGAGCCCTTCCTGCCCCCACGGACCAAAAAAGGAGTGAGAGGGAGGCCAGACACTGGCCCCTTCCCTCCCCAGCACCCCAGAACACACAGCATCCCTTCCTTGCCCCTGACACTGGGAACTGTTCTTACTTTTTCCTGCCCCTGAGACCATGGTCTGAACCTAAACAACTGGCAAATGATGATGGTTTTCCTAACACCATCCATACAGGGGGTGTTTGCTTATGATAGGAGGTACTGTCAGCTGCATCTTCGCAGGGATGTCTCATCACAATGCTGGAGCCGAATACATAGCCTCAAAATGAAATGAAGCATTGCACACACTTAGCACAGAAAAGACTGAGAATTTTAAAGACATGCCATTGATTTTTCTTACCACCCCCCACCCCTACCCGAATATTTAGCAGAGGACTGCTAAAATCCTGCCTTAAGTTTCTGGAAGTTAATAAAACTAGATAAGACGCTTCAATTCTCTCCAGTAGCAAATATATAATGAAAGGTACTGAGCAGGGCTGATTTCTGCTGGATCCCATCTTCAGTGCATTGCCATGAGAGTGAACCAGACAGCTTCTAATTCAAAAAGCAATTTTGAAAACCTGTGCTGTCTTTCTGGACAATCACGCAGCCTCTCAGAGCTGTCAAAGGCAGTGTAGCAACAGACTGAAACCTACAGAGGGAGAAGTAAACAACCCAGATGTTGACAGGAAACTGAGAATTCAGGAATTGCAGCAGAACTGATCAAACCAAGAAAAGTTTAAAGAAAACCACACCAGGCACATGGGTGGTGTTTTCTTGTACCCTTTCCCTGATTTATTTTCAGTGAAAATGAAAGGGGAAATGTTACAGGATACAATACATGTAGAAGGATCAACTAAGAGATTTTGAGTAAATAAGAGCTTAAACAACATAAAATTATTTCTCTTTCTGTCCATATTGCTTTTCAGCCCTTCTTGCCACGAATCTCATTCACTGAGCAGAAAACATTATCAAGCACTTTGTGAGCTCTCCCTCGTTAGAAGTTCAGAAAACAGATATAATGTCTGTGACAAGTAAAAAACCTAAATAATGGGCTTTAGACATGAAACCTCAGCTATCGTTGAAGCAGCAATACATCTGTTCACTGCCATCCACGTTGGTTGAAATGGTACAGCAATCAGCTTGTTATTGTTGCTATGGTGTAAGGCTGGTTGGAGGACATGCGGGCTGTGAATACAGAAAGAAAATAGTTGATGCATATTAGGGAAAACATCAGCTATGACCATAAATCCAAGGTTTTCCACATTATAAAGCAATTTACAGAGTCTCTAGTTCATCTCTAATTGCCTACATCAGGGAGAAATTGGCCATGGGTGTAGCATTAATCACTGGCAATACAGGTACTTAAGAATGACAGTCCAGTTTATTCCCAGCCGGTTTCTGACTGTGTCCCTGCTGGGAGCAGCCATGAAGGGCCTGGGTGACCATTTCAGATTTGGGGAAACAACGTCCACCTTTGCTTGACTGGTGTCTGGGTATTTGAAAAGACACCAAGTGCTGCTTATACCCTCTCTCTCGCCACTCCTTCCTCCCAACAGGCTCTAAGGTCTTTCTGGCAACTGAATCGCTAGTTTTTAGGAACCCCCAAGCATGCACACGGAGGCATGAAAGGAGAAAGGCTACGGGGCCAGTACATGGGTCCTCACAAAGAAGGCAGAGCAGAAGCAGCCCTGAATGTGGGATTTCATCTTTGTACCTCCTGCCCTCAGCTGCTCTGTGCAGGTTGGCAAGGCCTGTCACTCTTCTGCAATGCAGAGCAGGCATCACTCCTTGAATCTATTATTGTACACGCCTCAAGATGTGCAGATATTTGGAGGGAGGGTAGGAAAGAGCCAGCATGGCAAGGAGGTACTTCATTACCCTGTCTGGTGAGTGCTGCCTGCTGATCTCACAAATAAATGACCAATTTTTTTTATTTTTTGGGGGGGAGGGAGGGACTGTCTTAGTACAGCCTTTTATGAATCATCTACTTAAACACCTCACCACCTTTCTCACTAAAATGCACTTTAAAGCCTCTGTACTTTGCAAACAAAGTGCTTGCTGGAAAACTTAGGAGTAGCACTTGTAAAATGAAGTGTGTGCCTTCATCTGTCTCCAGCTTCAGAACGGTGCTAGAAATCCTCTTGAAGGGCATGGCCCTAATTAGCCTTTTAAGTGATCTGTTGCTTTTCCTTCACTCTGCCCTGTACCAGTGCTGCTGTGGCCTGAGCCACTGCAGATTTCCTTGCTGGTAACCTTTGGCTGCCATCAAGCCTCCAGTCCTAACTGCATGTAAGTACCAATGGCAACAAGCAGGGTAGCAACGTGGGGTGACTGTCAGTAGGATCAAGCTTCCGAAACGAACTCAGAATGAGGAAAAATCCTCTCAATGGAGAGAAACACTGCACTTTGCTTTCTTTTTTGAGATCCTGCAGACATATGAAAAGACAAAGACTGTTTCTTTAAGAAACCGATAATAATAAGAAAAGAGGGCAGCCTTCCCTACAAGATCAGAGACGTGAACAGATGTAGACTATTAGAATACAAGTATTTCTCTAATTGGGCTTATCAAGGTGCCTCTCATGCTGTGAAAACAGATTCAAATCACTGTTCCACTGTTGAGAAAAATAATTACTTGTTTCCCTGATTAGACTAAAACATGAGTTGCTCTGTGACTACTTGCTAATCATAAATCTTCCAGAACATGAAAAATGCCCAATATGTTAAAACACAAACTACTTCTGTCATAACAAACCATCCAGCTTGAGACTACAAACACAAACACTGAGCATCATATGCTGCGTGACTTCATAAAGTTAATAAGGTGCACAGAAAGGTTCACGTGGTCCATAAGCATCCAAAAAGACTGGTACCAACTTTTCAGCACAAAATGGATCAGATCAAGTAAATCCCAGGGTCAATTTATGGCTGTTTGCAGCTGGTGAGGGACCAGTTGCCTCTTAAATTAACACACTGATTTTCTGCAAGAATAAGACTGTGACCCTCAGCCCTTGGGTGTTGGTGGGGTAAAAAAGCCAAAATGCCAGGACCCTACAGGTTGGATTACATGTATGACACAGGCTGTACTGGAGGAATAGTGAATCAATGCCAAGATGCAAGAGGAGGCCCTGTTTTGGAAGAGCAACACTGTCCTGTCTGCCCTTGCCACCAGCAACCCTTGAAGCAAAGCAGACCTGATGAACTTGGAGGCCCCTGCACATGAAGCAGTGCTCCCAATACCATGGCCTTTGCTTGCCAAAGCATGAAAAATGTCACTCCTAATTCCATGGAGGATTACTCAGTAGCCTCCTATACTGACTCTTCCTGAATGCCAAGTGTTGTTCATGGACTAGTTTTGGTCTCACTTTAGTACTCTGAACAGTCTGACTTCTTGAAGCACATGAAATAATTGTACCCCAAACCACGCTAGAATCAGTCTAGTAACTGACAGAAGGAAATCAGTTATAATCACTCTGAATATATATCACTCTGAATTCATTGCATCAGTATTAAGAGAAGATTCCTAAACACCTGAGGCAAATTTTCCAAGTCTAGTCATGCAGAATTACTCTGAGGTCACTGACAGATCCCCCAAACATGGTATTATTTTGTGACCCCCTAATACAAATACAAGAAGTGGCTGTTACTATGCAATGATCTGTGTGATTTAAAGGAGGTATTAGGGACAGAGAGATTCCCAGTGCCAGCTGAAAGAAATGACCTCAAGAGGAGGTCCCATACCGAGATGCATTTCAGGATTAATTCAAATTTTCTCCATGATGCCACAAATTCCATTTTCTCCATGATGTCACAAATTCCATCTGATGCTTGGCAGATTGAATCAAGAAGTTAGGAAGGATCTGCCAGATCTTTCCACAGATTGCTGTGGAAAGAAAATAGAGTTGAAGGAGATAGTGGGGAAAAGCAGCCTTTAAATTCTTCTGGTGGCTCTCATGTGGGTACAGCTTGTCTCCATCCTCCTCCACAGACACAGCCACTGCAGGTTATACCTGCCAAGAGAAGGATTTGGCTCAGCAGTGGTCATATTTGCAGATGTCAGTGCTGCTCCTCTCACTGACTCCTGGTCCTGACTGTCACTATTGTACCCCTGTTGTCCTTGGGAGCAGGGGAGGGGAGAGCCTCACCTCACTTGCTATCTGCATTTCCCTTATCTTCCAGTGCCCACTTTACATCCGAACAGACTGTGCCCAAGTTCTATGTTCCCAGTTGTCTTGAGGTGTCTGGACCAATTTATCCTTTTGTCATCACTTATTTTTAGCATATTCCCCTCCACATCATCCATGTGCTCTTTGTTCTAAGACCACAAAATTTCTGGTTTGACCCTATCTTTTACTTTCTGAAACTGAATCTCCTCTAGCTCAGGGCTGGACTCACTGCTTTTGCTCACAACACTACACATGTATTTTTGCTACACTTACTGTGATCAGCCTTGCTTTTGCCACATCCACTGCAATGCAGTAACATCCCCCCATTTGCCAAGCCTGACCCACAAACTGTAACCCAATTTTCTGAATTCCGCTCCCTTATTACTCTCAGTACTACTATCAGATTCACATGTACAAGCCATCTTATGTAAAAAAATTACTCCTTGCTGCAAAATAATTTATATAGAAGTATGGCTACCATCTTCAGAAAGGACAAAATCTAGTATCACTGGTAATTTTTTTACTGTGAATCTCACAAATCATTAGGAATCGGGTGCTGAGCTACCATTTTCCTTCTAGCTTCCCATGTAATTTATTTAATAGCTGCATTAAAAGTTTCAAATCTAACAGGGACCAAATTGAACTGAACTGCTCTGTTTCATGATCATGATCATGATCCCTTCTACTATTGTAAAGTGTTTTTTCCCCACTCTACCAGGAAACTAGAAGAATGAGAAGACTCAAGACCAATTTTCCGTAACATGCATAGAAATTGCAGAACAGAGACTGTGGGAGTTTCACTGGCATTTTCTGTGACCCATCTCCCACATTCTATGAAAAAGTTTTGCAAAACCAAAAAAGAAAGGGAATAAAACTTTTCCCATAGCTTTGTATCCAGATGAGCTTGTAACACAGATTTAATGTTACTAGCTAAGATGTTCTTCCATTACATTCCACTTCTTACTGCAGTTTTGAGAATGGATTTCAGATTTGAGTGATAAAACGAATGGCCAAACCGTAGCCTAAAAATAATGAAATCCCACTATACACCATAGCCAGTTACTCCCTCGCAGGACACTGAAAAGAAAGAAGCATATGTCCCAATAAACTCAGAGAACACTTATTTCCCAGTCATTTCCTGATCTTGAATCATCTCCTACACTATCAAAGTACTGAATCATTAATTAATGAACTCTGATTTTCACATATAATTGACAGTTCCTACTTTTTTCCCTTAAATTGCTTTTCTTCAGTGCAGTTCCCAGCGATTCAGGCAAACTTATGCCAGAATGGAGGCTGTGTGTTCACCAAGAGGAGTGAATTTTGAAAGAAGTGACGTTTATGTTGCTTCCTGCAGTCATTTAATGTTGGTCTTCACTGTGGACATCTCCTGTTTTAATAAACATTATTTATCTCCTCCCTGTGAAAGGTTTGTGCAGAGCTGGAGCATCACAATTATTCTAAATGGCATCTTGAGGCATAGCTATAACAAACTCCCCTGTACGTGTCTTTTCATTTTAAATGGCTTACAAATGGTAAAAAAACCCTGACGTAACAAAATAGCAAAAGAAATTATTCTAAACTATTACTGCAATTGTCCACAAAAAGCTAGCAGCCTGGAGCTATGCTTAATTCTCAATTTATGTCCAGCTTGCTGCGAGGCAATGTCAGATCATGCAAATGAATTTAGCTCCAGGATAACAAAAGCCTGCCTGAACATACACAGAGATTTCATAGGCACTGTCCCAGTTTGGTCTCTCAGGTTCAGCAGAATACAATTACATTTTACCTTGCAAGGAGTAAAACAAGGAAACAGATCAGGGCCTGTGTTTCGGCAGTAAGAGCGTAGCCACTGGTACCCCTGGTTCCTGGACGAAATCATGAGTGAACATTGCACAGAGCTGTGCTCCCGCTCAACACTTTGTGTCACCACAGTGTAAGTGACAGCTGCCTGGCTTACCCTGCTCAGCCCAGCACTTAGGAAGGAAAAATAGGCAGCTTAAAGTCCCGCTTCTCATTTAGATAGCATAAATGGACTCTGCAGAATGCTTTATTAGCAATGGGACTGTTTTCTGTTAGAACTGCCGAAGGCCAAAGCCAAAGTGCAGTGTTAACATAGAGCAGTTTCACCAACACCAGCAGCAACTCCAGCACAGGGTCTTTAAGACCAAAAATTGAGAAAAGGATGGGGAAAGCGAATAAACAAACAAACAAATAAATAAATAAATAAATAGAAGAAAAAAGGTCCAGAAACAAGGTTTCCTGTTCTCTACCAGCAAGCAAGGTAATTCAAGGTGTGCCAAGGTTTAGATGGTGGCTTTCTGTAAAACAAAGGGAAATATTATCATTATGCAAGTATGATAATATCTACACAGCAATACGAGGAATCTTTCGTATCCCACAGCTGCTTTCTTACACTTTGTGGAAGAGCTGGTACTCTTTCTGTTAGCCTGCAGCCTAAAATCACCTGTGAGATGTCATTCTTAGTGTTTTTCCAGTTCAGGGTATCCAAAGTACCCTGCATAAATCTGGTGACTATATCAAAAGCCACCCCAGTGATATTTTACAGCACGAGACCAAGCTGTGTTATGCACACACTGGGGTCCAAAGCTGGTGATACAGCACTGGAGGGCTGCATAAGACAAGAAGAGCTAAACCTGGGGCAGTCACATCCCACCATCACTTGGGAGTGACCTGTCCCTCCAACCATCCAGTCCTTGTGAAGAGCAAAACTCCTCAGCATATGGTTGCTGAAAAAACTGGCAATTCAATGTGCTGCAGCAACTGCCAGGCTTTGCTATTCCCTTTGCCTCTCTGGCACGCACAGAACAGCCCCACGTTTCAGGTAACTGCAATCTCTTTCTGTTCCCTCCCTGCAGAGGCCATCGCCTGACACACTTGAAATGAGCAGCACGCCCACGCTGGCAGATCCTATTCCCTTTCCCTTGATTTATTAGCTGCCTCTGAAGCAGAGCTCAATCAAATCAGCCAGTGGGCCAGAGTCACTCCGGGTGTAAACACGTAGTAATTCCTACAAATATATGGTGTTATTGATGGCACAAGCATTTGCAAGGCATCTTTGATGAAACACACCCTTTTATGGCTCAGTGTTGCTCAGGATGACATGTTCATGATTTAAGCATATGTCAGGGAGATTTCCTTTAAAATTCTTTGCATAATCCCAGTTTTCCTTAGAGTAGCTCATAACAATCCTATTCATCTTCTTTCCCTCTCACTAGTTACAGATTCCAGGCTGAACCTCTTCAAGGCTATTTCTGTAGTTTTTCTGGCCCATCAGCTAGTCACAGAAGTTTTATAGGCTTGGGTACTGCGTCCTTTATTACTAGTCTGCCCAGTTTATATTGCCCTGCATCTTTATCACTTTCCCTGGTACTTATTTTTCATTCTAAATGTATAATGCCCTCCATCAACCTAAGTGAAGTAGATGCACTTACACCTTTCCATGTACCCTAGGAAAAGGGAGGGAAAAAGCACCTCAGAGCAGTTAGCAGGAAAAGCAGCTCTTCAAAGGTCAGAGGGATTTGCAGGGCTAAACATGCATCAAAAAAAATCTCATTTGCTTCTCAGTCCTTATCAACTACAGAATAACAGACACTTGAGTCTACCTGACCCTAGCTGGTAGATAGTGCTGGGAGGTATTGGATTTTTTTGCTTTTAATTAATTTTTAGGTTGCCACTCAAAGCTACCCTCAAGACTTTAGGCACAAGTCAAGTCACTTGTCTTTATTTTTCTGTTCCAGCCTCTCTCGCCTCTGTTGAGAACTTACTTCTCGTTGCTTTTTGTTAAAAGAAAACCTCTATTTAAGAGTCCCATCTTTGGCAGCATCTCTCTGATATTACAAGTATCTCTCTATTGACCGCTCTATTGACATCTGAGAACTATCTCTATTCTTCAGGTAATATAATGTTGGTGTTTTGCTGCATCAGGTGAAACAAAGGAAAGGATGCCTTCTGGAGCTGTGTTATCCAACCCTGCTCACACCCTCAGTCTGGGAAAAGAGGAAAGAAACTGCAAATCTGCAACGGAGGGTAGAGCTGGAGCTTGCCTTCCAGAGCACACATAAAGCCCTCCTCAGGTAGCTCTTCTACAAAAGAAACTCTTTCACAGTCTATCCATGAAGCGTTCATTTGTTTCTTCCCCATCATTACTATAACTAGTGTAATGATGCCTTTCCTTCCCAAGCACAAATGAACCTCAAACCACAACAAATTAAATTGCTTGAAAACAAGCAATAACTCTGCCAAAAATAAACAGGCTTTAGCCTCATAAATTTGGAATTACAAGCCAACAAATGCCCCATAAATTAGGAACTGCAAGTCAATAGACATGTCACTTCATCCTTCGTTTTCTCCTGCATATACCAGTGGGGACCTCATATGGTGATTACTTTCAGAAGTCAGAAGATTTTCCCCTCCATTTCATCTAAAGAAAAAGGGCACTAATTGCATCAGACATACTAACTTTGTGCAGTAAAGTTAAGCCAATCTCAGTGGTAGCCCTGAGTGAAGTCATCTACATTCATTTTTAAGGGTAAATATCAACAGGTTTGCTTATATATTCTATTATTTTAGAAGAAAGCTCTTTCTATATGGTCTAAGATTCGGCAAAGACAGAGCTTGGTCCTCTCTGACTAGGATAATCTGGATCCCCAGTGCTGTCAATGGGCAGACATCAGACATTTTTCCTCCCATGTCTCCAAGTCTGTGTGCTGAAAAGGTTGAACACACTGCAATTAGAAAAGCCACTGCAAGAAAACTCTCATGAAGCAGAAAAGCGTTACCATGACTCCAAACTTCATTAACAAGGCAAATATATGTAAGTTTCTCAGTAACATCATTTGTCCCTGATATTTTCACGCCTATCTTGATTCATTCCAAGTACACGTTCTATTATACACTGAGCCTTTATTCTTGATTCCTTACTTCCAATTGGTATCATCTAACAATGCAGATGACTGCAGCTTTGGTTTTCTCCTGTGATGACGAATCCTGCTATTGCTTTTTTTTAATTTTTTTTTTAAGATAACTATTTGATTAGAAATGTCATTTCATCAAAAACAGTCCCTGGTTAATTAGGTTTGCTGAGCATTTCTTAGCTTCACTGTTGGGCCCTCCATTTCCCCTTAACAATGACTCCACTGGATTGTTCTGCAGTGATGAATCTCCTCAAAGTTCTCACTCTGAATGTGCGTTTTGTATATACTTTTCTAGGCCTATTTAGGACAAAATTCAGAATACTCTTCAGAATGTTACAGGAAGGGACTGAAAAAAGAAGGGTAAATAAAGATCTTACATTTATTTTGTAATAATCTTCTACCCAAGTGTAAGATGAGGAGCAATTAGGCAGCTGACAGTTCTGCAGAAAAGGACTGATGATAATAACAGGGAGTCAGCAGTTTTTAAGAAAGATAAACGTCAGATGTGAACGTGCTGCATAAGTGTGAGCAGTGAGGGGGAGCTAACAACTTTTTCCATATGTGAAAAGTGTTTCTGTATGGAAAAGGAATAATGTGATCTCTGTTAGGGAAGATTGCCATCACGTGGGCAGGACATTCAAGCATTCACATGAAATACGAGCAGCTTACTGCATGGCTTGACATGCATCTCATGTAATGGATGCCTGCATTTTGATGAATAAACATCTGGGTGGCTACATCATCACACTAGGACATACTCCACATAAGTTATATTTGGTCTTTGGTTCCTTTGTTTCCCAAGTAGTAGAGAGGGAATTAGCAGAATATTCTGCTTTCTTTTGATACAGAATGTGGGACATGAAATGCGGTAATCAAATTTACTGCATCCTTTCAGTGAAGTAAAGAGTGAGAGAGGAATTCATAAAAAAATTGCCTGAAAAAAACCCAAGTCTCTGGTGATTCTAAAAAGAGAAACAAGTAAATTCAAGCTTCTACAAAGGTTAGACACTAGAAGTTAGCAGGACCTAGTTAATAACTAAACCTACACAAAAAAAAAAAAAAAAGCAAAAGAGTAGTTCAAATTGCTCAGTATATGTTAAAAAAAAAAAGCAAACCAAAAACATCTCTCTGACAATGAATATAGCAGATAAGAATGATGAACTGCTAGGGGAAAACACATACAAGAATTCCTCCAGGAAATAGCTTTCATTTTCAAGATATTTTCAAAGAGATGCAACAGTGACAGAAAAGCAAGTAGGAAGGTACTGAAAAGCTGTAAGTAATTTGACATTTGTCATGTAGTGAAGAAACTACTGACCAGATCTAAAGAGAATGTTCTGATCTAGAGTGGCCTTGGCACCCACTTCCCCCCTCTCCCTCCTTCTAGGCCTTCAGCTTAGGTTAGTTTTCCCCTCAGCCTTCTCAAAGTAATTATTCCTTTTCCCAGAATATCCTCCAGGCTGTCAGTATTTGCCTGGTAATTAAATAGCCAGATACTGTTGTGTTGTTGCAGGGTAGCTGCTGTGCAGAGAGATGCTCGTGATCATTTGTGATCCACACACAAAACTACTGCTGAAACAATTCTCTGATCCCTCTTGCTCTTTTATCTGCTGCAAGGCATCATGTATTTTATTTCCATTTATAAAAGAGCAACAGATTATCTTCTGTCAGTATCCCCAGCTCCCTCTCACTCAATAATAAAATCTGTAAATGCACAGCCATTGTTCTCTGCAAGCTCCCAGTTCATACTCCTTTCCTCTGTTTCCACCTGGCTCCTGCACAGGGTGAGATTTTCCATTCCTTTCCAGGCTGAAGCATCTTACCTTCCACCAGCCATCACGTCCTTATGCCTTAACTTTCTATTCATAGTGGTAGGTGCACTGTAGGACCCTCGGGCAGTTTCACCACACTCTGTACTTTCTGGTCCTGTTTTCTAGGGAAGGTGTTAAAAAGGACAAGATCTATTGCCATTTTCCACAGAGATGCTTCAGCTCAGGTCTGACACTTGCCATCCTTTCCTGAGTTTTTCAGCCATTCACTACTAGAACTGAGAAAGCTCTTGTGTCAGCCAATGTGAATATTTCATGAGTTACTGCATAAAGTAATTCACTCAAATTCAGGTATAAAGGAGCTCAGGTACAAACACCTCCTATGAAAGGTGTTTGATATTGCATACAAAAGGAGCTTGCTTTTACCTGGCTTACAACTTTACCAAAAGTTTAAACTCTTTGAAGTTACTGCTTGTTACTTTGTCTTTTCTTCTAACTGGGTTTAGTTACAGTTCTTTTATTTTAAGTTTACTTTGAATGCTTGCAAGATCTGTTGACACTGATCACGAAAGTGGCTTATTAAGAAGCCTAAATAACTGAGACACAATTCACTTGGTATTGCATGTATTCCATAATGCCATTTCATAATTAATTGCTTTCAATGCCATTAATCACCTTTCTACACACTCAATGAGCTCCTACAGAACCTAGGCTAGAACAATACGGTTGCTAACTGAATTCCAGTTTTAGGATCTGAAGCACAGGTAACTGCATCATACTGAAAACATGACTGGTCTCTAGTATCTTACCATAAGTCTCTGAAGGGCTGCAAGCAGCCAGTTTATTTCACTGTGCAAACTGAGGGATCAAACCAAGGAGGTTATTTGGTATCAGCAAGTATTTAGAAATAAACACACAGTTTCATGTCTTGTCATCGAGGTGCAGAAAAACGTGATTTTTATTTCAAAAGTTTCTGAGTTTCTATTAAAAATTCCATAGCTGGTCACTAGAGGAGACACAACCACCAGAGACAGAGAAGAGTAAGTATTTCAATCTCTGCCTTGCATAACAAATTACCCTGGATTGCAGTCAAGCTCTCCATACCTCCGATTTGACTAACAGTGTCACCAGCCAGGTACCCATGAGCCATTCCTAACTGCTTTACAGTTCATTACAGCCTTAATCCTACACACAGAGGAAAAGCTAAACTAGACAGACACCTTCTCATTCCCGGTCATGACCTGTGCTTTTTCATCAATAGGTCTTGAAGTCCTCAAGGATTCCATGAGCTTTTAACTCATATCAAGACCCATTTCTACGTGGGTACTGTCATACCTTAGCACAACCACGCTACCTCTGGCTTCTAAAAGCAATGCTGTTTTTTGGGATCAGTCCCCAAGTTCTGCTGGTCAGTTGTGCTTTCCAAATTGCCTCCAACACTTAGATTTCTAAATGGAGGGCTAGACCAAAAAAATATTTCCAATGCATTGAACTTGAACACTGAACTCCAAATAATTCTGACAGGAGCCAGCTGGAGCTGTCAGGCTCAACACTTTGAAAATCTAGGTTGCTAATTACCGATCCAGAAGCCTAAGAACAGATGTCCATCCACTGCTGAACATCCAGGCTGCTGCTCTCTGACATATTTCCACATCACCCATCTCTGCCCGCGCTCAGCTAAAACACCACACCCGCAGCATGCGGTTATTCAGCCTACGCCTGAGGCCCAAAATTATTTACACATTGAATCCAGAGTGCCTTCAAGATTAATTTTTTCTCTTTTTATTTCATCATGTGACGGGGACAAGAGTTGCTGGAAGACTTGCTTTCACTATTTCCTACCTCCCTTTGTAAAGTCTCTCTCTAATGCCCATTTCATGTTTATCAAGGGAATATTAAGTATTGGATAAGTAGCCAGTGGCAGATTTGCTTATTTGTAAGTACGTGTTTCTCAAGAACAGGGGTGGAACTGCAGGTCAGTTCTGTTGCAACAGGAACCCCAAATATCAATGGTTTCCAAAGCTCAGTATTTAAAATTATTTTTTGTACAGTCTGTTTTTTCTACTGTCAAGAAATCAGTAGGAAGCCCTGCAGCTATTTGCTCCTTAGAGGGCTGGGTGGAGAGTTAAGTACTAACAACCAGAAGTCATCCACTGCATGGACATGCACGTACATAGTAAGAAACAATATTTGGGTAAATACATGGTGATGACCCCACACTGAAGGAAAGCTTGAGTGCAGACGCTCAAAGGCATGCCTGCATAAGAAAGTCTCTAAGTGCAATGGGTCCTGCTCATCATGCCTCCTGGAGGAGACCTGCAGGTCTGAAATAGAAAATTCCATTGTTGGATAGGGGACTGCTTTAATCCTTGTGTCTGCCAGTAAAGTTCATTAACATGCGTCACTGCTCTGACTCTCACCCAGCTAACAGTGCACATTGCTCGCTGATGCACAAAAGCCAACACTCTGTGGTACACAAAGTTTTACACAGAGCCTAAAGCACCACATGTTTGGTGTGCCTCTCCAAGGTATGAAACAAAGCTTTCCTCCAGCAGTGACAGGGGCAAATAAAAATATTCCTAAATGAGGCATTTTTGGGTTTGTGCTGGACCACCACAACCTTATTTATGTTTCATGATGACTTCACTGATGCTGTCTGACTGGATTTGCATTCTTTGGCTTAATGCTTCTGGACACAAGTCTCATCATTGGTACAGCAAAGCAGAAGAGGCAGCAGAGGCAATTCTCTAGTTGCATGGCTGGCTGGCACCAGCAAAGAGCTTGGCTCTTCACTTAGCAGACGTCACTTTGTATTAGTCAATTGTCAGAGATCACTTTTTTTTCCCCTGACAGCACTGCTCCTATTACAGTTTGTGTGGCCTCTGCAGAGAGCTCTGTCCTTGTTTGTATGTCTGCAAGCAGCATTTGTAAGCACAGAGTCATGTTTAGTTCTACTTTTAGCCAAACTCAGTTTTCACATCACTCATTAACATTGCTACAGCACCACCTTGAACCATTTGGACATCTCTCAAACACTGCCAACTATATAAGGTGTGTCTGCAAGGTCATCTCTTTCATAAGGAAAGATGGGGGAGGGGAAGTAAATCCCTTTACCATGTGTGGGATTTTTGAGGAGTGGTGTTTTCTTTAAAGTTCTGCGCCAGGGAGCATAACAGAGAGCCTCCAAGGGACCTTCCTCCCCACCATTCCTTACTCAGGTGCCACCTACCAGGTGCTCCCTTTATTCTGTGGGTTTGCCTGCTGTTCCTCTCAGGACAGCAGGCACACACAGCCCTTGCTCCACTGCCACAGGGGAAAAAAGAACATCTCCATAGGTAAATTTCCAGTTTCTCTAAAAACACCAGGGAGTTTTTCACACTAGCCTCTGTTAAAAAAAAAAAAAACAAAACTTTTTTTATTGACATGTGCACACTATTTAATTTGAGTCTTCATATTGACATGAAAATGCAGCTCAGAAAATACTGAAGCTGTCAAACTGCAGCACTAAGCAGTAAACTCGAAGTCGTTGTTCAGACAGCTTCTTCTTTAAACCAGTTCTGGTAGGGGGTGAGAAAATGTGAGAGCAGTACATAGGTATTAGAATTGCATTACCAATAGATCAGCTAAGAAAACTGGCTTCCTTTTAGTTTCCTTGAATTTAGCCATTGCCTGAGAACCTTCTAACAACAGAGCTGCAGTATGATTAACCTACAGTTAATAACTGTAGTATTTCAACCCCACTCTGTATGTGCTCAGCCCAGTATGGCCATAGTCCTCTCACACTCAGAAATCAGACCTCTGCCAGACATGGTGGAGAAAAGGAAGAGGGCATGGGGTCTAAACAAGGAAGCTTAGTCCATAATTATTAACACCAATCAAGAAAAAGCACAGGAGGCTTTGTGTTAAGGAATAATTGGCACACAGGAGTCCAAGGAACAATCTTAACTTTTCCCCAGAATGTTGCCTTGCTCCTTGTTCTTTCTTCCTCACACCCTGTCTTTTCAGGGTTGTTAAAAAGCTGTGTTTTAGTTTTGTAAATGCCTCATATCAATTCCTTTCTCCAAGCTCTGCAGAAAAGCACTTTCAGATCCCCAGGCTCTGAACCTTTTACATCTGGCAGACCGTACACATACTGTATTAATTTATTTACTTATGAAGAAGACAGTATGTTTGGTTCAAATATAATTCTGTGCTGAGCATTTACTTATAAAAGTGATTTGTGAATGACCTAAGCCTCACCTTAACCGTGAGCTGGGACTAGGGTCTCTGTTGCAGATGGGTACACTGAGACAGCATAGACAGCAATCCACTCAGTCACCCACACAGCACATCACCTCACCCCTCTTACACACCATATACACAAAAGGACCTCTGGAAAATAGAAAGTCTGCCCAATTTCCCTTAATTAAACTTTGTGCAGATTCCTTCAATGAAATTAGACTAATCAAAGCCTATCAGAGAACCAGTAACAAGAGCTCGTGCTGTTGATGCTGAGCTGTTGCGCTGCACACTGGATCGCAAGGCAGTTATGTGGATAACAACACACCGCAGGCACCACCACAGGACTCCAGACATGTTACCAGGATAACAGCTCACAATTCACAAGCAGATAATTTATGCACTTCTTTGATGCACCTTATGAAACACAAGGCAGGCAGATGAGTTACCAGCGTAACCAAGCCCCTCTTTTCCCCATCTGATAGTTTAAGCCCAAAGCTTTGCAAAGCTTTACTGCTATCACAGGTGAGTTACTACCAGGCAGAGGATCACCTTTGTGCTGAAATACAGTACCCCTGAAGAGCAGAAAAAGAAGTTCTGCCCCAGAACAAAAAGAAAAGTGATTGACACCATTCTCTTCGCTGAGGTCCTCTGCCAGAGGGATGGACTGTTTGCAGAGACTTGGTGGTAAAAGTCTACGAGCTGAGCCTGATGATACAGAGAAGCAGACTGTGCTCTACTGGTGAGAGGCTGGTGGGTTTTTTGGGGTTTGCCTTCAAGCTGAAGTTTGGGAGACAGGTCTATGATCTTTATTTTATATTTGGATGTGCTAACTCAGAAAAATACCTCTTCAGAACTTCAGGTGGCATCAGTGACTGCTTGGACCCAGGCAATCTCTGGACTCAAACCAGGACTCCACTTCAAAGCAGCAGCTACTTGCTGACACCCACAGTCCTCTAGACTGGGAAGCAAAACTGCTTTTATTTTATAAGTAAACAGGATTCCTTTTTAGCTTACAAAATACTGCAACTCTCACAAGATATTTCCCATTGAGCTTTCCAATTGTGCAATGCTGAGCCTTAGGTGGTACCTCAGCCTGACTTATTCCCATATCTCAGCAACTAAAGCATCTCATTTCTGAAAGAGAGAAGTTACATTTGCAGGGATGCTATTTCTCAGCAGAGTGGGTGCATCATGCCAGTATGCTGCTTTTTTTGCAGTGGGTGTTTTATATAAACCTGTCTTTAAACGTCCCTTGCTGTGAGGGAGGAGAAGTAGAGGGAAGGAAAAACTCATCTGGGCTTAGTGCCATGTTTTATATAAATACGTGAAGGAGAAACAATTTACAAACAGCCAACATTCTTTAGTTAAATGAGGAGAATGGCAGCAGCACAAAACCAGCTTTTTGTGCCTGGCAGATCCCTTGATTGAAGAAGCCTTATCTTTTATCTACCTGACTTAAACACCTTGCTCTGAATGCTACCATATTTGAACCCCACTGTGGGCCCTGTTCCTGACACCCTGAAGATCACAGATGGCGTTAGCAACATTTCCTGGAGCAAAATGTGCTTAAACACTTAGGAACTGGCACAGGCTGTGCACACCATGACAGACAGCGAGCCTTAGACAGGGACTGACCCCCGCCTGTGGGCAGAGTAGCTCAAGCCACATTTTTCCATGGCAATTTCTCATAACTCCTTTAAGAGAAAAAAAGGTAAAAGGAACAGACAACCACAAGGGGCCATCTTCTGCCTGGGTTAGCAGCTCCTGCTCTACCACTGTACTGGCTGGAGCGGGTGGGTAGAAGCAGTGCCCAGTAGTGTTCGTTTCTGGCATGCATGCCATCATATTTCAAAAAGCACTTGGATGGATTAAAAAAACCTTTATATCTTCTGCCTTGTAAAGTTCACATCAATAAAAAAAATAAGTACACCATCTTCTGCAGTGTGCATCTACAATGATAGGCACATTCAAGCTGTAAGCTCAGCAGAGGCCCCTAAGCACTGTACTACGTGAACAAGGAACACTGATCTCAGAGAAATGTTGTCTCTGGTTGGTGCTGAAGGGGATAAAATGTGTCTTCATGCACGCTCAGGTGGGTGGATTTGCACTAACCAGTGTTTTCCTCACAAGTGCGTCAGAAATGAAACTGCAGCTGATGTTTTTTTGTAAGGGAAGAGGCAGACCGTGCGGAAGCAAACATGGTAATTTACAAAAAAATATATCAAATTACAGGAGTTTTCCACTGAAATTAGAATCAGTTGCAGTTTTCTAAGTGCTATGATGTCTGGCAATGGAGAGATGTGGGCAGGAGGTTTTGGAGCCAAGGGGACCCCAACAAACATCCTCCTTTTAATTGAGGCTGGTAGGAACTCTTTTGCCTGCTCTATCCACTTCTAGCAGCCTCAATTAAAAGGACGATTTTTCCTTCAATTCCAGCTATTGCCTTCCAGACTCTCCTCTGGGTTTGGTTCCAATATGATTTTGCTCTGCCCACAGCAAGAAACCCCGCTCAGGGTCCCCTTCCCTTCTAACCTGCCATGAGAAGCAGTCAGGCAAGGCCTAACCAGTACTGCCCCAGGTACCTCCGTGGTGGTATTCAGCTTTGGCCCAGGTCCCCCTGGAATAGGATGCTGTGCTTCCAACACCATCCATCTTTGCGGCAGTCCTGATTTATCAGCATACCAAACTCCTTGATGTCTACAGTCTAGTTGTGGTTAGAGTTGATGCTGGTGCCACTAGCTTGGAGGAAATGCAAAAGCTTTTTCATAGTATTTCAGCTACCCCTTCCTTTCCTTATCTCCTCACTTCCTCCCTCCTAACTTCCACCCCGTCATTTGGAGTACCCAGCCTTAAGCTCTGCATAGAATCAACAGCAAAAATTGAAAGATAGATAATCTGCATTAAAACGTCATCCTTAACCTCTCTGTGACCCTTACCCACTCTCATCAGTTCTGGACTGACCAATTAAGGATTGCACCATTCGTCTTTACTGCTTAAAGAATATTGAATTACCACCTGAAAATAAAAGCATGGGTTTGAGCATGACACAGACAAAAAACATTTTTTTCAACTGCAAAAAGTTGTCTCCGTGTCACCCTGGGAGAAACTCTGAAATATCCCAGTCTTTGAAAGAAACCAAGAAGTTGGAATCTTGTGGCTGATAAAAGCTGGGGCATTACTTTAAGGATAGAATGTTTAATGTACAATAATAAATTGCATGATGAATGGCCAAATGAACAGGTTTTTTCAATGCTATATTCTCAAAAGCATAGAAATGTTGCCACTTTGCCTGGCTGATTCCTGAGTCAATTAAACTGGCCCATTCCTACCAGTATATTCTATCAAAAACACTCCCCCCAGACTTAAAAAATGCCCAGAAACACATACTGATTTCTGGTTACTACGCTGAACTCAATTCAACTTTACCTCCTCAGTGCTCATCAAAAGTAGGGTTGAGCTTATGTTTCTGTTTACCTCTGAGTACATCCAAAAACTAGAAGTCTTTAATTGGTTTATTGAGATGCTTAAATTTGTCTTTTTCTCTAGAAGTGATCCTAGTTTATTGGATTCTGCATTTTGTCAGAGCTTGCTAGGAAGCAGTACATACTTCTCACATCTGTCACAGCAGGATGGAGAGATCATCAGGTCTCAGGACTATCTCAGTAGATTTATGTCCTGGAAGTTTTTGTAGGTAAGAACGATATGAGCATATTTGATAATAATGGGCTCTTATTTCTCTGGAAATGTATCCTGACTCATGTTTGCCACTCTTTAAAAATGACTATTTTTACAGCTTAGGTGCAGTAAGTTTAGCTTAGGGCAGTTCTCCACAGTGCGTAAGATGTGAAGATTGCGATGTGCGAGATGTTTATGCATGTGATGCGCAGAAGGGATCCAGGGATCTCCACAGCTTGGCCAGCATCTGCTGACTTTCTCGTGCCAGCAAAGACATGAGAATTGGAAAGGAAATTAACACAATGGGGATATGGGAAAGGAAATGGAGAAAATTAATTGGAAACCCTGTCTCTCTTTTTCTCTCTCTTTCTCTCCCCTATTTCTACTGCAAAGAAATGCTTATAGGGAATACTTCTGTCCCATATGTGATGGAGGTGGTGTACTCAGAAACTGCTCATTCTGCTCATAATTCTTATCCCAATTTTTTTCAATTCTACTAGGAGCTGCCCTGCATGCAAGCAGTGAGCTATCAATTTCTTGCTGTAAAACAAAAGAGTATAAGAATACATTTCACGTTGGTCTAGTCAGTTACTCATCTGTTAGCAGATTTTCCCTCCAGGCCAGCTTCACTGCAGCCTTTGGCCTCTCTTCGCTGTTTTTCTCCAGCTTTTCCGCTAGCAATAGGTAACTGCTCCCTGTCTGCAATGCTGCAGGGAAGCAAACCCCAGCCCAGAGCAGTGGAACGCTGTCCCTCATCTCTCAGCCTCACCAGGAAGTTTCAGTCCTGAAACTCAAGATTTTGTTTACAGGAAACTAGAGTGTACTTGGGAAGCTCATCCTTTCAGCCAGAGTGGGATGGTACTGGATTGCAGCAATAACTCAGTGAGGAGCAGCGAGGCTGCAGCTGCTGAGCTTTTTAGAAATGCACATTGCTCTCACTGTCTGGGGAAGATATAAGAACTCAGAAACTAATGGCCATGCAGGTATGTATAGGAGCTTTACTTATTCCTACAATTTAAAGTTGCTCTGCTCCCTACGAAAAGCATCTCATGAAGGGACAATGTAGAAATGTTAAAGTTGGCATCCCAATTCTATTAAAATCAATGCCAGAATTTCTGCTGACCTGCCCTGTTCCAGACAGGGTCTGCACTGAAGGTTTCAACTGCAGTCTGTTGCACACAGATAGATTCAATGCAGCTTAGTGCTGCTCAGCTTTGATGTCCAGGAAGTGTGTATCTGCTGATTGTAAAAGATTAATAGATTAAACTGTTTAAGAAACTCCAGGAAGCCTAGGTTGCTGTTGGAACCTTACTTTTTATAACATCGTGTTATGCCACTTCTTTTAAAAATCTGAACTTTGACTAATTTTCCTCAATATCTAGTTTTCAGACACATGTATAGCTGACTGAAAATGTTTAATGTTGCTTCTACTGAGGGTGTAGGGCAAAAAAAAAAATTTTTAAGGCAGAAAAATTAACAGGGGAAATCAAAGTGAAAGTAGAATGGCATGGCCATGTGAGTCTCTGCATTCTTTCCTTCCATTTAAGGGATTCTAGTCCACCAACAAGATCCAACAGAGGTTTGTCACAGTATGTTTCTACCCTAAAACCCTCCCCAAAATATCCTTTCTCCAAAAGCAAGGGAAGTCATCACATGGATTGAGACTTGTGGATTAGCTTCCTAATGGAAGGATGAGGTGTTCACATTGAGAACTCTTCTGCTATTGCTATTCAGAAGTGTTATACTTCTGAATGAGCCTCTAAGCTCCTGATTGACAGAATACACTGTCTGTCATATTCTGTGCCTTGCAGTAAAAATGAATTCAATGATGTTCTGTTATGGTCAACACGAGGTAGCAGCAGTCAGAGTGTGTCTGTTAATTGAAAAGGCTTATGTGCTGACCAGACACTGATCCTGCTCTGGATTATTAGCAGAGAGTCTGCTGCGACTACCTTCTGGATCAAAAAGCACCTCCGTGAAAGAGACTCAGCAGCATCCCATCTTCAAACGCACATGCCAGCCTGCCGGCGCCGCGTAGCGGTACTTCTCCCAGGAGGCAGCTCAGAGAAAACCCCTAAAGCATGTTAAACTGCACATTATGGGCCAGCTGGAATAACAAATGCACAAGGCAGGATAGTGCAAGGGAGGCTCAGCTTCTGCAAACACCTGGTTGAACCCAGCAGCTGCTGTGTAGGGGCATTTACGGAATGACAGCAGCTTTAATGGGAAGCTGTTCAATTAACACTGCTGCAACCAGCGCAATAGCAGACAGCTACTCTGCATGGGAGTGAGTTAGGCTTGGGCAATGGTAATTAGCAGAGAGGCATTTTGTCTGCCCAGTAGTTGAAAGCTCTTTATTACAGATAAAGTCCCAGCATGGACCTGACAGGGCAGCCTGTATCTTGAAATGTTGGAAGAGGGGAAGCAAGCTGCTCTTTTGCATTGATAAATATGCTGCAGCATTGTTAGGTAAACAGTATTCTTGTTTTTCACAAAATACATCCTCCAAGATGCAGTTACAAGAAATTCACCTTGGAGCTCTAGCATGAGTTTATTGGGAAAAAGGTATCCCTTAGTACTGGGATAAAGTAAAAAAACTATTATTGTGAAACATATATAAAATATTGGTTTAGCCTTTGGTAAAACAAAACCTGGATTTTAAGTACTAGAACTTTGCTTTCTAAACCAACATTTCTTTTCTTTTGGGATCATTTATGAAATTGAAGAAATTACCCAGGATTAATTTTGTCTTCTGTGGCTTTACACATTTCTTACAAGGTTGTGATGTGGCATTATGAATTTCTTTGTATGAGTTGACCAATAGAATCAAATTTATTGATCCTACCGGTTAAAATTTAGAGAGTTTCTTTGCCCTCAATTTTGTTAAAAGAAGGAAGCATTATTCCCAGTCTCTCAAAGTATTTTGCAGAACTTCCACTCATTGACTTCTGCTTATGAATAGGGAAAACACGAATGCAGCTGGGCAAAACGATGCTGTGCTGAATCAATGGCAAGCCTTGGTGATAAAAACACGCTGTTGTCAGATCATCACTGTAACTGGTGCATCTGTAGTCACACAGCAAGCCAGGAGCAAGATTCTGATCTCAGGCATCCCAGTTATCAGCTGTTTCTCCAACAATCTTTTTCATAAAGTTATTTCCCTGGCCCAAAAATGCCTTTGATTATCAGTTGCCTGGATTTGAACCAGACAAGGCCATTTTTCATCTGAGCAATTTTAGCCTGTATTCAGAGCATTTGCTAGCAATACTATAAATCAAAGTAGCACAGTGTTTGAGAAGTGGCACATTTCTCAGAGTTTGAATATAGAATCACCCTGGGTGTAGTTTAATGAGAAGAGCTCTGGGCTGTGGGCACAGTCCTGGGCACGAGGTCCAGCTCTTGTGGCAGGGGTTGCAGCCTCCCAAGCAGACCTCAGTTGTGTGCAGCTCTTGCCAGCTTAGTGGTTTTTTCTGCAAGAAAATTTTCTCTTAGTTGGTGGCAACTTTGCTCCTTTCTTGATAGAAAGAAGGATAAAAAATACCCCAAACCAACTAGGTGTCTTCTCTTCAAATCTCGCCTCAGTGCTGCCTTACTTTGCCTTACAATGCTTAGGAAAATCAATTCATTTCAGGATGGGTTTGCATCTTTGAAGCACTATGGGTATATGGCTGTCTTGCATGTCCTGGCAGAAGGTGGCTCAGACATATCAAGGATAAATTCACCTTCAGTTACCTCCATAGAAGCACTGTTACTTACTCTTTAGTAATTGTAAAGCAATAACATTTAACAGATGTTGTTTCTTGCTATTAATCAGCAAAGTCCCTTAGCACCAGCTTCAACATGCCACTCATTTTCTGCCTTTGCTGCTGTGAGGAAGTGGTGCAGGAGCAAAACTCCACAGAACTTGTTTTTAAAGCCATGGATGCAATGAATGGCTGTTTGGGTGCAAGATGGGTCACCACAGCTGCTTCATGCTCCTGCCTGCTGTTTTCCCTGCCAACAGGGCTTTTTTTGTCAGTGGAAGGTGTTGCCCAAGAAATGTTTCTCCTGTCTCTGATTTGGTTACAAAAGACATTTACATCTTTGAGCGCTGCAAAGGCATGAAATACCTGAGTCCATAAGAGAAGGTGAAGGTAAAGTATCCCCTCTCTACCTTCTAATTTGGATGAGATCTAGTGCACAGAGGGAAACCCCCTTCATGCTAGAATGCACTATTTTATTTTTTCCATGGAAATAGAAAATTCTTTATCCATGCCTTCTTGCTCTTTTTTTCCCTGCCCCTCCTTTCTGAAGAGGAAAGCTAGCAATACAGGAGGAAATGTGTAATTGTCAACAGAAGTACTTAATTGCAGAAATAGTATTTTTCAGGACTTCTGCCTTTCTAAAATAATTTGAGTAGGAATTCCAATAACTTCATTAGACTTCAAGGTAAAGACTCAAAAGGACATTTCTGTTAGATTTCAAAATTATTTAAACATCTGAGAACAGATGGGGTTTATGACACTATAGAACTAAAAGGGAATTAATGCACCTAGAATATAAATCAGTAATTTTTTTAAACTTTCATAAGTATTTGTACCCTACCTACATCCTTGAAAGAACTGCATTTTCCAGAGCAATCCTGCTAATTTTGCTTACTTTAGAAAGCAAAACTGAAATTACAGCACAGTTTGGGTCAGCTTTTAGGGGTTCATCATCCAGCTTCACCAACCAAGGCACTTCATAAAGGGTGCAGACTGTCAAGGCTCAGAGCAATATGACTCCTCCTATGAAAAAAAAAAAAAAAAAAGGAAAATAAATTTGCAGATGCTCAAAAACTGAGCTACATCACTAAAAAGCTTACACAACAGCTGAGCAGTTCTCAAACCTCAACTGCCGGCACTGAACGTATTTTCAAAATATAATCCAATATAAGATAACAAATGAAATGGAAGTCCTTGAATATACAACCCAGGGCTTCTGCAAAGCAAATCTGAGGCCTGAATAAAATATATATTGAACCTGAAATCCAGATCCTACTGTCTGAAAAAGGCTCAAAAACAATCTTACTTAAAGTGTCTGTGTAGCAAAGTCTTGGGGGGCAGTGAGAGGGAAAAAATATGTTGACTTAGGAATGGCAAAATAATGAGGTGTAAGAAAGTGTTTAATGGGGCAAATCCTACACAGGTTGATGACAGCACATTACCCTTAGGTCCTCAGTTACTGACACTATTTGCCATCAAATTATCCTTGTCCTCTGAGGGTAGTACCACAGATTTATTTGTTTTACACTTACAGTCTAAGGCCACGACAACTAATCTTTTTGATGTCTGGTGCCAAGCAGAATCTCTTGCAAGTTTTGTATTTTTTGGTGGATAGGGGCAACCTTAACGCCCTTCAGTGCCTTATTAGAAACGTCATCATTGAGAACTAGAGAGGATATGGCATGATCAGGATCCTGGGAGGTGATGGACACCCTCACAAAGCCACTGGATGTCTCAGTGCTGTCTCTGAAGCCCCCGCTCCTTACAGCAGGTTTAAAATCAAAGACAGATTACTTTTTTTACCCAGTGTGGTTAAGTGTGCTGTAGAGATTCCCCAGGTACTGGAAGGAGAGTTTCCAACATGCCTTGCAAACCCCACTGCTTGACTTCTGTATTTATTTCTTCCTGTGCTTACCTCCCCATCCAAGCAGGTATTTTCTCTTGGTGACAGCCACTGAGTGACTGTGTGTGAGGGAAAAATATCACTTCATTTAGGAGATGTAGAATCTGCCTGAGAACAGAGCAGCAATACAGCGTTGGAAAGATTTAGAAGATGACACAGATTAAATGCCAGGGCAATTATCTTCTGGAAAACAAATTCAGGTATCATTTTCATATACTGTCAAATTACGACAGATAAACAGACCACCTAAAGAGAAAGACCTTTTAATTTAAAAGGGAGGTTTGCCTCCAGGGAGGACAAGTCAGCTAGTATTTTGTATTTCTAGCACATTTGTCACTAATGTTTTTCTTTGAAGCTTTCACCGCTCTATTGCTGACAAAAGTACTGTCACCGTTCAGTACACG
Source organism: Hypotaenidia okinawae (assembly GCA_027925045.1). Lineage (NCBI taxonomy): Eukaryota > Metazoa > Chordata > Aves > Gruiformes > Rallidae > Hypotaenidia > Hypotaenidia okinawae. The sequence goes on along the minus strand of BSDF01000003.1, from coordinate 15,360,145 downwards.
TCACACACCTCACACAGATCCATCCTGCACACACAAAAGCCACTGTCACCCTTGAAACGGATGCCCTTGCAAAAGGGGTCCTGCAGGAAATGTTTATGTTATTGCAAAGTAACGCTTCAAACAGTCTGGATACAGCTTGGTTGCCCATAATGAGGTAAACTGGTAGCTTTTCAAAACGCTTACGTGAACCAGCCATTCATATTTTAATAAGCAGGTGCAAAAAGAAAGAATTTAAACTTTAATGGATCCCAATGAAATAGGAAATGTGTATTGCAAAGGATTCATGAAGCAGTCATAAGGCTTGAAATTACTGCTTTGGGAAATCCATTTCCAAAACAGTTGAAAAGGAACTCTACATTCTTGGCTCTGGATGTCTGAATTCCTTTATATACCTTCCCCACCACCACCACCCTCCCCTCCCCTCTCCCCCGCCCCCCCATCGTTATCCCAGTACTTCCTAGAGATCTGTATCCACTGACCCTTTTAATACTTTATAAACCTCTTGGGAGGAAGGCTGCCATCGTATTCAGTGCCACACGTCCTATTCCATAGGCACAGATATTAAGCCATTTGCTATTCTAAGTGCTAAATAATAATAAACCCTGATCTTTCTTTGATCTAACCTATGCCTGGGGATCTGAACAACAGAGGACAACATAATACTATTGCTTCCTCTTTCTCTGTGAATTGGCCAAATCTTCACAAATACTTGATCAATTTTCAGCCACTTCAAATGAAAAATATCATAATCTCTGGTCTGTTGTTTCTAGAAGGCTGTAGCTCTTTGCAGGAGTATTTTCATATCTACTCTTGGCTAAACATGCTAACTTATGCTGGAATTACTTCTGTAAAAGTGCATGGCATGAACAGATTTCAACTTTTATTTGAAAAACACTGGAAAAATCAGATGTCACCTGATATATTAGCTAATGAGAAACACATAGGACTCATTTGCTCTTCTGTTTTACTATTATAGAGTGTAGAAAAGTACAGAGATGAACTTTGGAGAACCCATCAGGACAGGTAATAACAGTGCCTTTTAAGACAAAATGTTTATTGATTTCAGCAAAGATTTCATCATGTTTAGAAACATTTGTGTGCTAAATCAACAGGTCTAATGTGATAACTCTATTTCCAAAGTCAACAGATGCCTAGAGATACATGAAAACTTGCATAATTCACAGCAACATCTTTGAGCTTTTAAAGTTAATCCCTAAGGCTGTGGAGGAGGATAAAGCAAGATAACTTGTAATAAAGTGCAAGATACCACTTCACACTGTCTGCACTCCCTCAATCGTACATCATCTCTCATAAGCTATTTAGGAATCTTCTCAACACCTTATTGCAGAAATGGACTTCCAATACTTGCTACTTTTGAGCCCAAAAGATTAACTTGTTTTGGTTCAGTGCATCAAAGCAACCTATTCAAAGAGAGGGCTAAGAAAATGCACTATTATTTAAAATAAAATTTCACCATCTCCTTTGCAAAATCTAATTCAGGCATCAGCAATTTCCCATCTTGGGTCTCATTTTTATGTCCTTAGTTTTAACCACAAGCCAAAGGACCATTCAGTAAATGCTGTAATAAGACAAGACTCGTTTTCAGCCTCACATCTCCAGGTAGCAAGTTTCTTGGAAATCAGTAGAACACCAGGGGCTAATAATTGCTGATAAACACATGGATCCATTTGAGGTACAACCACAGCCTGCTCTTGATAAGGCTTATCAGCTTTCCTCAGGTACAACAGTCAGCTGAAACCAGCTTGGAGGGTAGGATTTAACACAAAGGATCACTTCTTTTGTTTTCTCTCCCTTAAGAAGCTCCTTACATCTACATATGGGCCACTGAGCACAGGAGGGAATGGGGGGAGTATTAAGTTTCCTAGACTGTCTGCTCCTAAAACTAAGCATGAGAAGGGAGATAAGGAAAAGTATGTCACCATGTCCTGTATTCCTGTGGGAAGACTGGGAGGGTAGGAGTGGTGTTAGAATATACTGAAGTTCTTGGCAATAAGCTGCACTGCAGCTGCAGCATACAGATGTGAGGCCACTGACTGCTATCCCAAATCTGGAACTGGTGCATTGATCCCCCACAGCAACCCTCTGTGAAACCACCTGAGTAGCCCTCCGCCAGAGCCTAACTTAGATTTAGTCACAACTTTGTTTCTGGCTATTCCTATTAGAGGTTCTGCACTCTCAGTCTGTCCTCAGTGCTGTTCAGGTGCTTCTTGTTTCTCATGTTGCTTTATAGTATCCAAAGTGTTTTAACTGTGAATAGAGAAATGCTTGAAAGGCAGAGATGTGTTGGGAAATCTTAAGCAGCCAACCAACTGCATAAAAAACCCAAACTGGAGTCACCATAGGCTGGAAGAGAATTAGGGGACAGTCTCATTTACGCGAGTCTTTCACTTTTTTAACATACCTGCTCAATGACCACTGATGGTTGCAATACTGGCCTCAAACCATAGCTTTTTACCAGCACAGATGCTCTGAAACAGTTTTGGAGGGAGTCACATTTCACTATGAGTCTTACTCTGAAGCAAGATGCCTCATGTCCTGTAAAAGCAAGTCACTGTGTTATTTAACCTCCTCAAATGTGTGCTCATGATAGCTGAGACAGATCTTAAAACTTGTTGAGGACTAATTAGATGTGAAGAAGTGATCACAAGGCAACAGCCGCTGTAACCTTGACGATTCAGTGAGTTGCCTTTTATTTTAATTCATGTTTCAGCCCTGGCACACATGACAGCTTCTGGCTGCCACGTTCCAGGGTATTAAATGCACTGCAAAATATTGAAGTAAAAAACCACACTCAAAAAAAAAAAAAAAAGGCATCCATATTATAGGCTTTATTACTTTGGAGACAAATCTGAAGATTTCAAAATCTCTTCATGCCCTTCTCTTGCTCTCCCTACTATCTTCCCTTTAGTGTACTCCCTCCCAGTGTGTTTTACCCTGGGTTTTTGGCTCAGCTCAGTTTTCCCACTGTCCCTCCCTTAACTGAAGCTCCTTTTTATTCCTCTACATTTGTGTATCAGCCATAACTTTCTCAGCAACACTACACTTTCATTTCCCTTTCTGCATTTTGAACAGACACTGATCAACCTGCTGGCGCCAGAGACATTGTCTGAATGATGCTACAGAGAGAAATTCATAGCTGCATTGGCTGAGCTGTGAGCAAAAGATGGGGCAAAAGGTACCAAAGGCAGACCAAAAAGCACAGGAGTTGGCCTTGCTAGTGGTGCAGTTATGCTCTCTTAACTATGCCAAGGACTCTTTTTTGATACTTGCCTGGCAGTATTATCTGATCTGCTGGAAGATGTTATTTCTGAGGCAGAACATTTTCAGTCTCTGCAGCCATCCAGAGAGAGAGGGAAGAAAGCCAATTGAAATTCAGTTTTTCATAATGAGAAAGGAAATGAATTTGCAATTTCTTATTTCCAAGTGAATTCCTTACGATGAACTGTGAGGCTGCAGGCTTAATGCCATCAGGACCTGGAAAACAGACTGGAGCTCTCCCACAGCAGGTCATTTTGGAGAACAGATCCTGAGGAGAGGACAATTGGGTCATCCAGGGGGAGAGATCAGATATATAAACCTTGTATTTCACCCATGCAGTGTAAAACAAGTAGACCCAACCCAAAGCTGAAGCTTCAGCATGGGCAGTAGCTTACTGCGGGAGATGTTCTCCAAATTTCGCAGGCCGCACTGAGACACTCACTTAGCTGCACTCTGTGTCCTGTGCTTTAATGAACACGCTTCCTATTTTGTTCTGCTTCTGTCCTCAGCTGCTGTCAACAAGCAAAGCGTTATTGATGTTCTTGAGAGAGCCAGGCTGTGAGTACTTTGACCATGAAAGCAAATAAGGTAAAAAAAAGGGCTTACTGAGCAATGGTCTGTTATTCTGTCTACCACAAAGACCAAGATCTGACAGAAAGCCATGAGAATGGGTATCTTGTGATACTTCCACCATCCTTCACTAAATCTGTGGCTGACTCACCTTGGTTTTCTCATGTCACCAATTAAAGGTGTTGAAAACATTAAGACAAGCCTTAGCATTTCTTGAGGGCCTGGAGGTTTTTCCAGGCACTTTGAGTCAATATATTCAGACTTATCTGGAAAAGGCAAGCATGGCCTCTCCCCTACCTTGGAGGACAGCACTAATCATTCAGGCATTTAATTCTGGAGCAAGGGATCTTCCATGTTTCGTGGCTGGGTTTTCAGTCCTTGTTTGTTTCCGTATAGTATGGCTGAAAGGAGTATAGGACATCCTTCCCCAGAGCCACAGTAGAACAGTGAAACTGTTTTCCTGGGAAAGTAATGACTGCTGTAAGTATTTTTTTAGTCATCTTCAGTACATATGTACATATGTACACACATACATGCATATTTTTAAACACAGATTTCTGAAGAAATTTACTCAGGTGCATATCTGCCCTCCTAGATCTCAATACTGTTAGATGCAGGAAGTTTTGCCTAGAAATAAGATCACATATCAGCATGTTTCTGAGCTTAAAATGACCAAGCCTTACTTCTTTAGGGTTGCTCTTGCAACATGCTTCAGAACAAGTTTCTTTGCCCCAGGAAAAGCATTTTGAGTATTTCAAGATTACCTATAAACATTGGCAATGTCCACTTTGGAAATAAATAACAACCCTAATCTTGCAAGCAAAAATGAGCTGAAAGAGAGCTGCCCTACCAACAACTCAGGTTTGACAGCAGGGAGATCACAGTCCTGAAAAGACAGAGGCTTAGTTAGAATCAGAGACTCATAGGGGTTGGAAGGGATCTTCAGAGATCATCAGGTCCAACCCCCTGCCAAAGCAGCTCCCTAGGACAGGTCGCACAGGGAGACATCCAGACGGGTCTTGAATATCTCCAGAGAAGGAGACTCCACAACCCTCCTGGGCAGCCTGTCCCAGGGCTCTGTCACACTCACTGTGTAAAAGTTCTTCCACATATTGGCATGAAAGTTCCTGTGCTCCAATTGAGGCCATTGCCCCTTGTCCTGTTCTCCACAGACCACTGAAAAGAGGCTGGCTATTTCCTCCTGTGTCCCACACTTGAGATATTTATAAACATTAATGAGATCCCCTCTCAGTCTTCTTTTCTCCAGGCTGAGCAGCCCCAGTTCAATCAGCCTATACCCTTTTTTGGGGGGGTGTTGGGGGGAGATGCTCCAGGCCTTTAATCATCTTCATAGCCCTCCGCTGGACTCTTTCCAAGACATCCCTGTCTTTTTTATACCAGGGAGCCCAGAACTGGACACGATACTCCAGGTGGGGCCTGACCAGGGCAGAGTAGATGGGGAGGATCACCTCCTTTGACCTGCTGGCCACACTCCTCCTGATGCCCCCCAGGATCCCATTGGCTCTCTTAGCTACCAGGGCACACTGCTGGCTCATGGCCAACCTGTCATCCACAAGGACCCCCAGGTCCTTCTCCTGGGGTAAAATACTTCTTGTTCTCTTTAGTGAATGAGGACGACTACATGATTGGGAGAAATTACCCCAAAAGGTGCATTGGCATGGCTCAGGTAAGAGAGCTCCAAAGACGGGATCTGGCATGATCTGTATTGGGGGGACATGAGGACTGTGATTCAGTTAAAGGTCATACCAGTGAGGCAGGGAAACTACAGCTTCCATATGGACAACTTCCTTTTTTTACTTTACTCTCTAAACCTTGTTTCATGAACAGCCAAACCTGTGTTCAAAGCATATTCTTCTGCAAAGCTGCCCCTTCAGATTGACACAGGCGCTGGCTTCTTGTGTAAGATGCATGACTAACAGCTGCTTCTTTTCCTTTCCCCACAGTAAAGATACATGAGTACACCAATGATCTGGACTGATTAACATCTCAAGGTAACATACTTGTTAAGGCTCTAATTACATCTAGCCTTGCTGCTTGTGGTGAGATTTCAAAAGCAATGGTAGCATCCTCATGCTTTGGATACCCATTCGATGAGGGAAAATGAGTTCACTGTTAAGTTCACTGTTCTCTGCATGAAAGAATCAAGGATACATTGGTCAAAAGAGTTCCATGCTGTCCACCTTCGTGTAAAATACCCAAAAGCCGACTAATCCTTGGAGAAAATGAGATTTTTATCCCCTATTGCTGAAAAGCAATACTATTACCTTGCAGGCATATTGCTGCTTGCAATGCTGGGGGAAAGGAAATAGAGCTGACTCCTTTTCATTTGCTTTCAACAGCAGTTTGGGATCATTTACAGGTAATTTCCTGCCTCCTGGTGGAGGAACTTCAACTTCCAAATTTTAACAGGGCTGCCCTAAATTCTCACTTGTGCCTCACAAGTGAAGTCCTTCAATTTGAGGTGTAAAATCTCTCTTCAGAGAGTCATAAGACCCTGAAGTAAGTTTTTTTGCTGTTTCAGTATAGATGTAGGTTCATGCTCACATCAAGTTCAGACTGTAACAGAAGTAGGGATTTGGCATATTGAGGCTCCCAGCACTCAGTCACAGCAGAAAACAAACTCTTTTCTACCAGGCCAGCATTTGAATAATGACCAGCTCCAGCCCTCTCCTGTAATGTTTCTGACCATTCTGATTAGCATAGTATCTTGTGCCTAACATGTGTGGTATCTTTACACAGTAGACAAGTGAGTTTTGGCAAGATGCAACATGGCTGTTCATGCTTGAAAAGAGCAAGACCTTGGATTTAGACTGTTTGTTCCAAAGCTGCACCTGAGCCAGACCCCAAGAGACGCCAAACACCTCCAGCTCTTATGACCTTCCCTTTACTAACGTGACTGTGGTGTGGACACTGCAATGCTTCAGTGTTACTCACAGGTTTGCTCAAAGCCTGTATGATACCTGCTCAGTTGCAGCCTAACTGACATCCAATCATGGTGCAAACCAGAGCAAGGGTGTTCAGTCAGCATTGCTGTGTCTGCCTCCTTTGGTCATTAGATTCACAGGTGTCATTTTTCCAAAAGTAAATAGGAATGTCTTTGAGCTAGATGTGTGAGCCACTTCAGTGCACTCACAAGCTCAGCAGTGTTCCAGTGCATCATCAAGTACATGTCCCACATTTCTTTCAGCTAATTCATATCCTAACTCTAAATGTAATCTAATGAGTACAGATAATTATACAGATCAAGCATGTGCAGGGCCTTCAGGTGGTGTAACACACCTGCAAAAGACTGAAGGGATTTTATAGGCACCTACCCATGAACTGCTCTTGTTTGGAACAGATATCCTGTGTCCAGTTTGACTGCTTTGACCAAACACCGTTAATAAGGTGTAACTCACACCAGCATCTGCTATTACGATGTGCAGCCAGATTTGAACACTCCACAGATCTTGTAGCTGGTGTCCCCGTCTGATTCCTCAGGCAGTCTGCAAAGGAGCATATGAACTATGACAAGCAATTAGGCACCAGGATGACTCTGTTAACAATCAGCAGAGACATGCCTGTCTTGCTGTGTCACTGATTGCTATGGTTTCAGGGTATTTGCTCTGCAGGTAGGGGAAGAGAAGCTTTATGTGTGCTAATAGAAGTCAAGAGACTGTAAGAAACAACAAAATGAAAGATTATATTGTCCTGCCTCACAAATAATTAATCCTATTCTGGAAAATTTACCAGCTTCAATGGGAGGGAATGTGAGGGCCAGCCCTCTGGAGCAGCCTGTGGCCCATGCGCGTCATGGCAGTTTTCTGAATTTGCCTGTCCTTCCCTATCAGGGCAGCTGGCACTCACCAGAGGTAAATTCGCCTTACATTTCCTCCAAAAGGAGGAGACTTTACAATAGTTTCTGCATGCTTCCCTCCTTATTTTCTTATTTTGTATGGTTTTACCTGTCATCTAACCAAAGGGAATGAAATCCTTGCCTTAAAGGTACCTGCCGTCGATATGAGTTGTATAAGAGTACAGCACTCATTCTTCTCTCATAAGCTCTTTTGTTTTTAAATTTTCCTTTATCCTCTGTTTCACTACTTAAACTTCCCTGCCTTTTCCAAATGTCACTCAGTCTCTTCCCTTACCTATCTGCCTCCCAAACAACCAACCTAGCAAAGACAGAACATACTTTTAATGTGATTTTGATCTAGTGAATTTCAGCACTTAAGCTCTATATCATTTGATCCCAGAAACAGTTATCCATGTGGTTTGTAAGCTTAAAGCACCAGGTGAAAGACTTCTGAGACCCTTTAATTCTTTAAATTAAAAGTTAAAGCTTAAGAAGATGCAGCAATACCTCCCAGAACCTGACTCCTGATCCTACGAATTATAAACATCAAACCATACTTTTGTGCTCCTAATCTGTTCATGCTTTGTCTCTGTGGTAGCCCTCTTAGATGTGGCTGGAGCAAATAAACAATGAATACTTAATAAATCAATCATTTAACAATCATTGGACACTTAACTACCAAGAAAGGTGCTTTAAAGTCTGGAAGTTATTTTTCATCTCATGAAGATGACCAACACTGTGGACCCCCAAGGATATACAGTACAGAGACATAAAAAAGAATAGAAACATTACACCCAGAATAATCTGTATCAAATCTGCCATGAATGAAAATAACTGCCACTTAGAATTTAAAACACCCACAGAATGCAGTTTTGAGGCATATATTTTAATTGTTACTTTGCTTCATGTCATAACCTTTTGATAAACACTCCATGCAGTTTTTTAAAAGGCAAAAGGATTCTCTGAATGGTGTCAGAACGCAATAGCTAATACTCAAGTCATTTTGGCTCTGCTACTTGCTCTGTATAAATCCCACTGAAGTCAAGCCTGCTGATGCAAAGCAAGCAGCTCACGTAAACCTGTCAGGGGCCTCTGCCATTGAGCAGCAGAGTTTGTGCACATGAGCAAAAATCACTCTGCTAAGTAATGGGGTCTGAGCCATTACAAACAAATAATTATATGCTGGCTTATTGCATTTCTCTTCTCAGCATACTGCCAATTGGTTGTCCTGTGGGGAGGGATTTAGGATGTGTTCTGTAATGACACTGAAAGTGAACATTAACAATTAATGCAATTCATTATGACACTATTTTAAAATGAGTGCAAGTTGTTTTTTGAAGGGTATCCAAGCCAATCTGATTTAGAGTAACTGCTAACAGCAACTTACCCTTTTTTGTGGTGCTTAGCATTTATTGAAATAAAAATGAACTATTCTAAAATTTATGAGAATTGATTTCAATGTTTTAATGAGCTTTTCAGAAAGTGCAAATGTCTTGGGTAAACTGCTTAGCCTGGGATTCTGAAACTCTAACTGGCATTCAGGAGGCATATTTTATTCCAATATAGTTATTAAGGTCCATCAAGGCCATTTGAAGTAACTAAAGAAAAGTGTGTCATTCAGTATGAGTAAACATAAATAAAATCTTGTAGTATGAGGTGTTTCTCAGTTATCAGAAGCCTTGCTGCTCCTGTATTGAATCACAAGTAGTCACCATTTCTGACTACCTATTTACAACTTCACAATCAATTAGTGCATCATTACTGGTTAATGTAAGAGTTACAGGAAAGCAATGATATGGAAAAATAAATGCAAGCAGGAAATACACAATTATTGAAAGTCCCAAACTTGCTAATGGCTATTTCTAATTAAATATAAATGGATGAGAAATGTCTGTCTCTAATCCTCCTGTCAGATCACCACAGGGTAACAAAATGATAGATCACTTGACACAGGCAAGCAGTTTTTCGTGTAAGAAACAAGCCAGGTCATCAATTAACTTACTTGGATTCAGTGGAAAGGATCAAAATGAGTGTGAGACACAAACTCAAATATGTGAGCCTAAACTCTGGTGACAATTAATAGCCTTGCAGTCACAAGCAGGGCTTCCTGGATATATGTGAAGAGTCAGATCAGAAAATCATCACACTATCATGCTAAGAAGGTGAATGTTTTCTCTCCATCAAATAGAGTCATTAATATAATGGATTATACTATTGCCACCTAGATATTTTGAAACTTGAACACACACAAATGAACTTTTTGAACTTGCTAGTTAAGGAGTAACCCACAAGGTTCAGAAGTTTGCCATTCATAGTCAGACCCTTTTTTCAGACCCTTTTTAAAACAGGATGTCTTGGTCATTAGGAACTGAGCTCTATCCAGAAAAGCATGTAGCAAAAGATAGTTTGGTAGCACAGATCAACTAAATCTCAAGAAGTGAGCACAAGTATTTTTCCATGCTGTATCACATTTGAAACTGAACAAGTAAACTTATCTCATGGAAAAAGACTTCAGCTAGATGTCTTGTAGTTCACAGTTTCTGTGAACTACAAGAAAAGGCAAACAATAAAGGCAAAACAATAAAGGGAAAAAATGTAAATTTGAAGCGTTTATAAAATCTAGTAAAAGTAATTTCAAGTTTGGTCAATGGTTTACATTAATTCTTAATATGAAAGCTTTGGCATTTCTATGTTTTCTTCTCAATTTCCCACATTTTTCTTTTAAGGAAAAAAAATATATATCCTCCTACACATTTTAGAGTTATGCCTTTCATTCCAGCTTTACTCTCCTCTAGTCCCAGCTGCATTATTAGTTCTTCATGTTGATTTTGCCATCCAGCAGTAGGTAAACAAAGCAGTCTACATTGGCGATTACCATTTGAAAAGTAACATTCACGCTAGAAGAGAAAAACATAGGCTTCAGCTTTTGCTAAAATCCAAAATACTGACTTAATACTGCCAATGCCAATACCAAGACCAGTACAGATAGAAATTTCACAGCAAAGTCATTTAAGCACATATACCTTCTCAAGGCCTTCAACTTCCAGGAGGATGTCTTTGACCATGGAGTTGCAATGGTTTCAAACCATCAGCTTGTGTAATGCCTCTCCTATCTGGCAACCCACCATGGGATCACAAGTCAAGCTTGGAGGCCAGGACTGGAAAGAAGACGCAGAACATAAGATGCTCACCTGAATTCGGGGCGGGGGGAGTGGGTTGGGGAGGTGGAGAGAGAGTCAGATGTGAAACAGAAGGTGACACTGTGTCCACCCTACTTGGTGTATGAGCCACAGGGGAACTGCACAACTAGGGTAGAGGTTGATCCTACTACTAGAAGGGTCTGCAGAAGCCTAAGCATCTTTTATGAACTCTGATTACTGCGACCACAGAATCACAGAATGGTTTGTGTTGGAAATGACATAAAGACCATCTAGTTCCAACCCCCCTGTGGACACCCTCCACTACCCCAGGTTGTCTGAAGCCCCATCCAACCTGGCCTTGAACACTGCCAGGGAGGGGGCAGCCACAGCTTCTCTGGGCAACATATGCCAGTGCCTCACCACCCTCATCATAAAAAAATCTCTTCCTTCTAATCTAAATCTACCTTCACAGCTCACAGACTTTACAGACCATTCCTACTCCATGATCTGCTCTCTTCTGTATGTCAGGTACACAAGACCTGCATGTCACACTGGATATTGGAAATTACTCTTGGCGTCTTCCTCAAGGTCACTTCAGTGATGCTCTTCATTCGGACTACTCTGTAGTTGGCTGCAGCTGACTCCGGTACTCACTCCAACATGGATACCACATGCCCTGAATTCCTGCCTTTCCCAAATGCTTTTTTTTAAGATCATCTTGAAAATCACATCTGTGATGATACAGGCACATCTGCACAGGTTAGCATGGGATTTACAGGCAGGATAAGCCTTTCTATGTAATCAGATCTTTGTGCAGTTAAGAAGCTACTGAGCTACAGTAGTGACAACATGAGGATTTATAATCCACTCTGAGACTAAGAAGTGATAAATGATGCTATTCTGTTTGGACTGAATTGACATGGGCTATGAAAGCTCATTTACGTTGTGCCAGCTGCAGGATGGTGACAGATGAGGTACATGTGGCAACTGCGTGGTTTTTAAAACAGTCCCTCCAGCTAAAATGTAAGAAGCAACTCTCACCTCTGAGCTTATCACAGCACAGGTTCTTTCAAGACACATCTACAACCATAACAGGAGACTCACAGTATCAGAAATTCTGTTGAAAACATTCTCATACCATTGAATTGCACCCTTTGTGAAGTAAGTCACATTTTACTCAAAGATGTTCCTTCACATGCACTCTAAACCATCCCCTTGCTCACAACTTTCTCCTTGTGCTGGGAATACATTACAGAATCTGTATTTTTCTTGCTTTAGCTATAACCTTTTGCAGGTATGAAGTGGCTTAACAAGCATGGGGTAAAAAGCAGATGAGCATTTATAGCCTATGCATAAGATTCAAATGCCAGACCCTTCTCAGCCACTATTACTCACCAGCACTTCTCTCCCTCACTCCCAATTAACTAAATCTCAGATTTTTCTAGTATGATGAAAATCAAAATTAGTATCTCCTGCTCCTAAATTGCAACATGTTCCCAGCAGCTGTGTGACAAAGAACCCAAACGATATCCTATGTGAATCTGAAAAGCATTGCAGTCATCTTTCAAGTGCTAGCACTCCAAAGATAATTAGAGTCCCCAAGCAGAAAAGCACTTTATATAGGTTTTAAATCAGTGGGACAACAAGTGGAAAAAATAACAGTGATAGAAGGAAGCTGCAGGGGTTTTGTTCTAGAAGAGGACAATACTTGTAGAGTCAAAACTCAAAGTCCTGTTTTCTGCAGAATACTATCGGGGCCATGTGACTCCTAAGCAGCACCATGACAGACGATGTTGCTCTTGACTTGCTGCAAACCAAAGCTCTTCCCAAAGAGCACTCAGCTCCGGAAGGTCACATTTCTACAGGGGAAATATTCCCGTGTTCCCCACGGGCTCCTTGCACATTTGCTGTGTTATTTACCCATCTCTGTTTAAGCAATAAATCTCCTGGGGCAGCAGCTGCCTCTCATGGCATGTTGGCCCAGAAATTTGCTTTTAATCTCAGTTGAGGCTTTTAGCTGCTACTGTAAGAAAAATGATAACAGATAACTACAATACAGATGCTCTGTGGGCTCAGGAATGATCACTCTACAAGATCAGTGATTCAAATCTCTCAGATGAAGTTGATATGTTTCTTTTTTATTTATGAGTTGACAATATCCGTGTCCAAAGAGAAGCAATCAAGAATGATTGGTTTTCCTCTGGAGGAATAGATGCCTAAATTCCATTTTAACCCAAGCTTTTGTTGTTGGCTACAGTTTGCAGATCCTTAGAGAGACACGATTTTTTTGTTTGTTCAACTGATAATTAAACATAATACCAGGCAAACATGGGGAATCAGGAAAATTTAGAGGTAATTCCTCCAAAATATTTCTGCTGAAAGCCATGCAGATAATACCTCTCATTTGTTCTTTCTACCCGCTGACCCAATCAATACACTGAGCAATTTAAAAGGTACCTGATGCCAGCATTTGTGGGTACAGACAGGCAGCATACTTGATGCTAGAAAGAGCAAAGGTGATCAATTTGGTGAAGGATCAGAATAAGCATCCTTCATTTCTCTTTAATGATTTCTACCCAATAGGCCTCTTGCAAAATGCACTTTTAAAAGTCTTTCCATGAAAACAGGACTCTCAAAAGGGATTATCAGCCCTGAGGCATGAGATGCACAAAAGCCATACTGGCAAAGCAGAATCTTGAGAAAAACTCACATTACCTGTTTCCTAGCAGCTCCTCCTCCCCCATCACCTTCAGAAAACATTAACCTCTAAGCTTACTCAGCCTGTCAATTTCTCAAACTGCAAGCAAAGGGGAAGTTCCAAAGTTTGGGTAACCAACAAGCAGATTCTGAAGCAGCAGTGCTGGGACCAGATAAAAGGTCCTGTCCCCTCATTACCATTCTTCCAAAACAGGTAGCCTCACGGTATCTTGGTCTGGAACAAATGACCCTTGGTCCATAAAGCACTCCCTGGGGACACAGTCCTCAGTCTTACTCAGCTATACAGCAACATCTACCCTGCTGCCTTGGCAGCAGTCTCCTGATGATTTATTCAAAGCAGTGCCCACTGCACATTTACTGGAATGTTCTTAGCCATTTCAAGCAAAGGAAAGCATTTAGCTTATTCTAATGTTCTAATAAAGTTGGAGATCAACTGCTACATGGAGACAGGAGTCGTGAATGATTCTGAAATACTGCCCTTTGGTTTTAGCTTAAATCAGAACTTAAACTATTATGAGAAAAAATAACTTTGCCACTGGACAATAGATACAGCCAATGCATTATGGGCTCAAGTTTCTTTCTGCAGGCTGTTTTCCTTCTCTACCAAGCTTGTGAGCACATACACAGTACACACAAAGCACATCATAACAACCCTGAGAATAGAGGGATCCTGGCTTTGGAGGAGTTAAATAGGACAATGACTGTAGTGGAGAAAAAGTTACATGTGAAGAGGGCTGTGTTTGGGTGATGCATCTTGATTTAAAGTAAGATGAGCTAGTCAGAAGAAGTTGAATTCATTTGGGGTCACCAATGCAGGTAGACATCTGGTACTACTACTGCTCTGCTGCATCACACAGAGTTCTCAAAATAGGAATCTCAACAGACTTGGCATGCCTTTGTATCCCTCTGCAGACTGGCAGCCAGGAGGGAATTTTGGCAATAAGAATCAATCACAGAACAAGCTCCTGCCCCCACACATGATAAACCCATTTGAAAGTGCAATTGAGACCGATTGATGTCAAATTTCATGACAGGTGGCTTAAGGCAGAGCTCCACACATGAATAACAATTGCTCTGCAGAACGCAGCACTGGCTTTGGTATTTTTTCATTACATAAAAAAAAAGTTCTAGGATGGGTTAAGTAAATGACACTGCAGAAAGGAGAAGCAGCAATGGTTATCTGCAGTGAAAGGTGGCTGTACTCTACTCCCTTCTGCCCAGTCCTTCCATGCTGGAGAATATAGGGGCACCCCTCATTTATCTCCTGTGCTGTTTATTCCATCTATTCTTCACAGAATCACAGAACGACTAGGTTGGAAAAGACCTTTAAGATCATTGAGTCCAACCATACCCGTCCTCTACTAAACCATATCTCTGAGTAAGTATCTCATCTATCTCTTAAAATTCACATTCTTTTTTAAAAAATTAACAACTGCATAAGAGGAAGTCATCAGTGAAATCATGCATTTTTCTATGAAGAAGTCTAACTTTGCTCACTTTAAGGCGTAACCAAACTCTTGTCTCCAGGAGTTCTGAAGAGACTTTCTTTAGAGGGCAAGCTTTCACACGAGTGAAGTTTCGCTCTGCCCACCTCCAGGCCCAGGGACAGTAACTTGAAAGCAGGTAAAACGCGTCAAACCACCAGTTCACACAGGTCAATATTGTCTCCCTTATTGTGAATACAGAGGTAGGCTGTTCTGTATCCTCTCTGTTATTATTTGTTATCCCCTGATATCAGTTGATTTTTCTCGTTTTTTTTCCACTTTTCCTTTTTTAAACCTCCCTGCCACAGAAGACTTAATTGTTTCCCTCCAGCCGGGACTGGAGAGAAGAGCACAGGAACAGAGCAAAGAGCCAGACTTTTCCACAGGGGACGGAGTCCCAGCCTCACCTTCCCCCTGAGTTTGCAGTATCTGGGTTTACTCTCTGCAAAGCAGATGTTTTCCTGCTGCGCATCAAGCCAAGTGTGAATACAGACTGCAAACCACGACCCAAATCTATAATGGATGAGTGCTGAAAGTGTTCAGAGGCACTCCATTAATATTTTAGTTAGAAATAGGTAATAATTCAGCCTATGAATGCAATATACATAAGAGTTGCCTGTTACACAGGCAATGAACAGGTGTGGTATGGTAAATCAACAGAGCATTTAGCATTTTGTCTCTCTTTTTCCAAAGAATGCCTAAGCTTTCTTTATAACTTTTCATTACAAAGGAAAATAAAGTGTCTTCACTCTGGTAAAGCAGTTTAGACTCTGCTCCCACTCATTTCACAGTGGGGTTGGGGAACATCAAGGACTTGCATGGACTCTTACATTTGAATTTTTTCTCTGTGTCCATCAACAGAAAAGCTTTATTTTAATCAAAGCAAACGACATTGTTTCATTTTGTTTGGATCTCATCAAATGAAAATTTCATTGACAAATAAAAAGCAAAACCAGACAAGAGTTTGTAAACAATGTCCATCATTTCTAAAACTTAAAACAGGTACAACATTTCTTTTCTATATAGTGTCACCCAGAGGATTTTTGCTTCTGAGATTTCAGTTATTGAAAACTACAGGTAAAACTTCTCTGAGCTTTCAGTACTTCACTATAAAGCAGTTCGAGAAAAAAAGCAGAATGAGCAGCCAATATTTGCATTCAAGAAATACTTTGGGCATGCCAGGGGAATACCAAAACTCCTAAACTAGGAAAATAAGAAAAGTGCCATGTCTCTAATACAGAAGAATCTTTTAAAAAAATATTTGGGATGAAGCTCTCACTTTTCTACATTCCCTGTCTCCATGGATTTGGGCTGACCTCTATCTTGTCCATGTCTTACAGAAAATATTTTTAAGTGGCACTTCAGCCTTAGGAACAATCTTCCAGTCTATACACTCCACATGCAATTTCAGTTGGTTTTCATCTGTCTTGTCAAAACTTGCATGGTCTCCTTCACTCAGTTACAAAATCTTGAGTAACTTCACTGAAGATAACAGGATGATCACCGTTCAGATCTAGGCTGTGGCAGCAGTTCTGTCACTTGACCCACAACAGTCAAGAAAGAACCTGCCCAGAGATTCCTGCTAGGAAGCAATCTCCCATTTCTCCTATTTGACTTGCCATTGACTTCCTAAGTTTAAAAATGCCAAGAATAACAAGTGAGGTGGTGATTACAGGGATGGCTTTTGTCTATTTTAAAAATCATGGCCAAAGACTGCTACTGGTCCAATGTCAGCTTTATACACATTAACAGAGGTAGATAGGAATATTTTTTTCTTTATGGAAAATTCAACTGGAGGGAAGACCAGTACTATGACAAGATCAGGCATTTACTTACATAAGGTAAATCAAAAATCTGCATCTTGAAGTCTGTATTTGAGCACTACATCTGCTTTTATATTCCAGAAAGCTGTAAGGGCACCAAGGATACAGGCAACCAAATGCTCCAGCACAGATATCACTATTAAAAAGAATCAAAGTAATACATACCAAGTACTAAAGTTCAGAAAAAAAAAAAATCAGGACATGCCAGTGTAATTTGTATTCCTGTGCATTAAGACAGAGTCTTCTAAAACATGGTCTTACACTATTTTATTGAACATTCTTCATCCCACTGTTACAGATCCTTTACTCTTCTCACTAAACACCTACAGACTCCAGAACCTACTAAGATTACTTATCATCACTGCAAATCCTAAATGGAATACAACACAAAAGATTTCCATTTGGGCACTTCACGCATTACTACAGCATTGCTCTGCATCAGATAAGGCAAGGTCTGATGTGTCAGACTAGGTGTCACTTTTACAGTATTCTATACACCCAGTGAACTCGCCCCAACCGTAAATACACAGGAACCCAAGTGCCGATGCAGGTCAATCAGCTGGAGGACAAAGCAACAGGTATGGACAGGGGGAAGTAACCAGCTTCAGAGGTGGAAGATGCAACATGAAACCCTTAGGTTGGTCTGTAAGAACACGGTTTGAGTGACTATCCACGGGGATAACTGGCACCTCCAGCATTACACTAGGCAGCTTTGAACACGGAAGACAGTAGCCCCCTTTCCTGCAACACTAATGGCCTGCAGAGATGTGGAAACAGATACGAATCTGCCAAGAGACAAGCTATTGGTATCCTTCAGCAAGGATACAGCAGAAGTTCAAGCTGTAGTTATGACTTAGCCCCCATTTTGCTCCAGAGTACATGAAAGACCATGCAACAATGGTGGTCAGTGGCGAAAAACAGCAATCCAGCAGTAACTGGGCATCAGGTAAGCTTAAGCCCAAATAATATCCATTTGTCATCTGACTTCCAGGAGCCAGACGCCTGCGTCCCTAATGGCATCTTCAAAAGTCTCCCCAAAGTAATTTCTCAGAAGTCTGCAGTTACTCAAGCACCAGTGCCCCCCTTCACCATGTTAAGATGGTGAAGTGCATTATTTATGGATTCAAATGGCACATTCTTCTTCCAAAATAATAATTTTATAATTGGGATAATGCCCTTGATTGTGCGCTATGACATAGAGTAACACTTGGGTAGTAAATAACTCTTGGCTTTCAGCCATTTGATCAATCGTCAGAGCTGACTGAAGACTTACCATCAAGGCATTCAAGAATAATTAAACTTTTAAAATAACTGAAAAATTTTGCAGTAATACTAATCTTCCTTAAAATATAGCAAATTTTTAGGTCAAAAGAATTAAAATCAGTCTTTTTCCTTTTTCCAAACTTCTGCAACAATGTACAAAGCAGTTATGAAAAGCATTTCCACCTTTTCTCTGCATTAACCTCTTCCCATTATTAATCCCTTCGTGTAAGTAGACAACTGTCAAATTGCATAGGCAATAGTACTAGTGTTCAACCTGCTGCAACTCTGGGAAGTTTTCCGAAATAAGTTAAGAAAAGGTCTCTAGATTCCCAAGAATACGCTTAAAAATGTGAAACAGGGAAAACAGAATCAATTTGGTGTCTAAAAGAGAAAGTTATGACTATGATAAATTTATTGTGTGAGTCCACATGGCATCTCAGTGGCTGCATAGCCACAGTAAAATATTGTTTGGCATGTTAATTAACTCAGAGTTAATTAATTTTGAGGTAACACAGCTTTTAGAGAAAATTTTGCAGTGCTGAGCCCTGGTTTTGTTAAGCTGAAAGAGCAGAGAACCCTTTCTTCTTATGAATTTTGAAGTCATTTGCTATACAGGAAAGCTTCACACACCACCACCCCCCTTTGATTTTCAAGTCTAATTTGGAGACATTCTCCTTTTGATAAATGTATGAGCAGTGTCATACCACCCTGTACTGAAAAATAAAAATTCAAATCCAGTCCTAAAAAAAGCCTTGCAGAAGCAGACTCAAGGTCAGGAACTCTACTACTGAAATATCACATTTGTGAAAGAACAGATCAACAGTTACAAATGCCTAACACCCAGTACCAAAGACCTGTGCAAGGGGGAAGAGAATGGCTCAGACACCTGTGACGACATACAGATATGCCTCTTCAGGCTAGCCAGCTCTAGCACCCTTTGAATGTAATACATCACTGACTCTCAGTACTACTTAATAGCAAACTCTCACCTCTTGGTAAACCCCACACAGTTTCTCATTAGTAGAATTGTAAAGATCTTTTCCCTTAAGTATCTAACATCTGTATTGGCAGGGCTGAGCATCCAAACAAAAGCAGATGCATCTCCTATGAAGTTTTCAATACCTCAAGGCATTTAATAGCTTCTATTTTAGTATTACTGAGCAGAGCCTGATTTGCATCTGCTGCCATTTGCCTGTGTGGGCAGGTGCTTTATTTACCCACTTATAAAACATGATTATATTTACACATTATTTACATCACAACACTACTTGGTTAGATGGTTTCAACAGAGCAAGGAGTCTCCAATTCAACAACACTGCAGAAGAAATCCCCTACATAAAACTGGGATTTAAGCATGGAAAGATTCAACAAACAAAAGAATCCCCAAAACATTGTTCCATGTGTGACTTGCTGGCAGGGCCAGATGCTCCCCTTTCTCCTAACATCTAAAGATGTTAAATAATGAAGACTGAGAAGGAAGCAACTAGCAAAAGAGAGCATTATGAAACAAAGGCTCAAAATATGTGGCTAGATAGTTTCCTGACGTTAGAAATTTACACATAAAAAAGGGAATACATCTTTGTAAATGAAAGCAGAGTCAGAGATAAAATAATTCAGTGAAGTAACAGTAGTAGCAGACATCTGTCTGAGTTAGCAGCCCGGCTGTAGTATTGACTAGCAAGCGGCTGCTATTTTTCAGCTCAGTTTTCTGATCAAATTAGTAAGCTAAAGAAAAGAAATCACAGTAAATGCAACAATTTAAAGCAAAGGGTTTCTGCAGGTTCCTGCTCTAGCAAGGAAGCAAAGAGGGAGGAAAACTATTAATCAGTGGTAGCATTGCCTTTTGCCTTATTGATGGAAAAAAAAATCTCTTTAAAATATCAAAAATAATTATTTGGACATTTTAATAGTAATGATGCTGAAAAACACCACAAACATTCCTGACTGATTAATGTGATCTTTTAAAATACCATGAGAAATGTCAATTACGTGCAAATAACAGTAAAGTTGTGATAGCAGGACTGGGAGCTTGGTGATTAGCACTGTTACTACTGGTTCCCTTGACCTCATGTAGTAAACCTAAAAACACTAGTAAGCATTTGAGCTGGGTAAAGATGGTGAAAAGAGTGCACTTCCTGGCAGTGCATGAGTTTGAATAAAGACAGTAGAAACCAAATCCATCAAGCAGAGGGCTGTCCTGCAAGACCTTACAAGGAAAATAGCAGCTTGTTTTCTTGCTTTTTCCCTTGTAGTTTCTCTTATCCTACAAGCTTCCTCAGAAGTAATATGAGCTCATCTCCTCCCTAAAGTTTCAGCTTAAATACCCCTGCCTTAAAGAAAGAAAAAAAAAAAATCTAATTGAAATACTGTGTTTGTATCTTCTAAACTGTGCCATTGAGATTTCCCAACAGGAGGAACTGCAAAGCACAACCCCAACACTCCTTGAACATGAGAGATATTGGCCCTTTCCTTCCCTCCTGAACATAACTACAGTGAGTGAGAATCCGGCATTCAAACCTTTCCAAAATGCATTTGTTTAGTATTTCATTGTGTGAGAGGTCAGGCATCCTATGGTGTTTCCTTGCAGGAATTTTGCACTGGTTCTGGTTTCCAGAAGGCCAGAATGCATCAAGCAAACCTCTTTGAAAATACTGCAGAAATTTAGATAAATAGACTATTTCTGAAAAGATAAATCTAATCCTATCTCACAGATTTGTATGGTTTTAGGATGTTAAATAAGTTTTTAGAGTGCTAAATAAAGGTTTAGCTTCAGAAATGAGTTGCCACCCTTTCCCAACTGCTTTTCTAGACTCTGGAGTCTGGTGGTGGTTTGGTTTGCTTTTTATCAATGAAATCTTCCCTTAGCTGAGCCAGTTTGGGCCAGCTGCTGTTCCACATTTAGTGAAGAGGTAAATGACCAGTGCAGAGTACCAAGAGACTGCATATGCAGCTGAGGTCAGCTGCAATGAAAGCCACGCATTTGACAAAGCATCATCTGACTCCAGTGAAGAACCCCTGCCAAACTGAGTACTGGGCCAGGATTACACACACCTGCTGGCTGCCTCCTGCTGTCCCAGATACAGCAGACAGCCCAAGTCAAACATCACCAACAAGCAGTGGTGCAAACACACAGGAACTGATGTAAGACACCGGGGGCTTCTTCTATAGGGGAGCATGTCCTGGCTTTGTATAAGGGTGCATAGTCATAAGTGATACCAGCGGCTCTGTGTGGATTTACTTGGATCAGGATCTCACTGCCAGGCACATCTGTCGATCTACTTACATGGGATTACACCAGCTAACCCTGGCTGTTCAGAGCTGTGCAGACTACAGTTATTTTGAAAATCCAAGCTTTGTGGCCAATATCTTCAAGGGCTGACACAGAATTGAGCTACACATTCTCATGCTTCCCCTGAGCTGTGGAGTCTATCCTCATGTGTGCTCTTCAGCCTCAGCAAACCCCATCTGAGTCACGCCCTCTAAGGATGAGAAGCTGAGCACTACTGGCAACTACTCTATCTGCTGCCTCAGGAACCAAAGGATGGCATTTGGCTCACTTCCCTGCTTCTGACTGCAGCCAAATTCAGATACCTTGGGAGGAAGAAGTGATCAGGGCAAGCAAATACGAATTTCCACCTCCCAAGCGCTCTCTCCCAGCCTCCTCCATTGTGACTGCTGCTTGAGGGAACACATATTGTTGGCTCCTACAGGTTTATGTGAGAGTGTGTGAGCCCTTGAATTGAAAACAGGGATTTGTAGAGTAATCATCCTATGGGCTGCATCATGCATTAAAGCTGGAGCAAGCAGAAGTGAACATCCTAACACAGGCACACAACAAGGAGAAGATGGCCAGACTCTACAAGACACGGATCAGCAGGTCACAGGAGTGGGCTTGGGACCCTGAGAAGTTGAGACAATGCCTTTCTTTGATAAACGTATCAAGTTCTCAGGTGTTTCCTTAAATAGTATTGCCTCTGCTCAGGTATGGGAACATTTCCTGCTAAGAGCCACAGATAACTTACACAGGCCCTGGGCTCAATTAGCTGCAGCTGCTGCATCCCATGCTGTTACTGCACTGTGCTCCCACAGTTCTGCAGAACCTCTCACTGAACAAACTCGAAAAACTACTAACTGCCTCCTGCTTTATGACTTGACAAGCCCAAGCATCAACAGCCTTGGATCTTACATGATGCCTGGACAACTTAGGCACAGAGCGGGAGATGTTCTTTGACTTCAGTGATTCTTGCTACAGCGAACTTGCCAGCACTTTAGGTTTGCACAGCTGTTTGTTTCCCAGCAAAGTGAGGATGCAGAGGGTTCCAGTCATGGTCATGTTTTGCTTATACCTGAGGCACATATGTGGTATTTTGTATAATGACTTTTGGCCTCCCTAAGCCCCCAGGCAATAAGGAAATGTCATTCTCCTGATTTTCCTATAATAGAAATAAAAACCAAAACACTGTAATGGCTGAAGGTTAGGGTCAGGAATTTCTGTTGCTTATAGTCATACAAGTAGCTGTAAAGTTATTTCTGATTGTTTTATAGCTGCTTTTCTGGAAAAACACAAAAAGAGTTGGAGCATTAATGAATCTGACCCTACAGATCTTCACACGGGCCTCCAGACAAAGGTTTTATAGTTTTATAGACCCTTCATTTCCCCTAAGTGCTGTTCCTAGTCTTCCCTGCTTCTCTGCCTCTTGTAACTCACACTTTATGGCAGCAACAGTGCTAACAGAAGCTGTCAGCTGGTACCTAGATAACATAAATGCAAAAGGAAATCAAACACAGCTTAAATGTTGCTACAAGCCAAGCTTGATAGATATGTCTGCTTTGGACACAGTGGCAAAACTCTA
Source organism: Hypotaenidia okinawae (assembly GCA_027925045.1). Lineage (NCBI taxonomy): Eukaryota > Metazoa > Chordata > Aves > Gruiformes > Rallidae > Hypotaenidia > Hypotaenidia okinawae. The sequence continues at coordinate 15,337,159 of BSDF01000003.1, read as the reverse complement.
ATTGATACAAATGAAATCAACATTTCCCATTCAGTACTTTCCTAAAAAAAACCAAACCCCTTACACAGATCCAGAATACCACCCTGGACTTCTTCATGAGTACACAGATAAATGGGACCTACTGTAGCAAAACCAGTAAATATCCAGTTAGCAAATGGACCTTTTCGTTTGCAGCAGAATTTGGATGATGTCTCTGATTTGCCTCTGAGTGGTCAAAGTGCTCTCAGTGGTCAAAGTGCTCTGTTGGACACATCTCCTCATGGTGAAAAAGTAATGTAAGAAAAGGGTATGCACAATGCAGACACATGGAACAAGACTGCTTACCATTTAGAGGGTCTTGGGATATTTAAATTGATGCAAGCCTGTTGTTTACTCTTTGCCTGTTGTTCTGTATAACCCCCCAATATTTGTTAGAACAACTTATTGCTAATAATGAGAATCCAAACAGGAAATCAATACAGACTCATTTATGAAAGAAAAAGAAAACAAAATGTTTACTTCCACTTCTGATAAATGACCAGGCAGGCAAAGCTGAAGGATCAATGAATGTCAAATGAATATCTGAGGCGCTGAAAAATAAATTTCAGTGAATTACAGCAGGTTCACCTAAGAGGATGATAAGTGTAGCTTCATTTTTCATTCCTACCTGGCATGAAAGAAGATTATACACAGTGAAATCACCAGATGAAACTACAATGCATATGTGACAAGCTTATTAACTTGCATTTCTGTCAGCTTGCCTAATTTAGATAAAAAAAGATTAATTGTTATACAGTCCCCCCCTTGTTTTGAATAAAAGAGTTCTGATTCGAGCTATTTTAGTATCTTTATTTCTCCTAATTCCCTTCTGAAAAAGAGCTTAATTGATCTTAACCTTACTCCACTGATGTCATGGCAAATATCTATCATGCAATCGCTTTTCCACAACACTGCCCAGGTCACAAGACTAATAAAGGCAGACCACATGGAAGTCCTGCACACGTTTCATGATACTGCAAAAGAGCTCCTATCACAGGGCACCCTGAAATAATTTCCTTTTTTTACTTTTTCCTTTCTGCTGTTACTTGTTCTTCATTTCTGAACATCATCCATCATCATCTTAATGTAACACTCAGCTCACACTTGTTGGACTTTTTCCCTATGACTTTGAAGATACATGGTGGGGTCATTCTCTCCATTTATAGGTGGGGACACTGTAGCGGGTACTCAGTGTGACGGTGAGGAAAGGCTTAGGCAGCATCGGACCCCTTCCAGAGTACAGGACGAAGAGGATGACAAACATTAAGATACAAAATATAAATAAAAAGTAGGGGAATGGAATAGCTACATTGGGTGGAGCATTTCAGGAAACCAATATTTTGAGTACCTATAATACATAAAAAGCATAAACTATGTAATTGCCCCTAACACTTTTTGTGACATCACCGTATGTTACTCATGTCCCCACCATGGTGTTCTCCACTAAATGGTAACCACAGAAACCAGAAACCAAACAGAAAATGAGCTCTCAGCAATAGAAACCTGGTGATAGGGCTCAGAATGATACTCCATGCATTTGTTATCTGAGACTGCCAGAAAGAGAGAAACTGAGAGAAACAGGGCTGATATAAGCTGCAAAATATCAAAGCCCAAAACTAGAAACAGCATCTGTGACCAAATTCTGAAGGGAGAAAAGCAAAGAATTACCCCATAAAATAGCTTCAGAAGACAAGGCTGAGGTTTTTCCTCTGTAAACACAGCTCCATTATTTAATCTCTCTTAAATGTTGAATACAAGCTGTCAGCAGAGAGATGGTTCTAGAGAATACTTAGCTCTGTGTGGTTAGTGGTCTGTAAGCTGCCCACACAGTCAGCAGTTACTGCTTGTGGCAGAGCGCTTAGCATTTGCACTCAAATGGGAATGAGATTCATCTCCTTGTTACACAACCAAAAATAGCCCTTCTGGTCTCACAGACAGCTAGGGTTTATGGAAGAACTTACTTTATATACTTTACATTCTATTTATTTTAATATATTAATATTTAGGGTAAATAAAAACTACATTAAAATACAATTCTTGAACAAAGTTCCACGTGAACAAACTTTCACATCTACCCATACATACAACCTTTACAGGTAAAACCACACACATGTTCACTACTGTCTCGAGGCAAGAAATGCAATGTTTTCAACCTGATTTAGTTTCCACACAGGTAGATTCACTTATCTTCTATAAAAATTAATTTTAATTAAACAGACAGATAACAGAGAAGCGCTTCCAGCTTGTGATTTCATAGCTCTTGCACTCTCCCTTATTCAGCAAAGCCTGAATTTTCTTGTATATGTGGTAGGGGAGAAAATTTCTGTTTGCATTTGTTTGAAGTCAAAAAAAGAAAGCTTTTAAGAGTTACCATAAAAAAGCCAGCATGGCTCACGAGCTATCACACATTTGCTACATTTATCGCATGCTGGGTTTGGTGGTTGGTTTGGTTTGGGGTTTTTTAAAATATTGGTAAATTTTCAGCCTGCAAACATTTCCACTTCACTAAACTGAATCCATTTGCAGTTTTCTTAATTTTGTATCACAGTTCTCACCCCACAGCTCTCCACCTCATTTCAGGGATGAGCTTACCTGACTTCATCCCTTCTCTCCAGACACAGTAATTACCACCCATGGGAAGTCAAGAGGGCAACTCCTTGCAGAAGCCCTAAGAATGACCAATTTACGAAATTGAGTAACAAACAATAATTACATTTTCCCCAGAGCCCTCAGGTTTAGGAGCTTAAAGTTTCTTCTGTCCTGTTTAAATAAAAAATGAGTCTGTCACAGGTTTCTAGGAGCCAGTGCTCTGACAAACACACTAAAGATTTCTGCTGAAGTCATTTGTGTTGGCAGCTCATTGCTTCTTGTTTTCTTTTCTCATTTCATACCCAGCCAAGATGCCCAAAGTATACAACACTCAAGTTAATTTTCTGATGCACATGGCACTGGCAGAACTTCAACAGAAGCAGTTTAGACAGACACTGAATGTTTTTGAAAAATCCCATTTTTCAAATGCAGGATGAAGTTTCACATTAATGGGGATTGCTGCAGCTTAATAGGAACAAGTCCTGCATCTGGAAGGGAGATAGCAGAAGTAATAATTGTATCACAGCTCTTAGCCCCCGTCAGGTTTGTAATAGCAAGAGTTTTTTTATCTTTTCAGTAAATGCAGAGAGTAATTCATGTTTGTGTAACACATTAGAAATTTCAAATGGCATCTAGGTAAAGATAAGCAGTTTTCTCCCTTCAGTTAATTAATGCTGCTACGTGCCCCCTCACATGCACCAAGGGCTACACTGGCTCCTCCAGCATAGGGCACATGCTGCTACGTGAGTAGGCACCACAGCCCATGGAAAATCCCACCAGCACATCAGGGCTGAATAGACTGTTAAATTGGAGGGCAAGGAAGAGCTCCTATGTTTCACCATTTAGGGTGCGCCCCAGCTTTTCCTACGCATAGAAACTGCTTCTGAAACATATATGGTGGAGAACAAGGGGACCGTGCACAGGCACAAGTTGTGCTACTTTTCCTGGGCAGTGTCTTTTTAATAGATAGTTTTTATTGGAAGGTATTGATTTATCTTTAGCAAAATTAATCACAAAATTCTGTTTTGAGGAATTTCTCATTTGACTTTTAAACTATGAAGTTATAGAAACAGGTTTTATTCATATTTTTTTAAACACCCTGCTTCCTTTCTGCTTTGAAATCACTTTTTGTTTAAAAATTAAGTGTTAGAAATGAGAGACCAGAATTGAAGCTAATTGTTTCAAACCTAGTCAGATTATTTATTTTTTATAATTCTTTTCATCTTATGAAAAAGCCTGGCACTGATTTTTCACCTCAAATCATAAAAACAAGGAAAACGTTTCTGGCTACTCCATTAAAAATGTGTGAAAGTACTCTATTGAATATGAATCAAAGAATATGTAGTCTCAAAAGAAACAGATATCTGTCTTTTGATCTGTGCTAAAAGAAGTGATGAAAGCATTTAATGAAAAACATCCATTTGAAATGGAAAAGAAAGAACTTGTATAAAATACTGGCTAAAAACCCCAGATATCAGCTACAGAGTGACAGTTTTGAAACCAAGTATTATGTTAGCTAGGAATAATTCCCACTTTTCAAAACCTGATTTTATAAAGATTAGCTCAGCTACACCCACAGAGATGGGTGCTGCAGGCAGCTTGCTCTAATAAGTCTGTGAATGATTTATTACCTTTCATTGATCCTCAGAGAAACATGGTTTGCAAGCGTAACACAGACTTTTGCCACTATTCTGGATGCAAACGCTACTTATATTCCCCTCTTCTCAGCCTAGGATGGAATAAGAAGTCGTTTTCTCCCTCACACAAGCACTTCCTAAACATAGCAGCTGAAATACAGAGAAATTCCCCTCTGCAAAGGGATGCTCAGGCTCAAGCCTTGGATTTATTCCAGTGTTATATGGTACAAGGTTTGTCTAAGATGCCCTTGATCTTGGACAATTTCCAGCCTGTTTGATTTCCTGGGGCCACAAGTCATGAATTAATACCACACACAGAGCAGAAGAGATCTCACTCTTTGTGCACTCTATTCAATGACTCTAACATGACTCAAGCCTTGCCACTGCAAGATCCCCCATCACTCACACACTTATTTAGCAGAGCTGTATGGACTGAAGGAGTTCAGCTGAAAGAAAACACAGAACACTAAAAAAAAAAAAAAAAATTTAAAAAGATGTGGGGGCAAAGTAAAACTCTGAAATAGCCTGACTCTGGTTATGCTGCTCTGTGCAGCATTGTACCATCACAGACCTGAGGATACTCCCCTGTTGGTGTATCCATGCAGGATGTCACATCACATGGATGTGCATCAATAACCCCATTACAAACACTAGTGTCCCTTCTAGCCTCAAAATACTGGGGTGTCTGCTCAAGACCAGTGCTAGTGATAAAGGCAGGAGGGAGGGCTCAGGGCACAGAAATTCTTCAATCAGTCCCAGTGGAGAGTGTTCTCAGATAACTGGCTTCCTTAGTGCCTAATAACAGCCTTAGTGGTTGTTTTAATGCTGTGCTTACTCAGGTTCTTGATTTTTCATGAGAAACCTAGGCATGTTTCATATAAGGCAGAGTCCACTGCTCAGAGTGTCTCAATGCAGCTCTGCCTGGATATTCAGGGCACTCTTCAGTGGGAACCTGTTTGGACATACCCTCGATGATTAAGGAGCTCAGGTAAAAACAGCAGCATATCCTGAATCCCAGTGCTTATTGGTATGTTCTGGGGCCTTTAAGTGGCTTAAAAAAAAAAGTAGTAAATCAATGGCATTAAGTGCCCAAACAACCTACATGCTTGGGAAAAAAATAAGTATAAAAGAAGAAAAGGAAGAATTTACACTACAGCTATACACAGATTCCCAGGCATTGGCAAAGGCATTTCAAAGATAGCTGGAAGTGAAGACAATTCTGAAGGATGGTCTTGTTGCCCCTGTGGTTTTAACATCCTTGGGGGTGAACAGGTAAGTGCACTTTGATACTTTTTGATTCTAAGCCTGCCTGTGACCATGTACCCATATTAGCAGAAAGGATACATGCACTCTGAGGAAGAAATTTGCTCTGCTGACACTTCTAGGGCAGGCAGGCAAGAACAGGCCTGGCTGGTGAGTTGTGCAACTGCAGTTACCACAGCACTGCTGGGAGGTAAGACACATTTGCTTGGGCACAGCAGCACACCAACCCAATTGTTCAGCTTCTGGACTGAGCTGGTTCACATTAATGTGAGATCAGAGCCTGGACTGAGCAAATGTTTGACTGCCCACATGTTCCTGCTGAGGCACAGCCTGCTCATTACCATCTCCACACCAGGCATGATCAGGAAAGAAAGAATTGCTTAGTGCAGTGGATATACTGGTTTGGCAAAACCATAGGTTTTTGCCAGCATTCAACCCTTTAAAACACTGTCTAAACCCACACACCACAAACCAGGGCAGAGAGAGAAGCATTCCTGGGCTATAGAGCTCTGATGTAGCTTCAGGAATTTAGAATTTCTACCTGCAGCTTGTGGAAAGTGTGAAGAGCTATAGTACTCCCTATAGGATAGGGAACCCCCAAGCCCTTCACTGAGGGAGACACAGCACTGGCATTATGAATTTTTGTACAGTCCTTGTATTTTCTATTCTGGCAAAGGGCCTTCAGTCCTGCTGATGGAAAAACATATGTTTCACCTAGGCAGAGATAAAAATAGAAGAGGTATTTTAGTGGCCAGCAGTCACAAGTGCAAGGTATTTTCCAATCATTTTATTTCTGAGTACCCATTTACTATAATTCCACACAGTCTGTTCTGTCTGACTAGTATCATGGTGCTCCTGCTTTCTGGGACATTAGTGCCTGCTCCAGCCAAACAGAGTTCAACACGTAATCAGAATTAAAGGACGCAAGTGCCTTCTTTAGAGTCCACTTACCATTTCATGTGCACACTAAGAGTTGTGAACTGTTCATTGATGGAAACCAAGAGTACCATCTCACCATCCTCAACACAACAATACCAACAGCAGATGAATATGCCTCCTTAAAACAATTTTAGAAATCAAGGTCAGCTTGTGCCGAGCAGAGGACATTACATCCATTCAGTAGATAAATACTTATGCTACTCTTTCCATTGTCCTCTACAGCTAGATACCAGCAAGAGGGATGTGTCTTCTGCTGGGGTAAGTGAAAAATATCAACTCTGAATATTTGCAATATTTTGGAAGATATCATAAAGGAAAACCACAAAAGGGCTTTACACATCTAGTAAGTAAATACTTTGCAGGTACTTATAAGTGAGGAAAATATTTTTTAAATGACAATATTTTAAACTTATTTTTAAAAATGCAAAGTTAATGATTTTTTGAAAGGGGATTAAATGCAAGACCCCAGAATGCAGTGTATTATTTCCACACTGTCAGACAGACTGATCCCCTGGCAATTCTCAAGGCTCTTTGCACTCAAGGCTTTTTGTTGCACGAGAAGATCGGAGGAAGGAGTATGGCAATAGCATTTCTTTGGTGAAGAGAGACTGAGGACACCATGCAGGAGACTGACAAATAGGTGCCAACATGCCCTCAGGCCTACGTGATATGCCAGACTGTACTGAAGTTAAATCAGATCAAATTAACACTTGCCAGCCCTGCCAGATATCTTTCACAGAACTAAAAGATGTTCATCAGTCTTTGCTGTTAAAGCAAAGCCATTTTGTTTGTTCTAGGGCATCTTAACAGGGTTAACAGGAGAATGACTACAGAGCCCAGGGACACCACCCTGAAGAACCAAGGAAGACAACAACGGAGAGCCCTTAAGCCTATTGAGGATAATCAATGTTGAAGACAGTTTAGCAATACTATAATTTCATATTGTTTTCCAATGTTATCATTGGTCATCATATTGTAGTTGTAGTACTGTTACAATTAATCTTTCTTTTTGCTATTCAACCTAAGAAACTCCAGAAAACCACACATTCCAGCCTCAAAAACCCTTTTTATTCCCCTCATTTTTGTCACTGCTACCTGGGTCCTACGTAACTTCTAACTACAAGCATTTCTATGCTGAAATCCCTGTCAATCAAGTGTGTTAAATCCAAAGTTTCCCCCTTTACATTTTTTGCAAAATTGTAGCACTACAGAGTTGACAAAGAAGGACTGAATGAAGCAAGTGTTGGGGTGGGTGCCCAGACAGCCAATTTCACCTCTGCCAGGCCTTTATGACTGCTCTAACACCCAGTGCATTCCTGCAGGAATACCTCTCAGTCCAGCCTAACGCAACCGCAAGCCCAAAAAAACCTGTGGCAAGCCTAGGTGAGATTAGTACAGCTCATTATTTTGTAATAAGCCATAGTATGATCAAGAGAGAAAATATCAAGATCCAGAATTGGCAGAGAAAAATGGGCGAAAGTTTCTGATTTACTGGAAAGTAAATTTAAGGAACGCATACCTTGCCAGAAAATTGTAGTTACCAGTTTTGCCTCCAGCTTCAGTGACAGTGGTTAAAAGCTTTCCTGGTCTGTCAGAGAAGTGGTTGCAGTTTTAAAAAGATTTCATTCTACTGTTCAGTCTTAGCAGCCAAATGACAGAAGAGTCTTTGGGTATTAAACATATCAAAAGGTTTTAAAGGTGGCATTTTTTGACAGCCTATATGTTACACTTTCAGCCTTTTTGTATTTGAGCAGAATAGATTGAAGAAGAAAATATTTTAGTTTTAAAATAACCTAGCTCAGCCTTCCCTAGGAGAAGCATCATGCTCCTTAGAAATAAAAGGGATAATTACCGTGCATGTATTGGGGGGAAGGAATTTACCTTGTGTTTGATAAACACTGAATACAGCGTTTAAGTGTTCAGCAGACCCATTTCATACATACCTTACTGTCTGTTCACAACCACTTTAAATAATACAGAGAAAAGACTTGGAAGGATCTGCCAAGGAGGCATCTTGACATTTGCTGCTCACCAGCATAAGTACAGGAGCTGAAAACAGATCTTTCCACAAAGCAAGCAGCCTGCCTTCTTTAGGGTCAGCCAATTCAAAGGGCACCTGCAAAGGGTGCTTTGTCTTTACTGTCTGCAATGGGCTGGCATGAAGTTTTGGCTGAAATGTCCAGCCTAGGGCAGCCTACTTCATTCAGTTTGGGCATCTAATTGACCTGCAGAAGGTTGGGGGGACGACTGTCACCCATGAGACAATAGATACAGGCAAGGAAAGGAGAACAGACCAGGCCTGACTAGCAGCACCCCAGGGACCAGCAGGATGGGTGTTCTGCTGGCAGGGCCTCCAGGACATAGCTAGGATATAAGCAGGACACCCAAAACACCTCATACATGGGATGCCAGGGGACACTCAGCATGCCTCAGTCCCAGCAAACCAATGTTTGGGGGAGAACTATCGGAATGAAGGAAACTCAGTCTTTCTGGCTACATCATAAAACTCTTCCCAGAAGTACTAAAGCTTTAATTGAACTGCTGTTTTCAGTCATTCGATTTTAAAGACCAACCTCTTTTCTGGGAATACTGGGTTTTTTTAACAACCCTTGTATATCAGGGCAGAATACTTTATATAATTAAACCAATCTCACAGCAATTTCCGGATCGGCTGCACAGTACTGCAGTCCCTGGGCAGTCCACACCTTACCCGATATGCTCTTCAATTAGGCTGCACTTGATGAAGATAGGAGAAACATTTTAACATGGAGAAGAGAGGAAAGAGTAAAATGTACCCTTTCCTGACTGCTTGGCCCCTCTCCCCTCCCTGCTACACAGCCTCATGTCCAACGGCTATATGACAAATCTCATTCCCTCATTTGAGATGCACAGCCATGGTTTACTAAAACCAGGCACAAAGGGCAATTACATGCAAGCGATGTAGTGCAGTGCTTCTGTGACTGCTGTACAGCACAGTTGGAATAAATCAAAACAACTGCCTTGAAATTAATTGGAAGTATTTCTGTGTACACACAACAAGGGATCTGGTCCCATCTGACTTAAACTGATTTAATTATATTTCCCTTACTTCTCAAATTCAGAGAGATATCATTTAAATCAAATACTACACCTTAAATCATGTCCCTTATGAAGCAAAAGAAAACAAATCCCTAGCTGTTATTTACTTCCCAATTCCTTTGGAAACACTGCAGTCTTCAGCATTCAAGTATAATCTCAAGAGGAAAAACAAATGTGTTTCATGTAATTATATTTCAAATGCTTTGCTTTCAGTCCATTAAATCTCTAGTATCTTCCTCCCACTCTTCACACACCCTCTTATTTTATTATTCTTCAACGGCTGCTGCCTATGTGGCAAGCCTTTCCAGATAGGGAGCAATACTGCAAATATCATTACACTACCATTAAAGTAATAACCAGTAAGGTGCCCAAGTAGTTGAAGTTATTTCTTCCAGCTATAATCTCTTGAATTCATTGACCATGAACTTGAAATTACCCTTGCTATTGTGCTGTTGCCATTTTTCCCAAGAAAGGTCATCACAGTTGTTTTATTTTTTAAAAAAACTTTTTCCCCTATAAATGTTGTCAGAGGCTCTATTTTGTTTGTTTTCTTCTCTTTCACCATTCTGCTGTTCCTTTTTCTCTTTCCTTAGTACATTTAACATCAAGCTTATTACATGAAAGGAAGGTCAGATCATGGTGAATGAACAGTGAGAGTGTAGCAATCTGGTGTCAGTCACTGCCCTATCACAAGGTACCATAAAGTCAGCACAAGTCACCTGTCCATAAACTGAAGGCAGAGTGTTCTATCCTCCTACCCTGAGGTATTCTGAGACTCCCCCATAACACATTAAAGCAATACCTAAAAAAGCTTCCAATTCCAGATTATGAACTTTTACAAAAACATTTTTAGATGAAAACTCCCAAATGTGATCGTGGACAGAAATTGGGATTCTAATAATTAGAATCAAAATATCAATTCTTTTGCTTTGCTTTTGTTTTGGGGTTTTTTTTAGAAAGTATGTTCTTGTCCTGAGCCTTTGTGGGTATCTTCCAACACGGTACTGCCACGGGACAACACAACATTCATCACAAGTATGATGTGCCTAGGGCAGCTTCCCAGAACTGAGTGACATTTGGTGCAGGCAGAGACTTGTAAAAGGAAGTAGTTCATACAGAACAAAGTGTATGAGTAAAGGCAACTGTGAAGATTTTAAGGTGCTAATACTGCAATACTAATGTGGCATGTAAAACAAAGTAATTTGAAAGCACTTAAAGCCAGAGTAACGTATCAAACTTGGCACTGGTCTAAAGGTGATTAGAGCAGCCTTCACACAGGAGCAAGTCTCATGCCAGCTTTTGCGCACTATGGACACTGAAAGAGGTGCACTGGATTCACACTGAAGATCTAGTTGTCTGTTTAAGTAAGGGTGCATTCAGTCCAAACAATAATGTTTTTCTTCCCAAAGTAGCTAAGCATCATCAGAATGTGGATTAATTAGGGAGTCAGCCGTTTTCCCTGATTGCTGATAAAACTCCAAAGTTGAGAGGACAGTCAGCAGCTAAAGCACTGTGGCATATTTGTGTGCGTGAAATCAGAGAGTATAGAATCCATGTCTCCAAAAATCAGGAGGATTGTTTTGATTTTTTGTTAAAGAATGATGATGCTGAGAAGGATTTGCATAGCTCCTCAGGAGCAGATCTCATGTGCTGGTTTTCTGGCTGGACTTAGCTCATTACATCCGTAACTGAGAGAATGTCACTGATTTCCTTTCTTCAAATTAAAGGATTCACAAATGTGAAAGAAGCAAGTTGAAATACCTCCCCCTTACCCCCCAAAAAGATGACAAAAAGCAAGGCAAAGTCTATACAAATCATTGTTCTGTACTTATCTTTCTTTTTAAGCTGTGTATACTCATAAAACATTGTGGCCAGCTGTTGTTCTTACACATAAACTCGTTATCACTCTACAATCAAAAAGACAATGAGTTCCCTGACGTCACCATAAAGCTCAAAACACTGTTTTCAAAAGCATACAAAAGAAAGAATCAAATAAATATTTCTCTATTGCTTTATTAATACAAAATGTTTATAGATTTTTTAAAAATGTAAACTAGTCTGTACCATATCCATGCAAAATGCTGGATCAACTTTGCAAATGTAGAGGTTTAGATATTTTAATACATAGAAAATATTAACAGAAATATTTTGATGCAACTATCGGAAGTGGAAGTAGGCTTAATAACAGCATGAAAGAGTGCCCAGAAAATAAAGACATTAAATGCATAAAATTACTGGGAAAATGAAAAGCAGCGATTGCCTGAACCTGGTAGCCCACTGTAACTTCACTTTCTCTATCTGTTGTGTTGAGTGTTGAATGTTTGTGTCATTAAGTTCAAGACAAAAAGATAAATTCAAGTCCTTTAGAAGAATATCAGTCAAATGTGCTTGACAAACAACATTGCTGGTGCTTGGGTTTCCAAGGTTCTTTTTGTCCAGGAATGTGATCAGTGGCTAACATACTGCGTTCTTTTGCAATTCAATTTATCTCTGTATATGTGGAAAAAACACTTTGCAGATTTTGATTGTGAAAACCCGGGTTTGATCTGTCAAGCTGCCACAGCAGAACAGGCAAGCTGTATCTGGGGAAAAGCAATGATCAGGATAAAAAAATAACTATACTACTTGCAAGTTATTGTCACTGAAAATACGGGCAGATTCTGACCATGTACAGAACTTTACAGACACTGAGAGCTTCATCTAACTACTGACAGCCATCTGTCACCAGCCTTACTTTAATCCATTTTTTAATCCTAAACCTACCTGTGGGGGTGACACTTTTTACCTACACAGAAATAAGCCTCTGCTGGTTTCTTTCTCTTCCTATAGTTTGTAAGCCAGTCTGAAGGATTCTTTTGCTTATGCTGATTAAATCTTTCCACTACACTGTGACCACTCTTACTCTCAATATCATCCTGAGTGCCAAACACTAGTCCTGACCTCAATGGAGAATTAAATATGGAAGAAATTCTATAATACGAGACCACTCAAACCATTCAAGTGGTAACTCACAACAGCATTACATACCCTTTCCTGTCTTCTCTTCTGCAAGGCAAGGCATATTCAGTTCTTTACACAAACTCTTGATGCCTAGAGACCCAGTAGACAGAATATAATCACCACAAGCAGCTTCCATAATTGGATCCCATTGTTTTTCATCACTTTCCACTATAAAATTAATCTCTGCCAAGAACTGCACAGGCCCAGCAAACATCACAGTACTCTAGAATCTGGGCTCTTATGGTAGAGGCCATGAGACTCCATTCTAGGAAATAAAAAAACCCAAACCCAAAGAAATCCCAACCACCTTCTTAATGGCTACACAAATTTGAAGAGAACAAGATTATCATGAATTTAAATTGACTTAATTCCTGCTAAAAAATCACAACAAATTTGATTCTCCTTTACACTCAAGTCTTTTTATGGTAACACATCAAAATGAAGCAGTAATGTCTAAAGGCCTCTAATACTACTGAGTAGCAGAAATTCCCTAGAGCATGAGAATCAGATGTCATATGCACATAAGCAAGTAAAAGTAAAATCCCCTCAAGTGCCTACATCTATTTTTATCGTGCATGTATACAAAGAGATAACAGCCACAGGGCTGAATAAAAATAAAACTGTGGTCAGCCTATAGCTGTCTGTCCTGCTTGGTTTGTTGGGTTTGTTTTTTTAAAATCAGGAAGGCAGCTGAGGTGCTGGAATGTTTTAGGAACTGTAGTATATTCTTGATCTATACGAGAGAATCAGGAGCAGAATTGGAGAAAACTTGAATTTGGGCTAAACTGTTAGAAAAGGTGGATATTCAGCAATGAAAAGTGCAATATGTATAGACTTAAGGGTCACGGGCCTATCTTTAGGCTAAAGCATGCTATGGCCCTACAAGCTGTGCTTTTTCAGAACTAAATGCCATAACTGAAGTAGGGTTTCTATGGAATCTCTTTGACAGAGGATGAGGAGTATATTTTCTTAAAGAATTAATCACATAAATAACCTGTTTTCTCACTTGAGTAAAGGATTAACTGGAATGGTTCCATTCCAAGCTGTGGCTTTCAGAAGTTTCCCCACATCTGGCAAGGCCATACTTCTGAAGAGACCAAGTGTACCATCAAAACCAGGCAAGAGACTGTTGGTAGGTTCAGGGAGAAACATCTAGCGGCCATGCCTTTTTCCAAAGGGAAAATTCTGGGACAGAAAACAGAGCTGTTACACCACAAGAAAACCCATTAAGCCTGCGGGGACCAGAGCTGCTCCTCCAGCAGGAAGAGTAATTGTGAAATACCACTTATTTTATAACTGCGCTCTCTCCCAAGTGATGCAAGCAGAGCAGCACACACGATTAGAATCAAAAGCTCTTCAAACCAGTGACACCTTCTCTCTCACAGTAATTTATGCCAGTTCACTTCTGTTGCTTTGAGTACAAAGCTTAATGGAGAGGGACTTTCTTTTCTCTGCTACCTGTTTTGTAATTATTTTTCCCCCCTTTCCTCTTACATAAATCAGTACTATACCCTCCTCTGATTCATATTGTAGGTGCTGGTTTTTTGGGTTTCTTTGGATTTTGGTTGGGTTTGGGGTTTGTTTTTTGTTGTTGTTTTGGATTGGGTTTTGTGATTGTTGTTTTGTTTTCTTTTTAAACAGGAATGCATAAGACCAAGAAGAAACATAAAGAAGATGCTTCAATAAAACCTTACATTCTAATCAGAGTAATGAAAGGAAAGCCATAGCAAACAAACAACTTGGAGATTTCTTATCAAAGTCACAGGAAGTTCCTTAATACTGCCTACCAGGAAACCCCACAGACAACTAATAGATGCAATGTCATTACAGAGCTGTCATCCAGAGCTGTCATTACAGAGCTGGATCCTAATCCTCAACCTAGCTGATGTTAAGAAGGGTGACTAAAACAGGGGGAGGAAGCAAGCTTTCCCCACTGAGAAGCAAGAGAAGCAGCGTTGGTAATTTGACCATTTTGATTGGTAATTATTTTCTTTATTATTCCTGTTTGAGTAAAGACACAGGTTTTTTGTTCAACTCTGATTTGTCTTACAGGGTCATATAAAAGCTCCACCTGAAGCTAGGTCCCTCTCCAGTATGTCATCAAAAGTAACAGCAATGAAGATCTGTTTGTACTGTAGACATTAATATAGTGTTGAGGTATGTGAGCTGATGCAGATGTCAGAAACAAACCACTGTAATGTGCAGCTTGTGAGGGTTCATGTGAGCTCATCCTGATAGCAATTTATCCTACAGCACCCTATGCTGTTAGTCTTAAGGATATTTGAGCATAAGCCCCATGTACATCTCAACCACAATAGAAAGGGATGAGAGCAGAAACAAGAGCGAGATGAGCTGCTTGTTTCCCCAGAGCACATACATGGATCCAGAAACTTAGATGACGGAATGCTCTGTCACCCCATGCAGTACCTCGCGGCTGCAGTCAAAGCAGAATTAGCACTTACTCCAGAAGTGAGGATGTCTCATGCAGGTTTGAAGGCTTTCAGCAGCAGCATACTTTTGCACCTCAGAAAATGCTGTTTGGCTGTGTTACAAGACATCTTTGAAAGAGATACAAGTCCTAAACTCGAATAATTTTGTTACCACACTTCAGTACAGTTCTTATATTAACACATAATAAAGTCTGCCTCCAGGTTCTCCATTTTTTGTTCACAAAATGAGAAGCTAATTTGCAGGGACATGACCAAGGTCCACAAGCGTACATTTGCAGTGAGCAGGGGGCTATGGCTCAATCTGACCAGAGTAAACATGCAATCTGAAAAAGCATCGCTACATTACACAAGCACCATTCCTTTGTAGAACATCTGGCACAAAGGCAACATGGGCACATACCAAGTTACAACACCTGCACACTCTCTTATAGTTTTTGCTCCCCTTGTAACCTATCCAAGAATTTAAGAAATTATGTTATGGTAGAATTGCAGGATTGAGTAAAGCAGCAGCTAGAAAGGCTGCTTTAGTTATAATGGGATTTCACTTAATGTAAGAATCATAGGAAAAATTAGGTTTGAAGTATTGAAAGCATGCTGCTTTTAATCTAATTTGCGAGAGTTATCTTAGATCCCCGGGCCCTTCAACAACATAAAACCAACAGAAGCTGTTCTGTACCTTTTGTCACTTCAGAGAAACACTCAAAATGTATTTACAAAGTCCATAACCATCCACTTGGACAGAATCTGTGTGCTACTACTGTTACTCTAAACATTTAGAGAGGGAAAGTTGTTCACACAGATGTCCAATAAAAAAGTGTAATTAGTATTTCTATATGTACACACTATCTTCTCAGTTACATCCTCAAACCTTTTGTAAAAACTAATATTCTTTCACTGAAAAGCAGAACTGCAATCAAGCTGATAATTCCCAATATAAAATATCAAGTCTCAGACAGAAAAAAAATCAGCTATCAGAAGCACAGATTTAGAAGTCCAGGCATAAAATCTATTCACCCTGCCCACAGAAGAGGCATTTATTTACCCTTTTGATGGAAAAATAACGCCTGAGAACATGTCGTCTCTCATATGCACTTTTGTACATCTATATGTATTACTTGCTGGCTGGAATGAGGCTGGATCAAAAGTTCAGATGGTTTGATAAACATCTTACAGACTTCCTCCTTTCAATGTTATCAGCCTTAAAAAGGCACGACTGATGGCAAACAGATTGAAGTCTACTAATACGCTTTAGCAACTGTAATTACAAAGTAACAGGAAGAATCCAGCTATTTCAGCACACTTCAGTATCATGTATAAAGAACATCCACACTTTCAGAAGGTTCCAGTAAATGGGAAGTAACATGTGTTTTGGACTAAAGGATAGGAATTTATTTTTTGGTTAAGATTTGAGCAATTTTTTTTAAATAAAAAAACACTATTAAAAACACATCATTGAACACATCATTGAACACCATCGTTACTTGTCAGACAGCATAACCACAGAATGTTAGGGGTTGGAAGATACCTCAGAAGTCCATCTAGTCCACCACCCTGCTTGCATTCTTCACTAGAAATTAAAGACACATAAGGATGAAATGAGTTATTAGCTTCTAACTAATGGGACCCCCCACACACACCAGGCAGTCTGTCCTTTCAAAGAATGCACCAACAGGTATTCCTACCTGAAACGTAGGGTGTTTCTGTGCTCCCTACAACTGTTTCTGGAGTGACTGCTTGGCATTTGATGTTTGCTATGGACCTGCCTCCAGCTGCGTTGCTCTTTCCAGTGTTTCAGCATGCACACAGTAGGAAGTCCCCAGTGCTGATTTTAAAATAACAGGCTGTCTTTTCCAGCAGTTTTTCTGTATAGACACAACAGAAATATCAAACCTGTGAGTTGTACTGCTGTCACATAGACAGTGAAGGTGCTATGAGAAATACTATGCCAATAATTAATGTGTGCAGTAGAAAAATCCATGTCAAATTGATTTGTAAAGGTCTGCTGTAACAGTACTACTAATTGGCACCTCACTGTATGTAATTATATGATCATGCAGCATACTTGAGTCATAATGCAAAAATAGAGAATTTATGGGGAAAAAAACTAGACTGGTTAAATGGGACAGTGCAATACACATGGCCTGCATTGAAGTTTGTCATGTCTCATTCATAAGTAGCCTATCATCTTTTTAAAAGTTTCTGAAGTGTGTAATGCTCATTTAAAATTGGCTCCTGCACTGCACAAGCAGGACTGCAGGAGTAGCAATATTCTTTTACTGAATCATCCGGCACATCCAGAAAAGACAAAGCTTGTCTCTTCACACCTCCACCAACTGGTGGAATAAAAGGTTTTGCTTCATTCCCTACAATATATATTTCACCTACATCTTTGCCACTGCTGATCCCAAGCCTGCAGAAGTATGTTTGCACTGATTTCAGAGTACAGCAAACCTGCCTTCAGGAACAGTGTGCATGTTGCAGCTGTACTCTCCATGTGCTCAAAGCTATGAGAAAGCCTATGGCTAGTATCATGTGGGCCCATAACAGCAGTCCATCACGCTTGGGCACACAATGAGGCTGGACAGCTCTCCAAAAAACAACAAAACCCCCAATCACCCACCTCCCCAAAAAAAGCCCCACCACCAGAATACCTAAACTACCACTGCAGACTCTGCCAAGACAGGGCACCCAACCTTCTACCACTCACCATTACTGCCCCATCCCAAGATTGCACCCAAGAAACCATCAGCCCTGCTGCCTCTGCAGTTGAAAAGCTCCTGCTCCAAGGGGCTTTTTCATACTGTAGTAGTTATTTAATGAAGAAAAACAACCTGCAAACACAAGCTCACATAGCCAGAAAAACAAGGTTTGCCTTTCTTCAGTACAACCTTCTAAACAATCAAGACTGATCTCTCACAATTTAGCTGTAATTGCAGTTGAAGAGGTCAAAAGCATGTCTTACTCATGTCTTCTTGGGCCAGAATTAATCCAGTTTGCTTCTTCATACATGGGCCAGCACTGAAAGGCTTTACAAGAAGAGTAGGACTCCCTGCTCCCACTTTACAGTAACAGGTTTGTCAAGTTACAACTCAGACTTCTGCTGTGCAAAAGAACTCCAAGCTGTCAAAAACCCTGCAACACTGTTAATAAAAATGCCTCCTGAGAAATTAAACTACTTTTAACCTGCATTTCATTTCCTGGGTTCCAACCTTCTCTCTGCCTTCCCCTGCATCTATCACCCAGCTCATGTCTAAAACGGTAATGGCTGAGCAGAGGACATAAGCTGTCTTCAGCTAAATGCTGGAGGCAGTTCATGTGTGTTTCACAGTCATGAATTGCAGAGAAGACAGAAACTTCAATAAAATAAGCTTAAATCTTCTCAGAATCATTCTGTGGTCGCTCTTTATCATGATAATAAAAAGGCATTAATTACACAGTCAAAGAAACCACATTGTATCATTCATAGTCAAGAGAAACCAAGATTGAAAGTCTTGGAAATAGCATGACAGCCACAATGAAGCACATGCATCATTCTAACCATAATCATTCCAAATTGTAAGAGTTTTGAGATCAGAATATTTCAGCACCATGCATACAAGCCATCTCTAAATCCAGATGAAAGCTTGGGATACACTCTTTCCAATCCATCCTCATCAGTGACAACACAAGGCAGTGACTGAAGAGAAAAAGCACTGTAGGAATAAAAAAACCCAAACACATAAATAAAATATTGCCTGTAGCAATATTTGGTGCCCATAGCACCAAAAAGATTCCTTTTAAAAATCAAAATTCTGCGAATAATTAGAAAGCAGCCAGCAGTTATGATGGGCCACTAAATTTTCCCAACACAGGAAAGGCACCCCCAGGAAGAAGAGTCTCCTCAGGACTGAGAATTCTTTCTTTAACTACTCATCCTGCCAAATGGAACACAAAAAGTCAAAAAAAAAAAAAAAAAAAAGATTTTAAGGGCAAACATGCAGCATGACAGGCAGCATGTGCTGTCTGGAAAATCCTTGTGTTTGAACTTCTGATGGGCCAGGGCTGAAATGTCTTTCAAGGTCAGGGTACAGGAGCTCTCCAGTGTACAGATTTGACAGGCAACAGTCTGTGGGAACAGTAGCAGCTCAGTAACACCGAGCATTTCAGCAGGTGTATTTCTAGGATTCATTCAAGGATAGTTACTCATCTGCTCCCCACAATGCCCATGGAAGAATCCTAAAAACAAGTATGAAAGCTAAAGAGTCCACCTAATTAAAATGGGCAAGCAAGAAAAATAAAGGTTAGATCTGAAAGGTTAATTCTCCACCCCTCCATGCCCCATTCCCCAAAAAATAATCACCAAAAAACCTCACAAACACCACACCACCAAAAAAAACCCAAAACCAAACCAAAAAAACCAAACCCACAACCCAAAAGAAAACCCACAGGAAACTCAGTAATTCCCTCATTAAATAGCTAGCTCTTCTTCCAAATGCTTGCATACAAAATATATACAAATTTCAAAACATAAGTTACAATTATTCTGGCACAAGCATAACTTCAAGGCTCTCTGCTTCTCAGTATCTGATTATGTGAAGATTTAAGCTGCTCCTCCGATCTCAGAGATAAAAAGATTATCTTTCCCAAATGACAAAATGCACATGTTATAGTTATTCATATCTGTGCCCTTCCTGACAATCACAAGTAATCAACTCCAATTGGATCATTCCAAAAGAGCAGACTGGACAGATATGAAGTATGAAATTCAGCCTCCCTGGGAAAACAGTTATAATACCATAAACATAAGAAATGTTGGGGCTTTTTTATTGTCTGACAGTTGGGATATTTCTAGAGCTGTTTTCTCAGCTTTACATCCTCTACACTCTCAGCCCCTTCTCCTGAGATCCAGTCAAGCTGTACACGTGTGGAGGGCATACCGCTACTGAGGATCAGTTCATTTTCTGGGCTCCTTTCTCTAAGCATGCTTGGAGAGGGCTTGTCAGCCCCGATGAAACATGTGCCAAAGTGTGAACTGTTCAGGTCTGGTAGGCAGGAAGAGCTCTTTACATCATCGCTTGGTCTATGTACACTCTAGATTAGCTCAGGTAAAGCACTTGGAAAGTCATCCCACAGCTGTGGGAGGAGACAAGTAAAAGCAGAGAAGCAGTTAGGTGATGACAAAGAAATGTGTCTCAGTCACTGCTTTATTATAAACATTAATTAGTAGGATGATCCAGTCCTTTTGGGCCTTCTCTGTGTGAAAGCAAGTTATCCACCATCAATATATAACATCTGTATGGGTTAAAGAGGAGAAAACATTGGCTACTAGCTTGTCTCTTCTGCACAATTCTTCAGAAATGCGAGGAGGGGCAAATACGCTCTCAGAATATCTACTGAATGGTGCAGCTACCATAGGTTTTATTTGGGGCTGGTTTGGGTTTTTTTAAATTTATGATTAAATAGATGAAATTCTATTATCTGGCCAGAGCAAAACAATGTCTGAAAGTTACGAGTACTAAACTGTCACACTGCTAAACATATTGTCCTCACTGATTAAAACCTCAAAGTGCTACAGCCACACAATCATTCATTTTTGGAGGAAACTAGTGCAGGCAATTTTTCACAAGCTTTGCTAAGTACACCCTTGGCATCAGTTGTAAATCCCATCAGGTTAAATATGCCAAAACATGGGCCAACACTTAGGAGCTGTGACAGGAAGGAAAGAGAAGAGACACTATCTCTGTAACGCTTGAAGGCAGGCAGTCTGTTGCTCCAAGGGCATTGACAAATCCCAGATGATAACGCTGATGTGCCTGACACCTCCTCCTAACAGCCCTCTCCAATAGCAGGTTTTCTCCTAGTAACATCTCATAATCCCCTGACCAGTAACAGAACTAGTGAGTATTCAGTCACAGAAGCCAAACATGGAAAAGGTGATTTTAAGGAAGTTCTTTACAGATTGTATTGCCATCTCTCACAGCCACTGTTCTCTCTGCACAGCCACATCCCATAAACCTAGTTAAATTCACAGACCTCAGCAGGGAACAGGGGATATTGGTGAATGATGTGATTATTACCTGGCTTTGAAATTGAAAGGGTAATAAATTTATGGAAAATAGTGATTAACTATCTTAAGCCACAAGAACTATTTTCCATGAATTTATTACCCTTTTAATTTCAAAGTCAGGTAATAATTTGTAGGGCTTCCCATGCATAATGCACAAGCAATCCAGGCCAGTCAGCTTCAAAGATCATCATGATTATAAAGCAGAACAAGTGAGTGGCCAAAAAAAATATGCTTGCAAGCACACAAATGCATAGCAGGTAAGAGAACAAAGTAAGTTCTTCCTACTTTCATTAATTTTGTCACAAAGCTGGTGTTACAGAACATGATATGTTTGTGTGCTCTGCTCAGCCCAGAGAAAAATGCTTAGGAGAGGCTCACAGACCCCTCTATAGGAAGCCGTGCAGATGCATGACCTCACGAGTGCCTGTATCCTTCCTCGGGCAGGCCACTGGACTCCTCGGGTTCCCACTGCTAGGCACATCAGCCAGGCACAGACACAGCCTGCAGGAAGCACCAGGGGTGCAGCTGTGCCCTGCCCTAGGGCATAGGAACCGCTCTGCAGAATATGTGGGGCCAGAAACGCTAACACAGTCTTCCCTGACTACATCCAGCCCTGCAAAGGTCCCATCTGCACATCCTTTACAATTTTCCACATGAGAAGAAAAGCAGATTTTAGAAGTACTACCAAAGATATTCACATAAATAATCCTTCTAGAGACAGACTGCCTGCAGTTTCATTTCACCTGTAGCTGGAGCATTCCCATAGTCACAGAACTGCTCTTCTGCAGTTCTGGTGTGTGATGGAGATATTGGCAACACAAGTGCTACTGGAAAGTGATGTTCTGTAACTCACCTGCATTGCCTATCGTTTTGGGTTTGCTTGGAAAGGTTTTTGTGACAAAGGGGCTATGGGGTGGCTTCTGCAAGAAGCTGTTCGAAGCTTCCCCCATGTCCAGCAGAGCCAATGCCAGCTGGCTCCAAGATGGACCTGCTGCCAGCCAAGGTCAAGCCAATTAGCAACAGTGGCAATGCTTCGGGTATAACTTCCTCAAGGAGGGGGAGAAAAAAACCCTAGCAGCAGTTTTCACAGCCAGAGAGAGGAGTAAGAAGATGTAAGAAACTTTGCAGACACCAAGATCAGTGAATAAGGACATGGAGGACATGCTCCAGGCACCAGAGCACCCCTGCAGCTTGTGGAGAAGACCATGGTGAGGCAGGCTGTCCCCCTGCAGCTCACGGAATATAATGGGGAGCAGAGATTCCACCTGCAGCCCATGGAAGACCCCATGCTGGAGCAGTTGGAGGAACCTGAAAGAGGCTGTGAGCCATTGGGAATCCCACACTGGAGCAGGCTCCTGGAGGAGCCTGTGAGGCGAGGAGCCCATGCTGGTGCAGGTTTGCTGGCAGGACTTGTGACCCCGTGGGGGACCCACACTGGAGCAGCCTGGTCCTGAAGGTCTACACGGTGCAGAAGGAGCCCACACTGGGGCAGTTTATGAAGAACCACAGCCCATGATGGAGGGTCTCAAGGTGGAGAAGTTCATGGAGGGCTGTCTCTTGTCAGAGGACACTGGAGCAGGGGAAGAGTGTGAGGAATACTGGCACTGAGGAGGAAGGAGCAGCTAAGACAATGTGTGAGGAACTGATCCCAACTCCCATTTTCCATCTCCCTATTTAGTGAGGAGAACGAGGTAGAGAATTTGGGAGTGAAGCCTGGGAAGAAGGGAGGGGTGAAGCCCAGGAGGTATTTTAAGATTTGGTTTTATTCCTCATTGCTATACTGTTTTGCTGGGGTAAGAAAAAGTTAACCTAATTTGTAAATTGAGTCTGTTTTGCCAGTGAGAGTAATTGGCAAGTGATCGCTCTCTGTCCTTATCTTGACCCATGAGCCTTTCATTATATCTTCTTTCCTCAGTCCAGCTGAGGAAGGGCTTTGGTGGGTACCTGGCCTCCAGCCAGGGTCAGACCACCACACCAATACATCCCAAACCTTTTTAAGTAACTACAGAATAAGGAAGCCTTCTGCCCCTCGTCTCTAAAGGCCTAAATAAGTTCTAGCATTCTCTTTTTTGTCGCAGATAAATCCCTTTTCCAAAGAAACCAAGGCAGCTCAGAAAACTCAGAACTGCCTCCTTGCTGATGTGCAAAAACTGCAGTACCCAATGCTGTCACTTGATGTCTCTGTGCTGAATAAAATCCCCCTCAGGCATGGTCCCCTGCCATCAGGCTACAAAGTGAACAGTGCAGAGCTAATTTGGCTTTCTGTACTGCATCTCCTCAGCACTCACCCCGAGACAGACATCTGTGCTGTGTGATGCAGATGGCACCAACTGCGAGACAGAGAAGAGCAAAAAAGTTGAAGATACATAAAAATATGCATTAGCACCTTACCACTAATAACCAGTAAGATCAGGAAGAAAGAGATACACGGATATGTAAGTAGTAAGGAGAAAGTGTATGTCAGATACTTAACAGGAAAAGCAAGTGAACCTGCAACAGCAAGCTGAAATGGTAAACATTAGCCTATTCAGATACAAATCCTGGCCAGTCATCCTTAGGAAGCTGCACTGGAGAATGGGTATGTTTTCCTTATCCAAAGACACCTCTTTATTTTAGTGCTAGCTGATTAAAAAGAAGGTCAGGTATGTTTTCAGTACACTTCTACAGTGAAATCGAGGGATGTACTTGTCCTTAATGATTTTCCATCAAAAGACTCAGAAATACCAGCTGATCCTTAGAAACATTTAGGAGATTTGGGGGCATCTTAGGCCTCCCCACTAAACCATAGTTCTCCAGTAACTTCCTAGTTATTCCTTCCCTGCTCCTTCCTACAACTCTTAGAAGACAGCGGGCATAGATTTTCAATATTACTATATCTGTCTGGCAGTGGAAAGTCAAGTTAAAAACCTAACCATCAACTTCAAATTCCTCTTGACAAACAAACTGCTGTTCAAAAGGGATAGAAATCACAATGTGAGCTTGTCTGAAGTGCAGCCAGTAACTCAAAATGAAATATATCTATTATGAGCTTGATCTTTGATTTTCTTTTCAGGTAACATGGAACAGTACTCAAATCTAAACATGCTACTTTGTCCTTTGAATTTTAATAAGGCTGTAAAATCTACATCACAGCTTCAGAGTGTAAGAACAGAGCAATAAAATCCTCTATCACTGGTTATTTATTTTAATATGCACTGCATTCTTAATTGTTTTCTACCATTTTTAAAGCAATTTGCCATTCACTGAACTTCAACAAATGAGACCTCTGAAAATACAGCCATTAAGAGAGATTAATAGCAGCTTCTCACCTCTTATCCCAGGAGCCCATGATATCCTCCAGTTATTGCTATTCCTCTCAACATACTCTTCACGCAGAATTAAAGAAAAGGGCATGAGAACATGGAGGCCATAAGCAGTTTTCAGTTGTAAAAATATGTCAAGATGTGCAATAACACTTCGCTCCAAAGCATAGCCCATTTATTGCAGTGAATTTTTTTTGGCTTTTTTAAATGTTAAATCCATTTAAAATTAGACATCGCTGAGCATTCAAGCTGCCATGCAACAGTAGTACAGACAGGTGCCTTCCAGTGCTTGCAAAACTCAATGTTAACAAATAGCACTGCCTCTTGTTGCAATGTTCTTTCATGAAGATTTGTTTGTTACCAAGGAATTTAATCCCTTGAAACTTTCCAGTGTATTTTGGGTAATGACGATGCTAGAATTTCTGAAGAGTGAGATTTCTTCAGAGAAACATTAGAACAGTGCTTATAAAACCTAATTGTTTTGAAAGATGTGTGATTGCCTTCAATAACTTTATTTAAGGAAACAAGCAGTAAGTAGTTATCAAATATCTGTATCAGATGTTTGAATGCAAGGTAAATGATGAGACTTGTAACTGTCTGGTTTGGAGGTCACTTAATGTTTACTTGGAAAAACCCTGACAATGTTTCTATGAGAAGTACTGCAGCTAATGCAATATCATACATACATACACCTCAAAGCATGTTCAAAGCCATGTAAATCTCCTTAGTAATGTAACTACTTGTTATAAATCAAGACAAGGTTGTCAGTCTTCTTGGATCAAGGTTAATCTACTCATAACAATTAAATTCACACACATGCATTATCAAGGATCTATTTTATAGCTTCTCACTCTAATAATCTGAAGCATTACCAGTTGAACAGGCATCTCATCATAGACGTGGAAAAGCAAGAAAGGATTTGTACCGTTATCCCTGGCTTTCATGCTATGATTTTAGCTGTTCAGGAATAAGATCAATAGAATCAGTCAGCAATACATAGCAAGGCAAAGCTATAAAAACATGAAAGAACACAGAAAGATTGGCATGCTTTTCAGTTTTTTCCCCCAGAAAATGATGGGGAATATTTCTGCACAACAACAGAAGTGTTATCTCCTCAAAAAGCATAGGTAAAAGGTGACCAAGATAAGCCTCAGCATTCCCAAGCATTGGAAACTACTGAGTGCTAAAGCCCAGTCTGTACCTCCTTGCTAACAAGCAGAAATTGTTTAATTTAGTATAGACCTTGCTGTATTGAGTAACAGGTACCTAAACCAAGACACCAAGTTTTCCTGTAAAAAAAGCTGAACCACAGAAGGAAAAGAAAAAAAAAAATATCAGAACCCTATTCTATTGTTCATTTCTTCAGGAATCACGTACAAAAAGATCTAGCAGAAATAAAAACCATGTTTCAATAAGAGCAGAGAAACTACTATGCAGCTTTGCAGACAGAGAAAATTAAAAGTGGCTTTACACCACACGAAGATTCGTCCCTTTCCTCTACAATCACCTATTTGAAGATACCCGACTTGCTGCAAACCTGCCGGGGAGTTTCTGAGAGCACTATTGGTCTGTGCTAGCTCAAAAGTTTCAGGAAAGGCAGTGCTAAACAGAAGATAAATGCTAACTGGAAGATTGTTTCCTCCACAGTCGAAGATAATTGCTTTAAGGCATATTAAATCTAAGCTAAGCGCATTTCGTGACCCGCTAGCATTTGCTGCTGAAAACAGCTGGATCTGAAAATGTTAAGCCTCAGCTTTGATTAACTATCCAGTAATCTATGAGGGCAGCTCTAAGGCACAGAACAAATTTATCTTTGAAAGGAAAAGGAAAGCAAAATGTTTCCTCTCATTAACTTTTGAAAAAGTTAATTGGAGAGGCAGCAAATAGATCAGACTAGCAGAAATGAACCCTTGATATTATTTTTTGTAGCACGAGTAAACAATGTAAATTTTAGACTAATTATCCTACTTTAATGTTGCCATAGGTATTTTTGGTGCCCAAGATCAAACTCACAGTGGTGACACATTTAGCACATACAGTAAATTACTGAGTGTAAAGCCAAAGCTGGAGGCTGAGTAGTTCACAAGATCCTTCGAGATACATCCTGCACAAAATGGCTGTACTGATTACGTGAAGCACTCACACAGATGCAGAAGGAACAGACAAGGAACAGATTCCCAGCACCAAGCACTCAGAAACTCAAGTGTACCATTCACAAACAAGCCAGGAAATCAGTGAATTAGGAGTTCAATGAGTTCATCCATTGACAGAAGCTTTCCAAAGCAGCATTTTCACAGATTAAAGCAGTAACAACCTCAGTATATCACAAAAGGTGTAATTACCTGGCATTAAGTCACACACTCTTGCTAAGGAAGGTGACTGAGGTTTCTATGAAGACCTGCGTAGGCACCATGCACTTTTTAATGGGATGAAGGTTAAGCTTCTTAAATTCGCATTAAAAAACAACAGCACATTTAAAACTTCCCTCACAGTGCTTCATCTCGCACAGCCAAAGGATTGGGAGTTTCCTCGTGGCCATCTGGTGAACATGGGGACTCCCAGCAGCACTGAGGGATGAAGAGTGTTGCACCAGGGACAGAGCACACATGGTCTCAGCACAGCAGGGAGCCTCAAGAAGGCTTCTGCTCCCGAGTCGTCCCTGCCTCTACTTCTCTCCCTTCAGGCAGTGGACACTAAATGGATGTGATTTGGAACTACAGTTTTAACCAGATTCAAAAATGTTTCAGCCCATCTGAAAGAACCAAAAATATACAAAAACATGTGACCCACATACCTGGCTTCCTTTTTGTGGTAGCTTTTCTGAACCCCACATAGAACACGTCCATGCTAAAAAGCCCTGATGTTTTCAACAAGGGAAAATTGATATTGGTTTCAAAAGACTCCTTCAGGCACTTCTTCCACATGCACAGTTTCACAGTGCAAAGTTTCCCTGGCATGCCTTCACCATTCTGCCATTCACTCATGGCATGGTCTTAACCTCTCACACTTCTCTTAAAGGACAAATGCAACAAGCCCAATTCACCATTTAATGTAAAAATGCATCTGTACAGGTAATGCAGTAATGTCTGCTCTGCCCTTGTACAGACTCAGTCTCAAATATTTTGTGGTCCTCCCACCCATGCCCTGAGTGACTAATTAGGCTAAGTGAACTGCTGGACCATGGAATGAAATGCCAAACTGGGAACAGGTTTGTGGACCTTCCCTTCCAATGGGATTTCTCTTTTAAATGAAGGGAGCATCTACTCACACTGGGTTCCCAGGCCAGGAAGTGAGTAGTGTCTAAACAGAAATACAGGTAAAGACAAATACTCCTCTTGCCACCTGGAATAAGAAGCAGCTTGCTATAGCTATTCAGCATATAGAAGAGAAGCCTTTTTGACAAAGCATTTAAGAATGGCCACGTTCTCTGCCAAGATTTAACTTTAAATAGATCCAAGCGTAGCCTGAAGTAAACTGTAGCATAACTGTGCAACACTAGTAAAGCTGAGGCAGGGATGATAGTAGCAGGCTTTTCACCCAGAAGGAAAGGACACAGCTTTATAGTCAGATGCTGAGATGAGTAACAGTCCTTACTGTGACATGGTCATCACAGGCCAACTACTTGTCTGCAGAGCATGGAAAACACATGAGAAAAAGAAACATGTTATGAAAAGATCCCAAATCATTCTTGCTGTTTATCTCCTTTTTTTTTTAACTTGCCTGAAGCCTTCTGAGTTGGCATTTATGCAAACCTTAGCCTCTTTTAGGATCAAAGAGAATTTTAACCTTCCTTTCTGAAACAGGCAAAGTGGAGTCTTCAGCATACTGAACACTCCCCTGATTCCCATGGCTCTACACCAACTCTTTCAACCAACAAAGAGTACCTACAACATTCCTAATCATACCTGCATGTTCAGGACCACAATGTGTTCATCCCAGCATTTGTAGTACCAAAGGTAATACAGGTTGAAGATGAGTAAAGCAATTCAAGAGACTAAAACATTGGTGAGGTTTTAAGATAATGTTGATAATGTTATTTAATTTTATAGGGTGCACACATATGCATTGCAAAAATCCCTTTGCCCTTTGGAAGGACTACAACTTGCTTTAACATTTTGGCATCACGGATTTTCTTAATCTTTCCTCAGAGCATTGGATTGATTCTATAAATTTCCTGACTTATCTTACAAATTAATTCGGAACTGCAAATATGGCTCTAGAGGCTGATTCTCCCTATGTCTGCACTCCATTTAATTATGCTCAAGGAAAGGCAGCAGCAGCTGAGGACAGAATGCTGCTCCTCTGCCAGGGCAGTGTTCACCACCATTGGGAAAAGTATTTAATGCAGTGCAGATGCCAGAACACTGGGGATCTGACTGCTTTGACACACCCCTACAAACCCACTAGAGAGGGCACTGCAAGTGGAATGGCAGGCGAATATACCCTAATGCTGTTGATCTCTAGATATCTGTAAGTCTTGGAATAATTCACAGAAAAAGAGGCAAATGCTGGTTTGTACCTCAAATGGTTCATCTGACATTTTGGAGCTTAGGAAATAAAGCACATGACTAAAAGCTACAGTCAGCAGCTGGCATTGGGCCATCCAGCAATAACCGTGATTGATCCTGCATTTAGTTCCATCAGATACTACCCCTATAATAGGGCTATCAGCACCTTAGGAGCAAAATGTCGTTTCTGATGCAATTTTCCAGATCACCTTTGTAGCACACCGGAAGTTTTAATTGAAGAAATGTTCTGTTGTCAGTTATCTGCCTCAGCAGGGTTCCAAACCTTCAGCCTGACCTGTAGCCTGTTCCCATTTCCATGCTACACATGAAGTTTCAATTGTCCACATTTATCTCCCATGCAGGTCATCGGCTGACAAGTCACCCTTTCATATTCGTGACGTTTAAACAATTTTCTCTACCCACTCACAACAAAAGCAGATGACTGATTTTCTTCCATGTGTTCATTTTTTCTGGTTGCTTGGCTCTAATGAATCTTGCATTTTACAATCACCTATAATTTTGCTTGTTTTGAAACCTGAAGGCACAAACTGACACATTCTGCTTTTTTTTATTTTAATGACTGTCTGAAAATGTTTCTAGCTTAAGTTCTTCTCAAGGTAAAATTGGTTTTCTGTGAGCACAAGATGTAACATTAAGATACACAACTTGCTCACTCTCCCCACCAAACATAAACAATTCCCAGTAAATACTCTTTCCCCAATGGAAAAGGCAGCCCAACAGTGAATTAAAATGTGAAAGCACAGCGAGGCATTTAGGAAAAGCACTTTCTGATGGTGAGCAAAATATTAGGTGTAAAATTCAGAATAGAATCTGTGCTCAGTCACTAGCTTCTATTTGCTCACCTTCCTCCTGAGACTTATTTTAGCTTGCCTGACAGCCACATTCCTACAGCTTTTTGCAGACAAGTAATTTCATTCCTATAATATTTTAAAAATATATAGATATCAACCAAACCCTAGGTGAATACTATTTTCCCTGAAAAGTGATTGGGGTCAGAGAGGGAAGGCGGGGGGAGACCATCTTCTATTATGTATGGATGACACAAATGAACAATATTCTACTAGATCAGTACATTCTTCTGCTCCATCTTCACCCTTCCTTTTAATGCACCTATTTGTTGTCTTCAATAGCTTTGTTCAAGAAATATATTGTCAAATCCTTGGCGTTAACATCAGAGCATTTCAGCAACTCACCATACAACAGGAGGTTGAACAATGTCACATCTCCAAATATCTTGTCATTGTTTCATAATGGATTTATACTGACTCCAGTGGCCAGTAATCACCTCCATAAGAAAATCTCTTTAGAGCGTTGTTTCAATAAACATCACTTGAAGCTTTGAATGACCATGAAAAAAACTTAAAGAAAACAGTTTCTGCAAATTTCCTTCCGCAGTCTTTCAAAAGAAAAAGCAGTTACTTCTGCCTATTGTGGGAACTGAATTCAATCTCAAGGACAGAATAATGTGTGTTATTCTCCCAGGCAAAATAACTTTAGAAGAACAAGTTCTGAGACATTTCTGGCTGCTGTGGTGCCAAACTATTAGAAAATAAATGTTAAATCAATTTAAATGCTAGCTCCTAGTGTGATCCAGCATTTGCTGAGCTAACAGTTTACAGATTCACATGTCGGTCAACATTGATCTGACTCAGCATACCATCCAACAAGCATAACCCCCTTCATGATATTCCAGCAATCCAAAAACTGCGTTTCAATGCTATCTGCTTCTACACGTTGCCAGACCTAACTCAATTTCCCATAGTTTGCCACTTTTTAGATCAACTGCTCTTTCCTATGGATGACATAAATCTATTGCTTATCAGTTGTGCCCACACAAGACCGGGAGTTGATAAGATGTTCCTTATTTTCCTCCACCTGTCACAGAGAAATCCCTCACTATAACACAATTAGGTTAGGATGCACATTGCTGTTGCTCCTACTACTTCCCAAACGTAAACTGGTCAGACTTGGTTACACACTAAGCCCTGAACTTGTAAACAATGAAGAACAGTTGCTCCTTCTTCAAAGAGAAGTGGAAATGTTTTACACACAGACTTAATAGGAGGAAACAGTAATGTACTCGAACTATAACTCAACCATGCTAAACTTCATGTCCTCTTATTTGCAGGAATTATATATGCACACACACAGAGGATATATGAGTATGTTCTGTCAGAGAATCCAAGGACTCCAACTGCATAGTAACATAAGTACAGTTTAGGACAGGTCAGACAGAAGCTTTATTAACAACGATCATAGTGAGAGAACATTCAGATACCATGTTGCCTTCTGCTCTGCTGTTCTCTGCCAAGTGATTGCAGAGACTCAACCTATGCATTGTTTCAGAGAGAGAGAGAGAGAGAGAAAGGAAAAAGAAAAACAAACAAACCACAATAACATTCCCCCACCCCAATCACTTCAGTGTCAAAGTCATATATCACTCCCTGGGAGGGATGGACTCCTTAAGTAGCTTGCTAACCACTACAGTTCTAAGGAATCAAATGGTAAACAACATGAAAACATGGGGAGATGGCTCTCAGTGGAGACCATAGGAGCAGAACACCCCATCCTATCTTAACTCAGAAGTGTAAATTTGGAAACAATCCCTGACTGTTAGCTTCTCATCAAAAAGAAAGTTCTTTTAGTAAGGATAACTTCTTTGACAGACCTCTCAATCTTAAATATTAATAACTTTACCACAACAGTCAGTAAGGTATATCCCTGTATCAGGAAATACCTAATCACATATAAAGCATGCATGGCTTAAAAGATTCAACACCTTTTTTGTATAGATTTCACAGTAACATTTAATAAACAGTGTGGGTTGTTTTTTTTTTTAAATTACATATCAAGTATTCTACCAAGCAACAAAAGAACAACAGCTCCATGTGTCACACTGGTCACCTAAATATGTTTGTTCTGTGCTCCAATTATAAATTTCCCATAAAGAAATTTTCACTTCTGAAGTCTCTAGTGAGAGGTTACTCCTGCCTACTTCTGAAAAAACCACAAAGGGATGCTTGTATTGCAGGGATATTACTGGGGTTTATTCCTTTAACTACAAATTCCACAGTTGCAAACAGCTGTGTATCCTTAGACACCTGGAAAACTACTTACAACAGACCTTTGAAACAAGTGAGCACAAACCAACTGACTCCTGCAACATCGGTAGGAGGGAAATACAGAGTTAGATTAATTCTAGTGATTTTTCAGGTGTTTAGACCTGTTAACAGCAAAACTGTCATCCATAGTTCCTCACAATCTAAGTTATAATGTGCCTGCCTTGTGATGCTTGTCATCTTCAGGTATCAAAACGTTTTTCAGACAACGTATGGTATTATCCTTTCTTTTCACAATGTGAGAAAGCAAGGAAGTGTGCAGCTGACCACAGCTACCCACTAGGTCAATAAAAAAAAAAACACCAAACCAAAACTTCTTCCTTAAATTCCAGGGCCAAACTTTACATATGAAAACACAGAGTTATTTGAAATAAAATTTTGATGGAGCTTACATCAATTTCCGTGACCTTTAAATTCTAATACTAACAGCAGAACTATCAGTATGACATCTGAGTCTCTGTTCCCTGCCCTTGGCCAGCTATTTGATTCACCCATCAAGACATACATTGGCAGATTTTTATAAACTTTCACTTTATGGTGCACAGGCTTTGGAAATGATTTGGGAGGAACTTTTGCCTCACAGCAAAATTACATGCCAGAACACAATAACATCAAGTAAGCATGCTTTACTGAGCTTTCTTTAAGATTTAATAATGGGGCTTTTTTCATATCTATCTCAACAATAATTATTATTTTCCAGGCATCATAATTCTTTCATAAGAGTAATGCTACATGCCTATTCTAATATCATTCCTAAACCCAGCACATACATGCAACTTCATACTTGCTCACACACTGTGTACAACAGACCACAGAAGAGAAGGAACTGCTCTGAAACTAAGAAGTACCTGAATCCTCCTTGAGCCTGCAGATCACAGGATCGAAATAAAGTGCACATTTCCAAACCACACTCCTCAGAGAGAATGTTTCAGCAAGAGTGATTTTCCAGACAAAAACCTCAAAGTCCATCCAGAGCAGGAAAAGGTAGATCCTGAAGCAGCACTGCAATAAACTCTAAGGTCCATCCAGAAGACAGAGGCAAAGTAGCAGACAAGCACAGCAACAGCATGCCTAGAACAGGAACGTGCTCAGGGCTGACATCAAATTGGGCTCGTTGGTCTCTAGTCAGGGGTGTGGGTGGAGGCTCCAGCTTAGGTTGATCAGGGTCGTTAAGAGTTCCTATTGCCTACAGAGCCCTGACACTGAGTTTACAAAAACATTTGCAACAAGTGGGATTTTTCAGTCTCTTTTTTTTAGAAGCTCAATTTAAAGATGTGATTTTTTTCCCCCAGAGACAGAGCAGATTTATACCCTAGAAAGTGTTTCTCTTTTCCTGCCTTGAAGCTCAAGGTGATCAATGTCACTGTCTGCTCTGAGAAATCTTAGCCAATGTCATGCTTTAACCTCAGCTGGTAACGAAGCACCACACAGCTGCTCACTTACCCTTCCCACCCCACCCCCCTTGGAAAAAACCTTGTGGGTTGAAATAATAACAGTTTAATAGGATAACAAAGCAAGATAATAATAATAATAGTAATAATAATACTAATGATAGTAAAACAAGAGATCACAGAATCATAGGGGTTGGAAGGGACCCCCAGGTATCATCAAGTCCAACCCCCTGCCAAAGCAGGTTCCCTAGGGCAGGTCACACAGGTCGGCGTCCAGATGGGTCTTGAATATCTCCAGAGAAGGATGCACAATTTCTCACCACGTGTGGAAAGGGAATAAAAAGAACCCAATCTCCAGCCTGCTCCAAGCAGCAATCCCACCTCCTGGCTGGCTTCCCAATTTCTGTCTTGAGCATGACATCAAATCTTCCTTTGGCCAGTCTGGCTCAGCTGTGCTCTCCCAGCTTCTTGTGCACCTGGCAGGGCATGAGAAATTGAAAAGTCCTTGACTTAGTGTAGACACTACAACTATCTAGCAACAACTGAAAATGTTATTGTGTTATCAACCTAATTCTCATACTAAATCCAAAACACAGCATCTTAACAGCTATCAGAAAGAAAATGAACTCTTTCAGCTGAAACCAAGACAGTCTAGTAGCTTAGCCTAACAAAGAAAAATACATGGTTCGTTCAGTCTTTCATCATTTCAAAATACAAAGTTCATTCAATAATTCATCATTTCTACCCACCACATTAATGAGAAAAAAATATAACCTTTAGAAGTTATGCAAACCTGAATACTGAATTCAGTCCTGTGGGAAATTCTTACTTCAGGTATACTAGAAGGTAGAGAGGTGGAATTTTTCAGCCATTTGTATACAGTCCCATCGGCTTTACCAACCCTGATACTATCCCATTCATGGAAATCATGTCAGGAACTAAGAGTTCACATTAAAAGTAAAATTTGACCTTTCAGGAGATAAATAGACATGCTGGATCCAATATTGGCAACTTGCAGAAACTTAAAGGACATTCAAGGGTTTGGAGGTTTTATTCCCCCTTTATGCATTAGGTCACATAGTCTTATGAAGAGCATCTGACTCATTCTTGAAATCCATTGTGTGATATTTGCTGGACAAGAGTTCAACCAATTTTTCTTTAAATTTTAAATCACATTGATTTTTTTTAAGACAGATCTTGTCACTTCCTTTGGCAGAAGAGTGAAACAGACTTTGACAGACAGTGAGAACTTCAATGCAGTTTCAAATATATTATTTTATAATATAAGTTAACCTTAGCAAATTTTTCATGGTACCAGAACATTCTTAGAGCACTTAGTTTCACTTTCCTTTATGACCCTCTGAACAGCTCAGCAGGTACTTGTTTGCCTGTATGACTTTTGGAGAGGTTTATCATTTCTGAGAAATGCCAGACAATCCAATTACTTTGATTAATTTTTAATCTTTTCTGGATTAGATGTTTTTCAATAGTTTGCCTTTATGAAGCAGAAAAGCATTGTTTTTAATGACCAGCAATTTTGTTTCTAATGACCAGCAATTTGTGTTGCCTGCCACTTTAATTGCAGAATTTGTTTAAGACTCTTGCTTGTCAGCATCTAGGCTCAAGTCTTAGACCAGCCCACCAACAGGATACTTGAAAAAAACAGCAGAAGAGCTGCCTGATGCAAGACAACCTGTGCATCAGAGCTCAGCAGCAGTCTGATGCTTTGGCAGTCTGAGGAAACAAACAGTGTTGGAGCAACGCAGAGCGATGCAAGCAGCAGAAGGAGCCCTACCACTGCTGCAACTATGCCTAAAGTGATCAAAATGATCTTAGAATGGTTTTGTTCTGAATAGCCCCAATGTATAAGAAGTAGCACTGGCTTTAGGACTTACTATTGGTACAGCTGAGAGATTCTCAGTATTTTCTTGTCTATCTCCTGCTGACTTGTCAGTCATATCTAGACTTCCCTATGGCTGGTACAAACACAGCTGAGGAGGAGCTTCCATTCATAGGAGCAGACTGGCACACCATTGTCTGAATGATGTTAGACTTCTGACTTCATCTCTTCAGTCAGATCTACAACAGAAGGGCTGGAGAATGCTAAGGCTCACTGTAAAAAAATATAAATCCATACTTCAACAGGCAGTTGAAGTATTCTGGGGAGCACTGGTCCTTTGACTTTCAAAGAGTACTTTGAAATTGCTCTTGCTTAGCAGGGGACAGAAGTAGGCTCTCTGCCTCCCAAAGGTCTTCTTCACACAATGTTTCACACTGTCATCTCTGTGGCTTTCTCACTAACTGTGCTGAAATAAAGTTACACAGGGTCTAGTTTTCCATGGGCTTTATCAAATGACCTCTTAACTCAATCAGCCAAACAGAATGAAAACACAAGCAAAAAGTGTTCTTCTGCCCAGGAAACCAATGCCAAAAGTTCAGGAAAATCCATTTGCCCTGGCAGAAGGAACATTGCTTAATGTCCCTGTGTAGTAGGGAGGGGGAAAATTTTTGTCATCTTTCTTTCATTGTATTTATCTTTGGTTAATGGCAGCATCAGATCCAATGGAGAGCTACAGACCTGGCACATGCAGCTAGCTCTACAAGCAACAAAACGCAGAGAACAGTAAGGTAGAAACCTCCAGTGGTAAGGTAATGTTTCAGGTACTACACAGAAAAGAATCTGACAATGATTTGAGAGAGGGTTTGTAAGTCTGAAAGGGAAATGAGTCTTAAAAACCTTCTGAGTGGTCTCAAATATCCAATCTGTCATCCCTTTCAAAATGAACTCCCTGCAGTAAAATTACATAAATTAGGGTACTGGGAAACTGTGAATTTTTTATATAGTTAAATGTGTCTTTACAGGTGTGCTTCCTGGTGGCTAATGACAACAAATTGGTTAATAAACAATTTCATTTGAAAAGGCCAGCTGGGCTTATATTAAATATTTCTTCTGGGAATATTTTGGCCTTAAAATTTCAAGCTCATTTAAATAAAAGTTTGATCAGAAGAATACTGTGGGGGAGACCAGGCTGTCCATTGACAAGCCATCCTGCTACAGCCCCCAGCCCAAGAGCCAGTGAACCAGTCTGGAAGGACTTCTCTCCTCTGCCTCCCTCTGCAGTCACATGGACAAAAACTCCTGCAAAGGGTATCTCACAGCAGCTAAATTGTGCTCTGATTCACAAACTGCATTAGAACTAATATGCTGACTTTTGTTCATATATACCATAGGATGGTATTTTTCACATGGAGTGTCTACCAATTTATTTCAGCATCAGTACTCAACAGGCTCAAATGACCTCTCAACACCTACATTTCTTCCTAAAAACTTCTGGAGATTGCATTCTAGCTGATTAATCCATGAAGCTGAGAGATGCCATTTGTGGCTGAATAGCCTGAGTTAGTTCTGTTGCAGTGTGACTGTGTCATAGCCCTCATAGAGTTGAGTCTTAACAGATGCTTACAATTCCTGGGGTTTGATTTCAAAAGGTCAAGGCCATTCCCTGCAACTTTTGCTCTCTACCAAATATAAGCAAAGGCAGCCTCAGAAGAAGTTAGGACTTTGTTTACATTTTATTCTTCAAGGAGCTGTAAGTCTGGACCTGAGGGCTGCCCCTTCCTGCACAGCTATAGCCATGCCTCATTCTCCTCTTACGTCTCATTTGTCCACATCAGTTCTAAATATTCTGTGAAAAGTAGACCACCACTGTTTTGAACTTGGAGGTGCTAATTTGTTGTGATCCCAGTAAGCAAGCCACTCAAACTCATTCAAGCTAACACTACAAAGAGGACAGTGTAGATAATCTTACCTTCTGTCAGATGGTGGAACCTGAGCTGTGTGTGCAGTACTGAATGATGGCCAGCACATCATGCTGATGCTGTTCCTAGAAAGGTTACCCCACTTCAGTCTTTTGAGCTTGAACAGGATTTTCTGAAAAGAAAATAATTCTATTCATCATTCCTACTGTCAAAGAAAAAAGAGGTTTACATGAGGGTTTGTCACTGCACTTCTAGTTAAAGACAAGGACACACAGGTGGTATAATTGCCAGTACTGGGGGGAACCTGCCCACAGGGTCCTTTGTTACAATCAATTAGCTAAGATTACCTTGCAGCAGGGGATATGCACAGCACAACTCAGTCATGAAAGCCAAGTTACAGAGCGGGTACAGGGCAGCGCAGCACATTCTATGCTTACACAAGTTCCCCGGTTTGTTTATTGCTAACTGCTCCATGGGCAATGGTCTTCCTGTCAGGATCGCTGTGGCCCCCAGCAAAGAGAAGGGCAGGTTTGGCTCCCTGCCAGCACCAAATAGGAGAGGTCCCTTTTTCAGTTTGCTGGTTTTCTTGCTCCTGACCCTCAGTATTTAACTCCATCTATACATTGCACTGAGAAGGGAGATGCTGAGTCCCCAGCTCTGACATCCATGCCCCTAATCTGTCCCTCTCTTTGCCTCCCTGCCAGCACCTGTCTCATTTTGACCCTAACTCAATTTTCCCACAGAGCCATGGACGGGCAGCAAAATCCATGCTCCACTACACTTCCAATCACACACCCAGCAGTCAGCCCTGGGGTGCCCTTGGGGGCACTGCCATCATCCCAAAATACAGATGTGCACCTTCTCGGATGGATTTGCTTCATCTCCACCTAGTTTAGGGACCATGGACATACCTTTCACCTCCTGTCAGAGCAGTCACTTCTACAGTGCTACTCTCAGACTTGAAACATATGATAAGAAGGCGGCTGATCTAGCCCTGTAATTTTGACCCCTGCATGGGAAGAACCACAAAACCTTTTTTAACGTCAGAAATAGGTGTGATAGCAGCTTTTCATGACTCATTCTGACACCAAGATTGTGGTTTCATGCTCTGAGTAGCTTCAAATGAAACTACTATTAGGCATCATTCTGTTGGGTTAGAATTCATTTCGAGTGTGTGCAGAAATAACCAGCAATATATATAATTTCTGCAATAAAGCTTTCACAGTGTATTAATCCCTTTCTCAGATTGATACTGAACTCTGACAGCCCTTTAAATCTCAAATAACTTGTGAGAAAAAAAGAACTATTAATGTTTAATGAAGTACCAAAAATGTCTCAGGCAGTACAGTGGGGCATGAGCTTTAAATATTTCATGTCTTGCTACAGGGAGAAGCTGGGGAACTGGGGCAGAGAGGACCCCTGTCTGCATGTGCCTAAGACCTCCACAATTCACACTACTGATTCAATGAAATGTAATAATGCTGAATAGATTGATGTAGATGTAGCTTAAGAGACAATATAACTTTAATATAAGAATTTGCGTGTTTTAAGAATAGATTTGTTTGGGATTTTAGTAGAATATGGCTGCACCCTTGTAAGCTGTTTCATGACAGCAGCTATAAAATTTAGCCGTAAGAGTGGTACAGCCTTGAAGATAAAGAAAGTGAAGATAGGGGAGTCATAAATAATGAGACCAATTAAGAGACAGGGTACATACTGGTTTTAGCTAAAAGGGGTTCCTAACTAGTTTGTGCAGGAATGTGTTTTTGAGCTCAGGATTGTATTTTGGAAACTGTGGAGAAAACCATGAAGAGTATGCGCTGAGACAGAGGAAGACGTCCAGCCTTCATCCCTGAAGACCACCAGAAGACCCCCTGAGTGTCACTGAGCATGCTCTATCTGTGAGGAGTTAATGTAAATAACTTCCTGGAAATAATTTGCATAACCCTGCCTTTTCTTAGAAATGACAATGACTATGTATAGTTAATCTGTATAAATATGAGAAATGTGGCTGTAATTGGCACACACCTTCAGAGGAGCGATCCCCTGTGCGCCCGGCGCTGCAGTAA
Organism: Hypotaenidia okinawae; assembly: GCA_027925045.1. Taxonomy (NCBI): domain Eukaryota; kingdom Metazoa; phylum Chordata; class Aves; order Gruiformes; family Rallidae; genus Hypotaenidia; species Hypotaenidia okinawae. The sequence continues at coordinate 15,297,970 of BSDF01000003.1, read as the reverse complement.
AGAATAGGTACCTGCTGAATAGTCACCAAGGCTGCTGAGGCATCACTACTTGATGTAAAAGTGCTTTGTAGTGCTGAGCATGTTTATGCAGAGATGGTAGAAACAAGGAACAGGAGGGTGTCTGTAAGGTAGAAGTGGTATTATGGGAACTGCTGAGTGAAAGTCTTGGCACCATTCTGCTTGCCATGGAAATACAGGGTGAAGTGCCAAACTGCCAATGACAAATGGCAATGCCAAAATCACAAAGATCTTTGAAAGGGGAGTGTCATGGCTTAAGCCAGCCATCAGCTAGAAAAACCACACAGCTGTGTGCTCACTTCTTGCCTCTCCCAGTGGGATGGGGGAGAGAATCGGGAAACGTACAGGTGAAACTCATGGGTTGAGATAAAGACAGGGTTGAGATGGGACAGGAAAGGAAGATAGCACTAATAATGATGATGATAATAATACCACCACCACCACTGATAATAGCAATAAGGAGAAAGAAGAAAAAACAAGTAAGAAAAAAAGAATATGCAAAACAAATGAAGTCCAGCACAATTGCTCAGTACCCGAACCCAATGCTCAACTACTTCCTGAGCCACACTGCCTCCTGGCCAGACTCCCGTTACGTGTTGAGCATGACTTCATATGGTATGGAATATCCCTTTGGCCAGTTTGGGTCAGCTGTCCTGGCTGTGTCTCCTCACAGCCTTTTGGGTGCCCCTCACCTTCTCTCTGTCAGGCCAGAAGCTGAGAAACTGAGAAGCTGAAAACTCCTTGACTGTCTGGCAACAACTAAAATATCATTGTGTTATCAACATTCTTCTCATCCTAAATCCCAAACACAGCACTACACCAGCTGCTAGGAAGAAAATTAACTCTATCCCTGCTGAAACCAGGACAACTCCAGAGACATGAAGGAGAAAGATTCTCTGTGGCAAGCAAACAGAAATTAATGTCATTGAACAAAAAGATAAGAAAAAAGAAAATGCTGAAGTGTTGACAATAGAAGTCAAAGGGCTTTGTCAACTGAGAATAGTAATGGTAAAATGCTGACCATTTACCTCAAATTTGAGACTGTAAATGGATGATGGTTACATTTTTTAAGAAATTTAGCATCCAACTTCTACTTAGACCCTTAAAGAAGTCAGAAGGTTTTTACAAGGATGTCTCTCCTGCTGAGACACTTAAATTAAAAACCTCCATGGTTTTCAAAAGCATTCTGCAGCCCATAGCACCCACTGAAAGAGAAGATGCACTAAGTGTATCTTTGAGCAAGATCCAAAATAAATAAGACTGTCTCTGAAAATCCAAAGGAGCAACAAGCCTGACAGTCACAGGACATATTTTTATGTTACTTTTAGATGTTTCTAAATTCCAAGACTTTTGAATATGGGTGTGGGTAAAACAGTCCTTGAAAAGAGTCCAAAGGCAGATTTTAGAAGTGTATCAGAGATATTAAAATGAGGACATGATACAAGCAGCAGGCTAAGGAGTATCAAGAAGGATTACAGAGCCCTGGGAAGGGCTCAAGTGCAGGTAGCTTTTTCATCAGTCCTTCTGGTCAAAGGGAAGGGGCACAGAAGACCCAGTTGAATCTGGGGAATCAATGAATGGTTACAGGACTAGGTTCAGCTACTTCAGCATTTGACAGTGTCCCACACAACATCCTTATCTCTAAGTTGGAGAGACACGGATTTGATGGATGGGCCACTCAGTGGATAAGGAATTGGCTGGATAGTTGCACTCAAAGAATTGCAGTCAGAGCTTGATGTCCAAGTGGAGACCAGTGGTGAGTGGAATTCCTCAAGGGTTGGTACCAAGACTGGTGCTGTTTAACATCTTTGTCAGTGACATGGACAGTGGGATTGAGTAAACCCTCAGCACTCATTTGCCAGTGACACCAAGCTGTGTGGTGCAGTTGACAGGGTGCAGGAAAGCAATGCCATCCAGAGGGACCTTGATAGGTTCGAGGGGTGGGCTCATGTGAACCTCATGAAGAGAAGGCTCCAGGGAGACCTGATAGCAGCCTTCCAGTACCTGAAGAGACCTACAGGAAAGCTGGAGAGGAACTGTTTACAAGGTCATGGAGTGACAGGACAAGGAATAATGTCTCTAAGTTAGAGAACAGTACATTTAGATTAGCTATTAGGAAGCAATTCTTCACTATGAGGGTGGTGAGACACTGGCAAAGGTTGCCCAGAGAGGTAGTGGATGCCCCCTCCCTGGAAGTGTTTAAGGCCAGATTGGATGGGGCTTTGGGCAACCTGGTCTAGTGGAGGGTGTCCCTGATCTTTAAGGCCCCTTTCAACCCAAACCATTCTATGATTCTATTTAAAGTAGGACCATTAAAGTTCTATTTGGTGCAGCTAAGAAACATTTAATAGTCTTATTCAGAAGACCATTAGCTTCACATTGCAAAATTTATTCACCAACAGGCCAGGAAAGCATTTGTCATAAATGATCTGGTTATATACAACACAGCCAGAGAAACAGCAGTACAGATTAGATGATAATCCTGAGATCTCTTTCCAAAGTGTTATTCTATACAAACTATAAATTATTTCACCTTAATTATCTTAGAACAATATTCAGAAATAAAGAAAACCTGTTCACCTTCTGCAATTGCAAACCTTGCTTAACAAGTATTCTCTCTTAGAATGGGCACACAGGCAGAAGCAGAGGATGACTTCCAATTCTGAGGTAAAATCTCCAGATTATGAGTTTGAAAAAGGCATTTCTAGAAATTCCAAGTAATTCAGCATTAGAAACTATTATCAAAACAGGACGTATCAACTAGCTAGACTGATCTTTATCTCAGTTGGCAAAATGTTTCCAAACACTCATCTTTGCTGTTCCATGTATCTGGCATAGACCGGACAGAACTACAGTGACGTGACTTTTCAGGAATCTTTGGAAATGGGTTTGACATTCTTAGTCTAAAATTAAGCAGTACCTAAGAGCTGCCTGGGATTATTGTAACAGGGAAGAGTCTTAGCAGAGAATGAAGCTGGTGAGTTGGGCAAAGAAGCCTGTCTCAGCTATCTTCTGCCTTGCTGCCACAGTGAGGAGATACATTGCTGTGTGCTGCCACTGCCCACAGCTGGCACATTAGTATCCTCCAAGCTAAGAAAGTGCCCAGGCAGGATCTGGGGAGAAAAGTACTTAATGTTTGCCTTTCAGAGACCTTTGCTCAAGAGAAGGGTTTGTGGTAACAGGCACTTGCTCTAAAAAGCCTAAGCTAAAAAAAGAACCCCACAAAGCCTAACAGCACATCCAGAAGGGGGAAAACTGAAACATTCAATAATTAAACAAAACATTGAAGGTTTAAAGACTGAATATTTTTTTCTGTGGTCATTCATGTCATACTGCTGGGTCATCAAAACTTGTGCACAGTCACTCCTTTCTGCACTCTCCTCAATACTATCACTTTTGCTTTAGGTAAGTAAGGAGTGGTAAGTGCCAGCTAGGAATATAAACTTCTTATAGGACTTTCTACATATTTCACAGCTATTGTTGAGTGTGAGGGTATGCCTCTCACAGGAGATTGCCATGCTAAACTGAGCTGAGCAAAATAGACACCATCTTCTTACACGATCACAAAATGATGAACAGAGGTGAAGAAAACAGGAAATACACAGTGGAAGAGAATCTGAAAGTGTCTTTTTAAAAAAAAGAAACAAGTAAAAAGAAAAGAGCTTCTACTTGGAAGAAAGTTGCTGATTGTCCCTGAGTCACCTTGCACATTAAGGAAGCTCTGTGCAGCTCTGCTTAACCTTGTGTCATTTGGCTGTGAGATCTGCCTGAATGCCACTGTCCACAGAAACCTGTGCAGTTCTGAAAGGAAAAGGCCTTTCAGATCAAAGTGCCATGTCTACTGTTTCAACAGCGCTGACAGCCGCCTTTGTGCTGTGTCACTACTGCTGTTGACAGCCTGCTCTGCTGCTCCTTCAGATGCTTTGCCCCTGCTCCCAAGCTGAGAAGTCATACACTTAGTAGGGAAGTGGAACGAGGTGGTAAAAGGAAAGGAACACGATAACTTGATCCGTTAATAAAGTCAAACAACTCTCTGCTCTCTCCTTCCTGGGACTTTTCCACAGCCCAAGCCACCACTGGAACAGCTGAGTATTATGGGATTACTCCTGTGTGCACTTTTTTGCAAAACTGCATCCAAAAATCACTTTCCTTTAGAACCACCAGGCATGTTTTCATCTGTTAGAAAAATATACCTAACTCTATGTAAGCAAGTCTAGCATCCTCGTGAACATAAACGTCAGTTACACAGTCTTAGATTAGTAAGGACCCTGAGCCAAATGTGTGGTTGGAATACTGAGGTGAAATACACATGGGTGTAACCCATGTGTGCTGCTACCTTTGGTCTGTTTTTCCAGAAAAATTACAGGATGTCTGATGCTTTTGTCACATTTCACCAACTGATTTGTATTAGCAGCCCTTATAAATCTCTAGCTATACTTTATGCAAAGCTTATGTAAATCCCCCAGGATTAATTACCTCACTCAGAGTCCAATTTATTTAGCAATTAAGAAAAATTAGACAGTAGCTGGTGAGTTTGCTGTTTTGAAATGAAAGGCCAGAGTCCTTAAGGTCTGGTCCCAGGCTAAATGCTAGTTTTAGAAATTCATTATTTGAAAATCTCTAAACAATTACTTTACATTGTGATTTTTTTTACATCATTTAGCCTCCAACTAAATTGGAGTGTACTAACAAAAAAACCCAAACCAATAGGAATGCACATTGTTTACATGATAGTTTTCAGAACCAACTTTTCTTTCTCAGCCTGAATTTATCAAATTGGTAATGCACTGTGGCACTGTGGCACTGTGTAAAATGTTGTGACACCACTAGGGAAGTCACTGGAACCAGCAGTAAAAGCTATCAAGGAGAAGTCTTATCTTAAGAATTATGTGTTGTCTAAAAAATAATGGGCACTTTGGCTCTGGAAGCCTCCTAAGTCTCTGGTCTCAGGAAAAGGAGTCCTGTAGGCTGCAAAGCCCCTAGGCTGGGCGGTGCTGGGACAACAGAAGTCCCCAGGGGGCTGCTTTTTTGGCACATTTACACCAGAAGGCACAAGAAACTGGTTTTGAAGGTAACTTTGGGGATTTCTTTCACAGCATCTGCAGCTGGGAAATCTTCCTGCATATACCCCATGGCTTTAGAGTCCTTTCACTGTCACTGCAGCCCATTAGGCTCTAGACCATCTTTTAACTTGCACACTGCCCATCTGGCTATAAGGGCAGCTCTCAGGACCAGCGGTTTCACTGTCGACTCAACAAGTACAAAGCTCTGCCTTGCACCATCACACCCTTTCCCAATATTACTAGTATTTTCTGAGGAACAGCTTGACACATACAGCACAATTATGTGGAGCATGTGTATGAACAACTGCTGTATGGAAGCTACATCCCAAGCATGAAGTGCAGATCTTGAGGGGGTGTAGTTATCAGGGCTCCAATGCCAACTTGCCTTGAGTCAGTGGGGACAGATTGTTTTGCAGCAGCTGAGGTTTTGGCCTAAAGGAATGTAAATATTTGGATATTACATTACTTGATTAACTCACTAGATAGTGTGAGACAGCTGAACAAAGTCTTGTAGAGATCATGCATGTTCCTAATATAAAGCTTGCAAGAGCTCCTTTGGAAAGTGTACTAGCTTTTCTCAAGGGAGATTTAAAGTCTATGTGGCCCATTTTAGGGATCTTACAGACGTGGTTCTGATGCACATTAAGTTCACTTTACCTCTCCCTGTCCTTACTATATTTACATTTTTTCTGAATTCAACAAGCAGATTGTATCTGATTTTCTCTTAATGGCTTTTCACATATTACATTGACTGTTAAAAATAAAGTCAAGTGAAGAATTTGCTGTGAAAATCTTAATGCCGTCTGCTGGCTCCAGATAGTGGGGACTCTGGCCTTCCACAGGTTTTCTGGAAGAAATGGCACATTAGTGGCTCTTTTACCCCAGACACTTTTCACATTAACACATTTCTTTTCTTATTTTCTTCCAGGGCTAAGTGCCCTCTAGCTCATGAAAGCTGAGTCTTGTGAGTCTTGCATTGTAGGCCACATACTGTAGGTTTTCTGAAAGTCTGCTATGATCTTCATGACCTTCTACAGACTCCTATGGTCTCATGGGCTGGAGACCAAGTAATGTGTCCCAACTACTCATCTTGGAAAATGTCAGCTAACGTGAATAAGACTGGAGGTGCAAAAGAGGACAGGGTCTCAGCTGTTTTTCCTTCTGGAGAACTGGGAAGAAAGAGAACAGCTCCCTGGGCTGTGAATGCTTCAGAGCAAAGAGGAGGCAGCATTATAGCAAAGGACACCAAGTCCTTGAGGATTCACTGCCACTTTTCCACTCTGAGTAATTCCCTGAGAGGACAGGGAAAGCTCTCAAGGGTCCTCTGATTTATGGCTATTCATCACTTTACCCTCCTTCTGCAGAAGCTGCCACAGCTGCAGTCCTAAAGACAATAGCCAGGGAAGAGATCAATGGAGAAAGGTCCCTGGGAAACTAGTTCCCCCTCCTTCCTCCCCCTCCTCTCCACTGGGAGGTTTGTATTTTGCTTCTGTGTCACGTCAGGTGTAGGTAGCTGCTGCCCAGCACAGACAAAACTCAAATAGCAAGTGCAGCCTGGGGTTTTACACCTTCCACGCTCAGACTTGGTAACAAAGCTGCTCTGCCTGTTCAGTGCATTCAGGGGGTTTAAAGCAGGAAAAAAGAAATAAAACAAAAAAAGGACTGTGCTCTATTGTCTCCGTATCGCACTGCCTCTTTAAGATCAGAAATGCATGGACAGCTTCAAGGTGCCTCCCACTGAGAAAAGGCTTTAGATGCATGCACAGAGACAGCGGAGCCATCCTCCCCTGAGCAGCAGGGCAAACCTGCTTGAGAGAATAATCATTCAGTGAAGTCCTCTGCCTGCTTTCAGTGATTCTTTCTCTGCTCCAGTGACAGCAGCACATTTGCAGGGGAGAAATCTGGAGGCTATCCCCAGGGTGCCCAAGACCTCCATGAAGATAAGAGCAACTGCAGGTACAGTTAGCTGATGGTGTTGTGTCAGTTTGTGGATGGTTGGGTTGTCTTTTATTTATTTTAAAGCTCTGTCTCGGTATTTTGCACGGAAACCTGTCTGAAACAAATACTGCTCCTTGCTTTGACCAACATACAGATTTTCCATCCAAGTATTTATTTAGTACTTCTCTTAAATAAATGTTCACATTTCCAGGCAGCTGTGGTGATGCATTGTACAGCAGTCAATTGTTTGAATTGTTATTTAGTCAGCTTTGGCTTTCTGTTATTCTGTTGTTCTGCAACTCCACTTGAAAAGCAATGTGGAGACAAAAGTTGTACAAGAAAGTTTCTCTCAGAAATTTATTAAGTGTTGGTACATCAAGGGCTGAAGGTGGTTCCAGGAAAAGAAGGAGCAAACAACCCCACTGTGTAGCCATGCTGGACATTGTTCAATATCATTTGACATCCTAAAGACATACTGTCTCAAAGCAGAAAATACAGTAATGCTCTCAGATTCTCTTCTGGGATGGGGTGGGACTGTCCTCACAGCTGGGAGTCTGGTGTGAGGATTCCCAGATGTGGCATAGGAAGATGCAAGAAGATAGCCCTCTCATCATTTGATACAGAGTAGAGGCAAAATTAGGGAGTAGATTAGATGTTTTTTCCTCAGTGTGGAAAATTTTTAAGATTTGGTACAACCAGCCATACGAAGAGGGGAGCCTGCCCCTCCCTATCCTTAAAAATTTAAGGCACTTTGTCTTGCTTATGGGAGATTTTCCCTTTCACCTCAAGAGCCTGTTTGTGGAAGCACTCTCCCTGTGAACAGCAGTTCTGCCTTCACAGCAAAGCTCTACAAGCTGGTTCATGGGACAAAATCTTGTCTGCGCAAATTGGCAGAGCTCCACTGGTTTGAGAGAAGTAATAATGGATTATGCTGGCTGAAAATTCAGTCCCCCTACTCAATTAAAAGCTGCCAAAAAGAAAAGTGCTGGCTCTGCTGTTTTCTTGGGGTTTGGCAACTGTTACTTAATTAAGAAATGCATTTAGAAGCCAGGACAGCAGTTCTCTTTACGTTCTTACCTACCGCATCACTCTGAGACATCTAGTATAAACCAAAAACTTTGTCCAACAGGCACATCAGACACCTTTCATCAAACTGAGGTGTCATCTCATTTTAGGTTTTTTTTATTTTGCACAGGGATGACAGCCCTGTGGGCTTGAAGGCTGGCAGGGGTTTGAACTGGATTTTACACTCCTATATTGTCATTTCTCCCTGTGGTGATAAGAAAATTTTATCATTGGTAAATAAAACTTCTGTGTGTAACAGCCAGTGTATTATGTAACAGCGGATTTTATGACAACAGAAGCATCCTTTCACAGGGTATTTCTTCCCACTGTGCACAGCCAGCAATTTTGCTGTGGGGCAATAAGGTGGCTATTGCCTTCCCTCAAGCACAGTATTTTTGCTGTAATTTCCTCTCAGGAAATGTTTTCCTCTTTTTGTTCCCACAGAAGGAGATAAGTGAGGCTGTTGCTCTATAATCTCATGGGGACAAAGACAAGGTGACTCACTGCTCAAAAGGAAACTTTGGATGAGGTTTCTCACCTGCCACTGTCGTGCCCTCCCACCCTGGGTAATTCTAACACAAAACCAAGAGCCAGCAAAGCCACATGTGACAAAAGAAGACAGACATGGCCATGGAGCAAGCTGAACATAACTCAAATGCTACCGTCAGCCTCAACTTTGCTGCAATCTACAATCTCCATGAGGGTGATTTAACCTCCTTGAGAAACTTCTCCTTTCCCTTCAATTTCAGTTACAGTGATTACGACCTGCCACTGGACAGTGAAGAAGACATGACCAAAACCCGCACCTTCTTTGCAGCCAAGATTGTGATTGGGGTGGCTCTGGTTGGCATCATGCTGGTCTGTGGCATTGGCAACTTCATCTTCATTGCTGCTCTCGCCCGCTACAAGAAGCTGCGAAACCTCACCAACCTGCTGATTGCCAACCTGGCCATCTCAGACTTCATTGTGGCCATCGTGTGCTGCCCCTTCGAGATGGACTACTATGTGGTGCGGCAGCTGTCCTGGGAGCACGGCCACGTCCTCTGTGCCTCAGTCAACTACCTACGGACTGTTTCTCTCTATGTTTCCACCAATGCTCTCCTGGCTATAGCTGTTGATAGGTAAGTGGGGTGCTATCTCTGCACAAGGAGATGGCCAGAGCATCTGGGGTTCGCTGTCCAGATTTCTAGGTATTTAACGTGCTCAGCTGTCCTGTAGGATCTGATGTCAAGGTAGGTACTACACAGACCTGGGTATCTTATTTCGTAAATTCTGATCACATGAGGTCATGACATTACCCTGGAGAAAAACTTTTCTCCTGAAAAGTACAATTTCTTGATTGTACTTTTCAGGAGAAAAGAATGTTAATCTATTAAAATTATTTCTTTTTTCATAAAAATATGCCGGATTCAAGTGTAGAAGAGGATTTATGAAATAAAGGGAAGAGGAGAGAGACAAGTCAGAAACATCCACTTGAGATGAGGGTGTTCATCAGTACCATATAATTCTGATCCAAACCATACATCTGTAAGGAAACTTCACTACTAATCTACATGGCTTTTCTGAGTCTAACCTTTTTTATAAACAGTGAAATACTCTGTAGTGAGAGAAACGGTGGCCTGGTGATACAGAATTTGACAGGTGGGTTTCCAACAGGGCTATTGCCTTACAGGATATTTCTTTCTCCCTTTAGGGTATTTTTGGTGTGAAAGAGAGGAAAAGATAAGACTTCTATCTAGCTTACAAAATAGAGTTCTTATTCTCAGTCACACCCTACTGAGAAAACCCAACAAGCATTAAATTAACTATTTGATAGTACTGAGGTCTTGGCTGGATGCTCTAACCCAGAAGTGGATTCTTGGTGAGTGTGTCCAGCACTCTCCTCTCCATTAAAATACTCTCCTGTCATACTCTCCCCTCTGTTTACAAGCCTCTCTGAGGATGGAACAGTGGCAAGTCAGGAAAGAGACAGAGGTCATTTATGGCACCCATACTTATAGCACTGTCCAGAAAATGATAAAACGCTATATCAACCCAGTTTAGCAGAGATTCTCCTACAGCCTTCATAAAGGTGTAAGCAGAACAGAGTGATACCCACCTGCTACACTACCTGCTTTATGCTGCAGTCCTAAAATATTTCTATGCCTGCCTCTCACTCCAGGAATTTTAACAATGTAATTTAACTGTATTCTTTCTTATGACTCCTGTTCTCTTAGCCTAGTGCACCACAGACTTTGACAGACCCAGGCACTGACAATCAGCTTCATGCCGACATAAGTCTGACACTGATGACTCACAGAAAGCCAGAGACCCACAGAGTAAACTCTTTACAGAAAGGCAATCACAAGAAGACATCATTCACGTACAAACAGAATATATATCTTTGCATACCCTCTGCATATACACACTGTACTATTCCCACCCACCCTGACCTTTTTTTTTTTCCCAATTTCTCTCATGTGCCATTTTAGTCTTTAGTACCTGATCCAAAAGACAGCTCAGGAGCAGTTAACCCTGCTGATGGTTGTTTAGATACAGCTTGTGTGTGGCTGATTCAGCTATTATTGACGTCAACAGAAGTCTGTCGAAAGACTGGGGAAGTTCAGAGATGTTTTGCCTGGTGTGGGGAGAAAGCACAATCAGCTCCTATGAAACAAACCCTTAATCAGTGTCTAACAAAGCTTTGAACAGCAGCTGAGGACTCAGGGTTAAGCTTCTAAATATTATCAGACATGTATTACCATTTTCTATTATTTATCTTTTTTAACTTCTAAAAACTTTCTTGGAAGGCTCTGCTAGTGCATCCCAGGTTGATGAAGTAATATGGGTCATTGAGCCCTTACGCCTGCTAAGAAATCAGATTTCTAGCCTATCTCCCGAGGCATCTTTAAAAACAACCCTGGAAATGATTAATCTCTGAAGTTTGTTTTAAGAACACAGTGTTTTGGTTTCACTGCCTTTTTTTTTTTTTTTTTTAATTTTGATTTGGTAAACAGAAAGAAACCTCATTCATTTAGCAAACAACCATTCCACGTTGGTTATGTCACATGAGTTGTTGACTTCAGTCTCTCAAAAAAAAATGGGCTCCTAACATGTCCTAACATTTAAATCATTTCAAGGAGTTTACCTGTGTAGAGAGGGTAAGACTTTCCCACAGGATTTCCCTCAGGTCTGGCTCTCTTTCAGCATCCATGACGTCTGTGCTCATGAAATACAGGAATTTCACATATTTAAGGCCACATCTGCACTAGAAAATAATGTTATGTGTAAGGAAAGGCTTTGAAGAGCAAGGGTTCCTGCTAAGAGTCTGGTGACCATGCTGTAAATATTCTGTCTTTAGCTGGGTCCCCTGGACTGAACACCCGTGGGCACCTGGTTGTGGTTTATGTACACTTTTGGAGTGCATCTTCCAGAGCAGTTTCATCTGAACACAGTTGATGTGCCTCAGGACCACACCGCAATAACAGCCCGAGTGTGGCAAGCAATGACAAACAGGAACACACTTCCCCTCCCCTCCTCCCCCCACCCTGGCCCCTAAAAGCTCCACCCCGACTCTCTTGTAGAGATTTACCTCATCCAGCCAAACGTTCTGAGCGGATATGCACACTTATGAATGCACACACATACATTATCTCACAATCTTGTTTCCACAGGACCTGGTCTAAAAATACCCATTTATCAGCTCCACAATGAGGCTGAGTAATTCTGCTGTCCCTTGACATCTACCCTGCACTATTAAAGTGCGATGAACAATTCATCTGCTTCCAAGATCTGGCTGCTGAAAAGCACCACTGACTTTCCATTTTATTTAGAAATAATATATCCTGTGGATGCTATCTATGTATAGAATACATCCAGACAGAAAAGCCACTGAATGAATGAGAAATTCCAGTGTCTGAAAAAATCCTTTGTGTTAAATATAATTGTACTTGAGTTCTGGAGTGCCTCTGATAAAAATCTCCTTTTAGCAGAAATTTTCTAATCTTTCTGTTGTGTATACTCTAATATAAGCCCTTCTTACAACTACACCTTCTTAAAAAATCAACACTCCCTTCTCTCCAAAACTTCATCCAAACAAAAACCCCCAGAGTGAATGCTATTAGGGCCTAGCTCCCTTTTTAAATGAATCAAGGGCAACTGATGGATCTCGCAAGCAACATACTTCTATTTCTCCACTCTTTGTGAAATACTGCAGTGCACCTTGTAGCTTTACAGTCATAATGAAAGCAAATACCTAACTCAAGTTTTATGGTTTGGCATATTAACACAGCATACTTAAGATTAATTAGCAATAGTCTTCTCCATCAGACAAACCAAAAAATTTGCATGGGCAGAAAATTGATACACAGTCCTTTGCTGGTGGCTTGAAAACACACTCACCTGTAACCGTTCACTGGCATCAGCTTTAGCTCTTTGCATCCCATGGAATAACCAAGAAAACAATAAAAATCTGTTAGATATGTTTGGTTTCCTTGTTGAAAAAGGGGAAAAAAAGAAAAAAGAAAAGCACATTTAAACACTTCTCTGCCTAGGGAAAACTTTTTCCTGCTTCTACATGTTTGCCTTTTTACATGCACCTGACTAGGTGTATGCTACTGCATGTGTCAAACTCTCACTTGAACACATGCTGTCCAGCAAAGAATTTCCAGACGCTGTATCATGGCATATTCTGGCTACAACATCACCTGCGTATTGCACTAGGTGCTGCAAACATATTGGTCAGTAATAGGAATACTCCCTCTCTTTCCCCTCTCTCCATCTTTCTGAAACTCCCAGGCTTGTGTTCTGTGCTGAAAAGGGAAAGTCTGTGACAAAAAAATTGCACCTTTTTCAGTCTTATCTTGTTAGCAGGTGGCAGTGTAAGACTGGGTGAGGTCTTAAAAACATCCTCAGACACCCAAGAGTATGCTCAGATTTTCAGATTGTCGCATACTGTCTGTTCCAACAAACCTTCCAGCCACTTGCTCCAGAGTTTCTGCCTAGATTTAGGAACTCAGCTCTAGGCTTCTACTTTGGAAAACTTTTTTAACTCTTCTCAAGGAAAAACTTGTCCGTCTCTCTTCTTAAGAATGACAGCAATATTCTTCTGCCTAATTCTGTCCACTTGTATTTTGAAGTGTCTTCTGGTGAAACAGTGTTTTCAGCCTTGATTTTGAACATATTTGTGTGTTCTAGGTATCTGGCCATTGTTCACCCACTGAAACCGCGCATGAATTATCAAACAGCCACCTTCCTAATCGCCTTGGTCTGGATCATCTCCATCCTTGTAGCTATCCCATCTGCATACTTCGCTACTGAAACGGTGTTATTCATAGTTAAAAACCAGGAGAAGATTTTCTGTGGTCAAATTTGGCCAGTTGACCAGCAGATGTACTACAAATCATACTTCCTCTTCATCTTTGGCATTGAGTTTGTGGCGCCTGTGGTTACAATGACCTTGTGTTACGCCAGGATCTCTCGGGAGCTTTGGTTTAAGACTGTACCAGGATTTCAGACGGAACAGATCAGAAAGAGGCTTCGATGCAGAAGAAAAACTGTTATGGTACTGATGTGCATCCTGACTGCCTATGTTCTCTGCTGGGCACCTTTCTACGGCTTCACAATTGTCCGTGACTTTTTCCCCACCATCTTTGTGAAAGAGAAGCATTATCTTACTGCCTTTTACATAGTTGAATGCATTGCTATGAGTAACAGCATGATAAACACCATGTGTTTTGTAACTGTAAAAAATAACACCATGAAGTATTTCAAGAAGATCATGTTGCTTAGATGGAGATCAACGTATAACGGAAGCAAATCCAGCACAGATATAGACCTGAGAACAAGTGCAATGCCAGTCACAGAGGAGGTAGACTGCATAAAGCTGAAATAAATGTTCTCAGTTCTAATCTCCCATATTTTGGAGACGGGGTCCAGAGGAAATAATGCCGCCTCCGAAGCTTCTCCTTTGTCTGTGGGAATGCTCACCATTGGTGAGAACCCTCAAAAAGCAGCCCACTATGCACTTCCACCAGAAGTCCTTTCCACTGGACTGCTGCATAATCCTGTAACTCAGACTGATGCTGTGCTTCAGATTACCCATCCATAGATGTGGGATGTAGACACTCATTTTAGAGTTGTTTAAAATTTAAGATGAACAAAAACATCTATGAATGCATTACAGCATATTACAATGATGGAAGAGTTGATTGTTGAGACTAGCCTCTTTGTTTCTCTTAAGAGAAATCTCTTAACCCCTTTGAGCTTATCATTTGTACCTTTAAGTTATTTGCTGTCCTTCTTCAGCTTGGAAGTGGAAGGATAGCAAGAAAGTCCATTTTTCTTCATGTCACTCTTTATACTCTGTTTATCCCTCATGATGAAGCTCCTTTAAGTCTACAGACCACCAGCTTTCTACTGTCCAATGTGCAGCATGCTCTTATGAACGGCACATCCTCTACACAGCTAAATACTGCTTCACAGTCTAGTGAAAGCCTCAAGTCTCTTCCTGTGCCACCTTGTTTAAGAACATTGTATCTACGTTCCACTTGGTGGTTTTATGTACAGTGTGACTCTGTTTATTATGTAGTTGGAAATGGCACAGCTAAATATTGAAGGGATCTGTTTCCTTCTCTCACCTCCAGCACCCCATAGCAGGCTGCTTCTGCCTTGAGCTGCTGAGCGCTTCACTGAATCAATCACAGATTCATGGAGGTGGGGAACAACATCTCCGGATTGCCTAGTCCATCCCTCTGATCATGCAGGGTCAGCTACAACAGGTGTCCCAGGATTGTGTCCTGCTGGGCTTTGACTGACTCCAGGGACGGAGACTCCTCAGCCCCTCAGACTACCTGTGCCAGTGTGCAACAGCCCACACAGTAAACAAGTGTTTTCTTATGTTCAGATGGCATTTTATGTGCTTCAACTAGTTTTCCAGTGAGAACCATGTAAAAGTATAACACGTAAGTGGGAAAAAAATCCACCCTGTTGAACCAGGCCTAGATATCTTGTAAAGTCTGTGTACACCTTTAAAATAAAGTGCAAGTAGGACTAAAATAGCATAGAGATCTTGAGATGATCTGTCCCGCTGCAAGCCATGGAGACAGGCTCTAGGCTTCAGCAAGCCAGTCTACTGGTTGAGTAGCTCGCTATCTGATCAAACGTGTGGTGACAACACAAGATGAATTCTGCATTGCCTTTCCCAGTGCTGTCTTTACTGTTCTGATTTGTGCAGCTCCAGGATGGGTGTTTGTTAGCTGATAACCGTGATAAAGGAGGCGACAGTAATACCTACTCATTTAAACTACACTTAACATATCATGGACTTTGTGAATTGAACTCGATTCTTTTCTATCGTGATGACAAATGCTTCCTGTTTTTAAGTATGTGGTACCACCTCCTTTTGGAGTAAATGGCTTTTGTAAATAATTTGTCTACTTGTGAACTTAAAGTGAGCAGCAAATCCTGCCTAATAAAAGAGCAAACATGGAGCCAATACAAGCATTGTGAATGTCTTTTTAGACTTTTCCCTCAGCCATAATTTTCCAACCCAAGTGACTGATGTGAATTATCCCGTTTCTGCTAAAGAAAAACTACCAGGATGACCAATTAAATTTAATGGCAAAAGGATATTCGAATCCATTAAAGTGCTCAAATCCTCTCCTCATTAGCTGCTCTTAAAAATACAAGTTGAAGAGGATGTCATAATTTGCTCTGTTAGGCGAAACAATTACTGAAATCATTCTTCAAAATGACATCTTTGAAAATGGGTAAGTACTAAGTCCCTTTGTTTCCCAACATGTCAAAGAAATTTAAAGGACCAGAGTTGCAGTATTGCATCATCAGGAGGCATAACCTTGTCATTTATCCTGCTTAACCCCAACCAAGCAAGATAGTACCAAGCAAAAATTGGGGGAAAAATTGCTTTAAAATTCTGGAAATCACTTTGAGAGCTGCAAGGCAGCTCTTCCAGTCTGGTCTGCCCAGGGTTCTCAGCCATCACCACATCCTGCCCCTGCAAAGCACAGCAAAGCTGCAGCTGCCACAGCCTCTTCTGTGTATTCGGCTTTTGGGGTCTGTAACATTACTGTATTTTGACATTTTGAGGTCTATCCAGCAGCCAAGTAGTGTTTCAGCCTGAACAAATGGATAGGGTGGGAAAAAATCTGTGCTTTGCCCTCAGCTGCATTCATTGTGAGCAACATCCCCAGAAAGCGGGGGATTCACACTGAGGAAGGGTGGTGGTCCCCTGTTCCCTGATCAGAGTGACCAAGCAGTCACATTGCCCTTAGCCTGTGTCTGCACCAACTCCAGACACAACAACACTGGTCACAGGCTTTACTTTTAAGGACCAATATATGCTCCTAAACTGAGCTCTAGCAACCAGGGGCCCAGGGCAGGGAGCTCAAAGGCTCCCTGGGGACAGGGACAGAAACCTCATATGGAGTTTTGTCCCCAAGGAACTCTATTTTTATATGGCCCCCTCCGCTGGCAAGGGCCTGCTTGCCACACAGGACTGCACTTAAATGTTGAACTTAAAAGACTCTGGAAGTCACTTACAAGCCCTCATTAAGTGCACAAGTGTGCAATGGGGACAGACCCTGACCTGAGTGGCTCCCTCTGGTAGTAGGGAGCAGGCGGGCCACGGTCCAACCACATCAGCGGAGGGCAAGGGCCAGAACCCTCAGTCACTATAGCTTAAGCGAGCAGCGCAGGGAGGAAAGAATTGAGAGGCTAGGGACCGTGGGTGCCAACAGGTGCTCCAGAAATGGGTGCTCCCTCAGCTCCCTGACAGGTGGAGGTTACCCTGCTGTCTCCTGCCCAGCCCCATCCTGCAGAAACACTTTCTCACCTACATTGAATGGCACCACTAAGTGGGGGGAGTGAATGTGGAGCTCTGCTTGCAAGAGCCATGCTTAAACAGAGCAAGAAAAGCTCAAGCTGGAAGGAAGGGCAGCATTTGTCATTGCGGAGAAGCAGCCCTTTCCAGCACAAGCTCTTACCCACTGGAAGGCAGTAACAGCTGCAGCAAGACCCCCACAGCCACCAGATGCCCACTGTTAGCTCCAGTGGCACAGCAGCAATAAGGACTTCACCATGCATGAACTGTGGGATGTGTCAAGGATGAGGAGCGGGTGGGAGTGAGGCATCCTGAGAGCTGTTAGCCGGGTTTAGATAACCATACAGTGAATGCAGATGCCACCACATCTCAGTTGTGTCTTGCTCCAACTTTTATTACCAAGAGCAAAAATGTGGTGCTAGCACACCAGATTCCTGCCTTCTGCAGCAGCTCCTCCAGAGATAACTGAAGGTAAAATCCTGCCTCTTCACAATGGTCCTCTGAAAAACAAAAACCAATGTAACTGAAAACTAATGTGGTGACCCTGCATGGCTAAGAAAGGATTAAGAGAAGGAAAAGTAGTTATTCTCAGCAATGGGCACTGAGAAAATAATGTATTTTATTAAAGCAACAGCGGGAAAAGAAATTCCAACTATTGTCCCTCTACCAAAGGCAGATGACCTGCAAGACTCCAGGCCAGTGGGTCACAATAGCCAGGCCATGACTGACACTCGGGAGCTCAGACAACTGTGCCTATTCTTTCAGCCTGGCAGCCTTTCCTGTGGCAAGAGCACCCTCCAGCTGCTGCCTCTGCAGCACAGCATCACACGCCTGCTGCTCGGTCCTGGAAACTGCCAGCTCAGACGCCTTGTTGGAGGATTCCTATGCTTCCAACAAGGAGCCACAGATGCTTCAGCTTTCATTGCTTGGGCAGCCAGGCACTTGCCCAACACTCTTGTTTTCATTCCCCCTCACTCCCTGTGCTGGCAGGGATGTGATTCTTGCTGGATGCTTGGTCTACCACCTTCCAAACAGTCGGTATCATCTGTGCTGAAAAAAACCCCACACAACTGAGCAGAGGAAAGCAGAATTGAGACAAGACAGACACTACTCCATCAGACACACAAGAGATTTTCTTCTCTCTTACAGTCTGTTAGGATCCTGTTCTACAGACTCCACTCTTAACACATGTTGTCAGGAAAAGCCCCAAAATCACACCATGTGACAGGGATCACTGCTGCTTTGCTAAGTGACCTTCCTAATACAGTCCAGGACAAGAGAATGAGGGACAAAATATAAAATAAAACCCCCAAAAGAACCATGAATAACAAGAACTAACATGCAGCACAAAGTTGCCTCTCTCAAAATCAGAACTGGGTAAAGCTGGCAGGAGACAAGACACAAAGATGGTAACCTTCCCCAAAAATAGACATCTCTGAGCTCAAAAGACTACTGAGGAACCTAAAAAAAACCCTGTAAACTCGATCACCAGCTCATCTGCTGGGTCTGGAAAACAAATGTGGAAGGTAATACAGGGAAAGCATGCATCATTGGAAATGTGTTGAGGTACAGCAATAAAATCTGGGTGTGTAGCACTCCGAAAAAGCCAAATGCTGAAGTGCTCAAAAAAACCCAGGAGGTGGAGAGCTCCAAAAAAGAGATGCATTGAAGTACGCCGCACAGCACGGTGCTGAAGGGCTACTACAGGGCCATGCGTCAAAGCACTCCTGCTTCCAGACACACACTGAAGCACTACGAAACAGCCAGGCAGCTAAGTTCTGCTCCAGGAGAACACTGTTGAGTACTCCAGTACACACCAGGCATTATAGAACTCAAGAAAAAAGCCGTAGGGTGAAACATCCCAAAAAGAATTGTGTGGTGGAGCCTCAAAAGCCAAATGGGGAAGTGCTCCAAAAAAAAAAAAAAAAAAAAGAAACAACAGGCATCTACATCACAAGCAGACACATGTGCAACTGCTCTGAAAAAATGATGCCATGTTACCTTTTCATTCAAGCACCATAAATCAGGGCATAGCCAGAATTGACGTTGCTAAAGCAGCTCCTGCTTGGTTTGGGGGTGATGTACATCCCCTTCACCCCTTGTGCCCTGCACAAGAAGACTGGCACTCCCTATTCACAAAGCCCTTGGCTGGTTTCATCACCCCACTTCCTCCAGATGTAGCTCAGTGCCTGGGCCAGGCTTCATCTACGCCACATGAATAATTCTGTCTGAGGAACAGCTTTATAATGTTTACATTTATGAACCTTCTTACAAGCCCCTTGTTCCAATACTAAAACAACTCAGTTTCCAAGCGCATTACGACAACGCAGCGGGTGTGTAATGACCCCTTTAGAATCTTATGACCATTTTGGTTGGGAAAGATCTTTAAGATCATCAAGTCCAACCACTAACCCAGCACTGCCAAGTCCAATGGATAAACCATATCCCTAAGCACCACATCTTTTGAATACCTGCAGGGATGGTGACTCAACCACTTCCCTGGGCAGCCTGCTCCAGTGCCTCACCAACAACCCCTCTGGTGAAAAACTTTCCCTAATATCCAACCTAAACTCCCCTGGTGCAACCTTTTGTCCTATCACTCGGTACTTGGGAGACAAGACCAACTCCCCCTGGCTCCAAGCTCCAAGGAGCTTACAGATGTAAGGTCTCCCCTCAGCCTCTCTCCTAGGCTGAACAGCCCCAGTTCCCTCAGCCGCCACTTGTAAGACTGCACTTCTAAGATGAAAACAGGCAGACTCCGACTCCAGAGCTCAGCCTTTGAACTGCCAGCACCTCAGCCTGCAACCCCTCACCGTGTGACACTCACGTTCCACCGGCTGGAGCACACTCGGTGCCGGCTGCAGCGCCGGTTCCTCACCCCAGGGCCGGGCACAGGCTTCGGACCTCTGGCCGAGCAGTGCCCCGCCCGATCCCACAGAATTGTAGGGGTTGGAAGGGACCTCCAGAGATCATCGGGTCCAACCCCCCTGCCAAAGCTGCTCCCTAGGACAGGTCGCACAGGTCGGCGTCCAGACGGGTCTTGAGTATCTTCGGAGAAGGAGACTCCACACACACCCCGCCCCGGGCATCCCTGGCGGAAAGCGGCTTTCTCGACTCGCCCGTACGTCGGGACGAGGTGCCCGCTGCCCGGCCGTGCTCCCCGAACTCCCTCCTCCCCCTTCTCGGGGCGGTGTGGCTCCCGCCCTCAAGCAGCTCCGCGCGCAGCCCAGCAGCCGTTGCTGCCTCGAGCCGGCCGTTACCTGCTAACGCCGCCTCGCCCCGGCTGCTAGCGGCCCGAAGCCGCGCGGGCACCCGCCCGCCGCCGCGAGGAAGGGAGCCCAGGGGGCAGAAGGGTGCCGGCAGCCCCGGCCAGAGGCAAGCGCGGAGCGGCCGAGCCTCGCGGGCGCGGAGTGGGGACACATTGTCGTTGAGCTCTTTGTGAGCAGCTGATGACAAGCATAACACAGGGATTTTCCTTCTGCACAGCAAGCCTGAGTTAGCTAAGCACTGATGCAGGGAAAGGCCACGCAAAAGTCTCACCGGTGTGCAGGTTTCCTTGCAGCTGCTTGGGGATCTGGGGCTTCCGGAGCTCTGGGAAGTCCCCACCCTCAGGTGTTTCCTCCATGTTTATTTTCACACCACAGACACAGCCTTTGGCAGGCCCGAGCATACAACAGCTCCAAGGAAAAACCTGGAGCAAACTGGCTGCCCAAGGGGTTGCTACAACAAGAGAGAGGCGTTCTGGCTCTTTGGAGGAGGGGTTTAGGGCATCAGCATCCCCAGAGGAAGATGAGAACAAGAAAGGAGACAACAAAAGCTGCAGAAAACATTGAATACTCGTGTGTAAAGCAATCATGCTGATTTCTGAAAAGTGTGTCTGTGGTCAAAGTACACGCACCAGCACATGAGGCCCTGTGTGGCTCTACCATGTTCCCAGAACACCATGGTTTGTCACAGCAAGATAGTGAGGAGAGCAGAGCACATTCTGCCACCCAACTGAAACGCTTGAGTGTATGTGGATGTCTTTTCAACCTTAATCAGGCAGACATTCACAGAAGAGACAGAGCCACATGTGCTCGCCTTGCTGAACTTCAGGATGAGTTCAGAAAAGCATCTATTTCATATGGCTCCTGTCATCTGCCCTGAAACATACTGGGACTTCCTAAACTTTCTTTTTTGAAAGCCCTGGGAGGTTTTGAGCCCCTGAAGGCAAGATCTTCTAACAAAGTCTTTAGAAATCACAGGAATACAGTTACAAGTTTTTCCCACAGTATGTTATGAGTTTAATTGTGCAAAAATACAGTCATCAAGATTTCAGCTTTGTTATAAACTGAACACAATTCCAGTGATGTACAGGCATGGGAAGAGGCACTATTGTAATTACAGCAAATACACCATAATTGTTATTGGAGACAAGTGGTTTGGTGCATAGAGGTACTGTTCTCAAGCGACTTGGACAACCTGTATTTAACTATTGTACACCAAGAGAATCCAAGAAATAACACCTAAAAGGAAAGCTAGTGGCAGGTTAATAAAGTTTAAGATTGCATTAACTTAAAAGAACATGAAAAAATGGCTTAAACTCCTCAGTGATGGCAAATTAGTCTGCGATACTGCAGGTATGAAGTGTAACTCCTCTTCATCCAACACAGTATATATTGCATTTCAGCAAAACAAAACTTTCCCAACACAAATATTTCTTTTCCAAGCACAGCAAAATGAAGCATTAACAACCTTCAAAACTGAAATAGATGAGAAAACAAAACCAAAAAACCCCAACTTTCAGAGCTAAGTCCACTGGCTCCACCACTTACTAAAACAAAAAGCCTCCAGCAAAATAATAAATATGGAAAAGAAAGGCATTGCTGGCTCCCCTCACCCCCACTAAAAACTTATTGCAGTGCCTAATCACTGAAGAAAAAAGTTTTCAATGGAATTCCTCTTCTTGCACACAAGCAGATCTCAGACTTATCAGGTTGCTCCACGCAGCTACTTTTTGGTCTTAATAAACCTACGTGCTTCTTGCAAAACTGTTTCATCATCTTCATTATCCTAGTCTTCTGAACTTGGTTCCCAGTCAGAGTCTTCATCAGTAGGTTCGCACTCCTCTTCTTCATCATCTATAAAGCTGTCATTAAGGTCATACTCATTTGGTTCATTGTCCTTGGCACCATCTTTCTCCACAGCCTTTTTTGCTGTAAGGACAAAAATGTCATACACTCATGAATCAGAAATACAGAAACCTTCCAGAGACCATCCAGATCCCAAAAGAAAGAGGAGAAAGCATCAACTAAAACATTCTACCCAATGTTGACAATTTGGGGTTTGATTTCCAAGACTTTCATGACAAGCAGCTGTACCATCTACTGCTGCATGCACCAGTCTGATCTCTTAGAAAGCTTTCCTTACTGGTATTTCTTGCAGAACCTGTAAAATAGTATCAGTCCTCTCCTGAAACATCTCCTGATACCAGAACAGAACAGGATCAGACAGCATCTTCTGACAAGTCTCCTTTACTTCTGAGTGGCACACCATTTTCCTAGTTGTCGTCCTGCTACTTTTGTACCTAAACAACACGTGTTGCCATTCAGCCTCTAGCTATTGCTAGGCAGCTATTCTGACCTAGGATTTTCTGGCTTCTCAGGGCTATTTTACACTCTGATGCCTTTTAGTTCCCATTCACTTCTTTCCTGAGCTTCCAGTGAGAGAAGGGAATCTGCTAGGTCACTGGCCTCCAGCATTCTCCACTTGGATCCATGCTGGACAGTGTGTGCTTCCTTTCTGAACACAGGTTAAGGAAACAACAAACACTGAACACTTCTCTCCTGAGCTGGGTGCAGCCCACCTGTTTCCCAGCTCCGTCTGTTTCACTGTGCTGCCTTCTAATATCTGCTGTCCATCCAGCTTCTTCACAACTTACATTTTGTGACCAATGTACCTCTTGCCTTCACAGAATTTCAAAAGCTCTGTTCTGGTAGGAATCAAAGACTCAGGAACTTTGACTTGCAACAAGTGGATGCCATTCACAGCATGTTCCAAAACTTCTTTAGACAGCTTGTCTTGCAGTATTCTTTTAATTATGTGAATATGTTGGCACATTTAAACCACAATTCCCAGAGGCAAGATAATTCTATCTGACTTCACAGCATCTGTACAAAGCTTCTGCCATGGCAGCATTGCCTTTTTTATTTATCAGTAGCTGTGAAACTTTAACAACTTTCTTTTCATTGCTTCCTGATTTTGGCAGATGTGCATAACCCTTGCTCCACAAGCCTATGCTATCTCCCTCTTTCATGTCCACAATTCCTAACTAGGCACAGCGTTTTAGTATTCCAATCATGTGTTATTCTGCCCATGAGTCATAGCTCAATAAAACCATGTTCCATCCTCTTCTTCCCAGCCTCCAACTTTTGCATTCTTATCTCATGTAGAGATAACCTGTCAATGATCTCATACAATTTATCTGTTGAGCAGTTCTTCTCATCTTTCATATGAAACTATAAACACACTGGGGTTTTTTTTTCCCTCAGCTACAGACCCCAGTCCAAATCATCAACACGTATATTAGCCACAAGGATTTCTCAGCAGCCTCTTGAAACCTCAGGTCAGAGCTCCAGGCACTCAAGCTATGTGTGTGGTGAACAAACAATAACAGCTAGTACCTTATGTAGTCAGGTCACATCCTCCACCAATGACATTTTTCTACCAGTGGGGATGTTACTGTTCCAGCATTATCTAAGGTTTGATTAACATTTTATACTTCCACCCAAGGTTTTCAAAAGCATTTGTAACATAGCCAGGTTTCTCAGAGATACACAATTTTATGGGTGAACTGTGCTGGAGGCACTGACAGACCTCCTAGAATAACATCAGCCAGGTGTGACACAGCCAATAATACAACACTGAGAAACATCCTATCGTTGGCAATCAATATTCTTTGAAGGCCTGACTGTGCACCACCTAGCAGATAGTCCTGGAAATAACAACTGTCAACCTGAGCTGTAATCCACTATTATGCTTACTAGTTTATTGCTAACCAGATTTCAGAGGAAATTAACCATGGTCAGATTTACCTACAGCAGTAGAATTTTTAGAAGAATCACAGTCTATTGTCCTGCAAAATGAACCATGTCTTACAAGGGGAAGGTCAAAAACGAGATGCTAAATACAGCAAGAACAAAGTCCTTCTTCTCAGACTTAAGTTTATGCAAATAATAAACTCAAGATCTGCTTTAGAAAGAAGAGCTCCTCTTCCCTTTCACAGCACTGTGGGTGGTATTTTACAACAGAACTAGGAAATCTGGCAAAATACTGATTACTTCAATATTTTTCCTACAAATGTACAAGAAGCATACCAGTTTTTTTTCTCCTCCTACATCAATGCTTTTAGATTTCAGCAGTCAGTAATGCATTTCCTTCTGTGTCATCCCACTTCCCTCCTCCCACTACAGTTTAATTCAGCCCTGCAGCCCCTAATGCTGCTCGTTAAGGACAACTCCACCTTTTCCCTAGTACCATACTTATACAGATGACCTTGAACTTGCTCTGAAATCATCTTCTTCATGTGGGGAAACAGAGGTTGCTGACCACCCTCCTTTCAAAGAGTTATAATGTGGAAATGAGCTGCTCAGCTTGCCAGAAAACCTACAAAATGTGTAAGAGAAACCTACATAGTCCATAGCTGTGGCAGGTCATTCATCGAAGCAAAAATGTAGCAAGGTCATTCAGTAGTAATGATTTAATGACAGCATACCTCTGACCTTTTTTTCCCTCCCCTCCCTTACAACTATTTCCCTGGTAATTAGACTTAGATTGTTTCTCAGAACATAGTCCATATTCTCTATAGGCAATCTGCAATCCCTCCGGCAGCAATTAAGACTAAAAAGGTTAAAAACTAAACATGTCAAATGTCATGTAGACAGTACCCTTCTTTTCTTGGCTGGTGGAATTAAATACACTTTTACAGAAATTAATCCTGCTGTGCTTAACAGTGCAGTTGTGCCGAACGGCACAAAGTAAAGGTTAATGGAGCCCTGTCTGGCTGCACAACCTTGCACAGCTCGGTGAGGCTGCCTCAGACATGACCTTGCTGAGCCCAACCTTTCCTCAGCTTTGCTTTCAAGAGAACTAAGAGGGTCAACAGGATGGGCTGGGGCCGGGTGGGGGTTACCACTCAGCAAATACGAACGGCACTTTAATTAATGAATTCCATTCTGTCCTCTGTGCAAGGAATATCAATTCTTCCCCAGTCCAGCCTTAGAAAGAGAAGTTGCATTTGATACATTGAGTTTCACTCCTGTGTTAAAAGTTTTACAGGCTTACATGAGAAGGGCTTTTCCATCCCTAGTCTCACTTGGCTGACCACCTGTCATGAGCTGTACACACAGACCTACCATTTGGGTGAGGGAGGAGTTCTTGTGAAAGGCACACCTATAATTTAAAACCTTCAAGATTTAGACTGTGACTAAGGAGTACTATATGCACACATCCCAGCCTGCTTCACTACCACATCTTAACCCCTGCTGCTAACAATTCTCAGCACACTGTAATACACTTTCGACAAGGGAGCAAGACCCTTGAGGTGACCCAGACAGGGCTGGTATTTGCATCATGGGCTGCAGCAAAACAGGCAGGTAACAAATATGCCTCAGAACACATTAGTGCACAGACAAAACAATGTCCAGCACTCAGTGACAGCAAAAGCTCACGCATACTCGATAAGGAAATGGGATGGGAAAGACATTTCTCAGTGGAAAGTGTAAAAGCAACCTCTTGCAATAACCCACAACAGAAATGGAGGCCAAAACCCTCTGCCTAGGCAAATAACTACTTCTATTTGCAATTTTATTTATTTTCTCTAGCAAGCAGATCTCCCTATTTTGGGGGTTTCTTTAGAAAATGCCCAGCCACCCCTTGGTGATCTCAAGGAAGCCAAACCTGTTCCCACTTCTGCTTGAGGCACAGTTCTGCGTCCTCGTGCCTTGTTCATGCCAGTGAAAGTGCATATGAAGTATCATCCGACTGTCCTGGTTTCACACTGCTCTTTAAAGCTTACTTTTTAACTATTTTAGAAAGAATAGGAAGCTACATATTTGCAAGCTGAGACATAGAAGCAGCTCTGAAACAGACTTAAAAGCTATTTAAAACTGGGGTGTATGTGCCTGCAGCATATAAATTAACATTGTTTGCAACAGCAAAGCAAGACAAGTGCACTGCTGGTAAATGGTGGAGATACTCCTAAACAGTATCACAAGTTACATTATCAAGAGAGAATGCAGCTTGCCTGTGCTACTACATAATCCTCCCTAGCAAGTAGAAACTAAAGGATACATATGTAGCTTAACAGTGAAAATCACCCCTAAATCAAAAGGCATTAGCCTTCTACACTTCAGTCCTAACAAGCCAGTATTTCACCTGCAACACTGATACCTCATAGAATAAGAAAAGCTCATCAGCACATTCATAGATATAACTTTAAGTTATTTCAAGGTCAATGCAACACAGAAGGTACATATTAATATTTCAAGGGCAATCAATCTTTACAGAGCAATCTTAACTAGTTGTTGATGCAATACTGGATTCCCTTCATCCTATTATGATAAGGAAGAGTCAATTTAGACACATACCTCTCCTTAAAATGTTTGTTTTCTTGTCTGATTCCAGGGAAGTACAGGTACGCTGACCCAGGAGACCTGGCACAAGTTCAATTTCAGCACTATTACTTTTAATAACCCCCTGCTTGCTTTTTTACAATAATGACTACTTTCTCCTCAGATTAAGTATTATCAAGCATCTCCAGCACCATCAAGGGCCCAAAAAACCAAAGCAGATTGGTTGTGTCCCATGCTGATGTGCCTATTCATAACTTAAGAACATACTCACCATTCTTCGAAGTTCGTTGTCGGGTTCGTCTTTCAGTTACTAAAGAAAGGGAAGTTATTAGTCAGGACAGAGTATAACCTAGCACAAGGGTTATTCATAGATGTTGCTACAGTAAATGACTGACCTTGTAAAATAAATGCTGTAATGATTGTTTTGCATTTACAAGCATAATAACTACTCTCCTACCTCCCCCAAAAAACCCCTTTTTTAATATTGAATATTGAACTGTTCTAAAGTATTATTTATTGCTTTGTGATTTCAAGTGGAAAAAAAGTCCAAGTCCAATCATCAAGAAAAAGCACCAAAAAAAAAAAAGCCACCAAAACTCAAATGTTAAGTATCTCTTTGAATCCTTTAAAAACAGGGAAAATGTAAACAGTACATTCCCCTGTGCTTTTCAACAAGTCTAGTTACCAGAATATAAAAGACTGTAACACTTTAGCATAGAAACTCAGGTTCAGTTGTAATTATATTCCCTCCAAGACTGAAAAAAATACACATGCAAAAAGTTTGTTCTCTCAGTAAGAAAATCACTGGTCAAATATTTTTTTAAACTAAAAAGGATGACAGCCATGCTTGCAGTGCTTGAGAGCATCACAAGACTGTAAAATTGTATGTTAGCTGAGGATTTCCTATCAAAAGAATAAAACTTAAGTATGAAATCTTAATATATAAGTCCATACAGTTAAAACATAAAATATTGCTGTGTACACAGTTTTGCTACAGGGACAGGAGAAAAGCAATAGAAATGATTTATTGCAGTGTCCGTTTGAAATGTTGAGAAATGCTTGAGCAAGACCTAAATATATTCTGTTTTCACTGTAATACTCTGGCTCTGAATGGGAGACACAGAATACAGAGGTCCAGTAATACTACACTGTATCATGTCTAATTTTCAATCAGCCCTATCAAACTCATGAAAACAGGCACTTGCCATGCAGCATTCTTGTCAACAGGCAAGACACACAGTACACAAACTGTGTCAGCTGTCTCTGACCCAGCACATCTCACCACAGCTGAAAAACATCTGAAAAAGTGAGTGCAAGTTTGCAGTGGCCAAACAACCTTACCTATCACAGACAGGGGCAAGACCTCATACTTGAGAGGAGCAAGGACGCAGGACAATACTGAGTAGAGCCACAAACACATTGTTTTCCTCTTACAGTAGCTGAAAGCATTTTAGTCCAAAAGTTTTGTATCCAGAACCAGGTTTTGGGGTTCCCTCGCACCTTGAGCTATGCTGAACAACTTGGCTTACCTGGAGGTGCACTGTGCTTGTATTCCAGCTTGTGCTGTGGATTCTTTCTGCAAAGAAGAAGACAGTAGAAGCTTGATTTGCCACCTTTTTCTACAATTAACGAGCCCAGAATTCTTTGGTATTTTATGGATAATTTTAATTTATTTTTTAAAGTAAATTCTGTGACCAGTGCCTTACTGCAGTGTGTGAGTTAATGGAATGTAGGGTGAAAAAAAAAATGTATATATAGCAAATGAGCTCCTCTCATTTCAGTATTAAAAAAATAAAAAGATCATAAAATCACAGACCAATTTGGGTTGGAAGGGACCTCAAAGGTCACCAAGTTCTGATCCCCTGCCATGGGCAGGAACACCCTCCACCAGCCCAGGTTGCCCAAGGCCCCATCCAACCTGGCCTTGAACACTGCCAGGGAGGGGGCAGCCACAGCTTATCTGGGCTCCCTGTGACAAGGCCTCACCACCCTCACAGGGAAGAATTTCCTCCTTATATGTAATCTAAATCTATCCGCTTTTAAACAGCCAATAAAATCTAAGAGATGAGATAGTTTGCAAAGCTGTGTGATAGGATGCAATTAGCATAATAAGAACTGATCCAACTATTTACTCTTGCTAAAAATGAAACCAGAATATAACTCGAGTACAAAGCATGCACAGTGCATGACCGGACTCAGACATCCAGGCATTGGTTCCGCATTCTGCACTGTAAGGCTACAAATGAACTATTTTGGGAAAATTGAAGAATTTGGAAAGAACTGCCTGTCTTGAAGGATTACAGGGAGAGGTCACAGGGTTCTTCAGAGAGAGTACTCATTTCTGCAGCATGTTGCTGCAATCCAGCAAGTTAAAGTTACAGGTGTAAGCCACCCTCCTTTTGTTACATTTCATAGAGAACTGCTCTTTAGGATCAGCACACTTTCTGGGACAGAGAGAGAGGAGAAAAGGCTTCTGCTCAGGCACAGGCACAATCGTTGTTAACAGCAGCTGTTAATTTCAGTGTGCCTCCCGGCAAGTGCTAGTGCCTCAAAATGTATCCTTTTGCCCATGATGTCAATTACTCAGCAGCCATTAAACTCTGCTAAACACAAATATAAACCCTAGACATCAAGAATGACAATGGAATAAACCAATCTTTTGAAGAAAATCAACAGCACTGAGAAGAAACTGTACCAGTTGGCCATAAACTGGATTTTATTGCTTTTACTTAAATTATGCTTTCTAACAAATCAAATACTGATTGAAATAGAGGTTTTGGATGAATTCTCAACAAATACTCTATCAAAATTTAAACAAAGTTTAATGATGAACAACATGTAATAAGAAGTCATTGTTTATATAGGTACAGGACAGTTTTCTACACACTGACAAGTGAAAAGCATTGACCTCTAGGCCACTAAACAGGTTTCAAAAGTTACATTTTCATGCTTGTCAGCTGAAATCACTAACAAATACTTTGCAGACTTTGGTGCTTTAAAGGTAGCACTCTGTCCACAGTTAATTTCAGAAGGCAGTGAGCTCTTCAGAAAGAGACACAATGATATGCACCATTCAAGACTTAACAATTACTCAGGATTCTCCTGTCATTTTGTAACCCCTGTAGCCCCAGGGGAAGACAGCCCTACCCTGTGACACAAGAGGGGCCGTTTGGCACAGTGCTCCTTACCTGTAACAGGCCGTTCCATAGGGACATTCAGGCCGGTTATCGTCTCCACCCTGAGTTACCATCTCTGTCTCACGATAGTCATCATCACCAGGGTGACTGAACTGCTGGAAGTGAACTGGGTTCTTCCTGCAAGACAAATACATACCAAGAACTGACTGTTCCGCTTAAGCAGGAGAAGTGGAACTAAGAAAGGCCTTACTGAATCACTGGCAACTCCCTTCTCTGTGGTTACATACAGAGGAGCTTTGAACATGTAACTTTATGCAGGATGTAAGACTTAGTTTCAGCTTAACCCAAGAAAAGCTTTGTCTCTGCATGTGCTGCAGAAGAGGTCGAAACAGGAATCTTCCTATTTGCCATCAGGTTTACATTTTGCACCTCCAATGCACACACAATCTACTGATACGTAGCATGAATCTAACTCAGTGGACAGCCTGCTCTGTTATTACTCCCTCTGGTGCTATCAAAGTGCTATAGAAACTACTGCTCAAAGCCTTAGCTAAAGTTGGAAGGTCCAACACACACCAGCTGATCAACTGCAGTACTGAAGATTCCCCATCCCCTTGGGTTATCCCATGTTACCTTCAGGCCATCTCTCTCAACTATTATTTCCATTCTGTATGCAAGTTACTACTCACTTGAATACTTCAAATGCCAGAATGTTAATCCAGATGGAGCAGTCTACTGGACCCAACACTGATTATGATTATGCTGTCAAATTTGGTTGGCTACCATGAAGTTATATTTGAAATACCAAATTGCAATAATGATATAAAGCTGTACCATAAGACATAAAAGCTCTGCACGTAGAGTCACACCCATGTTAGTGATGAGAGCACATTACTAGCATCCATGACTTTTTGCTCTACTACACTTACACAGTTGAGTCTGAGGTGCACAAGTGGTGAACACAAATATATGCATCACTGGAAAAACACTGCTCCTGCTTTGAAACAATAGGTTTTACTTGCACACCATACAAGACAAGGCAGCTATAAATAGCACCACTTAGAGAAGAGTTTACTTTATAAAACTTCTGAGAGTGATGTTAAATAAAACACAGAAAACCAGGTATCAGAAGAAATTAGTTTGACAGATCAAATCTTACTACAAAAATTATGTCTAAGGAAACGTACAGGTACCAAAAACAAATCTACTTTTTCCCTATAATTACTTTTAGAGACATTGTTTTTCCCAAGTATAATATTTAAAAGGAAGAAATGTGAGATATTTTAATAAATGATACTCCAAAAGACATCCACAAAACACTTCAGTGGCTTAACACACTAATTCCCACAGTACTTAATTTTCGATGTGCTTGTGCAAATTATAAAAGTGAACTGATTTCCTCAAGCCAGAGGAATGACTACTTTAAAATGCAGAGTAATTACTGCTTTAATTTACACTTAGAACAGCTGCATCTAAAAACACAAAGCCAGAAACACATATGGGGGTAGCTACACACACAACAGCTTCCTCACTGATCACAGGCATTCCTTCCTTTAAATCCATATAACTTCTAGAAACTTTATAGGGAACAGCCAACAATAATTCCAGCACTTCAACTACCAGCATAAGAAAAAAGGCTTTTGCTACAGCTTTTGCAAAATGATTATTTAAGCCCTGTGAGCTCTACTAGCCATTCAGGGCTCCTTTTAAGCATTCGAAAAAGATTATTTGGCATTAATACATTAAGCCTCCATCTGCCTGGTATCTTTCCCTCAGGAAGCTCAACAAGCAAGCTACAGATAAACCCTTCAGAATGCTACTTATCAATCAACATGTATCCCTTGGATCTATTTACAGAGGTGACAGACTTCTTGTGCTGGTCTTAGTTAATTTCTACAAACTGAAGGGTAAATAAATACTGTTTCTCTAGAAATCATTGTGAGATTGCATTTACTAGTCATTTACCACAAGTTCTCAAGAAGCATCACTTATTCCAAATTCAAGTTGGCTGCCTACTTATTTTCCCACTTAAAAATAAATGGGATGAAACCACTACTACTTGCTTTGTTTTCTAAATGCATAGAGCTAGCTTATTAGCAGTATCAGCAAGAATTTCGAGTCATTTGAGACACAATTCATCTTCTCAAAGGGATACAGAAGCAACTAATGTTCTGTGAAATCATTTTTGTATTTATTCCTACAGTAAGATACACATAGCATCCTAGTCACTAAGGAAAAGAAGGCCTAATGGCTGTCATTTAGCCAACCTATTGTATTTTAGGAGATATTCCTTTCCTTGCAAAGATTTGCTTTCAAACCTACTTTAACACAACCAAGTAGCCCTTATTGGAGCAGAAAGGATGAAAAAGTAAGTAATATGGAAGGAAGAGAAACAAAAAGGCTTCAGGATTCTTTGGGCCAGTGGGTGATGCTCCTCAAATTACACATCAGCTGTGAAGTATCTTAAACATGTGCCACTCTCTGATGCTCAAGACTAGTACAAACACCACATTTATCTTACCTTTACCTGGATAATTTGTACTTATTCCACTTCTATGTGTTGTGCAACAATATCCATCAAAATAAAAGGAAGCAGAGAAGTAGACAGCTTATGTTAACCAAATATTTTCCCTTCTTGCAAAAAACTAAAGCTTCTTCCTTTTATTAAGTCTGGTTTGTTTGAGGGGTTTTTTTACGATTGCTTTTTTAGACCCAAAAGATTTGAGCTGTAAGAACACAACACCTGTCATGGTGTAAGCTGCACTTCAGATTATAAGTCAGTTGTTGCAAACAGAAAGTTGAGTATTGCTCAGTGAAATATTTAAGACAGTTTTTCATCTGTGCAGCTACCAAAAGCAGACTAAAAGCTTTTTCTAAAGCATGTTTAATTATTAGGGCAGAATCCCTGGCTATTCATAATCACATGCAGAAAACCCCTGCCATTACAAAGGCTTATTTTCTCAGCCACTAAAGAAACTGGTAGTGACAGTGTGATGAATTGCCAGCACTAACTATAAAGCCACAGAATTCAAGCCTGAAATTACACCGCAACTGCACCTAAGTCTCATTAGAAGACAGGACAGAAAAACACCCAAAAAACCAGATACAGGTCTTCAGTTGACAGATTTGCAAGCTTAGGGTGAAAGGAAAAATCTTTATTTTCATAAAGACAGAACAAAGTACTTACAGGAACACACATACAAATCCAAAGGTTGGTTGAGCATGCCCTGCTTTGACAGCTATGGGAGAGATTTACACACCCCAGTCAGCAGACCACCGAATCACAGGCTACCAAAAGGACAGAATTGTGGACAAAAAATTGTGGGCTACAGTTTTGGAGATGAGAGTTCAGATCTACCTTATCCCTTCTTTGCAGCCCTTGAAAGGAGGGGGTATGTGTCTATGTTTGTGTGTGTGTGTGTGTGTTAGATTTATTATTAGTTCCCTATTCTTCCAAGTTTGGAAAAAACAAGCAGCAGACAAGAAAACAAACACAAGGCAGTATTCAAAGAACGAGCTCCTTGACAACAAATACAGGCAGATGTAACATGCACAGAACACTTTGTGCCTGGTGGTAACAGCAGTTCCTTTCAATTTGGTAAAGCTGCCTCAGAAAGGGAATCTGACATGGAAGCATGATAAGAACAATCCCTGGAGCAAGAGGTGTGAATCCTGCTTGATTCTTCCAAAAGCCGTGTTTCAGAATTCATACACGAAGAAACTGAACTATGGATTGCAAAGTTATTTCCTGAATGTTTACAGTAGATGTTGCAGAAATCTAATATAATTCATAGAATATTTAATCTTCTTAATTCTTGCCTTACTAGGCACCTACCAAAGGTGTGAAAGCCAGATGCAAAAGACAAGTTATTTCTTAATGTGGTATTACAAAATAAAGACTAGCATTCTGAAAAGCATTTAGTTATTGGATAAATGATAATCTATGAGTAAGAAACCACACCCAGGAAAACAACTTTAAGGAAACATTATGGTTACTAAAGCAGTACTTGTTTAAGAAGTTGAGTCCTACAGCACATCTTGTTAGGAGACACCTTTCATGTGATGAAGAGCGTAACTTAACTACCCATTATCCTCAGAAGGGCGCTCAAGGCAGCCCCTCTTCTTAGCATCTCTAAATCTACGTTCTGCTCAAGGAACATACACCAGACAATATAAAACCAGATATACTACCAATGTGTTCCTTCAAAGGCCATGTTTAGTCACTTATCTACGTGCTGTTAGAAACACAGGTAACTGCCATGACTGACTTCAACACCCTCATCCCACCGACGCAGAAAGACTACGTGGTGATCTTGTGTTGAAAGCAAACATTAAGGCAGACTACAAGGCGTATTGCTTTTGCTGCAAACAAGCAGGTTTAGTCTCATGCCACGTCCTGAAGATCAAAGCTGAGGTTTTTGATACTTCATCTTTTCAAATTCCTCCAACAAAGTAAGATTTCGTTATGTGTTATTTTAGAGCACGCTTTTTTCTTTAGAAAGCAATACTTTCCAACAGTATTGTTGCAGAGTGGTTTAGAATAAAGATCCAACAGGAAACATGGAAAAGGAGTCTGCACATGCACATTATCTGTAACTAAAATTTGCTTTCCTAAACATTAGGAATCCTTCAGCATATCAGAGCATTAAACCCTTAACCCCTCTGTACAGGGGAAAATTTGTCTGAGCAAAGTTAAAAGGAGCTGGAGCAAACTAGAGGCTGCATTTGTAATACTGGACAAGCTTAACTACCTAATAAATATGTTTTCATCATATTCATTAAGGCCAAAATTAAGCTATGTGGAAGAAAGCTACAAAAGAACTGTAGATGTATTCATTTACAGATGTACAAACGATGTATTCATTAACAC
Source organism: Hypotaenidia okinawae (assembly GCA_027925045.1). Lineage (NCBI taxonomy): Eukaryota > Metazoa > Chordata > Aves > Gruiformes > Rallidae > Hypotaenidia > Hypotaenidia okinawae. Next base: position 15,263,450 of record BSDF01000003.1, on the reverse strand, counting down.
AGCAGCTTTTTGCTTTTGATTTACAGAGTTATCTGCAGCATTAGGCACAATGAACAGATAGAAGAACCCATTTACTTGTGCTTGCTTGTTTTCTAAACCACCTCACTGTTTGTCCTTATAGCTAAAGCCCCTTGAGGGAAAATAAACCTAACCAAACACAAAAATAAAAATTTAAAAATTGATCACAGGACCTGCTGTTTCCTAGCTTAGCCTCACCTTTTGTGAGTACAGCGTACGTGGATCTACCTAGAGCTCAAAGCCTTCTCCTAAATGTGGTCATTGGTCATTTGCTAGCCTCAAGACCATCTCTAGATTTTTTATATTCCCTTTGATATATCAACACATGACATTCCAGATCTTTTCTGGGTAGAAAGAACTAACAGGAGACCAGGCACTGGTGTTCTGGAACACTGTATCCCACAGAACATATGTATGATAGATCTTTTGCTGGGAATTGAGACAAGTGTGGGAGGAAAAGAAAAAAAAAGAACAAGAAAAAAAATGTACTTGAGTCAAAGTATTAACAAAGATGCTGACCAGGTAAGTGTTAACAAGGAGTTTGGAAGTATGTCTTGTTCAAATTTTTGGGAAGAAGGGAAAGCTAAAGGCACAAAAGCAGACTGGCCCAGTAATCTTTTATTTAGGGATGAGGCATAGTAAGCGTTTTGAATATTCAGATCACAAAGCATGCAAATACTTCAGTAAATACAACTAATATTTCATAAAAGTTTCATCTGCTAATAAAACAAGCCAACAGAGTCTATGTTGGGCATTTCAACCATTTACCTCTCTTCCCCCTCCTGGCACCTGTACTTGTCTGGTACACGCAGGGGAATTTTTTTGTTTTTCTTTTTAAAATAGACCTTTGGTTTCTCTTTCCTACAACATTTCATCCTTTGTTTATGTACTTCAAACATTTTTTGGGTTATACTAGAAGTTTGCAAGATATCCTGGCTCCTCTTTTTATACTGCATGAAAATCCTTGTTGTGCCATTTGTCTCTCCGCAGTCCCCCGCTTTCCCAAAGGCTTTTTACAAATCAAAGCTTCAAACGACATTACTGTTTTCTCTTCCACAGCTAATACATTACTTCTTAATCATAAGCTATCTTAAGCTAGTTTTAATTTTGCTTTACCTGTAGCAGCCTGCTCCATACATGCAAGGTGTCCTCTTACGCTTGATCTGTTTGGAGCTTTCTGAAGCATCCGCACTTCTGGTTGAATCAGAAATCTCAGTCTCGCAATCCACATTTGCATCAGGCTCAAGAATCCCTTCCTGGGCACCAAAATATTGAGAAGTCCTGCCCCAGTGAGCTTGTTGGCTTGTAGAACCAGTAATCTGCTCTTTGTTTTCTGTTTCCTCAATTCTATTTGTTTTACTGGAGGTCTGACCTATTCTTTTAGACAATTTACTATGCAGCTGCCTACCATTTTTTTCCAGAGAACTTCCAGGGGTTTTTGTTCCAGTCTTGCCATTTCCTTCCATGTCTCTCATGGTACTCTCAAGAGGAAATCCAGGTGCATTCTGTGGAACAAGGTTACATTTTGAAGGACCTGAAAATTTACACTCTTCAGAATTAAACGTTTTAAGGTCAAATTCTGCCTCATTTCATCATTCTGCTTTTCAAAATCAGAGAATCATAGAACAGCCCAAGTTGAAAGGGATCTGAAAAGGTCATCAGGTCCAGCCTTTAAAAATCTTCTACTTCACCTCCCAAACTCAAGTTAGATGCTAAATAAAGCTGCTGAATGAAAGGCTCACAGTAAGAACACAGGCACAGACAACTGAAGAAAAACCTATCTTAGAGTTCCTGACCTCAGCTTCAGTTCCCTCACAATAGTCCGGCTCCTCTCTCACCACCTCAGTTTGTGAATAGCCCAAGCACTTCAGCTTAAATTAACTTTCAATTAAATGTACTGCTCCTGAAAAAAATGATTGGGGGTTATAGCTGTGACTCTAGAAGAAATGCATTTATCTACATACGGGAATTCAAGATATATACCTTGAACTTCATCCCACCCCAGTACATCTTCAATGCTTCTGCTCATGACTCTAAATCATAAAAGCCTGTCAATAGATAGCAACAGACACAGGTTTCACTTTTGAGGAGTACTGCCATTTTGCATTTTGTTACATATGTATGCTTAAAATAAGAGATACATGCTTTAGAAAAAGACTATGAGATACATAACTGAGACAGGCATGTCCCAACCACCAAGACATTACCTGGAAGCACACCTACACTGAAGGCTGAACTACTTTGATACGCTACAGAAGAACTATTCATAGGTCTCTGCTCGCTACAGTTTACTAGTCTAAGCTCCCCCTCCAGCACATTTACGCTTGGTTTACGTGGATGTGCTCCCCTGAGTTTGAAAACCAGCTGGTGCTTTCCTATTTGAATTTGTTCCTTTCAATGCGAGTCTGACAGAATGTTAGCCAAAGCCAGGGACAGTTACATGTGAGCAGCAGTGCGATGAAGGAAAGGCCCACATTTAGCAAGTGGCACAGAGGCACAGAGGACTCTTCTATTGAGACTCCCAAAACAAAGCTCAGCAAACAACTGCAGGTTAGGAAGTAAGCCTTCATTCCCAGAAGGAATTAATTACTTTTTCTAACCAATTTACCACTCCCACTTGTGACTTCTCTCTATTACCTGCTTCGATCCATTGCCTATGTTGCATTTCATGAGCAAACACTTTAAAGTTTTCTTTGTGGCAACTAATTAAAAAGCAGGTTGCAGTGAAGGAATACCAGCCAACAGCACTACTGGCGCTGGCTACCACACGTTTAAGATCTCACTGCCACCTGGCGGCGGCTGCCACTTCAAAGGATTAAGACTCTTTTTACAGCTTACCCTGCGGCAGATCTTCTCAATCACCTCTAAACAGGACAGCCAGAGAGTGAGTTTGGTTTTGATACCGGAATTCTACGATCTCTCTACGATTCTTACTGCTGACTGCACTAACCCGTTATTTCCTCTGCAACGGTCTGCAGGCAATTTCTTACACTGAGATTGAGATGAAAATGATTTAGGAAATTATTAGGAGAAAATAAGGAAAGCCTCAAATTTATAAGGTGCAAAATGAAACAACTCATTATGTAGTCACTCTTCTCCCTCTCGAATTACAAGGTAACGGCACTGCAGCTGGTATTAATGTACCTGGCCAACAATAATGCTCACCACTCAGGCCCCTTTTTCAGATTACAACTGAGTAGAGCACTTAAAGTTTCCCTTAAGATTTAATTAAAAGCCAAAACCAACCCCCAACTGTTTTCAGTTGGTTTGTTTTCAGTATCAAAACCAATGAAGCATATTGATTAATTAGTATTTTAAGTATTATATATGATCCTGTAACAGATCCAGGCAATTCTAATGCTATTAGAAACCCCTCCTGAGGCTGTTCACGTACAGGAAAAGTCAGTGAAAGCCTCAGCTTGCTCTCACCAGAACATGTTTTGTTTGACTTCGATACTGATCCTTCTCTTCTGAGCACTAGCAGGGTGCTATCACTAAGTATTTAATACCTATAAATGCAGCTGTACCTTGAGGACACACAGACCCATTGGCTGAAAAGTCTGTTCACTCATTGCTATGGATCATTTTGGATTGCAGGCTACTCTTTGCTCTCCTTTTCTTGAGTCAGATTTTGAGAGAGTGGCAGAAGCACACTCCCTGCTCTTTTTCTTCACAACACAGCAGTTGCTAAACCACACACCCTAATTTTCTGACCATAAAACTTCACCAACTACAGGCTAATGCCTAATGACACTAGCTTGTGCAAAGTCCAGTGCTGAACTACACCAGTGTCACAAAGCAAGCCACCCCGAAGAGCAGTACTTTGGCCCATGTCTTCCAGCCTCCTGCTGTAAAAGCTGGAGGTGGTATTTCTGTGGCCTAAATCCCTGAACCCAAGAGGGAAATGCAAAAAAACAAGCCTCTGAAGGCTTCCAGGGTCCTTGCTATCAAGGTGTCCTATAGAATGGCATTTCAAATCCACCACTGAACAAATCACAAGCAGAATACAGTTATGTGATAGACCCAACCTTCAACATGACATTGCCATTCTCGTTTTCTGAAACACCATGGATCTGCCCTGAGCTACAAGGTTACCTGAGATGAAGAGACAGGCATGGCAAGACAGCTCCTTTTCCCTTGATCTTGCTCTTCACCTTCAAAATCCTCCATAGTTTCTTCAGAGGCTAATCTTTTTCTCTGATGCACATTTCCTTCTGATTTTAATGACTCCAAGTTACCTTCTCCCCTTCCTTGGTCTTTTTTCATTTTACTACCTTAAAAGAAACAGAAGAGGGTACTTTTGGAATGCAGCTTTTACATTGAAATCCCAAACACATTAGAAATCTAAAGCTAAATTGAAGCAGAACACCAGGCAAAGCACATGAGATACAGCAGCAGTTGTGCATGTGTTTCAACACCTTTTTCATTTCCTATAGGAGTTAAACACGTTTTAGAATGAAACAGATTGATTGAGGGTAAATTTGGAGGAAAACAACAAATATGTGGCAAAGGATATTCTGAATTCACTGTGTCAGTATTTCTTTTATGAAATAGGAGCTGATCAAGTAAGCCACATGTCCCAGGATGACCTTTCATGTAAGTATTGCTTCAGATTACCAGTTTATACACACAAATATCAAGTAAGACATGGCAAAAATCAGGGGATGCCCACTTGCCAAGCCAACCACATCAGCCAGTGACTGACAGAAAGACATCAGATGTTGCGCCTCTCTTTGGAAAGCTTCACGTCCCAGGAAGCTCTAAGATCTCTGCTCTGAAGTAGCAGTATCTGGATAGACAGCTGGGGGACAGCCAGCACCATGGTCCTGGCTTTGTTACAGCTCCACCTGCTGCAGAACGCATTCAGAGGAAGATACTCGATACCATTTTCCAAGACTTCAAAAACTTTCCCCTTTAAAAAAATACTGACATGCCAGAGTCACTTCTATAAAGCAAGGAATTTCTCCAAATCTTAACATCTGACTTCAAAACAACAAATTAGAGTGGCCTTTCCAGTAGGATGATTGACAGAAGGAAAATAAAAAGGCAGCCTTTTGGTATTACTCTCTACCTTTCTGCTTTCCCATCCAACGCCACCCTAAAAAGATGCAAACCATTTCACAGTTCCAAGGAAGTATTTTCAATTTGCAGAAGAGATTGGTTATTTTATTGGAGTGGCTCATCCTACGCTGGAATCAGTATCTCACACAATGACTTTTTAAACAGGTCCAATAGTGTTTGCACGTACCCCTACCTCCTTCAAGGTCAGACCAACAGCACACAGACACTCTCTGAAACAAGCGTTATATACACATATATAACAAACACTGTAGTGCTGATGGAGAAAAAACAACCAACCAACCCCAGCCCCCAAAAACCTCAAACAAAATGAAACGTAAGAAAACCACACTAGGGCTGGGCTCAACACAGCCAGCAGAAGACCTCTGGTACATGCAATTTTTATATCCCACAGAATAAGCCAGCAGGGTCCAGTCTGGATTTGGAAAAGGGAAGAAATGAAAAGAAAAAAAAGAGAAGAAGAATTACAAAAAAAGTAAAGTTTCTTTTGCCTTTGTAACTTTCTCAATATTAGCTTTTGAGGAAAGGAACAAGGCAGCCTATGGCATACGACAGAGGTTCTTAAGGCCAGACTTGTCTGTGTCAATCCACGCAGACACCTGTAATTACAAGAGGTAAGAAGCAACTGGTCAGACGCTACATGGAATACTTGTGCAGGCCTGCTTGGGTATCGAGCCGAGCTCCTCCGTTACACCACCTCAGCAGGTGGAAACAGAGCAATTAATAAACAGCTGCTGGACAGGGAGGAGCGGGCATGCACCCACCAGCCACAGTTCCTGCACAGTGACTGACTAACAAGGGAAACCAAGCAGTCAGCACCTAAACACCCGCAGGCCTCACCGCCGCAGGGCAAGCAGGGTGGGGCATGCAGCAGAGAAAGATGGAAATGCTGGGGGATCCCTGTCAGTGTACACAGCCACTCCTCTCACCCCTTTAGTCCTCCAGTTCTGCCAATACGAGTCAGCAGAGCCACAGGTGCCCTGCGGTAAGTTGGTCACAGAACATCTTTTGGACTTGATCCTAAAGGTCTTTTCCAACCTTGTGATTCTGTGATCTAATGGCAGTTTCAGAACTCTTCACTAGCTCCCAGGACCAAAGCCACACATGTCAGAAAACCTCCTTGGGACTGTGCCAGCACAGCACCCTTGTGTCTTCTGCTGATAGAGGCTAAACACAGTATTCTGCTGCTGCCACCGCTGATACACAGCAGACACTCATCGTGCACTCAGCAACTTCCTTCTGCTGGAAGGACAAGAGGGAATCCAATACTATTTTAGCCTACAATACTATGATGAACTGCTCCTCCTAAGGAGAAACTTTGATGAAGTTTGATTCAGTCACTTAACACATGCTGCCACCCGAAACACACCACCTTCAAAACCCATGAAGAATCTAAATTTCAAAGGGCAATCAATGACTTAAATGTAGAGAGGGACTCAGAATTAGAGGCACAGAAAACACCTAAAATCTACATACTAAACAAAACAGGTGAGTCCATAAGAAACAGATGTTCAGCTGTCCAAAGAGGGTATATTACCTAGTATTTAAAAAAATAATAATAAATAAATAAATGATCCCAGAAAGAAAATTAACTGATCAGTAAGACCCAGTCTCTGTCAGCTGCCAGGCACAAACCATGGGAAGAGAACTAACAAATTAATACTTTCTACTGCCGTGATTATAATTTAAGAAAATGAGATTAAAGCCCTTAAGTGTCTACCAGTATGCAAACATACTATACTGTAAACATACCTCCCTTCACCACAGGGTCAGAAACCCTCTGAACCAGCGGGTCTCCTTCCAGCATCCAAGATGGAAGCACTCTCTTTCTTTGGATAGATTTTGACTCTTCACTTTCGTTATCAACAGGAGGAGGAACCTGAAATGATAGTTACTGTATAGTACCTTTCCCCAATTCCAACAGGAATGGGAAAATTTGAACACAGTTTGTACACAGTTATGTCCTTCAAACACAGCCTGGATAATACCCACATTTTGGATGGTGCCCATTGTCTAAACTTCTTTTGGGTTTGTTTTTACAGTTCTTACTCACTCAGCAGAACAGTTTCTGTAGAAACATTTAGGTTGTAATAAACTCTTCCTTAGAGCTTTGGAATAAATATCTAAAAGGCTACAGACTGAAAGTTTCATAGAAGAGCTGTATCACTCCCTTGCCATAGAGTTTCAACACAGCAATAAGAGAAGGAAGGGGCTTAACAAATGCTTATTTGTCAAAAAAAAAACCAAACCCTAAAAGTCAGAAAAGCCTTGGTAGCATTTTCCTAATTCCTTTCCCCAGAAAGGAACCACACACTAAACAAACTAAATACATTTCCAAAAGAAACAACACTTCAATAAATTATGTTCAGTACATACTTGTGTACACATGTCTTCCCTGTGAGGGTGGTGAGGCCCTGGCACAGGCTGCCCAGAGAAGCTGTGGCTGCCCCCTCCCTGGCAGTGCTCAAGGCCAGGCTGGATGGGGCTTTGGGCAATCCAGGCTAGTCAAGGATGTCCCTGCCATGGCAGGGGATCAGAACTAGATAGGTTTTGAGATTCTTTCCAACCCAAACTGCTCTGTGAAACTGAAAGTAATAATATTGGTTTGAATCTCAGCTTACTAAAAAGTAAGCAATCATCCCAGGAATCTCAGCTACAGTAATGGCTGACACTTCCTCTGCTGTATGCAGTTACCTACGTACAATGACGCTGACCAGTGTGTCATTTTTAGCACTGTATTGCTGGACACACAACAAAAGACCTAAGAAAAATCCCACTGGCTCCACGCACTATTCATCAGACTGTCTGAAAGCTGTTTTTACTCAGAAACATTTTGAAAAAAAGCAAAAGACACTTGCTTTGAAAACTCTGTTTTGCTGGACAAGGCACTGGCTGCCAGGGAAAAACAGGAGAGTTATTTATCTGTGTGTTTGCATGGATCTTGACAACACAACTCCATCACAGCTCTATGATTCAAGTGAAACAGGCTGGTTGTAGGCTATAAACAGGCATTATAGCCAGCACAAGGCAATCACAGTACAACTGCACACTCTCCAGACATAAATCTGAGAGGCTTTTAGGCTGGTTTGGAGAGCAGTCATTCAGGCCCTTGCTGGTTCTTACAGCACAGTTACCGATGCAGATTCCAGACCAGAACTGGACTTTGTTCTGTAGCACTGGACTAAGCTACCGTATCGCTAGTCCAAAATATTCCTGTGGCAATGGCAATTTCTGTACTTTCCAAGGAAACAATCACTGCAGCCTGACTATCACAAACACAAGTACTCAACAGAAACTTATGCATATACTTGCACAGCACAATAAAATCACGGGTATTCTGAGCATACAACTTTGCCAGAGTTTAGTTCTCGAGGGTAAAAATAGCCTTAGAAAACACACCACCTTTACTTCATTTCCAGCACATGCTTATAAATACAAAATTTAATTAAAAAATGAAGCACTCACCACATGCCTGGAAGTAGCCCCGTTGTTTCTCATTTTAGCGGTGCCCTTTTATCTCAGGGTTGGAACACGTCGATTCTATTAACGATGGACTACAAGACACCTCGGGATGAGTGAGCAGTTGGTACTTCTGCATCAGCCTCCTGATTCTTTCCTGCCAAAGCCAAGTAATTTTTAGGTGGTCAACCTCCTCACAAACATGTGCCGTTTACTCAAACACAGAAGTTGGTCTGAACGCTTTCTATTAATACACTTCTCAAATGAATGTTACGATCCTCTGACATCACCTTACAGAGGAAATCACAGAATCACAGAACCGTAGGGGTTGGAAGGGACCTCCAGAGATCATCTGGTCCAACCCCCCACACACACACCAAACCAGGCTCCTTAGGACAGGTCGCACAGGTAGGCATCCAGATGGGTCTTCAATATCTCCAGAGGAGACTCCACAACTCCCCTGGGCAGCCTGTCCCAGGGCTCTGTCACCCTCACTGGGTAAAAGTTCTTCTGCATATTGGAGTGTAATTTCCTGTACTCCAACTTGCAGCCATTGCCCCTTGTCCTGTTCTCCACAGACCACTGAAAAGGGGCTGGCCATTTCCCCCGGTGTCCCACACTCAATAAATATGCCTTCCTTTCTACCTTCCACTAAAGTATTCTGAACCAAAGATTTTCCAGTCGCTGCTGCCCGCTCCGCAGAGGTTTGGTTTTTAAGGACATGACCCATACCAGTGACTTTGAGAGAGCTGAAATCAGACCTTAGCATTTGCTTTACCGAACGTCAGCGCCACTTCCTCAAACCCGACTGTGCACTGAAAGCCGGGTGACAACGTTAAGGCAAGAGCTTTCGGGACAGGACGCCCCTCGATCCAGCACTTCTGGCAACTGCTGGCCAAAGGCTACAGTGCTGCGGCTCTGAGGTGACACCATGTACTCAGGAGGTTGGGCCTGGCTATAAAAGCCTGGGCGCAGAGGCACCGCACCTGAAAAGCTCCCCAGCCGCGAAAGCGCGTTAAATGCCTGCTGGCTTTCCTTCAGCGCCTTGCCCGAGAGGCGATAAAGCCGGCAGCTGCCTTACTTGCTGCGCAGCACCTCTCCGCCCTGCCGGGCCCTTCCCGCCCGGCCCCTTCCGGGGTCCCCTCGAGAAGGGGTCTGGGTCTGCCCGGGCCGGGGCCAGGGTTCGTGCCCCTGTAACCAGCGGATGGAGACACAGACCCCTGGCCCGGAGGGGCGGGCGCGGCACACCGCCGGCGGGGAGCTCCCATCACGGGAGGCCGGGCGGCGGCCGAGCTCCTCGGAGCGGGATGCGAGGTGGGGAGTTGGCGCTGGCCCGGCGCCCGAGGCTCTGCTGCCCGGGGACGGGACCGGCCTTACCTCGGAGGTGCCGACGCCGAGGCTCAGCCGACGCTGCGTGATGACGTAGAGCCTCCACGTCACTCTCCTCCCGAGCGGCAGGGCCGCCCCGTCTCCGCGGGGCCGAAAAAGCGAGCGATTCGCCTTAAAAACCGCCGAGGCCACCGCGCCGCGGTGTGACGCGACGGGCAGAGGGCAGGGACATGCCGGCGGGCGGAGAACCGGCCTCGGGTGCTGCCGGCCGCGGCCGCCCGGAGACGCAGCGGCCGCGGTGACGGGAAGCGGCCGCCCCGCCCCGAGGCCGGGGGGATGGAGGGGAAGCGCTCTGCAGCCGGGGCACCCGCGCTCCTCCCCTCCGGACGGGACGCGGGGGGACGAGGAGGAGGAGGCGGCGGCCCGGCCGATTTCGTGGCTCTCCTCCCGCCGGAGGTCAGCTCTCGGATTTTCAGCGACCTGGACGTTGAGAGCTTGTGTCACGCTGCCGTGACGTGCAAGGGCTGGCACCGCGTCATCGAGAGCAACGACGGCTTGTGGAGACACCACTGCTTGAGCGTGAGGGCAGTCTGCCAGCGGGAGATCGACTGCGATCGAGGAAACGGGTATTCCTGGAAGGTAAATTTAACGTCAGCAGCGTCGAGGCTGCTGGGATTGGTGAGAGAAACACGTAAAACAATTGCATCAGCGCATCTCCTCTCTTCCCGCTGAGGGGAGGGCGGCTGTAGTCACAGCACAGTGCAGTCGTGCACCCCAACAGCTGGACAGCTGCTCAGACACAGAGCGAGGGAAGCTGGGCTGGCCTGTTTGCCACATCTGGCCAGCCCAGCGCTCCCTGCTTAGTCCTCACGCTGCCCCATTGCAGCCTCAGCACTGACGTGCATCACAGAAACGCCTGCACGACCCTGGCACGGAAGAAAGCCTACATCCCAGTAGACAGGGCTGGGGAAGGGGGAGAGGCAGGAGGCAGTGCACCCCCACTAGGCAGCGTGAACTTCCTGGTTGGATTTCATGGGAATAGTGCTGCTGGTGAGGAATGACTTCCCAGATGTTCATCTTGGGTGGCTCTGCCTCAGTAGGACTTCAGCAATGTATATCCAGGAGAAAAACATTGGGGTAGAGAATAGGAAACAAGTGGGAGCTGTTTTGAAACTTTCCCCACGCACTCCTGATCACAACTGCTCTGAGGAGTTCGGAGCTGAATGCACTGGAAGACCTATCACTGTCAAATCCAGCCTGCAAACTGAGGTAGGTCAGGAGTGGTTTCAGTTACTACCGTGGACCAGCTAAAGGATGATCCCCACCTCATTTTGGTTGGTGTGTTTGAGAGCAGGGGATGGTGGAGTGATGAAAAGGGAAGTAGTAGCAACCTTCACCCCCAACCCCTAGCAAAAAAACCCACCAAAAAAAACATACTTAAACAATTCTGGACTCTCACATTTCAGTAGAGTTGTTTCAGTATGGGGCAAAGAATCCTTGAACACAGGTCATGGTTGCCTGTCTTTGTACTCTTGTACAGAAATTTCTAGAGGTTCTTGCACTGAAAGTGTATTCAATCTGTATGTGGGAAAGAGAATCCAAAGTAGAATCAAACACACACCAAGCCAGCATTTTCTTACACTAGACAGTTGGCTGAGCAGAAGAATCCAGCCAGCCTACATTAAGAGCCTAAACAAGAGTTAAAGGTTATAAATAACCTAAATAGGAAAAGAAAGTGCAATGCCCTTCTTTTAAGGAGGAAGATGAATTCCGTGTTTAGGGTTTTCATCTTGATCCTCAAAGAGCTGAGGCAAGCAGTGATTCTCTACCAAATTGAGAACAGAAAAGATGGAAAGAGTCCAAGGTCTGCTGCTTGGCAGCAATACACCTTCCTGGGCTCAGCATCTAGATACCCAAAGACATGTTCCAAATAATTTTTCTGGCAGTACTCTTGCAAAACTTAATTGTACTGAATGCAACTTAAATCAGTTCACTTCCAACATCTGAGCTGTCTGTTTTTCCATCAGATCACATTACTGAGAAACTACTGGAAAAGCAAAGTGAAGCAAGAATGGCTGGACGGGAAATACAGCAACATTCCTTCACAGAACAGCTTGCCAGAGAAAAGCATGTATCCGATGGATGTTGAGACTTGGGGAGAAATCCTGGAAGCAGAACTTGAGAGATGAGAAACCAGTGCTGGTTCTTGCAACTCAAGAACCTTTTATCAACAACTCCCAGACTGTCAAACTGTAAATGTTTTGCTGTTCAAAATCAGTTGTGTTTGCAAACATATCAAAGCTTCTCAAAAAAAAGTTATGCCTACCTTTTTATTTGCACTTTATCAGGTTAATTTTCCTGTAAAATTTTAAATAAGACTAAATGTTAAGTTGTAATTTTATATTTGTAAATGTAATGTTCTGCTGTATTGTCTGAAAGATGTTGATTGTACTGTAAATTTGCACTTTTTATTTTGGAAGAGATGACTTTAAAAAAAAAGTGTTTAACTTGAAATGTGTCATATTGGCAGCACAACATGTGACCTCACACAGGCTGGAGAAGGGACAAATCCAGATGTTGGGAAGAAGAGGACAAGGGGATGAGGCAGCCACCTCGGGCTCAGCTGAACTTCCCCAGTGCCCATCTCAAGGACAGAGCCCTTGCAAGGACCCCTTCTGAACCTGCACCCACAGAGATGGTAGTGCCACTGCCCAGCTCTGGGGTTTCCAGATTAGAAAGGCACCAGGCAGGACTGAAGCAGCCCCATAACTAACAGCCTCTCTTGCCAGTGGCTATGCATTTCAGTCATCTGATAACATACTCCTTTAAACAAAATAACTCAACTGTACAAGATAATAAGATACATTTTTATAGTCATTCAAAAGCTTTGTATTCCCATACATTCTATCTCCCCTCACACAGACCCTGCATTACCAGTGCTGACTTTAAAACCTGCTGCTAGTGAAAGAGAAGATGCCTGTCATGTTACTCCATATAAAAGGGGCCACAAAATCAGCTTATTACAATACCATTTGATTATCACCTTTCCCCATCTACTTGGCTCTAAAGAGTAAAGCAAGTGGGAAAAGGCTGGGAAGGTCCCTATATTGTTTGAGGTATTTCTGTAAGATTCAGTCATCAACCTGGGATCATTGTTCTGCAGGAAGACCACTAACCATGCTTAGGGAACTCGGTTAATTTGGAGTGATTTCAAAGTAAGCACTGCAGACTTTGGCAGAGGAACTTCCGGCAGCAAAAGGATGGAAGTGTCCTGTCGTGAACAACAGGTTCAGTGGCACTAGATCAGGCCCCTACTAGATGCAGAGTTTACTTAAATGAGGTCCATCCCTTACTTTTAATGGGGGCTCGGTAACACTAGATGGAGCAGTGGAGCAGTTTTACTCTGAAAATACAGACCATAGTAGTCTGGGCTAAGATGCAGTAGGATTTTTTGTTTGATGGTGCTGGTGGTTAAGTGAACCATTAGTTTACATTTGCTTCCAACTTAATGCATTTTCATTTTCTCAGAATTATTTAACAATGGCAGAGTATCTGGTGAAAACCCCTCGTAGTTTATTGCAAGTGCCTGGGCTCACAGGCTAGTCGTTGTGGGTGCCCATATCTACAGGCCATGGAAGAAACAGCCAGGTGACTCCAGTGTCGTGGTTTCCCCCGGCTGTGGGCTGAGATCCACGCAGCTGCCTGCTCCTTAAAGTAAAAGAGCAGGGGAAAAGGGAAAAAGGGGGGGAACAAGGGAAGGGGAAAGGAAGGGGCAAATAACTCCAAACCCAAGAAACTAAGAGGCCCGTGGGTTGGGATAAGATAGTACGAGATAACAGAAAGATAAAATATAACAATGCTGACAGGACTTTAGAGCAAAAGAATATGAAACTCTTGATCCCCAATGCAGTTTCTCCCCGACCCACATAACTCAGGCCGTACCACCCAGAGCTGTCCCGGAACCCGACCGTCCCCCCAAGCAGCACGCGTCCCGCCACCGCCCCTCTTCTTCCTCCCCTCAGCCCCCCGTTATATTGGGCAGGACGTCATTGGCATGGAATACTCTCTTTGGCCCATCTGGGTCACCTGTCCTGGCTTCGCCCCTCCTTTCTCATGAATAGAGAAATACGAAGAAGCTGAGAAAGTCCTTGACTGTCTGACTGCAACGAAGAACATCAGGGTGTTCTCAGCACTGCTTTCATTTTAACTCCCAAACACAGCATTCCATCAGCTGCCACAAATGAAGTTAACTCTATCCTGACTGAAACCAGGACACACCAGTCGTTCCAAAATGCATCCAAGAACAGTATGCCACCTGATCCCTTTTCTAGTTTAGAGGATTCAACAGATCTTACCAAAACTGATCCACTTCCCTCAGCCTCCTACATTTCCCCCATTAAATCAGGTTTTCTGTTAATAACCACCAGGACCTTCTTCTAAATGAGGAGTACCATACCTAATTGAGACAGCTGTCTCACCAACAACACTGCACAACATGCTGCAGTGACTGGGTATTTCTTACACACTGCTTGCAATTTATTCCTTGCAGATAAGTGTTGGTCCCAGGGCCAGGACCCTATTGCACCAGGTTTTATAAAGGTGCAGAACATCTCCTTTAGTGCCAAAAGAGATGCAGCTGTTCTTGTGGAACAACTACAAAATGGATGGCAGGACCCAAAATTCACTGAAGCTTCTGCTTTGCCCCCACTGCCACGCATGGCTGAAGTATTCCTCCACAAAGAGCTCTGCTAAGTACAGAGGGTGTAGCACAGAGCTCAACGAATGGCAAAACCTGCTTCCTTTATTATTAGCTGCTCTGCTAATATAGCTACTTAGCTCAAATTAAAAAAAAAAAAAACCCAAACCCACACCCAAGCACAACAGTTTTTCCACTGAAGGTGCTGCCCCACTCTCTGCTCACAGTATCTTTTACCCTGACTTCAAGAGATACAGAAGTGGAAAAAAAATGTATACAATAAATTAATACTGAAGAAAATACTATCAGTACATTCTCATCACCTCAGAAATGCCCAATTTATTAATCATAAGGCAGGAAAAGTGCACAGTGGCTCTAGTCTCTCGTCCTTCTCTCCCAGCCTCCTCCTGTTACCTGCAGTCTTTGTAGCTCCCAGAAATTTATTGCCTTTTCCCCTCAGCTGTCAGTTGTCATAATTTTGTTTCTGGACACAACTTTTAAATAGAATAATTACTCTGGTATGAACCCTGACATAGAGCTGTTTTCACTGTGAACTTAGCTGTAGCTTTTCCTCACTCTTGTAGGAATTGTCAGCAACTGTCACACCTCTTCCTCTGTCCAGATCTGGTGGATGTGCCTCTTTAAGCACGCTAGCCATACAACTAGCCACAGTCTGGATCTTTAAACCTGGAGTAGTGGTGCTGTATGTTTCTCATTAAAATCTTTATTAAAAGAAAAAAAAATATTTAGCTACAAGTTTTCATGAAAACAAAACGTGCTTCCCCTCTCCCCCAACGAGTCCCTCCTTTAAGGATTTTAATTCCCTCTAGAGATTTTATTACATCAATTCTGGTCATCTGTTCCACCCCCCTCTGCCCCTGCACCTACCTACTCACACTCTCAGCTCTGCTGCAGGCTGTATGTGTGTTCCTTTCCCTTTAAATATACCCCAACAGCATTCATTGCTCTAAAGAACGAGGATTCCTACACCAGATGGTTTGGGCTCATCTTTTTCCCCTCCTACCTGTGAGCAAGAACCACTGAAATGCCAGTGATAGGAAGATCATACTGGTGCCTAAATTAGCACTAACGTGTAGGTATCCTACCCCAGAGCAGCAAAGGTCACGCGTGTAAAACCCACCTCAGCCTCACGCCTAGGTGGGTGGTGAAACCCTTTTTCCACCCTGGTGCCCAGCTCTCTTACCCGTAGGTTTTTGAGGAAGTGGAAAGTTCTACTTTAGCAAACGTCACCGACCTTCCCACTGCATTCACACACCACTTCTACCCTCCTACTCAGAAGGTGTCAGCTGCAGAGAGGTGCCCAAGGCACCCATTGCCCAGGCATCCCATGACCTCCCTGCTGTCCACCTTCCTGGCTTTCCAGCTTTCCTAAGACAGAGAAGCCTTTGTAAAGAGCGTGTGAGGCTTGCACAGTGTGCAGCAGGTAGGACGTCCTCCACCTCCCACAACCTGTGCAACACGGGCTGAAACCAGCCAGGCTGCTGGCATTTAAGGAAAATGTTTCCCTGCTGCACAAAACATCCCAAGCTGCTGCACACAGCTGGACATCAAAATGCCCAACACTGAACCTCAACCTGAGGTTCCCTGAAGTGCTTTATTTTTACATTTCCCAAACCTCCTGTGGTATCAGAGCCTTCTCCTTGTGACTGCACAGTATTGCAGCGCTCCATTTAAAAAGGGAGGAGCTGACACTGTGGCTTTTATTTCATCACACTGCAGGATGTGGCTCTGGGCCCCTGCCATTAACAGTCAGACCAAGTGAAAAAGCAAGCACAAGATGTTTAATCACCACAGGCTTTTCTCCTGTAGATCACCGAAATTTCAACGCTAATTTTGCAAAGAGAAGCGTTTCTCTTGATAGGCAGGCACTAACATTTCACATGTTCATCTTGACCTTCCAGCTCATCTCTGGAAAGTTCCAACTGATGGAGTTATCCCAACAGATAACTGATCCCTCAAACAGTTGGGCTTAGGACTGGGATCAGCTGCTTTAGCCCACCAGAGCGGACAGGCAATAAAGGCATACAGACAAGAGGTAGTGGGGTGCTGGTGGTATTATTTTTTTTAATTTCTTATTCAAATGAACTTGGGTAGGGGCACATCAGATTCCCTGACATGGTTCAAACCTCAGTGCTAAGGGCT
This sequence comes from Hypotaenidia okinawae, assembly GCA_027925045.1. Classification (NCBI taxonomy): domain Eukaryota; kingdom Metazoa; phylum Chordata; class Aves; order Gruiformes; family Rallidae; genus Hypotaenidia; species Hypotaenidia okinawae. The sequence goes on along the minus strand of BSDF01000003.1, from coordinate 15,246,706 downwards.
AGGCCCACTGCTTCTATTCTGGTAAACAAAAAAACCCAAGCTACAACTACGGGTAGAAGGGTGGGGTGAAGAGGGGTGATGGACAGCACAGTCAGAGGTCCCAGGGGACCTAACATCAAACCCAAGAGGCCAATTCTGTGTGCTGACAGAGTTATCCACAGGCCCCACTAACTCCTCTGAATTACCCTGTACAAAACCACAACACACATCCAGCAACAGTGGATGTACAAAGCCAGAGGGAATACAGCCCAGCCTGCCAGAGCAGGCCCATTAGGTACAGCATTCGCCTGTTTTGATCCCAATGATAACATCTTGTGAAAACAGCATGTGCTGGTTTTAATGCACAGTCCTTCAGCATCTTAGCACACAAGTGTGGGAGCATCAGCTGCTGAGGCTGCTTTGCTGCAGAGACACGAAGCTCTACACAATGATTCTCCAGATGCCACAGGACACCACTGGCCATGAGATAATGTATCAGCACTAAGTATTGCTTTTAAACATCTCAGTGCTCTCAGAACACCAAATAGAAGAGACCACAAGATGCTTATCAGCTACCTGCTGGAAGATTCAATTTGAAGGCTGAATTGAAGGGATAGGTGGGGCATGTTTGGAACAGAGGGAAACCCTCAAACAAGCCAACCAGCCACCTTAAGCCTTTAATCCTGGGGCCGGGGGGTGTGGGGGGGTGGGTGGGAAAGAAACATTGAGAAAGGCCAAGTATTTTTTTGCAGTAGCAGGTACCTTACACCTAACAAATGACTTTTGAAAATACCCCATTAAGAACTTGGCTCACTTGTTCAGCTGAGGGAGTATTCTACTAGAGCTTCTATTTTTCTGTCACAATACTAAAGAACAAGAGCACTGTACAAATTTAGCTAGGAGACCCTAACACCTAGGTTTCAGAACATACACTATATAGCCATTTGTCAGCATAGCAAATAACAGAAATGTACTTTAAGTTTCATGTAGTGGGGCTGACAAACTGAATCAGCCTTTCTAATGCACTTTTATTTTTTAATATCACTAGTCTCTGGACAATTCTATTACGTTATACTGCTCCTTAAAGTCATTCCAACTCTTATCAACGCTCCTTCTTAGAGATAATAATGCTGAGGGGTCTTCAAATGAGAAATAGGGAGACTACAATGGTACTCAATATCCATGAAGCAACCAAACATCTATACATGGCATATAGGTATGAGGAGATGAGGAAGCTTTTTCTGCTCTAGAGGGGTGCCTATAGACCACATGGTATGTTGTAGCACTTCTAAAATGCCACTAGGCATTTATGTTTACATATCCACGTTTCACTTTGTACGCCTAGAAAGCAGAGCTACAAGCTCTCTTTTTGGATTAGGAAGTTTTGGTCAAAATAGCTTTAAGAAGCGGGGGGGGGGAGGAGAAGGAGGAAAAGGAGGAAAAAGGAGAAATTAAAGGAAGGGTTTTTTCCCCAATTCAATTAAAAATATTTTTTAAAAAACTAAAACCCAGCCTTGTTTTACCATTTATATACTAGAATGGTGAATTAATTTATTTTATTAATCAGAAAACTGCATAGGAATATTAACAATCTGATATAAATAACTCCTATTAATCAAAAAAATCTGATTCATGCATATTGGTTTTGCTACTGTACTTTCACCATCACAGACTAGGAAGACACACAGCTGACAGCAAAAAGCCATCAGTTTCATCAGCATTTACCTTCAATTCCCTTTCTCTCTCCTCAGTCATCTTTTAGTGGGATGGAGAAAGACAGAGCAATGTGTTGCCATTTTAAAAAAAAAAGCTAAAACAATCCAGGGAGGATGAAGAGTTTTACTATACCCCACTACACTTAGACAAGAAGTGCAATGAAGTGTGAAAAGTGGCATTTTCCTCAGCTTTCATAGTTTTACTCTCCCTCCAACCAAACTGAAAGGAAAAAAAATATTAGCAATCTATGAGAACCAGAAACAAAGTGCAGAAAGCCACAGTTTTGGTTCTTAAAATGCAAAGCAGGAAGCCCTATGTTCTAATCCAGAAAAAAACCCAACTTATTTTGAAGCCAAGTAAGAAGTTCTATTTCAAGAAGTCACATGAGTGGCAACAAAAGAACACCACTGTTTTCAGTCGGAGACTTTTCAAGTGTTTCTTGTTTGCTTGCCTTGCAGATCACCAACCCACCATCTTAAGTCATAAAGCAGTTCCCAAAATGCCTTCCAAAGGTGATGCAGTAACCACATTCAGATTATTCTTCATGCATCAGATTCAGACTTTAGTTATATGATCATCACGCTGAAGAAAAACAGTTCACAGATACAAATGGTGGCTCCTTCCACACGCCTTTTGCGGCTTGGCCAGGACTATGTCTCATTCTCATACTGAAACTACTTCCACAGAGCTGGCAAAAGACACTCTCCTCTTTCAGGTACCAAACCAGCAAGTGCTGAAGCCAGATGAGAATACTGTTGAGGCTCCATACTACATCAAGGCTCCTGTCAGCAGCTGAGCCATGTGTGGTGGGCAGGCAAAGTCATCCAGAAGGGCACCAGTACCTCACTGGTCAGGACACTGATCTTGCCTCAACCATTTGCTTTAAGTTGTCTTTGTGCTCCTTAGTGTCACACAAGTAACACAAAGACATGAGAGAGTTACTCAGAAATCCTGATCCTGGGGAGCAGGAGAAAAACTCCTTTTACTGTCAACATAGGTCACAAGAAGCAGGACTGAAAATTTCCATCCTATATCCTGATGGAAGAGCAAACATCTGATGCTTTATACACCGAGAACTGCTCAGCTTACAAGCTAACTAATATTACTATACAATTACTTAATTGTATCATCTGGAAAGAATCCTTCAAACCAGAGGCTGTGAGAACAGCTTTATCCTAGGAGCTTTTGTAAAGAAACATCTTGTGTGACATCTTGTTAACACATAAGAGCATGTATATTCCACTTTAGTTTAGGACAAACTCAACATAATATACTTACTTCAAAATTACTCAAGTAGGCAGGCTAAAGAACTCAACACTACTTATTGCATGGTACATGCAGCTTTCTCAGGCTGCCAAAGCTCTCACCAAGAAAGGCTGCTAGTGAGAAGACAGGAGAACACATGCCCCTGTTAGCCATCAGGAAAACCCAATGAGAGAGAGAGCAAGCTTCAGGCCTTCTGTTGCACACAGTTCATGCACCTCTACGTATCAACGAGAAGAATCACAGTTTGCAAGCAAAAATACACATGCTTTTCAAAACACAGACTGAAGGCACTCACAGAAATATCAACTACTACTCACCAGCACAGGACTGTTATCTACTCATTTTGCTTTTTAAAGTTCCTCCCACAGGCTCTTGCACTTTTAAGATGCATAAATGTGAGGAAAAACCCAAGGAAAAAAACAACAACAAAACCTAAAAAATTAAAACCCCACTGGACTAAAACGTTTCTGGTCCTCACCAAAATTATTATGGCTGAGAAGTTTTGGGGATTCTTAAGTTTCAGTGCCACCCAAGCCTGACCTCAGAACAAATGGACACACACATTAGAAACAATAAGGAGAGCTTATTCAGAGCCCCCTGAAGCAAGTTGTTAAAATAACTTCTAAAGTATTGGACAAAAAATTAGGAAAAAAATTTTAAAAAAAAGAAAAATATACTTAGTGCTTTACACGTGTACTAAAGTAAAACCTAAGACAAAGACAGAAGCAGTGTTACTGCATTGAAGAATTACCTGCAATATTGCAAGTACAAATGCAAATAAAAACTTTGTCTAAGAGATTTGACAGTACACATTAGGTCACAGCTCACAGTCCTTAACTACTGTTTTCATCTTTATCAGCATAACTTGATTAAAGATTCCTCAATAAAAGGTTCTGTTACAGGTTCTCAGCAGATCTTTACCACCGTCTGTTATCTATTCTTTCACATATGAAACAGAGACAGAACACTACAAAGAACAGCACCAAAATAACCACATTCAGCAACAAAATAATGCTAAGCTTGCCCTTCAGAAGAAAGCTGCAGCGTAGGGAAAGGAAACAGGTCTCAGAAACCACTACTAGAAATGCATGAAGGCAGAACTGCCTCTGTATTTATCTGTATCTGTGTTTATCAGACCAGCAGAAGTAACGCTGTGGATGCTGGTTTTTTGAGGAGTGTGTGTGGCTTGCCCTGTCCTGTTTTACTTTAAAACATGGAAGGACCACCTTCATATCTACATGGGTGTTTTTATGGGTGCATGGTTAGCAAATGTTCCTGGAAAATCTGACTGCAGGAAGAGCATAGCCAGCATTCCAGGCAGAGAGAAAACTGCTCAGTGTAAGATGTGGTAAGTCGAACATGAACCTAAGAGGATCTTTATAGTAGATTCTATCATACAAGCCTTGTAGTAATTGAAAATTATAAATATAGTCCTTATCCACAAAGGTTTATTTTGCTGTCCTTTAGTCTATTTAAAAAAAAAAAAAAGACTAATTAATAAGTAAAAAAAGGAAGTGATCCTGATGTGAAAGTACACTGAGTGCATAGAATAGTTAGAGGGTGAAAACAGATACAGGAAGCACCACACATGAAGGTCTGCTCTCCTATTTCTCCTCTTTCAATTTGTAGTTCCTTTTGCTAGGCCTGTTCTCTTCTCTTGCACTAGTATTCAGGATGAATACGAGTATACTGGTCATACTCTATACTAGACATGTAGTTGCTTTTTAATACTGAATCCCCTTGGACAAGATCTATTTGGCATCTCCAGAAATCGTAGTGATGTAAAACTAACTTTTTTTTTTCTCAAATGCAGACATCTATCACAGTGGTCCTCATCACCTTGTCCCATCTCCAATAGCTCTCTCCTTAGTGACTTTCCTGACTCAGTTCAAGGATTGTGACAATTGTCATCATCTCATACACAGTTCCTAAGGTCAGACTGCTGGTGGCATTCAGGTACCTGCTTTGATTTTCCAAAGCACTGCCTTCAGTTAGGAAACCAAACGTCTTTGAAAACTAGCCACATAACAAACCTGATCCCCAATTCATGGCTTGAGAAGAGCTTATCAGAGAGAAAAGTCTGCAAAATGCACTTTTTTTTTGTCAGGCTTTGTATGAAAAGGAACCAGAGCACATTCCCCCTGGAACATAGAGCCATCATTAACATCAAGAAAGGCATGAGAACTTGACTAAAAGGAGGAGTAACTTCCAGTACCAGTATCAGGCAAATGAAAGTATTTATAACAGGGAATGTAGGTAGGGCAACATCAGACATACACTTCCAGTCTTCCCTTTTACACCAAGGAGCAGACACACCTACAGACCCTTGTGATGTACCTTCAAAAGAACTACCTATGAGGTTAGAGACAGTATTGATATAACCTGGTACAAGTATCAGAGCTTTTCCACAAATACACTGACCAGAATAATCTATCAGAAAAAATACCATTGACAGATGAGCGGCTGTACCCTTGACTGGATGCAGGGAAAAATGGTAAGGTCAAAGACTGGTAAAACTTTTGAGTTTTACTAAAAATTGGCAGTTGCTAAGCTGGGCAAGCTTCTGTTGTTTGGTTGCATGAGCGTGGTTTTTTTCCTATTTTCCTGTTCCATAGGATATTTTGGGTTAGTCAGTTCTGAAAGCAAAAATAAGCAGCAACCACAAAGCAATTATCAAGAAAACAGGCTGAGCAAACAGTGTATCTTTTGCCATGAGTCTTCCTTCCTCAGGATGACAGACCAGGCTGCAGCGATCCTGTCAGCTTGTGTGTGATGCAGGAAATGCCTGCCAGAAGCTGATTTCCACTGGAGGTCTTAAATGACCATGACGATGCAGCGCCTGCCAGCCCGCTGCCCTGCAAGGCTCTGCTTGCTTGGTGATAAGCAAAGTAAGTCAAAAGACCTTCACACTCATTAGCTCAGACACAGGTAAAATTAAGCAGAAATGAAGTTTTAGCTCCAGATTTGGTTTATAGACTGAAGAGATCTGAAGAAAAAAATCTCAAGGGTGAGGTATCTAATGAGATCTACGAACAGAGTTGTAGAAGATTTGAAGTTTACCTGCACTCAGAAACATCAGTGGATCAGGACCAGGCAACATGCAGAATATGACACTGACTTTCAAGTCCTGCTTAAAGCTTAAGCCTTTGAAAGGTGATACACACAGCCTGACAAAAACATAAGCATTGATCAGGTGAACTGACCCTGTGCCATAATAAGGTTTATTTCAGTTACATCAAGTAAGGCTTTTCTTGCATTACAAAGACACAGAACAGAGGGATATGTTATTTGGAGGTTAAAAAAAAAAAAAAAGAACAACCTAAACAAAACCATTTACATCATTAAATTAACCCATGCATCCTTTCCCTTCTCCTACAAGATTCTTCGTTCAAATACAGGTCAAATCAGCAGTAGGTGACACCTTAGCAACTGCTCTGGAGACATAAACAAAGGGAAACAATAGTCCTAGAGCAGATTCTTATGGAGAAGTTTAGCAAAAGTCAAAATCAGGTGACAAAGCAGTTACACTGAGATTGCTTTGTGTTTGAAATACTGTAGAAAGGCTTTTCCTCATACTGCTGTCACTAAGTTGTACTTGTTTCCCACAAGGTGTTTCCATAGTTGTCTGCACTGTTCCATAACAATGGAGGATCATAAAGGAGAGGATAGGGTTTCCAAGTGAGTTTATGTCTTTCCTTAAGTCTGTGGCAGTACTTCCATAGGTGAACAAGCAGTAAAAATATCTGGTGAAGAAGAAATTACAATCTTCGTCTTGAGAAGACTTTGAAATACCTGAAGATACTGGAGCTCTGTGCAGGCTGGACGGTAGGTGACCAATTTGAGTTCCTCACAGTCAGTGACACGACTGTGTGCCCTGTCAATGATGACATTCTCCCCATCAGCTGTGGCAGCAGGGAAAGGCAGAAGGTACAACCTTCCCAAGGCAGACTGATTAAGCAGCACACACTAACATGTCATGTTCTATGCTATAAATTAGTAAACTATTAACACAAGTGGAAAAATGTTAGTTTGTTAAGTGCCCGCTATAGAACTGAAACTTACCACCTGCCCTCACCCCAAACTACAAGCCTTAAGACACCTTTCTGGATGACACTGCTTCCTCTCACTGAAATGCTAAAATTCCTGGTTTGGCTTGAGTAACTTCTGGTGTCTTCTCACTGACAGATCATCTTCATTTCCCAGTCCTAGAAACTGCCTGAATTGCTCTGATCCACTCTGTACGCTCCGTGGATGAGGCTGCTTGCAAGTAATAGTGGATTTCATTTGCTGTGATGATTTCAAAGAGGATGTTGTCAACATCATACTTCTTGGCTACAAAGAAGAAATAGGGAAGTCAGCTATAAGAGTATAAAGTCTTGCATTTACAGTGTTTCTTTCTTTACACAGTTAGGGGGTTTCCTGCCTTTCTACAGCTGTGCCTGGTCAGGCCTTCACAGATCACAAGATTGGGTCCATGACATAGGTCTCTCTCAGAGAAACAACCCATAAATTCTGCACATTTCATTTTCAGGGGTCTCTGGTTAATGTATCTTCAATCGTGGAGCTGCAATCCTGCAGACAGGTCACATTCCCCAAACCCTCCTGTGCCTTGCCAGCTATGAAAACAAAGCATCAAAGTTCATGTCACATACAGAATGTCCAGTTCTTTTCATATCTGCCAGCACAGCCTACACAGGTGTTGAGAGGCCAATAGACTTTCTTGCTGGGTATGAGAGTCTGGGTCTCCTGTGAAGGGGACAATGCATGGAATGAGTCTATTACTATTCCCACAACTTCTTGTTTTGGGAGGGAACAGAACATGAATGGTAATTTGCTGGCATAGCTACTTCTAACATAAAGCTTCCATCTCAAATTCATCAGCTAAAAAGAGCAAAGTCAGCTTCCTTTGTGTAAGACTAGTTATCCTAATATAGGGATGGTGTTATCCTTTTGATGTCTTCTCTAAACTGGAAAACCACTGATCCTACAACAGCATCCTTCTCCAGTAAATACAGCATCACTAGGGTGCCTAGTTACTTGAAGAATTACTGAAGCATTGCACATAGATTGCTTGAGAGTTGTGATTTTGGGCAGATTGAAAGTTTATCAAAAACTTATTACATGAGGCTGAGGGAGCTGGGCTTGTTCAGCCTAGAGGAGAGAAGGCTGCAGGGGGACCTTATTGCAGCCTTCCAGTACCTGAAGGGAGCAGAGAAACAGGAGGGGATTCAGCTTTTTAAAAGGGCAGATAATGGCAGGACAAGGGAGAATGAATTAAAGCCAAAGGAAGGAAGGTTTAGAGTAGATATTAGGGGGAAGGTTTTTTTACAGAGAGAACGCTGAGGTGCTGGAACGGGCTGCCCAGAGAGGTGGTGGATGCCCTGTCCCTGAAGTGTTCAAGGCCAGGTTGGATGGGGCCCTGGGCAACCTTGTGTAGATCCAGGCCTGAGGTTGGTGGCCCTGCCTGTGGCAGGGGGTTGGAACTCTATGATCCTTGGGGTCCCTTCCAACCCAGGCCATTCTGTGATTCTATGATATGGTTACTTACAGTCTGGCATATCTTCCACAGCTGTCACCACACAGCCTCTCAAGTGAATTGCTCCTAATGGCTCTTCTCCCTGGTGAGATATGAAACCAAATATTAAATACAGCACTTCTGAAACTGTTCACAGGTTAATACCTGGCTACAACTCCAGAATGACACATTTGCTGACTTAATATGTCACCTGGAAAACCGGGGGATCCTCAGTCTGTGTGATGTGGCAGGATGGGGGTGTAGAGGGAAGCCATGCAAATAAATAGGGAATCTCTTTTGGGATTTGGAATTCAGGGCAGTGTATTCAGCATTTCCTGAACAAAGGTACAAGATGAAGAATAGAAGCCTTGTGCCAACAATTTTTCTTTTGATGTCACAGTGAACAGAAAAAAAAAGTTAAAAAAAGAATATATCTTAGAAGCATTCTTACCAAGCAGCAAGAGAAGGAAGACCTTTATTTATAATTCAGTCTCTTGTGCAAATCAAGATTGTTATAGTCAAAGAACAGGTGAAGATGCAATTTTGTTGGCACAGATTTCAAAGCAGGAGTCCCTATAAGCTGACATACCTCAGTGCTTTGGGAAGGGGTGCCAGGAGTGGGACCTGCAAACTAGGAAGGAGGTCAAACTCCTCCATGCAGATTCTCCAGCATGTCTAGACTGACACTGCCAAGGGGCACAGGTACAGTGGACAGCATCTGTAACCCACAATGGCTCTGCTGCTGCAGCAATGCAGGATGAAATAAAATGTGTTGGCTGGATTTATCTGAACACTGGCTTTTGGAGGGCAGGCTTTGCCCATCGTGATGCTCCTTCCTTTCTCAGGGCAGGGTTTGGCCCTAGAATTACACCAGGAATGGAACACCATGTCTCAGCCTGACACAGTTATAAACTGCCAAATGACTGTATTGTGTTCATGTGCACTTATGACCCAGTTTGTTTCAGTCACAGATAAGAGGTGAAAGCACAGTTCAGCATTATCTGTTCCCAGGTCTGGGTGGCACTTGCCACCCTGATTTGCCAGCCCCAGAAACCATCCTTCCCTGCTTTTGCAGGAGATTTCCAGGCTGTGTGAGCACAAACAGTCCCACTGCCCTGCTTGGTCTTCCCTATCACACATTACCCTGCAAATACTCCGTTCAGATACTTCTACAAGTGGCTGGCTTTAAAACAGAGGGAGATAAACCAAATGTCTCTTACTCCAGCAGGATCATAGTAGTGAAGATATGCAGGGTCATCTCTTAAAACAAACTTTCTCACTTTCCAGTTCTTCCTCCGATGTCCCTAGGGAAATTCAAAACCAGGTATGTCATGAGCTGCTTTGCCTGCAAGCACTAACAGTCAGCCTACCCACACACAAGAGAACAGACAAATACAAAAGGGGAAAAGCTGAATATTTTGCACAGGACTTGAACCTGGTCCTTCTGTATCAACTGGTTTGCAATGTGAGTAACTGGGATATCACATTGGTTTCTCTCTAATTTTTTTTGGACAAAGCAGAACAGCTTCAATATGGTAGACTCCTTTAAACAGGTCTCAGTCTGGTAGTTATGACAATCACATGAGGTCTGCAAGAACTGAGTTATCTGCTTGCCAGAAAGCATGGCTTAAAAAATGTCTTGCAGGAAGGTACCTTGAACTAGTGACAAGAATGAGCTGAAGGTCCTTCTCTCCCTGTAAATACAACTACCAACAACAGAAAAGCTTATTTGGTTTAAGTATCTTGGAAGAGAGTTTGTGGCTAAGAAGCTCAGGCAGAAATAACACCACCTTCCTATATGGACACAGATGCCTCATTGCTTGTTTTCAAGGCTGAAGTGATGGGTGGGGAAAATCTAGATCTACTGAAAGCATTCTTGGCAGAAGCAGTGACACTTCTGAGCAACAATTCAACCTCAGTGAGGGTGACTAAATCCAGGGGAAGACTGGAAGACCATCATGAATCATTTCCTCTCAGCATTTCAAAATACTAGTTTCTCAATGCTTGCTATGCTGCTCGCAAGGAGGCTCTAACTAGGTAGACATGAATGTGATAAGGTAAAATATAGCAGAAAGGCATGTGTCTAATTTCTTCAATTCCCTTTGAGTAACCTGATTGGGGAAAAGGAGCACAAGTGAGAAACACCAACAGATTCTTAGGTTCTCAAGGAATATGTTAACAGTGGAAGATCACACTTGATATTAGGAAACATTTCTTTAGAGAGTGGGTGGTCAAACACTGTAACAGGCTTCCTAGAGAGATGGTTGATGCCCCAAGACTGTCAGTGTTTAAGAGGAATTTGGACAATGCCCCTTAACAGGCTTTAACTTTTGTTCAGCCCTGAAATGGTCAGTCAGTTGGATTAGATCATTGCTGTAGGTCCTTTCCATGGCAGGGGGTTGGAACTTGACAATATTTGAGGTCCCTTCCAGCCCTAACCATTCTATGATTTGTTGAAGAATCCTGTTCATGTCTGCTTGCCTCAAAGTAAGGGTCTTGCTGTGATGTTCACCATTCTGCTTAAAGTTCTGCTGGAAAAGGTAGGTATACAGTTACCTTTCCTCTGCCAGATAGGACAAGATCAAATGTTAATGACTGAAAAGACTCCTTTGCTCAGATATGCTGAAAAAGCCTGTGAAAACTAGTAGCTGGATTCAGTTGTGTGTCCAGGATGCTGTATTTGCAGCCTTTTTACCTGAGTTCAGTTCTCCATTGTGTCAATGGACTTGTCACATTTAGCTCTTTCCTAATTAAAACCATTAAATGTCTTATTTCATAGTAAGAGCCATAAACCTCACCATATAGGGAAAAAGCCCTGCTGCCATGCTAGGGCAAGCATTTTTTGTGCAAGGGCAAGAGAGACAGAGATGAAACCTGCCACGTGTGGAGGTAGCAAAGGCTAGTTTCTCTTCTCTAAAGCTTTTACTTGTAAAAGTGTGGTCTCATATCTATGCAACATCATCCCAGTGACAGGATGGAACATGTGCAATACCAACCTGTTTCAGCAAGCATCCTTGTTTGACCACTACACCTCTGAATTCTTCTTTGAGGACCACATCATCATCACTAGAATTTCCCTCGCAGAAAAACCCACTGTCTGGCTGCATGACCACAAGAGGAAAAAAAAATCAGAAGTTACACAGCTGCTGCATGTTTATGCATACACACTAACCTGGCTTCTCTTTGCCTTCCCACCACCCTGGCTTTTGGCACTCAAAAAAAAAAAAAAAATCAATTGTTTTACTGGAAAATTTCTCAGTGAAGTTGAGGAGCTCTGCATGCAAAGTGCTGCAGTGTGGGGTAGGACTACAGCAACAGGTCTCAGGGCATCTTAAGAGAGCTGGAGGATCTACGTACACATCAGTGCCTCCACTCTCTCTGTGATTCTTAGTGTCACATTTCCTCCATGATGAACAGGCTGCCTCAATCCCATGATGTCACAGGTTTTTAAATGCACAGACAGTAGTTCCTATGAAGCAATGCCAGCACAGCCAATACACTCCAGGCTGGTCATCCTTGCACCCAACACACCCTTCCCTCTTCCTCCATCCATCATAGCCATATAGAATTTGGAAAAAATGAATGCTTTATCTAGGATGCCTTCTCCAAGGACTGCCTCTAGCTTTTGAAGTTTGCAGTTTTCCATAGTTGTGGTGTCACGACATGTGCACCAAGCATAGGCTGTCTCAAGATTCATGCAGCCCCTCCGTTCCACACCAGATAAATTCCCATGCTACTTACTGAAGCTTTACACTGCTGAAATTATGTAAATGTAGGTAACCATTCATATGGCTTCAAATAAATGTCTGTGCTGCCTACTTGTGTGATAGCAAGTCAGACTTTGATCTGCGGTGGTATCCTCATGTCACACTGGGGTTGAATCAAACTAGAAACAAGCTGAAAACAAGCAGAGCACCCATGGGCTGCTAAAAGTGTCCCAGGTAGCCAGGAACTGCGAGGTCCACAAGGCTGCCTTCACCATCAGTCTCTCTGCTTCCAGTGCTGCAAACCCTCCCTACCAGGGACACACTCGAGGAAAACAAATGAAGTAACAGGAGATTCATTTTGCTGGTCAGGTGATTCTATGCAGTAAATGTAAAGAGAATTGTAATATTTAATAAGCAATTTACTTGGCATACTTTTTTGTTAGCCTAAGTTTTTAAGCCAAACATCTTTGAAACAGTAATTAACTATGATATTGAAGTTCTTCAAATCGTTCCACACAATCTGAAGCAATACATTGAAAAGGTTGGGGAAGCTACCCAGGGCACATGTTACTCATGGATATTAGAAGTTTTTGTTTCTCTGCTCACAGGCAACCTCTGTGTGTGTGTGTTTGTGCTGTCAGATTGGCTCTGCACAAAACTGGGTTTGTAGCTTGTGCTACTCTGAGAGGCCCCATGACAATGAATTATGATTCAGTGGAATGGAAGAGCATGAGGGGAACTGATGGCTAAATTATAGTCACTGAGGAAATTACCAGGAACAAAGTCTATCTTAAAAAGAACCCAGCTTGATCTCAGCACTCAGTTCACACTTCAAAGTCCTACTTACAAATATTAAAGTGAGCCAGTACCATGTAGAGAAAGATAATTAACATGTGTATCTGTTTCTGTACACTCTTTCCTCCAGGACTTAAGAAACCCAGGAGGAAGCCTAAGAATCAGCAAGCCTGGAACAATAAAAAAAACCCAACAGAATACAACACTCACAAAGTAATAGTAGGCATCACTGAGATCCAAGAAGGGGGTGTCTGACAGGCCCTCGGCAGCAGATTTGGACGTATCCCCTGCAGGCTGTAGATAGCCTTCACTCAAGAGGGAAGAGGCAAGCATGAGTCCTTCTTTGCGATTTCGGATTGAGTTGCTAGACACCAGCCAGTCAATCACACAGGTGCCTGGTTACAAAAAACAGTTATCAGCCACAAACCAAGATGGACATGAAGAACCCTAAAAATACACAGGCAGCAAGCCTACTCCACCTAAGATGTTCTTACTGACAACACAGGGAGCTAATGTGGAATGGTCCCTGAGTCTTCTAGTGAGGTACAGCTGACCAGACTGATGGCAGGAGCCAGTTGACTCTTGAGCACCATATCTGAGGGGGACGTTAGCTGGGAGGGGATGCAGGACTGAGTTGGAAAGCCTCAGGTACAGGGACTGGGGAAGTATGAAGGACAGGCAAGCCTGGAGAAGGGTTTTCAGGACTGCTATGTTACTGACATTCTGCTGTTGAAATAAGGTGACTCTCGACTCTAGCATCCCATAGATATGACTTGGAGCGGGACAGGAATAGTGTGGCATGGTTTACTGATGAAAAATTCAGAAAGAAATTATTCTGGAGTTAAGCATTTCATGCAGCTTTCTAAAAAGATCTGTAGCAATCTTTGCAGAACAGGTTAAATTTCTTCCTTTTCTCTTGCTTACCATGGCCATAACTGAACATTTTTCAGGCTTCAACCTCTATGCACCTCCTGAGTTGATCAAGAGAACATCTGCCAGGTTCTCTTCTCAAATTTCTCTGTGTGCTTTACAGAGCTCAGAGCTATTTTAGCTATCTTTAGCCTCTCAGTCCTGTGCACCCATTATTGTACAGCAAAGAGGGACAAGAGCTCCTTACCTGTAAAGCAGTGATTGAACACTTTTTTATCTTTTTCCAGCTTCAGCTCCTTTATTCCCTTTTCAGGATCTTTCATTGAAAGGTACAGAGCACTGTGTGTAAAGACAGCCATAGAAAACGTTAGCAAATGCAAAGCTTTAGCCGGTTTGTACGATAAGATCATTGTCATTCATGGGGTTTTCATGCTTTGCTGGCATATTCCTCTTTGCAGAGCTAGAGTATCGCTTCATCTCATGGAAATTTATGTTGCAAGGCCTGGAAGCCTCACTACGCTGTCACAGCTGCAAGAGCAGAGGGGGAGTGCACAAGTGGCTTACCACACCCTCCCCACCCTCCCCCCACCCTGTATATTGAGAATGAAACAGCTCATGGTGACTGTGGTGTGAACAGATGAACACTCAATGCTGAGGCACCTTCACAGGGTCCCACGGCCTCAGTGCCAATCGGGGAGCTCAGCGCCTCGTGCTACGTTCTCCCCAAAGGTTTTCGGTTGAGCCGAAACCTTGTCACTGTGACATCTCCAAAGCCCACGTGCTCTCAGAGGCCCTCAATAACCTCAGTGACACCCAGTCTGACTTCCTTCCTCCAACCCACTTTTCAGTTGCTTAGAACTCTAATTCCTCAGAGCTCTGAAATGATGAGAATGATGAATATTGTATATCACAGGCCTTTGGACTGTTAGTCAGGGTGACCCTCTGCTGAAGCCTGTGGTTTAGCTGGGTCTTGGCCCTTTGCAGTTTTACTGTCTTGTAAGGAACACTGCAGGTTTATTTGTACCTTGATATTTACTGCTGCTCAGAAGCAAAAAACCAGTTGTCCTTAATTTTTTAAAGCACTGACAAACAGATTGCTTTCTGTGTGTGCCCTTTTATTTCTCCTCTCTTTGCCAGTTCCAAATTCTCTGGCAGGCACCCCTCTCCTCTCAACATCCAAAAACTAGGCTAGCATGGAGTTTCTCTGGAGAGCAAACAAAAGGTTTAAAATACTTTTGGAATAGATTGTATATTTATATAAAAATGCCTCTCCTGGAAGAATCACACTTTGGCTGGTGTCTCCTTTTGCACTGCAGTGCGATCAGAAATCTTATCAACAAGATCCTTTGATAAAGAAGCATATTTTGGTAAAAGATAATGTATTAATCATCTTCCCAGTTCTAATCAGTGTCTGGTTTCTGCCATATTGTACACTCTGAAACTGTTAGTCATGCAGAAGGGACTCTGAAAGCAGAGAAGGAGCATGGAGAGACATGCTCATAGCTCTTCCAGACTGAGGTTACGTATCTGGCACACTGCCTGTGGATAGAAGTAAGTGGGGGAGCAGAGGTATGAGAACAAACCTCAGGTTGATTGTTTCAGGCAGTCTGATAGACTTTCTTGTGGATTTTCTGGCAAACCTCTGGCCTCCATCTAGGCAATGAATTGCTTTCTTGATATCCCGCACCCAAGCATCTCTTTCCTCCAGGTAGGCAGCTTGAAAGAAGTGTTCCTGCTGCTTGGCTGCAGTGAGCTTGAAGACAAACTGGAATGATAGATTATTATTTTTTTAAGTTATTTTGGTGTAGCCAGTTGGGCACGATTAATCTAGTGCCAGCACAGCATACAGCCTGCCCATGCTGAAGGGATTATGGAAAATCCCTTAGAGCCACCATTAAATTAAAAAAACCCAATACAACCTCTGAAGAAAAACACAAACAGGTAGTGCTGGTAACTGACTCCTTTTGTTATTCTCCTGTGTGTGATCCTGACATTGCCAGTACAGCCAAAGCGAGCAGCACTGATATAGCTGCTGATTTTAACTGTGGCTGGCAAGTTTTACAATAGCTGAAAGGGTGAAATGGCAAGCCCCTGTAGGCTTACAGCGGGTTTAAATGTGTCTAGTGTTTGGAGATGTGGTTGGCCTCAAATGAGGAAAAAAATAACCCCAACATCAGGTTGCTCAGCTAGTGACTCACCAGGAGAGAAAAAGTCACAGTCACAATGGAGAGCGGTTGAACACATTTGCAGCCCAGCAAACCTTTAAGGGCTTGGTAGGGAAATGATGCATCCAACCCCTGGCCACACTTATGATCAATCCCTATCTAAATACACTAGCAACAATGGAAAAAACTGTATTTCCCCAAAATGAGAAAAGATCTTTGAAAGGAAGTTCTAGGGGCAAGGGGTGGGAGGAGTAACACCAACCTGAAAAAAACCCCTACAGTGTTCACACTGTTTTATCTCCCAGTTTATCTGGTGATCTTCTGGATGGAAAATCTAAATCCAATTCCTCAAAAAGGTCTCCACTTCCTCTCCTCTAAAACACGGTTCCTCATAAGTGGAACTATAATTTGTCCCATAGTTGCATTAGAATAAACACAAGAGGTTCTGATTTCAGTAGGCAACTAAAAATGACAGGCTAGTCAGCAAGCAAACTGCATGGATCTGGATATCCCTCATACACATCTTCCAGATTATCGAAAACGGGAAAAATTCTGATACCCTAAAATCGTGCAGAAGTCCCGCTGTCTTTCATGGAATACATATTTCAAGTTAACTTGAGGTCCTCAAAACTCCATTTCAGACAGAAAAGTAACCATTTATCATCTAACACTGTTCATATTTCAAGCAACACCCACCTTTTCTATTATGCAGTAGAGAGCTACATTCTGAAAATCAATGTACAGTGCATGTGAAAAGCAAACAGATGTCTCCAAATCCCAATATCCAAGAGTCATGCTAACACACCAGATTAACAGAATGAAATATCCCAGCATTAAAGCATGATGATTTTTCCTTTGGTAAAAACTTTCTCAGAGTCAAAGAACAGAGAAGTAACAAACAGTGAAATGCTAAAGAGGTTCCAATTCTTGTACACAAAGGAGACTAGGAAAACTCTTCCTCTTAACTCTAGCTTTTAGAAAGCTATGGCAGTAAGCTACAGGCTTCCTCTGAAATTGGTGAAGAAGTTGCATCTGGATGACCAAGTCTCCCTCTGATGATGTACATCTGTTCGCCTTGTTTAGAAAAATAGACCATTAGACTGAACTAAACACCAGTGTTTCAGATAGCCAGGTTAATTTGTCCTAACTTAAACTATAAGCAACCATACACGATAACACTATCCACAGGAAAACCACAGGGAAAACCCATTAAGCAATGATCACACTTCAGAACAAGAACAAACAGCAGTGAATGCATTTTGAAATAAAGTCTCAAAGTATGCAGTTGCATCCTCTTCTGAACAGGCTAGATCTCCATTTAACATATCCAAGATTACTTCCTTTTCCCTCAGCACCTGATTTTTGGAATTAATATAGTAAACAAAGTGTGTTGGTGATGTGCCCTGAGGTTTCAAACTAGGTCCTGTTGCAGATACAAAAGCAAATTCAAAAAGCTGAAATCTAGCCAGATGAATATCAAAGTGTGCTCAGGGGCTCAACAGATACAGCTCCAAACTGGGCATAAGTGAGTGAGACTGGACTTAAAGCTGACATAATGAGAGTTATTCCACTTTTCACCCTACAAAACTCATGTCCTAAAAATATACTTTAATTTCTAGCCATATGAAGCAAATGTAGGCAAACCACTAAGAATCACAACAATTCCCATGAGAGGAAGAACTGTATGTTTTGACACATAACCAATGAGAAGGTAGGATGGAATGCAGAAGCTTTGGATTCCACATTAAAGCTGTAAAATGTAAGAGAAAAATCAGGATACTGTATTTTCAAGGAACACATGCAGAACTTTAATCATATTGGGCAGTAACTACTTGTAAGATCAATCCCAGCCATGGTGTTGCTCATACAAATGAGCATGTCACAGTTTTGACTATTTGAACAGTGCAGATTTTAAAAGAAAATACATCTCCAGGGCTGTTGGTCTACCAACCTGCAGAATGATCTTATCAACTTAGCAGGGCAGGTGTTCTCCAGCACCCATGAAGTCATATGAATGACTTCCACTCACTCCAGCAAACTCTTCATTAGATTTCACTTCTGAGCACCTTCCTTTTTCCTCCATTCTCCCTCAAAAAAGGCTCCCACAACTAAAACAACAAAACTCATTATGTAAGCCCACAATGTAAAATGAAGCATGCTGAAAACGCATTGCAGTTAAAGGAATTCTCCTCAAAGGCTTTGTCACCCTTCAACACAGATGGAATGCATCTTTTGCAAGCTGGTACATCCTCAAGCAACCCTTTGGGCAGATAAGGATCTCTCTCACTCTGCATTCATCAGATACTTCAGGCATCTCTGCTTGTTCTGTAGAATACACATATGCTGATGAATTATCTTTTCATTAATAAATGTGTTACTTCTACTTACATTTAAATTAAATACTACAGACCAATATTGATGACTCTGTGGGATTAAAAAAACCAAAACAATGCCACCTACCAACAAGCCCACAAAACTGTCTAGAAAGAAATGCTTTGTAAGAAAAACTTAATTTCTACCATTATAATGTAGGATCTAGGATACTCTTGAACATAGCACCCTTCTCCCTGTGCATTATACCTCATGTATAGAGAAAGGAACACTGTGCTGACACTTGCTAATTAGACAGTGTAGGAACATGGTTTCAAATCAGCAGAATTAGAATAAAATATGTGCAGATATACTTAATTAATGTTCCTTTATTTGGTTATATCATGTTCCTGCCCCACGCTGTAGCCCCTAGACATAACAGGGGATCCCTTTGTCACAGGAATTCCTGGTGCCTATTTGATGAAATTGAGTTGCTGAAATAACTGACTGACTAAAGGTATTCTTTACTCACATGAGGCATCTTGTTTTAGCAGTAACTGTTTTTCAGGAACCCTGTAACAAAACAGGTATGCTTGTACATTCTTCTTTCTGTATCTTATTTTTTGTCAAATAAGGCTCTGAATTTGTGAATATAGTGATCTGAGTGGTTCGTTAGGAACTGGGACCTCAGCCTGTGCACTTGCTATCTTCAACCCCAAATGCAAGGGCAACAATTGAACTGTTTTGCCTAAATCTGTTTTGGGTTTTGCTCTCTGAGTGTAGAGGTGACATCTAGTCACCTGCAAAAGCCCTACAAGTAACAATGCAATGTGTGGTTAACACAGATGGCATGAACATGAGGTGTGTGGGTCAGGTAGTAACCAAACGGTACTAAAAATGCTCATATTTAACACAGGAATTGCTCCATTCAGCTGCTAAGTATCTTCACAACTGTACAATTTAGGTCTACTCAGAGATTATTTTTGTTAGATGTCATTTTCTGACTTGCTGCATGTTTCCTGAATTTTTCCTCTTGCATCCTGAATTTTTCCTGAGCAGTCACACCTTTCAAACACTGCACAAGCTCAAGCTTGCTAAGCTGGCTTGTGACCTATGACAAGTGACAGCTGTCTCTCACTTAAGTGTAAGGAATTTGTAACCACCAGCCTGGGTGCCTTCAGTGCCTCCAGAAGTGTACATATACTGTCAATTAGTGGTGTAAAAAAAGTACTTACCATTCTTTTGCCAAAATCTTGGCATGGGCTGTTAATAGAGCTTCCTTTTAGTGGGACCATCCCTTTGGGGCTGTTGTCAGCCTTCCGCTTGTAGAATTCAATTCCATCTTCTGAGAGCACAACCCACATCGGCTTCCAGGTATTAAACATGCTGCCCTGCATCAATAAATCACTGTGCATATTATGTTCAATAAATCACTCTTCACATGGTGTACACTGAAGACATGACCTTTCAGGGAGTGTCTGACTGACACTAAAATAACTGTAGTTAGTGTCTCAAGGGGAACATACCACAAAACTGCACCCATCTCACTCTGCTGTTAAAAAACCGCTGTTATTCTTCTGACCACTATTCCTTTCCCCTTGTAGTCAACCCTGCTGTGAGTTTTTCCAAAATCACGTTGCCTGCCCCAGAAGGTGTTTCTTTTGGTATCAACCACTGTCTTCAAGATGACAGCAGAAATATTATGAATAATCATCAACATTTCTGGATGTGAACTAGCACCTTAGGGCTGCCTCAGTAACTTGAGCATCCGGTGATGCATTTAGGACTTGCTACTGCACAGGCAGTTGTTGAGGCTTGGCTGTCTGATAAGAAAGCACACGTCTCAGAGGATTTATAGACATATAAGAACAAACTGTAGGAGTAAGTAATAGTTTAAGGGCCTGAGGCTGCAGATCCCCAACAGCTGTGGTGAGGAATTGAGGTGCTTAATTTAATCTTTTAAAACTTTTACTTCCTATTCCTGGAACACAGCTGTTCGATGTAAGAAATACAAAGATAGACAAGGACGGATCCTTCATATAGCAAAACAGCAAAACTCAGAGAGGAACAACCCACTTCCATGTTGAGCACAACTAACTGCTAGAATTATTATGACTTGTACTTTAGCTGGATGACCTATGTGATCCTGCCTGCAACCAGCTTCAAAAGTGGGCACAATCCCACATACCCAAGTGACTTACTGCTCCGCCAAAACACCATTTAGATATGCTGAAAACCAACAGGTCCTCTGAGGAGTTACTAAAGTATAACCAACTTTGTCGGACCCCAAATCAGAGGCCATCCTTCAGAAAAAATAAATTTTCCTTGTTTTCTTTGCTCTTTCTGTTACAAAGAGAGACCTAAATTTATCCTCCTGCTCCTTCAACTCCATCCACAGCATCCTTGTCCTCAGACCATGGTGTCCAAGCAGTGCTAAAGCTGCAGACAGAAGCAAGGCAGCCACCATTGTGCTGTGCAAATGGCTGGTTTTATTCAACCTGAGAGCTGGGCAGAGTTAATTACATTTGCATTTTGTATTTCTGCAGAAGTCAACAAGACAGAAACATTTTTATATTATTCCCACAATGTCTGCCACATCCCATTTCATTGCCCTACCTGCCTTTGACACTTTGAATCAGACCATAGGCTCAGCTACGGGGTGGGGAGCAGAAGCTGTCAGGTGAGATGATACTAAAAGCAGGACCTTCTTCCTGACTGCAGCCCTCACTGGAAGTAGAAGGGGTCCCACAAATGAATGCTGCTTTCCAAAAGAAAGTCACTGCCCTGGGGGCTCTCTGGAAACCCAGCTAGACAGGGAACTACAGAAGAGAGTCTCATCTGTGTACCACGTATGGATTCTGTTTTCATAGAATCATAGGGACTCCTGAGTGGAAGGGACATGTAAGGATCAAGTCCAACTCCTGGCTTCACACAGGGCCAGTCAGATCAGAGCATGTGACTGAGTGCATCATCCAGATGCTTCTTGAACTCAGTCAAGCTTGGTGCTGTGACCACATCATTTATTTATTTATTTTTTAATAGGCCATACGAATTTACTGTTTCTTGAGAGCCCAAACTGACCCACTTGTTGATTGTCTACTAATAAATCAATTAAGATGATGAGACAAGACAAGAACTGTTGCAAATTCCTTTTACTTGTGGGTTTACCACAGGTTACAATACTTCTGCTCATAAACAGGGAAGTCGAGCACTTCCCAAGGACCAGACCAACACAGGCTGCCAATGGAAACCACTGTGGAACAGTGGTAGAACAGCAATCTCAGATCCACACCATCAGCAAACCCAAACATGGTCACATTGTTCTCATCTAAAACATCTCATAAAAAGACAAGCAGGATGCTGGATTTGATTTTCCTGGACTAAAAAATCAAAATGTCCCACTCACTCCAAAGACTGCAGATACAGGCAGGTGTCCCTTGAATTGCTCTCTAAGATCACTAGCCACTTTAAAAGCACACACAACTTCCCTTTGGTGGAAAACCTTATTTTTATAACATCTGCAGCATTACAAAGTTAGAAAATTACATGTTTCTAATGCTCGGATGATGTCACAAAGTTCCCAAACTAAACAGAGGTTTAAGTTGGCCTAAATCATCACTGAAGTCTGAGCCCATGTTTACTGCAGGTCCCACTGTCCCAGCTAAAGCACTGACCCCAAGCACAGCACTGTTCCCCAGCTTAGTGTAAATACCAAGAGGAGAAAATCTGAGACACATGGTCTTCACTCTCTGCAAAGACACATGGATGACTCCTGTGGGAAGTCAAATCCTTGTTTTTACTTTACAGGCATAAAAGAGAGGAGGAAAGTAAATAATTAACAGGTAAGGTTCATCAGGAGCACACAGTCCTTGCTGGAAGCTCCAGCTGTGGAATTCACAGCAGCCTCACTGATGAGGCTAGTACTGTCCCATCTGTTATCTCTCTTTCCTTTTGCCCTCCAGTCCTTCCTCTAGCACACCACTGTTCCTCACCACCAGCAGAAGGTCACTTCTGTAAGGATAGAGTCCCCTACAAGACTGTTCTAGGAAATGAACAGGCACAATTTCCACAACTACCCAGGAGCTACTCTTGTAGTACCTGCAGAGAGATTTTCTTGGGACCCAGCACCCAAAAAATGTGAGAGGCACATCTGTACACATCTTTTCCCTGACACACCCAGCCAGGCACACAGTTTGGGATTGTCCCAGTGTTTAAGTTTCCAGCCATTCTCCATAATATGGATTGTGAGCCACTTGTTTAGGCCATTGGAACTAGAGATCTGCCATCTGCACAGCACAAATTTAGGGCTCTCCTTCCTCAAGACTGCATCACTGCAGTTTTGCAATTGCTTTATGAGTTTAACTTCCTTCCAGTGTCACTGGAAATAAGACTGAGGAGTGACCTTTTCACAACATGGGTCCCAGTTTAGCTGTCCCTCCAGCCGGCTCTTTGAATGAGTGAAATTCTCGTTTTAATGAGCAGACACACCAGAGGAAAGAGTTCCTCTCTTTCTCCAGGACTGCCACTGTTCAGTTAGGCTGCTTTAAGCCAGACTGATCTCACTAAGGATATAAATGAAGTCAAGGCCTTATCCAACGGGCTCTAACAGAAAGGACTCCAGAGCAGAGGCTGCCAGGGGGCAGCAACTCCTTCCCAAAGGAGGGAAGCGCCTGCAGCCCCACACAGTCAGAGGTGATTGGACCTCTTTTATGTCACTATGCTTCCTTCATGTTTAATTCCATAAATAAGTGAAATCAAGTAGGCTGTGGCCATTTCAAGCTGTTACCTGTTTTGCCAAGCTGCCACTAAGGGCATTAGGTTACTTCATAAAAATACAAGTCCTGTGATCCACAGGTACATCTGAGATGTGCAAATGCCATAGGTAGTATTCTGACAAGATGTAACTGCTAGCAAGTCCCTCTGTAGTCACTAACACCGTGTTGGTTTACTGCTTAAAGAATTCTATTTGTTTGCTGTTTCTTTTTGCAAAAAAAAAAACCCTTTTTTAATAACCAAAATCAAAGAATGTTTCCCTCCACTTCCCCAACCTTCCTCCTCCCCCCAGTCCAAAGCTGGTCGCATACCTTCTTAACCAAGTAGCCCTCCCTTATGCGCATAGGTTCTCGCTCCATGGCTCAGGCGCTCCCGCTCCCCCGTCTCTCAGCGCAGGCAGTTGATCTCCTGGCAGCAGAGTCTGCAGATGGGCTTTTACAGCTGTGTCACTTTCACAACTTCCTGCCAGGGTAATCACGTGAAAACAAACATTTCCTCTTACACAGCACCAAGACAGAGAGACACGTATTTATAGCTCGCTCCTGACAGAACAGGCAACTGTATCAGAGTTGACAACGTCTTGGGAAAGTCAATAAGCATTTTAGTGCCCAATCCCAAGAAATCAGGCCCACTCCACAAACACATGAACTCTAGCAAAACAACAAACAGGGTGGTGTGCTGTGCTGCTCACAAAAGGGTCTCAGACAGGTTTGCAACTCACCAGTTCTGTCACTTCATCCTGACTTTGGAGCCTGACGCCCCGTGGGTCTGGCAGCCAGCTGGAGGGCCCTTGCTTGGTTAACAACAATGTACCTTCTGCTGATACAGGAAATTTGTTTATCAGGATTTGAGGTTTGATGCTGACGCCTCCCAAAGAATGTAGCTGTTAAACAGGCATAAATAGATTAGACCAGCACATGACATAAAGCACTACAGAATGTCAGTTTCTATGAACATCTTTTACTTGCTGCAGAGCTCATCCGGCTGTATTTGGTAAAAGGTAAATCAAAAATGACTTATCCAAAAGTTGATACATACCAGAGTCACAGTCCCTCTGCCCCATAGAGAAGGAAAGGTGGTGGTATATGGGAGACAATAAGGAGGCTGCTGCATTGCCAAGAGCAAAGTATCCTCCAAATCAATTTTACAGCTGAGCCCATTTAGATAACTGTTGAGCTCGGGGTTACTCCATCTCTCACCTTCCACTTGAAAAGATCCTGAAAAGAGGACTTTTTCTGCAGACAAATTCCTGCCCTGTTTGACCTTTGGCTGTCTCAGCCTTCACTCAAAAGCATACAGAAGTCTGACAAGGTCTGTGATAGAGGATTAGAAGGTAGAAGGTTGCAAGAGCCCTCAGAGGCTTTTTCTACCCATTCCTCTCTGATATTATTTGGTAGCTCTCCCATAGACCCCACTCCTTCCTTGGTTATCTGTATTAGTACTGCACTACTGCCACTGCTGCTGTGTTACATTTCTGTGAAGATATCCTTTGTTTTGCATAAACCTTAAAATGTTTGATGGGCTTAAGAGCTTACATACTCCTCCTTAGCAATTTGGCTCATAAGTCCTTTTGCTTTAAGAAGGTGAATTATTTCCTTCTCCTCCCTTTCATTCCAGTGGTACCATCTTTGGCAAAAGGTACACTTTTTTCCCCTCTCTGATTAGATAACCCAAAAACACAGGTCATAGACAATGACAACTCAAATGAAACACCTTTTCCTAAATGGCTGGATGGCATTTTTTAGTTGCCTTGAGGCTGTAATGCTACAGCACCTGGGGCAAGCACTAGAGACCAAGACCTAGCTCACAGCTAGCTCTTTCTTCTGTCTCCACCTTGCTGACCTTCAGCCCTTACGAAAGGGAATCTCTTCCCCAGCTGGTCTGGAAGGGCTTACCTAACAAAGACAAACGCATCTGCAGCATTTTCCTCCCTGCAGACAGCCTTTCCACAGGTGTTCCTGCTTCTGCTGGTTCAGTGTTTGTGCTGAGTCAGGATGACAGAGCCCTGCATGATAAATTGATAGGAAATGTCCAGGGACAGATCCCCTTCAATAGAACACCTCTATGACCTTATACTAAAAAGTAGTTTAATGGGGACAGAAAAGGATGGTGACTCTACAACTTTGTAAAAGCTCAGTTTCTCATTTACCTGCATGAAAAGCCCTTGGAGGTGTGAAATACAATTCTAGACACAGTGACACTGAGTCAACGACTCCAGAATTTACCACTAGCTACTATGTCAAAGCAAAAATACTACCTCCACTGAATATTAGCTAGAAGCAACTGCTTTTATAATGCTTATTTTTCTCTATATAGTTTCTATTTCATTTTCTAAGCTAAGCTATTCATTTTACCCTTTTACCTTGTGCCTGGAATGATCCTTTTAATACTGAGGCTTGGTTTCATTTTTCACACCTCACCACGGGTGAATCAGCACTTTCTCTTCCCCTGGGTGGAAATGTGCTGACCAGCTAAATCATTCATGTGAAGCAGAATGGTCCTTAACCATACAATGGCCACTGAAGTTGAGAGGGACAGCCTGGATTGCTGATGCACGTCTTCTTTGTGCAGCCATTCCTAAAGAGCAGAACCATGCCTAAGAGAGAGGAAGAGCTGGTTTTCTTCTGTCCCTTCACAGAGAGGATGATAGAGCTTTGCCTGGCACAAAGAGAGGGCAAGCTGCACTGTGAAAACCTTCTGTAATTTACCCTGTTCTCCCCATCTTTGTTCAAAGGAGGTAAAAGTGCATGTGGCTGGAGTAGCAACATCTGTCACAACTTCACAACCTGCTGAACATCTTTTACTGAATGTTGTCTGCTGGCAAGCGATCTGTTCTTGTACAGAAAATCTTGCTCTATCTCCTCAGAAAATTCAGGGGGGGTGTTCTGCTACTTCAGGGTCCGCTCCTGCAAGCATAAAAAGAAAAAACAACTAGCCACATTTATCTGAACAAGGAATACAGCTTCTCAGCTAGAGAAGTGAGCTAGAGAAACACTGCTGGACAGTTACATTAAAAGTTAGAGCCACATCTTTGCAAATAAACATGTCAGCTACAAGACAGACAGGTTTTTAGCCTGTTACATCAGCTTCCCTGCTCTCCCCACTAGCCCTGGCATAGCTGTTCTTCAAACACATTTTCTGCATTGTAAATTCCATAAGCCCACTGAGTGTGTAACAAAGCACATGAGTTCTCCATAAATATGTATCTCTCCTACAAATCAAGCTGCACTTCCAGGCAAAACAAAATCAAATGCTATATGTTCAAAGCTATTGTCTGTGCAGGAAAAGTAATATACACAAGTGGTTTGAAAAGGTGATAAAGACTCAGTCCAGTTATAGTTGAGGAAAACCCTTTCTTGCTTCTGAAGAGGTCTCAAAAGAAATACAGTATTAAATTGAGAGCTGGCAGGTACAAGTCTCAGCACAAGTCACTCCATATGGAATCACACATACAGCTATGTTTAGCTAATGTGAGACTGGTTTTTCACCCACATCTCAGAAAGAAATCCAAAAATGGAACATTTCCAAGTTTAGCAGTATTTAGAAAGTAATCAGAGGGGCAAACATGAAAAGATTATTGTAGGTATTGTCCACAACACCTTGGAATCTGCAGGTTGGCCATGATAAATGAACCATCTCGTTCTGACCACGAGGCACATTTTATATATTCAGTTATTGTGGAGCTACACGGACAGATCAGTGCACTGGCTCTAAGCAGGAAGGCCTGCGAAAGCTGATACAGCTGGCATATTATCACACACAGAGTGATCATGTTGAGTGGATACAGTCAAAAGACCAAATGGATTTCTCCAGGATATTTTCTAGACAAATTGCACAAAGCACAGGTCATGGCTTATCTGCACAGTAGCTCTGACTTTTCATTGGCTGATCTAACCTCACCTGTAACACACTCACCTCTCCTTTACAGTAGCACACCATCTGTGATACGTGCAGGCAACGTAGCTGCAGCAGGGAAGGCCTAGGCACAAGAGAGAGGTCTCGGAGGATGAAGCTTCAGTGCACGAAGGCTTTCCTAGTTCTGGGAATTAAAAAAAAAGAGAGATGAAAATAGCTGAGCATGGTTGCAGAAGCTCACCACTCCCTTGAAAAGCGTTAAGGGGTTGTCCAGGGCACCAAGGAGTGCTGCAATGTTCCCAAGGGAAAGGAATTAGTTTAATGTACCTTGCTGAATCCAGACAACAGGCTGGGAGGCCTCAGGTGCCAGGAAAACATAATGCAGATTTGAAGGCCTGGAGGAGGGAAAGGAGAAGAAGAAAAAAAGGAAGAAAAAAAAAAAAAAAAAAAGGAAAGATGCAAGCAGGTTTTGCATTCTACAAGGACATTAAAGATTCTATCCCCCACCCTTCAAATGCAAGTGTAAAAAAATGGAGGAATAGACAGACATTTCTCTCTGTTCCTGGAAGTAAATTATTGCTGTGGGTTAGGAGAAACAGATCCTTGCCTTAAGTTTGCAATGATCCATTTAGCTTTCAATCTTGTAAACACCAGCACACTTGCTCCACGCACTTTACAAAACCACACTGCCTCCTCCTTCTTTCTGCAGGTATTTTGATCCCCACAGAATATCAAGCAATTAATATCAGGTAATCATGCAGCAATCTGGGAGTTGGGACCCACAGAAAATCCCTATGGGGACTGGAAGGGCATGGGTTTCTCTAGCCAGGGCCTATCCCTCCACTCTCAGCAAGGAGGCAGCCCACAACATCAGGTACCTCCATGGTGATGGGCTGAAGTTAAGCCAGGCAGTCAAGCCTGCAAGTCAAGATCAACAGCATCCATGGTTGGCTATATCTGTAGCAGAGCTGGAGAGCAGCACTCAGGAAGGACCTAAAGGCTCAAGGCTGAGCCTAAATAGGGCCCATAGACAGAGATGTGCGTGGAGGCCCCAGGTGAAGTTGGTCAGGACCATTAAGGTGGGCAGCAACAAAACTCACCTTCCAGGAGGTAACAAAGGTATTTCTTCTCCTTATCTATACTGATGAAGAGTACCTGTTAGGTCTAGGTAAGTAAATATAATAACACATAGCAAACTTAAAAAGACAGGCAATGCCTACATTTAAAATGCCCTCTTTGTAAATGTTCTACTCTCACCAGGTTTTGCTTCCACACAGTACAACAGTTACTCAGCCTATGCATACATAATCTACAACATGATGCTTTTTTAGTTCCCCCTCATATTTTCCCCTTTCTGTCACAGTTCTCTGGAATAAAGTCACAGCCTGAGCCATGTCCAGAGAAAGATGATCATTCAGGCAGAAGTAATAAGGGAAAAAAGTCCTCGTTATAGGTGGCCTATTGAAAGGCACAGACTCCGACTGTGGTGGATAGAAGACAACTTTAATGAGCAAACTTTTATACCCTCATGATGGCTGATGCAGCAGCCTCCAGTCAGGTTTCAGGACTTTTCATTAATACAAGAACCACAACGTTCCTACATAAAAGCTTGTCCCACCCTAGGGACCTCTGCACAGGAGGAGTCTTTCCGTCTGCACCTTCCTTACCATGACAAAGCACACCATGCCACCTCCCTGCTAAACAAGGACGCACACATTCCCATCTCTAAACGACCCTCTTTCCTGCTTTTTCTCTTGCTTTTGCAGCTTGTCTCCAACAAGCATAACTGTCTCTTTTCCAGGGCCGTTCTCCATTTCCCACAGTTATAGATCTGACCTCTCGTGTACTTGGGAAACTAATTGCAATCAATATCTTTAGCTACACACAATTTACTACAACATGATATGTCTGGCCCATGAGGTGAGTAAAACTGATCCCTGGCACTGGCCATTATTCTTCACACACCACTTTAAGTGATGCTATCAGATTCCCCATGTGTGAGGCCTCTGTGATTTCATACTGGGTTACATTTAAACTTACAGAAATGGGAACTGCTGCAAGCAAAACTTCCAACAAGCCACAAAGTGGAGCATTTTCAACAGAATACAGTGAAAAATTAGAATTGTATTGCAATGAGCAAAAAAGAGAGGGAGAAACGCATGTGGTCATCTTCTTTGGAGCCCTACTGTTATGGGACTTGTCTCTATAAATTGTCATCTAAAAACCTGTACATATCACTGGATTGATTGACAACTTCCATGATATTTTCAAGACCACTCGTTGTTGAGCTAGATGAGGGTCATAGGCATTCATTTTACCTACTTTTGGTAACTACTTTTGAGGACCTTTAAGTCAGTAAAGATCTTTAAGGCTAATCGAGTTCAGGGTATGATTGATAGTGAAAAGTTGGCCCCCTCTATAGGATGAGTAGCTCTTGCAACCTGGTTAGGTGCCCTTTGGGTATATGAGAGCCTTGGGTGACTCAACAAGCTCAAAAGATTCTTCTCATATATTAATGTTTGTAATGTCACTACCTCATTGTGCATAGGGAACCCTTGTTTGGGGTTTTTTTAAATGGCATTTTTTTCACACTTGACTGCTCAATGGGAAAAGCAATGACTGCACTGTGCAACAACTTCCCTGTTGGGAATGCTTAATCTTCACAATATAATTAGTTTGCTAATTAACATGCACACATTAAGAACTGCAGCAAGGTGATGCTATAGCTTCCATTTAACTTAGCAGCACCACATTTTACCAGCACACGTATAACCCCATCTTTGGAAAAACAAAGAAAAGGTCAGCTCCAGTGCAACTTGTAGGTTAAGTAGCTGTGAAATTCTCCTAATAATTCTCATGAACTCTGCCATAATGTCCAATCAAACTAAAAATATATTTGTGGCCCAAATTCTGTATCAGTCAGAAAGTATGGCAGTTTTAACTGTAAACAAGAAGAAATGCAAGGTAATGCAAAGTGTCTGCAAACCTTCTACTCCTGTGTTAAAAGCAACCTCTAACTGATAGACAGGAACAAGTCCTGTGGGAAGCTGAATTAGGGTACAACTTCTAGTTTCAAAGATCTTTCTCCTTGATGAAATGGTACTAATCACAGGTAAAGAGCGGCATTAGACCAAAAGAAATGTGATTTTGATCCGACAGTGCAATTACAGTAGCATGTTTGGGTTTGTTGGGGTTTTTTTTCTATTAAAATAAGGTCATAAGGAAAAAAATCCCAGCAGAAAACCTGAACCAAATATTGACAGTCAACTTCAGCGGGCAAGAAACCAATCCTCAGACCAGGCATGGTAGCTCACAAACCCCTTTCACTGTACAGGGAGGAGAGACACAGAACTGTCTGTGCTCTCTGCCCTTCCCTCCCTCCCAGGCAGCTCTGCCTCCTGCGTGCCGCTATGCGGATGCTTCAGCCCACCCCAGAGGGCTCCATCAGCCCGCGGAAGACAGGTCCCCGCGGTGAGGGGGATGCACGGGGCGATTCGGAGGGGTCTCCCCTCTGACGAGGCCCGCCGGGGGAGTAGCTCGGCGGGCCGCTCCCGGCCCCGCTGCTGTCCGCGCCCGTGGTGCTGAACGGCAGCGGCGGCGCCCGTCTGGCACGGCACGGCTCAGCTCCCCCTGCTCCCTCCGGGACGAACGGCGGGATTAAGGCTGCAGTAATCGGGGCCGGCTTAACTCCCTGGAAACCGGCTGCAATCGGAGCAGCTGCAAATGTCCCCCAACCCCAGAGATGGAGGGGTCGTGGCGGGGGGGCATCCGTCGCCCAGATGCTGCTCCGCGATTAGGGGGAGGGAAAAAATAAATATATCATCCGCTGCTTTTGGGAAGGGCTGGGCTGGCTGGGATCCGGCAGCCCCTCCTCTTCCTCCTCCCTCCTCCTCTTCCTCTCCCTCGCAGCCTCGCTCTCTTTTCCCGGCCAGCCGCCTTCCGCGGAGGGGGCGAGACGAGCGCAGAGCCCGCAGCCCCCCGGCGACAAGCGATGGGCGACATCCCGGGCCTCGTGAAAATCAGCGTCTCCCTCAAAATCCAGCCCAACGACGGGGCGGTGTATTTCAAGGTGGACGGGCAGCGCTTCGGCCAGAACCGCACCATCAAGCTGCTGACCGGGGCCAAGTACAAGATCGAGGTGGCTCTCCGGCCCGGTACCGTCCAGGCCACGTAAGTGCGGCCCCCCTGCTCGGGGCGGCTCCCCCGGCCCTCCCTTCCCAGCTGCTTTATTTTTAGAGGGTTAATATTTTTTCCTGGCAGGCTGACAGCATGGGGTTTCCGTGATTTCTCTCTCTCCCCGCCCTTTTTGATGGGTGGCCCTGTTTCTAGGTCCCTGGCCAGCTGTTCCCAGTGCTTTGCCCGGCCGGCTCAGGGGGAGAGGCTGCGTTTTGGAGTCGCTTCCCTTCCTTGCCCTTCCCACCTTTTCCCGGAGCTCTTTCAAGCCCAGCTCCTTTTCTCCCTCCTTCCCCGCGGTTTAGCCTGGAGACAGAGGGAAGAGGCCCCTCCATCCCTGCACGTCAGGGTTATACCATGCCCAAGCCTCCCTGCAGCATGGCAAGGCAGACACAGGGACCAAGGAGGATGCAGACAGGGAACTGGCTCTGGGTGGAGGGGCTGCCCTGTAGAAAATATTCATCTAACCTCTCCCCAGCTACTCGAGGTCAGATTGCCTGCCTTTCCTTTTTATACCTTTCCTGGGTGACAGCAGAGCCCTGACATTTTTCAGGAGCCCCAGTGAGTCAGCAGCACCTGCAGGTCTTGCTAAGATCCCTGAAGCATCCCCCAAGCACAGACTCTGCCAGCCCATATGTTGGCTCCAAGCTGCTCGGGAAGGGGACCTGCAGCGCTGCTGAAAGGCTGGATCCTGTCTCTTTGCAGGACAATGGGCATTGGGGGTGTCAACGTCCCACTGGAAGAGAAATCAAGAGATGCACAAGTGGCCTCTTACACAGGGATCTATGACACGGAAGGGGTGCCCCATACCAAGAGCGGGGAGAGACAGCCCATTCAGGTCAACATGCAGGTATGTGATCTCCGAACTGGCATGGGAAGACAAGGGAGGGCAAGAGGGGGTTGGCTTCTAGAGAGGGAGTTGTGGAGGTGAAATATTCCAGGGCAAAATTTGATTGCAGCTGCTGTCCTCCTCTGCTTTGCATAAGACCATTGGTTGGAACATAGGAAGGAAACACAAACCCTGCTTCCTAAATTCTCTCCCCTTTCACCTGCCATTCACAGGATGCCTGAGGGCCTGCCAGAGAGTGAAAGCATGTGTGAGGACATACACACAACTCAAGGGCTGTCTTCTCCCTTTCTTTCCCCCATATGCTTCCATAATCATATTATCTCTACACCCACAAACCTAAAGTTTTACTCATGTGGCTGCTCACCTCACCCTTAAAAAGAAGCTCCAAGAGCCAGAATCAGTATATGCCATAACCCCAAAGTGAGATAATGGGCTCAAGCTGACAGAAAACAGAAGAGTAGCAGGTAGATTTCCACAGCACTCTTTGGGTAACACACTCAGGGTGCAGAGGGAGATATGTTCTGACTTCGGTTGTTCGGGGGTTTTTTCCCCCACCCCAAATCCTGCTTACAATTGTGAGGGATTCCTGCTATTTTTTCAATGCCTTCTCTACCAAAAAGGAGAAATGGGGCAGTAAGCCACCTTCATCTGAAACTCTCAATGGTCTGTTCCAATTTATACAACTTTAGGACTTTGCCAAGCCCACCAGATTCCAGCTTTTTTCACATTTGCTCACTGCACTCAAGATTTCATCTTGATTTTTATCTCAATTTTATTTTCACTGTATTTTCTTCTGGAATCACCATTTAGCATGGCAATCCCCTTCTGAATAAGAACTGTAACAGCTCCAGTTTGTAATATTTACAGCATGCATAACTTAATTTTGGAAAGCCCTATCACGTTAACAATTACTACTTCATAATCTTAGGTTAATAAGACTACCCTGAAGTATTTATCCACATTAATCATTTCCTATATGGTTGCCTCCTTTTAACACCCAGGAAAACCAAACACCCAGTCTGACTCCTCAACCAGCAGAACAGGTCCCAGTGAATGCCCCCACTGAGTACTGCATTATAGTTCACAATGTCTTTATATCAGGAGGTGAAAGGGCAGCGCTCCCCAAAAAACAGCTGCTTTGACTAAGGCATCCCTATTTCAATAGCCATGTGAATTGTACCCTCAAGCGTAGCACTGATGTGAACTCTGCACATCTGGAAGATTAACTTTTCCTATGGAGAAAACAAAGTAAAATTACAAATTAAGTAATTCCAAGAACTGCAAAGAGGGTCTGATTTTTGCATACGAGCTCCAAGTGGGTTTGCTGCAGCATTAGAATGAGTAAATGCAGTATTTGTCCAAACAGTTCCTTTTACAAATCAAATCCTGAGATACTGTGAAACTCATAGGATTTGTAAGTGTTAAGCAGGTCTTCAAACTCTTTTAGGATTTGATCTTGATAGATACGTTCTTCAGTACAGATTTAGATGTCCACAACTGAGACTTTTAAGTATCAAATATAGGGAACTCAGCAGAGATTTACCTGTTTAACTCCTCACTTAGCTGCTTAGCTAGACAGCCATAACATATTTAGAGAACCAGACACAGACACAAGAGCCTGAAAACTCCTTCTAATACCTACTTCCTGATCTCCAGACCTCGGCTGACTGCATGCAGCTTTAAATTTTCCTATTTCCTTCAACTATGAGGAACTTCTGCCTCTACTTCCTTTACCAGAACAGGCCAGATTCTGATACATCCTAGGGAGAGATAAGGACACCATTTAAGGCATAAAATCTGAACTTACATTAGAAATAGACCATGAGGTCTGTCCTGCAATTAAAAACTAGTCTGATGCTGCAAACTTAATGCCTAAAACCCACAAAGTCCATTAAAATATTTCCCATCTGCTTTAAAACTTTAAACAAATAATTCTTTTTGTTCCTACTTTAACTGGCTAGTAGACACCTTAACTCTTACAGCCATGGTTTATACATGTAAACCAACAATCCTGGGTTTGAATCCCAGAGTTTGAGGATGCATTTGTTACATACAAGTATGCATACTACCCAGAAACTGCTGACCTGACAAGCAAATGGTGTAAATGAAATTAGAAACCTTTCTTTGGATCTAATTTTATCCTTGGTCAGACTAGATTAAGTTTGAATAAAGAAGCTAGACCTCCATTCCCCTAATAAATAGCCATCAACTCGTCCTAGTATGCAAATACAGAGGGAGTGATTTATGCCTCTATCAGTGGGTGGCAGAATAGGCTTCTAAGCCTGACCTACAAAGAGTAGTGCCATCCCTCCTCCCTGGGGAGGAGGCCCAGTGCAGGAGCCAGGATTCAGGTGCAAGAGCCACAGGAATTCAGGGGAGCTCTGAGGATGCAGTATGCTCATGACTGGACAGAGATGCTGCATCTGCTAAGTACTGGGCAGGAGGGAGGCACATGGTAGTAGAAAAGCTCTGCAATTAATTCTTTCCTTCTCCTGGAAATCTACAGCAGTCAAACTACTCAGGGCAGCTCAGCAAAGTGGGTCATCAGAGGAAGACAGAATTTGGTTTCTTCCTTTATCTCGTTGAAATTCAGATCCTCCATACATTAATGAAATTAAATGTGACTCGCATCATATCACCCTTGACAAATGGTATTAGAAATGCTTTTCTTCCTCAGTTCCTAAACTGAGGGTGGCTGATGTTCCTTTCTGACAATTTCTCTGTGTGGATTGAGCATAGGAATATCCAATGTGCTCAATCTTTACTATCCCACATTGTGAGTGCATCAGGATTATTATCACAGAAGATTAATTTAAAAAATCCTTAATTAAAGTTTTAATTGCTGGGAGAGGTAGCATAGCCTGTACATCTGATTCTCTTTGTCAATGAGGTGACAGAAATATTTCAATTACTCCTTCAAGGAGTAAACCTACAGCTGGAGCAAAAAAAAAACCCTTCCCTAAAAGCACACAGCAACTCCTGCTGTTGTCACAGCTAAATTTAAGTTACCACAGTGGGATGGTGGAAGGTTTAAAGCAATGTCCATTATACAGCAGCAGCTTACAAACTGCATCTTCAGTTAGAAAATAAATGCATGACATTCTAAGAAAACCAGATACAGAAGGCTCTGCCTGCAACTCCAGAAGAGTCACTGTGTAAAAGGGCTTTCATACTGACTTTGCAAGTGTGATTATAACAGGCAGATGATCAAAGGTCAGCTCCCAGGCACGTGAAGGGAATGGAAAACAGTCAAGTGAAGAAGCTGTCATTGAAGTGAGTGATGGAAATATTTAAAAGGAAAAAATGTTGAAGAACATTTTTGTTCAGTAATGCCAAATCCTTTATCTTGTATATTCTAGTAACACAACCAGCAAAACCACACTACTGGCACCAAAACCAATGCATGTGGTGTGCACACCCACACTTTGGGTTCTCTGCAAGGTCTCAAGGCACAGGAGCTCCAATTTTACATCACCATCATAACTGAACCCATGCTCTATCCTTGTAAGCCTTTTTCATATGGCTTCAACAAAGTGAGAGATTTTATATACAGAACTTAGTATGGCCATAGCATCATTCACTTAAAAGTTCCAAGCAGAGACAGCCTGCAGTCACTTACCTGAGAACATGCACTGTATCACCTTTCTAGCCTCTATTACTCATATCCAACTTTGAAAATCTGCACTATCATAGTACAACTAGCAATTAATGAAACACAGAAAGGAGTCCTTCTTACACTTAAGTTTCATTTAAGCTGCAGAACAGAATCCCAGGGAAGGAGGAAGTGGTCCATTAGCAGCATATCTCAGTCAAGACACTGCAAACTCAGGGCTACAAAATACCGGGATGCTAAAGATTTCAGATTGAGCAAAAGAAGGAATCTCCTGGGTTGTAACTGCATCCTCTAGGCATGGTACAGAGGTGAAATTATGGCCTGTACCACTACCAATCATTGCTGTATGATGTGTATATACAAGCCACTTTGAGATCAACGAGGCAACTACTGCTGAGTCATCTTAAGAAGGCTCATAGCTTTGATTCTTGCTGTCAGTAACATTTATCCATATGGGAACCTGAACAGTTTTACTCCCTTGACTTTCCCAGGGATAAATGCAAGAGAACAGTACATGGAGAACCCGATCCTTCACAGTTTATGTATGCCTAAGTATAAAAGACTTTATGACTGCTAGGGCAGGCTTTAAAGATCTTTGCTTTATTGACTCGAGGAACAATAACCCTTACTATCAGCTAGCTTGTGTTCCACAGTTACACAAGAGTTAAGAGAGAAACCAAAAAGTAATCAGCTAACACTGGCCTTCCCTCTTCCTCGCAGTTCACCGACATTGGCATTTTTGAAACAGTCTGGCAAGTCAAATTCTACAACTATCACAAGCGGGATCACTGCCAGTGGGGAAACAGTTTTGGCAGTATTGAGTACGAGTGCAAACCTAACGAAACGCGCAGTCTCATGTGGATCAATAAAGAGACCTTCCACTGAAGAGATGGGAAACCAATACTGCTGGACAATCTCCCTGTAGAAAAATCTACCTTTTTAAACCAGCAAGAAGCCTTAACAAAGGCATACTGTAATGTTGCTTTGTTCTATAAGGTTCCAACAACTGTGTTGTACATACAGGTGGTGCCACTTAAATCTTTGCCTATTACTGTATTTTACGTTTACCATGGCATCTACACCATTCTTAATCTGTCACCCTGAGAATACTCTAAAGCTCCTGGTAAAGAATATTTGATAGCTGGGTAGAAAGTCATAGCATTATAAGTATTTGGATTACATCCACTAAGCCGTTACACTAGGCGTAACAACCTTCGTGAAGTGTTTTGCTTTATTGCTTAGAGTTTGGATGCAACATCAGTGATTTCTGTATTTATATTTGTGTTTGCTCCTAAATGGGTGTGCTCCTTCAAGCATTTTGTTGTACATGTCATCCCAGTGGACAGCAAAAAGTGCAAATTAGGGATGTTTGTAGGTTTAGCTAAATGGCAGCTACTGCACTGTTGACATTGTGCTTTCACACCAGGGCATTTGGAAACTCATTCTCCCTTTTGTTAAGTGCTGTAAGATATTCTGTGAAAAGTTTGCTAATTTACCAAATATCTTAAAATAGGATTCTTTGTTGTTAAGTTTCCCAGTCTCTGAAGTAGTAGGAAACTGTATAAAATGTGCTAACGTTTGAAGGAAAAGCAATAAACCAGTTGTGGTATTGAAGACATCTAACAACATGGCTAATATCTATCTTAAGATTATATCATATTCTTGAAAGATACAGCAGCCAAATGTAATTTAGTTCCTACAAGTTCTGATAGTAATCTCAATTTTTGTTTTGCTGACATATTGCTCAAATCACTAAAATCCTACAGATCAACTTTTTCAAGCCAGATCACTATATTGTACCAAAATCAACTGGATTCCTGACCATCAAACAGCCCTGTGAAGAGAGCACTGATCCCAGTGCATGTTTATACATGCATTGTGCTCCTTCAAATAAAGATAAGCATGTAAGCATTTGCATGGTTATAACTAAAGGTGCTACATAAACACTGATCAGTGTTTAACACATACAGACAACAAAAAACAAACATATCTTTAGGTTCAATAAATAAAGCAGGAAAACAAATACACTGTCCCATCCCCAACTTGGGCTGAAGGAAGCTGTCAGTTCTTGCATATCTGTTATTCCTCTTGTGAATAATTTGTAAATTGTGTATGTAAATGGTAACCATGACTTTTGATCTTTGTAATAAAGGACTTAAACAATTTCTTTTCTAGTATGGCAATCTAAATGAGTTGAAAATACTGTCTCAAAGGCGGGAGCTGTTTTAGAAAGTCAGACAGCAGAGGGTACATAGTCAGTGCTCAGCACTTTCTGAGAGTCCAGTCCAAAGTACCTCATGGTCTTTACCCAAAGCCATGCTCTAGGAAATACAGATCCAATG
The DNA here is from genome assembly GCA_027925045.1 of Hypotaenidia okinawae. Taxonomy (NCBI): domain Eukaryota; kingdom Metazoa; phylum Chordata; class Aves; order Gruiformes; family Rallidae; genus Hypotaenidia; species Hypotaenidia okinawae. The sequence goes on along the minus strand of BSDF01000003.1, from coordinate 15,208,777 downwards.
TGGTAGAACGTATACAGTTGATGTCACATCACTCAATAGAGCTTGTTGATAAAATTCAACTGCACTTGGTTGTCCTAGCGTAGTGTGGGAAGTAGATATTTAGGACAGAAGTGAAATATCAAAGAAACATTTTCTTCTATTGAATTATTCATCAAAATGCCTGTTTGCAGATTTCTGCAGACAAGAGAGCCTGACAGTAGCACTGATGTAACTTACCAATGGAACAGTGAGCTAGCCAACTGCATTTCTACTCTGAGGCAATATTACACAAGCAAATTTCACTATGAGTAAATTCTAGAAAGAATCTTCTATGTCAACTTCTTTCCTAAACTCTTCCTAGACTGCAGAAAGACTTCTTCAGAATGAAAAAAACAGAACTGAGAAAATTCAATCTGTACTTCAGAGAGAAGTATTATTTGCAGCATGTTAGCAGAACAGGCTTCAATGATACCAAACTTCCAACTGTCAATCAATTCTATCTGCATTGCTAGGAATTGATTTTATTCTGCAACAACTGGCACACTTTGGTTTATTTAGTTTGAACATGTGAACTGAAAGCTCATCAGCAAGAAACAAGCATGGTATGTAAGTTAACAGAGAAGCTTCTGTCCTAGTAAAATTAAAATGTGCAAGACAGCCTTCACTTGGAGTTCAGCTTCTATGAAATCCTTGGCCCACGATGTCCAAGCCTTGCAGCATGTAAGAAATGTTCTAATGAATAAATCCAGCCTCTCCTGGCACAAGAGGGCTATTATTCTCAGTTAGCTGGATGCACACCTTTCCTGAGCTAAGTATTCAGGTTCAGATTAACGCCAAATAGGGCAGCAATTTTCTTATGTCCTATAGCAAGTCCTGTAGCAATTCAGCTGAAGTGCAGTTAAGAGGATGGTCAAGAAAGAGTTGCTTTAAAAAGGAAAAAAAGGAGAGAACAGCCAGACCAGCTGCCTTGCAGGCTCCATATCCTGATCTGATTGCTGCCCAGACAGTGGCAGCAATAAAAAGGATGAGGACTAGTAAACAGCTTATCTTGGGAAGGTGTAAGTGGAATTTATCAACTGTTACATGCCTAGGTTTACCAACCTGTTACCCCTAGGTTTAAGCAGGGAGAAGTGTGGCTTGATAGCCTTGCATTATCCTGACTAAATTATTCATGGTATGTTTGTTGAGTGTCCATACCACCAGGGGTGACAGTGCTGCTACTCTATTTAGGAAAAGCAAAATGGTCCCATCTACTTCCCCTTGCTGAAACATTTGCTCCTAGCAGACAAGGCCCAAGACTTTAGCAGCTCTCTCAAAGTAATGTTTTTTGAATTTCTTTCATCAAGGACAATTTTGGGAAATATTCATAAAGCTTGAGTCACTAAATAACTGTTGCTGTGACAATCTGATGCATTATTCCATCAGCAGCATTTAATCTCAAGAGAAGTTTATTCTTTACATAACTTTTTCTAATTAGTATTTCCATTTGTGGGCAGAACTCAAAATTCAGAGCAGGACACAATATGCTAAGCTTATATATATATATACACATTAATTTTCATCCATTACCATATCAGAAAATGCTGATAATATTATTACAGTTTATTACAATCACGTATGGGGCTTGCATTAGATCATTAACATTTGCACAATGTGTTTAGCTCAGCTACTACAGGCTTTGATATCTCCTGCCATCTGACTGTATCTGAAAGAAATAATACTGCTAAAGTCCTCATGCCCTACTAAAACAAGTTAGGAAGGTTTCACTGACTTCAGCTGAGACGCTGCCCATTGGTTTCCAGATGCAGAGTGACCCTTAGTGATTCTAGACTAGCAGAGGGTCAGAAAACTGTGTTTATTACCTTCTTCCTATAAGAGATATGAACAGAACTTCCATACTGTAAACTGCAGTAAAACAGGGCCTCACTTGCTATGTAAAATTTTGACACATGTGCTATGTCAAACACTTCTATTCTTCTAGAGTCTAGGTGTGAAGCTTTGATTGAATAAGCATTTGCAATGTGCCATGTCCTAACCTCCTCCTGAGATCTGAAACAAGTGCTGTGGCTTTCAGAATTCAAAGCCCTGAGCACTGCCTTAATAGCTGTGTCAAACCCGAGGCACAAAGCAGCCTGTAATGAGTGTTACAGCATTCATTTTTTCCTTTAGCTCTACAGAGTTCACAAGTGAGGACTGGAAAGTACCCTTAGCACAGCTAATCCAAACCTTTGGCTAGGAGACACCAGCACTCCTACCCACAAGCCTTCCCTGCTGCTTGCTTGGCAGCTTTCACCAGGATCCTTTGGACTGCTTCTTTTTCCCCTCTCCCTGAGACCAGTATTTAAGGCTTCAAATATCTGTGAGCCCTGGCTTTCAGCCTTAGAAAGACAAGGCTGGAGAGCCAAACCAGTCCTCTTTCCATCATTTTCTCTGTCCCTACCTAAAAGTTGTTGATTATTTCTCTTATTTGACACAGCTTAGTACTGTACTTTTAAGAAGGATCATCCCATGACTGACCTTATACATAACCTTCTCTGCATTTTCCTGCAGAAGAAATTCATGGGGATTCCCAACTATAAAGAAGAAAATTAGTGGCTACCAAAAAAATAAATAAGTGACATTGGACTACAGAAAGCACTGCTGATGATCCATGGTGGAGGTCCTGCAGCATCTGCCATTATGGTGCTGGAGAACTCAGACAACTACATAAATGGTTTTCACAGTGCTCTAACACTCACTAAATTTCTCTGTATAAGACATACATAAGTGAAGAATCATAAGCTTCTGTGAGTTATTCCATTGCAGTCACTGGGGCTTGCAATCTTGTGACCTGCAGTGAGTTGTACCACTCAGGTATGAGTGCAGAGATACAACCAGATCTTCATTGGAGACAAGGCTTAAAAGCAGTAACTGCTTTTGCAGCAATGTTGACACCAAAAATATCTTAAAATCATCTGCACTGACAACAGGTAAGGTTCTCACATTATAGTTTTACTCATCTGGACAAACTTGAGTCTCGATGCTGTCATATATAAAGTGCTTTCCAATGCTATGGTAACACCTTTGCTTCCCTCCCCCAGAGAGCAGACACTCCTACTGCCTTTATCCCAAATAGCAAGGAGCAGCCTGGTATCCCATCCGGTAACTTCTACAGCTTTGGAACAACCCTGAAAGAGCAATAATGAACTAGCAGTTGGTGACAAAAGCAAGAACCATGTAACTGTGCTGGAGGTAAGATGGACTTTCTGCCTGTTCACAGCACGGTAACTGCAAGGTTAGGTGCCATCCTGCTCTTATGGGAGTGACAATAACACTGTCAGTCATACCTACACTAAGCTACAGCGCATGTGCTACAGGGACCAAGTATTCTCAGAAGCTCAAACTGAGTCATCATGAATTTAACGTGAACCCCAGAGGGCTTCATCTGCAGAGAAGTGGCAGTAGCATGTAGTAATATCACAACATATACTATTTTCTAACTATGATGGCACTCTTCCGCTCAGTTTAAGTTGCTATGCCAACAGATTCAGCTAGTGTACTGCCACATTTCAGACTTATTGTGAAGAACAAGCCCTGGCCAATTCTATGTATAGAATATATAATCTGAAGTTGATGCTTTTTTTGTTTTGGCTCTGTTTTGTTTTGTTTTTAATTAACTGTATTATTTTTGTTCTGGCTTCGGAGACATCTCTGCCTAAATAGTACACTGTAGTGAAGCTGAACAAATGCAAGAAGAAATACCACTGTGGGGAAATACAACTGCAGCCATCCCTGCTCTGTAGGGAAACCATGTGACTGCACTCTGAAGATTTGAAAGCATTAAAACAAAACTGATGGTTTCATCCTGTTGCAGACCACTCTTCAAGAGGTTTGCAACACACTATCTATCAGAGCAAGGCAAGAGTCATATATAAATGTGCTGATCACTTTATTCTCAAATGCACAATGCCTACACTGAATCTTACTACCCTGGAGGTGGATGGTTAAGAAAAACCAAGCAAAGGTCACAAAAACACTTCTAGCACAAAGTTCTACCAAAATGTATGGACTTAAGACGAGGGACAAATTTGCCCCAATATGGTAATATGTGGATTAACTGCCCTTGCTTAAAGCAGAACTGTAAGAATTTAAACCTATCTGTCTCAACATAAATGAAATATAACTCCATGTGGAAATACCTCTAGGGAGGTTGTTTTAATCACAGTGAAAAGATTCTCTTTACAGATCATTTGCCCTATCTAACAAAACCTTTCTTTCTCTACAGGGATCAAGAACTAACATTCTGTGTTTGTGTACAGATACAGAATCAGTTACATAATGAGCTAGCAGAGAGGAAATTTTTTGGGTGTCTTTTCTTAAATAAAACCAGTTCTTACTTCCTCCTGCTTCAGCCCTGCAATGCTTGCAGCAGCAGCACTCAACCAAAGAAGGAATGCTGCCACAGGCTTAGCTCCAGGCCTGAGATATGATCCAAACAGCACAGGAAAGGGAGATTATTAGCCACCTCCTACAGCCTTTATTCTTGGAGAACCCTGACTAGGACAGGTAAGTATACTGTTTCCATGCACTTCATTCTACAAATCCATGAGTTGATGATGCCTTAGTAGCCACCTAGTTTTCCCTTTTACAGTACCACAGGTAAAGCAATCAGTTTGCATTTCCTCAAGAGAAAGATGACAAGAATTCACATACTCAAATGTGTATTCACATACAAGCACATGTGAAGTATTTTAATATGCTGAATATTAGCTCCAATTTTAAAGATTATTTACCAAAAAAAAAAGCCCAAACCCCAAGATAACAGCAAGTTCAAATATCAAATCCAGGAAATCTTTAAGTTTGCCCAACAGTCTCCTTTTTACCTGTGCATGTCTTCCACCTCCCTTTCTTGATTTCTTTCCCATTGGGATGCTCTGATCTTGAGCTTGGAAGAAGCAGTCCTTGAATATGGACCAACTATTTTGGGCCCCTTTTCCTTCCAGTACTCTGTGCCATGGGATTTCCCCCAGTAATTGCTTGAAGAGACCCAGGTTGTCCCTGCTGAAGTCCAGGGTCACAGTCCTACTTGCTATTCTCTTCCTAGCGCATAAGATCTTGAACTCCACCATCTCATGGTTGCTGCAGCCCAGTATACCCTCAGCCTTCACCGCTTCAACCAGTCCCTCCTTGTCAGTAACTACAAGATCCAGCAGCACTCCTCTCCTAGTAGGCTCATCCACTGTTTGCATTAAGAAGTTATTGTCAATGCACTGGAGGAACCTCCTGGACTGTAAGCAGCTGACTGTGCCAGCCTTACAGCAAATATCTGGGTAGTTAAAATCCCCCACAAAAACCAGGGCCAAGATTGTGAGGCTATTATCAGCTGCCTGTAGAAGGCCTCATCAACTTCCTCTTCTTGATCAGGCAGCTTGTTATTGACTCCCACAACAGTATCCCCCATGCTAGCCTGTCCTTTAATTCTCACCCACAAACTCTCAACGTGCTCCTCGTCCACCCTGCACAGAACTCAATACATTCTAGTTGCTCTTTCACATAAAAAGCAACTCCACCTCCTTCCCTTGTTGGTCTGCCTTTTCTGAAGAGGACGCAGCCATCTGTGGCCACACTCCAGTCATGTGAGTTGTCACAATCACCTATCATAGCTCATTTAAGAGTTACCTGCTGCATAGCCCCTTTAATGCATAATTCCTGGGGGAGGACAAAGCTTTAGTGCGATCTGCATCAGGTAATCCAAACCAGTGCTTTAAATTACTGCAGAAATACCAGAAAGATTCTTTGTGATTCTGTTTCATTTATTTATACAGAGTTTCAAAAAAGACTTTAAATAAAAGTGATCAGGTACAAGTTATTAGTCATTACAGTCAAGAATAAGTGCCCAGCTCCAGTAAGATTTCTCCACTGTATTTTTACCATTATTTCAATTCCCACAGCTCCAGTGACAGAAAATTAACCGCTGAGGATCCAGGGATTTGAAATAATGTTCTTCCAGCTCACAGTTGCTTCACAGAAATCACTGCCATGTGAATACTAAAAACACAGTTAACCTTTTGCTTTATTTTTGTTCTTGGTTGTATATCACAGGGAACCACAGAACTTCGGGAGAGTGGTTTCCTGTTTGTCTCTTGTAGATGCTCTGGTGTTTTAATATTATGGTTCAACTGCATATTGCAGCCCCTCTGTCATTAGGGACTCTAATTTCATAAAACTTGAAGCAACAGCCTCTCTTTTAATTTTCATGAAAAATATTTAAGGTTAGGGATGGACAGGTGTGGAAAAAGCAGCGCAAGACAAAGTGTGCTCAACACAACCTTCAGTCTCTTAGGAAACCGGCATAGAACTGGGGGGTTGGAGGGGAAGGCAAGGCAGCAAGCGAAAAATACTAGAAACAATCACTAGATGGTGCTACGAAGGGGAAATACGTATCATGAAAGAACTTGAAAAACCCAAGAGCCACCTGTAAAGTGTAAACCACATGAAAAGATTCCCCGTCCCATTTGTAGCGGTGTAGGCCACTTCTCCCCCGCACACACACTGCAGAGCCTAGTGCAAGTACTGATACACAAAAGGGACTCTCCTTCCCTATTGCTGAGATTCTTGTAAGTCAAATTGGCACCTGAAGAGTAGCAGCAGCAGCCACCGAGTACTCTGTAGCCCAGGAGGAGATCAGAGGTGGGCAGTACCGAACCTAACAGGCAACTTCTGCCAGCACCCCCCATTCCTCTTACTTTAGCCTTCACTGCATGCAGCCTCATGAGAAGTTTCTGCTTTCCCACAAATTCGGGAGCTTCCATGTCTTGATATACACAATGGTAAGGACTATTCATCCACTGTCACAGCTCTTAGAAGGAAACTTCTGCCTTAATAGAGCAACTATTCCCCACTTCAAAGATAACTCCAAACTGTATCAAAATGAACAGGTACACCATCAATTTCTAAAGACAGAACCAAACCTCACTTCATCATTACACATCATAAAAAAGGTGCCATATCACATGCTTCTATAGACAAAGGTTATCTCCACGTTGCTGTATGTCACAAACCAGACCCCATCCAGCTTTGAACAAGATTATAACTTAACACTTTGCCAGTTAACAGGATCCCAATACCCAATTCCAACAGAGATTTTTCTGCAGTGTGTCAGCACACTGTGCTCAGTCCTCTACCTGGCAACGAATCTCAGTTGGTAACTCTAAATCTCCACTGTAATGCTAAATCATCTGTCTCTCCCCATCACCTCCAAAATGCTTAATTCTCAGAGGAATAACATTAGCATTTATGGAAGTACATGCCTCAGGGTTTTAATAATGTGCTAATGAGCTAGAGCCCTCCACCTTCAGATCACAAGCATGAATTCTATTTTGTTCAAGTGTAAAAATACTGCTTCTAGCAGAAATTTGATATCCAGATGCATTCTAGTTCCAGCTCCTCCATCACAAATCCATCTTTACGCCTTCTGTGCAGTTGCATTTTCCAAGTCAGAGAGGGCTTTGAGTTCAGCAGAGTTGGTTACCAAGAACCCCCAACATCCAAGATCCAACATCATTTTGATATAGATCTTCAGGGTATACAGAAGAGATTATCACATGTAGAAAAAGGAAAAATGAAAATTCTATGAGCTGGAATTCACATAAGTGCCCAAAATACTGAGGTTTTTCAGCAAAGAGCTACAGAGAAAAATTTATAAATACCAGCTGCTTTAAACACCTTAAAGACTAAAGATGTGCTGTGGCCACATTATATTACTTAAACTATCCAGTTTTACTTGGGAACAGCTACAATTGATGCATATTTCTAGAAATAAGTAATTTAAAATCTGAAGAAATTGCTTTGGAAAAAATATAACAGTTTTGAATTTCATCATCTGCAAACGCCTACAGGGCTTGTGCCCCTTTTTCCTGCTAATTTGAAATCACAGCTAATTTGAAATCTTTGCTTCTAGTCACTGCAGAAGTTCTCTCCTCCACAGGAGGGAGCTTTTCTCTTGAGAAGACGATTGAATCTCTTTCGCAGTTCTCATTTTGGAAATGTGTAGGAGCTCTAAACAGTTCTGGAGAGCCCCACGCCTGACAGCTTCCACCCAGTATTAGCAAAGAAGAGTCAGAAGGGAGAAAAAAAAAACCCAACCCAAAACCCATGAAAAACCAAGCATTTATAAACCAAACCATTCTTGGCCCCTGGTGTTACATTACACTACGACTCCCTGCACCCTCCCCTCCCCCAATAGCAAGTACTTATATAGCAGAAAAAAAAGAGAATTTCAATTCCAACACCAGTTACATCCAGACAAATCTGCCATATACAAACTTCACTCATGTGACTGAAAGTATCAGCTATCCAGATAGTACTAGAAGAGGAACAATAAATCACTGCAATTCAAAGAACGTATATCGACAAAAATCCAGCCTAACAGCTGAAAGAAATAACTGAATACAAATTTGAAAATATATCTTCAAGGACATATATGAAAGGCAATCCCCTCTGGACAGCCGTTATTAATCTAGCAACCAACAGTCAGGGTTAGCCTGGATAGTTGCTTTTGCCTGAAAAACCATGCAAAAAATCCTGAGCCACACTTGATCTGCAGCTCTGAGCTGCAATTTCTATCAAGACAGCACTGTGTTATCATCACATTTCACAGCTGCTACTTCCACTGCTGTTTTCTTGGTTTAAAAACTAAATTTAAAAAAACCAACATAAAATGCAGAGGTGACAAGCCAAGCAGGAGTAATGCTTAAGCTGTGCTGTTCTCACCAGCTACTAGCTAGAGAATTTCATAATCCCTGCTGTCTAAATTCTACTCCAATGGGTATACCTTCCTCCCAATGTGTATAGCTAATTCTCATTATCAACAGTGGGAATAACATGCACACAAAGGGGACAGGGAGCCCTTGAGGTCTGTTGTAGTAGCAATTTCAAAACATCAGGGTAAACATACTTTGCATGTGATAGGTAATAAGCCTGTTTCTGCAACAGTTTCTGCGTTGAAGAATGCATTATGGGTTTGTTAAGTCAGAACACTTCAGGTACCTTCTGTATCTCTGCTCACACAGCTTCCAGCTTTGTATGAGGTTCATGCCTTGAACAACTGAGATCTATACAGATTCATCTAATCATTGTGGAGCAAAGCAGGGTAAGAAAGCATTAGGCAAAATACACTTTCTGTTCCAAAGGTTTTACAATCTCAATCTATGACCAGCCACATAAAAAAAAATAGCACATACTGCTCAGAACTCTTTCCCCATATTAAATTCATAACTTTAAAATAATATTGCAAGTCTTCCCTGTCTTCAGTATTTGCTACTACTTCAAAGCCAACTATGGTATAAGCATGCAGGCTGTGTTTTGGCTTATGCTAATAAAGGTAGATTCAGCTGCAGGCCAGGGCCAGCTAAATAAAAGGCTAAAGGTTAAATCAGAAAAGCCAGCTCTTGTGTGTTAACTTAGTGGTGTTGTGTTTTCTTTAATCAAAATCCTATCTAACATTACTAAAAAAATATATCCAAACAATCTGCAAACCATGTCAGATCATGCTCCACACTCAGGGTAATTTTTCAGAACAAAATTCTTCCTGTTCACAGGTACTTAACCCTGTAAAATTATCATGCTATATGGTAACTGTAAATTGCTAACAAAATAATAATGAAACAAAACAGGCTAGACAGCATAGTTTGAGAAAAGACCTCAAGTCCCAATACAGGCAAAGGCAACCAGAGAGTCTTGTTTGTGTAACACTTAATAAGTCCCAGAGGGAAAGGTGACAGCTGTGTAAAGCTACCCAGGTTGTCCTGCTGCGTGTGTCATGTTGTCCACCCCCTTTTTCTCATAATAATTACATCTGTTACTGATGTTTCATAAAATGAAATGTCTAGAGAGTCTCCTCAAAGTTCAGTATGAATATTGATAAAGTTTGAGCATAGGAGATTAAATGAAAAAAGCTCATTCTCAATGGTACATTTTGGAAGTTAGCCAAGGTCATCTTGGAAGGTTATATTTTCTCAGGTTAAATAAAAGTCTTTACTAAGGAACACTGCCTTTTCAGCACTCATTTGACTTATTTTGAGTACAAGGACTTACTGTGAACTTGACATCCAGTTTCCAGTAGGACTTGCAGCTCACAAAGACAGCATGTCAATATTTACACTCATTCAGTAATTCCTGTTCTATTTCTTTAAGTAGATTTTTTTTTTTTTTGCTACATTTAAAAATAAATTATAGAGTTTTTAAAGACCCTGAAAAGAATCACTCTCTTACAACCTGAAGCTGCAACTGAGAAACACAAAACACTGGAATAGATTTTATGCTGAGATAAAGAGGCAAAGAACACAGTACCAGGTAGTCAATTAGAATTCAAGTCTGCGAAACAAGAACTACTTGGTTTCACTCCAGTTCCAATATTCACTCTTATAAACAGATCCAGAATGTTTTAACCAAAGCTAGATATCAGATATATAACCTGAATTTCAGAACTGTTAAGCATCTATCTGCTTTATTTGACTTGAAAGAAAAAGGGACATTAGAAGCTGTAGGAATCAGAAAAATGTCAGTTGTGACCAGGAAACAATTGTCCCATGGTATTTAGAACATTTCCTAAAGATCCTCCAAAAATTACTTTCCAAATAAAGCCTTGAAACAAAATTTTACCTAAACTTTTTCATTTTCAAGCATACTTAGCAGAGATTAAATATTACATACAAAAAATTGAACTGGAAGTTTGGGATGCTTGATTTGTTTGATCATGTAGCTGGAAATTCTTGTAACAAGTTTTTCTACAAAAATCTGCTTTGGTCTAAAAAGCTCCATAAGTGGTATGTCATAACTAAGTAATATTATAAACTACTTGCCTCTGTATTGTGCCTGTAAAATTACTATGTCTCATAGACATAAGGCTGATAAACATCAGGTGTTATTTTAATTTTCCTTTGAAATATTGCCTTGTAACAAAATGAAGGGTCTCAACCCTTTCTTTAATTCCCAATTAGCAAAAATAAGTGGTAGGGTATGAGCCTTACTAAGCTAGATACCCGCTTCACCCTGAACACCAGTGAATACCAGATCTTTTATCCCAATATGACTCCTTTACATGCACAGGAGGCATAACCCAATTTTAACTACAGAAAAGGGGATGCGACTGAAGAGTCGAGCTGCAGTCTCCAGAGGGCATGATTACCTCCTGCCTGGCAAAGCAAGCACAAGACAGCACAGAAAAACAGAAGTTATCAGAACTTTCCTGCTTCACTTAGATGGCTGCTTGAGAGTGAAACTTGAATTTCAACAACTAAAGTGCCACCAGCATAGGAGTAAATTCAGTACACTGATATGGAAGCTGGCTTCTATGGGACACCCAACACTCCTGATGCTCAGACATCGTTACAACACACATGAAACTGGACAGAAGATACCGAATCCTTTTATAAACTTTTACAATCTCAAATGTCTTTCTTTAAGGTATTTGACCTGAGAGAAGAAGATTTATAACATTCTATGTGATAAACAACCATTTCTGAGTAATTTGCATCTGTTGAAATATCAGTAGAGACAGAAGTGTTCTTAATTTTTCTGTACTTTGAATACAATAACTCAATAAGAGCAAAAGCCTGCAAAGTGCCTCTGTTGAAGTGTAAGAACTAAAATTCTCTACAACAATACCTGATACTTAAGAAAAAATATGTAGAAAACATATGGGCTTCTTCACCAAGATTTGAAACATATTGATCTTATTGAATCACCAAAATTGTTCCTTTTCTGGTAGTTTAGATCCTCCCTGACACACAAGTGTTGGAATTATTCCAAATTGCTTTTAATCATATCTATAATGGGAAACAATACTAAACCAAAAATAGATCAGCAAAAGTAATTGACAATAGAAAAGAGTGTTGGGTTCAGTGTTAAAAAAAGTGTTTTCAGACCTCATCAGACTCACTTGGATTTGAGAGTACACAAAATATACTGAGTCAGCCCATAACTCTATCATATCTCCAATTGTAATATTGTTCTGTGAACTTGGACACCTGTATTTGCATCACAACAGAAAGCTAACACAATCATTTTTCCCAAATACTAGTTGTCTCAACTTTTCAGGAACTGGAAACAAAGAGGGGGGAAAATCTATCCAAAGTATCAGAAATAAAGCACCTTGGTCTCTTGTGCACTAATAGTCTGTATTTGGTTGTCTGGTCTTTAAAAAGTTGAGATCTCCAGTTGAAGCACTCTATGCAAGTGGAACGAAGTGTTGATCCTCTACAGATTTTTTGGTGTTTAATAAAAGTTAGGTTTATATGTCTCTATTCCTGTAAGTATAACAAAAAAACATTTCTACTGTGTGGCTTGTTTTCACAGAGGGAGCTTACTATTTCAGAATTTTTTGCTGGTTGAATGCAGCTTATAATCACCACATTCCAAATTAGCAAAAATAAGTGGTAGGGTATGAGCCTTACTAAGCTACATATCCACTTAACCCTGAACATGAATGAATACCAGATCTTATATCCCAATATGGCTCCTTTACACGCATAGGAGGCATAACACATAAGGTGATAATCACCTTCTTGCTTAAACCTAGCTAGGAAAGGCTTCTCAAAGTGTCAGTAATATTCCTTCCCTTGGTCATAGCAGTGTTTGGTTTGGGGTTTTCTGTTTGGTATTCATGTGTGTGTGGTTTTGTTTTTTGGGGGGGTTAAAGCTCTGTTAGTAACTGGTATTCACACCACCAAAGATGCATCTATATGATTTAAAACAAAAATGCATGTGTAGATGTCCAATCCCATAACATAAGCTGCATTGCAGCTCACTCATCTGGGAGGACCACATTTAGCCTTTGTATCTATTCCCTGGAAGAGTAACAGGAATTCCAATGTTCCAGCAACAGCATTCTTTCATCAGCAGTGCCAGAAATTTAATGTGCACAGTTCTTTTAGGAGGCTACCAGATCACTCAATCTGGCTAATAGATGAAAACCTTGCACAGTACTAACACCACATATGGAGAGCTGCAGACTCCACTTTTCTTACATCTATGTTCTTTTTAAACAGTACTCAGAACATGGACAAGATGTTTTTATTAGGGATGCAGTCAAGGACACTGCAGCTATAATGAAACAGTAAAATTTAACTGCTGCCAATGACATTCTGCTTTGGTCTACAGTCAGTCTGAGCTTCTGCCCAACATCCACTTGCTATCAGGCTCCCATAGGGTGACACTAAGCTGCTCCATCAAGAGTCTAAAAGTTTATTTTGCTTTTAGTGCAACTCTTCACTACACAGTTGCGCAGTAGTAAACATGACCTTAACATTGAGTGGAAGTTTGGCAACAGCTTGATTGCAAATGTAATCTACAACAGCCACAGAAGTTAACCAAGCCAAAAGCAGCGTTACAGCTCTTAAAAACTCAGGCTATAAATGGTCATACGAGATCACATTTTGCACTGCACTTTGCTAGGGTGATTAACAGTAGTGCTGTTACACCTGCAACTCATTGCTCTTTTTGCAAGTGCTGCAGAAGTAACATAGATGCCCCAGTATCTGTCTTTCAAATCAAGTGACTGTACAGGAAGAGTGATAAATCAGTGGAACATGCACTGTTAAACAAAGTGTGCAAGCCTCCATGGAATCAGGACCTTGGATGAAGTGATGATCTGAAGTGCACTGGAAAATAAAAAGGCACCATAATTTTAAAGGCTCAAAATGAAGGCCTGGTTAATGTAGCAGATAAAAAGTAAAAGCCTTCATCAAGTTTTTAGGATAAACATTTTAAAAGTGGAGTCTGTTAAGTTTTGTAGCTATAAAACACATTCTATTGCAATGTTTTATAAGACAGAGGGAGCAACCAAAAATGGAATGTGTTTGAGACTTATTTACAAATAGGCTACAGAAATAGCCTACTACCCTTGCTGCTGTTAAAAAGAAAGCTGAAGTAAAAAGGTGATGCTTCTCTAAAAACAATTGTCTAGGTAAAGGTACAAAGATGATAAATCTGAAATTGAAGACATGCAGCAAGTTGATCATAACAAGAGCTCCTGAAGGGAACATGCCGGTAAAATACTGCAGCCACTTTCCAGAGCTTAGCACATCAGACAACACCTCAAATTTTCATCCTTTTAGCACTTCCTTTCTCAGAACAGCATTTCAGTGCAGTAAGTAGAGGTACTCGACTCAGGAATATACAGCTGAAGTCAGAGAAATACTTTAAAATTAATACAGGTTACATCATTTCCTCACTTAAACTGGCTCAACTTCCAATACCCATTTTTCAACAATTTCAGTTACAGCACAGGCAGGCCGGCCCTAAACAAGTAGCAGCAGCTTTGCAATCAGCTTAATTTGTAGCTCTGTCTCCCCACACATATCACAACCACACATTTTTGACCCTTCTCAGTACCTCACCCATGCTCACGCAAACACGTGGTCAGCCAGACCAGAGGACAATTTGGTGCACATTAATTTTGGGGGAGGCTATTTTTCAGTCACATTAGCTTCCTGAATTCCACCACGAGGGAGAGGTCAGGAAGGTGTAGCTGGGACTAGCTGTGCCTCAAGCAAACATGAAACTGCACTCGCATACACAAGTTCAGGCCTTGGCTCACAACCATATTTGCAACCCTGCTCAGCACAGCACACTGATTTGAGGCCTCAGTTACTATGGTGATGAGCACGGAATAAATGTTTATATATAATTAGATAAATTTTCCCTTCAAGAAAGCAGTTGTCCTTCTCACAGGCAGCTACTCTTTTTTTAACTAAACAGATGTTAAAAAAGTATTAAAATCTTAAAGCTTAACAATCACTATTATTCATTAGTAAGTTAACAATAATTTAAACCTATGGCAAGAATTACAAAAAAGCACATGAAAAATTAGTCAATGAGATTCCCATCTTCCAAAAGCTAAACTGCTGAACTCCCTAGAGATGAAGTTAATGCTTGGTTTTACAGACTTCAGGGTTTTGGTTAAGAAAAACAGAAATGATTAATAAAACTCTATCTCACTGTTTAACAAGCTTAGAAAATACTTAATTAAAAAAATGAATGTGAATCCCTTTATGCAATCACTAAACTAAATTATCCCTACTTGTAAAATAGAAGCACTATTTGCTAACTTCTAAGCTTACTGTAAAAGCAGTAAGCTGATATAAACAAGTTAACTTCTTTGAAACGCCTAGTTCATAAACTCATAAATCAGTAGCTTGCTTCCTCCTTCAAAAAAATTATGAATCAGTAATTACAGTAGAACCATCTGCCACAAGGATGAATATTCTGCTTAGGGTTTTGGGGAACCCTTTGCCACAGCATTTATGTGTAACTTGGATTTTTTTTTATTAAGAAAATCCAGTCTCAAAATGTGATCACTAGTCATATTCCTTAGCATCTAAAATTGCTTTACATCTCAGGAACATTAAACTCAGAGTAAACAAGATGATTTCCTCAGGTCAATAGCTATAAAAAACAATGACAAAACTTAACAAAACATCGAATTCCTCCGTGAAGAGAAATAATTGGCAAAATGCAGCAGAGATATTGCCAGCAGATGAGCTGCCTCATTCTTTCCACTATGATGCCATCTGTTGCCAGCTCTTCCCTGCCTGTGTGCACTACATTCCCCCTGACTCAGGCTGAACCCAGATCCAACCCCGATCTCAAGTCTGGTAATGAAATCCAGCTTTACCCACCCAATGGGTGTCAATACACCTGTGGTCAGAGGTGGTGCTTTGGTGACAGCAAGCAAGAGTTTTCTGCTCCCAAACACTTAGTACTGCTCTTTCTTTTCACTGAAATTTTCCTCCATTCTCCCCAATCTGAAAACAACTACATGTGTTTTTCCTCCCCAACACAGCTGTTGGAATCTTCAGAAAAGCTTCAAAAGAGTTTAAGCTAAGAGGGATAATGTTTTAAGCACCAAGGAAGCAGCCACATGCAGGTTCATGCACGTAGATTGTATGGGGGGAAACTTCCAGCATGAAGGGCAAAACCAATTATGCAGACTCCTCTTTTCCTGCAGCATAGCAGGAGCCAACATACATCTATCCAAGCACTATAACCTAGGGGTAAGCAAGAGTGAAATCTTAACCCTAATCAAACCACTGACCAATATTTGAGCCTTTACATTTAGTCTGTAAATTCCTCCAAGGCAAAGGCCTCCTTCTGTGCCTCACACACATACTGATACACAAAAGATAATAGGAAGATGTACAGCTGTTCATGAAGAATCAGAGTAATTTTTCTTGCTCTAAGAATAGGCCAAACGCCTTCCTCCAGTTCGCATGCAAATTTATTACTGAAGACAGTGCAGGTATTTGTGGGAAGAAAGGCAACTTAAAATCTGAAAATCTCTTCAGGGACCATCCAAATCAAAACCAGGTCTTCTCAAACACCAAGGTTTACAGCTTTAGGATCTTCTATCAAAGGATTTTAAAGTGATAAACATTTACATATCTAAAGAAGCAAGCTTTGTTTCAGTTGAGTATTTAGCTATAGCTGCAGGGAGCAGCATGTTATTGTCAAAGTCAGTAACTAGATAATTAACTCAATCTAAATCTCCTTTTATCTTTAGAAAACCCTACCATTACTACTGATTCTCAAAGCATTCATTTATGTTTTCAAGATAATATATAGCAAGGGACCCTACATTCCCAAACACTGGCACTAGAGCTATCAGTTGTATTGAGAGCCAGGTAAATTGCTTACTGTATAGCTAAACAATCTCAAGGTGGATTTTCTTATCAATACCTTTAATATTTTGAGCTTTTTTCAGGCTTTTATGGCACAAAGTTTTAAAGAACCTGTTTTCATTTAAACATGAAACAGAAGACAGTTTAGTTTATTTCCTTTAAAAAAATCTTTAGACCATAGTATTGAAACAAAGATGATATGTAACTTCTACCATTTTTCTCCCATTTTATACCTGAAATTGTATTAGTGGGCTATTCTGTTTATTTTTTATGCAGATTTTTTCAGAGAAAAATAAATCACTTAGCACTGTTGATATTACACTCTGGAACTTTTTTAAGTGAAGAATCTTCTCTCTCTCGCCCCAAAACCCCCAATGTATTTAGGCTGGGCACATCAAGCAATGTTAGATTTACCATATTTGAATATCATGTACTTTTTTGTAAGCAATTACTGAATCCTCTACCTAGTAGTGCCTTTCAAAGAGGCCATTTTGAAAGTGGTGTTGAAATTTATATGACCACACAAGTGAGATACCTAGTGTGCAAGGTCACATAACAAATGAGTGACAAATTTGGTGGTAAATATTTAAGATTAGTGGTGCAATCACAGACTTAGTGGAAGTGTTCCCAAAGCAACATCCCAGAAAGCATGTACACTAGAAAATGTGTGTTAGACTTTAGGGTTAACACTTACCCACCTCACACATGCTGAAGTGATTGATTTGTTAATAGTTGTAGCAAAGAACCACTGTGGTCCTGATCTCAAGGTCTGGCAAACCCTACTCTAAAAGAAACTTAGTATTGGCATGCTTAATCTCATAAAATAGAACAGATATAACAGGGTGTAAACTGAACCTTACGCAGATAAGAATGTCTGGACCAGTTCCGTGATCTTCAACACCACAGAAGCAAGAGCACATTGCTACAGATTAGAGCACTGCTGACCAAGGTGTCGTTCCTGAACAGGACCACACACCACAAGACATTAAGGATGCTGGAGACCCTATATGCCAGCTCTACAAGGTGGGCAACAGGGGCTGCCCACAGCAGCAGCCTTTCCTTGGTCTGCTTAGGGGTTCAGCATGCTTTGAGCTCAAGGTTGTACCTCAGTGGAACCACACAATCCCCAGGAAAGTATTTTCATCTCTTAACTGGAAGTTATCTGCAGTTAGCCCCAACTGAAACGATCAAAATATAATTATCCCAGTAATTGTCATAAGGTATACAGAAGACTCAAAGCCAGCATATTTTAAGCTTCCATTGTGTTCTATAATATACATCTATAGTATATATATTCAGTCAGAATGAACGCTCAAGGATTCAAAACAAGATAAATGTACAATTTTGCTAACAGATTAATCATTTGAGCAATAAAATGTGCACTGAATACCAATAAAGAACTAACAACTAGGGAGGAGAGTTCTTCCTTAATGATTATACAAACTAGATACTTAACTGAACACTGTATGAACAAGATGTATTTCCAAACCTGGAGTTACAGTAGTGCAAACTGTTTTTTGTGGGTGGGTTTTTTTGGTTGGTGGGGTTTTTTGTGTGTTTTTTAAGTATTACAAACATTGCCACCTTTAATTTATGTTAATGTAGAGTGAAAAGTCCCTGGTGAAGTTCTATTTTCGTTCGATTAAAGCACTCCCAAAAATCTAGCGTTTCATCCACAGATTTCCAGCTCTGATTGCTTCAATGATGGATGTTTTCAGTCAATACTGCATGCTTTAATGGCTTTCCACATTCTCTGCTCTTTTCTAGCACCTTCAGGGGCAGCATTTCCTCTTTAAAAAGTCCATTTGCAGGTTCACTCAAGACTCTGCAGTAACTGGGAGGCTCTGAAAGTAACAGAGCTCAGAACTATGAAAGTTTAGTGTTTTGGTTTATTTTTAAAAAACACTGCTTATTCCACACAACTATTTCAAAAGCTCTCACCTCCCAAGGTTTGCAGGAAAAAAACCCATAGTTTTCAGCTATGTCCAAAGGCTTCTGAGTGTTGACAACCAGGTTATACTGAAAATTATTTCCCTGAGGAATTCATCTAAAACGTGCTCTATTTATTGCACTCAGAACAGCAGCACTTGAGAAAACCTAACAGCCCACACAAGAAAGGCTGCAGGTTGTTCAACATGAAGGGTAGGTCTGCGTTTACGTGTCTAAGAGGAAACCTCCATACACACTGACAAATTCTCTCACTGTACCAGATGCAGGTATATCTGACATGCTATTGATCAGGACTGTCCTGGTTAGCAGAAGGAGAAAGGAACTCCCTCCCAAGAGGATTACATACCTGCTCCTCCTCCCTGACTGCAGTCCTTCCCTTTTGCCCGCACCCCAAGCTAAATCCGGTAGTAGCTGCCACTGTATTTGATCTGTAGGAGACTGAGTATGTGTTCCCTGGTTTCGAGGCACCAATTTGCCCCTTTCAATCCCAGGGTATGATTACAGGTACAGGGGATGAAAGCTCTCAGTTCCTTGTTACCAAGGTCCCCCTCAAAGCATTGCTCGAGTGTTGCCAGCAGGGCAAGCCGGTATTGATGACCTGTATTTATTCTTTGCTAGGTATGCCACAATCAGTAAGTAGCACGCTGCCTCACCATGCTACGAGGGGTGTTCTCCAAGTGGTTTCCATTTGTGAGAGGGCCAGGACATAAACACTTCCTAGACATGTCCTACACTTTTAGCTCTGCTGGTTTGCAATAGGAAGGTAGCAAAATACTCCTGTGAGCACAAGTCAGCCAGAAAACTGCAAATTATGTTGGATCAGATAGCCACTACATCACTGTTTGTTCTAGTCCAAAATTGATGTGAGCTATATCAGGAAAAAGACATCAACTGCAACTACAATAAGGTTTGTCAGAATGGCAGTACTCTCATCCAGAGGCTGCTGCTACTTTGGGAGCAGTGGGTCCAACAGAACTGTATACACCTCAGTAAATCTTTGTCCAGCCTGAACCCATGCAGCTGTAGCATTACTGATAGGTAACAAGCTTATTACAACACTAAATAAGTTTCCTTATTCTTAACACCAAGATTTACATGCATTACAGAGCTCTCATAGCACTGTGAGTACAACTGTATACTGTGCATTAGCTCTCCATTCCAATTTTAGCAACTCTCCCTAAATCAGCAGAAAGGTCACAATGTAAGATGAATGGGAAAAGACAAAGTTGAAGTTCTTTACATGAGAATGCTTTTTTTCCCCCGCAACAGTCGTATCATCCTGATAAGGAATAATCTGCTCTATACTTACTTCTGTGATACTGTTCTTTTAAAATCTCCTTTTATTTATTTATGCATAAACACACACAAACTACAAAACCTTCTGTTGTGTACCCCACCAGCTGAAAAGCATTAGAGAATCACTACAGGTCTTATTCTTCCTGCTACAGGCAAGACTTACCCGAGTGGGTCTTCTGAGACTAGGTTTCACATAGAGGACAGCCTGCAGTGTCTCTTGTTGCAGGATATATGCTGTTCAAATTAGAGACAGCACATCTGAGATTAACATCCAGTGATAAAGCTGCTTGGGCTGTAGTAAACATTCAGTGGTAGCACTTTATAGTACCAAATCTGGAGTTGTTTCCAGTGTGCAAAGCAGGCTGCAAAATCCACCATTTCCAGAGAGCAGAACTCTTCCCTATTGACAGAGGGAAGAAAAAGAGTAGTGTGTGACTAAGTCACCCAAAATTTAATGCTATTTACTTAGGAACTTCATTTTCATTATGCACACCTTATTGTCTGCAGAGAGACAGAAGTAGTGGGGGGAGGTCCGATATGAAAATATGAGCAAACATCTTTATTCTGATTTTTTAATCTCCTTTAGAAGGATCCACAGAATTTCCAAAAAAGGAAAATCTTGGGTGTATTTTTTTTCTTGTGGAAGAGTTTAACAACAACATGATTGATCAGAAGCTACTGTTAAATCCACTGAAGTTATAAATCCATTCCACAAGAGAAAGCAGATGGTAATATGCCAAACAGGTAGGAGGCAGAAGCATCATGATTTACAGCATTTCACAGTAACAAGCTGCACTCCATCCCTGGTCAGTTCCCCTTTTAATTAGGCAGTGTTTTGCAGCACAAAGGCCCAAAGACTTAAATCACACAAAATCTTCATATTAACAGCAAATCCAGCCAAATTGTAATGTCTATAAGGGATTCTTTACCTTCTGTGCAAAGCACAAGCTACCAGCAGCTGTAATTGCTCCACACAAAAATAGGTAAAGAGTAATTAAAAGACTAAGAGAAGGATGACCAGGAAGCTATGTCTTTTTATGATTCCTTAGGTGACGTACGATGCTAGAAGTGCAAAGATCAAGAATGCAGTCACAGAATCTGTCCCTTCTGGCACTAGGGTGAAACAATACAACTTAGGATATCTTGTGGTGGTTCAGCCCCAAGCAGTGGCTGAGCACCACACGCCACTCGCTCCCAGAGGAAAAACAGACAGAGCCCCCACGGGCTGCGATAAGGAGAGTTTTCTGACAAGCATCACAAGAACAAAAACCCAGGACACAGTGCACGCACACGCTGATAACAGAGTACCTTCCCAAGCCAATGATAACACTGAGCACTGCACCCATGGGAGCACCAACCCAGTATGACACCCTGGCCACACTCACGACTCCTGGAGGCACCCAGGGGTGCTCCTCCCTGACCAGCCCCTTTTATGGGGGATGTCAGGTGGTGTGAAACAGCCTGGGCTAACTCAGCTCATCTGTGCTGGCTGCTTGGGGAGGTTAACTCTGGCCTGGCCAGAATCAGGACATATGTAAACACTTTAGATTCAAGACCTGAAGCTGTTTTATAGGAACAAAACACAGAATCCCCATCCAGCAGCATGACAGTAACTCACTCTTCCACTGAAAGCAGCAGAGCAGGACTAAATCTTGACATACACCAAAAAGCTGAGGTAAATTTCTAGTCCCCTGCTGCAGAACCAGGGTACCAGAAGACTATCATGGTAAGAAAAGGGCAGTGTCCCTGACACTGACAGGCAGGCAAAATTCACAGACTTATCTGCTTTGTATCTTGAGAAAAAAGCACCACTTTAAACCGTTTCACCATCTCTAAAGCAGTGAACACCTGTCACAGCTAAAAAATTAGAGGTATGCTGTATTAGCACCAAATTAGCTCCTTGGGAGTTCTTAGGTACGTTTCTGAATTCTTGTGGAAAATAAAAAAAAAATCAGATCGTGTGGCAAACTGACCTAGTTGCCATATGGGGTTATACTCCCTCCTATTCTCAAACTGAAAGCACAAACACCACAGTCCTCAATATGCACTCCCAGGAAAGTCTCTGCAGGGAGAACACGAACACACACACAGCCCCAATGTTTACCTCAGTGTGGTCTCATCTCCTCAGCTGAGAGTGCCTTGAATATTTACATGAATAGATGTGATCATGCTTTCCTTGAAAGCTCTAACAGGCTAATTGATTTTTCACACAGATGACAGTGCTGTAAATGAAAACAGATTACATGAGCACTGACATCACGACAATCAAAGCTATGGAAAAATGCACAGCTAAGATGGATGCAATTTACCATATCATAGCACAGCATTTATTGCAATTTTCCTCCTCCATGATAAGAGGTTAATAGATACAGAACTTCACACTACATTCATTAAATTCCCTACAACACACATTGATATGCTAAAAGATACTTCACATAGCATCATCCTCTATTTTAATTAATTTTGAAAGAGTCAGGTTACTTGCTGGTATTCAAAATTTCTCCTCAGCTCAAACTTCTAGGGGATCAACACTCTAGCAATTACCCAGTTTTCTCTCTACCCCAAGAAAAAGAACAAATTAAGCCCTTTTGGCATTGCTTCAGTTCAGACTCTAGGTTGCTCTCTGAGTCATCACCTTCAGAATTTGTACCGGCCTGAAACAGTCAGTCAACACATGACCAGTGATAAAACAGGTACCACCTTAAAATAATTCAAGTGATTGTTTCCACAAGATTAAAGTTACATACATTAATAACTCATTAATATCCTGTACAGGCCAATCTCTACTGGCAGGAAGATAAGAACTTCACAAGTCAGACCGATACATGTATATCTCTAACGGAGTTAAACAAAAGCAGTGAGCCTCCACAAAGCTTGTAGACAAGCAGAACAGTGAAAAAAAATCAAACACTGTACTAGTGCTTACAGCACATACCTCCAGTTGTTGCAAGGGCTTTGAGCAGTCAGCCCACAGCTCTTACCAGAGCTCCCCAGAACAAATGTCTTCAGAAAAAAGCTGCCAATTACACCAGCCCTCACTACAGCTGGATGCCATCAAGAAATCTTATCAGCAGCTAGGCAAATAAGATTGCTACATGAAATTATTATGCAAACCGCAGAGTCTCAGGAAAAATGTAACCTTTTAGTCTCAATCTTCCAGGCAAATTGTTTCCATATATTTGTTCTGCAGAGAGCTATCTGATACAGTGATACTCTTACAGACACACGGCCGACGACAGAGAAATCATTTTTATCCCGTTTATCCTGGCCAGAACTGGCAGTAAACCTAGGAAATTAAAAGACTGTTCTTTAAAACCCAGTTAAGAAAAAATTTCATGCAGTGATTTTCAACCTGCAGATTCAAGTCCTTGGGGAATGTTAATTACTGCCAAGAGCGGAAAAGTATACCCAAAGAAATCAACCTACTATCAGGACACTTAATTCACACCACCTTGGGCAGCAAGATCCACACATCAGAGGCATTTACAACCACCCTTCCTGTAAATGCCCATATGCTGGAGGGAAATATACATCTGCACTTGCTTTAGCGATTTGAAATCCTGCAGTGATGTAAAATAAACCAACAGGTAACCAGAAGTCACCCTATTAACCTACAGCTTCACACAGCTTCTGTGGCTCACACCTTTCTTCTGATCTTCAGGAGAGTTCTGTTCTTCATTTTCCAGGTAAAGAGAACAGCATTCCACTGCATCCAACCCTTTCATTTCACCAGTTTTTTCAGCTCTGCCTTACTGGATCTGAAAAGTATTATCTCCCTCTCCTCCAAAATCTTGACAATTTATACATGCTCTCACAAATATGCAAGAAAATAAGGGCAGACTCCCTTTGATTTCTTTCAACTGAAAAGACATGTAGGTGTAAAGAGAGATACAGTGAGAGGTACTTCATCTTTCCAACCATTTATTAGTTCTAGGCAGTATTTTATCTTTAGATTTGATTATTATACCTGTTATCACAAATAAAACCAGATGAATAAATACGGTATACTGGTTTTACAGACATTAGAGTTCAGGACCTGTGCTAATAGGGCAAGTCAAACATGCTGAGAAAGACACTTTTCATTTCTATCTCAAAAGGCTTCCTCTTTTGCTGATAAAACACAGCTTTCCCCCACCCACTTGTAGCTGAAAGAACTTTCCCTCAAAGCCAGTTCATAAAATGTGGCTTTCCCTTTTTTTGTTTTTCCTTCTAGAGCATTGAAGAATAAGTTTGTTTACTTTGTAACACACTACTGGAGCCCATAAGAACATACATGCGCTTTAAAATTGTGTATTTTCAAGCTTTGCTGCACTGTCCCAATAGTCTACCTGCTTTGCTGGTAAAAGCTGCTTACAGCCTCCTAAGGGTCAAGGCAGAAGATTATTTAATTAGGCGGCAGCCCTCACCCTGGGTTACAGAGCAGGGAATGCTCCACACAAATTGCATCCAGCTATGTGAGAACATAGCACATGGCAAGACAAAGAAGAATATGCTCGGGGAACCAAAGGCACAGACTATATTAAAAACCTCAAAACTGCATCACAAATAGCACTTTAAAAGCAGCATGCTACCAACAGAACAGCAGCTAGAGTCCAGACAGAAACTGTGAGGCACAGAAATTGTTTTCCAGACATGAGGTCAAGCACACCATTACTGCTAATAACACTGAAGGATGCAAACAGGTACAGAGTGTATATACCTGTTTGTTTATCTGTAGCTAAACCAGCATCCAATTTCACAGAGGTACATACATATCCTAGTTTGAACAGTTGCAATAATGCAGCAGAGGAACTTTACTAAAACCAGAAACCGAACACAGCATTGCCAGAAACTTATGTTAAAAACCAAATACAATTCAAATATCCATATTTCAAAAATCCTGGTCAGAAATAAAGATAATATAATTCAAAGTGTTAAATGCAAATCATGGTTTTCCACAGACTCTAACCTACACACTAATAAATGCCATCTTGCATTATTAACATCTAAAATAAGTCAGCTGTAAAAGAAAAAGCAACTTTGACACATTCACACAACAGAAAAAGGAATTAAAAAGGAATCAGATCATCTTTGTACTGTATCTAGAGGTTCAAAACTGACAACAGTGACATAACCACATTACAAGTTTAAAATATTTTTGTAAGTCCTTAGCTGTCTCTACTTTTAACTTTAAAGGCAACAGTTAAGGTATTGTATTCTTCCTTTATGTTTACTGTAGAGCCACTCCATTATGCAATAGATATTCTAGCCATATTCCACTTTATTTCACTCATTTTACTCCAGATTTCCATCTGCTAGATAAGTCTGCAGTGACACAGATATAAGCAGCAAGACTGTTTTACATCAGAATTTATTTTTTTTTTGAAATCTCCAGGGGATTTGTGCGTTTGTTTTTTGGGTTTTTTCCTAAAGCCCAGTCAGTTTTGCTATTAGTTTCCTGTGAAATTGAGGAATATTTTATTCCCTGATATCCTAGCAACTAACTTTTTTTTCCCCCACCAGAAAAGAGTTGTTCTAGCCACCTGTACCTCTTAATATGAAAAGACAGGAAATTTCTTCCCTGGAGCAGATAATTTTACCACTCTGGCCAGGCCCTGATTCTTACCAGCAAGGCCTTTTTAGCTGATGTCCTATTAATGCAAAGCTTACAGTTAGGCATTAGTGTTTGTTTTGCTTTCTTCTGGTACAAATTACCTTTTCTTCACCACCATTTAGTTTCAATCATGACCATGTTCTTATTTTACTTATTTTTGCTAGATTTTTCTAATGCAGACTCCCATATCTACTCTTCATTCTTCCCAGTTAAGATCATCCCTTTCTGCAGATATGAAGGCATACTGCAAATAAGTTTCCAAGCAGAACCATTGTCAGTCATTAACAGTTTCTAAGAACCTCATTATTTATTGCCATGTTTTGCTTCAGTCTTTTAGAGGAGAACTTCCTAATTTGTTCCTGAACTTCACAGTCACCCTTTATTTATCTAATTTCCTGAGCAGGCTTCCGTATAGGAGATTCCCCATTCTTCTTCACGTTTGTGCATCAGCATTTGATTTCAAGATTCCAGGTTTCTCCAGGAACTCTTAGGGTAACCTTGGGTAGTTCTTTTTTACAGAGGAAGCTAAAGGGAGAGGAAATTACCATTTTAGACTGGAAAACTCGCCTTGGCTATGCTCCTAAAAAGTTAACCTGGTTTTAAAGTAATAGTGCAGTCTTCCCTTCCCCCACAAATGAGGCTGCCATTCACCTTGATCTTGGCAGGATTGATTTGCATTTCCCTGGCAAGGTATCTAGCTGCTGTGAGCCAAATAGCAAATGCCTGAAAAACAACATCAACATAGTACTGAATCTTCTCTTTGGCAGTATTAACACAGCAATATTTTATATGTAATTATTATTTTCACATCACCACTTCATTTGTCACAGTGTTATGTGCTGTGTCATGGTGCTCCAAAATAAACACATTCAGGAGAGCGAGCACAGAAAGAAGAGCAAAACCAGCAAGGGGAATAGGAAATCAACTCATCTTTACCCACTATTTTACTTTAACCTTTACAGAAGTTTTTAAGGTATCATCTGGCCTAGTTAAAACCTTACATTATATAGAGATCACTCCCCCATCATTATGCAAGCAGTTTCATTGCCCTAAATCTTACCTCAAAGGGGTTACTGAGACTACATCTTTCATCTTCGTTTGTATTCAACTGTATCAGTAATTTTTTATGCCATCCAGGGTACAAAGCGTTAGCTAGCTGCATAAAACCACAAACATACACATAAACACAAATTATTGCAGCACAATTCCTTTAGTTTTGTGCAATTAACTATTAACACTACTGAAACTCAGTACCCTAAATTCTGTCAAGTACTGTGTGCCTTTCAGCCAAGATAGCCTCTTGCAAAATAATAGGAAACACACAAGGAAAATGACAGCTGGAACATAAGGAGAGATGTCTCTCCTCAGAGCCGCATTTCCAAAGGCCTCACTGTGCGTTTTCCACTTTCAGAGTGTAAGTAACACAAGGAATAAGAAATCTAGAGCAGCAAAGGCTCCAGCAGCACAGCTTATAAAGCAGTTGAGGAGAACCAACCCTAGCAGAGGGCACGTGGGAGAACAAGAACAACCAGCAGCTCTGACAGCCCTCAGAGCACCTGAGGGACCCTTTCCCTAAGCAGAAACCTAAGGGAGCAATCACAGGCCTATTTCGTGGTAAAACTCAACATCCAGAGCCTTGCAGTGGGGAACCTCCTAACAGGAGAGCAACTACACAATCGAGCTCCCCACATCCTACCCTTCATGAAAGCTTCCCCTAGCACTCAGAGCACCCAGCAGAACCACCACATCCCCGCTTTCCCCCGCCGCCATTTTGTACCCCCCTGCCCTCCCCTGGGCTGCTGGCTGACGTCACGGCCGGGCCCCGCCTCCCCAGCGAGGGCGGTGCTCGGAAGCGGCGGGTGCCCGGATGTGGGAGGCTCCGCCCCCGCTGCCGAGCGTTAGCGCCGCTCGCGCCCCCTCCCTCGCTCCCTGTGCGCCGTTGCGGGTCAGCGCGAGCCACTGCCGCAGTGAGGGGAACCGGAGCCGGGGGCAGCGGCGGGCCTAGGGCGCGGCGGCAGCGCCGAACGCAGACAGCGAGGCCGGGGGTCGGTGGATTCAGCTGCGGGGGAGACGCCTGACGCCCACCCGCCGCCATGGTGAGGACCCTCCCTCGCTTCCCCTCCCCGCAGAGCCCACCTCTGCCGCCCCGTCGGAATATTCCAGACTGGGCCGGGTCGCGGGGGTGGGGGGCGAGGCAACGGCCCCGCGGCCCGGTCGGACCGCCGCTCCGCCTCGCTGCTGCTGCTGCCCTGCCTCTGACCCGTCTCCTCCGCCTCCCGCCCCCGAGCCGTCCACGTCCTCCCGCGGGCGAGTGCCTCGCTGGGCTTCCCCCTCTCTCCGGGCCGCCGCTGTGGCCGCCCTACGCCTCTTCTCGGGGGCAGGCACGTCTCCCCCGCTTCCCCTCCGCCGCCTACGGACGCCGCTTCGCCCCCGTGCGCCCCGTTGCCTCCCCGCCTACTCTCGCCGCCTCCCCACGCCCCGGCAGCGCTCATCGGGCTCGGTCGTTGCCTTTCTGTCGGTCCCTGGCACCCCCCTCACCTCGCCCCCTGCCCCCAAGCGCGCTCCCCTTCCCCTCAGTCCGTGGGTCCGCGTTCGCCGGCCTGCGCTTCATCTGTTTTCCAGATGTATCAGCAGCGCCCTAAGCAAGCCCGGCATTTTGGTAGGGATGTCTTGTAGGGTTGTTTTGCAATCTCAATAGGGCTCTCCCCCACACACACCCCCGCCCTTGGTGCAGCAGCGTTTTTCTGTTCATGTGCACACCGGAAAGCTGTAATGCACGTAGCCCATGGCAGAGAGACAGGCTAGATAATGTATACTTTACTTGGTCCGGGGTTAGAAAACCGATACTTCAAATATGATAGGCATGTGGGTTTTGAGACTGAAGGAGGAAGGTATGTGGTATGTCCAGGCGCATGCATTTGAGTTGCTCTGTTTTTTAAATCATGACGATTTAAATTTGCCTTTTACTGCCGTAAAATTAACCAAGAGATACAGTATGGAGTCCTGTAGTATTTTACGTCGACACTAGGGGTGTCTCCTGCTTTTCACTGCTGCCAAGAAATCAACGCCCTTTTTTAATAAACATTTATTTTAGCCTAAATTATCCAGTACCCAGGCTGCAGGAAGACTCTGGCAATATTTTGGTTTTACAGCTGGAGATATATAAATGGTTTAAACTTTTTCGGTTTTAACCCTTAAAGAGCAAGGGCAGCTGTTTATCACATGTCGCATTAGACCTCGCAGGGCCTGGGAGCCAGAATGTGTTTCCTTTTGGTTTTAAGCAGGGTATTGCAGTCTGTCTTTCAAAAATTAAATTGGATCAGGAACTGATGTGCCATGCTCAGGTTGTCTGTGTCTGTACACTTGAATGTCTGTTATTTGTGTATTTGGAGAAATATTTTTGAATTTTATAAAGGTTTGGTTTCAGCTAGGCACTAAACCAAGATGTTTACTGAATGCCTTCTCACAGTCTCAGAGTTCATTAAGGCTGAGAAAAAAGGCTTATGTTTCGAGTACAAGGTATGGAAAGAAGTTGAGACTTAAAAAGAAAAAAAAAATTAGAAATTACGGGCTGTAACACCGCAGGTTGTTGTGAACAGAGAGATGAACAGTGATCATCATCTACACAACAATTGTGCTCATACTGCCATTATTTGGGTCATCTGTGAAAATTTTGTTCTCAGAGACTTGCCTTACAGATACGCGAACTTGAATAAAAGGAAAGAAAATGTCATTTAATCATGATGCCCGTATATGTTGGTGACCTGTGATGAACCTAATTTTCGTGTATGATCAACTTTTGATTATTTTTTTCTTCATTCTCTTGTAACTGAAGCTGTCCTAGCATTTTTTGATGGCATAGTTATGCTGATTATTAATTTGTGGCTTCTTGAATAGTATTTATGTTTATCAATTACAAAGTGTAGATGCCGATGATGGGGGGGAAAGGTGTGCTGGGTATTATCTCTTCTAGCAAACATGTTCATGTGCTCACATAAGCAGTAACAACACCAGCGGAGTCTTCACTGTAGCTGTATCAATATGTTGTTTCTGGTAACACCTGAACTTAGGTGCCATGTAGCCTGACTACAACAGCTGATAAAATTAAAAAAAAGCTCAACACAAACCATTTCATTTAAGTTGCCTGATTTTTCTACTGTTGTTAACCCTGTGGATGTTTTCACTAATAGAGCTTAATTTTAATGAAGTAGTAGACAAGACTTCTTTTCCACCTTTATCAGAATAGAGCAGTTCTTTTCCACACTTTGGGGTGGCATTGATGTTCTTAGAGGACCAGAGACTGTTACAGTGAAGAGAGAGGTGAACATATTGTTGTGTTCATAGTCGGTAGCTTAAGATAAAACATAAACATTTAGTGAGTTGAAGAATGTAGTTCTGGATGTTTTGGTATAGCCAGTTCTAAAATAATCTATTAGGCAGAGCATAAGATGATGAGTCCCATTACATAATGCTAGAAGTAGTGTTGATGTGCTATTTCTGTCAGAGTTGACTTAGCAAGTTTTTCCTATGAGTAGTATTTTCTAGGAAAAGGTATACTGCACAGATAGATGCTATTAAACAATCTTTGTTTTGGAAAAAGTCTGGGGGTTTTGGGATGGCTTCTGTTCTGGTTCATATCCAGCTCTCGAGCTTTACAGTTGTAGGAAGGAAGGCACAGAATTCCAGAGGAATCACTCAAGCCATGTTACCTAGTGCACCCATCTTCCTAGCTGGAATCTATTCCGTTGTTTTGACTTGTTTTCCATGAGTAGTGGTGCTTCTGATGCGTTTTCTCCAGCTGAGGCTGATCTAACAGTGTTTCTAAGTTACTCAAGCCAAGAAGTATGGAAACATTTTTTGCAGTAAAACAAACAAAAAAACTCCACCCCAAACCAGAAGACTTTCTTGAATCAGTATTTACTATTTAGTGGGGGGATATTGAATAGATTGGTTCTTAGCTGAAGAAAAAAACCTGGTTTTTCCATTACTGAGTCTTCAGTGCTATCGTTACAAACATCTGAATAGTCAGTTGAGTTTTGTAACAGGTGGCAGGAACCGGGAGGCAGTGGCATGGTCTGTGTTATGTCTTACAGCCTGCTGGTGGTCTTCTGCCATGCGTGGAATCACTGGTCTAGGGTTAGAACTGTGAAGCTCAATTTGTAGGTATTAAGAGGTATTTGGTAGGCCTATTTAAGCTGTTTTGTTTAATAAAATACTGTATTTTTGAAGTAATCTTTGGAGGTGAAGTTTAGAGGCAAATTTAAATATGCAAGTTTACTTCACTGATCTATAAAGGAAGACAGGTCCATTGATGGAGGAGGAAAGATACTCTTAAAATAATTACAGGTTTTTTTACTATTTCTGTGGTAGAAGGAGAATTCTCTGTATATGGTTAAATTATTAATTTAACAATCAGGAGGGCTGAAAACAGAGTAATTCTAGGGAAGATGGCTTGTGGTGGGCGTGTCTCAGGACCTGCAGAATATTTATTTTCTGATGCATCTGATTTAGCACTGAAAGGGAAGATATAAGGGAGTGAGAGTAATAACATCTAAACTTCTTTTTCTTCATGCCTTAAAGGAGATGGGACTATCTTCTGTTGATGAGTGCCGGAAAAGGATGCTTCAGTAATTCTGCTATTTATGGGGAAACAGATGAGGCAGCAACACGTGTTCTTGTGCCAAAACATTCCTTGGCCTGGTTCTGCTGCCTCATTTCCTTAATTTTTGTATGTCAGGAAGACATACCAAAAAAAAGTTAAGGTGTAGCCAGGCTACCATAAGAAAATTACTTACCTGTTTTGATTGACATAACATGTTTTCTAGAAGAAATGAATCTAGCAGTAGAAAATCTTACAGCTTTCTGGGTGTTGAATCAATGCTTACCTGGCAGTGTTGCAGAAGGAATAGCTCTTTTTAATTGTAGGTATGCTTAATAGCATGCTTCTACTGTAATTCTTAAGTTATACTTACATAGGATTTTTCAACATTGCTTTGATTTCCCTGTTAGTAAAAGAATTCTTTTGCTTTCTCTCCACCCCTCCCCCCCCGTTTTAATGCCTGCTTTAGCTGAGTGTAGTTTAAAATTTTATCCTCTCTTAAAATGCTGTATGTCTGAAGGGTAGTTGAGCATGAAATTAAGACTTTGGTTTAGCTATATGAAATGGTGACCAAAAATTGTGTTCATAGGAAAAACTTTTTTGTAATTTGAGATATTGTGTGACTTCTTGAAAGCAATTTGCTCTTGATTTCCTTGCCCCTCCTCTTTCCTCCCAAGCCTGTTTTCCTTGCTCTGGGTAGTATCATTTGTGAACTTCTAAGTGGGAGAGAAATTGCCCTGCACTGTTCTGTGTTGATTAGCAGCCAATTCATTTAGTGACACGTTTCCCTGTTACCCATGTGTTCCTTCTCCTGGCCTTTATTTTTCTCTTTTTCTAAGCTTGTTTATTCCTGTGTGTTTCCTACAGAAAGACCACACAGCAGAGAGTGTGTTCCCATGCTTCCAACATGCTAGTTCTTTGCCAGAATCATCTGCAGGAATAGGGAAGGGGTTACTGTGTGATGTCCTTGTCATGATCAAACTCCTCTGCTTCTGGAGGAGTGCATGCTGCAAGGATGGGGGAGTAAAGATTGAAGTGATGGGGAAGGAATGATGAGAAAGAGAGGAGTGAAAAGTGCTTCTGCATCAAGGTTATGTGGCTGGACCCTTCTGAACAGGATATTTATTGTGAGAAAATGTCTTGTTTTACTTGTGTGCCCCTGTCAATTAAACCTAAAAAAAAGAATAAATCAGTTCTTTCTTTCCCAAAGACTGTAAGAGCTTATCTTGCTGTGTGACGCTGGTAAATACTGTCCTTGTGTGAAAAAGGTTGAGGTCATGGCAGGGTAGTAATTTACCCAAGTTATTGTTTAGAATGTTGGAAATGGATAATGCTGGTGAATTATTGGTATTAGGATACAGCCACTAGAAAAAATGTGCTGTACTTTGTGTGTTTGGCTTACGGTAAGTGATGGTGTGCAGTGGCCGAAAACTTGGTCATATACTGCTGCCTTTTCAATGCTTTGGAGAGTTGTGTTGGCACTTCATGTAACTTCTTCTGCAGGTTAGACCTGGAAATAGACCTTTCACAGCCCATCAAAGGTGTCCAGCTTCCTAGATGTTGGTGGCCTAAAGTCATCTTGACACTAGCAGTTTGGGAAAGATCTGCTACAAAGACTGCCTTAATGGGCTGAATGAAGTAGCGCAGACTTGGATAAGGACCAATGTCTCTTAATCTGGAGCAGATAGATCTTTTGGTGTTTCAGTTAAAGTATTTTGGGAATGTTTTTGCTGCTGTTTCCCTGGATCAATGGTCAGAGAGCTTAAAATACCTGAAATTCACTGTTTCATAGTGGTTGAAGTACAAGACTAGAAGCAGTATATTCTGCTTGATGTATGAGGTAGCTAGATTATTTTGGTCACTGTTTGAAATACTGCTTCCTTACTAATTCTGTGGAAATTTAAACTGTGGTTAAACTTAAACTGTGGCTTCCCGTGCTAGTCAGGTCTGTTCTAATTTGGGTGGCAAAACCCTGTGAGGATTTTTTTAAAGTTCCAGGTGTGTCTAAGAATAAACCCCACATCCTTCAAGTGAAGGAGTGACAGTTCTTCTAAATAGCAACAATTAATCTTGATGTATGTAGCTTTCTAAATGTGTAACTTGAAAATTTTACTTTTGTAACTATAGGCCTCTTCCATCTACAGAAAGACCATTGAAATGTTTTATATGTTGTTTTTAGATGGTACCTAGCACGGCCACAAGCATGTTATTACTCTGACTGCTTGGGAAGACTATGCAGATAGTGTGAAACAGTCTGGAGACTGTGTCTGACTTGCTTGTAACTTGACAGTGAGTTGGCCCTGCTATTGATACTCTGTTCTACAAATAAGGAAGAATCACTAGCGATATAAATAATCTTTAACTGTGCTAAAGTCTCAGAAACCCTTGAAATGCTTTGGACTAAAGGACAGCATTGCTCATGAACTGCCAATAAAAATCTTGGCTTCTAAGCTGTAAACAGGTTGTGCCAGTTAATATGCTCAAGTAAATACTTGTGAAGTCTCTGCTGCTGGACATTTTTAAGCAAACTGTTAAGGCAAAGGACTGAAACTCCTCCAGTAAGTTGATACCGTGCCTATTTAAAAAAGTTTATGTGATCAACTTGAAGCTCACAAATGCTTTATATTGTCTAAGTTAGGTAAAGTAGGAATTAAGAAGTAGTTGTAAGATATTAATGAACTTCAGTCAGAATTTGGGAGGTACAGCTAGGAAGCCCAGAGTTAGTTTGTTTCTGGGAAGAAACCCAGCTACTAGAAAAGTGGATTCAGCTGTGATTCTCACAAGAATAGAATCTTAAGATCATATTTAAATGCTGTGGGACTTCTTTTCTTCCTCTGGTATATTTGACCAATATGGAGCCTTTTAACCCTTTATTTTCAGCAACTGAAAACTTTGGGAAGGAACACCTTGGCTACAGTATTCTTTCTAGCCCTTTTTTATTGTTGCCCTGTGAATAGCTTATCTGTGAACGTTTATCAGGTGGTATGGGTTTTTGTAATAGGTACTAAAAGATAACTTTTTAGCCTCTGACCCTGTAGTTTTTGAATAACACTGCTGAAGTTGAAAGAAGTTGCTTGAATTCTCTCTGCTCAATGATACTATGGCTAGAAGAGAGGACTTGAAATGGAAATTTTGAGACAAACTCCACAGGTATGACTTAAGGCCTGAGCTTATGAAGGAAAACTTCTCATGTAAGGCATGATGACTGAACAGCTTTTTCTGTGTTGTGTATGCTTTCTTGGTGAGGTTTAATTTAGTATTGAGTCACAGCTTAACAGGCTAAGTACCTTGGTAGCTGGGCAGTCATGGGTCAGTTTTGCTAGGCTTTTATTTCAGGGTGCATTGAAAAATCAGATTAATGACAAATAAAAGTTCTAAGATAGGAAAGGTTATTAAGTTTGAATCTTTGTAATCTTTAATGTTAGTGTGCAGTTTTGGTGTTGGTGCAGTGCAGCTTGCCAGAGTTAATGTTGAAAAATTATCTTTTCAGAGGCATTGTAAAAAATGAATAGTGAGCTAGAAGGTGGCCCCAAATTGAGGGGAAGTAGAAGATGGTGGTTTAAGATTTAGGCATTGTATCTAATAATACAGTAGTGCTATAATGCTCTGTAGTAAGGGGCAGAGCAGCTAAAGATTTCAGAAGAAATTTGGAACCATTAGTTTGAGTTGAGGGGAGTGGATGATTTTTAGCAATGGATTTTATTTTGGGTACTTTCTTGGAGGTATTGTTTAGCATTTGTGTAGTGCAATTTATGTTCTATCAGGTCAGTCTGGTTAGCCAGCATCTCACAAAGAACAGTTAAAACACTTTAAAATTAGACTTGTTCTTTGATTTGCAGTTCGTATTACAGACCCATGTACAAATGTATACATATTAGATGCTGCCTTTAAGGCTTGCATACAGAACACTTTTGGAAGTATGAAGAGATGGGAAGTAGCAGAAAGATGGTAGCTTGTGGTTCTGTGGGCAAATGGTGTATACATGCACAGTTGGGTCAGGATTTGGGGGGATGGGCACAGTTACTTGTACTGTGCCTTGGGCTAGGATGGGTAGATTCTTGATTGTGAGCCTCCAGAGCAACTGGAAGTCACTGGGACTCTGCAGGCGTGCATCTAACTTGACTTTGGGGTGGGGGGACGACTTGTGGACCCTATAAATAGTAGTAGTTTTTCTAATGCAGCTTTGTGTGTAGTTTTATACTTGCTTTTAGGTATGCTTGCAACTTAGGAAAATTTACAGCTCTTCAGGACAGCTGTTTTTAATTGTATTGAGTTAGAGCAATTAATAAACTTTGATTTCTGACAGGATTAAGGAATCTTTTCTTTGGCAAGTGCTATGAATCTTTACCAAAATGGATAATAACATCTATAAGTAAATGAGATATTGGATAATTTGTCAGATGTTTGAGTGTTTATAAGGGACTGAAACTGGATTGGAATTCCTATTTAATCTTTTGAGTACCCTTTTATTAGCTTGTAGAAAAAGTCCTAGATGTCTCTACTGAATGTTAAACATTTGCATTCCTGTACATAAATACAAGAAACAAGTCAGATCCTGTCCTAAAGAATTTAACCTAAAATATTTTTATTTGCATTTGAATATAACTTCATATAACCAACTCCTGAACGTACAGCACTGTGATTTTACAAGTCAGTAGTTTCTCCATGACACAGATCATCTATGAAATGTGTATTAAGACTTTCAAATATCCCATAGCAGTGAAAACCTTAATTGAAAGCAGTGTGGTGTTTTTCTGTCTCTTACTATGTTTCATTTTGCTTTCTTTTGGTCAAGAAGTCTGATAGTAGTGATTGGAAGACTTAAAAAATTTGCAGTGTATCCTTTTCAGAAACAAAATTCCTAATTTGCTGGAAATTCTAAGTATTCTCTTAGAATGAAAGCTGGTAATGCCCCGAAGACCTATTTAATGCCTTGTAAAATTCTCAATATTTTAATTACAATGGTTTTGATGCGTCTGTACTGGATCACAGTGTTGATAGGGCCTGTTTTCAAACCATATGACTCATCTTTATTCTTTATGGAATGCTTCGTGAGTCCTTGAGTGGCATAAGCTAAACCAGAGCTTGTTAAAATGTCTCAATTTAATAGCTGACAGCTGTAAGTTCTGAGGAAGATATTTTTCTTTTGAGGGGAAAAAACCCAACTAAGTGTTAAGATCAGCGTTAACTATTATTTCAGAATACTGGAATACTGTCTCTTATTTTGCAGATTCTGTATCTGTGTAAAAATTACTGTTCAGCAGAGTCTGCTGCTTCCTTTGATGTGCACATCTTGCCCAGTTCTACATCTCTGCCCCCTTCATTCTTTTCTGTTCTTGTCAGTTTCTGAAATAAAATCTCATTTTTAAACTATCTTTCTGGTTTTGGGTACATGACCTTTACACAATTCTTTTTGGTGTTTTTCAACCTCTTCTATGATAAATCATGAATGACACTTTATGAATTTTCTGCTTTCCCTTTGTCATATTTCTGATGTTCTGTTTCCATTTTCTTTTATGGGCCCACAGTAAGATACTTACCTCTCTTCAAACTCAGATCTCCCTTTTTCACAGTGAGTGGTCGTAAACTGTTTCTGATTTTCTTAAATGGGAAGAAGGGCTGGTAACAGCATCTAGACTGTTGGATTCAGCTCTACTGCATACACTTCTTTCCTTCAGGCCTTCTTAGATCCATTTAAAAATATCTGTTCTCAAATCTTTAATCTGTGCTTTTCACTTGTTAATGAATACGCTGTTAAAAATATAATAAGAGAATGAGTTGAGAGAGAAAGATGCACTGGTCACATTGTTCTTGAATATTTACCACTTTTCTGTGAATAGGGAATTATATTCAACTGTAGTGTAGTATTTTACAATATGAATATGTAGTATTACAACTATTACATGAAGCAATATAATCCGTAATCTTCATTTCTAGAAGTATCTTTGGTATTTTCCTTCTAGAAAGACCACTTGCAGCAGTAACATCAATCTGCGATGTCTAAACCCCCTGAAAAAAGAGAAGCCTTCTAAACTTACTAACTGATACTGATCTCCCATTCTTGCCTAAGTTGGTGAAACAGTTTGTGGTGAGGGAACTTGAACAGATATGTTGGGAACATATTCCTTAGTCTGTACGTTTGTCAGTTGCTGTTGGAGGAGAAGGTTCTCCATTTTATTTCCAGCTACGTTCTCATCTTTCCTATTGCCTCAGCCTGACACATGTGAGGTGTATCTGACCAGCCGTGAGCAGGCCTGTAGCCATTTCCTGCAGAAGTGAGGGAGCAGGAGGTTTGTGACTACTGTAGCTCCTTCTCTGCTTCTGGAAAACCTTCTGCAAAAAGAAGTATTACTCTTCTTCAATGCTTATAGTGTTGCTGAGGAGTAGTAGTATGAAGCTGATGTAATGATAACCAGTTTTCTTTCTGCCTGTAGAGTTAAGGCTTTCTGTATTATGTCCGATCTTCTTGGTACAAGCAAATTCAGCAAGTTCAGAAACTTCAGAAGATGGGGCCACCCTTTATTCACCTATTGTATTTGGAATGTCATAAATCATCTTTAAGGTATAGTGGTTTTGATTCTACAGATTTTGATAACACTTGCCTTCAGGTTTTTGAAAATTACTGCAAAAAAGTTTAAAGTTGCAACTGTGGTAACAAATACTGTACCTTTAAGTGACAGTAATCTCTACAACAGGCTAAAGCATGCTTCAAAAAACAAGAAGAGAAAGCCTACCTTTTGCTTCCCTCATCAGGCCCGTGGCTGGAGTTCTTGATTAGAAGAACAATAGAGAATACAACTAATTTTTTCACTGTTTCTGTTAATTTTGGAGGGAGGTCTTGAGCTAGCAATTATCTTGGCAAAGTTTTTGCTGCAGTTGTTCTAGAGCGCTGCTTGCTGAAGCATTCCAGGTCTTTCTGGTTTCATCGTACCTGGAGCACTGAGTGTTAATTTGATGTAATTGAAAGCAGTCTCATGACAATATATCTATATATGGCAAATTACATTTCAGTATGACTTTTGGTCAAGTTAGTATCTTCTTGTAAAGTTAACTGTTCCTATTTCTATGTAGGTCAGCTAGTGATTAATTCTCAGTTTTGCTGGACCACTGTTTTCTCTTTTTGCTTTGTGTTGGAACCCTGTTTTCTGGGAATGTATGTTGAACAAAAAGTGTTTTATCTCTAGATTGTTGCAGAAAAAAAGGGAGAAGCTGGAAGAACTTTAATTACCTACTGAATATTTTACTTATAAAGTGTGTTTTGACTCTTTTGAATAGTTTTCTCTTTCTTCATTTGACAGACTATAAGATGCTAAATAATAGCTGAAGTGTAATCTGTTTTAATTACTAGTAAAAACTGTGTGACTTTGTTCATAGTCCTTCCAGGTAGTCAGTGATGCTTGCATACTTTGGCTAACTGTTTTGAATGAAGCTTTCTTTCCTTTGTTCTGTGTGTTACTTTATTTTTCCAAATATGAAGCCGCTGTTCTTTTACAGAAATGGGACACAATTTATTGTTTGTAGCTGCTTGGATTTTCTATGTTCATATTCACCATTACAGGGAAAAAGTTCCTCCTTAATGAAGTAATTTAATCAGTATCATAAATGGTCAATAACCAGTTTCTATCCATCACTATCGTGATCAACAAAATAAACATTACATGCTTTGTCTTGTTTCCCGTCAGTATCCCATTCAGTTTAAATTGATGTAATTTCTTTAACATGTGGACCTTTAACTCTGATAAGCCCATGATACTTCAGTCACTTAGAATCCTTGGTCACATTTTGTGCTTCCTCCCATACTGTTTAAGTGTTTGAACTGTCTACGTAAAGCACAGTTGTTGCCTTTGAAGTGCTCTCTTAAACTCTTCAACTCCACTTCTATTTTCTATAAAGATTTATGTCCTTTTTTTTAATGGTCATTGCTACATCTCTTGTCTTGGAGTTTTCCATTTGGGTTACAGTTTTCTGTTTGGACAGCACAGTCCTGCTGTTGTTTCACTTAATGTGTTCTTGGTCAGTGTAACAGCACAGTCATGGCCTAGACTGGTGGGGAAGCTATTACAGTTACCATCAAACTTGGAGAAGGCTGTTGTCATCCCTTAGCTAAGGGAACTGAATAAACTTAGTGAAGAAGCTTGTGTAGTGAACCTAGTAAGAAGTTTCGTAGGTGAAACCAATGCATGAACAAATAAATTTGCCTGGCAAAATCTTTTGTTACTTTTCCAGAAGCAGTGGAGGACCAACCTGTCTCACCCCAGTGACGTTGAAATGTGAATTCTTAATTGCATTAAACTTTGATTTAGTGGTGACAGAACTTGATTGTTCCCCAACCGAAGCCTGAGCTGCTTCAGGATCTTTCTGGGAAACTCCTTTCCTTGGCTTTTGAAGAGCTCATTACTCATTTATGCACTGAAAATTACAGGCTTCTGAGAATTTTCGAGAGTGATGCAAGCTTTAGAAATGCCAGCTCTGTAGCGATTGCATAAGTAGACTGGGTTGTTGCCTCTCAAGAGTTAGTAGCTGGGAACTGCCAAAAGTGAAATTTGTCTAGTAGCACACAGGGAGTCATACATAAGGTTAAAATTAACACTTCAGTTCCTGTGGCTCTTTTTCGGGTCTTTCTGCAAGCTGCAGTGCTTATGCAAGTTTTTGCAGTGAGACATCTTGTTGTTCTGTATGAGAGTTTGCGGTTTCTTGTACATACAAGGTTTTGCTCTTCAGATAGCAAGATTTATTTGCTAGTTTTCTAAATGTAGTACAGTGTTTTCTCTACCTCACCCTGTTTAAAAAACTGTACTGTCTCTCTGGCACTGTTAATTATCTCTGACATTGTGAACTCTGTCAGTGAGGCCATTAAATAGAATGGAAGACTTCAATATTCACACATTGCGGATGGAACAGTGGAGTTATGCTAAGTTAAAAGCAATCCAGTTATCCTTTAGGTTTTATTATCTCTACATAAAACTTGTGTAAGATAACTTTTGGGGATAGACATATATCTAAATGATATTTTCAGTTTTAACTGTATGGACAGACTTGATGGCTCCTTTTCCCTTCCAAATTCAGGAGAAGGGCTTTGCAGTAAAGCTGTTTTCCATCTATGATCATGGTTGCTTTTTCAAGCAGTTTTAGAAACTACTTTCGTTGGTGTTTACTATGTCTTTCTGTCTCATTCTGTCTTAAGTGACTTTTTTACTTTTTCATGAAGACAGTTTATCTGCAGATAAGTAAACAGTGTTGTGTGTGTATGTATAGATATGTGATTAAACCAAGTACTTTTATTGTATCTTCAGGGTCATGCAAGTTTAGATTTTTGCTGAAAGCTCTGCAGTTGTAATGGAGTTCAGATAGAAAAGGCAAAGGCATTTATGTATATGACTACAAATCATCTAATCCCCACTGTAACTGGACAGACTTTACAGATTACTTTTTGGTCCTGAACATTTCAAATTCAAAATACCAAAATTTGTGGTTTTTTTCTTTTTGACTAGATAGGTTTTATTTATGGTTTTCCTAGGTTTTATTTATGGTTTTCCTTTGATATTATAAAGCAAAAGGTTCAGCCTTTATCTTTAATATGCCCCTCATTATATTCTTGATTCCTTTAGCTTTATTGTCTGATTGAGGCTTTGGCTACCATATCATTCTGGGTTGCTTCTTACTGCATTGGTTTAGGGCTTCCCTGTGATATCCTAGAATAGCTACTTGACTGTCATGGCCTTAAGCCATTAATATCTCATTTTGGAGGAGACCCGTGGACAGTGAAGGATTTAAATAAAGCATAGCAGAAGCAACTGGCCAAGTGCCAGCCAGAGGACAAGTGGCTTCCCTTAAAATGACTGCAGAGCTTGAGCAGGGCCATGGCTGGATTAGATGGTGACTAAGGAGTAAACTGCAGGCTTTTCTTAAGACTTGTACAGTCTTCCTTGCTTCCTACATCTTGAGGGAGCATGATGTGGAACCTGACAGACATCCAAGAGGGAAGAATCTTTGTCATGAACAAATCTAATAAAAGTATACAAAAATCTTACTTTTTTTTTTAAATGTCGGAAAGGGAATTATAACACTTACTCTATGTACTTGTGAAGAACAACAATGACAGAATGGTGCAACAGCTTTAACCTGACTTGATCTCTACTGTAATCCCAAATCCGGCAATCCCCTTTGCCTTGGTTCATTATCTCTGATGTCTGCAATTGAAATGCCATGTTCAAGAACTAGGTATTAATCTTTTTTT
Organism: Hypotaenidia okinawae; assembly: GCA_027925045.1. Lineage (NCBI taxonomy): Eukaryota > Metazoa > Chordata > Aves > Gruiformes > Rallidae > Hypotaenidia > Hypotaenidia okinawae. Next base: position 15,167,465 of record BSDF01000003.1, on the reverse strand, counting down.
GAGTTCTTTTAGTACTGAAGGTCACAGAGTCTTTTCTTTAGAGGTATTTGTTTAAATTAACAAACTTAGGCTACTTTGGGGATAACACGTTTAAACTTGAAATGTTACTTTTCCAAAGGTAAGTTAAAACAAGCTGTGCTTTTTTTCCAGCAGTGCCCTTTTTTTGACTACAAAATGCTTGTAGCCTTCCTTGGTGTTTCCTTTTGATAAGTGTTCAGGTGAGATACTGAGTTAGAGTGTTAATGGCAGCTGTAAGACCTAACCCTTGTACCTTTGTTGCTTCGCCTTTGAGTTAAGAATATACATAAAAACTGAGCACTGCTACAAGTTCAGTGGTTTATCAGAATTCTACTAAACCTTCCAAGAAATGTAACTGAAAGTGTTGGGCAAAAGTTACCATAGCTTCAGGAGTCTATGACCGCAGTCACTGACACGTGTAGGGGAGAGCACAGTTTATGCTGTACTCCCAGAATGGAGACTGTAGCCAGAGACGAAGGTGGAATGGGAGAGCAGGTTTGTGTTATTGGTTTTACCCAGCTAGGTGGAATTGCACCAGAGATGCTGAGGAGTTGTGGATGTTACTGTGCTAAGTAGTTGTATCCTCTTGAAAATTGTGGCTGCCAGAAAATGGAAAACACATCTACCTCCTCAGAAGAAAGTATAAATTGATTGGACAATTACGCGTTAACTAAATAAAACTGTTATGGTTTTATATCCCAGGTGAAACTTCTATTTTCTCTAGCTCTCACATTTTTAAAAAGAAAAGATTTAGACATTGTAAAGCATTTGACACTTCAGTTATTATATTGTGGGCCATTTAAAACGTGCTTCTCAGTTGGGTTTTTTCCAACTCCTGTAGAATCAACTTTTGTATAATATTTGTGTATGTAAATAAAAAGTAGAGGAGAACATATTAACAATCCCTTTGCAAATTTTGAGTTGAAAAATGTACATTTTTGCATTAAGGTGCAACAATTACAGCAATTTTCATTTTTCTCTCTCTCTACTTCTCTGGGCCCCTGCTTCAAGTATTGTGTTGTAGCTGAGTCAGGTAGAAACCATTAGAGACATTCCTAAATAAAATAAACCCTTGTACTAGAAGAAATAGCCTTCCTGTAACTTTTTTTCCATGCTTTATGGATTTCCCTAGTGAACAGCAGTTATAGTTGGAAAAGCAATTCTGTCCCAAAAGCACTTGGAATAACTTAAAAACAAGTGTGGGGGTTTCTGTGTTGTCTGTTTTTGTAAAAAAATATTTAGAGTGCATCCTAAAACTCTGTGGATGTTGGATTCATTTATCTCTGTAGCTTTGGTTGCAAAAATGAGTGAAGTTGAAAATTGTGTAATTGTGAAGGTTCAATAAGTTGTCATCTTAGTTGGGTTCAGCTTGCAAGTCTTGCTGTCATACTGTCTTAGCTTCAGGATTAAAGGGACGAGGAATTAGGCTGCCTCTCAGAACAGTGAATGGATTTGTTGGTGGCCTGGGAAAATAATTTCATATTGGGAAGTGTAGTGCAGTGTACTGCTAGATGATGTTTAATTTAGGACCTTACTGAATGTGAGGTGTGTCAGGCATTTTTATGTATTTCTTTAATTCCTTCTGTGGGTCACAGTCTCTCAATGTTGAGATTTTGGGGTCAATAATGAAGCTGTCAACTGTTCTTAAGTTGCTTGAACTTGTAAATGTCATATAATTTAATGCCTTCTAGTTTCTTTTCTTTGCTTAGTTCTTCTGCATCACAATGTCTAACTTAATATTAGTATGATCATAAGAACCCCAGAGGCAGATTTATTCTTTTAGTATTTGAATAGAAGTCTTGTGCTAGAGAGCTCCTAATTCTGAGGAGCTAATATCTGGGGGACTTGCACTCTCTGCCTGGAATACTTTTATGCAAACTAAATACTAAGTATTTATGCTTTGCATAAAACAATATAAACAATATAAAATTCACCAAGCTGTTTTAAATGTTAATTTCTAAATTTCTAATTTCCTCGCTATTAGTCTCCATATCCTTGTTGTGATGCTCCCAAATAGTTGCTGAAAAGAAAAGCATAAAAGGTGACTTTAATTATTTCTAGTCAAATCACAAATGCCAAATTCCCTGGTAATGTTGTCTATGGCAGCTCCTTTACAAGTTTCCTTTTGCATGCACAAATTAGATATTCTTGTTAATTATAATGAAAGATAATGGGTTACGTGTTTTTCTTGATTCCCAGGCTTCTCAGGCTAAGACACGACCTCTCACTGTTAAGTAGTTTGCTTGATGAGGGTGTTGGATTGGGTTTTGGTTTTATTTCCCTGATTGTATTGAACCAAAAAAGGCAAAGTATAGTCACACTGTTTCTGAACATGGTAGATGAAGGTGGTGGTCTTGATGTTTTAGTTCCTTGTCAACTCTTATTCCTTTTGGTCTTGCTTTAACTCATATTTATTGTAGTGTCCACAGAAACATTAGGCATGTCTTTCATTTGTCTTATGGTAAACTTCTTGCAGACTTCAATTGCTTTAAGTTGTGTATAAAGTGTACAAATTATGGCAGGTGATATCTTGCATATTTTTCTGACCATTGGTTAATTCAGACATTCAAATATTGAAATGGTTTAAAGCCTGTGGGCTTTGTCTGAAATCAGTTTTAACAAATATTGAAACTACTGTGGATGTATCGGTGGCATCTTGTATTCATGCAAAAGTTTTTTGCAGCCTCGATAAAAAATAAAAATCCTTTTCAGTTTGACAACTTGCCTGGTGGTTGTTGATGAAGAACACGGTGCCAACCTGACAGCCAAACCTCTAGTAACTTGTTAAACAAGGGGTGTTAACTGCAGAAACAAAAATCCCCAACCAACCAAAAAAACCCAAATTTTGCTTCAAGCTGGCAGTTCCTCATTGTTAAAGCTTTGAGAATGGCAGTGCGTGGAAAGTGAGCTCCAAGGAGGACAAGGATGACGAAAAACTCTCTGCAACAGGTAATTTTCACTAATCTTTTATTTTTGGTGCTATGGAGAAGAATGAGGAAAGATAGAGAAGCATTTTGTGTGTTCATGGAAAAGGAAGAAGGGTCTTTGTGTTTAAAGGCTGTTTTTAAATGCTGACTGCTAGGCTCTGACGCCTTTTTTAACACATTCTTTTCTCCTTGTGGTAACCCCTAGTTCTGACCCCCTGCTGATGTGGCTTGGTTAACTGTTTCACTTGGGCACTGTTGTTTCTTGTGATAACAAAGATAATTAGTAATTGTAAAAGGTGAGGGAGCAAATACAGGAAATAAAACATACAGCATGTGGACAGCAGTCCATGAGGTGCCCAAGCCTCAAAACCAAATGTGAAAACATGAGTAATGTGCCATTTCTGTGGGAAGTTTTGGTATGTAGGTGTGATGGCAAACTGCAGCCTCAAGGCAGTTGGCATGTTTAAGGCCATTTACAAGGATGAGCTTATTAAACTTCTTGTATGTCACGGTAGGAAACTTGATAAATCTTGGGTGACTACCTCTGTACATGTGTTAAACGGGTCTTAGGAGACCATTCTTGCCACTTGTTGAATTAATTCCTTGGCTGCTTATGGAAACAAATCCAAAGTTTTGAAACAATCTAACTTTAAGCTGTTCCAGGAGATCATTTGTATTTGTAGTCCTCACACACCTACTTCTGAGAACTAAATTTGAGATGAGTCCTAAGCTGACACTGTGGCTTGCTGGTATTTAAACACATTATAAAAGCAGAATAGTAGTTGAAGGCTGACACTTTAAGTCTCAGAACTGTTTACAAAAAGATGTACATTACACAGAGAAGTAACATGCAATTAAACAGACCTAGAAAGTGTATTCTACTAATGCATGCTGAAGGAACTGTTTTGCAGTCTGATGTCTGTGCACAAGCTGTTTTGTATAAACAACTTCAGCTAAGAATTCAGCTTCCTTTGCCAGTTTTGCTAATTGTAAATTTCCTTTTTTCTATCCACAGCTCTTCATGTCTTTGAGTAAGAAGAAACTTGTCAAGATAATTGCCTTTAACAATCCTATCTTGAAGGAGCACCTACAGAACTGATCTTAAGAAGAGAGGGTGATTAGTATTTGAAGTAACTGCCAGAGAAAGAGAAATCAAGAGCCTGCTTTTATGGATAATCTACAGAAGAAATAAGACTGAAGTCCATTAATAGGTTAACCTTAATCAGTAAAAAGGCACAACTGCTGAAAGGAGAAAAGGAAAATATTAATATAGAGTAAAATTGCAAAGAAAATTTTTAGTCTTGAACAAACTGTCACATGACTTCAAAACATGTCACTACACTATTCAAGTCTTGTCTGTAGTGACCTGATAGTACTGCAGTGTTCAGAATTTGGTCATTCTTCTCCAGACTGGACTGTTCCCTGATCTGTAGTTATTTCTGTCTATAAGCCATGATTTTGCTGCTGTTTAACCAGGAACTAACTTGTAGGGATATAACAGCATTCAAATTAATTCCAAGACTATTCTAAAAGAATAAAGCTATTCAGAATATCCATAGCATTCCAGACGCTCGTTCTCGTTGTGTAACTTGAGAGAAGAGGCTTGAACCCAGCAGTATGGTGTAATACCCAGATGAGCTGAGGAAAGCATGTTTTATACTAGGCGTAGGTGCCAAGTAAATCTGTTGTGGAGTGTTGATGCTGTACAAGCTGCATTTCTCCCAACAGACCATGTGTCACTTGTTTCTAAATGTGCTAATATGGTGTATAGGAGAGGATACCCTCACTTCATGTGAGGTATACTAAATGTGTATCTGGCAGGAAATTGTAATATTATCATGAGGCGTTTTTAAAGTTGGCAGTCTTAAGAGTTGTATCAGAACCTTGTTACCCTGCACGTTTAAGTGTTTAAAGGAACTTCTCAGCATCAGAGATGAAATGGCAGATACTCTTTACAGAATTTGCAGTGACTTTCATCTTTTTATAAATGAGTATATTTTTTTAAACTTTATGAAATAAAAAAAAAATTGTCAGTGCAATGTTCTCTTGCTTGATAAAGTTTATAGTTACAATGTAAAATTTTCTGTTAGCACATCCAATCACAAATGTATCTTTTTCCAGCATTCTTTGGAATGCTACCTAGTCCTGGTGTTAAGCTTTGGTAATTCTTTGCATTAAAACTGTACAGATGACATTGTGTGCCTGACTTTTTTTTCTCTCATTTGGGATGTTACGAAGTCTCGTAGCTGTGTTCACCTCCCTGCTTTTTTCAAACACATTAACTTTTGCTGACTACCTAGCTACTCTTAATCAGCAAGAAAATATTCCACATTTCAGGGATTATATTGTATCTCGTACAGCATGTGCACATCCTGATGGTACTTAAGGACAAAGAAGTGACCTTTTGGTACTGCTGTTCAGATTATGATGTAAAATGTCTACTCCCAAGACCAAGTCATTAATCATCATTTCTGAGGATCAAGTCTTTGCTGTAGATGAACACCTTTGTGTTTATCCAAGTCACAGCTGTGCAAACAGGAACCTTGGCATGAGTTGCTTGAACCCTTATTTGTGCAAAATGGAAAAAAACAAACAAAGTATTTTTAAAACTTGGTAGACTTGGATTCTTCTATGAAGATGGACACTCAGCACATCAGTAACAGGTAACTACTTTTTAAATGCCCTATTTAAATACTGTGTAGCAAATACTGAATAATCATGAATTTTTGCATTGTCATTGACTAGATTTTAAATTTTTTTTAGATATCCATGTTCCAGTCCTGGATAGGTAAGTATTCTTAACACTTCTTTTTAGCACTAACTGTTCCAAAGAAAACTAAGCTGAAGTTTATACGCTGTTTCTCTCTGCTCTCCAAATATTTCTTTGGGCTACTTAACATAGATAACTTGATTATGGTTTAAAGTGTGCATGTAGATACATAGTAAGACTCCTTATAAATGTAAACTTAATTAATGAACTAAAAAAAGTTATCCCCCTTTTTAAATTTTCCTGCTCAATTTTAAGAAGTGTTTTATGCTTGTTTAGGCAGATTGATTTCAGTAGCCTATACTAGAAATTAACTTTTTCCCAACACCTGAACTAGGATTAAATGCCCAGAACAGTATTCTAATGTAGTTATGATTGTATATTTGTGCATAAGTACACTGGTTTTAATTCAACTTTCTCCTTTAATTTGCAGCCTTCCAGTCTGGTGTTTTTCTTGCCTCTTCATGACCTCATGTCTTGAGCAGCCTAGCTGGATACCCTGGTTCCTGTTTCTTCTTGTTTCAAAATTCTGCTTTCCCCCATTTTAAATCCCCTACCCTTTTATATTCATACGTGTACCCCAGGCTTTTATCACCTATTCTGTTCTTCACTGTCTTTTCTAAGACTTTGATTAGGTTCAGTCCAAGATTTCCCTGTGGCACTGTTCTCCTGGCTACCCTGCCACAGTGGAGTAAGTTCCTCTTACAGACTTTTAGTTGTGCTTTTGAGGTTTTAGGGACCTCGTGGCCCACCTTTCTGGTCTGATACTTTGTCTTGCTACAAGTAGACACTAGGGGAGAAGTTAAGGCTGTATCTTTTGCTGTTCTACTTTCAAATAAAGTATATTAATGTTTTTAAGCAAGAGAGCTTGTGGATTGTGAGGAATAAGCAAATTGTGTGTGCTCTGGAGGTAAAAAAAGCAAACAATTCCCCCCACAACAACACATCTCCTCTCAGACATGTTTAGATTCATGAGATGTTTGTTCTGCCCCTTTCTGTCCATATTAGGAAATGTAGTCGCATGCTTCCAGGCTAAATGTAGGTCTTCCTTTTTTTGTCTGTCAAGTAATATCTGTATTTCTGTTGGATTTTGTATAACATGAAGTAGTCTTTTTGTGCGAGTGCACAGTTCTGGAATCCCTTGCACTTTATGCAGTAAGAAAATCATTGCTGAGTAGAATGCATCTTAGACTCATCTTAAATATGTTATGTTATGTTCTTCTGTATACAACACTCCCTTAAAGACAAGCTTTTCAAAAATGTTGTGTCTTGGATCTCTTCAAGAATCAAAGGTTGCTCCTTTGCTGACTGATTCTGAAACAATGTGAAGCACACGTGTATTTTGATCTTCTCTGACTCAAAATGAGACATGTGGGAAACAGTACCAGCTTTTCATTTTAGTGACTTTTCCGTGTTCATGTTGCAGCATTTGTGGATTTCAGTATGTCCAAGTTCAAAGGGACTGTGTACTCAGTTTTAAGCTTTCTTGCTGTGACTATTGTAGGTGAGGATTTAAAATCTGAGTTTAATTTGCCATTCAGTTACAAAACAGGAATATATTAACCTAGTACATTACAGATACATTTAAATACAGAGCTGCTTCTTCTGAATTTCAAGTCATGTAAACCAGTTTTTTGCATCATTCTTCCTGTGTGAATCCTGTTGGGGGGAGTGGGCACGTGGCTCCAGAGTCCAAAAAAGTTTTCCTAAACTTTACTCAATTAGGATATTGTGTTAATTCATAAGGACGTGTTTGTTTCTGTGTATAAAATAAAATGGTAAAGCAGATTATATGAACTCTTGAAATTAAATACTGTGTTAACTTGAAAAGTAGTATTTGTACAATATGTAAGCAATGCATTTGATTTTTGGAGTTTAGAATTTGGGATCAAAGTTTTTATTACATCGAGTGCTGATATGTTCATGGGAATTCTCATCAGAAGAGACCTCTTAATGGTTTTCATATACTTGTATGTTTTGGTAATGTAGACCTTTCAAAATAAAACACTGCTTGTGGTGGTTGGGTTTAAAGTGTGTGTGTATGTATATTTAAATAACTGCAACTTGTATTGCCCAAGATGTTTACAGTGCTGAAACTTGAAATAGTTCCTTTAAGCTAATTTGGGAATAATTACAACGCTGTTCTTTTTTTGTGTTTCAGGGAAATGAGGCAAGCTACCCTTTGGAAATGTGCTCGCACTGTAAGTTTAACTGCTACCTTATATTGTTGGAGAGGTTAAGCTTATTTGGGGATCCATGTGTGCAACTTTCATGTATGAAATTACTGCTTGAAAAGTTACACAGTTCATATACTAACCAAGAGAGTAAAGTTAAATGGTGAAAGATTGCCTTTGGAAATAATACCTTTTTTGCTGTTAGATTGTAAAATCAAGAATCAGTCCATCTTAAATCATTTATAAAGACCGCTTTATTTTTTTCCATTAGAATATGGAAAAAGCTTATTAATAGTTTGATGTACAGTGAAGCATTATAACTTGTAGTTCAACAGGGGGGCTTTTCCATCAGTCCCAGTGCCTGTTTCTCAGAGATAGGGAACAGCTTGTGGTGCAGCATGCACTGTGTTAGGGAGTGAAGCGTGTTGCCTTAGCTGTCTTTACACCCTCAGAGGAAAGAGAGGTTCAAGCTAAAAGAACGTTTTTTTGACTGGCTGCAAGTATACACAGGAATTCAGGTGAGAAGCCACTTGATGTTACTTGCTTTTGGACACGTGAGTGTAAAATTCATTGCTATGTCTCATGGGGTTAGTCTGCCCTGTGAAGTATTTCTTGCCTAAAGTTGACCAAAGAAAGACTTGTCCTGTGGACTGCCCTTTGCTGTTGTGCTCAGTGCTCTTATTTTTAACTTTTTGTCCCCTGAATATTTTTCTTCAGTACTGAACCATGTGTAGACCTGTTATATATGGACTGCCTGATAAAATTCCTCTTCTTTGGTTAAGCAGATCCTGTTCTTAAACAGGTTAATAAATTCAAGATAGGGACTATCTTCTTGGCTGCTTTCACAGTGCTAGTCATAACTGAACTCCAGTTCTCCAAAGACCCAGTAATACAAAAATAATAAGGGAGGAATCCCTCAAAATAAATTCTTCAGAGAAATGAGGCTTTTGCTACTAATTTGCAAATCCCTTATGTTTAGTATACATTTCTGCATTATGTCATTGGTTTGTAAACACTTGAGTATCTTATGGCACTACATGGCTGTTTTAAGCTCTTGGTGCATGGTTTCTTAAATATGGGTACCTGTGTGGAAGTTTCATATTTGATCAATACTTCAGTAGTTCTCTTGATCATACATGTTGATCTCAGGTTACTGCTGCATAAGTCAGTTTTTCCTGAGGGACAAGCTGACTTTGGAACTTCTGGCTTTTTCTAACTATGTGTCTACCAGAGCTGTAAGCAGTGTGTTGCCATCTGTAACTTTTGATTTTAGGGCAAGCAATATTCATTGGTACCTGCTGTCAGCCTAGAGGTTTATTATTGATCTTGTTTTCCCCCTTTTACTGCAGTCAGAGAGAAAATTTGTGCATCAGATTCCGTGTTGTGAGGATATCGTTGTGTAAATCTGAGGGTTTGCACAATTAAAGCATTTTCTGGTTTGATGGTGCATCTCTGAGTGCCAGTCAGCTGCTTTTCTGGGTGACATAACCACGTACACTGGGAAGGATGTAGTAGTTTTATCACAGACCTCTGCTGCCTGATGGTGCCTCATCACTGAAAGATTCTGTATGCCTGAATATCATGGATGATAGGTTTGGGGAGGCTTGGTTTGGGGCACAGATGTGCACAGTGGTGTGTCTGAATATTCACTCTGTTCTTCAGATGTTAACTGTTCATGTTGCCTACATGTAGCTGTAACTGACAGGACAAAAGCTTTTCAGGGCCAGACCAGACCGTGTTTCTGAAGATGATTTGATAAGATTTGAATGGTTAGACATTGGGGAGACTATCACTTAGCAATAAAGCATTTATGCTGTCTGTATGGTGGCATTGGGTCATAACCTCTGCCTGGCACTGCAATTGCTATTTTGATGTCTTGTTTTAAAAGAGTAATGTTGGGTTAGAGCTGGCAGTTACAGGAAGCAAATTCAGGATACTGTGCAGAGGGTGCCACCATTGAATAGTCAAGAATATTGTCTTTACCCTTTGTTTTAGAAAATTACTTCTTTTCAGTGGGTGAATTGTGTGGTTGGATTCCTTAAAACAGTATGGAATTGTTTCAGCTGTGCTCTGCCTGAGCAATTACTGAAGATACAGTGCTGTTTTACATGGTGAGGATTTAGTAAGTCTAGTTATCTGTCAGAGAATTTTATCATAGCAAAGTGCCATGAAGAAGACTATTTTATAGTAAATAATAGTTTATAGTGTTTTATAGTGTAAATAATATTTTATAGTATGCTTTGTTTTTAGGATGGGACTAGTATCTCTTTTCTAACTTGGGAAATTGTAATTGACACATCTGAAGTCATGAAAAGGATTAGGCCAGCTGTGTGTAAGCATATACAAGGCAAGTGGTTGAATGTGTTCTCAAGGGCGTCATCTTTTTGAAATCTGATCTCCCAAGACTGAAATGGCTGTCTTGGTTGCTACTCTGAAACATTATATTCCTGAATCAGACAAGACTCTAGATAGAGGTGAGAGCTTTTGCTGAAGGTCTGTTTTATTTTGAGATCTTCGCAGTCTGTTCGAGTGGAGAAATTATTTGTTTTAAGCCTGGAAACATTTAATATAAATTAATATGTATCAACATGCTAGAGAGTGTCCAGCTGAAAGGTAAAGCTACCCTACTAAACTGGGAGTCTCACACACAGCATTTGCACGTGGGTTATTGGAAGCACAGAGTTCTTGTATTTTAACTGGATTCATCACATTTTTAGATGTATAAGCTACAAAGAAGGTATTGTTGGCTCTAGAATTTTCATACTTGGATGCAAGAGGAATCTTTTGAAAATACTGCTAGTTCTTTAACAAAAAATCCTTAATACTGGAACTGTTTAAAAGAAAACTTGCCTTATTTTAGTTACAAGGTGAATGAAATTAAAAAGAAATAATGAAAAAACTGTGCTTGAGTGAATAATTTGATGTTTCTACTGTGCTGTTAGCAAAGCCCTTTAAAAAGAACATTTAGCCAAGTGCCAAGCTGATGGGTTGCTTCCAGATTCCGCTGAAAAGTGTGGAGCCTCACGTCAGCTGGTGAGCCCAGCACAAAAAAGGCCAGCTTGAGTTTGAGGTTAGAGGAACTCTCGCTGTGGCCAGAGCTCAGGGAAGCTCAGAACCCTGTGATGAGTCACAGGCAAGCTCTGCCTCAAATGACGTAAACAAAGCTTGAGCCTCTTCATTTTGCCCAGTGATGTTATCACCCTGTTTATACAAGTTTCGTGGACTTGGACCTCCTAGGATTTCCTAGTGTTTTCATCCTTGTCCTGGTCTCCTGAGCTTGTCTTGTAAAATGCTGTGTGCTGCTGCCACCATCAGTCCATCCAGCTCAGAAACCTTCACCCTATCTGGACTATCTTGTGCCTTGCATTTTCAGTATAGATTCCTCTCTGCAGGCCCTGTGTTGTCTGTAAGGAGCCTTTGAATAAGGAAAGAAGTATTTTGTTCAGGTTCTGAAAGTTTAAGTCAGTACTCAGTTCTTCAGTGAAATTTTAAGACAGAATGTTGCTAAATACTGAGGAAAAAGCAACCTTGTAGAAAGGGGCACATCCATCATAGGTGAGGTCTGTTGTGTATTTGCATTTGAGGAGATAATCTGAAGAAAAAAAGGAATAGGAGATTGTTAAAATCTCCTGATACAGATAAATGTATGCTGTTTTAATTTAAAAAATGCAAAGCAAATCAAATCCCAAGCCCCAGGAAAGGTGTTTGTTTTTTTAGGTGGGTTCAGCCCTGGCAGCGTCAGCAGAAACAATGACTGAATTAAAGAAAGATTAGACAAAAACTATGCAAATTATAAGGTTTATATTGTAATGCATTCAGCCCTTGGTTTATATTTTGATTTTCTCTTAAAGCTATTTTATGGAGACAGATTTGCCAGAATAAGGATTTTTGAAGGGTATAAGCTTTTTAAACTTCAGCTTGTATAAAGGATTTTAAATGTAAGAGGTGCTTGCAGTATATTAGAGAAAGTAATTGTTCTGATAGGGAATTCTCATCCAGTCAGTTATGAAACACTGCGCTGCAGGTGTGGCTTTTAATCCATATGTGCTCATTATGAACAGAGGCTTTTATGCTCATGAACTATTAAAGGAAATTTTCCTATTCCTCTAAATATTTCTGATTTTTCATTGTTTCCTTCTGCAAGCTCTCTAATCCATGGTGTGGCCATTGCCAGAAGCAAAAAGTTGGATGAGACTAATACTAGGTCAGCTTTTGGCAGATACTGATTTCTTCAGTACTGTTCACTGACTACTTTTCCCCTTTCACCCAAGAGTAGAACCTCTCTCAGATCTCTACTGCAGGTGAACCCTTTTCTTGAATGTGGAAAGGGTTGGAATGAGAAAGTTGTAATCCCATTTTAAGTAGAAACATCTGCTCAACATCTGTACCTGGAGCATGTATTGCACTTGAACTGGAATTGACTGTATGAGCTGTGCAGCTGTGGAGAGTAACTAGCTTTTTCTAAGTGTGAAGGCTGTTTGTTAGTTTAATTTAGACAGTTGTCAGCAAAACACCAAAACCATACTTGAGAAACATCCTTGTGTGCCTCTCCAACAGCTTCCTCCTTCCCTTCATCTGATTCTTGTCTTTATCATCTCTAATCTGGACCTCCTATAGTACAGTCTTCAGAGAAGTAAATTGCTGCTTTAGCTGTTCTTAAGCATTGCTGGTTTGTAGGTTTAAGTACCTGGCTAATTGCAAGTGTAGAGCTTAATAGAACAGTGACTCTTAATGCCCAGCAGATGATAGCAGAATGCCTATTTTTCACTGTCATGTCACTTGTTACCATAGTGTGCTGTGGATCTGTCTTAATGTCGCAATAAAATGTTCTTTTGGAATTCTTATTGGTGTGTCCTGCTAAGAGAGAGAGATGAATTAGCTCAAGACAAAGTACCTTTCTGGCAGCAGTTTGCTTTCTTAGCACATCTTGTATGGAAGGCCTTTCCTTACTGCAGCAGGCCAGCATTATGGCAGAGTTGGTCTTGGCTCTTTTGTGCCAGCTGTAATAATTAAAAGCTGTGTAGCGGTTGGACTTGCATAGCTGGTAATTGGCTCCACTTGATACCAGAACATTGACATACCTCTGGGTCTCACTTCCAGTCTTTGCTTATATACTTGTGAGGAAAAATATTGTGGACTTTAGAGCCAGGGGTTGGGGTTGGGGATGCGACATAAAAAGACTTCCAACTAGTGCAGTTTGGGGTTCTGAGACAGTGATGCTGTCTGACTGCCAGTCTTCAGTCCTGGCTCGGGCACACACTTGTTTCCATCTGATTTGTAAAAATGGTATTGCTGTGTTTTGATACTTAAAAGTTTTCTCAAGTGTAAGTTAGAAATGTTTCAGAAAAGTGAGAAGAAATCCAGCTATGTTAATGCTGCTGTTTTCTACATTGTGATTGGGTGAAATTATAGAACTATGAAGTATTTCAGGTGGCTTAGGAGGCTTTAATAGTTCAATTTTAGTCAGTGCTCCCCTTTCTGTTAATACCAGAAGTGAGATTTTTACTTCTGGGAGTACAAGGGTGCATTATATATGCTGTAGATAAACTTTATTTGCTACTTCATTGTTTTAAAGTGAAGCTAATTTTTTTGGAAACAAATAATGCCCGTACCTTTTTTGTTCTTGGGCTTTTTTTTCCCAGGAGGAAATAGTTCTGATAGTAACCCTTACAGAACACACTTAGAAGTTTCCAGTGTGAGTTATAGATACAATTGCAACTTTCTGATTTAAAGAATAGATCACTTGTAAGGGTTTTGTCTTAATAAAACAATGGCCAGTTACTTGAAAGATCTTGTGATTTCTGAGTCCAAGTAAGGAAGCAGGAGAGTTGTGATTGGACCAAGTCATCGTTTTAAACATGGCTAATAAAAGTAGAGACTGGTGTCATAGCTGGACAAGTCCTTATAATAATACAGCTATAAATTATGTCTAGTCATGTGTTCATTTTACAGAGGAAAATGGGTTTATATATGCAGTGTGACAAGCCAGGCTTACTGTTTTTGTGTTTTTTAAATGCTTGTGCTGCAACAATGATTATTTTTTTTTTTAGAAAATTAACTATGCAAGTTGCAAGTCTGGAGTAGAGCTTGCAGTAAAAATGAGATGGCCACATTTACAGCTTGTCCAAGGTGCTAGCTTAGCATTAAACTGTGGTGAGTCTGATAACCTCCTGCAGCAGGGCAGGGGCTGAGGGTAGATAGAGCCTACTGTCTCAATTGCTGCCTGACTCCATTTACAGTGCTCAGGTTTTTAGGAAAAAGGAAACAAAGGAGTTTCTTTGGACAGAAGCAAGAGTTGGTAAATACCTTCGATGTATCGATAAGCAGAAGCATTTTGTGCTGGTGGAACTCATAATCAGCTGTTTGGGCTAATTGTCAGTGGAGCTCTGCTTGGCTGCTCTATGTTAATACGGTTGCTTTGTAGTCTCATGATTCTGTAGATGCTAGAGCTTACTGTATGGTGAGAGGGCTCCTTTCTCGTGATCCAGAGAGGTTTCTGTGTAGCTATGCTGGCAGTGGTGTGCTTTTGATGCTGCAGTGCAATGTCTTGCTGTTAAGGGCAAACCTTCAACCATGTTCTAAGGCTTCCACGTAAGCTTATGGAAAAAGCAGTGTGGATTCCTTGCAGTCAAGAGCCTAGTGAATGGAAATACCAAACTGCATACTGGAAACTGAGGAAAACTACTTCAAGCCTCTACAAGTACTGTTCAGCTGTATTTTTATAGCCCTAGAGACAGAATCAGATCTGTCATTTGCTGGCACGGCAAAGGGAAGATTGTTCTGGGGGGGTTGACCCTTTTTTGCCCTCCGCCTGTGTAGTTGCAAGCAGTTACACAGACTGACTAACTGCAGAACATCAGAATTTACTATTTGGGCAAAATAAGTCTTGGCAGAAAGACATCTTGTGCTCCTGGAGTTCTGGAGTGCTCTCTCCTTTTTGTTCTGAAATAGCATGGCTGTGTGTATCTCTCTGGATTTGTGTCCAGTTGGTTTTTAGGCAAGTATATCAAGTACTTTAAGAGGAAGTTTAACTGCTTTGGTGTAGGGGATCAGGTCTCTGAGTCAGTTACATTTTCCAAACATGAAGCTCTGTGTGTTGGCTGACCTTACACACTGGAAAGCCTTAAGTGCAGTTCAGTCCTATGCTGCACTTTTTACAAAACCCTGAGAAGATATTGGTGTGATGTGAAGTGGATCAGGTGGTACATAAGTGCCTTGTAGAACTTAATAAACAATTTCTTTCTCAATTGGAGCAAATGCACTTAAATGGGGCTAAGAAAAGAAATGTTGAGGAGACTGTTCGGGTTAGGAAAGAAATCGGTAGGAGGAGTTTGAAAGCTTCAGGTTCTCTAAGATGTGTTTGTGTGCCTTGCTGTACGCTGGCCACTGAGGACTTCCTAAGAACCTCAGTTCCTCTTTCATACCCAAACATGGTGAGCAATTTGTGAACGAACTTCAGTCTCGTAAATCAAGCTGCTAATGGGGAGGGAATTCTCAAGCTGGTCTGGGGAAAGTTTTCAAGCTTTTCAACAGCAGCAGAGCACAAGATTTATTTTAGTTATTTTTATGGATTCACAGATTTAGTCCATTCCTAGCAAAATCAGAGATCTAAAGTAAGGTATGAGGTACATGCCTGGATTGAGATTCTCTTTAAATGTTAAGAGGGTAGACGAAGTGATTCTGCTGCAGAACCTGAATCTGGAACAGAACCCCTAGATGTATGCAGGTTATGGCTACAGGGATGTCTGCTTCCTGCTTGAGATAGAGAAAAAAGCATTATCTTAGGTCTGTCTGGGTGATGGTGTGCACAGGTTAGTGATAACTGGTCAACACTGGGACTGTTAACCTGCTTAACGTGGCATGTGTTCCAGGAGACCCAGTATATTCAGTGTGTGGAAGAAGCACTAGTTTTGCTAATGCCTTTACTAATACAATTGTCTTTCTAACTGCTTGTGTTAACCTAGTTTAAAATTAACATTAGCTTCTTCAGAGAAAACTTGGTCTGTTTAATTTCTCCTTACCTGGTGTTTGTTAGAGCTGTCTAAGATCTAGCTAAGCACCCTCAATCCTTAAAAATGTTGTGTCAGCATGTGGTATTCGGTGAGTCACAGGGCTAACTGTATTATGGCTGGTGCAGGGAGGAAAAAAGGTAAGGTTTATTTAAAATAAAGTGAAAAGGCTTTTGTTTGTCTTCAGAATTTGACATTATCTTTATAATCTTCCATGAGAGTGTTAAATAGATGTAATAAAGGAGGAGAAATTCTGGTAGGAAAGCAATGATGCATGTTGTTAGCTGGCAGGGGGTTTACTGAAGCCTTTCTGAGAATGGGTTGGGGTTTCTTTTTTTCTTTTCAGTTGATGCTGATGAGATAAAACGACTAGGAAAGAGATTTAAGAAGCTTGATTTGGACAACTCTGGTTCTTTGAGCGTGGAGGAGTTCATGTCTCTACCTGAATTGCAACAGAACCCGTTAGTACAGCGAGTAATAGATATATTTGACACAGATGGAAACGGAGAAGTGGACTTCAAAGGTAAGACAGTGTTTTGTGCCAGGTGGTGGCCTTTTATCAAAGGTCCTGGAGCTTTAGCATTCTGATTTTCTTTCACCTGAGAAAGGAGGGGTGAAGAAAACTTGTTAATCAAAATAAGGTGCTAATTCCTAGTGAAACTGAATACCAGTAAAACTAGTTTTTCTGGCACTCCTGAATGAAATGCTTAGAAGAGCAGGCTCTTCAGTAATACCTTTCCAGGTCATGCTAGTCATTAAGTATCTCTTAAAGTACACTAATTCAGACTCTTAGTTGTGGTGCTATCTGAAGCACACGCTTAGGCTGAATAAAGTGCAAAAATCGGGGTAGATTTGTGTAAATGGTGTGTCTGGATTTTCAAATAACATTCAAAAGGGGGTAACTTTTACAAAGCCTCTTCAGTGTTGCTCTTCCTACCGAAATGTAACCAAAATGCTGGTTAAGGAGACTTTTTTTTTCTTAATGTCAGTTTCCAAGGCAGTAATTGTTGTATGCAATTGTTCAAAATCCCCTTGTGAAAAATAGGCAGTGATGAAAGATGGTGCTATATTGTATGTGACATTCGTGAGCTGTGATTAATATAATTATCAAGAGCTGTTCCGCTTGGATGGAAAGGGGAAGTTGTCAGAATCAACTTTCCATGGTCAAATGATGCTGTTACAATAAATGGCAATGAATTCTGGTCAAATTTGATTAATTTAATTTCTTTCTTTCTGTCTCGGAAGCTCTACTGAAAAAATTTAAACTGCAAAGAGAGGGAGGTGGGTTTAGATTGGATAAAATATATTCTTTTTTTTTGCTGAGGGTGGTGAGGCCCTGGCACAGGCTGCCCAAAGAAGCTGTGCCTGCCCCCTCCCTGGCAGTGTTCAAGGCCAGGCTGGATGGCGCTTTGGGCACCCTGGGCTAGTGGAGGGTGTCCCTGCCCATGGCAGGAGGGTTGGGACTAGATGGGCTTTGAGGTCCCTTCCAACCCAAACTTGTTTGTGATTCTATAAAAAGGAAAGTTACTGGTGTGAGGAAACATGCATTCCTCTATTGAAGGACCCAAAATTTAGATTGTTACTATTATTCACTCCATAGTAACACTGAAGGCACTCAAGTTCCCAGTCACGCCTTTTGCTGACAAATAACATGGGAATTGATGACTTCATTTCACAGAACTTTTTGGAACTGCAGTAGGCCCGTCAATCCAGTGCTGTATTACTATACCTCTCTATTCTTTCTATGCCACAGCTTAGCTTGCAGTTTGCTTCCAAAAGGTCTAGGAAGCGTAGTTACAGGACCTCATCCAGGCACATCACATCCCAGAATTTTTAGGTTTTTCAGCAACTGAGGAGTTTGTTCATGGGATAACAACTTTTAGATTGTCTTTTTACCTTATTTCTTATGTAAGAAATGTTTTTGTTGGGTTTTTTTCTAGAGTAGTTTTCCGTTTCATGTACTAAAGTTGAGAAACTAGAATGGAGAGGAGCTCTAGAATAAGAACCCCACTGGAGTAGATTTAATAGACATCTTGATGGAGTTTGATATCAGATTCTGGCAAAGTCCAGTTCAGAATTACTTAAATACTGGTGTGAACAAGTGTGTTCTGTGAGCCACAGTATTGTATTTGAAGTACTTCCCACTAAAAAACATTAAAGTACCCAAATATGTGGATGGTTTTTTAGGGTAATTTAGATCCTTTTTACATTTGCTAAACATCTTTGTATGTTGATTTCCTTGGTTTGTTAAAAAAAGAAACTTTAAAAAATGTTTTTCTTGTATTCATTAGAATTTATAGAAGGAGTCTCCCAGTTCAGTGTCAAAGGAGATAAGGAACAGAAGTTGAGGTGTAAGTATTTTGATTTTACTTAATAAATTTTTCTTTTGATCCTGAGGAATATTCTTTGGTTAATTATTGTTGAGAAAACTGCAAATCCAGAATCTTTTAAAAACTGGGAAATGGTGAAGGTAGATTGCAAGCTTTTTGTGCCTCCTGTTTGCATGAAGAATTTGCCAGTGTTTCTGTGGGAGTGTCTTAGAAGGTTGCCTTCTGAATAGCTTCAGTTGCTTTCCATTTAAAATATATATATGTTTAAGGATACTTCACAACTACAGCAATGTGCTTTGTTTTATGGAAGATAAGAATAATAGGAAATTTATTGATGCTACAGCAGAAAAATGAGCTCTCATTTGAGAGCTGAATCTCAAGAATACAACAGGTCTTTTGGAGTGGGAAAGGGATAGGTTCAATCATGGATGTAGCTTTCAATAACTAATACAGGTTTAGGAAAGAAATCTGCTAAACTAGAATGTTTAAAAATAAATTTAGTGTTAATTGCAAATTGTTTGCAGCAGAATAACCAGGTAGGATTTCGATTCACCCGTATCCTAGAAGGTTTCACTTTTTCTGATTTTCCAGTGCAGTGTTTGTTGCTGCTGGTGCTAAAACAATCTCAACTGACACTTCTGAAGTGTTATTTTTTCTTTTAAATTCAGCAACAGCCCAAATCACTGTGGTGTTTCTGATGGTTCTTGTTTTTCAGAATGAAACAGGCAGTTAGAAATATCACTTAAAATGCAGTATATTTCTCAATTTGTGCAGAATTGTCATTGCTTATTGTTAATGCAAAGCACATTACTATATATTGTTCTTTTGGGCCACGTTTATTCCTGGAGGTTTCACACACATACGTGTGCGTTTCACTTCTGCAGTTGCTTTTCGCATTTACGACATGGACAAAGATGGTTATATCTCAAATGGAGAGCTCTTCCAGGTGCTGAAGATGATGGTTGGGAACAATCTCAAAGACACTCAGTTACAGCAAATTGTAGATAAAACCATAATTAATGCAGATAAGGATGGTGATGGAAGAATATCCTTTGAAGAATTCTGTGCTGTAAGTAACCTCTAAAGAAAATTTTGATAACTTTGGGATTTTAAAAATAAAGAGGAAAAGCTGTAAACAGTATAAAGGGTGAGTTTGTAAGAGCAGGGCATTTCTTCTGAAGTGGGAACTACTCATCTTTGACACAGCTTTATTACAGATGGTAGGTTTGTCTTTCAGCTTCCAATAGAGCAGCATGGTTTATAGTCTGAGCAGTCAGTCATGAATCTGTTACTCAGGGACACTAAATTCAACCCAAAGGAAGTTTGCTTTCTTCAGAGCACAGCAACTTTTGCAAAGAAATTTCTATGTTGCTTTACAACATACTAAACCCAGGATCAGTCCTAGTTATATTTGCATATAGACAAAACTGCTAGCCTGACATGAAGACATATATTGGATTCCAGTCTCTATGCTGGCAGGAATTAGGAGCTTTAAAGATGAGCTATGACTGGCTTGTCGTAGGAGGCTGGTTTTCCTTGTTTTCAACAGTTAAATTTGATGATAAAAGCAACAGCACTTTCAGGAGTTTTAAATGTCTCCATCTGCTTCGTAGAATACACCAAGTGGGGAGGGATCAAAGCATGGTGGGCAGAAGGGGAGGGGGAATAGTCAAAACCACCTGAAAACTGTAAAACCAGAGCATACCATAGCACATGTCTCGTCAAAAATGACACTGTCGAGGTGGTGCACGGAGGGGAGCTTAGCTTTAGGTTAATCTTCCAGTCTCTAAACTAGGTGTCTCCTCCAAATCACCCTTTAGAAAGGTTTATCTTTGCAGGGTGAGGAGAGAGCCTGGGGAGATTATCGACATCTGCAGGATGGAGGGATTTTACAAAGGCTGGGGTGAGGGAGGGGCTTGTGTCAGTTACAGGGAGAGTAACCCCTCAAGTGCTGCTCTGGAGACAGGATGAACAAAGATTTGTCAGGTGCATTTTAAAAACTTTGGGGGTTACTGAGCAAAGTGCTTGAATGTAGCACTCAGACTTGAAATGGTTAATTTTTCACCCAGTACTGTATTTAATTTGTTGACAGCAGGTTTTAAATGCTTTCTCTCAAAAGCTAAAGGATACCTTGAAACATGACCACTGAAAAGCTGTAATACTGAGCATTCACTGCTTAGTTTGAAAGGGTGTGTTAATGAGCATGCACCTGGGTAGCACAGTCAGAGTTGACAGGCACTCGGGCATTGCTTTTCTTTCCCATTCTTTGAATTTACAACTTCAACTTCTGTTCAAACATAACTTGTCCATCCTCCCCATCAGTGCAAGTTCTAAAAGGGACAAAAAGAAATCTGCCCTCCCCCAAACTATTAAAACCAAAAGGTTCCGTGGTCTGCATTCTTTTGGTTGAGTTTAGTTATCTTTGTGGCATCATGTGGGAACGCATGGTTGTCTTCAAAGAACTCAGAAGGAGTTGTAGCTTGCAAACTCTTAGATTAACAGAGTATCTGCTTACTTCTTGCACTGGGCTTGCTGTCTTGTAGCCATCCAACAGATGTGGTGATGTCCTTTTCTTTGGTCCTGTGCAATATTCCTCTACCTTTCTTTTTATTTCTTTGGGTTTTGTTGGCCTCCTATCACGACACCTCTCATTCCTACCATCTCTTGTCCTCTTGTATGCATTTTACCTTCTCTGAATCTTCTGCCATCCAGCTATGAAAACAAACATTTTCATTTGTGGCATTTGGCCATACTGCTTGGCCTTTGAATTTTATTTCTGCATGATAACAATTTCCCCATCACTCCTTTGGTTGTCCTTTCTCTGGGCATGAATCGTACACCTCTGAACACTGGTGATTCCTTTTTGAGTGTGTGCATCTTTGTCTGAAATCCTGCTACCTTTCCCAAGGCCCCTTGCTTCTTCAGTAGATGCAGAATTTTACAGGATGTTCTGGAAGTAAAGGCAGCATATCATTGAATGTGCTGAAATAGAATACAAGGCCAGAATATGAGATGGGGTAGGAAAGCCAAAATAGCATCATCTACCCTTTTTTCAGGCCATTTGTGTGCATTGTACTAATGTAGTGTCCTTGGGCATATTGCAGAGTACTTGTGAAATGTAATGTGGTGTGGCTGGGCTGGGGAAGGGCTGCAGTGACTGACCTAAATGTGTCTTCTGAATAATGTGTTCTTTGGGTCTTGCTGACTTTCACTGCTTGTCCATTCATTAACACTTCCTTTTCTCCCAGGTCGTAGGAGGCCTAGACATCCACAAAAAGATGGTCGTAGATGTGTGACTCTGTAGGGCACCACCCAACACTTTTGCTTTCTTCTCCATCTCTGAAGATCTGCTCAAGACGTCCAGCAATGCTCTCTGTGTATTTAAATGGAAGTATTTTTCTCTGTGAAGCCACATTTTCCAACATGAGCCTCATGAAGCCAACTAAGTGTTATTGAACTTTGATTCTCTCAATAACTCGGTGTAGCACTTTAAAGTCTGAAGGACAGCAAAGATGGAAAGAGCATATCAGTGTGGTGGAGAAAGGGAAGGGGTTGGCTTTTTAATTTATTTTTCTTCATCTTTTATAACAAGGAAATATCTATCTATATATATATATGTGTGTGTGTGTATATTTATATATAGATATATATGTAGCTTTCTATATGTAGTAGCTAGGTGGGCTTTAATTTAATATACTTGATTCAGAAACAAAACTAGAGTACAAAGTGCCAAGCAGAATATTAACAGTTCAATATATGGATATACATCCTTACTTTTATTTCACACAGTTTTATATATATAGTAGAAGAATGTAAAATTTTAACTGGGTGTTAGGTCAACTCTCTTCCTTTTCCTGTGACTGTTCAGATGTTTCTATATATTGACTGGCTGACAAAGCATTGCTTCTTATTAATTCACCTTAATTACATTTTTTTGTAACACAGGAGACTAAGTTTATTTATACCTGTTAATATATTACCAGGGACTGTGTCTCTTTGCTAAGTAACTTAGTACAGTTCTACTTAATATGAGAATATAGTTTAATGCTACTGCCAAGAACTAGCCCTCGTGTGCATACAGTAACTGCAGGATGCTTTGGCCGCTAGATTTTCTCACCTAGGAACTGGGAGCAGTTAGGGCTGTCCAGGAGTGAATGCAAACCTGCTGTTCTGGGTCGGGCTTAGATAGAGCTGCTCGAGGCGTTAGGTGCACTCACGGTTTTCTCTTGTGCTCAGCTTAATGACATTAGGATCGGCGTAACTGTGCAGGATTCCCATCCACTTGTTTTATACAGTACTTAGATTCTCACATGTTCTTGCCATTCAAGTTCTGTTTTCCAACCGTGGTAGTTTCCCCTCTGCATTTAAAGAATACTACAGGTAGCATAAGTAACTGGTAATATTTTATATATATATGTATATAGGATTCATACGGGGGAAAATCTTGTTAACCTATGCCATAGAGGAGGAAAACTTCACACTGTCTAAATTTATACCTCTTGCAGTTCTCCAGTCCTTCACCTGGAGAATTCTTTTCTTTTCTAGATTTGTCCATATCATGATTTGTAACGGATGGTAACTTGATACATTTGTGTGATATAAAAGTAGCGAGCCATGTTTTACAACTTTATATCATCCCTTCCCTTTTCTGCAATGGTACTATTGGTTGGAAGAAAAACATTTGCTAGATTTTTTTAGGACAGTACATCTTTCCTGTATAGTAATTTTTTCTATTAAAAAAAAATATATAATTGTTTTATAATCAGCAGTGGAAAGTGCAGGTTGTGTGATCCTACTTCAATCGAGCACCTGTCTGCCATAGCTGTTCCTTCAACTGAGTGCTGCACATCATGGGCTCTGTCTGTGAGAGAGAAATCCAGGTGCTTGGTGTCCTTGCATGACATGAAGTTTTGCATGTAGATCGATTTGAAATGTTCCTCTTGTTTACATAATTTGCATAATTTAAAAGATAATGTTGCCAAACTTTGGTAAATGTTAATGTTCAAAACAAAAATCTCCACTACATGTAACTTTTTTCTTCCTCTGGATCAGTACGTGGCTTCTAATCCCAGCCAGTGGTGGTATCTGTTCCAGTGTCAACTGCCATGTGCTGTGCTTCAAGAGGGAACGAGTCTTTTGTGAATTTTTTGTACATAAGTATTTGTTACAAACATTTTAGCAAATGCTTTTGATTTCTCTTCCTTGGCTTGTGCATATCTTGGCTGGCATTATAGACATTAGCGCTAATGTTATTTCCTTAGGGGGATCGGAAGGGGAGGGATGAGGTGGTTGGTGGTTTGTTTTGTTTTTTTTAGTTTGTGTGGGGAAAAATGATTTATGTTGAATGTTTAGTTTTTCCTCTGCATGCTACATCATACATTGTGGGAACTATAAGAACCTTCATACTATATGAATACAAAATAAAATATTTGAACCTTGGCTGGGGTGCTTCGATACTTACCTAGACCTTTCCTGTTCAACTCCAAGCAGCTCTGCCCGTGTGTGGAAAGAAACTGGCTGTTCGTAGGCTTTGTCCTCTCCTTGATCCTAGGGATTTACTGAAAAACTGCCCAGGGGACAGACAGTCCCCTGACTCCTTCCAGGCTCTGCTTCAGTGTTTCAAGACCACTTATTTTTTCAAGATAGTATTTTTTTTCTTAAAGGTGTATCTGGGTTTCTTTGCTGTGTGTCCTAATTTGGTAACATACCTTGTTTAAATCCTACTGTGTGCAGAATGTGTGCTAAGGGGAAGGTGGTTTAAAAAAAAAAACAAACCAAAAAAAACCCCCACCCTTACTTGGGGTTGGGGAGCAAAAGGCACCTGCTTTCTCAAAGAAGGGTCCCAGCCCTCAGCCAGGGAAAGCAGTGCGCCCTGCAGCAGCTATGTCCCTTCATGTAAGCTCTGCTGGTGCTGTTGCAGTTGTTTGCGCTTTCCATGTGCTGCCCTCTCCCTTTCTACCACTCTTGGTGGATGCTTATTATCCCATCTGCCTGTGTTTTAAGATAAAGATCAGGTAACTTGACAGGGAGTGACACACAGAAGTAGAGATGAATGACCTGAGCAGCCCATAGACAGAGAAGGTGCTGATGAAGGTGGTGCAGGGGCTTGCTCCCCCTTTCTAGTTCATCCTGTTGAGCTGTACATCCCTGAACTCAGCAAGTCTTGATGCTGAGCAACCAAAGTTTGAATGAACCTGGCTGTAAGAACCATACCTTGTGTTTGTGTTTGGTATTTGTTTTTGTTTCCTTTCACAAATCTAAACTGACTCAGGGCAGGAGAAAAGGGCCTGCCCTTAACTCCATTTGGGACCGGGGCTGGCCTTTCTCATCTCCTCCCCCTTCTCTGTTGCTCCAAGGAGCATTTTAAGGAGACATAGCTGTGGGGACTTGTGCTGGGTTTCACACAGGTCAGGGTTTCAGTTGGAGGCTCCTGGCTTCACACATCTTTTCTGAGAGAATAAAATCAAACTCAATGTTGGTGCCAATTCTAGGGTTAAGTTCAAATACACTACTTCCCTTTTACCACTTGTGTGTGATACACTGCCCCAGCTGTAGCAGTGACTCACTGGGTGGCCTGCCCTTGAACTCTGCATCCCTGTGGACTTCCTTCAGGAAGGTAGAGATCCATGATGTGAGGCTGTGAACATTTAGCTGCGCCAGTTCCTTTAGGCGCAAGCACCAAGGCTTTCCAAAACTGGGCACCTGCACTTCTGATACAGACATGACCAATTTACAATGACTTTTAATGATGCTACAGAAACATCAAGTCTCTTCAAACTAGATGTGCTGTCTAATTTGAAATTAAGATTGCACACACAGTCCTGGCTTTCTTCTGGGCTTCCATATCCAGCAGAAGTCTCAGCACTCGTGTAGCTCTGGAAACCCCGACTCAGCCCCCGGTGTCAGTGGTGCAGCCGTGCTGCAGCTCAGAATCGTTCAGCCGCTCTGCTGGCCACAGCCCGAATATTGCCATAAACTTTTGATGGAGGACTTCCTGCAGAAGGAAGCACAAATTCAGGCAGGAATCAGGATGTGTGACAGAACTACTCCCAGGGCTCTAGTAAATGCAGGGGTGAGAAGGATGGTTGAGGTTAGCCACCTTCTCTATGACTGCAAGCACAGAGTGAAACCCCAGGTCTCCAGCCAGTGCATTCAGAAGAACCCCTGAGGGAATGCTGCAGCTAAATCCAAAACCAGGTAGTCTTCCTTCTGCACCACAGAGAGGGTTTTGGAGCCAGACACCAAGTCCTAGGCTCCCTTTTTCCTCACTCTTCAGGGCAAGAAGACAACTCCCACCCAACAAGCTACCTCCTCCAAATGCACAGTGGATGCCCCAGGGAAGAAGGTAAGACCCACAGAAAGCAGTTTCTCAGACTGCAAGATCTATTTATATACAGAGAAGAACATTAGATAACAGGACTTACCTAAAATTAAATTGCAAATTGCTGTTCGTGCCATTTTAATGTTCTGAAAAGATCCCAAGATATGAATTTTCCTGTAAAAAGCAAAGTAACATTAGTTAACAGGGAAAAAAATCTGCTCTGTGATTACACCGTTAATAGAGATTGAAGTTGGAGGTGAGGGATAAACATGGAGTTTCAGAAGGGTGCACGAGTTGTAATTAAAGCCCCAGAACAAACTGCAAACCTGCAGTGCAGAAGCTGTGCTCTAAATCCTTCACAAAAAGAGATCCATAGTTTGCAAATTTCACTGTAGCAGCATTAGGAGGAAAACACTCTTGCAGAGTTGCTGGGTTCAACTTTGATTATTCCTAAGAAGGAATTGCGCTGTGTGGAATCACTCAAGTCCAATGACTCTGTCACTGGTCTCTGAAGGTCAAATGAGCACTCGAACAGTGCTCACTGGAACTAACAGTTCCATCCTGTATCTTCCAACTGCTGTTCTAAAGGGTTAAAGTGCTCTTTGGTCCTGGAAGGGGGCTGTGGATTGATGGAGGGATTGTGCTCTGTTGAGAGGAAGTTGATACTTACGCATCAGCAAGAACTATTCGTGTCCTGGTGACATTTTCTATAGTGAACTTGGTTTTCCCGCCTTTCCCTGCTATCCTGCCGATTGCTCGTGACAGATGGTCTCCTTTCAAGGGTTTGACTGAAACGAGAATTACATGATAGAACAGCGGTGCTGTGTATGGAATCACAGAATCACCTGGCTTGGAAGAGACCCTTTATATCATCGAGTCCAACCATACCCTAACCCTGACTAGTCCACCTGTAGATCCTGTCCCCAAGGACTTCATCCATGCAGCTTTTAAATACCTCCATGGATGGTGACTCCACCATCTCTCTGGGCAGCCTGTTCCAATGCTTGACAACCCTTTCAGTAAAGAAATTCTTGCTGATATCTAACCTAAATCTCCCCTGGTGCAATTTCAAGCCATCCCCTCTCGTCCTATCGCTTGTCACCCAAGAGAAGAGACCAACCCCAACATCTCTGCAACTGCCTTGCAGGTAGCTGTAGAGAGTGAAAAGGTGTCCCCGCAGCCTCCTTTTCTCAAGGCTAAAAAGCCCCAGGTCCCTCAGCCATTCCTTGACTTGTGCTGCAGACCCTTCACCAGCTTCGTTGCCCTCCTCTGGACATGTCTCTATTAATTAGAGTCCCTGTTCGGGTGATGGGAAACAACTCACTTCAAGTCACAGGACAGCAACTTTACTGTAGGTGAAATCCATACATATCTCTATTTGCTTATATGACTAGAAATGAAAGTGGCCTCCAGTAGTATGCAAGCATGGACACGAAGGAGAAACGCTCACACAGAGCTGCAGTGGGAAGTGTAACTGCATTGCCAAGCAATGGCAATTCAGAAGAGAAAACCAGTGCACAAAGTTAATGCAAGTGGAAACGAAACACAGCAAGTTTAGATGCTGTTTTCCCTGGAGCCTGCTCCAAGGAGTCCCATTAATATGTAAAACAGTAAAGGTTTCTGCTCCCTCCTTCCCCCCACTTGCCATCAGGAGAGACAAAGCCTGGTTGAATTTGGAGATCTAGTGGATGTGTTCCCTGAGCCCCTCTGTGTCACCTGCATGTTTAAAGCAGTGTTTGCAGTGTCAGGATGAAGGTTTGGGTGGGTTTGTTTGGAATTCTTAGAAAAATGCCACCACTTTGCCACTGCCTGTGCCTAGACAGGAATTGTGTGTATCGGCAGGAAGGGGTAAAGGGGAAGCAGAGGCTGAGGGGGGCAGGACACGACACACCAAACCAAAGAATGGATTTGCAGACAGTGCCCATGACTGCTTGGAATACTCTGGCAGAAAGTACTTACCGTCTGTAACCTCAAATGTCTCCAGAAAGAGGTCATCCAGTCTGATGAGAGCGAGAGCATCCTGACACAAGAGAGTTCTTATCAGTAGGAGTCGGTAGGTGTGTTACAGTACTACAACAGCTTTTCTATAAGCAAATACCATCAGTAGTAAAGTTACATCAGGTATTTTTCAACAGCAATATTTCCACACAGAGAACCCAACGCAGGCTTCACCTGTACCAGTGAAGGCAGGTGAATCTGTAGCAACACACAGCCCGTACGAACCTGCAGAGGGTTGGTCTCCTTTGAGTAAAGCCTGAGTTTCAAACAGACTAAGTTACCAACCGGGACTAAAGCAAAATGAACAGCCTCTGGGTGCAGAGCCCCTCAGAGCCAGATCATCACTTCGTGTGTGCCCCTCACGCATGTCCTAATTCCTTTCCATTCTGTAATCCTACATGCTGTCTGAAAGTCTCTCATCCTGCATCTGGTTAAAAAACTAGACTTCAGTTTCAAAGGATCTTTAATTTTTTCCTTAACTCTAATTTGCAGAGGCCAAAGACTTCGCACAAGCAAAATCTGAGCGAGCTTACCACAGAGCCAATGGCCCACTCACCTCTACCTGGAAGCCAAGTATAAATGCTTTCACAAAATCAGCTGCTTTCGTAAGGGCACTCAGATCCTTCGTCTCCTGACACGTCTGCAAGACAAGAAGCGATGTTTGCAAATTATGACCATGCAAGTATGGTCAGGGCATGACAACCCCAAGAGATAAGGCTTCGGCCATAGACAAAAGACACTGGAATCTGTGTGTGCCTCCAAAGGTTGTTACCTCAGAACTGGCACAGCAGTATTTAGTAGCCTTGAGTACCCACAGAACACTGCATTTCAAAAATCCTCTGATGCACAATAATTCTCAAGCATGTAATTTACTCCTACAGTAACTGAACCCCAGCCAGCTTGCGCTGGTCCCTCCCAGAAGCGCCTTTACATTTTACTCTGCATTAACTACCTACCTGTGTCTAAGCAACAGCTGACAGGTTTCAGCCCCCCGTGAGGGTTTTCTGGTGAGGTGGAACCGCACCATTTCCATCTCCCGAGCAGGATTTGTGATCTCAAATGCTCCCGCGGCCCGTACCCGGCGGCACAAGCGAGCCTGGGAGTGGAGCATCTGCACTCCGGTGCCAGCAGGGAGCCCTTACCTTGATTTCAACATTCCTTGTTTTCAAATTAAACCTGATCTGAAGCTGCAGGTGCTCCACGATGGGCGTGAATATCTTCATCCAGTTCTCCTTCAGCGGGGTGTACCTGTTGGCCGGCACCGGCACCTTCCTGATCTCGCCTCCGCCAACCTAGACGGGGAGGGAAGGGAGGGCGTGAAGCCCGGGCATGGCGTGGAGCCGGACACGGCTCGTGGAGCCGGACACGGCTCCCGGAGCCAGTGGGACGGCCCGGCCTCCCGCGGCCGTCCCGGAGCGGCAGCCCCAGCCCCGCAAGGCCCCCGGTTCTTCCCGGCACCGCGGCCGGGCCGGCATCGCCCCGCGTACCCCGAGCGCCTCGGCGGCCACCGGCGGAAAGGCCGGTCTCTTGCTGGGCCGCGGCTCTGTTGTGTCCATGGCGGCTCCCGCCGGCGGCTCCTCCCCGCCCGCGGCCGCCCGCCGCTTCCTTCGGCTCCGCTTGGACGAGACGCTGGTGAAGCCGCCCTCTCCCGCCGCCGTCTCGGCCTCCATAGCGGCGGCCGGAGGAGCCCGGAGCGGGGCCGGCGCGGAAGCAGCGGGAGAACGTGCACACGTGCCTCCCAGCGGCCGCCGGAAGGGCCCCGACCAACGGCCGCTTCCTTCCGCCCGGCCCCCCGCTTCCTGAGGCGCCCGCGGTGGTGCCGGAGCGCGGCCGTCGGGCGGCGGGGCGAGCGCACACACCCACCCCCGGCCCGGCGGCGCGATGTCGTCGTCGGGGCTGGAGCGGCCGCAGCTGGTGGCGCACGTGCAGCAGGCGCTGAACTACACCCTGTTCGACTGCAAGTGGGTGCCCCGCAGCGCGCGCCTCCTCTGCCTGGGCAGCGCCGCGCGCGGCACCGGCCTCATCCAGCTGTACGAGCTGCGCGGCGGCTGCCTGGCGCTGCTGCGGGAGGTGAGCCCCGGCGCGGCGGGGGGTCGCCTCAGCCCGTGGCGGCGCCGGCCCTAATCCCGCTCGGAAGGGAGAGCCGGGCCCTTGTCCAGTGCTCGCGGAACAGAAAGAAGCGGCGTCGGGCCCGGCCCGCTCTTAAGCGCGTTCGTCCCGCGACTTGCGTCGCTACGGTAACCTGCACGAGCCCGGCAGCGCTTGTCGGCCTGTCGCCACGGTTTGCGTTACGGGAGCGCCAGAGCCCCTGCGCCCCGGTTGTGTTTGGGGGTCCCTTCCCCCTTTCCTCCTCCCTCCTTCCCCCTAGCTGGTCAGGTTTCCGGCGGGCACGGGGGACGAGCTTGGTGTTCCCGCCGCTCCGGGGAGAGCCGGGTTTCCCTCTGCCCTGCGCCTGCCAGCCCCGCGCACGGTTGGCAGCCGAGGCGCGGGGATTGGGACCGTTGAGCTGAAGTCCCGGCATTGCCGTGCGCGGAGAGCTCCGCGCCGCGCCTGGCGGGCCCGTGATGGTGTTCCACACCAAACACCCGCGTCCCGCCGGCTCCCGAGGAGCTGCCGCGGCAGGTGAGGGCCTGTTGCTTTGTTCCCCCGCGCTGAGGCACCGTCTCCTCTTTTAAAAGATCGAGAAGGCCAAGCCGATAAAATGTGGAACTTTCGGTGCTACGTCTCTGCAGCAGAGGTACTTAGCTACGGGAGATTTTGGTGGAAACCTTAACATATGGTAAGCACGGATATTCTTCTGAGGCTTTGTCGTTTGCCATCGCGTGTGTGTGTGTGTCTGAGCTGCTGTCGGTGTGCGCGGCTGTGCTGGGGACACAGGCAGCAGTGAGCTCTGCTGGCTGCTCTGCTGGCACCCGTCCGCTTTGTAAGAACGATGGGAATTCTGCACAGCGGTTTACTTGGGGGCTGTTTCACCTGCGTCTGCCGTGAGCTGCCACGAAAACCCATTAAAGTCTTTCACACAAGTACAGGCAGAACCATGGGATTGTTGAGGTTGGGAAAGACCTTTGAGATCATCAAGTCCAACGGGTATATAAATAAACAAATAAATTTTTTAGTAGTAAGACGTAAGCCTCTCAATAGATATTTTCTCCCCTGTCCAGCTGAAAAGAGTGGCTTTGGTGGGCATCTGGTCTCCAGACAGGGTCAAACCAATGCAGTCCTTTTTGATGCCCAACATGGAGTTTGATTAAATATGTATCTTTAATCGTGATGTTTCAAATGTTTTCAGTCCCTAAATTATTTGCATGATCAATTTGTGTAGCTAAATTAAGGTTCTAAGATCAGAAGGGTTTAAAAACATTTATTATTACTGTTATTGTTATTAATAATCTCTTCAAGGAGCTATTGTTTCTATTTTGTTGGACTACTGAGCATAACATTGTTTGGTCCCTAGCTGAAAGGGGATACAAAACTTAAAGCAGCAGTCAGAACTAGTTGGAGATGGATGACAAAGGTCATCTTAATTACCAAAAGTAAAGTGAACTGGAGCGTTCAGATCCCTAGAGCGATTCGTTTTGAGCCCCGCATAAAAAGTGGTTCTTCATGGTTGCTGTGGGGAATCCCACAACTGTCTTCACAAACAGGAAATCCAGAACAGAACAAAAGCTTTCAGACCAGCCTAACACAGTAGCCAAAGAAAGAATCAAAGTAAGACTCGTGGTTCTTAATGGTGATGTCTGTATTTTGTTCCCACTGCTAATCTGAGTTTATATAATTTGTGCTTCAAGTTTCCTCTCATTTCTATGTGAATCCTGAGTGTCGAGGCAAATGCCATATTATCTGTTCTTTTCTTTCTTGCCTAGGAATTTAGAAGCTCCTGAAATACCAGTGTATTCTGTGAAAGGTCATAAGGAAATCATAAACAGTATAGATGGTGTAGGTGGCTTAGGAATTGGGGAAGGTGCACCAGAAATTGTGACTGGCAGTCGAGATGGTGAGTTAGTGAACTCTGAAAGTCTTTTCAGTTACTCTGAGAAAGTAGTTGGCAAGCTTTGGTGGCAGGGTGCAGCCTGCCACCTGAACTGGTTACAAATCCATTGCAACTAGTTCTTCACACGCTGTCTGTCGGATGCTTAGGACAAATGTTCTCTTAATTCTTTTGGAAGCTGTAGTTGAGCAAGAGATCCTGTGGTCGCTGAGCATGCGACAGAAGGAACACAAAGTGGAATAAATGCAAAGTATCAGCTAGAAAAAAAAATCTTCAGCAAATACTTTGGCTTTATTTCTGCTTTATTGTGTTCTATCTGCTAAAGGCAGCCTGCTCTTCTGGAATTGAAAGAGGTGGGGCTGTGCTTTGAATGATCAGGGTGAAAAGCAAAGACCTTCCCTGGGAGGATGATTGCAATGCGATGGTGTCTCCTTAATACAAAATCCACTCTCTTTCCTCCACAGGGACTGTGAAGGTATGGGACCCAAGACAGAAAGATACTCCTGTGGCTAATATGGAATCTCTGCAGGGCGAGAGCAAAAGGGACTGCTGGACAGTAGCTTTTGGTAATCTGTCAGATTATAACTGCCTCTCCCCCCTTCCTATTATGACCATGCTGTGATGATTATCAAGCTGTTTCAGGGTGTTATGGAATACTTGATTTCCCACAGACAGATCAGGAGCAGGTTTTGCTTTTCAACATTGTCAAATTTACGTGGTTTTAGTGTGTTTTTTGAAAGAAGTTGATTCTGTGATGGCTGGGCTTTGGGCTTGTTCTCTTGTCACCTTTGGTGGCCAATCACTTCACAGATAAACTGTGCAAGCTTTAATTCTGTGCCACTGTGTCCAGCTACGTTGCCCTGGGAGTGTCACTATGGCAGCGCACAGGGAACCAGTTGCTGTTGTAGTGTAGTTGCAGCTATCAAGCATTAAGGCATTAATTTAAGAGAAGGGTTGAGGAGCTGATTAAAGACAACAGAGATGCTTGATGCATGCTCTGCATTTTTCCTTGGGAGAGAACCAGTTTCTTGTGTTCTGTGCAAGCTGGTATTTCTCACTTAGCTCCATTTTTCACCTCCAGAGCCAGGGATTGAGTTTTCCAAACTGCAAATAAATGCATGGATTATAATAACAGAGTTGATGGCAAGGAGAGGATGTTTCCTGGCAAGTAAGTGCAACTATGATGCCTACAATGCTATCAACATCTTCATCTTTGGCTTCGATGAGTGGAGAAAAAGGCGGTCTCCTGTTTTTTTCAATTTTGTTTTGAGTTACTGAAGCTTGAGCCAAGGCCAAGTTCCTCTTGAACTACATGCCCTGGGCTAACTTCTCTCAGACAGCAGTGTGCTGTCAGCTGAGAGATTTTGGAGAAGCTTCTGCAGCTGCCTAGCGATGGCTACAGTAACACCCAGGGCCTCCCTGTGAGTGGTCTTATCCCACAGTAACACTTCCTGCTTGAGAGGCTGTTAGGGAGCCGCGGAACCGCTTCCCACCCTGCTGCCCTGGTGCTGCCTGGGGAGCATGATTTATAGCTGGTAAAGCATTAGAGAAGGAACATACTTGTATAGGTTTACAAGAACAGCATGCAGTACTTGTACTGCCTAAACTATGCAGGCTTTGGCAGCGGGGATAAGAATTCTGTTTGTGTTTTTAAAAGAAACAGGCTACCAGGTTTGAAGCCCTATTGTCAATACCTTTCAGGTTTGAAAACCGGCCTGCTCATTAAATCTTAATATTCCCATAGTAATATATTTCTGGCATAAATCTGAGTTGAAAATGCAGGCTGAGGAAATCTCAAATTTACAGACTAAGGAGAGTTCCTGAATTGTGATGAATTCTTTCTGTCTCCAGGCAATGCTTACAATCAAGAGGAACGTGTTGTATGTGCTGGATACGACAATGGGGACATTAAATTGTTTGACTTAAAAACCATGTCACTACGATGGGAGACCAACATCAAGAATGGGGTAAGGAAACCATAAAAGTCTTTGTTATTCCATCTCCTTTGCAGGATGGAAGAATTAAAAGGCCTCTGTCTACCTGAAATCTACCCAGAAGATGTTTCTGCTGAGATTCTACCAAGGAACTGTTTTCTTTAACCTCAGCAAGTTGTACCCCCCTAGTTCTTGGTCTGGAGAGCAGGGGTATTTATCAGGAAAGGGTCTCACTGGATTCCTGTGTTCAGTATATTTTTCTATTTCCGAGTTGGGAATGTTGTCACTGTAAAAATAACCAAGGATAAGCACGGATTGACAAATCACAACCTCCCCATTTTTTCAGGAGCTGCTAAATGTCAGGGCTGAATGTGTGTGTTTGAATATTTCCAGGTGTGCAGCGTGGAGTTTGACAGAAAAGATGTGAATATGAACAAGCTGGTGGCGACGTCACTCGAGGGGAAATTTCACGTTTTCGATATGAGAACGCAGCATCCGACCAAAGGTTTTGCTTCTGTTTCAGAGAAGGTATGGGGAGACAGAGAACTCTCTGAATATATGCTGGCAGCATACAGGTCTGAAACTATTGCCTTTGATAGGGAATAGATGCCTGGGTGTCTGGGGCACAGGCTGTGCAGTGGCGTGGCTGTGTGGCCCAGGTGCAGGCAGTGAAGGGGCTCCTGTGCATCCTGCTGTCAGCGCTCACCTAGGTTCATCCCTTTTATAACCTGGTATTTCAGCTTCTCTGGACTCTGGGTCCTGTTGCAGTTACACCTCTGTGCACTCAGCTGTGCCCCCCCAGTCTGAGAGCCATATTTATTGGAGGCCCTGTTAAACTATGATGCGTATGCACATTCAAACCTTAAATATATCCCAAAACAAAGTGAGCCCTCTGCAAATACTTTTCACCTGGCAGTCACTAGACCCCACGTGAGACATAGAGAATAGTTTCTCCAGAACTGCACGGTTTTGGATTGGGATGTTAGGAGGGAAAGGATATATAGGAGAGACTCAGTGGCCTGGAGGCTGTTCAATACAGAGAACTCTTACAAGCTTTTTTTTTCCTTCCATCTGTGACCACTGTGCTGAGTAGTCTTAAGTTCTTTATAAAGCATTACTGTTGTTGTTTGGTGGTATTATTATTATTAAATTGGAGAAAAGGAGCTTCTGTGGTGAAGTTCTCCAGGACTGTGAGTTTCTACTTAGCATTTTAAAATTAATATTTTCCATACCACCACTCAAAGCAGATAAGGCATTGGCAGTACATTTGATTAGCTAACACAGAAGTATTTACTGAATTGGTGTTTGTAATAGTCAGACTCTGAAAATGGAATTTCTCAGACGTTTGCAGACAGATTGTGTCTAGCCAGAGTGGGAGCGTTGGGGTTTTTCCCCTCGTGATTTCTGTTGCTCTGTGATCTCGCTGTGCTCTGGCTGAGATTCACATTTGCAGATTGTGAGTTGTGTTTGTACAGCATCTGTAGCATATTCCCTTCCAGGAGTGACTTCAGGAGATGTCAGACAGGGAAATTTACCTCTTGGTGACAGTGTCACCTGAAAACCTGGGAGTCTTGGGACTTGTAGAGCAGCCCCAAAAGACGTGCTTGTGCAGCCACTTTACTCTCAATAAGTGTGCTCATACGGCCAGTCCTGAGGAAGCTGAAGTACCAGTGAAGTACAACCCTTGGCAGGGTGCTGCCTCCTTCCTGTGGAAGAACTGGGTGTGTTGGAGGCCCGATTTGGTTTTGTCTGGGTGGGGACTGGCCTCTTCTGTGGCAGCAGGTGGCAAGGCTGGAGGGAAGGGAAGGTACCTCAGAACAGGCGTTCTGTATGCACCATGGGAATGACAGGCTCTCTTTGTAGAAGGGATTGCTGCTCTGTTTTAAGATTCTGTGTCCTTTTTGTGTGAAGCTCACCCAGAACTGACACCTGTACCATGCTTGGTTTTTTGGTTGGTTGTTTTTTCTGTTAGGCACAAAAATCTACCATCTGGCAGGTCCGGCACCTACCACAGAACAGGGATATCTTTATGACGAGTGGAGGAGCTGGGAGCCTTCATCTCTGGAAATAGTAAGTGATCACACTCACAGGGGGAATAAGAAACCTTTCCATGTGTGAAGAAAGAATCTTCCTGAAAATGATGAGTGGGGGGGGGGGGGTCCTGTTTCAACCTCAGAATATCTAATTAAAATTAACGCTTAGAAATGCAACAGAAAGGTTGATTTCAGGATTCCAGATCAAGTACTGACACTGAATTAATTTCTAAAAGAATGTGTCAACAGCACAGGTAAATTTTGCCTTTGTCATTTTTCTTAACATAATTAAGATCTAATTATACCCTTGGTCAACAAGGTGATAAATGGAAGAACATGGATTTCTTAGAATTCTCATATGGTAGCAGTTGTGTCTGAGAGTTACACCAAAAGCCTGGAGTCTTAATGATGCTTAAATTTACATCATCTTACAGTAATGGCAAAATAATCCAGTCATCCTACATGCGATGAAGCAGGTGCAGTCAGTTTTAGAGGGATAGCTGAGAAGAAATTTTCTCACTGTGGCAAAAGCCCTTCATTTTTTAACTTTGGCAGCAGGAGGGAGGTGTCAGGATTCAAACTTTCCTGTCTGACTTCTTCCATGAAGTATTTACTAAGTATGCAGTGTGGATATAGCTGAATCACAGAGTCATAGGGGTTGGAAGGGACCTCAAGAGGTCATCGAGTCCATTCCCCAAATATGATTATTCGTGATTTTTAAGGCATTTATTTGCCTTCTCTTCAGAACAGAGCAAACCCATCTCTATGTTCTTTTTTTAAAATCAAAAGGATGTGGGTTTTTTTCCACTGAATTCTAAAGGTGTGCTTTACTTCTCTTCTTGCCAGCGAGTACCCAGCTCAGCGCTCCAAGAAGGATTCTGAAGGAGCTGAGATGGGGGTGGCGGGTTCCGTCAGCCTCCTGCAGAACGTGACGCTGTCAACACAGCCGATCTCCTGCCTCGACTGGAGCCCTGACAAAAAGGGACTGTGTGTTTGTGGTGCCTTTGACCAAACCGTGAGGGTACTGATAGTTACCAAGCTTAACAAAGTTTGACAGGAAAACCAGAGTTTCTGATAAGAAAGCAATACAGTTTGCAGGCTGTAAATATGGAAGGGAGAGCCCTCCTGTTTCTAATTTAATGTCTCCCTTATTAAAACTGGATTAAAGAAATAGAAACCATATCTTTCTATTGAAAGTTGAGATACACGCAGCTGGAGTTGTTGAACTATGCTGCAGTGAGTTGAACCTTTTACCTTCTAGAAATATGAATTTACATTTAAAATAAAATGTGCCTTTGTGTTAACACAACCTCTAGTTTCAGAAGTTGCTGTAAATTGTTTGTGTTCAGTTTAATCACAGTACAGATCTGTTCAGGCTCGTTAAGTGGTTTGGCTTTTTTATCTGTAGTGTTGTCCATACACATTCTTTGTGTTATTGGTTGGATTAATCTGACTATAAGTTAATGTGATTCATCAATACACTATAGTAACTATAACAAATGCTGAAATATTCAGGTTTAATGGAATAAGCTTTTTATTGAAGATAGTACTGAAATTAAACTATTGAGCAAAATGCACTGTTTTATTATTATTTTAGTTTGAGTTTGTAGCGACTTTTTATGTTGTTGGTTTTGTATCTGTTTGTAACCTGGTGTCCTACAAATAAAATTCCCAGGAGTGTTGTCTTAATAGGAACAAAGCGTGTTATTTGAACATCCCGAGGTTTAGTGAGGAATGTATTTGTGTAGGTTTACAAGAACAGCATGCAGTACTTAGACAAAACTTACTCATTTTGCAGCAAAGTTACCAAAACTTAGCTCCACTCTGAAAAGCTTTGTAAGACAGCCTAAGCACATTTTTTTTTCTCTTAACAGATTCAGTATTTCTTCAAAACCCAGCGTGACAGAAGCTGCTTTGTTACTGCAGCTTCACCTGAACTTCTCTCTGTAATTCCCTTTATCTCCAGCATGTTTCTTTCCTGATAGTCCCAGTGTGTGCTGCTGGCAGCTTTTAGCAGGCACATCAGTTACTGTCCTCTATCTGTGGATGTACCACAGAATAAGCTCTAGTGATTACTATTATCATTTCTTTGCCTGGTATTCACTTCCAGCTGACTTGTATGTGCATATGCAAATTCCAGGTAAAAGCATTTAACTACTGAAACCAGATTGTGCTGGGAAGATGCTGGCTTTGTCCTGGTTAACTGCAGGAGAACCGCTGTGTGCCCATCTGCAAAGAAGATCTGCTTTCTCAGGCTTTGGAAAGAGGAATTGGGATCTGACAGATTCAGGTGCTGCATGGAGCCAGCCCTTCCAGGGACTGCTCCTGAAAGCTAGAGGTTACTCTGGAGAAACTGAGAGAGAGAGAGATTGGCGCTGGGGTTTTATGTCTGTACTGGTCCTGCCACCAACTGGCGCCCAAGCAAGATGCAGGAGGAAGAGGAAACGGCCAGTGGCAAATGAAAGCAGCAGTGTGGAAGCTGAAAGGGGTAACTTCTGAAAGGAGAGGTGAGAAGCTGTAACACAAAGGCTGGGATCAGGTCATGAGAGATGGCAAATGTGCAGCCCGGTGCTACATGATGTCCTCAGGTTGCTGGGGAACTGCCCTAGAACCTTTACCAAAACTCTTCAGGGTGCTGGGGACGGAGGAGTTCCCCACTGCAGCGAGTCACGAGTTGGACGGTGAGGTAGGCCTAAAAGCTCTGCCTGTGCTGACTGATCCAAACGGGACCTTGCTCTGCTTCTACTACTGTGTTACAGTTATGTACAGGGAGAAATTACTGTCTCACCAGCTTCCCAAAATCTGGAAATGTTGCCCCTTCAAATGATGGCTTGTGTCCAAAAAAATATATTGGGATAGCTAAATCACTAAAGGGAAATGGGATGTAGATTTCCCTGCGTATTGTCAATGGTTTTGGAGAGCAAGAGGTGATGCTTTGGACTGAATCTTTGGATTTTCCTCTCACATATCCAAGATTCCAGCTGAATACAAGTGAGAAAATTGTCGCTATTAACTCCTGGGTATCTGAATTCATCAAACTGGCTGAGGAGAA
This sequence comes from Hypotaenidia okinawae, assembly GCA_027925045.1. Lineage (NCBI taxonomy): Eukaryota > Metazoa > Chordata > Aves > Gruiformes > Rallidae > Hypotaenidia > Hypotaenidia okinawae. Next base: position 15,128,914 of record BSDF01000003.1, on the reverse strand, counting down.
AGAGAGCAGGCGCTCTGGGTAGCAGAGGCTCACAGGCTATGAAACCCTGTGGAATGGGCAAATGATTAATGCCTGTGTAGCAGAGGGGGCTGCAGGAAAATTGCAATGGACCATAAACCAAATATGTCTGTAAAGGTCTGTGGTTTTAGGAGGTCACTGATACTTGGCTCTACACCCTTCAAGTTTAGTCTCTTGTGTCACAGCTTTGGCAAGGCCAGCAAGGATGAAAACACAGGAACCAGTATAACAATCTGAAAGGTATCTGAAACTCTTAACAAAAGCTTCCAGAAAAGCAGCCCTTAAGTTTGGCCAGTGGAATCCATCCCTCTGTGAAGGAAGCATCTTGCTCAGTGGCTTGGCCCTGGGAAGGTGCCCAGCATGGCCAGAACCACGGGGATGCCCTGGCGACGTAGGTTCCTAGTGCTGTGGGCTGGCACCAGAGCTGCTAAGGCTGAGCCCAGAATTTCAAGATTGGCTTGGCAAGCAAAGGGCAGGTTGTGTTGCATGTTAGATGTGTGTAGGTTTGCAGGTGCTCTTTAAAGGGATGTAGGCTAAATATTTGGTAGAAGGCAAAGACTGATGAGATCCAGCTATCTTCCTTAAGATTTGACAGTTTCTTTCAAGTGAGTTATTTAGTATATGGTTATTTTTTTCCCCATAAGTAATCCCATCTGTTTGTGTAGACAGTGTAATGCTGAGAGCATATTCTTAAATTATTTTAAATGTTACTCCTCTTAAGGTGCATCCCCGCCAGAGGGACTAGGGGTATCCATTGCTCTGCAGTCTTGGCTGCAGCTTTCCTTGAAAAGCTGGGGGGTGGAGTTCAAAGAATTAATTCAAGTGCTTTTACTGTGGAATCCAGTGTTCAAAGAAGCTGCCTATTAGCTTTGCACTGTAAATACACTCACTGAAGGTATAGTAGGCAGCAGAAGTTTGTGGAAACAGTTTTTAACAGGCATTTTGAGTCAAGCACAGACTAAGAGAAGAAAAAGCTCTCCATAGCGCACCAACATGCGGAAAAACTTTTACCCAGTGAGGGTGACAGAGCCCTGGGACAGGCTGCCCAGGGAGGTGGTGGAGTCTCCTTCTCTGGAGATATTCAAGACCCGTCTGGACGCCTATCTGAGTGAAATGTCCTAGGGAGCTGCTTTGGCAGGGGGTTGGACCCGATGATCTCTCGAGGTCCCTTCCAACCCCTACAATTCTGTGATTCTATGATATAGGTACCAGTGAGGGAGAACAACAATCTCAGAGTGCAGGATGGGGCTCCTGGTGGTGCTTCTATCACATGCTTTGCCTGCAGCAAAAATGCCCATTCCTTGTACAAACAACTCCAGGGCAAGCACTTATCTAGCCTACATGAGGGTGATACAAATGAGGGAAAGAACTAACAGCGCTTCATAAAGCTCCACAGGCCTCCAAAAGATGAAATTTGTGTTACCTCTGATTTGTATCTCTCAGTACCTGGCTTTAAGATTAATGTTGGTTGTTGTTTTGAAAATGCAGCAGTGCATTTCCCTCAGGGGTGGCTGTTTTCATCAAAATGCATGGCAGTTTGCATGGGAAGCCTTGGCAAAAAGCTCAGAGAGCTGGAGGGAAGCACAGGCAAAGCAGTAGTGCTGGAAAGGTGAGTGGCTGCATCTGTGTACCTAGAACATGACAGAGAAAAGCTGTTCCTGGTGTTTGTACTATGCTCTGTCTCCTCAGCAGATTGGATTTCTGCTTTGCCCAGGCTAAACAAGAAACTTAAGCAGACCAAAAGCTGCCTGTGGCAGCCTAGTCTGCTCTATTTATGGTCTTTCCCCCTCTTGCTGAAGACTGGCTCCTTGCCTCTGCAGCCTGAAGAACTAAATAAAATCACCACGCATCAGAGGTGAAATGCACAGGGCCAAATCCTCCCTGACCCAGCTCCAAGGCACGCTCTGGAAAACCCCTGCCTCTCCTAGCACCAGGGAATGGAATGTGCTACCGAGTTTGATGGCTGAGCAACTGCATTTAACAAGTATATCTGCTTGGCAGCTGCTGCTTGCTTCCTGTGCAAACTGTCCCTGTATGCTCATGGAAGAGAAGAATCTCTTCAAGGGCATGACTGCAGCCAGGGGGTAGGTATGCGTTACACGGTTGTTTGGAGGGTTTTTTCACCAGGTGTGAATCCCCAGCTATTACAAATCAGTTCGGTTTTCTTCTTTCAAATCAACATAGTTACTTGGACTTTCACCACCTATACAGGCCCTCCAAGATACCTGTGCAGGCAGTCTGTATTTGGCATATAGTATACATATAGTATAGTTTTCATTGCCAAAAGAAATATAAATATTTACAGCTTGTCCATGACTTTGAATTTTAAGCAAAGCAAGGCAAGTTGTAACTCCATATGGGAAACCACAATACAGTGTGCTATAGAGGTGGGGGAAACATCACCTGTGTTCTCTGATTTTCCAAAATATAGTTGTGGTATAGAAAGTATTCAAAACCAAAACATGTAATAAGAGTCATGACAGAAGACTGGACTGAGGAAAAAATTAAGCTGCATGTCAGCATTTAAGAATTTACCCCATGAGGTTAGAACAGCTCAGCTGTGACCTGTATTAGTTTGTAACTATGTATTGCTTGTGCTGTGCAAGATAGAAACTCTTAGAAATTTCAGGGCAGAGCTGAAGCAGGGAATAAATGGCAAACCTGTGAGGTGTGCAACATGTACTAACATCTGGAAGCACACGTGTCCTTGCTTTTTCACAACCACCTGATGCTGTCAGGGACTGGTGCACAGAAGGATGACAGGGCACTGTGTGGAAAAAAGACTGTCCTCCAGTGAAAACTTCAGACACAGCAGTTACAGCTTGCCAGTAGAATTCAGCTCACTATCCTTAAATTATTGCTGTGAAATATATTCAATAGCAAATAGAGATTGTTTGGCTAAGCTGGCTGAGTAAGAAGCTACTAACTTGTGGCCCAGATATTCATCACTGTAATAAAGTTGTCTAACTGTAAAGTTGGTATCAACAAACTGCCAGGAAATACATTGATTAACAATGTTTTGGAGTGGGGTTTTTTCTCCAATTATTAAGTCCACATATTCTTGCTCCTGGTGCTGTGACTGCTGTATTTTCAGTAGGAGGCACTCAGAACAGAACAACTGTCTGCTCCTTAAAGAGTCTCCACTTCACAGTCCCTATGTCTGGAGTGGACTTAGAGCCTCTGTGCTCATCGGGTATTTTATAGTACCAAACAGAGCAAGTGCAAGTCCCAGTACTTTGGGCAAGGGCAGCTGCTAACACAGGCAGGAGCCTGAGGGCTCAGTCCCTTTGTGTGCAGCATAAAGCAGGGCTGTGGGACTGCCTGCCGCGGCACAGGCTCAGCACAAAGGCCAGACGGGATTTCTCTGGAACTCAGCCACAGCTACTTGGTGACTTGGTGATGTGGCTGGTTCTGGCCTTGGCCATACAAGGTTGTTACTCCTTGCTGGCCTTTTTGGGAGGACCTGCTTCTCACCACACAGCCTGCCCTTGCAGTTGCACAGTGTTGTCCGCAGAGGACACTGTGTTTTTCCTCCCACTCTCTTCATCTCTTGTTTACTGTTTAAGATTTCTGAGACAGTCACTCTTCTTATGAGTATTTCCAGTGTGGAGCACTGTGGCGCTCAGGTTTCTAAGCAGCGCTGCAGCAACAATGAAGAATAACAGTACAAGGTATGCACAGCTAATGAAATCCATTCGGTTGCCCCCATGTTAAAGCTTTAATGTTCTGAGTCATCAATCTCCCTGCAGAATTGACAGAACCTCTCCTTTGTGTTTCTTTCTGGCCTAGTTCAAGCAAGCAGGGCTTTGCGGCCTGTCCAGCAGCTGTGGGGGGCAGACCCTTCCCGCTGCCTCGCAGAGCTGTGCAGTGCCATGGGCTTGTGCCATCTTCACGTCTGGCAGTGTTTTCCCTTCCTGACATTCACATTCCCTTCCTCCCACATCCTGCTGTCGCAGAGTATATGAGAAACATAAGCCATACTGGGTTAGACTAAAGAGTGTTCCAGTTCTGTATCCTGCCTTCTCAGGGGCCATGTGCAGATAAATAAATAATAAAAAAAACCCCCGACCTTTAAAAGGACAGCTTCGATTTGGGTCCTAAGTTTAATTTATTCTTAAAGTTATCCCAGGCTTCCTGCTAAAATGAAGTTGGAGTATGAAATATATGGTTCTATTAAATTTATGCACAGAAGCTAACGAGTGAGAATGGTGGAATACTAATGCATTTAGAAATAAATATCCATTTCTAATACAATTTACTTCTACGATCTTAGTGAGAGAAAGCACTTTATAAAACTGCAGCTTTACATACTAATTGGAAGAAAGACAGTCTTGGAACAGTATCAGAATAAATACATATGGTAGATCGCTTTCAGTTTATTTCTAGTTTCAGTATACAAATGCACACAGCCTAATAGATACAGCTATATTCAGCAAATAAAGCTCTGTATGTAAAGTAACCAGATATGGTACCCAGCATTTTACCACATCCTGCCATTTAATCTAGTTGGCATGAACACAAGCTCTTTTGATCTGTACTATCTTTATCTCAGCATAGATCTCATCCTCCCTATCTGTTATGTTTAAAAAAAGCTTTAATCAGAGGGTTTAAGCAAGTTTTATTGAATTATATTATTTCTCCTCCCTAAAACCAAGCTACGTCAAGCTCAGTTTCCTTCTTTTCATGTACTTTTACATCTGTATTTTGAGTAGAAATGTTTTGTTTTCAAAAGGGAAAAGAGCCTGTGGTTAGTAGGTTTAAAGTCATTCTAATTTAATTTGTGTGCAGAAAAAAAAAAAAAAAAGAGACATTTCCAGAGCATTTCAGCTGAAAGGTGAGTCTAAGTTCACCTGGGTTTAGGCTGCCACAAACGCTGTCCTCAAGTCCAGCAAACTGTATCACAACATGGAAATTTTGTTGAGGGTTTTTTAGTTCTGGAAGATGTGAGACGTGTGGGTTGGCCTCAAAACTCTTTTCCTCTTTTTACACTATGTAGTAGCTGGCACACAATCCTGGCAGTCAGATATCTTGGACTCTCTTCCTGGACTCCCCATCCGCCTTGCAATAAATCACTGCAAACTGTCTATCCCCACCCTGCCTCCCCACTCCCTGCGTGTATCTGGTCTCTGTAGAAAACACAGACAGGTACATAAGTTACCATAAATACACCACTGGGGTAGGCAGCTCCCTCTAACTGACCCTTTGCATGTATCCGATACCTTGGAGGAAACATCAGGTACTCCCCCATCCTCCACAGAGTGGCCAGCGCATACAGGCAGGTACTGGGGCGCAGAGAGATGTGCATGGTTCAGTTCATTTCTGCTCCACCCTCTTCTGGTAACTTGCTGGTCTGCCCACGCACCAGACTGCAGATTCACTAGATCACACAGCAAAGGAACAGACCTCACCAGCACAAAATGCCCACAGTGGCTGAGGCCCTTCATAGAATCACAGAATCGTAGGGGTTGGAAGGGACCTCGAGAGATCATCGGGTCCAACCCCCTGCCAAAGCAGCTCCCTAGGACATTTGCACTGAGATAGGCATCCAGACGGGTCTTGAATATCTCCAGAGAAGGAGACTCCACCACCCCCCTGGGCAGCCTGTCCCAGGGCTCTGTCACCCTCACTGGGTAAAAGTTCTTCCACATGTTGGTGCGGAACTTCCTGTGCTCCAACTTGCAGCCATTGCCCCTTGTCCTGTCTCCACAGACCACTGAAAAGGGGCTGGCCATTTCCCCCTGCATCCCCTGCTTAAGATAATTATAGACTTTAATTAGGTCCCCCTTAGTCTTCTCTTCTCAAGGCTGAACAGTCCCAGCTCACTCAGCCTTTCCTCATAGGGGAGATGCTCCAGGCCCTTAATCATCTTCGTAGCCCTCCTCTGGACTCTCTCCAGGAGATGCCTGTCTTTTTATACCAGGGAGCCCAGAACTGGACACAATACTCCAGGTGGGGCCTGACCAGGGCAGAGTAGAGGAGGAGGATCACCTCCTTTGACCTGCTGGCCACACTCCTCCTGATGCCCCCCAGGATCCCATTGACTCTCTTAGCCACCAAAAGACACAACTGAGCAACACACACTAATATCTCTGGAGCTGTCTGATCTCTCTGACCTGGCATTTTGAAAGGTGCAGTCTCATGCTCTGGTTTTTAATGCCTTGGCCATTACTTGACTTCAAATGTGCTAAATAAGGAACAGTTGTGAAATTGTCTGCTGCTCAGGTTAGCCCAGTGCAGACTAACTCACACCTGAAAGAGTTTAAAATGTGTTGTTGCACAAGTTTAGGCAAACACATTTTAAACCTGAGCTACAGACTAGCCAGAGGTAACACAGAATTTCTAAGTTTAGTTTTAACACAGCCTAGCTGTAGTCTCACTGGTTTAATCTCATTTAAGTCTGCATATGTTTAGCATTTTCAGCATGGGTGCTGAATCTCTGGAGGTTCAATAGAGACTGACAGAGTAAAAGGGAATGTGTTTGGATGTACTGACTTCCCAGTAGTTGCTAGAAAGGGCTTATGGTGGACACCTGATAAAAATGCCTACTTAAAAAGATTGAATTATTTAAGTATCTCTGAAGTATCTCTGCTGCTTTCATTAAGGCTCACATTAAAAGGCAAAAAAAAAGCATTTAGTGTCAGAAAAACCTGGACTTGCAGATGAAGCAGTCTGCTTATTTTCCCCCTTAGGATGACTGTCAATGCCTGTTACAGCCACCTTTTGCTTTTGGCCTGATACTGCTGTCTGTATTTATATCCTGCTGATGATTTATTAACCCTTTTGTTCCAAGTAGCTTCTAGCATCCTCTCTTACCCTCACACCAGGTTCACAGCAGAAGGATCTAGGCTATTTTTTAATGTGTCTTCTATAAGAGCATTTTTCAGTGGCATTGTTTCTGGCAGTTGGAGTTGGCACAGCTGGTCTGTATGTCAGGCTGAGGTGCTCTGCATGACCCAGGCTGTAAGCACAGTATTTCCAGTGAGGTCAAGACAGTAAGATTTGGTCTCCACATCTGCTCTGCAAAGTCCACTGACTCAGGAGGAGTCAATATATAGCATGTAGAAGGAACAGGATATTTCATTGTAAATGAGTGATTATGTGAAAGATGCCTGTTACTTTGACTGCTTTGGAGAGAATATTCAGGATTGTTTTCTGTTGGCTTGGGAATGACTGAGAAAAATCAATAACCATTCATAGGCCTCTCCAATGAAATGGCTTCCATTAAGTACTAGATGGCAGCACAGCTTTTCTTGGATAGATGTTTGTATAGATATCCATATATAAGATCATAATATATTTTCAGAGTGACACCAGCATGAAACAATTGAATTGTATGAGCTGTATCTCAATTAGATTTTGGCTGGGATAAATATAAATGCTTAACTTCTCACTCCCTGCTCCTTTGAAAACCAAACAAGCAACACACACATTTTAAGCAGAAAATAAATGCTTATAAACCTAGCAATCCTCTGAGTGAACTGCATCAAGAAATTCCAAGACCCGTAGCACTCAGTATAGCAAATCTGTAACCAATATAAACCACTAGAAGGAGACAAAGAGCCACACTGTATATCATTAAATACTCTGACTCCAACCTGTACTGCATTAATGCTAATCCTGGGGTTAGTCTTCTACAAACAGAGTTGCCTGAATCTGAACATTGATCAGCATGTGTTGCATTTTCCTTTGATCCTGTAATTGAAACAAAATATTTGATTTAGGAAATAAGACTGGAAGAAACTTCCTAGGTAACATTTAGTAAATCAATTAACCTATCACTCAGCTTCCCTCTCTATTTCCCAAGCTGTGGGATGTGAATACTGAGGTAAGAATGAACTAAATGTATCAAGTGTTCTGAAGTCCTTGCAGACACTTGGTGCACTGGAAGTGCAAAGTGTTATTTATGAGTCTAGGTCTTGCTGTTTATCTTCTGCTCTTCAGACTGTTGCACTTCTGATTTATTTTTTTGGTAAAATCTCTCCTTAATTCCATTTTACCTTTAGTGAATAATTCTGTAGTTCTGCTAGTGTAAACCAACAAGATAACAAAATTAAGATTGTGAGACTTTGAAAATAAGAAATAGTTAGGAAAAGTGAGTGAAACATTGTATCATTACACAAAAATATTAGCAGACAAGAGGGATGCCATTCCTTACCCCAGTGGTTACACTATTGATATGTGTGTCCCACATACAGCTGAAAGGCTCTTAAAGAATTGCTGTTTGCTGCTGCTTTCCTAAGTACTCTGTTCTTAAAAAAAAAAAAAAAAAAAGGATATTGCTTTTGCATCTATTCCTGGTTGAAAGTGAAAACCTAAACCTCTAAATCTCCTGGAGGAAAAGGAGATGACAAGATGTAAACAAGGAACTACTCCATTTGAAGATCTTTAGATAGGCTTCCAACTCAGAGCAGAGACTGACTCTCATCTGCAGTTCATACTGACTTAATTAGAAGAGACATAGCATTTAGATGTAAATACACTGAGGATAGGTAAGACCCCAAACTTCCAGACCTGTTCCCCCTATGAATACATTCTTCCACCTTCCCTAGCCTTGACTGTCCTTCTTCAGACTGGACCCGTTTTCCTCTAGAGACCCGGACACTGAGTAAGCAAGCTCAGCACATTCCCGTCAGGCAACCAGCGCTCACTCGATCAGCCACACACACACAACCTACAGCAGGCCCGCAACAAGCACACTGAAGGATTCCAGTGTTACCACCTTAATCTGCCCTGGAGGGTACCTACTGCAGACTTGCATTACAATAAGCTCCACACGGGAGTGTGAACAGAAAGGGGACGAGGTCAGTCTCTGGCGAGTAATGACAATACTTCTGATGTGATATCGACTTCTATTTTACTATTTATTGGCACGCAGAACGCAGACCTTATCTCTAGGAGCCACAGATGCGCTTGCAGAGTCTTCCCGTGAGCAAGCTCTAGCGGCGGCGGAATATTACCCTGCTGCACTTCGAGCCCCGGTTTGCTGAAATCTGGAGGCGAAACAGAGTGGAAATTGCACCGAGAGCTCTGTCAGAAACTGACCGTCACGCCCCGGGGTGCGGAGGTGTGCAACCCGCCCGGGGCTGCTGCCCTCCCCCTGTGACGCCTCCGGGTAAACAAGGGGGCTCCGGCAGCAAGGGGCCGGGCTCTATAACCAGACTGCGCCTCCCTTTGCCCCGGGAGTGTCAGGGGACGGCCGAGTGCCCGCCAGCGCCCTCCGCCGCAGCGGCCTGGCCGCTGAAACGCCTGTTCGCCGCCCTTAGCGAGCGGCACCGATCTTCTTCGTCGTCGTTGTACCGGACTCCGGCTCTCCGGCCACACGCGATGAGCGTCCGCGGCATGGGGGCAGGGGCCCGTGTGGTCCTAGGAGAAGCCGTTGCCGCCCACGACCCCGTCACAGACCGGAAACCAAGCGTGTGGCAACGACCGCCCCCGGCACCCAACAGCCCTGGCACCAACGTCACTGTTGCGCGCCGGACGAGACCCCACCCTCTCGTCGCTCTCCCCCGCCCCACGCGCGGCGCGGGGGCCTAGGCCGCCTTCCCGGAGGTAAGAGTGGATGTCCCACCTCTCCCCTCTCCTCACCCCGCACCGGCCCCGGCCCCCGCCCCCGCGATGGGCCTGCCCGCTTCCTCCCGCCTTACCCCCGTCTTCTCGCCGCTGGGTGGTACGGCTCGGGGCTGGGGCGGCGGCGGGCCCGGGCAGGGAAGAGCTGCTGCTGGGGTAGGGGTTAGAAATGCGCTCGGGTTGGGGGTTTCTGAGGCGTTGGAAAGGGGGAGGCGCGTTGTCGGGAGTCGGGCCTTCGGGCGGCTGCTCGCAAGCGGGTCATCCCGGCCCCGTGGGTTTCCAGTCTGCCGCGAAGAGGTACGGCGGTGAGGTTGGCAAAGATGTGTCATGCCCCGGCGAGTGCTGGAAGCAGCGGTCCCGTGTGAGCCTGCGAGGGGCCTTTCCCACTCCGTTCGGGAATCCTGTGACCGAACGCGTTTTGGAAGCCGGGTCATGCGCTAGAATCGCGCTAAGCCGTGGCTTCGAAGGGTCCAAAAGGCGCTTCTCATCTTTCGCAGAGAGGTGTTAGAACAGGACACTTTGGTTATAAGCTATTGGGAAAGTCTCGGTCTGCAGGCATGCCTATGTCACCTGGTGTGACTGTGATCCAGGAACCTGCGTGTGGCCTAAGAGCTAAACCAGACTGCCAGGGGAGCTGTGAGCCACTGTCAAGCTGTCCGGGTTGTGCTGCTGTCACTGCCCCCAGTGCCCCGTCGCTCCTTCATAATTTCCAAGAACTGAGGGTCATGTTGTCTGTGGCGACAGTTTTGTTAGTGAGCATAAATGTGTCTTCATGCATCACTTGGTTAGTTGCCCATGAGAAAGGAAATATGGGGTGTAGGCTTTTCAGCTGGAGTCATGCTGTACCTGGGCAGGCAGTACTGTGGGCAGTAAAGGGTTATGCCTTGGAAAGAGTTGGTAAAATAGGGTTGCAACTGAAAGAGCCTTGAGAGTTTGGTAACTGTTGTAAATGAGTGTCAGTTTCAAAGCGACCATACAGTTTGCATGTGCAGGCCATGGTTAAAATGATTCTGTGGCACTTTTTTCCCTTGGCAGAGAGACAGGTGAACTTAAAAAAAACAGAGGGACTTAAAATTACTAAGCTTAAGTACTTCATATTAAATTAGATCTGGTCACAGCTCTTTCATGTTGCTGCAAAGGCACAGATGTCCCTTAACTCTTTGTCACAGTGAGGTAGCTACCAGCTTAGTTACTGCTAGCACCTTGAACGTGCAAATTAAACTTCAGGTTATGCTAGTTGAAGGCCTCATTTTTGAGACAAAAATGGAAAGACTTGACTGTAAAATAAGTCATAATTTAAAGGTATCTGGCACACTTCTTGGTTTGAAAACTGTAAAAGGATGTTTCCAGTCTAAAATACTTGGATCTTGTGGCAGCATCACCCTTGCTGAGGAAATCAGACAGCACAACACACAGGGCTATACCCCAGAACATGGGAAAGGTGGAAACGATTGTTAGAATTCTTAGGTTCCTATGAGAAGTGTGGTGGAGAAATCATGCAAACCTTTCCAATAATCACGTTTCTCTTTGAAGTAGTTTAAGATTTTTAGACTCAATTCTTCATCTGTGAACTGCCAGCATGCAGTAGAGAGTGTGTGTTTGTTTTAGTGGCAGCGGTAGAAAGTTGTGGAATGTATATGGAATGGCAAACTGAGAAAAACATTTCCTTTGTATGACTAAACAGCTCATGGGAATGGTACAGGTCAGCTCGTCTCCAGGTAGATGTTGGTGAACCAGAGCTGAAAAAGGCAGCATAAAAAGGAGGAAAAAGAAAGATTGAGGCATAACCATGAGTGTGAAGCTTGATAATGTTAGAGATGATGCCAAAGGAATGTGGTAGCAGACTATGATAAATTTTGAGGTTGCAGATGTCTGGGCTCTTTGCTCACTGTAACTCTGTGCTTCTCTGTTCCTTGCTATGAGGCATTCTGCTGTGCCTCAGGACACACGCCACCACATTCAGTCACCTCTTCACACAGGCAGTGTTCCCCACGTGTGCTGTTCTGTATAAGCTCCATTTTTTCTGTGCTGGGAAATTGCTCACATTCCTTCTTTCTGGCTTCCTCTGTTGTGGTTCTTTGGTCTCCCTTCCGTGTCAGGCTGTGGTTACTGTCCTGCCCTTTCTTCCTGTGCCAGGCCAGAGTGCATCCTACAGTGGTTTATTTAACCTATTTCAATCCCTGTGAAAACTCCATGTCCCCAAATTACTTTTCCTTATTACTCATTTCTGTGACTTTTCATATCCCTTTTCTTTGCTGATAGTAATCAGTCTCCTTTTGGTCAGGTTATCAGCTCTTAAATTCTGTTTAGGGGAGAGGTAGAAAAGGTTTTCCTCCTGCATCAGTAAGATTGGTGCTTAGAACACAACATCCCACAGTTACTGCATTACTGTCAACCAAAACATGAGTTATAAGCTTCAGGTAGCTGGAACAGTCTTGTTAGCACAGTCAATAATGAACAGCCAAAAATAGATCAAGGTCTCTGTTCTAAACAACACAGAAAGGTACTGCATAAAGTGCAAATACAGGAAATTGATAACAGGAGGTACTTTTCATACATCATGGAACTAGTGTCTAAAGGAAACAAAGCAGGTCAACAGTTTAAAAGGATTAAAAAGCCTCCTTGTCTTTAATTCTGGATATTCATGGTGCTGACACCAGTGAGGAGTGGCAGCATATTTTAGAAGGGGTAGTAAACTCCATGGTTTAGAGAATGTAGAGGCTATAGACTGGTGGCAGGTTATTTCTTGTTCACTGCAAATTTGGTAGGACAGAAGTATTCAGTATTGATTGCTGTTGTGACCAAACCCCCAGTGGAACACAGGCATACTGAGTTTCACCCACACTGATGATGTGTAAATTGTTTTATGCAAGGAGATGGTATTTTGCTGACCAGTAAGTTTTTGCTAGGCTCAATGTAACCAAGAGGATGTATTTTAACAACCACTTTAGATGTACAAATTTAACATCACAGCAAAGCCCCAGTCTTGAACTGAGCTGTGGTAGCATAGTCTGAGTGTGAGAGCTTTTATGAAAACCTTTCACTAGGAAGTGTTCTGAGCATACCTGAAAAAAAGCTGGTTTTATTGTTGCACTTAAAGACGGGGGTAGTGGCAGATCGGAGCTGAACAAGAGCCAGGGTGTGTTGGGTTTGTTCAGAAGAAGAAACCACTGTGTCATCCAAGATGTGGAATCCAAGACAGCTGATTACAGAGAATAAAAATGTTTTAAGAATCAGGCAGGTTGTGTTGAAGGTTTACATGAGAGTTGGTTTCTGTGGATGTAGAGGGGGTTGTGGTGAATCTTTAAGCCAAGATGAGATACTTGTTTTCTAGTGTGGTACCCCCATGGGCTGGAGTGTGAGCGAACCTCAAAAATACTATTTCCTCCTTTTAAATTTTAGTCTTTCAAGATAGATCAGAATAAACCTTGCAAATCCTCAGAGGCTAAAGAGGCTTTATATCTCAGTGGTACCAGCAAGAGCCTCCTGGCTGTGAGCTGTCTTGTAGGGGGGTTCTGTGCACATTGGGATGCTGACTGGAGCCTAGCTTTGAAGGCAGGGGTTAAAAATGATTGCTCTGCTGTTGCCAGTTTGTAGTATAGTGGGAATTGTGGATTGGGTAACTGCCGTGGCTTGAGGTGGGATATTTTTAAGGGGATCAAGATAAGCCTGTTGGTGCATACTTGGCATTTCCTGGTAGGCTTAATTACTTTTGCAATGGAAATCTTTCTTGCAAACAAGATTGTGAGTTGGTGTTGCAAGCCTGCTCTAATTGTACTAGATGTGCTCTCCAGCTGCCCCAAGCTGGCTTGAAAGGCATTAGTAGCAAAACAGATCTGTGGACACAGTGGTGACTAGCAGGCAACCAGTGATTTATTGTGAGCAATAATGCTGAGGAGTCTCTGTCACAGATTAGAGCCTATTGTACTTAGGGCTTTGCAAACATGGATTAAAGTGGATTTCTCTGCCCAAAACAGGTTTGTGATCAGAGAACCTAGCCATGATCTCTGGTAGCTTTAAGAAGCTTGTTGCTTGTTGCTCTGCTGTCCTACTGCCACAGCAGTGAAGTACAGTTTTAGAGCAGAAGTGCTCTCTCTGCTGTGTTTGCACATCAGCTAGGGTTCACTGTGGGTTGTGAGTCAAAACTGACCAGAGGGAAGACAGTGTCAGTTTTCAGCAGCTGAGAGGTGGTTTGTCATACTGATTGTTGCCATTGCATTTGTTGTTAGAGTGTTTGTATTCATCCTGACCAAAAGGTTTTGATATTGTTGGGGTTTTTTAAAAAATATATATAATATGAAAATATCCATGAAAAGGAGGAGAGTGTAACCTGATTTTTGTTAGATGAGTAACCTAAAAAAAATAAAAGATCTGAATCAGTATGAAGACAAGACCTTCTAGTGCTTAAGATATAATTAAGAATTACAATGAGGTGTTGAGTTGCAGTATTAAGAATGAAGGATGTTAAATCACTTTTGTGGTTTTTGCATTTTACAGAATATTTCAGAGACACCGTTTTTATCTTGAACTTGGCAGTTTTAATTCCAGTTGAAATCCTTGAGCATGCCACTAACACTGAGCATTTTTTTATTCTTTTGGAATTTCCTATTGTCACGCTGACATATGTATGTAGCTTCTATTACTTTCGTCATGCATCTTCAGCAAAATCTCTTACAGAGGTACCCAGGGCCTAATTACAGTTTATATCTTTCAGTATGACATACAGAGTTTTGCTGTGGGAGTTGGCAGGAAGGGAGGTTTAGTTTTGTTTTTTAAGCCAGCTGACAATTACTTTCTAAGCCTTGTGTTAAAACACCAGATATATTCAAAGGTTATTCATAAGACACCTGCAAATTGTCTGTGGTTTCCCCTTTTCTTACCTTTGTATGCCAGTTGTGGTTGTGCTTTTTTGGAAAGGTGTCTGCAGTATTCTCCTCTTTATTCTCCTGAAAAATAAATGTGAAAATGGATGATTTTGATAGTTGTCTTGTGCACAAACATCTGTATTTTGTTTGGGTTTATTTAAATTTCCTTAATAAAGCATTAAACTCATTAAACTCAGGTCAACTGTCAGGTTAGCACTATGTCATCCGTTTAGTCTTTTTTTTTTATACAGTCTGCAGATGATGACATGCTTTCTCCTTTTTCATATTTGTGTCTTTTCTGTGGGTCATAATGTTGGATGATTTCCTCCCTTCTCCCTTGCAGGTTGAGTGTATGACTTGCTCTGATTTTTACTACATAAATGTAGTCATGCTTCTGAATAGCATATTCAGACTTTTAATAATGTAATATTTTCAGAAATGTCAGAATATTCAGAAGCTTTCCACTTGTGGAAACTAATTTTATAGGACAGTTTTGTATTGGGCTTAAATGCAGTGCGTAAGTTCTCTCCTGCAAGTGGTTTGCATTGGTGATTTAGAGTCCTTTTCTTCCTCAAATATATTTCTCTTTTATGCTGTTTTCCCAAAACCTACACAGCAGTTCTTGAGCTCAGGGTTAAAAGGGTAAGTTGTGTCTGGTGGATTGATATTATGAAGTCATACCACATTTTTCATCAGTATTTGTTTGCCACGGTGTCTTTAGCCAAAGTAGGCCTTTTATCTTATATTTTATGTTTGTGAGATGTGCACTTTCCTTTGCATTCCCAGAATCAAAGATCTTATCAAGTATTATCATCATGCACACAATCAGATACGTGTTCTGCACCAGAAGTATTATTACTTGATAATGAAAATGCTGCCTTATTCTTATTTTCTTTAGTGTTCCCCATTATTCCCATGCTTATCCAACAAGTATTTTCATAATTTCTCTTATATTAATATCTGTACTGTCCTTAATTAAATTTTTTACATGGAATCTCTGTGCCAAATAAAATTTGGGTGAAAGCAAATCCACCAAAGCAAACCTATGTAGTAAACATCAACTTCAAGATGGGAATTCAATTTCTACTTGAGGAAAATCCCATTTGTGGTTCAATAACTGAAGCATAACTATTTAGGGCAGTATAGCCTTTAGGTATATTTAGAGAGTCACTGGGGTGGTGGTCTTAGTTTCTCCTGTCCTTGGCTTTGTCATTCTGCAGGTGTGACTGTGCAGTCTGTACATTGATTTTGGCAGAAATAATTTTGTGGTGTTTCCAGGTCTGTATGTTTGCTAATGAAGTCTTAAGTTTGTTCTTGTTGATTTAATGTTATCAAAACTATTTTGGGCTGTTGACTGCTGCCTTATTGTTGGCATGTGCTGACACTGTCACATATCCTGCTTAGAGATTAGTAATGGTGGAACAACAGTTGAGTGAAGAGACATCCCTGTGCAGCAGGAGTAGGAACTTGCTGGTTCCTGTTGAACAGAAAACATGAGCCCAACAAACCTTTCCCCTCCCTGGGCAGAAGCAGCGGATTTCATCAATGGAGGGTACTGTACATGGGCTGATGTGCAGCCTGGTTCCATTGAAGGCTGATGTGGTTTTTTTCCCTTTCCTTGCTGACAGCGCCAAATAAATAATTAAGTTTGCCCTTGTATCATGAAGTATTTCAGGTTCATGAGACAGCAGCTGTAGAGAAATGTATTTTGGGCTATGACTGTTATCTTTCCTTCTATCTCCTAGCTGGGGATATTGGAAAGAATATCATATGCCCTAGTGTCTGTTTATCCTTGCAGCCGCAGTAGAATAGCTCGACGTAGTTTTGATTGATAACACATTCCTGCTACAGGAGCTCGCTGTGGTTCCCCCCGGCCCTGCAATTGCTGGTGTTGGATGCTCTGATAAAGGGAGAGAGAGAAGTTGGAATTTATCACTATGTTCACACATGTCCATCCAATTAAGACCATAGCAGATTAAGTATTGTAGTGGTGGTTAGCTCTGTAGATGATGGTTGGATTGGATTACAACTCTCCTGTATGTGTAAATGTGTACTGACACACTACCTTCTAACCAGGCTGAGCTGTGTTAATGGCTGGGAAAATCTAGATTCTTTTGGAGCTTTGACTATTTTTTGTGCTGTATTGTATGACTAAAAGTTAACAACAGACATTGTTTCTGGATTCATTTAGTCAGTGTAACAGGGCTGATTGTAATGCAGGTGGCCAGAACAGGACGGAACACAAACAATGCTGTTGTGAATGGCTGGAATAATTCTGTGGCTGGTTTGCCTTTCTGTGGGCAGCATCTTCAGGTCCAGCTCAGCTTTCTTGCTTCAGTCTGCTGCAGCTGACTGAAGCGGTATTTACACATGTGAGTTATGTGCTGGGGAAGGGAGGGGATCTTCAACATACTGTGATTCTGTACTCAATCTGAGAAACAGCCCTGACTAGGATGAGAAGTCATGCATCTGAGTAGGATTTTAATTCTGTGTACCACATCAGTGAAACTGGGCTTGTTAACTGGCTGATAATACTTCTGGAATAACGCTCCTGCGGTTAAAAACTAGAGTAGCAGACAAACTTGAATAGCTCCACACTGGTTTTACTCCCAGTCTTCCTCATGTTTGACTTCCAGGACACAGTATAAAAAAAACCAAACTGTTCTTACACTTACCATGCTCTTGCTAGGAAAAGGGAGAGATCAAATCTCTATCTAAAACAAACACCAGTGATATGACAGCTGTTTGCTCTTTGTATTGTGTGGTTTGACGTTCATAGTTGAAGTTTTCAAAGTGCAGTTTCTCCAGCTGATGTTCCCACCCTCTGTACTCAACAGCTGGATAGTGGGTTTGTCACACTGCTTCCGAGTAGGAAGGACTGCAGTGATCCAGGTGTTCCCACTGTTCTGGATGAAACTCAACAATTGGGCCAGAAAATGATATGTTTCTTCCTCTTCTTTCCTTATGATGTTCAAAAAAATTGTTGCTCAATCAGTAGAAGTGGTAGAAAGTAACACAGCTTTAAGTAATATTAACTCCCCAAGAGAATATGTGATTTATGATTTAAGAGGAGTTAAAGATATCAATTGTAAGCCAGCAGCCAGTTGGCTTAGTGGTAGCCTGCCATGTCACCATGAATGCTGGAATGAAGAAAGGAGTGCCTTGGGATTTTTCACATCTTGGTTTATCTCACAGTTGCTGTGCATAGATGCACCTACAAGATTTGCAGAGTATTCTTAAATCCCCAAATCATCTCAGCTTTGTTACTGGTAGAGTTATATTGCAGATTATAATACCCCATAGAGAATTCTGAAAACTGAATACAGGGTTCACATGAAGAATATCTTGGACCAACTCTTACATTCAGCATTGGAAGATGTAACTGACCCTGACATAACTGGTGCTATTTAACTGCCTTAAAGCTGAAGTAATGTCTGTTTTTAAGACAGGCTGAAGCCATAACCCCAGGGGTTTTTTGATGGTAGGGGTTTTTTTTTGTGGTTTTGTTGTTTTTTTGGTGGGGTGGTTTGGTTTTTTTTTTTTTAGTGTCCTAACCCTTGCTTGGTGTAGCTTTTTATATACTGTGATTTATAGAGCACTTCTTTTAAACAAGCAAATAATTTCTTTCTATCACAGACCATAAAAGCTAAATAGCAGTTTGGGACCGGTAAAGAATAGGTACTACAGTCATGTCATTTGTAATGCTCCTTCATGCCATTTTGCACAGCAGTTAGGAGAGATCCCTGAAATTATAGGACCTTTAACTGTGTCACTATTGACTTTACATGCTAGAACTCTTCAGAAGTAGGCATTTCTTGTAATGTTTAATGAATGCTAATGCTTTGCATTGTCAAACGCTGTCTTTTGATCCTGTAGAGGCTTAGTTTTGTTTCCTCTTTCCAGATGGAAATGTCAGAAGATGGTATCAATAGAGAAGAATACCCCACTGAAATTCATGATTATCTTACAGCATTTGAAAAATCTCTTGATTCTGTAGATGAGATGCTAAAGACAATGATGTCGGTTTCCAGGAGTGAGCTTCTCCAAAAGGTAAATAACGTCCCTTTTGAAAACCTTTTTGTTATTAATACAAGAATACCTGGGAACCTGAATGGTAATAAAAGGGTCTGTTAGGCTAGCTGCTGCACAGAGAAATAATTAATATGATGCTTTATACCCTCAATATCTAGTATTTGAAATTCTTAATTTGTAAGATATCCAGATGGTCTTGCAAACAAAACAATGAAACATATGCTCTCCCAAGCTGAAAAGTGATGATCCTACCAGTGAGTCATTGAGGTAGAGAACATCCTAGCTTATTCCTGACCTTCCCTAAAGTGCATGCGGAGTCATTCACATTTTTGTCTGAGGCCTTTTCACAGCAAACTTAATGGAACTTGGTATACCCAGGAGGATGTGAAGGTAGATTGACAACAGGAAGAATTGATCTGATTCTAGAAGTCTAGACTTGTGCAGAACCTAGTGCTTGAAAAACTGAGCTGTCTCCTCCAGCTGTGTTATAAACACAAGTCTGTAAAATGGGTTAGTTTTTTTATCAGGGCATAGCGACAGCAAGGTACTGCCTGAAGACTTCATACAAGCCTCTTTATCTTTTAACATTTAAAGCCTAACATGTAATTTCTTCCTTTAGGGCAAGAAAAAGGCAGCACATGAGGGAACTTCTTTATCCTCTGAGAATTCCTAACACAAATAAATTAGAAGGAAAACAGTCTTGACAACACTGATCTTTTGACAGTATCCATGTTAGAACTAGTGAGCAGTACAATGATGTTATCAGAGTTTCTGGAAATCTTATAGGACTAAAATAATAAATTGACTTTGACAGTTGAGGGGAAAAAAACCCCAACTTCATTACCTTTATTCTTCTGTTGCTTTACAGCCTTAAGTATTCCAGCATGCGCTGGATGCAGTCTACCATGTGTAGTGTTAATGTTCATTGGTTGTTTGTAGCATACTGTATTCACATTGAACCTTCTGCAATTATAAGACTTTTTTCTTCTTTTTCTTTCTTTTTTCCTCCATCCATAGCAACAACTATTTTGAATTAAGATTCTGTGGGAAAATAGGAAATTATTTCCTGACTATGAGAACAGTAGTCTAAGAGTTGTGTGTCAGGAGATTTTTGTGCTTTTGGCTGTATGAGTGTCACAGATGGAGAGATAGGAGGGATGCACTTCACTTTTAAAAGAGAGGCAACAATGTTTATTGATATAAAACAAAGGGTGTAATGGTGTTTGATAATACACATGACAGTGATTAAGGTTCGATGGCAAAGTAATCTAGATTATTTAGTGCATAGAGAACAGAGTCAGATGAAGCTGTCAGGGAGACTCTCCCATTGAGTCTCGAGGTTCAGACTCCCTTGCCTTCTAAATTTCTCAGAGGAACCTAGGTGCTGCTGAACCCAGTCTTAGTCTCAGACTTGGTCAGTGGTTTATGTCTAAAGGATTATACATACACTATCGATCCTTTATACTTCTTAGCTAAGGTCACAATGTTTAGGGCACTTATTCCCAATTCATTTGCCCAGGATCTGTTGCAGCAAGGATTCTCTCAACCTCGAGGAGTAACCTTGAGAGGCGACTCTTTCAAGGGGAGATCTTGACATACACCCCACTGTCATTTCAGAGGAGCTCGAAGGGCTCTTGGGCTGCTCACTATTTTTGGAGTTAGATGATAGGCTAATAGTCATATTTACATACCACCCACAGGCCCCAGTGGACACTGACCAGTGCTCTGTCCAGGTGGGCACGTGAGCATAGATAGCCCTTGGCTGTTGTGTTATCTGTCTTCCTGAAATAACCATGAGGTAGATGCAGATATCACAACCATCACCAATGCTTATCAATTAATCCAGATTTATGGGGAGAAGGCAGGCAAAGGTGGGGGCAGTGGAGGAAGCATACTGGCACAATGGGACAGCAACATTTCACATCACACTGGGAAGATGACATGAGCACTTGCAGATGAGAGAATGGCGCTGTACTGCCATAGAAGTAGGCATAGATGTGGTCTTAGTGAACTTGCAGTGCAAAAATGTACTTGTCCAGTGTGTATTTTTTTATGGATACAGTCACAATTATAAAATATGCATATTACTAGAAGTTGTGGGGATCTCACTTAAAAATGTACAAATCTGGTGGTTGTTTTCGTTCTAGTTCGAGCCTCTTGAGCAAGCAAAGCTGGATTTGGTTTCGCTGTACACATTAAATTCAGTGTTCTGGGGTAAGTATGTAGTAGGAAGAAAAAGTGGCATTTATGATTACTGCTTGAACACCTTCTAGACAGCTGCAAGCATTAAATAATCATATTTCCCTGCCAAATAATTAGAAATTTGTAATTATTCTAAGAACCCAAATTACTGCCATCCATAGGATAAATGATGTTGAAACTCCAATTCAAAAATTGATACTTATAAAAACTGACTTTGTTTTATGTATGAGGATTTTTTTGTTTCTTTGTGGCAGCCTTTTCTGTCCTTTTTTCAGGATGGAAACTTTAACTGTGTGAGATTTTTTGAAGTTTCAGTATTTGATTGTAATAATTTGTCAGATACTTCATACAGTTAACTCCAGATTTTATTAATGGTTTTATGTAGATACTACAGTTTTCATGTGTGACTGATTGATTGGGTCCTCAGGCATCACAGCCTTAAGTTTAAAAGAACCAAATGCTTTTTTCTTTTTTTTTTTTTTTTTCTTTCTTGTAGTGTACTTGGCTGTTCAGGGAATCAATCCAAAGGAACATCCAGTGAAGAAAGAACTGGTAAGATTCTTACACTGCATAGAATCATAGAATGGTCTGGGTTGGAAGGGTCCCCAAGGATCACAGAGTTCCAACCCCCTGCCACAGGCAGGGCCACCAACCTCCAGGCCTGGATCTACACAAGGTTGCCCAGGGCCCCATCCAACCTGGCCTTCAACACCCCCAGGGACGGGGGCACCCACCCCCTCTCTGGGCAGCCTGTTCCAGCACCTCACCACTCTCTCTCTGAAGAACTTCCGCCTAATATCTAATTTGAATCTTTCCTCCTTTAGCTTTGCTGAAGATGCACTAAAGCATCTTACTGGCCCAGGACAGTGAACTCATGTAGAAGTAAAAAAAAGAAGAAAGTTTATATCTATGTTTTAAAACTGATATGTTGCCATAATAGCACACATATGGTACATGGTGTTATAGAACTGCTCATATGCCCTGCTGGGTTCTCTAAATTAAGTAAGTTGTATTTTTAGTTCCAAATGGTACTGTTAAAGCAAAGTTGTAGAGTCTGCTGAAACTAGAAAAGAAGATGAATGGTGTCATCTTATCTTTTCTTTTTTCCACCTTTGTTTGAGAATTGGAGTCTGAACAGAGCAGCTTTTCACTTGTATCTGTTAAATGGAAAAATGTTACATGTCTGATAATAATTTATAACTTCCAGTATGGCTTTTTTTTCCCTTCTTATAAATACTTGGAATCATGTTAATCTCTGAGGCTGCCTTTTCTTACTTTTGCATGACTCTAAAAGTATAGTGTGGTTGATTTACTAGCAAAGACGGGAAAGAGCCCCCTCCCCTTCCAAGTCCTCCATTAATTCATTTTCTCAGCAGTAAAGAATCCAGTTCAGCAACAAAGCTAAAAGCTTTTTTGGCACCAGCTGTATGTGTATTGTCCAGTAATTCTGCATTAGTGACATATTTACAACCTATAATAAATCTTTTAGGTTTGTCTTTATATTCCATTTAGATGCATGACTACAGTAGAGAAGGCCAGCTATCTCGAAAATTCTGCTGACTTTAAAAAATCAAATCATATAGCTTGAACAAAAAATAGGAATCAAAACTTGTAGCTACCCATTTTAATTCCTGTTTAAATGAAAATATTAAATCTGGGCAATTGTAAAATACATAGCTTAAGTGTAATCCTTACACAATCAGCAGAATGGAAGATAGGACTGAAAAAATGTGGAAAGCGAGCCTGCATAACAAGAATACTTCTATTTTTAATTTTGTGAGGTTTTTAGTAGTCTAGACTGTATCATATTCAAAGTGGATCAGTTAATATTTCATGAGTTTTCAGTCAGTTTCTCATTCCTCCTATATTCTGTAGTGTCTGAATATTGTGTTATTTATTTTTTAGTATTGCTAAAGTTTTATCTCTTCTGCTGTGGGTATTTCATGCTGGTATTTTACTTCACAATTGCCAGTCATTTTAACTCTGAAGAATGGGTGAGTTTTCATAGGCTAGATTCTTAGCCAGTGCTCTGTTTCAAGTATCAAGGTGAATGAATGCACATTCCTTTCTCCCAAGAGCATTGTGATGTTTGTATTCATGTGGAAAGGGAATAAAAAAGACTTTCTGTCACTATTGTTTTCGGAACCGTTCTCCATGTGTAGATACAGGGAATACATGGGGATTCAAACTGTATTAATAAAACTCACATTCAGCCCATCAGAGTTCATTTCTTTTGTCATGTTGACATTTGTCAGCTCCTCTTTCCCATGTTGATACATGTAGGCTTGCCATCTGCTCTCATTAGCCATCTCGATCGCCAAAGAAATATTAGAGTCTATCATGATTTCAGACCCTGTAAAACTCTCCTCATTAAATCTGTGTGTCTGATAAGGAAAGAGTGGCCAACTTTTTGACATGAGTTTCTTATAATGGTCACAGAAGAATTGAAAATCAGTTCTGTGGTGTAGGTCTCATAACTCTTGTTCCAGATTCCAAAAGCTGTCAGTGGCAGTGTGAGAAATGTGTGGGTTACATAATATTGACACGTATTTAGTTAGGAATATCCATAAATGTTCTGTTAATCCACATTTATCATTTGGTTATCAGGTAGAGATAGATATGTGTGAGTGTGGTGTGTATGTATGTAACTACTTGTATTGCAGTAACACCTAAAAGCCCTTGAGTTGAAGGCCATATTAGGCTAAAAATGTAGACGTGAAATCTATCAACCAAACTTTTATGTATTTTACAGAATTACTCTGGGTATCCTAACTAGTTAGTGAAGAGAAGCAGGTACTTAACAGAGGGTTGATTCCCATCTTAGATTGGTTTAGTTACCCTCCTAAAGTAATTTTCTTTATTGAGTGCAGAAGGAGATGAGGATGAGTAGGCAGGTAAACGAGATTGTTAAACTGGGAAGATGTACTTAGGTGGGGCTCAATACGAGCCATGCTTTGTTCAAGGAAAGCTCTACACACCAAATGGCTATGGTAGCTTAACATGACAAGAAAGTATCCCCTTGCTTTGTGGAATGGCAGTGGAAATGCTTTTTTGTGTTATGGTCATAAAAGGAATTTTTGGTACAGCTGGAAATTCATCAGGCTGCATGAAGTGAATTCACTGATAAGCCCCCTTGACCATTTCAGGACCTTAAACACATGATTTTTCTGTAGTTATGTGTATCTTTGATTTTATGTAAGGTGCTTTTTGGCTTTACTCTGGTGTGCTCAGGTTGGTGGGTTTTTTGGGGTGGTTTTTTTTTTTAGTCAGTATGTCAAATATCTAAATGTTATTTTGCCATTTGTTATTAGCTTTATATAGCCAAACTCCAAAATGAGTTCAGTCCTTTGTTTTTGAACTTGCTTGCAGAAGCATTTATTGTCTCAGTGTGTGTCAGATGCAGAGTTTTCAATTGCATGTTCCTCTTCCTGAAATAAACATTAGTATGGTAGGTGCCCATGATGGAAAATCTGCTAAAGCAGAAGCCTCAAGTTTGCAAAGAGCCTGGTGTGTATATATTTACATGATGCTGTTTATCTAGGTGTTACAATTATAGAAATGTAGTGTGGAGAGCTTCTACTCATTGACTTTATTTTAGCATCAATCTTGGGAGAATGGTGTGAAATACACTTCTTTTTTTTTTTCTTCCCTAGGAGAGAATAAGAACGTACATGAACAAGGTCAAAGAAATAGCAGACAAGAAAAAGGCAGCCAAGCTTGATAAAGGAGCTGCTTCTAGATTTGTAAGAAATGCACTCTGGGAGCCAAGTGATGAAAATGAACATACCTCCAAAACTCCTGCTAAAGGAAAAAAGAGAAAGAAGGACTGAAGTTTTGTTTCTCCTTCTGTAACTTAGAGAAACACAGGACTTGTGTTGAAATTTCTTTTGCATACTGCATGTATCTTGCAGAAGTGCTGTATAGCAACTTTTTATGTAACACTTTTTTAATGTCCTTAATCTCCTGAATATTAAAAAGTCCAAAACAATGCTATCCAGTCTGTGGTCTTTATGCAAGAGACATGTTTACTTTCTCATTACATCATTGTGTGAAATGCTGTATTTGTACAGTTTTGTAAGGTGTATTCACTGTGTTAAACTGTTTCATTTTCAGCTTCTGAACTTGAACATATGCCACATTCCCTTACTTGTGTTGCCTCCGATAGAACGGAGCTTCAAGAGCCAGAAGAAAAGAGCCTGAACTGCACTCTAAGCCACTGTGTCTAGTCAGTGGAAAAAGAAGATAACCCCAAAGGGAAATTTGTAGAGCCTGAGAAAAAGAGCAGGCTGGGGACAGCTATTAGGAAACAGCACATGCAGGAACTTGACTGGAATTTTGGCTGCTGTGCTCATCCCTTATTGCTAACGCTGTGAGAGAAATGTGCTTGGAGGTGGTAGGAGTATGGTCATCTTTTGCAATTTCTTAAATCTTCATCCAGGAAAGCATTACCTGGTGTAATAAACCTACTGCTTTGTCATACAAATATTCTATTTGTTTTCCTAAAAATGTGAAGCTTAGTAATTTAGTGGAGGTAGTGTGTTAGTTTCCTCAGAAGAACCTTGCTAGTTCCTTTTTCAATACACTGCAAAGCAAAAACTCAACTGTCAGCCCCAAACCTACCTACCTGTGAAAGAAAGATAAATGTTTTGTTGACCAAAATGCAGTTTGGGTAGCAGCTTACAGAGCTGGTTGGGAAATAGTGTTAATGTGAAAGACTGGTAAGAGCAAATGAATCTGGTTGTATGTTTAGTACTGCAAGCTGAATAATGGCTATAGCATGTCTTACACTAAATGCCAAAATGAAGGTTCTCATCTTTGGCTGTCTAAAAATGTGAAAGTAAAAGTTCAACACATTGAAAAGTTTATTAAACTCAAATAACTGATGCATGTCTTTAGGAATGCTTTCAGTGATTGGTGTGAAAATAGATGTTTTTGTTTATCATAAACTCTTTGAATAAGCAATTCCTCCAATCCAGCTAATGAGACTGTGCTTGTATGTATGTTCATAGTTAGATTTGAGGCAGCAAAGTTAGCTATGGGAGTGCTTATGTGAGTATGCATGTCAAAGGCCCACGAACATTTGCCAGCTGAGAGCTAAAACATGAATGTTTTATTTCTACAGGTTAATGCCATGGTCATGGCAAAAGAGCTAGTTGACTCGGGAATCTTTTTTGTGTGATTAAGGTTAAAAATGCAAAAGACCCAAAGTGTGTTGTTGGCCAAAGACAGCAGTACTTGGGTAAAACAGTTCTCTTGGTGTGCTCGTTAGGTTTGGACCGAGTTTGTTTGGACCTGTCTTGTAGTCCTTTCAACCTGATACTGCAAATGGCAGTGGGAGACTAATACAGACAAACTTCTGGACTTTGTGTGGATGTAGACATGTGCACGTTCAAAATGCTAACCTCAAAACCATCAATTTGAAAAAAGGAAAAAAAAAAGTTCAGGTCATGAACTAATCAGAAAGACCATAGGATAGAAGTGTTCTGAAGTGGCATGAACCAGAGTACTTTAATGTAGAGGTTTTCTGGGACTAACACACTTCAAGAGGCATTGTCTCGAGGAAATGAGTAGCTCGACATGTATTTACCCACAGTGCTGTTAATTAAAAGGGTATTGAAGTACATTTCCATTACATGATTTTCCTCTTAAGCTTCAGTGTTATCTTTTGTTTTAAAAGGATAATTTCTGAAAAGGATCATAATTCAATGTCCAGTAGAGTACACAGGTTTCACTGGTAAATGTTTAAACAAGAATAATGCAAGGCTATTAGCTAAGACTTACTAAGGTAGAGGTCCGTCTGGTGTAATTAATTATATACAGGTACTTGGCATTATGTGATAGAGCTGTTTTAATAGATGTAACAAAGGCAACTTTGTGAATTATTTTTGTTAAGGCTTGTATCATTCAGTATGGTTGGTAACAGCCTGGATTTGTGGCTTTTCTAACTCAAAGAAAACAATGCAGACAAATGACCCACAAAGGAAGAAGCTTGACCGCGTGCTTGTAACCACCAGTCCTACTAGAAAGATGCTTGAAATACAAAATCATGAATGCTAAGTGGTTTTTATGTCACTGAAGTATTCTTGGAACATCTAGACTTCAGGATAGGTATTAACTGAGGTCTCAGATGTGAACTGACTTGACCAAACATTGAATAAAAATCAGCAACCTTCCTGCCTCAAAATAGGAGGCTGGGTAGAACAACATTTATTGCAGTTGTTGTGTGTGGAAGTCTGTATGCACCATAGTTGTAGAATGGTTCTACAGGGGCTGAAAGGGAAGGGAAGCACCTGGGAAACTTCTGTTGCCATTTGTGCTGAGTATGTTACAGAAATACCAATTCTGCATTAAGTAATGTCGGTGTAATGCAAAGAGGTGCTATTATAATAGTAAGTTATCAGTACCCATGAATTAAAATATTAATGAACTTAAGATACTGAAAGAGAAGGCTAAGGTGTGTGTGACACCTCCCTGCTTTATGTTTATTTTACTCTAAGAATATTATGAGCTAATTAATATTAGTTAGACATACCAGCTAAGAGAAGCACTGGCGAAATTGCTGTTTCTGCAAACATTTTAACTAACACAATGTGAAAATTATGTAAAACTCTGTAACTTGTGGTAGAAATACATGTAGTTAGACTGACTAGAGGCTAATCCATGTTACCATCATTGGAAGGTATGTTTACAGTTCTAAGTTAAAAATGAAAAGAGTGTTTGTTATGTTAAAGGTTGTGTTTTTATATATGCATTTGATGTGTGTTCTTGAAACTTTTCTTGCTTTCTAGTCTTTGCACTGGGAAAGTGATGAGGTTGGCAAGAGCATGTAAAATTAGCAGATATGCCTAGAACTTGGTATGAGGTTCATAGGGAATTTTCCAAGCTTACAAAAGCTTACAAAAACCCCTCAAGCTTAAGAAGAAAAATGAAAACACAACTCACAATTTCAAGCCCTGATAGTGTGAGTGTTAAGTAACTACATTAAAGTGGCAAATGGCACTTGAGGGCATCTGGGAAACTGTGTGCTTGGAAATATTTGGAGGTCATTGGATAGTAGGGGCTTTATAGACACTCATTGACTTTAAAGTCAGTGGGAGACTTTCCATTTGGTCAAGGACTTAGGTCCTTAAATTAGCATGTCTTCATTGTGCTGCTACAGTTAGATGGGAAAAGTAAATTTTGGTTTCCAAATCAATAGCTCATGACTTTGTAGATGTGTGGCCCACATTCAAGTGTTCAGTCAGTGAATTAATCTTTTTCTTAGATGCACCTTTTAATGTCTAATGGAAGATTTCCTTCCCACACACCCTTATGCTTCTCAAATACTGTGGGGAGAAAGCTCTCATGTTATTAACTGTCCCGGGTATGTAAAGAGATTGTTACCACAGCAAAATGGGCATCTTTGTCCTGAGGAACAGGGCAAGGCAGTGTCAAGTTTCTGCACATCTTCCACTAGAAAACCTCTCTGTCAGAGTTTACTGTGGCTGCTAACAAAGGGGGAATCTTACTTGAACTTAATTTTCCACCCTTATAAATGCTAGCCGTTAGTTGGGAATTCAACACACCATTGTTGGGGTTTTTTGTCTTTCAGTATTTTTATTACTGGAGAACTGCATCCTCAAGAGAGGATGTTTTATTAAATCATCCTGTATTTTCCTGGCCTTGGAAATCAATACTAGCATAAAGTTTTGTCAGAAAGTATTAATCTTGCAGTTTCATTGAAAAACTCCTCAAAACATAGTTATCTGTAATGATAAGAGTTAAGCAAACTCAGTTCTCTCAGTAATTTTCTTGGTTTTAAGAGGGTAGACTGAAAGTTGCCTTTTAACTGTGGGGCTGGTACCATTACAAATGCAAAGGGAAATCCTGGCTTCTGTAGTAAATGACATACTTTGCCCAGGGATTGATGAAGGCCTGGTTCTGCAGCCCCAGAAGAGACCTTGGTAACCTGCATTAAAGCTTCTGTCATGAACAACAAAGTCCAATCTAACCGTAAACAGAGGTATATTGGTGTAGGTGGCATTCTGTGGCATAGGGTCCCTTCTGGTAAGGTCTCACTGAACTTTTGACTCAATGAAGATTGTCTTCTTCTGAAAGCATCTGTGTAAATCCCTTATATCTAGGAAAAAACCTTTCCTCTGTAACATCGCTACAAGCTGGGACACGTGCCAAATTACCCATAAAAAAAGGTAAAACATCTTGATCAGAATGTAATTTATTTCTTCTATCAGATATGGCTGGCTAGTAATGTATAGCTGCTTTAGAGTCTTAAAGTGTAAGGCAACAATAGCAAACCTTCTGATGCAAATCAGAAGTTGGAAAAAACCTTCAGTTTTTAAACAGTGATGCAAATCAGAATATAACTGGAGAAATGATCATGAGGTTTTGCGGTGATGTTCTGCTTCTCCAAAAGAGTAGGTCTGGCAGACTTCAAGCCAAAGAAACTTTCCAACTTAGCCAATGTAATAGAAACTGGTTTCATCCCAAATGTGACAGGTTATTCCTCTGTCCTAAACTGAGGTGTAAAAATGGCAAAACAGGGTGTTAGTTTAAAAGGTAACTTATGTTTCTTAGAAGTTTACTTGTCAGTGCTTAAAAGAAAATGTTAGGCTACAGCGATTTAGAGAAAATGACGCAGAAAGGAAATAATCCAATTTGTCACTTTAGAATCATGTGACATATTAGGGGGAAAAGGCATTGAAGTTCCATAGTAGGATGTTGTATTTTTTCATTTTGCTAATTTGCTCTGAATTGTGTTTCTTGCAGAGAGTTCCAGAAAGTCCACGTGAATGCGTTTGTTTTACAGATCACTGTAAGCATCCTTAGCAGTAGTGGTAGTTTGATTAATATTTTTTTTCTTCTTCAATTTCTGCTTTCCAATATGGTGCACTTGTAATATTTTACTGATAGAACTAACAGTTTGCCTTTTTGCTGACTTTTAACCTTCCCCTGTAGGAGAAGATTACAGAGCTATGGAATACTTAGTCCTGGTGATCTAAGAAGCAGACCTTGACCTGCTCAGTTTTCATCAGCAGTACCAAAGGGAAAAGAGCAAATGCTTGTTTTTACTACTAAGCTGAGTGAATACGGCGTGGAAATCTTGTAATGGCAAGGTATCAATTTTGTAAAGTGATATATTTCAGAGGGGATACTAAATTTGACTGAATAAAAAGCTTTATAAATGGAACATTTAAGAGGCTATCTTTTACTTTTCAGTGTAGGGTTGCCTTGACATGCATCATTTCAATTTGGCAGCCCCAGCAAATGGATGGAAGCAATTCAGTATGATAATTCAGTCTTGCCAAAAGGCGGCTTCTCAGTCTAGTGTGGACACATTCCATGGACAAATTTAAAGCCTATATTAAGTGATAGAAAATGGATCTAATTCAACACTATGTTGTTCCAGCTTTACATAAAGGCAACCTTGATGTCAAACCTTCCTGGATGAGATATCCAAAGAATACATTAACAACAAAATAATTGTCAAGCTAAGGATCACCTCAAATTCACGGTGATACTTCTTGCCCAGCAGTGAGCCAGAGTAGGCAGAAAAGAAACAAAACTCAGCTGTGCTTGCAAATAAACTCTTAAAGTTGTAATTCTTAACTGCTGTTTACAAGCAGAGTCTGTTAAAGTAAATGAGCAGCTGCTGAGTTATGCAAGGGAAAAAGTTGTCTGAAAAAGCAGTAGTCTGATACTTTTATTCCATATGAATGCTAACTCTCATGAATATGTTGTAGCCTTTGTTTCCTAGACTGTTTAAATTCTTACTTTGGCACTTGAGTGTTTTTTGGCCTCGTGGGAACAAATTAGTTATTGTTTAAAGCCACAAAGTTACTGTCCCCATTATTAAAAGGTGAGAAGAAGAAATGCCTGGTAACAAATGCTGTCAAGTTAGAGACCATAAACAATCATTTTCATTTGTTACCCTGGGCTGACAAACCTACTCCCCAAATCACACACAAGCCAAAACATGTTTTCTCCTGCAAAGTTTCCACAGAGAGTGTTTCCTCAAGGCAATTCATCTCATGAGGTGCTATCTGTGTACACATTACGCATCCACCTGCATGTTATCTCTCTCCTGAATGGCTGTAAGTTCTCTCCCTGGGTAACAGAATACAAAGTGCTTATTAGTGAAATGCTATTGTTGGAGACTGTATAACATCACAAGCTTAACTCACTATTGCTTTAAGTCAGTTTAGCTCCTGATTTGGTTAGGGCCACAGCAGCAAAAATACAGCACAAAAGAACTGACAATTTGGCTTTATGTAGGTGTGAAGGTCTTTATGTAACAAAACCAGCACTAAAAATGTAGCTGATTCTAAGTTACTGACTTCAGTGAAATTTACTTGTCTCTAAGTTGAAGTCTACTTCCTCCCTGCTTTGACAGTGTTAAACTTTGTTTACCTTTTTATTATATACAGGGCTTACCATTGAAACTTCCACACATTGTCTCACTCAGCTTCTTATGGTAATATTCTGTTCCCAGATGTTTATAATTTTGCCAGCTTTTAACTACTTGTATTGGACTTTGTCATGTTTGGTCTCTGTTGTGGCAGAAATTCCTCCCTTCCCCACAAGGCTGAGCAGTTGTTCGAGAACGTGGTTTGTAAAGTATAGGCCACATTGGCAATGTTAGCTAACCAACCCTGCTCTCCACAGGCTGTAACTCTCCTTCATCAATGTAAAGATTTGAAATGCATTGTTAGGGGACTGAAAAGAAAAAATTATCCCTGTGAAAATCTATCCAGATTAGGACTCCAGAGACGCTGCAGAGAACTGCATAGTAAATACTGGCCCTTAACTTGCTTGTGTTCCAGTTTACCCTTTCATGGTCATCAGCATTACTGAGCTCCCAGCACAGTTTTGAAGCCACAATTAGCTAAGGGAGGAACATGGACTCTGCAATTAAAGTTCAATTTATCTCAGATAATGACAGGGCTTTGTAATTGCAGATCTAGTGAAACTTTGCAACTTATAACAACGTCGTTTTAATGGAGCTTTACATGGATTTCAGATTAAAAAAAAAAAAAAAAAAGACAAAGGATCCTCTCCTATTTCTCTGATTAATTTACATTGCAATCACGCTGGAATTCAACTTCATACCAGTTTAACTGGAATAAATTCACCTGTCACCTTTATGAGAGGTAACTCCAACATAAATGTACCTCCCTTCACTGTGTAAGTATGCTGAATGGATTAGAAATATTAAAGTTAAATGTTTGTTTGTCTCAACTCAAACCACAATGAAAAGAAGGGTTACTGTTGTTATAGTGGGTTTTGGTTGGTTTTTTTTGGGTTTGTGGTTTTTTTTTTTTTGAGGGGTGTGTGCTTATTTTTAAGCTGTGGACCTGTTCCAGATAAGAAAATGAAATTTGGCTCTCTTTAATAGGTGTTTTCAGGATATTTAGAATGAAGTATCCTATCAACTCAGATCATTAGACTAAGAATTTGATCTCATCCCCTATATATAGAATTACACAGTAGAATTTCAGCAGGAGTAATTTCTGGGGATAAGTTAATATTTCTAGATGTGCCTTTTTTTTTTTCTTCCTGAAACCAGGGCAAACTTCCCAGATTGAGACTTGCCCCACTAAAGACAAAATGAAAAAAAGAAGAAAATAAGCTTGGAAAACCCTTTTTTTCTTTTGGTCTTCAGACACCTAGGTGAGGTTGTACCATCAGAAAAATTAAGGGCCAGATTTTGCCGTGGATTTGCTTGCACAGGTTTTCAGAAGGCAAAGAAGCCAGGTTCTGATGTTAGCTACAGTGACTTTTGACTTGCAGAGACTTTCCTGACCCCATCGCACTTCCATTCCCGTAGCAAAAAGCCAAGATACAATTGAGCCGAGCCTTCAGTTAATGCACAGTGGTAAGATCATCTGTGTCCAAGAAGAACTTGAGGTTCTAAATCATTTAAAACAAAGCCTGTATTGGGTAGCCTTCTGGTCTCAGTGGCCATTACCTCAGCTGGCAAAGATTAGTAATGATTTACTCTATCCAAGCATCTGAGCCAAAGTCCCACCAACAACAGGAAGAAAAAAAAACCACCACCACAAGCTGATTTTCAGCTGGTGTTAACTGGAGTGGCTGCCAGTGTGTGTGTTAACAACATGGGGGCCACAGATGTGCTAAGATATCTGAATATTTCTTTGACGTAACTGAAGAACACATCTTAAAGCTTAGGTTTTAAAAAGCATCTGGAAAATGCACCAGCCAACCATGATCTTAGAAGTTTGTTGTTTTTTCCCTACTTAGTACATCTGATACTTTCTTATTTCAGTAGGCTAGCTTACTTGTGTAAATTTGAGGGGCAAGCATTTTTCAGTTTGATCACATCACAACAGAGAAGAAAGGTAAATTCTCATGTGTAATTACCTTTGTGCTTAAAAGCCATTTTGTCTCTTCTTCAACCTTTCAGCTGCTTTTCCTGTGTCCACCTTCAACAGAATTCAACCGGATGGCCCTCTTTCTGCTCTGAAATTAGATTGAATGAAAGAAATACTGCCTGAAGAATTCTTCAGGGCTTGTCACAGGTTTGTGCTCCTTGAGCACATCTGTGTGATATTACTTAAATGACAGTAATTGCTACAAAACCAAGTTCTATTAAAACAGGGAGAACATCTTATAGTAGATTGAATTAGTTTAAATTAAAAGGGAAGGTAAACAGCATATATATCTCTTGAAAACAATACATACCGTTGGATTCCTTTGCAGCATCTACACTGGAGTTTCTCTCAGCATTCTCCAGAGTCCCCTGCACCTCTCCAGAGTAGTTAGCACTCCTGCCCCCAAACCAAGTATCCATCCATCCATACATACATACATACATCAATCCCACAATAAAATAGGTGTATGTTCCTTTGACTGCTTGATACATATCATGAAGAAGTGGTTGACTCATCGAAGTTGTAATACTATAGCTATCTTGCATGGAATATAATCACTGGTGGTGTCTGCTTTAGCATGGGTTACCTTGTTTAAATAGGTGCATCGTGGATGGTTTAAGTAAGCACAGCAACCCAGTTAAATAGTTTACCAAAATACTTATTTACCTTTAAAAAAAAAAAAAAATCCTTTTTTAAATTGAGTGTAACAAAGCTCATCCCCTGATAGGACTGTTAGTTGTTGCAGTCACCTCTATAGATCCATTTTCCTTTATCTGGCAGAAACCTATCCAGAGACCATGGCCACGACCTAACCTCTATCCCTTCCTCCCTAGCAGAGCCCTTCATTGAGACAAACACAGATCCCTTACTAATCCCAAAGACATATAAAGCTCATCCTGAATTTGGTGGGGGTTGGGTGTGTATGGTTTTTTCCCCTCTCTGTTCTCATCCTTCCGTCCTGCCCAAGGTAGGTGCGCCATTTTGTGGTCAGTCACAGCCCAGCCGCAGGTCTAAAATGGCAGTGGTGCCTGGCAGGCCTCTCCTCATGTAAGCAGGTCTGTCAGATGCTGGGTTAGCCTCCTGGTGTGTTTTGACCTGTCCTTTGGTCCATCTACAGGAAAAAAAAAAAAAGTAGGATTTACTCTTCCTTGCACTTCTGGTATCTGTAAGGCATGCATAGTTGTGTCAGGTAGTGGAGCACCCCTGTAAGGTGGCAAAGTAGGGGTATGTTACTGAGGAAATTAATTTAATGCTTAGGGAACCCTTTCTTTACAATGTCTATTAGAAGTGCTGTGTGGTGATATTGCACATTTGTTAATTTCCCCGCTGTTCTTTTTATGTTTTCTCCAGTGTATGCCAAGAATGGGAGTGCTGTGGCAGGCTGCTCAGGGTAGCTTTACTGAGGACTTCCCTGTGGCTAATATGGCGGTAGCTGTCACCTCCCTCTCCCCACAGGCAGCCTCGGAGGAGGCAGAGGCTGAAGGGGAAAAACTGGGAGCGCAAAGCAGGAAAGAAAATTTAGACGATGCCTTTGACACATGGTTTTAGGCTCCAGGCTTTTCCGGCAGATTTTAGCCTTGCTGCACGTTTTCCACTTGGTGGCAGCAAAGGAGCATCAAACAGGCTGGAGGCATTAACGAGAACTTTTTTTAAAGCCTAGGAATTCTGCTCCTGAGGATTGGGGACCAAAAAAAGCCCACAAAACAAAAACGGACCTGAAAAAGAACTCAAGCTTTAAAAGTTTTAAAAAAACCACCCCGGTAATACTGTATTTCTAAGATAAATGAAACTACTGCTCCACCCATCAGGTAGTCATAGCTAAAAATGCTGCTTTTCTAATCTTATTTCTTTTTAACAAGCCTGTGTAGTATGCTCCACTATGTCTTTTAACTTTGGCAGGTTTTAGCACATTTTTATGAGCAGCCAGTTAAATTTCCATATGCTCTTCTTAGTTTCTGTCTGACTTTTTGGAGCGGATTTTAAAATTGTGTGTATGGGTGTGTATATGTATACACATAAAGTAATGTAATCTCTGCATGATTGGAAAGTAATACATTGATTTCTAAATTCAGCTGTGTTTATAGGCCTGTTTCTGCTCTCACACCTGTTTTACACTCATGGAAAGCTGTTAATACTGATGGGTTTGTTTCTACTTTACAATGGTGAAAAGCAAGAAGCACATCAGGACTTTTATTCTTCTGCTTGGGATCCTGGTAGATTGCAAATATTAAGTGGAAAAGGGCAGCATTTCTCAACTGCAGGCCGGAGGACAGGACCCCAGCTGGTGAAAAGAGCCACGCTCGGTGGGCTCTAAAGGCTTTACACTTCTTTAAGAATGAAGTGATGCAGATTTACCAGAAAGGGCTAAGCAGGTGTTGACTTGTCTTCCCTGCTTACTGCCTATCAGTCCTAGCTGGCATGATGTGTCATGCTAGGTGTGTTATTTGAGGTGAGCACATCTGTGCAGTACACCATTCAGATTAGTATCCCTTCCAGTGGGAAGGAAAAGAAAGTCAAGGGCTGCAGTCTTGGCTAACAAAAATGGATACTCTTCTATTAATGCTGGGTTGTAGCCCCAGATACCATTTTTCAATTTTGCCTTTTATGTAATTTTTTTTAAATTTATCTGGGAAGCTTTTAGAGGCCAGGTCTGATTTTCACAGTGTTTGTTCACTGCTTAGCATCCAGTCACCAATGATTTTCATGCCTGCACTTAAACTAGCAAATGAGCACATCACAGGTCCAAGAAACTTGTATGTTAAATCTTGACTCTTGTTTTCACTTATACCACTGTAAATTGTGGATAGCCTGACTGATTCCTGTGGATTTACACCGTTAAGATAATAAGGCGCTAGTTACGACTTATTTGAAGGGCTTCCTTAGGCCTGAAGTTTGATTCTGACTTGAAATAAATCAGGGCTTGCCTCTAATGAAATCACCAGTAATATGCAGTTGTGAAATCCCAGTGCGGGCGATAGACCTTGTATTCTGTTTTACATTCCTTGAGCAAAGCTTCTGGTGATTCACCTCTCCTGCCCCAGTTTCCCCACTGAATTTAGGAAGAATGCAAAGTCAAGTCCTTTAGCATCAGTCACAGCCCATTGACACAAGCCCATTGACACATGTAGTTACTTGCATATTGGTCATTCCTTTTTTCTCTCCAGAATTTCAGCAGTATGAGTCTCTTTGAAGATTCTGCTCCTGAGTCAACCTGTTGGTATAACATTACACTGGCTGAGTCCCAAGATGAATTCCCTATTTGTATCACAGAGTGCGAATGCAAAATACTTAGCTCCCAGAAGAAACCCAGTAGAGAATGAATACATGCTGCCAAAACCTTTAGCTCTTTATTATTTTTTTAGAGGGAAAAGAGATTGTTATGCCTATCCATTCAGAAAAAGTGATTTTTATTCTTTCTACTCTTCCCTTTTCTTCATAAACAATGGGTCTATAGCTGTGCTGCCTCCTGTAACACTCCTGAGTAACACTGAGAGAGCATCACTGTAACAATTAAAATGGATTATAGGACAGGGACATCAAGTCCTCCTCTAGACTGTGATATTGTCTAGTCCGATTTAAAAAACCCTGTCAACTTCCTTAACTGGTTAGGTTGTTTAGCGCAAAGAATGTTGATCCACAGTTATATTCTTGTATTTAAGCTGTTGGTTTAATAATATCTTTCATATTTCAAGTCAACATGTGCCCATGAACAACTTAAAAGCCATTTGTTTTTGTGTCAAAGTACTGCGTTAGCTTAAGTAGAATCTCTGCTTCTGTGGTCTCATTTTGATTGATTACAATCTCTTTTAATCTTGGGCTTGCTTTGTGATGGAGGGTCTGGGATTAACACTGGCAGAAACTGGTCTTTAGGTGCTGAAAATACCATACTAACGTTCCTTTTATCTCAAGACCCAAGCAAAGTTTCCAGTGACTTTGGCTTAGGTTTTGCCATTGTAAATTTCAAAATCCCTCCATCTCCTGGATCTGGAGGTGAGTCTCTGTCTTGGCTGAGGAACTTAATTTACCTTTCTATTTTCTAGTGGGTGCTAATGTCATCTAGTGAAAGAAGTCATTGGACTTTTCAAGCACAGCAGAAAGGCCCAAAACTTCAGTAAACACTGGATTGGGCCCATCATCACGAGTGATTGGAAGAAAGGGGAAATTAAAGAGCAAAACTTTTGAATGAGGCACTTAGCCAAAGGGGAACAGCAGTTTGCCATCTCGTGAATGTTATAAAGTAAGACTTTGCCATGTTATCTACAGGTGCAGAGGTCTAACTCTCCTAAGCTCTCCAAACCCTCCTGAAATAGCAAGCAACCCTCCTGGGCTTGGATTCCAGCCAGTGGCAAAGAAAATAGAATTGGGGGAAGAAAAAAATTAACTCCTTTCACCCCATTTCCCAGAAAGGGCAGTTAAGCTCAATTCTGTCCTGTGAGGAGAAGTCCCTCCAGCCCTGTGGTGCTCCAGGAATATCCAGCCAGCAGAGCATCTTGCCACTGTAGAACAAGTTGGGTTTTTTTCCACAGTCCTTGTGAGGCCATTGTTACTATTGTTGTATACTATAGCCATGTTCCACACATGGAAACTTTAAAAAAAATTATTAAATTAAGAAAAGATTGGCAGCAACAGTTGAAGTGATATCATTCTGACTGTAAGCTTATTATGCCTTGATGATGGATGAGTCAAGGAAACAGACATTTTTCATGACAGCACCAGGTTAACTTGCTGGTTGCAACTAAATACAATTTTCTGGCTGTCTCCAGGCCTTTAAGGTGGAAGGACCTTTAAGTTTGAAGCCTGTAAGTTCTGCTTATATCACTGCTGGCTGAAGGCACAGTATATTGAATCATGCCAGTTACAGATGTGGACCTTCATGTATGGGGCCATGTTGCAGATAGAACTATCGTGAAAGGCAAGGTTATATTTTTCAGCTGTATTTTACTGAAGTTTTAGTTGAAAAGATAAAGGAATTTCAACTTAAAAACAGTGCCATGAGAGGCCAGGAACTTCTGGTGTAGAGGGCAGGTTGTCTCCCTACACGTGTCTGTCCTGTCTATGTAATGGGACCCATACAGTTGTCTGAGTTGAGGATGAGGGGGAATGGGTTTAGATGATGCCCCACAGGAGGGAAAGGGAAAGTATGGGTTGTGTCAGAGGTGGTGTTTTTGCTGTGGTAACCTTACTTACACTATGATTTTAGGGGAACGCTTTTGAACTTTGGTTTTAAGGATAGATGTCAAGCAAGATAACCCAGGTTTGGTGCTGTTCTTGTTAGTGTAGCCAAGGCAAGGCTTTTACTTGAAATACGTCTCATTCACACACTGTTTCTTAACATCTATGTAGCCTTTGTATGTTACAGTCTTCTCCCCTTCCTTATGTACAAGTTTAAAGCACTTTCTTTTTGAGGGAATGAGGAATGTTTGGCCTTGCTTCAGCTTCGTTCCAAGAGTGTCAGAACATCCATCAGAAAAAGATGAGGGAAGGTAATGTTTACGTGTGGCTAGACCATCTAGAGTCGTCTTCCAGCTGCTATTGCTTCTCCTTGTGCTGTGTTTCATGCCTATCCTGGCCTCTTCTTCTGCCTGTAGACACTGATTCATTGTCTGAGGGTATATCCTCTCACCAGGAGTCACCAGACCATCAGAGTACTTCTTTGTAAAACTGAAAGCTTTAAAGAAGTCCTCTGTGGCCCTTCTGGCTCTTTTGGTTCCACTTTGACATTTTGGTTTCACTCTTCAGATGCACCTTACTGTGTTGGACTCCTGGTTCTGATTTTAACAAAGGGAGTAACAAATTTCCTTTTCTGTTGGCTTTGATTGATATAAGTGTGAGCATAGAAAACAATTTGCTTACATAAATGTCATTTTAAGGCTCTTGAGGTTTTTTTCCATGCCTTTTTGAGTGTAGAACTTTGTAACCTACTTACAAATAATTGATCGTCATAATAGCCTGTCCTTCTTTTCCTTAGAGGTTTGCTTTCTGCACTGATGCAGATGGAGATAGATGTCACCAGAGCAGTGTCTTGAAACAGGACATTGTGTTACACTAGATTTGAAAGAGGGTAGTGTTTATTTTCTATGTAAATAACAGAATAACTGTCTTAAGTTTTAATTTAATTGGCTTCTTACTGGATAGGGGTGCTGGGTCAAGCCATTCCAATCCATATGTCATTTTCTCTATATGTCACAGGAGAAAACACTGTACTTGTGGTTGGGCTGGAAGATTTACATTTTTAATATATGTTGTTTCTCTCTTTCCGTGCTTCCCTTTGTTCTTATTAACAAACACAAACCCATGATCCTAACAAGATAAGGTAAATCTGGTTGATGTTTTCTGGGGATGGGGACAAAGGGCAGCAATCCTGTTTTTAAGTAGTCCCTAGAGATGAGGTGTAGAGGTTTATCCAGAGTTCCTCAATGACACCCTGTCACGGCAGGACCCCACTGTAGAGCAAGTAGTCAGTTTCACTGAGGCTGGATTTCAGACAAAGAATCTCTGGACTTCTCCAGATGCTCCTCCAGATTCATCCAGTTGCTCTTTCTCTGTAAGGACTGACCATATTCAAAGTGCCCCTTTCAGAGATCACTGCCCAAAGATCACAATTGTGTTGTAATACTAATAAGGACTGAACCAAAGCAAGTAAAGAATTAGGCAAGCAATACAAAGGAGTGGAATGCATAACCGCTCCTTTTCCTCAGTATTTACCCTGGAGCGTTCCCCTCAGAGCTCATCCTAAAATGTCAGCTCTGTTTACTTCTTGAGTAAATGTCTGGTGTCACTTTAATAAATCAGATGAACTCTGCTCAGAGAGATATGAAGCCTGTCACTTGATCATTAAGATTATTTACTATGGGGTGTGTAGTTGAAACACAATAGTAATACAGATGCACACAAACTTAAACTCCTGAACAGGAAAAATTAATGGATGAAGCCTGCTGTTGTATGTTGTAAGGTAAAAGGATGTTGACATAAATCAATCAATTCCTAGTTTAGGTCATTGTGATGGTGTTTGATTCAGAACCTTCTGAGTTGATCCAAAGTAGTACAGCTTGGTTTAAGTAGATTGGCACTAGATAGAGCTAAGTATTATGGGCCATCTATACTTGACAGGCTTCTTTTAGATACTTTTTCCTGTACTAAACACTAAGAAAGATAACTTGCAGCTCACAGAGCAGCACAGGCAGTATGAACCTTGGGTGTAGGCATGTCTACATTAGCAAAGCTGTGCTTTTACCCATGGAATTTGTTTTCCTTAGAGAATAGCAACATGACATTGCCACATTATCTCTTGAATTTCTTCATTTCTCTTCATGGTGCTTTATGTTATGTTGCATTCATTTGCATCTTCACAATTAAAATGCTCCTAATAGAGATATGTCCCCACTTGGCTCCAGAAGTTGTAGTTAGGCAGTATGAAAATTTTGTTTCTATGCTTCTTGCTCACAAGCTGCAAATAGTTTTTCAGTACACTTATAAATGTTGCCAGTGTGATTCCTTGAGAAGCCAACAAACACCAACAGAGATCTGGCAGTTCTGGGACTTTGCAGTTCATGCTGCTTAATCCTGATTGAATTCTTCTGTGGCTGAGTAAGGCTCAGAGCAAGTGGAAGGTTCTGACATCTGAATGTGTAATGAGATGGCATAGAGGGCCAGCCCTGATTCTGAGTCAGGATCTCCAGGGGTTTTCTGACAGTGATCTATATAAGCTGTGATCTGATGTGCACCCCAATATTGTTCAGAGGGGACAGTTTAACTGTGAAGGATTGTGATGTTCCTGATGACTTCTTCAGGTTAAGCTTGAGTGGAGATTGATGGACTAGCGTGTACACATAAAGAGACAGACGCCTGGCTCCTGCTCCAGGCAGCCTCTGCTTCTG
Organism: Hypotaenidia okinawae; assembly: GCA_027925045.1. NCBI lineage: Eukaryota > Metazoa > Chordata > Aves > Gruiformes > Rallidae > Hypotaenidia > Hypotaenidia okinawae. The sequence goes on along the minus strand of BSDF01000003.1, from coordinate 15,087,964 downwards.
TCCAGGCAGAAGAGGGACCTGCCTTTTTATAACCAGCCTTTCTCTCCCCACACCAGAAATGCCATAGAATTCTCAACCTGTCATCTTCAGGTCCTGTGAAACAGCCTGGAGAAGTAACCACAGAGCTGTGGGGAATGCAGCCTTGCTCCCTAGATTTTTGTGAGGCCACTTGTGTGCAATTAATGCCCTCAGGAGCCAAATTACTCTATGGATCTCTTGCCTGCAGAACCTTGCACACTTGTGGGATCCAGTTGCAGGCCTTAGTCTAAGCTGTATTAAGTTTCACATGGAAGCCTTGTTGTTCAGAGTCTTGAGCCCTGGTGTAGCAAAGCTGTTAAAAATGTGCTTAGCTTTATACATGTGAGTAATCCCCACCTCCCTTTCCACAGGAGTGAAGTGCTATTACTCAGAGCAACAGAAGTCACAGTGAGCAAAACACTGACGCGTTGTTTCGTAAGCCCTGCCCTATTACCTGTGAGACAGCTGTCCTCATGCATCTGTAATATGTACCATTTGTATAAGAGTTGGCTGTTGTAACTAAGCTAAGGCAGGTTGGGGAGAAAAATCCTTCTGCTTGGAAAGAAGGCAGTTGAAATGTTATCCTATGTTTTTCTGTTGACATTTTTCATGTTTGTAACACCTCAGAGTTTAATTTGTTGATCCCATGAAGTCATCAAGGGAATGACATAAAATACCTGGAAAGATTGTTTGACAGGAGAGCAGGTTGTATGAAACGTACTGGACCACTCTGCTACTCTCTTGAACCAGTAAAAAAAAAGGGGGAGGTGGGGAAGTGACACAAAGAGCAGTGGGAAATTCCATTCTAAATTTGTGTGGCCCAGGATCTCTAATGATAGGCTTTTATCCCATTACATCTAATTGACACAGAACTTTATCATTAACAAATTGAGAAGTATTTACTCCTTGAAATATTTGGGACATTATAATGACTTTCTTTTCATGATAGGCCGTTGAAAGGACTATTATGGCCTGACTCACATGTTACCTGGGAAAACGATCCAGCAGTCTTCAAAGTTAATGAAATGTCATTTGTCATAGGCTTTGCAGGTGTGGCTCTGTTTCTACGTTATAATACATGATGGAAGTAAGTGGCTGGATTGCAGGCCTGTTGCCAAGCATAATGCACATTCTGTGAGTGTCACTGGTGCAGCATTGCATAAATCTTACTAATAGCGAGAAGTCTTGAAATGCATGATCTTTCTCTTCTAAGGTCAAGCAAGGCTGCTCCACAGCTTAATTTTAGCTTTGCTATCTCCATAGTCAAAATGGTAATATTCAATATTTTCTTTTCAGTGTCATCTTTTAAAGAGTTAATTTTGAAGGGCTTGATTTTAAAAAATATTATTGTTTGGTGTTCCACCCATACCTCCACCCCTCCAGGGATGGAGTGAACTGGCTCTGGGAAAGGGTTTCTTAAGTAAGAAATTTTGTAGTTAATTCCTAGGCGCAGCACCATGTCAGAGCAGAAGAAGTGGCATTTATTCTGCCTGCATGACTGGGGAAAGGAAAAATTTCCAGATGGCCAACAGTAGCTGTACCAGGACTTTTGCTGGGATACTGCAAATGCTGAGATACAAAAGCTGCTGAAGTAACTTGCATACAGGAATGAGCTGTTTGCCAGGGCTCTAATTGCAACAAACAGTGGTATGTTCCTTTTGGGGGCCAGATGTTTAGTTGGTCTAAATCACTGACTGTAAATATCAGAGAGATGAAAAAAGGGGAAAAAAATTCCAACCGCCTTCAGTTTTTCTGTCTTGTGAAAGATCTAGTCTGTTATTTCTTGCAAGTGATGTTTTCATGTGGTTACTGTTTGGATTTGTTATCTGTACTTGGTCTCTCTGATGGAGCAAGAAATCAAAACAGTGGGAAAGGGTAGGTTTGATTTTTTTCTTTCTGTTGCTGATGTGCAGGGTTGACACCCCTGGTGCCACTTTCCAAACCATTTAGTCAATTATATCCAAACTCTTCCAAGCTTGAAGTAATTAACATACTTGTTTAAACATCCAATCTGAGGTACCTGGCACAAGCCAGTTTGTTGAGAAACCTAGAAATTCTCACTATTCTTTTGCTTGTTTCTGCTCCTGCAGGTTTGTGTCCCTCTGTATGATGTTGACTCTCACAAATTTGACAGGTACAGTTCACCATCTTGCTTTAATATCCTCTTTTGAAGGGAAAAGCTAAGTACAGGTCTCTACCCTTCTTTTGTTGATATTATTTATTGCAATATTAGATGGGGGGAGGTGGAGGGTGTGAATTCAGTCCATATTTCTATAGATTCTCATATGACTGCAAATGCATGAAAGCTTAATTTTGCTGAAGGTCTAAACCCTAAGTTTCCCCCCAGTGAGAGTAGAGCAGTGCCCTTTTGCACACACTTTACCTTCTAAATCATCTTTCTAAGATGAAACTACTTCCATAGCACCCTTGGTGCTAGGAGTTGAAGGGTAAGGATTGATTTTGGAGGTATAAGGATTGATTTTGGAGGTATGTTTAGCAGGGTCAGGTCTTGTGTTGAAATCTAGTTGTTAGAATCAGTTACATTGTTGGTTTGGTCACACTAAAAATGACCTCTCTTCTGATATTTCTTTCTATAAGTTCACTAATAAATATACCCTTAAAGATTATTTTCTAGTTCAAGAAGGCCATGGATTCTATTGTCCTGAATTTTATTTTACTTTAGAGGGTTTGAAAAAATCTTCTAGGGCTGTGTGTGTGCTCAGCTTTGAAAGAATCATGAAGAGACAGGTCATTCATGTAGTCTTTTTCTAGCTTTTATTCCATAAGCCTAATTCATATTTTTAGAGGTTTAATGTTACAGCCAGCTCGTAACTAATATGGTGAGTAGCTTAGAGGGACACAAGTGAACAAAAATTTATACATTTTTTTTCTTTCCAGGTGTATTTGCCTCATCTTTAAGAATCTTAGGTCTGAATGAAAATTAAAGTTACAAAATATGTCCCCTGTGGCCCCTCACCTTCCTCCCTCATTGGTGCTGAGATCAAATTTCAAAAGAATTCTAGAAGGATATTGAATTTCAGGTTTTGTTTTCCCATAGCAGTGATTCTGGCCAAAAAGCTTTTTAATCAAAAGGACCAACTGTAACCTTGTTAATAACTAAGAAAACAATGGCCAAAGGGGAAAGACCTGCCAAAAGCTACAAGTCATTTCTGTTGGCAGAATAATTGGTAGATCGTTATTTTGGTTGAAAACAATGTGATTTGTATTTCTAATTTTGTAAAATTACTTAATTAATAACACATGGTCAGCGATGTTGATTGCAGAGTAGCTCTTGACAGAGGACACTTTTAAAGCAATGTTATGGGGGCAAAGGTAGAATTATGCAATACTTCAGAAAATAAGGCCATGACTGCTGCTCAACAGATGATTCTACGTGACTTGGGAAGGCATAAATCATTACAGTGTCCTTGACAAGATGGCGGCCTGCGGGGCTGCGGGGGCCGCGGGCGGGGGCCGCGGGCGGCGGCGGCCGGCGCCGGAGGGGCGGGCGGTATTGGCGGCGGCGCTGGCAGCGCTCGGCTGGCTGCAGGCAGCGCGGGGCGCCGGGAGCCCTCCCGCCGACCCGCCGCTGCAGCCCTATTTCCCCTCCCGGCACGGCCCTCGCCACCACCACCGGCACGTCAGAGACTGCCAGCCCCTCAAGTATGGCAACGTCACCCACGAAGCTTGGCCCAGCCACAACGGGACGGGCGGCCCAGTGGCAACCACCAGAACGTTCGTTTCTTACATCCCCCCGGAGGGCCAGGACCGCAGGGCGGTCTACGGGCACTTCACTTTCGTGAGGAACCCCCTGAGGACCTTCTCCGTGCTGGAGCCGGGCGGCACGGGAGGCTGCCAGGCCCGGCGCAGAGCCACCGTGGAAGAGACGGCCAAGCTCAGGAAGTGCCTGGTGGCCCAGAACGGTGGGTACTTCAACATGGGAACTGGAGAGTGCCTCGGGAACGTTGTGAGCGATGGAAAGCTGGTGAGGAACTCTGGAGGTCTGCAGAACGCTCAGTTTGGCATCCGGAAGGATGGCACCATGGTGTTTGGTTACCTGTCTGAGGAAGACGTCTTGGATCAAGCCAACCCTTTTGTGCAGCTTGTGAGTGGGGTAGTTTGGCTCTTAAGAGATGGAGAAGTGTACATCAATGAGAGCCGAGCTGCTGAGTGTGACGAGATCCAAACCACAGGAACCTTCGACAGGTTCATCAATGTGATATCAGCCCGGACGGCAGTTGGACACAACAGTCAGGGGCAGCTGGTCTTAGTTCACATGGATGGACAGACAGAATCCAGAGGGGTCAACCTCTGGGAAATGGCTGAGTTCCTGAAGCAGCAGGGAATCATCAATGCCATCAACCTGGATGGAGGAGGCTCTGCAACGCTGGTCTTAAATGGGACCCTGGCGAGCTACCCCTCGGAGCACTGTTCCTTTGACAACATGTGGCGCTGCCCTCGGAGTGTCTCGACCGTGGTGTGTGTGCAGGAGCCTGCCTGCCAGCCTGCGGACTGCAGCGGCCACGGGCACTGCGTGGCAGGGGAGTGCCGCTGCACCGGGGGCTTCTGGAGCGGCCCGGCCTGTGACAGCCTGGACTGCGGCCCCTCCAACTGCAGCCTGCACGGCCTCTGCACCCAGGCTGGGTGCCTGTGTGATGCTGGCTGGACGGGCAGCAGCTGCACTGAAGCTTGTGCTCAGGGTTTCTATGGCGACGCTTGCACCCAGAAGTGCCAGTGCCAGAACGGGGGCTCGTGTGACCCTGTGAACGGAACCTGCTCCTGCCCTGCTGGGTACTATGGCACCAGCTGCGAGCAAGAGTGTCCCATGGGCTGGTATGGGCCGAACTGCCAGAAGCCCTGTGCCTGTGAACACATGTGTCCCTGCAACCGGGAGACGGGCAGCTGCAACATCACCTATGGATTTGCCATACAGGACCAGTTAAACAGAGCTGGGCGTTGTTGGGCTTCCCAGAACAAGGGAAGGAGCAAAGAAAAATTCTCTCTGTCAGAAAGAACCTGGGTCTCTGTGACCTCAGCCCTGGCTCTGCTGCTCCTGATCAGCGCCGTGGGAAATGCAGGCCTCTTCCTCAGGGTGCGGTCGGAGAGGCAGCGCCAGGGCGGCTGGTACCTCTACCAGCCCCTGAGGGAGGTGAACGGGGACGCCGGTCACCCCTCCACCTCGGTTGCCTGTGAGACAGAAGACGCCCAGGACCAAAGCCAGGCACTGCTCCAGAGTCCCGGATGAGATGAGTGGCCACCACAGGACTGTGAAGGAGTCTCCCACCCAGGGAAGGGAACACACAGCAACACGGTGACCCCCAAGGAGCCTGTGCTGCCATCCTGGCTCTCTGCTGCTGGAACCACACTTCCCTTGGCCATGGGAACGGGTGCCAGCAGCAAGCCAGGACCCTTCAGTACGTACCCCAAGCAGCTCAAGGCCTCTGAGCTGGAGAGTGGACATTTTACTAGGGTGCATCTGAACCCAAACCCCACCACAACAGCAGGGTGGTGGAGGCTGCCTCCACAGGAGGGAAAGGCAGCCTGTAACATGCTGCTTCAGTGCTGCAGGGGGGAGTTCAAGCCTGTCTGAGCCCCACCATTAACATTTTCACACCCTCTGGTTTTCTCTTCCCAAAGTAAAGGATATCTAATTTCTGTGTTGCTGCCAGCATCAAATCAACCTGTAAATGGAAGATTCTAGTCTATTTTTTTAAAACATTAAAAGAAAAAAAAAAAAAAAAAAAAAAAAAGTGGCTGACACGCAGGAACACTGCGCTGCCATCCAGAGAGACCTGGACAGGCTGGAGAGCTGGGCAGTAAGAAACCAGATGAGGTTCAACAAAAGCAAGTGTAAAGTCTTGCACCTGGGAAGGAACAACCGTTTCTATCAGTACAGGCTGGGGGATGACCTGCTGGAGAAGAGCTCTGTGGAGAAGGACCTGGGGGTCCTGGTGGATGACAGGTTGGCCATGAGCCAGCAGTGTGCCTCGGTGGCTAAGAGAGCCAATGGGATCCTGGGGTGCATCCGGAGGAGTGTAGCCAGCAGGTCAAGGGAGGTGATCCTCCCGCTCTACTCTGCCCTGGTCAGGCCCCACCTGGAGTATTGTGTCCAGTTCTGGGCTCCCTGGTATAAAAAGGACAGGGATCTCCTGGAGAGAGTCCAGAGAAGGGCTACGAAGATGATAAAGGGCCTGGAGCATCTCCCCTATGAGGAAAGGCTGAGAAGATTGGGACTGTTCAGCCTTGAGAAGAGAAGACTAAGGGGGGACCTAATTAATGTTTACAATTATCTTAAGCAAGGGATGCAGGGGGAATCAGCCAGCCCCTTTTCAGTGGTCTGCGGAGACAGGACAAGGGGCAATGGCTGCAAGTTGGAGCACAGGAAGTTCCGCACCAACATGCGGAGAAACTTTTTCACAGTGAGGGTGACAGAGCACTGGAATAGGCTGCCCAGGGAGGTGGTGGAGTCTCCTTCTCTGGAGATATTCAAGACCCGTCTGGATGCCTATCTGAGTGAAATGTCCTAGGGAGCCTGCTTTGGCAGGGGGTTGGACCCGATGATCTCTCGAGGTCCCTTCCAACCCCTACAATTCTATGATTCTATGATTCTATGATACAGGTCGTTATTAAGAGGACGGTGGGATATATCCATGACCATGGGTTCATCAGCAGATGCAAACTGGGTTAATCCCACTTGCAATGACCAGTAGATTGCTGCTGCGTGGTTGTGCAGGGAAACAGACTAGATAAGAAAGTACTTGGAGGTGAACTACATGCCCAAAGAAAGGAAGCCAAGGGAATGATGCTGGTTCTGCATCAACTTTGTTGTTGTTCATGTTGTGCAAATATCTAGGCTGTCTTAGGTGTTAATATGTCTGTGTGTGCATGTGTATGGGGGGAGAATGTGGGACCATTAGAGGAGAAGAAAAGTGTGGATTTACAGCACTTGCTATAAGAGCACATGATTCACAATACAAGCAATCCAAATCCTTTGTTATGTCCAAAAATGGCAACCCTTAAAACTGTCCTTGCTGCTTCTCAATGGATCCTTTCTTGCATTGGTTACTGGCTGCCATGAGGCTGAATTTCCATTATAACTTTCCTCTTGTTTGTTGTTCCTTTTCTGCAATCTGCCTCAGTTCCTTCCCCTAAGGAAACCAGCTCACAGTGAGTGTTGGGGGGAAAGGGTGGGAGAGAAGGAAGCAGGATACTGGAGTTTTACTTCTGCTGAAACCATACACCCACCAAGAAACTTGCTGCAATTTTCCAGAACGTTGTGGCTCTTGGGATGCCTGTGAGTGCTTGTCTGCTGTGTTATATACAGTACTTGATTAACTATTGTTTCACACTGATGAAGGAGGTTGTTCTCTCCATGATTCAGATCCTCTTCACAACCCCTATTCTGTAAACTGCTTCTTTTTTCATTATACGGTCATAATTGCTTCCTTTTTGTAGAGTGCATAGCCTAACACCTATGTACATCGAGTGCCACGACTTGAAACTATAATAAGCTGCATGCTCACCTCAGAAGCCATTATTCCAGTCATTACAACACAGTTTATTCCTCTAGAGGACATTAACATTTGAAAATGTGTCAACTAGAGTATGAAATCTATCATGATCATGAACCACCTGCCAACTAATTAGAATACAAATTCTGATTTCCTGTACTCCAGTATTAATCTAATGCTTTACAGCTATTTATATTTTTAAGTTGTTTTAGCTTTTGAAGGCCAAGGCAGTATGCTGTGATGGAGAGAGATGAAGTTAGGGGAAGGGCCGAATGTGTGGTCAAAGTGGTGGCAAAACCACTGGGACTAGGGAAAAAAGGAGTGGAAGAGATCTTACAAACCTCTTTCTATAGTTAAGATGTAGTTTTAAGATATTGTCACTTAACTTATCTAAAATTATGTCAGAAGATGAACTCTTCTGTGAGGATGGAAGTGGGTTAAAGCTGGAAATATGTTCCAAGTATCACCTTGCTGAAAGTCCAAAAATTCCCAATAACATTTTCTACAAGTGAGGGCTCACACCTTGAGCTGGAGTGTAATATAACTGTTAGTTTGTGGTTCTGCCTATTTTTTTTCAGCAAAACATTTCTTGCAATAATTCTGGTATTTGAATTAAAAGCTTTTTGAAGCTTTGCATAAACCCCATATATGAAAATTACAAAATCATGCACTGACTCTTACTGGCCAAGTCAGACTTCTTAAAGATACCTTGTAGTGTTTTTTTAGTACCTGAACATTCACTCAACAGATGATGTTACAAAATTATGTCTTTTAGGGTGTTCCAAATGATTAAAAAAGTGCTAGACAATATTACAAGACTGAGAGGAACTGTTCTTGAGTTTGAAGTCAGAATTTACGTCTCGGCTGAATCCACTTTTCCCCACCTTGCGCTGACCAAGCTCATTTTGCTGTATGCTTTATTGTACTTCTCATTTTGCCAAAGGCCTTAACAGGAGAGAAACATTTGCAGAGAGGTATATTAAACCCTGAGTGGTTAATTATTTGCTGTAATTGTGATCTTAGCTGTATGCTTTGCTTTTTCATCACTGTAATTTCTAGTAAAAAATTAATAAATATGTGCAGCACTGGGATGCAAATGAATGTTTGGACTTGCCATCAGTACGTCTGCTCTAAGGAGTTAAAATAAGTCTTAGGCAAACAACTTCAAACTGATGCTTTTCTGTTGACTTCTGTTCAAACCCATGGTTTTCTCCAAAACACTTTTGTAAAAAATTTTTTCAGGGAGAGAGAGAGAGATTGAGGAATAATTAATGCAAACAAAGAGACCAAGCTGTGCAGAAGATTTAGTGGAAAGGCAGTGGCAGGAAAAAGGGGGAGAGGGAAAATAATTCTTTGCTGTGTGAAAATGCAAGTCTTGAAAACCTCTTCTAAGAAAAAAGGGTAATGCTTCGGAATAGCTTTGTAAACAGACAGGACTTCATAATAAAAGCTCAACTTATGAAGGATGACTAGATGTTTTATGTGTGTTACAGATGTGAGCACATTGTTACAAGCCCACCACTGATGGCAGGGGTAGCACTGCACTGCCTCGGCGCCGTCAGAGATGCTCACAGCCCACCGCAACGGCGGGAAGTGTGACGTGTGATCCACTGGAGGCCTGCAGGCCAGCTCCAGGCTTCTGCTCCCATCCATCCGGCCCACCGGTTCCTTCCCTGGAGGAGATGAGGAGCAGCTGTTGCTGTTTTGCGCTATGACTGCACCCTCCAGCAGCTGCACCCTGCAGCACCCTCCAACACAAAGCCAAAAACACTGCTGCTGCTGACAGGAGGTGTGTGTATTTTGGGGGGAGATGGGAGAATCAGGTACTACTGAGGGGCAAATGTCCAGGGGTTTTTACCCAGCATCATGGGCTCCATCAGGTTGCAGTCTCTGACAGCGCCTTGTTGCTGGCAGCCTGTGGATGGTTTCAAGGCTCTGCTTGGCAGTCACTGCTGTGGTGGGGGAGGGAGAGGGCTGGCCACTGCTGAGGAGGGGAGAGGCAGGATGTAACCCATGGTGAGGAAGGCAGGAGAGGGAATTGTAAACCCAAATCTGTCCCCCACAGCTGTTGAGGTTAGACCACCCTGTACTATAAGAGTGTTCAGTTAGAAGTATGTGTGTGCCTAGCAGGCATCCATTAGACATGCTGTGGCGTTGCATTCTCTGAGAAAGAGAGCAACTGTGCCTGAGAGGAGCACCATGTTTTCCTCAGAAGAACTGTCCTGGCTTCCTCTTATAAAGAGTGGGTCAAGTGCTATCCCTGTTGGTTCAGCAGCCCTGGGCCCTCCCTTTGGAAAGCTTATGTCCCGTTCAATTCCAGCAGAAAGGTATTTGGAGAGTCTCTGATGGGAAAGCTGCAGACATGGGTGGGCCCAGCAGGGAGGTCAGACAAGGAGAGGAAACTCCTGCCCAGCCTTTCTGCCAAGATATGTGAACCTGCAATAATCTGGCCTTGTGAAGGGTGTATAAGAAAGGGCAATATTAACAGATCTGTTGCCATGAAGGGTAAGGAGCAGCCAGAATTCATTACAAACTCTGAAGCAAAAAAAGTCAAAGCTATAATTTTTTTTTTCTTCCTTGCTTTGTATGTCCATAAGTGGACATACAGAAAACAGAATTGAAAACCTTTTTCTATGAGCTCCATTCAGAAATGCACACCTATCAGTAGAGACCATTTGTGCTTTGTGCAGGGGTGTTACTGGCTGTTGGTTTCTTCCTCCCCCAGGGATGTCATAAGGCCAGTGGAATGATGAAGTCATAGGTATAAACAAAATTTGACTCTTACATCTGCTTCAGGGCATGTTTATATTATTACCAATTCATTTTTTTGTTAATTATTGTATATGAGCTCATTCTCTGCTTGTCACCAAAGCTACCAAAGTTTGCAGTCTGCCACCTATCAGTTTGATAGCAGGTAAGACAACTGTTGGAGCCAGCCTTCTTCCAAGCACATTGAGGGCTCCATCTACCCCAGAAGTAGTGAAAGAAAGAGATGACAATGCTTGATCCTACTCTCAACTGTCTTGCTGTGAGCTAGAGCTAATCCCTTAGTGAAGTTACACCTGCACTATAAGATGTGCAGGGGCTATGAGCATCAGATGTCCTGTATCCTACAGGGAGACTGTTTGTGAAGGGGTTTCTGGTGCCTGTGTTTTGGAAGCAGAGAAGGAATCCTGCTGTTAATGACTGCTGTCTGAGCCCTACTAAATTAAAGCTACTTATTACATCAGGAAGGCTTCATTCTTGGCTGGTGTAACAAATGGAATCGAATGATCTAAGTTGCATATGCGTATTTGTGGGATCATTTACCTCCATGCAAGCCTTCTGTTGGATCATAAATCTTTTCCCTGTATCACTGTAGAAGAGAGGTTCTGATTTTTCTCATTCCCTGGTGCTTTATGCAGGATGCTAGCAAGGGAGAGTGAAGCACAGTGCTAGGTGTACTTCTCACAAGTGCACGACAGTGCAGTGGAGGAGCTGAAGTAACAGAGAAAACAGCTTGCTCTATTTTTGTAGCATTTTTTTCCATGACTTTCCCAATCCTGTGAAACTGGGGGTATGTAATTGTAGCGAGTGACACCTGAAGGTCATGGCAGGTCAAGTAATATCAGTGCTGGTATTTCTTGTCTGAGTTTATGCAGAGTACATTGGTCAGATCCTATTCTCAGGAGCTAATGTAAGGCATTTCATGTACCTTGTAAAAATCCTATAAACAGGTTTACAAACAAGCAGTCGGCAGAGGTCTGTGTCGATACCACTCAGCACTCTGCAGGTCCACAGAGGAGCTCTCCTGGCTCTATCCCAGTTGAGTGAACTCAGTCAAATAGAAGAATCCCACCAAAATATCTGGAAGGGACTTTTGACATTATTCTTTCACTGCTGCTAAGTCTATTTAGGGTGTGTGGAAAATTTCTTCAGCTCAGAAGAATGGTGTGGAGCAATGCAATAACAAGCCCTGTGAAGGTTATCAGCAGTATAATCAAATCTATCTGTGGGACAAAGACCCTCACTGTACAGCTAATTAAAACTTGTTTCTTTTCTGCCTGTTCCTGTTTGGTGGCCATTATTTAGAACTGAGCTGCAAGGCACTGGAGCGGAAAGCTAGCTCTCAATATTTTAAGACCAGCTCTGTCCAAAACCCTGTATTGAAAGAAACAGCATACTCTTTTTCTCGTAGGCTGCATGAATGGCAGATCATGAAGCCATTTGCAGGCAATTTCTCTCTGCCCATAAAGGTCAGTTACAAAACAGAGATTTTTTAAAAAAACCAACCCAACAAAAAAACCCAAACAACAAGCAAAAAAAACCCCAACCTACCCCACAACCAAACAAAGCCTTTACTTTTCTTTGAGCTGGTCAGATTATTGCAACTGAAATATTTAAACTTTGTCTTCTTCCTTAATATAATGTGCAGTTGCATCTCAAATCGATCTCTAGCATTGTTTTCTTGCTTATTACAGTAATATGTTTTTCTCTCCTCCCCTCATGAGTGCAATGCTTGTGATTTTAGTGACATTATGGAACAGCGTATGGAGTGTAATGCTGTTCCATGTTTGGTACAAAGAAGAGATAAAACACCTGTCACCAGTATGTGAGCAATCCTTCCTGTTACAGTGATGCTGTGTTTTTATTTCCCCAAAGCAGGACTCGTGGCTGGCTGTTACCTCACTGATCCACACAGTGATTGCTGCTGTAGGATTGGTCTGTGAATGGTATTAGTAATAGCATTTGTACTGTGGAGATGCCAAGAACCTCTTGCCCTGCTATGCTAGGCACTGCATATATGTAAAGCAGGAGTCATACGATGCTCCCCAAGGCGTGCAAATGCTGACTGAGAGGCCTGGGGAAGTGAAGGGCTGTTCAAGGTCATACAGCAGGTTAGTGGTTCAGCTGGTGTAGAATTTGGAGGGGAAACTGTGCTGCTATGGAAGCTCCCCAGTTGAATGTGTTGAATCCAAGATTTTTCCTCTAGACTTAGAGATTAGTTTGCTTATTAACCTGCCTGAGCAAGACAGTTTTGGTTGGGGACCTGCTCCCATTCCCTTTGTGAGGCAGGCATGTAATCCATGTGTGTGGATTACATCTGCTATTCCCTGTTTTGTATCTCAAGGATGGATTCCCAAGTCTTGTGCTGTTCTGCTTCTGAAAGGTGATGGTATTGTTGACCACGTCCCTCTTCACAGTGTAAATTTATGGAATTGTGTAGGAAATTTTTTCTTCCCCAGCTGATAGGAAAGGAAGGTGGAGTACATGTATTTTCTCTTCTCAGCTGCTGTCAATATTAGAAATTTCAAGTTTTAGTGGCATGGTATTTTTGACAGATAAACCCATGCATTCTTTTCCACTCCCTGCTTCCTCTCCCACTGTGTGGTTTCACTCCAGCAGCTAGTGATGGCACCTTTCTGGTGTCCAGCTTCTGATGTCTTTTCAGTGGTTACGTGATCTCTCAAGAGGAAGTAGCTGAGATAAAAGGTTGGAATTTGAGAGCTCGTCTTGACTCAGTTAGAGCCAGAAGAGTTTGACATTGAATATGACCACAGACTGTGCAATATGAGTAGTGGTTCTTGCCTGAGGACTGCGACTTCTGGGATACAGCAACTCTGCCTTTTTAGGCAGACATTCAGCTCTATTTCAGTGCCTCCAAGATTTGGGGAAGTCACTGTGTCCCAATGTACCAGTGTAGCAACTCTAATGGCCTACTTTCCTATTTTAGAAATGGTCACTCTTCATGTCTCTGAATTTGCCCGGCTTGGGCTCCTGGCCATTAGATCTTGTCATGCCTTTTTCCACTAGATTAATGAGACCTTTAATAACCAGAAATATTCCCTTTGTAAGCAACGATCATATCTTATGATACATTTCATAAGAGTCCAGTTCCATTTTCTTGCCATGTAGTTCAGATCCCCTTGGCTTAACTTGTGACCTAGAGCAGTCTGCATCCTCAACCCTACTTTTCAAGGTGGGGCTAATAATACTGAGGGTCTTGCCTCCCCCTTTTCAATCATGTATTTAGTCTGCAAGCTGGTTTATGCCAGGGAACTTTTCCTTACAATGACTTTGCAGAGCTCGTAGCCTGTGAGATTTTGACCTGAGCTGGAAATTTGATGCAGTTCCTGGGATACAAATAACAAAATAAATACGTTCTAACTCAGAGGTAGCTGTGTTCTCCTCAAGATTTCATTCTCATTCAGTTAAGAAAATAGCACATTCCCACAGTGCTGCTCAACTCAAATTAAAAAATCATAATGTAAATCATATTTGTATGAATAATTTAATTTCTAGGAAATGCATTAGGGAAACCCTTTCAGATAAGGTTCCAAATTTTCAATAGTAATGATCTGAGAGGAAGAGATTGTTTGCCATGAAGTAAATTATGCATTAGGAAAGCCTCTTAATATTCTTATTTAACACCTAATATTGATATATTCATTGATCTACAGAAGCTGCACTACTGTAATATGCAAATCAATTAAAGCTATAATTAAAATTAATATTATGTACAAGCCCCAGGATTTGTGACATTATATATGTGTATATATAGTCTTCAATTTCCTTACGTCTCCACTCTGCAGTGACTGATGCTATTTTAAGAACAAAAGAAACTTCTCTGGGCTTAGAGGTTACAGTAAACAGAGTCATTTGGCTGTTAGCCTGTGTGAGCTGCAGTTGATGCATAGCTTCCATTAGCTCTTTTTAAATAAGTCTGCTTACAGTTTGGCCAAGCTTATGAGGAAAGGCCTGGAAGGAAGGGCATCCTTCACACCTTTCACATTCTCTGGCTAAATGAGGATTTTGGTCAGGGCTGAAAAAGGAGCCGGCAGGGCCATGCTGGACACAGCCAGCTGCATGTTCATCAATGCTCAGTAGGCATCAGTTCCCGTGGAACTGTGGGCTCTGTGTGTTTGCTGTGTGTCATTTCAGCAGCATTTTTCAAGCAGGCAGAAGCCAAGGACTTCCTTGCTCTAAAAGCCATTATCAGATAGAATAGTTGGATGCTGAAAATTGTGGATGTTTTATTCTTTTGCTGAGGTACCTAAACAGGAGACAATCTCCCAAAAATACTGCCCTGCTTCCTTTCCAGTTGAAGGTGAAACTTCTGTAAAAGTGGCACCTCAGTAAAATAAGATCCTTTCCAACAGTTTGAAACAGTTGCAAAGTGATTCCCACAGTTTCAGCTTCCCCAGAATCACAGTCCTGACGTTTAACACAGAGGAACAGCATGATGCTGTGGCACAGGGAGTCTCTGTGCTGATTGTCATCCTAGAAACACCCAGAAGGTAAAGCAGAAAACTCTGCTCTGCAGCACACGCTCCCGGCCCTTGGATAGAGAGTCTTGGTACACCAACATTCCCTATGGGTCTGGTGGTGAGGGAGCAGTGGCCATGACTTTCCGCAGAGTATCACGTGCCAGTGGATTTAGCAAATCCATGCAAAGCACAGCTGCTGCTTCTGTTAGGCTTTTCCCAGAGTACAGGGAAGCCCCAGGGAATGTTCCCCTCCCATGGGGAGTGTTGGTGCATTTATACTTGTTTTGCATTCCCAGAGGAAGGTGAGGGTTTTGTTCCTTTGAATCTTCACCCTTATTAATTTACAGACCAGAGTGTGACATTCCTGCCCTTCTGGAATAGCAATGTATAATGAGAAAGCACATGGAGAGCACCAATACCTCAGCCTGAATGGTTGGCTTCTTGCACCCCCCACTGTCAGAGGGAGTTCCCAGAAGCATGTGCTTCCTTGACAGCACAGGTGCTTTTTTTCCTACTGTGATGATGTGCTTATAGTAGCACTGGTGTAATTTGTATAGCAATTTTGTCTTCAGTGTCTCTGTAGACCTGGAGTGTTTGTAGGTAATTTTCCACCTGTAAGGTTATGAATTTGAGGTTCTTCAGCAAGTAGAATCCTTGCCAGACCAGTTATTTGACCATGGTAAGAATTTTGAAATTTTGCAAAACTATTTTTACAAGGATATGTATTTTTACAAGGATTGTACATTACTCAGTTGGTATCAGAAGGACCCTGAATGCCTCTGGAACTGCTTCCTCACCAGTTCCTGTCTAGCAAAAAACTTCTTTTCTCTTTATCACTGTTGAGCTGACTTTAGTCAGACTTTGCTCAAGTAGCTCAAGCAGTAGCTTTAGATAGGTCTGGTCTTATTCCACTTTAAATAGTTTATATACTTTATATGTATGTGTGTATGTGTGTATTTATAGAGAGATACACTTTTTTAAAATGTGTGTATAAACCTCCATTACAAATAAAATTTTCCAGTGAAATGTCAGTAAGACCCAGTAAAGCTTCTTTTAAAGCAGGATTATACTTTTGATCTCTGTGTGAGTAGGAATTTGCTGGAGATGTTTTCAGCTGCACAATGCATCAATGGTTTGAGGCCATTAAAGCAGTAGCTGAGTCCCCAATCCCCAGGAGGTGTAAGCAATGGGCAGCTCAGTGGCTGGTGGATGAATATGTGGTGATAGACAGCTTTCTTCTGTCCCACTGGTCTGGATGTGCTGCAGGAACTGTGTGTGTGTGTATTCATGGTTGCCCAGATCTCTTGAGCAATGTTGGTATTACTGTAGCAACACGGGCCCACCCTGAGTAGCTTTGTGACATTTTCATATTTGTTACCAAAACTACACATAGCCTTCCTTGTCATTTTGTGACCCAGCATTTAGGAGAACTGTAGTTGTTCTTCCCCAGCATGACATAACTCTTGATGAACCCTCAAATATGTTGGCTGCCACTTGATTTTTATTTTTTTTTCCATTGGCCTGTTGCAGACCGGGGGTAAAATCAGGCATGGTGCAGGCAATCTCAAGTTTGTGTGCAGGAGTGATTTTCTGTGGGGGAAACCTGGTTTAACATACTGTGGAGGAGAAGACAGGAAGGCAAGCTTTTGGTGGTGGCTTGTGTTTTGAACTGGAAAATCTGACCACTAATCCTAGGAGCCTCTGAACCTCGTTCCTCTTACAGCTCCCCCATATATCCCAGGGGTGTGTGGCAGACTGTGTAGGCATTCTGCTCTGTCATTATTCATGGCAAAAGTTCAAGAGATCTCTTCTTTTGGTTCTTGGTTCAAATACAGTGTTTATAGCTGAGAAGAGCTATACCATTAAAGGCTGTTTTGGGGACTTCTTTTATAATTCTTAAAGCAGAGTTGTCATAAGAGCATGGAGAGGTTCAGGGCTCTCTTTCAAACTGGGTTGACTGTAAAGCAAACAATAAATGAGTTTGGATCCAGGTGATGCTTCTCTGTTTCCATCTGAATTGAGACCAACGAGCTACCTCTGTGAAATGAAATACAGATCCCTTTCTCAATCCAACTGCTATTATAAAGGAAGCTGATTAAAAACAAGTAAAGTGAAATCAGGAAGAAAAGGATGTCTTTGTCTCAACATTTGCCCAGAGCTTGGGTCCACTCGGGATATTACTTAACCTCCAAGCTGGAATATTTGGTCACAAGTAGACAGTTTAGGTGGAATTTCCTTTCATTTGTCATTTAGTGTTAGTCATTCATGCTGTTTAGAGATTGCAGAGAGTATTGTATCATCCCTGGGGCCCTGTTTTACGAGTTCACTAAAATTAAGCTCGGGGAGTTTTCCAGCCAAAAACTAGAGCTGAAAGCCTGGGTTCCTTGAAGGAACATGATAACAAACAGGGAAGGATAACCTTTCATCTGCTGCTTACATTTCTAGTCCATGTGATTTCAAATTTGTCTTTTCTTCTAATTGCCCTCCTCCTTCCTTTTCATACACCCTCATAAGCCCTGGTTTGAAGTCATCCATATGAACTGCAGACCACAGTTACTCTTCCAGATGCACCATGCCTGTGATTCAGATTTTGAGGTGGGAGGGAGGTGGGGGAGGACAGAGGAAAACAAAGCAAAAACTAGCAGTGTTGGGAAACAGTTGTCCTGCTTAGTTCCTTTGCAATTGCCTAACGTACCCTCAGTAAACAAGACAAGGGAAGCCTGATCTTTTTGTACGAGTTATGTCGGGAGCTCCAAGCTAAGTGCTGAAGGCAAGTAGTGAAATAGTAAGTGTTCTGGGAGACAGGAATGAATTCGGCTTGACCTATTTAGCATGGTGCATGGAAGAGAGCATATGGAAGTTGCAGTATTAAAAAGGTGACCAGCAGACCTCTTTCTAACAGGAGTATTAAAGCCCAAGATGCCTAAAGCTGAGAGAATGAAAAGCTGCTGCTGAAGGTAAATACCTGTCAGTGAGACTAGCAGCAACTCTTGTCACCTCTGGTTTTGAACTCTTTAAATAGTGGACAGATGCTGAGAAGTGAAGTAGGTGACCCATCCCAAGAATGGGATTAGTAACTCGTCCTGGTGACTTCCTGGATAGTTCTGAGTGAACTTCTGTTTACCTTTTTTAATCAGTTAGTGCATCTGAGAGAAAGATGGCTGAGTAGCGACTGAAGTGTGAACTAGGAGGAATGCTGAGGTCATTAGACTTGTTGGGAAAGGAGAAGACAGCTAGGTAGCGAGACAGGTTGGCTGTGTGGGGCATAGTAAGAAATTCAGGCACATAAGAACATCATGAGTTTTTAACAGCCACTGCGTTTGGAAGTTTTGATGATATTTTGAAGGTCACTTCTAGGCTAAGGATCGTAGAGGATCCGAGCTTTGAGAGGTCAGCAGTGGAGTGGCTGTGGTATGTACAGCCAGTGTCACTGCTAGCTAGCTCTATCGTGTCTCTGATTCATTGAGATTTCATGCTGGTGGGTTGTGCTTTTCCCTGCATGCTTACCATTTTCAACAAAACTGAGAACTCTTGTGCAGAGAATATTATTACAAAAAAGACTTTTTTTTCCCAAAACTTTCTTCTAGCTTTTAGTGGGAGGATTGATTACTAAATTGTAAAATGAAGATGGAGTTTTCTATAGGTGGAGAGATGAATCATTGCATGGGAGAGAGATTAAAAAGTGCCAAGGGATTTTGGAGCACGATTTCCAATAAAAGTTACTGTACTTCTTTCTTTCTATGAGAATTTATAACTTGTAATTGGACTCTTCTGGCCCCAGAGGACTCCAGGCTGTGGAGAGATCTTTTTCCAGAAGATGATGATGATGGTAGAAGATGACAATGCTTTTACCAGTCTCTGAGTGATTCATGTGAGCTGTTATTTGGCAAGCTTTTGCCTTGGACATGATAACATGCCCTCATAGAATTGCTGTTTGATGGCTTGTCACTCTGTTTACTGAACAAGGGATGGTAGTGGAAGCACAGGGGTTAAAATGTGGGTCTGGAGACAGAGACTCACAGAGACTCCTTCCTTGGCACAGCTGGGTAGGAAACAGATGTTTGTGGCTGCAGAGCACAGCAGGGCAATGCTGGCAGGTGTAGCTACAGTCTCTTCTGCCTTACAATACTGGAGACTTGATATATGATGAGAGGGAAGGCCCAATTAATTTAAAATGGAATGGGGAAACCCACCAGAACAGGAAGGAAAACCCTGCGGAGTTGTATTAGTACAACTAAGAAGATAGATTTTATTTGGCAGCAATTTTCAGATTGTCTCTTAAGACCAAAATAAAAATTTCCTCTGCTTTTTTGGGTTTTCTTTTTTTCTGGAAAGCATGACTTTTTGACTGTTTTGCTTCTTGAATGTCTCTTTGCAGGAATTTGCTTGCCAGTAAATAGTAAGCTTTGTTGTGTGTGAATGATAACTGAAATGCACTTTACTCCTTGAGTTCGGTATTGCTGGGGCAGCAGTGTTTTCCTGTGCAGAAAAAGGAGAAAAAAAGTGGAAATTAAAGGCATGTCATACTCTTGCTGAAATCTGAGGGGAAAATGAATATTCTCACAGAAGTGTTACATGCTTATGGTACATGGGCAGGTTTTGGGGGGGTTGTTTTGTGGGTTTTTTAGGGGTAGGCATCTTTCCTTGTCTGGCCTTTTATTATCACTGGTCTTTATCATGAATGCAGTATGAGCAGACTTTTTGCCAATCCTGTTTAATTTTTGCCATGACTTTGCAGGGTTGAACAAGCATAATTATAGGCTTTTAAAAACTCCTTTTCTAGGTTGGACTCTGGAACAGTGTCAGCCCTAATGCTCACACTGTGAGAAGGAGGTCTGGGTTGGAAATGGTCCCAGGAACTCCCATGCCTCTGGCTGACAGGAGTCAAACCTGTTATTCTGGTGCCAATATTGATTACCTGGGGCACTCTCTGCAGTAGCTTAAAATAATAAATTACTTTCTTAGTGTTATGCTGCAGTGACCGTCTCAAAAGAATATGAAAACTTAGTGAGTCACAAAGTGATAATCCAGTCTGTTAGAACAAAATTCCCTGAAAGAAAATCACAAAGTTTGGGAGATGGATCAGAATTCTTCTCCTGAAATAACTTAAAACCACAGCTAAAACACACAGCTTAATATCCCATTAAGTTCTGATGCTTTAAATTTTAGGACTTGTATTGCATGCTGTAAGTAAATCACACTGCTATCCAGGATTCTGGGGCAGCATGGATTCTCTTTGCTGGACTAACATGCTTTTCTCCTGGACCCCACTGCTTCTAGACAATTTAGAACTCATAACTCTGCTTTCCTAATGAAATTGTACCTGGGAGTAAAGCACAGGTTATACTTTCTAATCAAGGTTTTATGTTCTTCCCAGCTACAACTTGTTTGCTAACAACCTGAAGTATGGAAGGAAGGAAGTAAAAATGAGATTCTTGTTCTGGACTTCTAGGACCCCGTTATAACTTTACAGGGTATTACGGTTTCAATTGTTAGCAATGTGGATGTTCTTTCATATAAATGTGTGTGTCATTATTTTGATGTGTAGTGCATCTCTGGGTTGGCAACTGGAATGAGCTGTGCTAGGATTAAAATATAAGTTGTACTGGAGGAAGGTATCTTGATCTTCACATAGTAGTATCCATGTTACAGCTCTTACTAATACACTATGATTAACTAAACAAAGTCCATGTTGGCAAGAGAAGAGAATATGATCATCTAGGTGAGTAGGACTGCACTTATTTATTGCCTGATGCCAGACTTCAGGATTTATCCTGTGCCTACATCCAAGAATTATCAGTGTGTATAGAAGTACCAGATGTACAAGATAAATTTTGCTAGCCATGAAGCTGGTCTGTTTATCTGTGTAAGCCAGGCCAGGATATTGATTTTTATTTGATAGTTTAAAGAAAACATACTGTCATTCTTTGCCCTTACTAGGATCTGATCTAGCCCAGTTTGTGTTAGCACATATGTAGCTCATCACCAGTGTGGTGATTGCAGCATGGCCACTAAGTGCATGAACATGGGTAATCCTGTTAAAGTCTGTAAAACCATCCACCACACAATAGAGAATTCTTGTTTCTGTAGACAAAGGTTCTTTTTCAAAAACAAAGTGAAGAATGTCTGTTATTTTTTTGCAGATTAGACCTTATGTTGTACTCTGCAAGGAATATTTTTCTATTATTGCTACAGGAAAACATAGATTATTAGACTGCAGATGCTTGAATTGCTTCAAAAGTACAAATCTGTTGCCTTATATGTTTAAGTCTGTTACAGCTACCTTTTTGTTGGTTGTTTTTTCCTTCAAATTTTCAAATTCATGGGGGTAAGTAACAGGGAGAATGTTGATGACATATTCATGAACTGCCTGGAGAGCTTTGAGTTACTACTCTATAACAAAGTTAAAATCTTTCAAATACTAAAAGGGCTAGGAAAGGAGCTCTGCAGTGGTTTGAACTTGCTATATATTTTTCTTTTTTTTACCATTTTCCAATATTGTTCTTTGAACACTCCTATGCATTATACAGGTAGTTAGAATATATATTTTTATGTGTGAGTAAATGGTATTTCCTGCAAAGATGAAAGAGGAGAAAAATGTTCTGGAAAGTGACAGTTTGTCCATAAAGGACAAACAAATGAGCCTTTTGTGTAAATCTTTTGAGGAGAGAATCGAAGTTCTTTTTTAACTTAAATATAATGACAACAAGAAAACCCAGTCCAAATAGACTCTATATCCAAGCTTAGCACTCAGGAGAATTAAGACAGGGCAAATGTATGAGTAGCAGAATATACTTCCATGAACTTTCATTGCACTCAGATGCACATGTGCCTGTTTTATTTATGTATTAACTTGAGACAATGAGAGCATAAAGACTGCTAGCTAGAAGGATTTTTTTTTTTTAATCCAACATCATAAGATGCAGTAAATGCACCTAAATATTTTAGAACCTCGTTAGTAGCTTAGCCTCTGGGAAGGTCTGTTACACCCAGCCTGAGCTCTACAGAGGTGATGTATTTTCAGGACTGGCTGTGAGAGGGGAAGTGAGAAGATCTGCTTTCTGTTCCTCACTTTGTCACTGAGCTGTTTAGTGAGCTTGAAGCAGTTGTTTAATTTCCTTGTGCTTCTGAGAATTTTAGTGGAAAATCTTGTGTCTTAGAGACTTTTAATCCCTCTTTAATATTCGTGCATGTAAATTTATCCAGAGCTGCCATCTGCTAGCTTTTGCAGTACAAATAGTTTTCTCCAGGTAACTTGGATCAGGTATGTTTAGAGCTATTGCTGACACTCTTAATTTGTGCAAGCACAGTCTTTGCAAGGAACTTCAGCTGCAACTGCTCTTATGAAGTAAGTGAGTCCTATCACAGCTATTTAATAGTATGCACAGAACAGTTTAGGGAAAACGGTCAAAAATATAGTAATCTGAAACAAGAGTGGGATTTAAACTTGTAGCTCAGAAGCTCATATTCTAGATTTGGCTTTGATACCAGCTACCAGGGCAAACTATCTTGAAAATGCCAGTGGATCCCAAGGACCCCTCTGAGGCAGGAATTTGGTTTGACATGTCTCGTCAAAGACAGCGGCTTTGCATCCCCTACCATTCTTTTGATACAGCTGATCAGAAGAGAGCACCATGTACAGAACAAGTGACCCTCTTTCCCCCTCCACCACCCTGTTTTCTCAGCTGACACTTGACCAGACCTGAACCCACGTAGCTTGTGAGCTTTGGAGGGATAAAAGGACAAATAATGCTGTAGGGAGAGGAACCAGGTCAGGTTTTTTTGTTTGGGTTTTTGTTTTGGTTTTTTTTTTTCTCTAACATTGCTATTACTTTACTGTTTTTGAAACCTTAACCTAATGGAAGGAGTGTAAATCATTGTAGAACTGAGACAAAAGGAGGGATTTACAATCCAAGGTGAATCAAATGCAAACCACGAGGAACTTGTGTCTGCCAAGCAGATCTACAGTCCATTTTCAAGGAGTGGAGTTTTTATTATTTTTATTATGCAGTCCCTATGCCCATTTGTCCTGATGGGAAATCTAAAGAAAATCACGTGTACTAGTACCAACATAAGAGGTAGATCATTGACTACGAAAATACTGGAGAAAATGAATGCTTTCACAAGATTGATGCCTCTTCTCCATCTTCTGCCTCCCAACTATGCACATGCATTAATCTGCTTAGAGGATCAAAAACAAGAGAAGAAAGACAATTGCAGCTCTTGCCAAACCCAGGGAAAAGCGGGGAGGAGGGGAGGAAGGCAGAAAAATCCCAAGGCAGAGTGAATGACAACCCAAGCAAAAAGCCAACACTTTTGCCTCTGGCAGTCAGGCAGGTTTTGTGAGCTTTTTCCCTTCCCTTGGCCTTAAACTAACTAAATAAATAAATACATCAACCAGCCTTATTAACAAGGACTAGGAAGCTGGTGGTTGTAATAATATCCCCCCTTCACCTAGAGCAGAAGTTCTATTCTATTTCCTTTCACGTATATGGCAAAGGTCAGCTATTGAGAGCGACTTGTCGTTGCTGCTGTGAGCGTCTGTGTCTCTCTATTACTAGCTACTACTGTTTCAGTCCCAAGTGTGGGGTGTGTGTGTAGGGGGGTGTTTTTGTTTTTCTAAAGCTTCAGCATCCCAGGCTTATTGGGAAAGGAAATATATCAAAAAGGCAACCCACAAACAAGGTTAAAAGCACAAATAAAGATGGAGAGAGAAATAGAAAGGGGAGGAGAAAAAAGGAGGGGGGATCAGTCCAATTTTCTTTGGAGACGTATTGCATTGTTGGGGCTGTCTGGCGGTGTTCCAGTTCTTCAATTGAAAGAGAATTTCTTTTATTGAATTCCATCCAGAGATATCATAACCTCAAAAGGCTACTATTACCCAGAGGGTTTCAGATGAAACCATCTGAGCGTGACTTTTGAAATGCAAGAAGTCACAATTGTCGTTTGACAACATGGGACCTGTCAAGGCCCCTCTTTCCAGACAGACAAGTTGTTTACATAATCCTTCCACCCACCCTACTGAGGTGTAAACCCTTCCATTGCTGGTCTTTTTTTCCTTAGCAGGTGCCAAATCAAAACAATAATACTAATAATGTTAATGATAAAAAATATCCCCAGTGAACTCCACAAAACCATCCCATGACTTGACAAGCAGAATTTAAACATCAGCTTTTTAAATGTGCATTGAAAGGCAATTAAAAGACCTTTAGATTTCAATGAGCCAGGTTACTCTTCCTGTAGGATTTATAATAACCCAAAATAGAATGGAAAGTCAAAGATCAAGGTGTTGGAAAAAAACATTGAAGAAAGTGCTGCTACTGAGTCTCTAATTCAAAACTCTAAGGTTTTAGTGAGACTGAAATACAAAGCATGAGGGGGTATGCCCCTCCAAGATGGTCAGGCACATTGGGGACCCTCAGCTTCCCTTGGGGATGGACAGAGTGAAACATGGGTGGCCACCCTTGGTTTGAATCGCTGTTATGTACCCTTCCCCATTATTGGGTGAGGTTGTGTGGCTGTGAAGGCTCAAGGATGACTGGCATCCTTCCTTCAGCTCCTACAGGGCAACGTTGTCAGGAGTCTTACTAGAGAATCTGAAGCTAATTGCCAGTATCCACAAATGTTAATATAGGCTGTATGTGTCTGTGTGTGTATGTGTGTGTGTGTGTGTATGTGTGTCTGTGTGTGCATTTTCAACAGATTTTATTTTGTCTGTGGATTGGCTTTCTATGTGTACAGCCCAAAGTGGAGCTGTAGTGATATTCCCAGACTTGGAGGTTTTAATGTCAGAGGAATCACTGTATGTGATGTATAGTGCTTGTCTCTTACTAAGGGCAAAAGAAACTAGAAAAAACCCCAAAACGGTAGTCATGTTTTGATACAAGCTGTACTTGTGCAGACTGTCTGTTAAGAGGGCAGAAATGTCTGCAATGAAAAGGGGAGGAAGTCATAAAACATGCAGTAGGCAGGCTACATAAAACAGTTTGGGAAGGGAAATGGAAACAAATTTCACTAAGATGTGGTAAGAAAAAAAGATACATAAAAGTGGCATGTGGGTGAAACTGATGGAAAACCCAAATGGAGTACAGCATTCTCCTTGTGTATGGTCACAGGTTAGCATCCTGGGAGGGGCTAGGGAGCTTGGGTTGATGGTGCAGCAGTGGACAAGCTGGTTCAGAAAATCTTGAATTTTGAAACTGGTGACCAAATTGACAAGCTCCACTTTGGATGTACTGTGTGGGTGAGAAGGGAAAAGTTACTTAGATTCACTGCTCAGTAGAATTCCTGGTGGAGATGAAAATCCCTTTGAAAAATGCCTTCAGTATCATGCCTTTCTAGGGAAAAAGGAAGAAAAAAGAGGGTAAATGAAACATTTGTCTTCAAGCAGGAGAGACAAGGTGGAGGTGCGATAGTGATCAGTTTGACTTCCTCAATACACCCATGAATACTTGTAATTTTTGTGCAACAGTGTGTGAGATCAAGACAAGAAATTTAGTTGGAAAACACTTTAAAGACAAATGTTTCAGATCACATGTAGGACAGACTGGTAGGTGTCAGATGAGTGTAGATATGTGGTGGAATAATGAATGTTGTGTGGAAAATAACATGCAGCCTTAGAGGATAGTAATGTCTTGAAGTTCAAAAAACCTAAATCCATTTTTTTTATGTGCAAGGCAGAAAAGCTGAGGAATAACTTTACTGAGCAGGGAACATCTGAAGGAGAAGATGATACAAGGAAGAGCATGAACATTTACCGGTCTGCAGAGTAGCTTATATTGTAGAACTAGTGCATCTTCAAAAGTGATCTCGATATAAAACTTTGAAGCATACGCCTTGAAGCTTTTGGGTTGAAAAAAATTATGCTGGCAAACTGGAAAGACTGAGAGAAAGTGGAAGATAAAAAGCAAGCAATACTCTGGTCATTTGCCAAATTAATAAGAGGTACTTGGAAAAGAACACCTGAAGTTTGGGAAAACTAATCAGACTTTCCTATAAGGTCAGAAAAAAAATTAAAGGAAATCATAAAAATTATGTGCTTTGAGGTTGTGTTGGCAAACCTCTCTCCAGTGTTGTATTCTATATCTGGACACTGATAATTTATTAGAGGCTACTTAGAACTGGCCTCCTACTCCAGGTCATTCAGAGGCATCAAAAAGAAAACACAGAAGAATGCTATGCAGGAAAAATGTGCCCTCAAGTGGTAAAAGATTATTGATGGTAAAATACCATCATATCTTAGGGCTCCATTAAGAAGCTTTGGAACAAAGACTTCTTTAAGACCATTGCAGGAAAAGAACTGATCTCTGCTCTCTCTGTAACTACAGGGATGCAGAAGCAGAGAGGAGTGCCAGTGTACAAAACTGCAGCAGTGAGAGGCTTCTTGGGAGAAAAAAATGTGTAAACTTATATTTCATAATACTGAGTAGGTTTTTGAATTCCAAGTGGAGAAACATATTGATGAGCCTTGTAATAGCACTGTAGTAAACCCTGCAGAATCTAGTGCTATTGGAAATTGGTCAGTATATAAGATACCACAACATATGGAACAGATGCCGGAGTTCTGCTGCAAAAAGAATACTAATTCTGGATATGTGCCTGTTCCAGATGTCCTTTCATAAAAAGGAAAAAAAAAAAAGAGTTCTAACTATTGCCTGAGAAGCCATAGTAAATCCATAAATATAATCATACACAGCAACACCAGAAAATACATTAGCAACAAATTTGCAAGGCGTGGTTGGTCTTTTACTCTGCTTTTAGGTGAGCACAATTCCATTGGTCATGCTTTGTCTTATGTTAGGACAGGAGATCAGGTCATTAGTGTTGCTGATGTTTTCTAATTAATGAAAACAGTTGTAACTCAGTTGCAATGCACTGTATGAGCTGTTCTTAGAAGCTGTTCTTAGAAGCACCCTTACAAACCTGTGAGGGTGAGTTTGTGCAAGAGAGAGCTATGGAGTAACGCTACCTTTCATTCTGTCTCTAGGTGGAGAAAAACATCTTTGGATCTGTGATCATTTGGAATATGAAGATCTGTAGTTTTATTTTTTTGAAGTGTCTCTTCATCAAAAATAGGAAAAGGTATTATGGCAGAAAATGAGTCAACTGATTTTTAGTGGCTGGTGCAAGTTTGCTGCTACAAGCTGGGAGCCTACAGGTGTTAGGCATGAAAATCCCACTGAGGTTCACCCTCTTGTCTTAGAATCATAGAATCATCAAGGTTGGAAAAGACCATCAAATCCAGCCGTCAGCCTGTACCACCATCACATCCAAACCATCTACTGAAGTGCCATGTCTACCTGTTTTTTGAAAAGCTCCAGGGACAGCAATTCCACCACCTCCCTGGGCAGCCTGTTCCAATGCTTCACCACTCTTTCAGTAAAGAAATTTTTCCTAATATCCGCCCTGAACCTCCCCTGGTGATTCTTGAACCTGTTCCCACTTGTCCTGTCTTCATACAGTTAGAACTGTTGGAGTTTAAAGATACACTATTTATTTGTAGTGTACGTTTTCCTCCCTGTACATTATATTAGGCTATTGCAATTAAATGCAGTCTGTGAGCATATTTTTGAACAAAGGTATTCCTGGAAGAAGAAAAGTGGTATTTTTGTATCATCTTAATTATTAGTATATTAATTAATATATTATCCAGAGCAGTATGTGTTACCATTGTGTGTTTGATCAGTCATGGGTGTAGTAGTTGAAAACTGAAATGTCATGAGGCATTGCAGTAGGTCAGGTGAACTCAAGTAAGTGTATCTGTCTTCAAACTGGGTAGTTTTGTTCCTATTCTCTTAAAAGAAATGCAAGGACAATTTTAAAATTAAAAGTTTTAGTTTTACAGAAACTACCTGTTTTACTTGAAGTTCTTGTTAGAAAATTCCCAGCCATGGGAATTTAAATCTTGAGCTCCTTGTCACTGAAGTTAATAGTGTTTGCTGTGATTTTATTTTATCTAATGATCCAACATACCCATTTTGCCATGTGCTTGCTGTAGTTCTAGTTTAGCTGTACACTAGTTCAGGTGCTCTCTGCAGGAAGTGCTTGAAAACAGGAAGGGAGAAACTAAATATGAGGCAGGTCACTAATTCTGCCAGTGCACTTGCAGGGATTTGTACAAGAGTGTGTAAAGACTGCTCAGTAGATACAAAATAGCATCAGTCAGCAAGTACTGCTTTTCACCCACATCCCTAAACTGCTGCAGAGCTGCTTCAGTGAACGGAGGAGGAGATAGTAAAACAAGAGGGAGGACTCTTAGAGCTGGAGTTGCCCAGAGCATCCCATCTCCCTGTGTCTGAGTGAGAGAGCAGGGCTCTGAATTTGCAAAACAAAGCCGCCTTTCTGAACCCTTTTGTTCATCATTTGAAGTAAGCCACCCTGTGCACTCCGTGTGTGCTGGAAACCGGCACGTTGCAGCTCAGTCTAAGGCAGTGCACTCGGTGCACGTGTCAGAGGATGTGCAGGAGATCAAGCTGCTTCATGCTGTACCTCCTCCAACAGCTCATTTCGGTCAGGGTTTCATGTGCGAAGCCTGGTTCTCTCTTCTGATCTTGGAAAGGAACCTGGCTGCTTCTGGCATGGCAATGTCTGTGATTGATCAGTCATGGCTAAACGAGTGTAACTGTCCTTGGTGGCAGTGGTGGATTTTTTCTCATGCATTTCTCCTCTTCAGATTTTAGAAATGATTTATTCCCAGAGGTGAGAATGAAACTGTTAATTTTGAGGCTTGTAAAACTGAGAAAGAACACACTGATTTATTGCTATCCTTATGAATCTTTCATCAGTACCTCTGTATATTTTTTGATAGCTTTCCATGCAATAATTTGGGGGTAAACTGCACAGAAGCACTGTTCTCTATTGCAAGATAAAATGTCTTTGGATTGAGAACAGCAGGGTTGGGGTTTTTCTCCATGTTGATTTGGTACAGGCTATCTCCTGTTTAGGAAAGCATCTCACAGAACAAAAGTAAATATATGGGAGATTCCCACATTTGTGTGTGATATTAGCTGGACCTTTGCTTTCTAAGCAAAGAGTTTAGAGACCCAGTAGAGGAAATATAATTTAGAACTGATGGCTTTGCTTTATACAAGAATCTCTTGTTTACTGGAATACAAGGATTTACTCTTGGGATTTAGCACAGCAGGTGTCAGCCTTCAAAAGTGAGAGTAGACTGGAGGACTCATGCTTTGAAACAAAGGCATTTATTTAATTTTTTTTTTTGGAATAAGGTTGAGCTACTGAATCTTGATCCGTGGCAGAACTTCTTTGCTGCAAGGGGATGGGTTGCAGGAGTGGCAGCAAAAAAGCAAAGAAGGGGGTAAATCTTACAGCTGGTATTGGGCAGAGTACTTTTTCTGTGGTCTAAAAGAGGTAGCCTGGTCCTGTGACAAACTGATCTGAGTCCCTTTCAAACAGCAGGGAAATGTTTGGTGGGATTTTTGTTGGTTTATGGGGTTTTTTTCTAAAACCAGAGAGCAACACATCCAATACCTACTATCAAAGAGGGTGTGAAAGTGCAGTGGCAAAAGATGTCTGAAAATATTG
Source organism: Hypotaenidia okinawae (assembly GCA_027925045.1). Taxonomy (NCBI): domain Eukaryota; kingdom Metazoa; phylum Chordata; class Aves; order Gruiformes; family Rallidae; genus Hypotaenidia; species Hypotaenidia okinawae. The sequence continues at coordinate 15,058,644 of BSDF01000003.1, read as the reverse complement.
TCTTGTTTCTTCTTGTCTGGTGGAAATATATACTGAGGTAATCTTTGGGTAAAAGAGTTCAGTAGGAAAGGTGGTTCTTGGGATCAGGGGACTCTTAAGCCCTGGCCTGGATGAGCCTTCAGATAGAGCCAGGAGACATGGCTTCGCACTGAGTAACACGTGTTGAGATCTGATAAAACAGGATTCACATGGAGTTTCATGGCAGCAGGTTACTCAGCTCATTTGATCATAATTCAAGCCATTTGTGTAACTAATGATGCTCTCAGATGTTTGGCAGAATAAACTAATCAGCCATTTAACAGCAGCACAGCTTCTCTGTGGCTCAACATGGATCCGAGGAATTCTGCTGCAGCCAAAGATGCAGCTCCTTTCTCGGTGCATTTTGTTAGCTGTGTGGTTGAGTAACCTTTCAGCAGACCTATCTATATAACAAGTAGTTCAGCAGGAAGAAAGAACGTGCTTGGGAAAAGGCATTCTTGGTGAGTTGCTGCACATCTGGTTTAATGTCTTTATGGTGAGGCAGTGTACCAAGCCAGCGTGTGTTCTGCTAATTCCGAAACGGTGTGAATCAAATAGGCTCATGGATGAATGACCCGGTATGTGCTTTGCAGGTTTGCTAAGTCTCTCATGCTAATATAAGGCCACTTCAGGTTAAACAATCACACGTAAGCTGCATGAAAGATGAACCTGGTGATATAGTCACAGTAGCTGTTTTTCAGCTTTTATATTTCAATTGCTCTTTTTCTTTCCCCCTTTTCTTTCCCCTTCCCCACCCCCCACCCCCAAGGGGGGACTGATGAGACCTACTGGCCCTTAATAGCATGTTATTATTGCCCAGATCCTTTTCTGTTATTAATGGGTATACCTCTATGGATGTCAGTGCAGCTGCACTAGTTCATATTAGTGAGGAATATAGCTGCTCAACGCATTTACAAACCAGATTTCTTCCTATATTTAGCAAAAAGCTAAGCCTGAGAAACTCTTATCTTTAAAGGTGAAAAACCACCCCTGGATGTAAAGGGCACAATCCTGTCAATAAACCATTAAGCAAGTTGAAGGAGGCTCAGGAAACTGGCTGTTAGAGAGAAATTGGTGATTTTAAAATTATTTTTATTTTACAGTAAAGGTGATGGTACATACCTAGTTCCACAACTGCAAACCCATCATATTAATGCTGTGCAAGCACACATACTGTGTGCACACATATTGTAACACTGTGTTACTTTGTCCCTGGAACAAAAACCAGAGGTACTTTTGATGAGAGCAAGACTGCTTTAAAGAAAAGGAATTAGGTAGATTAGCTGGATGACTAATTCACCAAGGAAGCAAAGCTGTCCTTTTATGGGATAATGACTTTTCTTAGTTTCGAATTTTAAAAGCTTCATTTAAGTTTCAGTTCAATATATTTGATAGAAAAACAGGAATATGCTTCCAATAAAATTAAAATCCTTAAAGGTTTCTTTTTGACTGCTGTTTCTGCTGTAAACAGGGGCTACTTAGTTATTCTTTTGTTTGGTCTCTGATACACTTATTGAAGAATAGCTGCTGCAGAACCCGGGTATAGTTTGCATACTAATCCTTTTTGTAATTGATCTTTTCAGCTTTCTTATGCGATGTGGAAGGTTGTCAGCCGCTTCTTTGAAGTTAACTAACGATCATGCCAGCAAAGACTCTGCAGTGGGAGCCAGGATCTCCCTGGTGCTGTAGCAACGCAGCTTCCACATGCTGGCGCTCTCCTGTTATCTTTCGTGGTGTTATCCAGGTGAGCCTTGGGTAGCAAGCTTTCGTTGCCATCCATATCTGGGGGGACAAGCCAGTGTTTTACGGTATTTCCCAAAATGGAGAGGGGGAGGAAAAAAAGGCCAGTAAAATGCTTTTTTTTTTCTCCTTTGTGTCAAAAGCTGGCATATTTGCCACGCAAAGGGCAGCTAGCTGGTATTCCTCTACTTAACTTGCACTGGTCCAAAATGGGGCACAGCCCCATCTTTCTCACTTGAATATTCACAACAAAGTTTCTCTAGCTGAAAAGTGCATACAGGAGAGGCCAGAATGGCATCTGTGGCAACTTTTCTGCTGACCAGGTTGGAGTTTTAGGATGGCTCTTTGAATCAGTCTGTAGTCAGATACTGATTGTACAGGATGTCTTCAATTTTTTTGGTTTGATCCGTGTTTCCCCTCCCTCCGCCTTGCCTCCCGCCCCCCCCCTTCCTTTCACCACACTCTGCCAGTACATCTCTAATAAAACCCTCATGTGCCAGCTTTTGAATAGATCAGCCTGTCTTAGTTTATTTCTTCTTTATTTTTCCTTTTTATCTTTATTTCTCTTCTCTTGTCTGTAAGTACTACAGCACAGCTCTTTTCTCTGCTCTAGTCACCCTTAACCCATAAAATAAACTACTTTTAAAAGGACAGGGAAGAAACAATAATAGATGGTCTAATAAAAGATACTATCTCTCCCTACAAGCCTTCTTTCACTTCAAAACAATACAGCAATGTGATAAAATAAACTGCTGTTGCCATATGTTTTGCTGAAGAATCTCTCCCCCTTCCCCAAGAGGTGATGCAGTCATGGTAGTGTTGAATTTGGAATAACTGAAGGCTGACCTTTAGAGATCTTAGTTTGGAAAATGACCATTCTGGCATGTTCCAGTAAGTATTCTTTAGTGACAGCCAAGATAATTTCAGTGAGAAAGGAGTGAATACACACACATATATATATGGTTATTTACTCATGTCATCAACAGAACACTGTCGTGGTCTTGCTTGCTTTTCCCAGGTCCCTTATTCATCTGGAATAGATCTTGCTGAGGTAGAAGTGGGCTGTGGGTGTTTGAGAGGAGAAGGAATTATGTGGTTTCCCCATCACTCATGCTATTGAGCTGAAGCTGTGTCTGCATCTGGTTCTTAATGTGCCACTACCACCATGTGAGAGCAGCACCTCTGTGGCAGACGATTTGTGTTCTTTCTGAAGCCAGCTTGGCATAGCACCTCTTTTTTTCCTCCTTCCCCCTACAAATATACTTCAGGCCAGGAAAACAGTGGTTTGGTTTTTATTTTTAGTTGTGTATTCACAGTGGATAAGAAATCTGCTTATCAATCACAGCATGAACAAGGCTTGCAATTTGAATATCTGTTAGCAGCCAAGGTAAACTCTGCATTTGTCAGTTGGTGTTTATGTAGACTTGTTAACAAGTATTGAAGTTCTATTTTCTAGGATTTTATTGTATCTCAGTGTTGATGTATTAACTAAGATTGATTAAAAGATTATTTTCAGAGGGAATACTTTCTAAATCTATAAGCTACTTGGAAACATTGGTCAGTTTTAATCATAGTTCATCCTTATATGTATCTGGCTACCTCTGAAGGTGGCTGAAAACATCAAGAAGCTCTCTAGGTTATTACCTTCCACCCTAGTGTTTAACACAGTGCTGCTCTACTGATGTGACTATCAGGTATGTGGACACTAGCCTAGCACTAGCATGTAAGCTCTGTACTGCCTGCTAATACTGTACTTTTATTAGCTGACACCACACTGAAACAAACCCCAGACATTTGTGGTACCAAGTACCTCTGCCTGTGGCACTTGTGGTCAAGTTTTCCAGGGAGTTACTGTCAGTGCTGAGCTGCTGGGAAATTTGAACCTGCCAGCTGGGCTTTCTGGAGTCGCCCTTCTCAGCACTGGTAAGGGAAATGTGCTAGCAGGGAATATGGGAAACTAAAACCTTATATACTGCAGGATCACAGGAGACCAAGGGTTACATTTTGTCATATCATGAAGCCTTGAGCCTTTAGAAAGGTCTTGCAGTGCCAGGGGAAAGATTTAAATTGCAAAAGAAAACTGTATTCTTATTTTTAACAGTCATTTGCACGTTGCTATTTGTTTTTCACAGATTCTTGGTTTAGTTAGTGGCATTTGGGGCTGGAGAGCATCATCTATGATAACAGAAATGTCCAGTAGTCTCTTGTGGAAAACTCTCACACATCTAAACTTAAAATACTTTTTTTTTCCCCCTTCCTTCTTCAGATTTGAAAGAAGGAATTTTTCTTAGGAAACGGGATTTTTCAGGACCACATTTTATCTGTTCCTCATCCACTGCAGGAAGCTTACTAACTGCCTACCTTGCCTAGTTGTGCCTGATGATAGTTTTGATGCTATACAAGCCTCTGGGATCAACGCAGTCAGTTCTTAAAAGTAATATTGTATGAGAGTTGCTATCCACAGAAGTGAATGAGAACAATTTATTCTCGTGTAAGAAAGCAAACCAAACTTACATACATCTTTGCTGAACTGACTGCCTCACCTTCGAAGTTGTTAGATATTTACTAAACAGTCTGTCACACCCAATCTGAAGTATTTTGATAGCACATTCATCAGACCTTCCTGTCAAATGTAGAATAAAAGATACAAGGTGGGTGAGCAAAAAAAAATCTGGATTTGGAACAGGCACCATAATTTGGGATTTTCTTCCTTTTCATTTTCATAGGCCACTTTGTTCCTCCTGTTTCCTTTTTCACTCCATATACAGTACGTCTTTTCCAGTCTACACTGGGATTTTCTTCTTCTCTGCTGTGTGATGCTGCTGACACTGGCCTGTGGTGATTCTGGGTTTTCCTGGCACTGCTCACTGAGATAAAAGCGACAGCCTGGGAGCCCCGTCGTGTGCTCCAGAGCTTTCAGCCTGTGGCACAGAGCAGTATATCAAACACCAGCAGGCCAACCCCTTTTTGTTGCATTAGCCAGTCAAGCATTTTGTGCTGCTGAATGTCATCTTATTTAACATTTTGTTAAACAACTTCTAAAGGTCTTAACAATATGACAGATGGGCCATTGAATGGATGCTTTAATGGCTGAGCATTAGTTTGCTTTGGTTTGATAGTGTTTATTGTTAGTTAAGTACTCTTTAAATAAATCAGTCTTCCTCCTCTCTCTTTCACAATGCAGACGCATTCAAGGGAGCTTTTTAGTTTTCTTGTGGTGGGTGTGTATTTCAGTCTGTCAGGCAGACATGATATATGTTGGTCTCATTTCCAGTCAATCTCTGCCTCATAGGATATGACTCTAAGGTCTGGATCATGTCTGTAAAGGCAAAGGCATGTCTTAAGGTTTCTGCCTAGTGGATACTGGAGCTACTAAGAAGATAATCTATGACAAAGTATAAATTGGAATTAATTTCTTTTTTCAGCCTTCCTTCAAGACACAAACTTCATTGCAGTCTGTTTTGTCACTGAATTTATTTTCCTCAACCCCTTAAGCCTGCCTACTCTTACAGTTGAGTCCATGTGAAGGTGACAGACTTGTGGGAACCACATTCCTTCCAAAGGTGAGAAAAACAAATAAAGCCTACGCCTGCAGGCTGCCTTTGGCCCACACAGAAAAGTTTCCTTCCTGCAAGAAGCAAGACAGCTGCCTCAAATATCCATGTGCCATGCTGGGTACACTTGACAGATCAGTACAGAGCCTGCCTCCGAGGCAGGTGTGTGGGCAGGCCCTGGCAGGTGGCAGGCAGAGCATGCTCTATCTGTAGCTACTCAAGAGACTTCTTGCAGATATGGTCACTGATTCCTGTTCCTGAGGTATTAAGGGTGCCTTTTGCTTTTGGTAAGTACTGAAATTAAAAGCTTTGATGCATGTTGGATTTCAGGGGTTTGTTGTAAGTGTTCTGTGGGCAAGGCAGGGATAGGGTTCCTTGGCAGTTTGAGGATTTTGCTCTATCAAAATTGAAGGCCAAATGTTGGAAAGGGGTGAATCTGGGAATAAAATCTTTGGAAAGTCAAAGAGAAGTCACCTCCTCCTTGCTGCAGGCGAGAGGTTGGGAAGCAGAGGAGTAGCACTTCTTCCTAGAAAAGGTTTCTTCCTGAGAGAAAGGTTCTCTCTCAGCATCAGTGGAGTCAAGCATGGGCCACTGAGTTCTGGCAGGGGCATGCTTAGCTGCTGAGCTGTGGATATTTCGCAGCTTGCAGAAGTCTGATGTTCTGGTCAACATGGCTGATTTTTGCCTTTGCAGAAGAGCCTGTGCTAGTAGATATTTTCAAGCCACTGAGAGGAGTCACAGAGGTAGGAAATGCAAGCAGCTGCCTTCTCATCTTTTTCTGACTACACATGTTAATGTCAAGTACCTGTCAGCATTAGGCCTTGGCTTGAGTACAGGTACCAGCAGTCTATTTTCAGAATCTAGAAAAAAGATACAAGATCCAAATCAGAACCACAGATTATGCATAGCTATTGATATTTAGTTTGTTTTGGACTTTGGGAGAATACTAAATTATTGTACTAAAGTATGGAAAGGCTTAATTTTTTTTTTTCTGAGGCAACTGTGAATTCATGTCTGGTCAAATTTTTGGTCTGTGGTGGTTATTACAGGTCCACATTTAACAATAGAAGGTAACACCTCCAGTGTTTTAAGCTGTAAGCACAGCTCACCAGTTTCTTGTTCCCTCTGCTGTCTCCCATGGCACAGTTATTCTTCATTTTCCTTCCCAGTGAATCCTTCTCGTGGATCATCACTCGTGCACAGGTAGGCAGATATGTTTCTTCCTGGTGATGCATTTGTTTCAGAGGAAAATGTCAAGACATGACTAAACACTGTTCACACTACACGATCCTTAGGGGCTGCAGCTGCTCTTGTTTGACTTCTACAAGCCCCACTTTGGTAGGCTGAAAGCATAGTGCAAGCTGCAGTAACTGCAATGTATAGTATTTCTCTGTAAAGGCCCAGAAATTGCAAAAATAATTCTGTCTTTTGATGCTCAGTGATGTTAACTGCTGGGTGCAGGCTCCAACTGTATTTAAGGTGAATTCCAAAAGTATTTCTTAGAAGATGATGTAGCCTTTCCTCTGAATCAAGGACATGGGAGAAAATTGGTGGAAGCTGGACCTTAAATTGTGGAAATTATATGGGAAATTCATATTACTTTGTTCCATGGTGGATATCTATACAAGTGATTTAAGTATTTGTTGATATATGTGTACAACTGAGGAAGGAAATACAGTTTTTACTTCTGAGGCAGTGGTCTTAGTTGATGCTATTTGCCCACAACATTTGAGCCTCAGCTCCTCATGGGGCAAATGGGAGCCAATTTGCTTATTCAGTCTGTGAGGCAGGGTCTCTACTTTATTAAGCCTCTATACCATTTGTAATTAATGGTGTCCTGGTCTCACTTTAACCATCCAGGCATTTCTCAGAGACAAATAGCAGTAATACATTTGTTCTGATTAATTTGCAGACTGGTTTTTTTTTTTTTTAATAATTCCATCCCTCAAACTTTCAAAACACTGATCTGAAATAACAAAGTGTTACAGATGAGGTCTTCTGATTATTGCCCTTTAAAGCTTTTTTTCACATGGGCAGGCTTCACAAAAACCTATTTTACTCAAAGAAATTAGGTTTCTGGTTAGCAGGAGCCCTAAATAGACATGAATTACAGGAACGTCCTTTGAAACCCCACACACTACTTGTTTCATTAAAACCCATGAAGCGACCTTAATTTAGTGGAACACTGGATAGGTTGTTCTTTTAACCTATTAGCACTTTGGCCAGTCCCATAAACCATATTCATGGATGATTCCATCAAGAAGGACAACAGTGGGATTAATATTATTTCAGGATACAGTAAATGCCACAATGATGAAGCTGTTTAAGATCCGGTGCTCACTGTGTCACAGTGAATGCATTGACATTTACTCTGCTATCACTTCATTTCCAATATTCCTTCCAAATCAGCCGATGCTAATGTTTCAGTGTGTGTGCAGAATACAATTCCATCAGGGCTAGGGACGAGGAGAAAGGAGCTTAGAGCAAGTACCTTCTCCCTTATTCCTTTGGCCCCCTCTTTTCCCGCTCTCACCCCAGCATGGCAAATGGCTTGTCTGCTGCAACTTTAAGCACATCTAGGAAAGAGCAAAGGCACAGGTGGAAGTGTGGCCAAACTGGGGCCTTGTGTGAAGAGTGTGAGCATGTGTCAGCCTACTTGTGCAATCTGGTATAGGCGCTGATTCAATTTCTTGTCCCAGACACACAGGGGGCGAGCCCTTTTGCTCACAGCGTGGAACAGAACCAGCTGTTTTCACAGAACAAGGGAGCCAGGACTACCTCACTTTGCTTGCTACAGATGATGCTATCTTCAGTACAGGCAACAGACACCACCTACATATAGAACCCTTTGCCACTGTACTTGAACACAGGAGTCTTTTATGTCTTTCCTTCCCCAGCAGCACTGGAGAGTCAGCGCAGCGCACTATCCCCTGTTACAGGGTGACGGTATCTCAGCTGCAATTCAGTGGAGAGAAACATGCTGTTCTAGAGAGATTCAAGTGGGAGCCAAACCGCTGTGACTCAGGCTGTGTAGGAGCCTGCCTTTACGCTGTCAAAAAACCCAAGGAACCCAAATTGCCTTGCTGCTGTTAGCACAGGAAACCAGCTGCAGAACGGGGGTTTCAGTGCAACTTTCCCTAGGCTTAGTCTGTCCAAACGGCATTTCTCCATCTGGGTGAAGAGGTAGTAAGAGGAGTGAAGGAGAGAGCTGGGCATGACTGGTGTTGCTGTGCTGCTGTCAGCCATGCTGTGTGGCATCAGACGGTTTCCTCAGGTTCGTCTGTCATATTCAATTGCAATGCAGGGGAGAAGCTTACCCAGCTGGCTTCATTAATCACTGCTGCTCCAGCAGACACTGGGAAGTGGGAAGGATCTGGGACCTCTGTAACCCAGCACATTAGAGGTGGTACAAATGGTGATTGCTGCTGCTCCTGAACCAATTTACAGGTAAAACAATTCCAACAGGAGCCTTTAAATGTAAGGCCACCTCAGTCAGAAAACAGTTCCTGAGCTGAAAATTTCTGGAGGCTGGGAGACACAGAAGGAAACTATTTACACCCTGGTCTTGTTTGTATATTCTTTGGTAGGCTTTCTGTGTTGGCCACTACTAGAGATGGTAGGAGGTAGTTATTTGCTCTGATTTGGTGTGACCCTTCTTACGCTGATGAATGATCAAATAGCAGATCTTCTAGTGAGGAAAACAAGCACTATGAGCACAAAATAAGGAGCTGAGAAGAATTTGGCAGCTGTGGAGACTTTGGACTTGTTGGAAGCATAGGAGGGCTTAGGGTTAAGCAGGTCTACCTGGATTTGGGTACAGATGATTGTAAACTGAGTAGCAGTGGGAGACAAAGATTGCTTTCTGCCTTTTCCCCCTGTCCTAGTCCTCTCCCCTCTTGCTTTGCAAAGACTGTGTTTTTCTGGGTCAGTAGGCAGGTGATGAATACCTCTGTCTGTGTGGTAGACACAGTCTCTAACGCAGAGCAATAGTATACACAAAAGAAGAGGAAGCACCAGCTTTGAGCTTTTAAACATGTCAGAGACTTCTCATGGGCCATGGGTCAAGTCTCACTGCAAAAGCAAATAGGGAAACCAAATACAGAGATTTTAATGAAATCAATTTGGGCTTTTCTGAGGAATCGAACTTGAGACCAGAACTAATTTTTGAAGGGGTCCAATTTGGTTTCCTCTGTTTCAAAATCATAGGCAGAAGATACAAAATACAGGGAAAGAGCTACATAGTCTGTTTGGTCTAGGTTAGGCAAACAATTATGCTAGAGCTGAGTAAATGTTATTCTCATACTTGCATAAATAGGAAATGTGCTGGATTGTACTTTGCATGGTGGAAATGAACCTGCCTATCTGGGTAATCTTTCTTTTCACTGATTGTTTTTCATGATTCAGTAAAGCTAATTGGATACTTGACTGCATTATTTGCAGCTACAGCAAGTATAAGCCCCCATGCGTGTCCATCTGGGATTCTAGAGTAAGTAGTCTTTGAGGGTGACTGACTCAGTCTTCCCTTGAATATTTTCTAGAGATTTAGAGACAGACATGTCTGTGGCTTTACTGGAACAATGTTGGATCAGGATAGATAAATAACTGAGCTGCTAAGACAGAAATCTGTCACGGATGGTATCACAGAATCACAGGGGTTGGAAGGGACCTCGAGAGATCATCGGGTCCAACCCCCTGCCAAAGCAGCTCCCTAGGACAGGTCACACAGGTCGGCGTCCAGACAGGTCTTGAATATCTCCAGAGAAGGAGACTCTACAACCCCCCCTGGGCAGCCTGTCCCAGGGCTCTGTCACCCTCACTGGGTAAAAGTTCTTCCACATGTTGGTGCGGAACTTCCTGTGCTCCAACTTGCAGCCATTGCCCCTTGTCCTGTCCCCACAGACCACTGAAAAGGCGCTGGCTATTTCCCCCTGTGTCCCACACTTGAGATACTTATAAACATTGATCAGATCCCCTCTCAGTCGTCTTTTTTCCAGGCTGAACAGCCCCAGTTCTTTTGGTCTTTCCTCATAGGGGAGATGCTCCAGGCCCTTAATCATCTTCGTAGCCCTCCTCTGGACTCTCCCAAGGAGATCCCTGTCTATTTTATACCAGGGAGCCCAGAACTGGACACAGAACTCCAGGTGGGGCCTGACCAGGGCAGAGTAGAGGGGAAGGATGTATTTGTATTGTGTTTCAGGACACAAGTATGGACTGACTTAAGCACTAAGCAAAACGTGTGCTAAAGAAGATTTCTTCCTAAACCTGCAGTTCATTCCTGTGCCTTGTTACACCCCCTGACAAACGTGTTTATTCCTGAAAACTTCCTGATGGCAGGGGAAGGCCTGGTAGGTCAGCAACAAATTCCTAAGCATCTCTGTCCTGGGCTTAATTTTGGTGCTTAGGTGATACGTACAAACCTGTCTGGGATTGGTCCTGGGGAGGGACCACAGGTGGCAGCAGAACACATCTGGGTGGATGCCTGAAAGAAGGTGATGGCACACAGTCTGTTGAAAGCTTCAATGCAGTTTTCATAGAGGGTCAAGAGAAATCCTTTGCCAGAGTTTGCATCATATCACCAAAAAACCTGATTATTATACCTCTGACTGATGCTATTAACACCTTTGCTCTCAATTTGGAAGAAAGATGACATATTCCATTTTGAAGGCTTTCATCACATCCTGAGAACTCAAGAAAATCAGATGCCATTAGCAGCAAAGTGCAAAAATTATAAACCCAGACAATCAGCCCCATTCTTCACAGAACAGAAATCTACCGTGGAAATACAGTGGTCCTCAGTGTTATGACAAGGGGTTTTATCTCCTTTTCTTTTCATAAAGGGAAGCTGTTCAGTTAGCCACAGAAGGTGAACAGATTTCAGTCTATATATATGTAGCAGAAAACAACATGAATTTGTTATATATACATATATGTATGTATATATAACAGAAAACAATATGAATTTGGACTCTATGTTGCCTAGAGCTTTTGGATCTTTTTGGATCTTTTTCCTGCTACAGCTGAGCCATGCTCTTTGCTGTACAGGTCTTCAAGGTTTATATTATGGTTCTTTTGGAAGGGAAGCTGGTATTTAATTTGCTTCTTGTGGCCTCTGGAGAAGGATTTTGATAGGGGAGTGGTTAAGAAAGGGCATTTCAGGCCTAGGTCCTGGAGAGAAGCCAGAAGATGGATAAGGTGACCTCTCTTTACCCTGTTGCCTGTGTTCCTATGCTTGTACTAGGTTTTGAGCTCCCTTGCAGGGCACCAGCACTTCTAAGCTATTGGTAAGCTGGAAGTTGAAACTTGATGCTTCTGCCAGAACTCTGTCCCATTTTGCAGGGGTCTGGGTGCTGAAAGATGGTGTACACGCCTAATTCAAGATATCTGATATCAAAGTTGAGAAATTCTGTTGGGCTGTATGAAAAACATTGCCCTGTGATAGTCTCACAGCCTTTCCCAGTGCAAGTGTGTGAATGCTTCAAAACAAAAAGGACACTTTGAAAAAATGTTTTGCATCATCAGTATTTCTTGCTAGGAATTCTCAGGAATTATCCCAGCTCTAAGTGCTGACAGATTTAATCCTCTGTGTTTTACAGCAGCAGAAAAAATTGCTGCAGCTCTAACACATAACAGAGGCCTCATGGAAGTCAGGTGTATGTGGTAGATTTCTAATAAGCTTGGTCCTGAAAACGAAGTTTGCTGATGGCTTTGGGCCCTTTCCTTAATCCCTCTGACTCAGTTTCCTCATCTACAAGGCAAACCTCAGAATACCCCCAGTGAATGCCATTCCCAAAGTAAACAGTAACAGTTATTTCCCTCTTTAAATACAGGAAGATGATCAGATTTTTTTGAACCACCACTATGAGATTCCTTTTTACAAGCTTTTCAGCTGAATAGATGCAACATCTCACACATTTACTGCCATTGGTACGTTTAACCTTCCTGATTTTTAAGCTGCATTCAGTTTATAATGAGTCTTCTATCTGATAAAAGTATTTGGACCATCCCAAATTTATTTCCGTTTCCTTCACACTTAGTGTGCTGCATTACAGCTTTGCTCACAGGCTCCAGTTCCTTGTTCCAGTACAGAGCCTGCCTGCATGGCTGTGGCTGAGATTTTCAGAAAAGCAGAAAGTAAAGCATTGAATTCCTGTCTGACTTGTCACTGCTCTTCAGACTCCCCGGAAAAGCTTAGCCCAAGGGCCTAGATCAGGAAACAAACAAAAATGCCGGCTTTCCACCACGTGGCAGACCGGTGCAGGGTTATTCTCTCTGCTGGGTATCTCAGGTCTGATTTCCTGCTCACGGGGCTCTGTTTGCACATGCTGCTCCCATGCTACAGTCCTGGCCAGGTAATCTGTACTCTCTGCAGAGACAAAAGTCTACACTGAGGGCTAATCATGAGCTGATTCTTCAAACCTCCAGCCTTGCCCAACACATTTAGCACTGAAAATTCTACCGTGTCCTTTGCTGAGGTTTTCACCTTTGGTTTTGATTTATTTCCACATCAAAAGATCCAGCTTACTTCAATCACCTCCCATATTTTCTGCGTTATCAGCTCTACTTGGAGTTACTTAATCTGAACGGTTTGCTGGATGCTCGGTGACAAGATGTTGTGGAGACCTTGTGGAATTTGATAGAGGCAGGATCATGCTCATAAAGGTGCCTGACATTTGTTGGTAAAACAAAAGGAGTAAATTTTCTGGGTACCAGACAGTCCGTGGTTATACTTACTGCCAGCAGCATGGGATGGTGGTTGTATATACCTAGTGTGCAACTGCAAATTTTTGATATCTGTTTTCAATAGAACTTCTAAATTAGAAGGGTAATGGGAGGAAAGGATTTGTTTCATCTTGAAAGGATGGGCCTTGGAGAATAACTTGAGTTTCTTACAAAAAGTGACATTGTGCTTGTTGAACAGCCTCTTGCGACTCTGACCACTTTATGAACACGTACTGTAAATAATTTCTTGGCTTCTTTTAGTTCCATATTGTGAAGTGATATTTGCATTAAATTACCATAGCATTAGATTCCTTGGTGACCTATTATTCAAAATGGTGGTTAAGACAGCCTTTTTATAAAGTAAACAATAATTTAGTAAGTTGGAAGTGTCAGGAAAATTCAGTGGAGTAAAGAGAAGTAGGTTTTTTGAAGTCCAGAAGTCCCTATGTGGGTGGAAGCATCTAACATTAGTTCCTTACTTTAAGTGCCTGAGTCACACAGCCCTGTCAAATGACTCCGTGGGCACTTTTATAAGGGCACTCCAATGTGGAGGTGGTGAAAATAGTTTGAAATCAAAACAAAATTCTTTCATGTCTTTTCAAGAGCCTGAAAGGCAGCCAGGCACTTTTCAACAAAGCAGCATGTTACTGTATTAACACCAGACAAATAATCATGTTGATTGCAACATGAAAGTCTGTTCAGGGCATGCTCCAGAGGTGGGCTCTTTCCAAAGTCATTGTTAGATACCTCACAGAGTCAACACACTTTCTTCTCTGAGAATATAATAATTAATGTTAATTTCTGCTTATTTCTCCTGGATACAATGACCTTTCTTTCTTCTCTGTTACTTTACTTTGCACAAGATCATTGACTCATGACTGCTGCTCACAACACTGTGCTGAGCATTTGTTGGTAGCCGTGCTGTCTGCCTCCTCACCAACAGGCTAGCTTCACAGACTGTAGGATGATACAGATCACTTCAGATCTGATAGCAGATCAGCTAAAGGGGACCGAAGAATGCAGGCAGTCAGATTGCAGCTCAGCACCACTGCCAAGTCCTACGCTTCGCTTGTGTCTCTTGCAAAGGGTGAAGTACATCTGTGCTGCCCCTCTCTTGAGGGAAAAGACAAAAGAACTCCTGCATCTGGCAGGAATTTGCTTTTGGGCAGAGGAGTTCCAAGTGCTAGCTCTTACCCTGGAATTTGTTCTCATGCTTGTTGAGAGCAACTGAGAGCTTCCTGCTAAATTTGAGGGGTTTGTGTTCAAAGCAGTTATAATGCAGTTGGCTACAATGAGAAACAGTTGAGCCTTCGGCATGTACGCAACCTACGTTTTCCAAATATTTTGTTACTGGTCTGTAGAAACTGCCATTTTGGCTTAGCTCTTCAAAATTTTGAGCTGCTTAAACTTGGCTTTGGTGGTCACAGCTAGAACCACCGATGCCAGTATCATTCTTAGACCAAGTAGGAATGACTTTAAAAGATGTGGCACTTAGGGACGTGGTTTAGTGGTGGACTTGGAAGTTTTAGGTTTGTGGTTGAACTCAATGATCTTAATGGTCTTTTGCCTCAATGATTCTATGATTTCAAGGATCTCCTTCCTGGGTTTAGCTTTTTTTACATTGTCAAACCCAGCTTCTTATTTTCAAGAAGTCAGCTGACCCTAATGTCGCAGTCCTGCTAAGCAGTAGCCCAGCTGACTGTCCTGGATCTCGATCTTGTTTTTAACTGCACTGTGTCAAAGTCAGTCATACAGCTGTTTTGCTGATTACATCATATTTAGCTGCGGAGGTGCATGACAATGCTCTTTTCCATAGAATGGAAATGCTTTATTTTACAAAAAAGAAACAGGATGATTTCCTGTTTGAGACAATCTGAGGATTAATGGGTCTGTCAAGATCCATAATCAGCAGCTCAGCAGAGCTGACACATGAAAGGACCGCAGCGGTATGTGAACCACCTTCGGGCTTGAAACTATTTCTCTACTTCAGTCCCAGAGAGCTGAGTGAACATGAGCTCAGAATTCAATTACTTTCTCATCAGTCCCAGTAAAGATCCATCTGTGTGCCAGGAGAGACCATTGCTGATCAAGAACATAGTGCTGCCCTTGCAGAGGACCCCATAGCAGGACACTCTTGTGTTCTCCAAAGCCTGTACTTTTGGCTGGAAAATTTCTAACATTTCTGTCTACCTCCTGACAAACTGCAGGTTTCAGCAGTATGCTGCACCAGATTTCTGGTTCAAATTAGAATAGAGGATTTCCAGTCAGAAGGGACCTACAGTGATCATTTAGTACAACTACCTGACCATTTCAGGGCATGTTATTTAGGGCATCATTCAAATGCCTCTTAAACACTGACAGGCTTGGGGCATCGCCCATCTCTCCAGGAAGCCTGTTCCAGTGTTTGGTCACCATCTTTGTAAAGAAATGCTCCCTCATGTCCAGTCTGAACCTGCCCTGATGCAGCCTTAAATTGTTCCCACACATCCCATCACTGGATCCCAGGAGGAGAGCTTAGCACCTCTGTCTACTTCCCCTTCTCAGAAAGCTGTAGAGAGCAATGAGGTCACCCCTCAACCTCCTCTTCTCCAAACTAAACAAACCCAACAGCTGTTCCTCATAGGACATGCCTTACAGCCCTTTCACCACCTTTGTTGCTTTCTGAAAGCAATTTTCTTACGTTCTGTAAACTTGGGGGCAGTCCTGGTCCCACTTGAACTGATGGAAGAAACCTCTCCTCAGTAAGACATGTCCTGGGGAATTTTTGGGGCAAAAGGATAAAAGGTAAAGCAAAATGGATATTTTTGAATTCTTTATTTTTCAGAAGGCAGTTTCGGACCCTTGGGGGTCAAATCTTTACTCAGGCAAGATTTCCTATTTGCCTGTCCTTGCATGAAGGAAAATAAAAAAAAAAAAATCACAACCAAAAAAACTAAGAAAAATTATCTACAGATAGCTAAGAGTCTTTCCTGCAATGGCCATGTGTCTTTCACTTTACCAATTGGAGAAAAAACCCTAGACTGCCTTATAGCATTGGAGGAGATTAATAACATCTATGTCATGGTTTTGGCTACAGAATGTAGCGAGCAGAGATGGCTATAACTCTTCCATAGGCTGCAGGGAAGGGAAGGGGTGTCCTGCTTCTGAATTTCACAAGATATAGCTCTGAAAACTGCTGTATCTCTGACTTCTTAGTTCAGTTAGCTGAAGCACAGGCCTTTCAGAGGAAAGGAATCCTCTACATATTTTGAATGTTTATTAGTATTTCATTTAAACAGTGTTCTTCCACTCTTTGGGTTTATTGGGGTTGGTTGGTTGGTATTTTTGTCTTGATGCATTCTCTCTTGTGTACCCTTTCTTGGTTTCTGTGTCTGTATTAAAGCCCAGCCTCTTTGTCTTTGGTGGGAGACTTGCCAGGGGAAACTAGTAAATGAGGAGTTTGCATAGTGGAACTCCAGTCTGGGAATGCTTCTCCCAGTGGCATTGAGAAGCTGAAGGGCACTGGCACAGCGAAAACTTCTCAGGCTGGTCCTTCCAGTCTAGGATGTGATTTACCCTGCCAGCCCCAAAGGCTCACACCCCATCCTGTGGCTGCAGGTAGCTCCATGGCTTTCAGGAGGAGCCACCCGTAGCGTACAACAGGACATCAAAAATGGTTGTTAATCATTTACCCACAAAGATTTCAAATGAAACTGCAGTGCAGCTGTAAGGTTTCTGATTTCCTGAGATGGGCTAGTGAATCTGGAAGGTGCTGCCTTGGATCTGTTTTTCTTTTGGCTCTCCTTTCACCCTGAGTTTTATTTGTATTTCCCCCTGTGGTGCTGACAGGATAATAATATTGTAACATTGTCACATCTGGTTAGGGAGAGGGGCAGGAGGAGGAGGAAATGAGGAACTCTCTTCTGAACTAACCTCAACTCTGCTCTATAAACAAATGAACACAGGAAACTCTGCAGTGAGTGGGCTACAGCCTCCCTCCCTTCTGCAGGGGGATGGCTTGCATTTTTTTTGTGCAGCCAGTGCTCTCATTAACTTCAGTGAACTCCAGAGACCCTGGCACATGAAGATTCAGATAGTCAGTGCTAATGCAACCTTTCATCTGTCTTTTTTTTCCCCCCACCGGAGTCGGTGGGAGACTTGGATGCTAATGCCCGTTCATATTGGAACAGTGGGGTATTTCCCTTTCGCAGTCCCTCGGGTGGCTCATTTGTACCCCAGCAGGCAGGGGCAGGCTCCCAGGACATCATTAGGTGACATGTGGAACTGGGGTTCTCAGCATAAGATAAGATGAGACAACAGTAACTTGGTTGTGGCTTTTTTTTTTTTTCAAATGAAGAAAATGCTATCTTTGTGAGCAACAGTAGAATATTCAACAATGACCACTAGTTATTTTTCACCGTGTGCTTAAATAAACTTTGAAAATAATATAGAATTTTCCAAAATGCCAAAATCTTGAGTTTTGTGGTAAGTGCCCAGGCATTGTAAATCAGATCCCCTTGGCTTTCAAAGCTGCAAAAAGACATCAGAGTGACACCCCCCCCCCCCCTTTTTTTTTTCCTTCCTGACAACAAAAAGGATTAAAACCAAATAAATATCAGAACTCCTTTTTCCCCAGTCTTTCCCCTTCTTGGGACTCAATAAAATCTGCTATTGCCTGCTTTTATGACCCTTTTTGCTCTGTGGTGGGGTAAAACCCTTCCATGAAGTGCAACATGATTCCAAGTCTATTTTTGGCCCTGCTAATCTTGAAAATGCAGCTTCATGACCTGGAGCCCGAGCTGGCTTGCCAGATCCGTGCTTCTGCCGGCAGCTTGAGTTCAGTCCCTCTGAACTCTGTTGCCAGGCTTCCATTAGGCAGGTAGAAGTTCAGGCTGTGTGATATTAGCAAGCAAGTTTCCCCATCCAAGCAGCTCTTCATCTTCTTGATGGATATTTTTGTGTGTGTGTATGTGTTCATATTAAGCATGAGTGCAGCAGGTCTGGTCTTACTCTTTTTCCTCTTCTCCCCTGCCGCCCCCTTCCCGCCGCTGTGGTTGGGAACCCCTTTATGGCAGCCTCTTTCTCTTTGCAGATGTAGCATGGTTAATGCAGTAAGATGAAATGCCTCTGCTGTCAGGGAGCCAGCCCAGCTGGGTAGGATCAGGTTACTGATGGTATGAAAATACTCTGCTTATATCATCCTCACACTGAAGAATTGCATTCAGGTGTTGCACACCAGTTTTGAATAAATATGGGGGCATGTTAGGAAAGATCTGTAAGGCAGCTGGCACTCACTGTTCTGTTGTGGTTTCCTCTTGGGGTTTTCCCCCTAGGTTTGTTGCTGTTGTGCTGTGAGGCTAAACTCTGTGCTCTTAAGTCTGAGGAGAGGAAGAGGAGTCTGCAAGGAAGTGAGGGTTTTTCTTATCTTCAAGAATTTTTTTTTTCTAAGGAGGGCTCTCTTTCTAGCACTAGCAGAGAGGGAAACCGTGCTGATAAGGCACCGAACTCCTTATGAGTTTGTGCTGAATCTCCTTCGACATAGGCTGAGTGCTTGTCTGCTGAGTTCTAAGTAGTGAAGTCATCTGGGTGTGTCAGTGGGGACTGAAAGGACAACCTGAGAAGTAATGGTCTGGAGGTACAGGGTTCCTAGGTATGTCTGTTGAAGATTAATGCAGATCTGGGGAATCTGAGGAGTTATGGGTCCGCCGAGGCTTCACTTTACAGAATGAAGGAAACTTTGCTTCTCTGTATAGAAACTTGCAGAAATTCACAGGGGAAATCCTAGATGCTTGCTCCTGCATTTGTTCTTTTTGTTTTTTCCATGTTCAATAAATATTTTTTCCCCTTGGATTCTTTCTGCCAGGGCATGTACTACAAATTATGTAGGTTAAAACAGCAACCGAACCAATATATGTTTGGGAGATAAGATTCTGTACACAATGAGCTCTTTAGAATGTAGGGAGACAGTTCAGCCTCCAACACTGAGGAGGCCAAGACTCACCTGCACTTTGTCATGGTCCATGCATGCTTGTAGGCAAAAAGCTGTGAATCCAGGGGTATGACAGGTAATATAACATGGTAGTAAGTGGGCCTCCAGCTCTGAACAAAGGAACCACTGTGACTTCTTTCAATGCTTGGACAGAGGAGTTGTCTGCTGGGTTCTTTGGTTAAGGGATGGTATATTTACAAAGAGAACTGGAGACCTAAAAGGTTTAGATTGGGAAAAAAAACCCAAACGCATGAAAATGAGAATAGTATTGCCAGTGTTACCATGTGTTACATAAAGATTATGATTATCCTGGTACAGTGTCTGGGTACCTACCCTCTCTGCAGAGCAATAATCCCTTGCTAGCAAGTAGGATTGGGAGGGGTTACTGATACTTCTCAAGTTTGAGCTATTAAGGAGGTTTTTGGCATGTGATACAGTATAGTCACTGAAGTTGGGGTGAAAATGATGACTACTACTGGAAGAAGGGTGTGTTAGGCTGTTTGTCACTGCCCTTGCTTGCCTGCTGGGTGTGGACTATTATCCTGGCAACCAAGAAATGGTCAGATCCAGCAATATCTTCTGGCAACTGCAGTGAAAGTTGTGTGGGCTACTAATTCAGTGGTGAGGCACAATTACTGACAGTGTAACATAGAATCAAAGTACATAAAGTGGTTTTGGCTGTGCCTTTTGTATTTTGCATGTTCCTGGGGAAATCTTTCCTTTTAGGTTTGCTTTTTACCTGGGGGAATATTTTTTTACATGCTTAATTTCTTTCAGAAAGCTGCCTGTTGAGGGTGTACTTTGCATCCTTGCTGTTGGCTCACTGCTGGTCCCGGATGCCAAGAGCAAAGACATTAAATATTATATTTGCTAAACAAAACTGACACATTCCTACTTTCACACAAGGAAGCAGCGGCACTCCCCATGCTCCTGAGATTTGAGAATGATCCATTTTATTGAGCGATATAATGACAGCACTAGCTGAGCAGAGCAGTAATTATTATCTCTAGGAGACCCAGGAGAACAGTTTTTTAAAAGGAAAATAGTGGTTTTCATGTATTTCTTTAAATTCTGATATCAGCAGTTAAAGATTTGCCTGGCATAACTAAAAGTAGGAACTGCAGCCAGACCTGTTTCAGGGGACAGATTGTGGAGGCCTATTGAAGTCAATGGGGTGGGATACAACCCAGGGTAATGATATGAGGGTTTCTGTCCATTGGCTTTTCTCTGCAGTGAAACCTGGCAGCATTCAGCATGTGTCTTGAAAAAAATAAAAGGGGCTGTGTTTAACTTGTGTTCAGGCTGTTTGGAAGCAGGTGTAGGCAGTCAGGTAGACTCCATTTTATTTTTCCCCCTTGGATTTTTATGAAGACAAGTGGCCTGGCTCCTGCCTGCTCTCAGTCTGTGTAGATGGTAATGTAGTATGTGAAGTTATAATGTTAAAGAAAAGATGAAAGGCGACAGCTCCCAGAGTTTGTACTGGTTTACATCAGGAAGTATGAAGACATGTAAACTTCTACGAGGATGTTGCAAGATCTAATGTTCAACACTTTGTGATGCTGACAAAGTAGCCAGGTACAGGTAAAATACTAGTGGCCAGGAGAGTAGAAAAGGCTACTCAGTTATTTTCTTGTCATTGTAAACAAAAAACCAAAAAAACCCTCAAAACCAAACCACGGTAAGATCAGGAGCCTTGAGTTCATCCTTTAGCCCAGAGGTATTGCATGTCTGAGTGTGGTGGTTTTGGCCCTGGCTAGAGGCCAAATGCCCACCAAGCCACTTGCTCACTCCCACCTTCAGCCAAAAAGGGGAGAAAATATGTTTTTGGGGGCTCAGGCCCTGAGATAAGGACAGAGGGATCACTCTCCAATTAGTGCAATGGGCAAAACAGACTCGGCACAGAATAAAGGAAAGTGATTTATTACAACTACAACTAATACATCCAGTGAACTGGAACGAGATAAGAGTAAGAAGAGGCCAGGTCTTAAAGCACCTTCTCCCCACCCCTCCCCTTCTTAGCAAACTTAAACTCCATCACGATTTTACTCCCTTCTTCCCCCCAACATGGCGCGGGGAGGGCAGGGAATGGGGAGTGAGGTTCCGGCGGTACCAGTTGCTTTCCTTCCCCAGATCTTAACACTTCTACTTCCCCCACCCCTCGCCTCTTCGCACCCTTAGCTTCAATCATCAATTTTGCTCCCTTCTTCCCTCCCGTCGCAGCACCAGGAGGGGCAGGGAATGGGGAATGAGGGGTTTCAGTCCGTTCCGCCCGAGTTGTCTTCTGTCTCAGCTGGGAGGGGGCATTCCACACACACACACACACACTCTTCCCTCACAGCGCCGTGGGGTCCCACCCACGCCAGAGTCGTATCCACGAACTTCTGCAGCGTGAGTCCTCTCCATTGGGGAGTCATCTCCTCACCACAGGCCTCTCAGCAGGACTTCCTTCCATAGGGTTCCGACATTTGGGCCCAGACTCCCCTGGCCTGGCTCCCCACAAAAGTCACAAGTCCCCTGGCAAACCTGCTGAGGCGTGGATCACTCTCTTCACAGGCCGTAGATGTCTCTGCTCCCTGTCCTCATCCATGGGCTGCGAGGGGACAACCCGCTTCACCATGGTCTTCTCCAGGAGCTGCAGGGGAAACTTTCTTTCCACATTCCCTTCCCCCCACCTCCTTCAGGCCTGGCCTTGGCCATCGCTGCAGCTGGTCACATCTTCCCACTCTGCGTTCCGGTGGCAAAGTGCTCCAGCCAGGAGTTTTTTTTTCTCGAATATGTGATTCCCAGAGGCGCTATGAATCCTTCTGGGATTGGTCAAAAGTGACTTTGGCCTTGAATTGGCTCTTGTTTACTGTTGGGAACTCACAACAAACTGTAACTGCTGCTTTGCAAAAGCCATCTAAGCAGCACAGCTACAGCAAACCGCGACACTGAGGCTTTCTTCTTTCTTACTACATTGTGAGTATATTCAGTGATAGTATTGACTGAGCAACAGGACAGCATTGTGCAGAACTCTGCTCATTGAGTGGTTGTCCTATGGAGTTGGCTGTTCAGTCTTTGCAGATGCTGCTGGATCACAAATGTTCGAGCTCTGTCCTAATGGGATATAAAATATATTTATATAAATAAATATTAAGTTTAATATTTTCCTGGGAGTATGAAGTCCCTATAAAACTTGTGTGGATGAAATATGACATAATCTGTGAACTCCTATGTTATTTTCTTGATGCAATAACAACAAAAAATCAACCTGGAAACTTTTGTACCAGTTGGATCATCAGCTTATGTATTTTGCCTTTCTGAACAAGCTTTCCTAGACCTTAGCCAGTTCCCAGTAAGTCAGTATCTGGCACGTCCTTCCTATATTCAGCCAGTTGGCTTTTTGTCCATTGTGGTTATTCTTGTCCTTTGTCCCTAAATACTGTGTTGTCTGAGAGCCAGGATCCAGGTGTATTCTTGGGACCGAGTTGCATGCCAGAGCTTAGGGGGCAGCACTATAGACCAGAATGGACAAATGGAGCTCTGACTGCTCCTTCCCTGCTATGGAAAACCTCCTGCTAGATGACACAATTCCTCACCCCCAAGATTTACACACCGTTAGAAACACAAACCTGCTCCCAGCTTTTTGAGGGCTTGTTAGGTCTTAAAGCATCAAGAGTATGGCCTAATTTGCCAGTGGGAAGGCTTGGGGAAAGCAATGTGACACGGTTTCTTTTATCCAGTCTTTCAAAGTGGAGGTGAATAATGGAGCTAGGACTTCAGAAAAAAGAAGGGCAAAGAAAAAGCATTGGCACAGAAACACAACTTTAGTAAATAGCAGTGGTGCCAATTTCTGGCAGAACAGAGTTAAGTCAGTATGGAAACAATTAATGCCACCATACCCATGAAACACAAGTTAAGATAGCTGATGTTTCAGCATAAAGTTCTTCATCAATCATTGGTTTATTTTATTAGCATTCATAGTGCTGTGTGGTGTGATTACTTCTGATGTCTTGTGACAAGCATAATGAGAAAATGCAGGGCCAAACCCAGACCTGGCGCTGGACCCACTTACACAGCTCTGAATTTGGACTGTAAAGTAACACATGTGAAGGCATAAAACCTTTCCTGAAGGAACACAGATTCCACCTCAACCCTTGGCCTTCGTTGAGGTTATTCCCTACATTCAGATTTATTGGTAAAGCACCGCTGAAACTTTGTCTCCTCTTTTAAAAATTGCCCTGCAAATGATATGCTGAAAAGTCTGAGGTTCCCATATTGTCTGAACTGTTCTTTATTGTGTGAATGGCCTGGTTTTGCTGACTAAAAGACCAAATGCTTTGCAGCCAGATGGTATTGATTCCTTACAGTTGTGTTCATACATCAGATGTAGATATTGTATTCCACTTCCCATTACATCTGAAAATGACTGGGTCTAATTGACAATATGGCATCCACATTGAGATGTTTGCTTTGTGAAAACTGGCCGCTGCTCAGAATTATTTTGTATTATTAACTCCTGTACATTGCCCCCGCTGTTTGATCAGTCTGTTTCTCTTTGTTCTAAGCCATATGTGTTTTCAAAACTAATACTTATACACCTTTCAAGGCCTCTGATTGTCGTACAAAAGACGATAAATCTCTAGGGGATCTAACTATATCCTGGAGCATACAACCTAATGAAAAAAATAACTTCAGAACACCATGCTTTGGTGTTCTGTTATTCTATCTCCTGGCTTTCAAATTCAGACAAAAAAAAAAAAAGAAAAAGAAATGGATCCACTGTGATGAAGCAGTAACTGCATGAATAGCAAGTCAAAATTTTATATTCCCAAGGGAGACCCTATTTAACAAGGGCATTTCCATTGCTGCTGTATTTCTCATCAGTTCTTCAGATACTTTCAGTAGGTAAATATATGCTTTGCAAGAGGAGAAAGAATGTTGGTGAGGTTTTGTTTTGGGGTTGTTTTTTGAGGAGGGTGGTGGTAGTTTGAGGTTGGTTTGTTTGTTTATTTGATTGCTTTCCATTTTAAAAGGCCCTCAAAGTTTTTTGACTCTGATCTCCATGCATGTAGAGGGAAAGTATCAATTATTTTAGAGTCATAAATAACTGCTTGATTTCCTTAACAGTCAATGTACCCCAGAATCTCTTGAACCCTGATAGATCTATGATGTGGCAATGAATTAAGGAAAGAAGAGGCGAATGTGCTGTGTGTGACTTGCAGAATCACCTTTTCCTCCTATGCCCAGGTCTCTAGTCTGGAAGAAGGGTCTGGGGGTTCCACAGCTGTGTGAAGTAATGACAGGCATGAATTTACCCCAGACCAAAATAAATAGTGGCTGGCAGGGCCTATCTGGAGATGAAGATGACAGTGATCTCTGTGCATGCACCACATAAGTCCCCAAAAGGTAGGTGGTGTCCTCTGATACCTCCAAATGAGCAAATACCCCCTTTGTAAGGAAAGAGCAGAAAGGCCTGGGGAAGAGCCTCAAGTGTAAAGGCACAGATGTAACAGTGTCGAGGTAAGAACAGTCCCTCCAAAAATACAGTATCAAGGATAAATATGTCATGTCTGGGCCAGGACTGTCACTGAGAAGAAAGAGTGTATGTCTAGGAGGATGCAGTGAGCCAAAACTTGATTTGGCCAAGAGGGAAAATGTGAAAGTCTTGCTACTGGCCAGACTAGAGGTGCTCAGTCCCACTGTTCCCTGTTGAATTTTCATCTCATCCCTGAGCTGAAATATGAAATGATGCCCTTGTTGGGAAGGAGGTATTTGAACACTGATGTGAATGAAGAATGACTCCACACATGCTCAAACTGACTGTAAGAGCTCTCCTTCCCTACACGGAGACCAATGGCTATTTTGTTTGGTTTTGGAGTGGGGTTTTGTTTGTGTTGTTTGGTTTTTTTTTTAAACTAGCTAAAGTAATATTAGACTGTTGTAGATTCTGCTGGTTTTAGTGCCTTTATATCAAGGCACAACTGGTATGATAAGTAGCAGAGATTCATGTATAGCATATAGAAGAAGGCTCAGACTTGACTTTGTCTATAAACCTGTGAAATCTCAGGCTCTCATGAGTGAGTATAGCTTGCTTAGAAAAATGGGATTTTAAAAAATGACTGATAAGATACAATTTCCTTGTCTGTTGTGAACCAAGAAAAAGTACTTCTTAATAAGAGCTGGTAAGTATGTTAAATCTTGATGTGAAAGGCTTTCCTGGCACAGGTAAAATTTATTTTGGTGGTGCATTTGTGTGCAAGCTGTTAGGTTAGTAAGATGGTTTTCATTTAGAAACTGTATCTGCACAAAGGGGTTTGTAACAGTGCAATAAAACAATCTTGCCCATCCATCTTGGGCTGGAAAAACATATTTAAATTTTGTTGGTGGAAATACTTTAAAAACCCAGCTTAAAAAGAGTTTGGTGATCTCAGCAAAGCTCTGAATGAGAAGCAGTGAACCTTGGTAAGTCCAACATGATACCAGCTGGGAAAGAAATTTGCATAACTTCTTGGTGCTCTTAGTGCCTCCATTAGTCTACTACATGAGAACTTTCCTTCCTTCAATATATTTATCCTCATCTCACCCCTGTGAGAGGATATGTCCTCATTTGTGCAATTGGATGTGTTAAGTTTCAGAAAAGCCAAGTGACATAAAATTGTATAGCAAGTCTTTATGGGAACTGCCAGTTCAACTTGTTTTCTTCAGAGTCTTGAGCTGGCTCTGCACTCAGACCTATCCAAATCACTAGAGATCAAAAAGCAAAACTGATTAAAAGATAATAGGATAGTACTCAGCATCTTTGGCATTAAGAAGCCATTATTGTGCCTGGTGGCTGCAAGAATATGTTGACTGTGGATAGTTACATTACAGAAGAGATTACTCCCTGAATTAAGAAACGTAGGGAATACTTCTGCCAGATCTCTTTTTCCAGGGCTGGTCATAATCAAATTCCTTTCTTTACTGTTTTTTGTAACCCCACTAATTGAGATCACCCAAAATGTTACCATGAGCTGAAGTCAACATCAATTAAAAATCTCATTTATATTCCTTATGAAAACACATGGCCTTCAAAAGTGTTTGATTTTCATCGGACCTTCTCATCTGTTTGTCATTTAAAGTTCAGGCCATTTTCCATATTTCTATCAAATGCTGCCTCACATGGAAGTCTGGCAAATGAGCTTGCAAAGTAACCTATTTGAAGTTATAAATAATCTAATACTTGCCTGAAGTTGACCTCTCTATTCAATAATATACAAATTAATGTCTGAAGCTGAGGGACATGCAGCTCTCTAGTGCTGCCTTGTTAGTTAAAGGTAGGGTTGCACTTGTCCAGTTACAGCACTTGTGGTCATTCCCGGTGGTGCAGACTTGGCTTTGAGGATGGAGGGGGATGAAAAAGAAAATGGGGCAGGCTGTAATAGTGGCAGCTCCTGTAGGCAGAGGATGTCACTCTGAAGTGCCTTCTTGCTTATTTATTTAAGAAAACTGGAGAGCAAGCAAATGTTTTTTTGTTGTGAATGCCTTTTTGCTGTCACATTTGTTCCTTTAAAGTCCATTCCCATGAAAGTCAGGCTCTGTTATATTTCCTGTTTTGATAGGAAAGTGTTTGAGAACCTGCTGTTTCATGGGTGATTGGAGGATGGACAGGAAACGCAGTAGGGTGCTACGGCCACCCCCACCACTCCAAAACCATCCTGGGCGAATTCAGCTGTCAAGGTGCTATGCATCCACTGAGTTCTGAGACACAGATCCTTGGGCAGTTTTTGCATTCCTTGGGTGAGTAGAATGGAGCAGCCTCAGACCATCCTATGTCTTTGTAATGTGAAGCAGGCAAGCCATATCTAAGTCACACTCCTCTGCCACTCATCTGTGACTGAGACATTTGCAGCGTGAGGATCAGTAGGTTACAGCAACACTTTTTGTTTCCCCTTGCCCTGCATGAAAAGTGAGAACAGTAGCACATAACCTGTATTGAAATTTCACTAGTATCCTCTTCTATACCATCTACTTAACTATGGTATTAGCAGCTACTTTTATATTGCTGTGCACAAGTGTCTTTAAGCCTGGCCTTGGCTCAGACTGAAACCATCCCAACCATGTACTTGATTCTGAAGTAGGCCTGGTTTGGTGCTATTCAACTGATAGACCTGATAGGTGGGAGCCTGGACCATGTCCTGTTCTTCCAAAGCAATCTTGCTGTGCAAACTGGCCCAGGTATCCTAGACTTGGATCTGCAAATTTCTTGAAGGTTCTGGGGTGCCCCCATTGCTCCCTCCTTCCCTCTGGTCTGCCAAAAGACCCTGTTTCATCTTCAGTGTGGGCAGGTGAGTTTGATTTTGGGGGCAACTTCAAACTGCTTGCCAGTAAGAGATAGACTTTAGTTATTAGATCTCAGGAGCAGTTTGGATATCTGGTCACTCTCAGGACCAACCGGCTGAGCTACACCAAAGCTGTAACCAATAATGAGTGTTTGAAGGTAAAGATGCTAGTCTTTGCATAAAGAAGTTGCAAACTCTTCTTCCTGAAGTCTTTTCATTTGAATGCAAATTCATATTTCACTGTGACACTCTAGGCTTGGTTATGCTTCTTTTGCTCTTAGACATATTTCTTACTTACGATGATTACACTTTTAACATATTAGTTAAAGGACCTAAACATTTGTGGAGGTTATTGGCACCTGAAATTAAAGTGTATTGTTATCTCCTCTCTTAGAAAGAGAGGACTCTGCTAACATGAAGCTCTTGAGCAGAGCTTGCTTTTTTTTTTTTCTTTTCTTCTTCTAATCAGGTTCAGACATAAAGTACTGTAAATGAATGACCATATCTGCTAATTAAATTGAGCCTTGAATGACCAGGTTAGCACTCCAGTTGTCGTTACACTTCCACTTGATGAATTGTATTTCAAGTTATTCTTGAGACTTTCCTAATGGCAATCAGGTTACTGGGACCTTGACCTTACCAGTGCATGTGCTTTTGCTGAACTTAACTCAAGTAGGTGCCCATGTTGAGTTCAGCCCACCTTTTACTTTGGTAGGCTTTTGCACACAACTGAGCATTTAGAGGAGTGATGTCTCAGGGAGCAATTTCATATCACTTGTGGTAAAATTCCAAGTGCTGCTCTCCCAGTCACTGCAGCTGCAGACTGCAGCAGTATCAGCCCTCCTGTGCACTGCTGGTGTGGAAGATCGTTTTGGCGTGGGGCAGCAAAAGTCATTGCAGCCACTTCAAACTGCTTTGCATGTTGTGCTGTTTCAGTGACTGGCACTTCTATCTCTGGCCAGGAAGTTGTGGCTCTGAGTGGCTTTCAAGGAATTTGGCCTATGTTTGTAGCTAAGAGAACCGATACCAGGTTGCTGTGTGAGGTTTGGGAAAGCTGCTTATGGGTACTGGCCATAGTTTTTCATTTCAGGCTATTATACTGTGTTGATCATGAAAGTAAGGTAATAAGGAACTGAAAGAGAGCTGTGTTTTGCTTCAAAGGAAGACCGCTGGAGAGACCCAGTATAGTCACAAACTGTTGCCAGAAGCAGGCACCAACAATAGCTTATATATATGCTAAGAGAACCAGATTCTGCACACATTGAGAAAAATGTAGTCCTATCCTGGGGCTCGTTATTTATTTGTTTTAATTTGAAGACATACGGCTTAGGAACATGTAGCTTTTCTTCACTAAGGTTTTTAGGGGGCAGAATTATGCAGGTATTTCAGTATTTGGTGTTTGTACATGTATGCTTAGTTTGTATGTGTATGCTTAGTATGTTTTCTAAAATTTGTGTATGTAAAGCTGCAGTTGGTCTGCAAGCACTGCTCTGTACTTGGTAAGTTCCACATAAAGATTCTACACACCTAGTTATAGCCCCAAAATAGAAAAAGCTTAATAAAGTGGCTATTTAGAAATGCTACATCTACATTTTAGATTCTTCATACTTGCCTTCTCATGTGTTTGAATTTTTTAAATGAATCTTTTTCATGCTATTCTCTGAAATAATGAGGATTAAAAGTTAATCAACCTTCCTTAAATATAGGAGGCATAATCACGACCTCCAGAACTGGAGGTTTGCAAAAGAGCAGCCGATATCACAAGTCTTACGATAATAAACATCAGAATTGACAACAACGAATTTATTTGATCCAGTGGGAATAATTTAAAGCCACGTGTTTGTAATGTAGATAAGGCATAAATAGGTAGATGAGCAGAGAGAGAACTCGCTAGGCTCTTTGTTGACCACCTGCTACTCTGGGAATCCTGGCTGATAAACAGAGACATCCCCATCTGTAGATGGGGAGTTATAATTAATTACCTGTGACATTGATAAATTTCTTTTAGGATCTTCTCTTAATCCAGTGGCGCATCTGCATCAAGTCCTCCTTTTCCTGGAGTCTATTTATGGACTCAGGATTCATAATTAAATGTTTCATTTGCAAAAAGAATGGTTCCCAGGAAAATGTGAACTCTGTTTCTGTGCTCGTGTTAGGCTTTGTCAGACATTACATAAGAGATTTGCTCATGTTGGCCTCCTGCTCCTGGCTTTTCAGATAATCCTTTGTATTACATTTCCAGTGCATGTAGATAATTTGATTTAACATTTTTCTAAATGCCTGCGTGCAGGAAAGCTAACCTTATATGAGCATAATTAGAATTATTTATATACTGTAAAAATGTAACTGAATCAGAATTACTGGAAAATGTGATTTTTTTTTTTAAAGAATACATTTTGCTGTAATTGAATTAAGTTAAAGCCTTAATTATTTTTCAACTCTTGCCTTATGCTGTCCTTCTCCCACTTGATCATGTCAGTTGCTTTAACTGTATATAAAGTTCACTTTGACAGCAATGGCTATCCTCTTTATCACTTCGTTTCAATGGGTTGTTATTCAAAAGCCCCAAAGTTCTAATAAATTGTGTTAACAGGCTTAAAAACTTGTGTGAATAATGTCTTCAGGTTACTGATGCTAATGTAGGCTTCCATTTAGATAGCTATGAAATAAACAGAACCACGGGCCTTGTTGCTCTAGATACCATTTATACTATTAACCACTGCAATCTGGCTTGCCTGGGAGATAAATGTGATCATCGATGAGCAATTAGGAAACAGTTTTATGGAGATCTGGGCTTTATGTTGCAGGCTAACGGGGCAGAGAAGCAGCCTATTTTCTGAAGGTCAGAACGTGTCACGAGGGGATGAGCTCACACTGGGGTGAGGAGGGAACAAACACAATTTTAATTAATGTATTTTGGTGGTGCAGGGAAGAGGGGAGGCAGAAGGCTCTTCTTTGGTTGTGCAAGATTGATGACGCTTGACCACAGACACTTTGATGCCTAGAAGCTGTTCACAGGCAGGGTTTTTGTGTGTATACATATTTTTGAAAATCCCAAACCTGCTCAGTCTGGATTTCAAGGAAAGGTAATGTTTTTGTGGTAACACAATGTAGTGCTTACGCACTTTTAGGTGTATTCCAAAATATGCAATGAAGACACAGAGAGAAACAAAGATATACCTCCAGGCTGCTTGTTTGGAAGTTTACTTGACTTCTGAGGAAGTATGGATGTATTAATGGCAAAAACAATATGCAATGAGTAGTCATCCTCTGCTCCAGGAATTAAAAAACAGAAAGATAAAGAAATATCAAAGCTTGCCTTTGCTGCTCTGCATAGACATGTAAAAGACAGGTTTAGTGCCACACAGAGTATGGTGAAAGGCTTGGAATAAAAATGAGACGAGCTTGCCTTAACTTCAGTTTTGGAACAAGCCAAGCCTCAGCTAAGGGCCTTCAGAAGCTCAGGAAAATACTTTGTTGAGACACTTAAATACCATGCTTGTTGCACGATGTAAGCACCTACAATGTTAAATGCACTTAGTATCAACAGAGAAGGTTCCCATGAACCATGTAAATGCTTAACTCTGCTTTGAGTCCTCAAAGTTCTTGGCCTGTGACAATGACATTCAAGTGCAATTACAAGTTCCAGAGAAAAATAATCTGCTCTTATGAAGTTTTGAGTTCCTTCACTTTTAATGTTGTGCTCTGTCTCCTTGCTTTTGAGACAGAATTCAGAATGAGGACAGAAACTTCAGGCTTTTTCCAATGTTGCTTCCTATTAGGCTTTTGTGGTACCTTCCCTGCTATCGTGTCTCTTCTTGCATAACCTTCTGAGGTTTTTTGGGCACCATTTAGCATTGTTACTTGGAGGTGCGTGGATCTCTGCATGAGTTGTAGTCCAGCCTCTTTTGAGGAGCTGTTTTCTGGGAGGGAAATCGCTGGGGTGGACCTTTTTCCCCCAAGCTGATGTACAAGCCTCAAGCTTGAACCTGCAACTCAGTCTCCTGGTAGCCATCACACTGGCCAATTTGGGCACTTAAATCCAAACACTGATCCAGCATTTCAGGAAAAGTTTAGCATCTGATGATTCATCTATGGGTGGGCTAGGCAAAACCAAAACGTGATCGTGGCAGCCTAATGCAGAGTAAATTGTTGCAATCCACCGTATTCTGGAGCAGGCAGCAATCCTTTGACTTACATGAACAGAAGAAACGGGACAACTGGGCTGGCGCAAAGCTGGGGGAGCAGTGCCAGTAACAAGCCTGACTTCTCTGAAACCAGATCCTGCCCTGACCCTGATTAATTACTCAGGAGTTGTTCGCACAACCGAATTCCTGCTGTCAGTGCGTCCCCGCTGCCTGCCAGGCCTGCCAATGAAAATAGAGCAGTTGTAATCCCTGTGAATTATCCCTGTGGCTGGATGTAGTGTCCTATCAAATGATTATCATGTGATAGGGCTCCTAGTGCTTTCCAGCTCCTCTGGTTCCCCTGGTGAAATATTAATATGCTTTTAACATTTAAGGTTATTATTCTTGTATGCTATACTTTGGGCAGATTTTCCTCTGCAGCCATCACATACTTTATAGAGCCAAAATACCCTGTATAGAACAGATCTTTCTGTCTTCCAAGACAGACTTATAATGAATGGCTGTAGTTGAATCATTATGCTAAGTAACCAGCAGTGCTTTAAATACACTAACATGGGCTGAAGTAAGCGTAATGTAGTATGAAGTACACAGCTTTTCCCAGCAGAATTGTTTCTTTCATCTCCAACTTAGTAAGTAGAGACTGGGGACCTGCTGTAGGCCTGGCTTGCATGTTAACTTACCATGAACAGCACATGGCAGCTGTACCATGGCAGGGTGGGGGCTGGCTTCAGGCTGCTGGGTGTGAGAACTGAGAGGCAGATAGCTAAGGAAGCAAGGAGTTAGACTTACTGAAATGATGCAGTTTTGATATGCAGTTTTAAAGTCCAATTCCAGGCTTTTCAAAATCTTGGATTCCTTTCCTCTCCTAAAGTCTGTGAAGCCTCTTCAGAGGAACGAAGCAGGTTTATTTAGTTCTATTCTTGTGCTTGACCTTAGGAACTTCACACTTTCAAGTTTTCTTCCTTAAAAGGGTGAGAGATGCAGAAGGGAAAAAAAAAAAGGAAAAAAGGAGATGTTAATTCCTGATAATCATCTGCTTTCAAGAGCTTGAAATGAGAGTGAAGAGCAAAACAAAACACAAGTGTTAGGAGACCTGAAGTAGAACCTGCAGGCTGGCACATTTTTATGAATGAGTGAATCCAGGCTTTTCTCAGCATGAAACTTGCTCAGGATAGCGGTTCCTTGCACACAGGTATTTGGCTGTGCAGGTTTTAACTCTTGCCAGCTTTTTTGGAAAACATATTAGCTGCCTCGATGCCTGAAATTCCCTGGGGAGTACCCAAAGAGAGCTCTTAAAGTGGCACTGTTTTGCTAATTAGTAAGGCCAACTGTTGTCTGGCTGAATTGTCTGCATTAGCAACTGGCTCCCTCTGCCTCCCCTCTCCAGTTTTAATTCTAATGCTAACAGAGCACACTGTGATTATGCTAATAATCCTGGCTTTCCTACATAAGGACATATGTGAGGTGTGCTGCATTTCCTAATTGTTTCATTCTAGTCTTGCTGGTCCATGTACAATATTCATAGGTTTTATTCTTTCTGTAAAGAAAGGTCAGCATAGTTGGCACTGCTGTAGCACGTGTTTCTGGGACAGAGCAAAGGAAAAATGACAGCTTTCACTTTAATTGTTGCTGTCTAGCTAGGAATTGATATAGCCCTTCAATAAATGGCATTTGAGCACCTCATGGTCAGTGTTGTAACCTCACAACCTCTTTATGACATAGAAGAGAGAATCATATGGGTGGAGAACTGAAGTACAAAGTGTGGAGTGGTTTTCTTGAGGTTGTTAAAATCTGTGGCAGAGAAGACATCAAGCAGCTATCAGGTGCCAGTTAAGAGTCCATTACATGGGCTTTCTCCTCCTGGCTCAGGACGTGCCAGGAGTCATGTCAGTGAAACCATCTTTTCTGAGGGTAGCAGACAAATTTCTCCCTGAGATACTGGATCTGTGATGGAACTTCACAAAAGAGAAAGGCAGCTTCTTTCCCAAAATAGAGAAACCAAAAGACAGAGACTCTCTACCTACTGCAGGAATCTGGATTTGTACTTTTTGTGCATTTTCTTCTCCTTCAGTAAATGGTGAAGTCATATCTTTGTAGAGTTTTAGGTACATGATTGAATGTTCCTGATGGGAATATTATTGCAGGATAAATGTGACTGATGTAGGATTGTTTGTATTGAAGTGTTAAATCCAGCTGTCAAAAATAACCCCGCCCTGATTGGACGCATCTGCCTACATGTCCTGGTTTCAGTCAGGATAGAGTTAACTTCATTTGTGGCAGCTGATGGAATGCTGTGTTTGGGAGTTACAATGAAAGCAGTGCTGAGAACACCCTGATGTTCTTAGTTGCAGTCAGACAGTCAAGGACTTTCTCAGCTTCTTCGTATTTCTCTATTCATGAGAAAGGAGGGGCGAAGCCAGGACAGGTGACCCAGATGGGCCAAAGAGAGTATTCCATGCCAATTACGTCCTGCCCAATATAACGGGGGGCTGAGGGGAGGAAGAAGAGGGGCAGTCTCGGGACGCGTGCTGCTTGGGGGGACGGTCGGGTTCCGGGACAGCTCTGGGTGGTCCGGCCTGAGTTGTGTGGTTCGGGGAGAAACTGCATTGGGGATCAAGAGTTTCATATTCTTTTGCTCTAAAGTCCTGTCAGCATTGTTATATTTTATCTTTCTGTTCTCTTAGTAAACTATCCTTATCCCAACCCACGGGCCTCTTAGTTTCTTGGTTTTGGAGTTACTTGCCCCTTCCTTTTCCCTTCCCTTGTTTCCCCCTTTTTCCCTCTTCCCCTGCTCTTTTACTTTAAGGAGCAGGCAGCTGCATGGATCTCGGCCCACAGCCGGGGTGAAACCACGACACTACACTGAGCTGTTCTGCAAACTGGATGCAGACCAGGCTCTGGTATGTGGCTCTGGTACCACACTGAGTCTTTGCGACATCATAACTGCACTGCAGACAAGAGCTTTTTGCCAAAAAAAAAAAAAAAAAAAAATGTGGCATAGTATGTTGAAATGCATGAGACTGGGACTTGTTCTGCACCTGTGTGCATAGGCACAGGGTAAGGAAAGGAACACAGATGCAAGGAGATGATTTTACATGAAACAGGACCAGAGCTGAGTGAGGCCATCAAGACTTTGGGTCAGTGTACTTTATGTAAACCCAAGTTACGTACACGTAGTGGCTTTGCCTTTGGTGGGCACAACCCTGACTGCGCGTAGGAGACCTAGCTCTGGTGCTGAGTTTTGTGCCCCCTTTGACCCATTGCTTTGTGTGCATGACTCAACAGAGGGGTGAAGACTGTGGAAGCAAAATTTTGGTTAGGGAGGGAGTGGAGGGTGGGCAGGGAGCATGTAGGGGTAGTGTTTCCTTTGGCACAATACTGTGCAAAGCACTAGCTGCACGGTGACAGGCTAAGCAAGAAGAGCTGAGCGCTCTTTGGTGTCTGTTCTCTAGTATAGCTGACCCTGCTAGTGGTCCCTCATCCAGTTTTGTAAATCGCTTCATGATCTGGTGCTTATAGTGTGCATAAAATGTATATGATGAAGATTATTGAGAATGCTCTGTAGATCCCCTCTTGATGATAGAATTATGCATATCATCTCTTTTGGGCTGTTGTCTATAAATAGTGGTTGTCCTGACCCACAAAATTAATATTAATCTTCGCAGTATTGAGATGCAACAGGGCAACCCAAATTAGAGTTCTGGCATTATAACCAAGTTGTGTTGTTTTCATGGCAATTTAAAGGAGATTGTTAGCAAAATAACTGTTTGTTACAGGTTTTGTGTTAAGTTGCTTTTTTATTTCTTAATGTTAGTTAGGGACATAAAAATGAGAAACCAAAATATAGGTATTTATTTGATTGACAGTAATGGCTCTGAGAGAAGCCATTTAAATATTATTTACATATTATTTGAAGCCATAATAAGCTATCATGTCAATACATAGCATGGCATTGTTATTAAATGAGTCTCCGACAGGGTAACTCATAATGGTGTTATGCAAATTAAGCACATTTTAAAAACTTCTATAAGAACATTACTGTACAAGCAAGGTAGCCAGGTTTTCAGCATCAGCTACTCTGTCATTTTAAATTTAAAATGCACAGTCTGTACGTGTGGCTAATGTCTCTGCAAAGCTCTCTAATAAGGGCCAGGCTCAGCAAATGCTGGATGTGTAAGTCCCTCCTGATTTAAACAAGTATTTCAGCCTGTAGGACTTCTACTAATGTTGCTTTGCTGAACTCAGACCAACAACTACCCTTGTAGGCTGGAGAGATAGAAAATGATAACACACTTTCTCGTCTCCCTGAAAAACTGAACCACCAAGACAGACTTTGGATGTTAGAGGTGGGTAGGACTGGAATGAAAAGGAGGATAGGGTGTGGCTTAACAAGGAAATGCTGGTGAGCTTGAAGCATGTGTCGTGGTGGCAAATGACGTTTTTTCTGTAAATGGTTTCTGAGTGTGTAGCTTCACATCAGTAAATACTCAGCAGCTGAGCAGGTAGTTCAGCTGGCCATGTGTTTTTGGAGAAAATGACTGCTCCAAGGCGGACAGGTGCTGGGCTTCCTCACTGAGATACAGAGTATCAGAGTGGTGTTGGCTAAGCTCTTGTGTAAAAGAACCTAATGAGAGATACTGCAGAGCCATGATGCCCTTTCTATATGTAAAACATTCAAAGCCACATGGCTGGACAAAATACAGCTTCAGGAGAGCCTAGCTCAGAGCTTTGTAACTGAAGTTATAACATGGTTTTTATTCCTCAGCATTTGATGAGACACCCCAAACACAAAGTGCAACACTGCTGCTCTTCTGGGTAAAAACATCAATGGTAAAGAAATATTTAGGAAGCAGAATTGCTGTGCAAAGGTTTCTGTTTGATCTGTGGAAAGCATGGCATGTCCAGTGTGCACAGTTTGATGAACTGGAGGCCTTCTCCCTGGAAAATTCAAGGGTGATACTAGAGACATTTTGAAGGAAAAGAGGATCTGCTTTTCAGAAGTCTGCTCCTCAGTTTCACAGGAAATATTTCTTGCAGATGTTCATGTCAGTGTCTGAGCAGCAAAAGGCTGAGTCCCACCAGAGGCTGAGGAGTTATTCCAGCCTTTCTTTTCACTGTCTAGAGGGAGCCTTAAAGGCTTCATGGGAGCCCACAATACCTTCTTGTAGTATGTCACTTGAAAAATGACCACAGTCATAAAATTGTCATGTAGGATTTCCTTTGAGTCCTGAAGTGTCTGGGAAAATATGCTCTCTTTGTCTGCCAGGGCTGTTCCAAGTTTGTAGGACATGTTTTCTGTTCATTTGGTGATTTGGGGTTGCTCAGCAGAGATGTGGCCATGTATAAAGGTTGTATCTCCCTCCTCCTACTGCTGCTTCTCTCTTTTATGAGCACACATATTCATGTACATGCACGTATGCCTGCTGAAAAAAGTTTGGGGAACAGCCTTAATGGCTTAGCCAACATGCTGTCAGCACCATTTGAAGCCAAACTTGCTGAGATTTTTTTGTTGTGGGTTTTTTTTTTTTTTTGGCTGTGGAGATTCCTGAAGTACAGAAGAAATCAAATGTAAAAATGTGTTTTAACCGAGCGAGGATGCATTCTTTCATTGCAGCCATCCCATGAGGTCGGGCCAGTCCGTCAGCATAGGTTTACAGGAGGGATTCCTGAAAGCGGCTGCCAAGAGAGCGGCTTTGGACTGCCAAGCAAGATCTGGATAAAGCTGCCGGGATGTGTCAGCTGCACATTCTGACCGCCACTGAGAGCCGGGGGGGTTGTGGGGTCTGATACCGACACCTTACTGCTGCCTTGCGCTGACTCTGGGCGTTCACTTCTCAGCCTAAATTCCTGTACCCTGGGGAGCCCACGGTCCCTTCAGGATGTACTGATGTAACTTCTGGTTGTGTTGATGATGAAGATCCTGCATCCTTTGGATTTCACGAGTGTGTGACTTTAAGTTACACCCGGTTTCTGTTTTGCTTTCTAACTGAAGCTTGACTGCTTAGGAACAAGCAGTAACCAAAATGCATTGTGCAAAAAAAGACCTCTCTACCCCTCAAAAAAACCCCCAAACAAAGCCCCCTTACTTGACACTGCTTTTGAATCTCCTCCTGCTCTTATAACCTCCTTTTGATTTCCAATCCAGGTCTGCCAAAAGACTTGGATTCCAATCAAGGCAGTTCACTGAGCATTAATACTCAGATAAATAAATGCAACAGGCAATCAAGCCGCTGTGAGCTAATGGCAGGACACTTGAAAGTGCAGTATTTCAGATAATGGTGTCAGTTTCAGAAAGGCATGCAAACTGGTTTAATCAAATGTTACATTTTATTAAATTCCTGACCATTGGGAAGGAGATTGCGTAGGAGAATTTAAAAGATTGGGAGTTTCTGGCTTTATTTCTGCACTGCTGATAAGCAGTAATTTTTTCAGAAGGGGAAGAAGTAATCCTCTGCAATAAAACCATTTTCATAATACCATGGGAATGAGTTATTGCTTGAGGTAAGGCACAGTTTCTAATGGCTGCCTAAGCTTTCATCTTCATCTTTCATGGGCTAGTCAGACATTTTTATAGTGCTGACACAAAAAGAGAGCATTTATGTTGCTTCCATTCTCCATCTGTCAACAGTTAGGTTAAAGTGCCACTACAGGAATACTTTTGATCTGATTTCCATTCCAACGCGGTTCATCAATATACAGTATTTGAGCCGTGCCAACTCTCAGGATCCTAATCACGTAGTTTTTATGCACCATTAACGGTTAGCAAATAGGAAACAAAAGTCTGTCTTTTTAATGTGAAGAGGGTGGGACATCTTTTTAATTCTGAATTTCCCTGATGTACCACCTTTACAGTTTCTAAACTATAGTCAGTTGGTTTTGAGTGAATAGTTTGAAAAGACGTAATATGTTAGGCCAGAGAGGAAACAAAAATTTCCTTTTGCTTACATAACATACATCTATAAACACTAGTAATTAATCCAAACTTGTGCATCAGGTAGGAGCAAAAGGCAGAGGAAAGTATTGGTGTAAACCTTGTTTTACTTACAGTTCCTTTCAGCTGATGAACCTAGCTTTACTAGTGGCATAGCTCACCAAAAGGTGATCCCACAGACATATTTGCAGACCTCCATGAAAAACCTTACTGCTTTATGCTGTGTCTGGTGTGGTTGTAAGACTGGACAGGGTAGATGTGTTTGCAGCAAACTAAAGCAGACTATAAGGTGCACAGATTTCCTGTTGCTCTCCAGTGGAAACTCTGGTTTTGTTAATATCCAGGAAAAGATATGTGTAACAAAATAAAACTACAAGGGTGAGAAATGTTTTGAAAGAATGTGGTTTTGGTCTTACTTCTCAGATTATTCTTATTAATTCCTGGAGGTTTTTTTCCCTGATTGGTCCTTGCTTTTACTTGTAGAATTAGAACCCAGCCCCAGCTTCTTTTACTGGTTGTGAGTAGTAGAACAGAAAAGTTACTCCACACCACTTTAGTATATCCTGCTATGCAGGCAGTATGTGGCAAAATTACCCTCTCTGTGCTGAGAAAGAGGTCGATGGGGGATGACAAACTTATTTTAAATTAAAAAGAAAAAAAAGCAAAAAAAAAGTTAAACTCTGAAGAGGGGGAAACCAATCTGTTTTTAAAGGAATTTTCTTCCAAGTACCCCTGTCCCTCGGGTATGCAATATTCACTTAGTGTAAATTTCTTTCAGCTTTCTCTCAGATTTTGAGTGCTTCATTTTTCTCTAGCTAATATAGTGCAGTTCATATACTATATTTTATGGGTGACTGGCTTCCAGAGGAAGGTAGGTGTGAAAGACCAGGCAACCATGAAACTGAGTTATACGGAGTAATCAGTACAGAGGAGAAGGAGCGTTTAGTCCCTTTCCTGTCACAGTCAGATGAGGCTTTCATGCGATGGGAGTGATCGTAAAGATCCAAAGGAGATATTACTTGATTTTGTTTCAGGTTGTTTTCAGTTCATTGGCTGAGATTCCGGGCTTCTGGAAACTTTGTGTTATGTTTCTGATCAACTCCGAGGATACTGTTGGCCAGTGGAGTAGGTATTACAGTGTTCTCACTCTGCACCTGGCTGAAGCTGCGTGATTAACTTGTTAGCCATGGTCTTGTGGCCCATGTGTGTACAGATGGAAAGCACTGGATCTTGGCTTCACGTAAACAAAAGGGGTTTTTTTGTCCCAACAGATTGTGTTGTGTTGCATTTCTTGCTGTCAGTCTGTGTATTTGTGTAACTGCCTGCCCAGCTGGTGCATGTGATGGTGTTCCTGAGCTTTTACGTGGTTGAGATCTAGGCCTGGTTTTTCACAGAATTGGAAGATCAGAATCCAGAATTCCTTGGGCTGATTTTCATGTCAGGTGCTTCATGTGCCTTTGCACAAAGGATCAAAATGTGCATTTATTTGGGGGGTTAAGATATTTTTTGGGCATGTTTTTGCAGGTCTGATCCTACAACTTTCTTTCATGGAGCTGGGAACTGCCTTGTTCCCCCAGCCAATCTTTCATTGTTCCCACTGAATGGGGACCTGAGTGCTATTAGAAAAAGGCACAAAAAAGACGAATTTTATCCCCGTTTTATTCATATCTACAGCTCTGTCTCTGAGTTGTGCTTCTTCAGTCCACTTCTCATATTGTTGTACACCCTCTGTTACCTCCCACAATGATGATTAATGGAATGCTCTACACTTTTTTTGAACTCTTGGTTTTTCCTCTTAGTTCCTGATTATTTTAATTCTGCCAGACCCTTTTTCATATCCTTTCCTCGTCTGCCTCTAATTTACAGTATATCATTTCTCCTACTCCGACCCCTCATTTCCATTCCTGTAACGTTCCATGTTCTTTCTTGGAGCCTGAGCTGAGCACACAGACTGGTTAAAATGAAAATATACTTTCCAGATTTTAGTAGCCTAATTATTTTATTTTAAATGAAGCCGAGACATCAATCAGACTGTTCTCTAAATCCCAGTCACATCAGCAGCTAAATGAAAATATCAGTTATTCTCTCCCATTCCCAGCCCACTTGCCTTTAAATGGTATTATTACAGCAAATATTAGGAGTTTAGACATGTCCATAGTCTTTTGTTGAAAAGCCCTTGCAAACAAGGCAAGGGAGATGCATCTGAAATCCTAATATCTTGTGAAATAATATTAACAATAGGTCTGGCACAGGCGAGCGTTCAGACAGGAGGCTGTCAGATCCCGTGAGGTTGAAAGTGAGAAATATTTGAAAGACAAAGAGCAAATCATAGAAACGGCAAGTTGAGAGGAAGGAGTTTTCCTTGCAGGCTCCTGGGGCTGGTCCTCAGCTCTGACACTGGCTTGCTTCTTGGCTCCAGACAAGGGATTTCTGAAGAGCCTCACAGGGCTTCAGCATGTCCAGTAATCGGATCCTGTCCTCTCTGACAGCCTCAGCTTTTTGCAAGGTCGTGAGTGCCCGGACCGGCTAGGGGCTTTGATGAGAGCTGTGGATGCTCAACCCTGCTGAAAACTGAGTCCAAAATAAAAAAAAGTAAATGTGTGGCCACATTTGAAGTGCTCACCTTTTGGGCCTTAGAAATCCCATGTCTGTGTGTGTGTCCCCTTCATTTTTCTTTCTTAATCAGAAGAGATACTGCAGAAACTGATAGTTACATAGGTGAAAAACCTGTGTTAAGGAAATGGATGTGTAGCATACGATCTGCTCAGAGCCTTCACTAGAGCTTTTGGAGGTCTGATAGTTTGACTCCCTGCAGAAGCATATGATGGATTTTCATACACCTCTTGATTTCAGGCTTCGTGTTTAAGACAAATCTATGAGTCCCTCTGATCAGTGGGGAGGGATGTTCTTCCAGAAGCTGATTTGGTGACTTTTAAGTTAGGGTCTTTACCTGAATCAGATTTTTCTGACAATTTTTACTGCTTCCAAACCCTCTTTCATATCCTTTCCTGATCTGTCTGCAGTTTGCAGTATATTCTTTCTCTTACTCTGCCTGGTTTTCTCCATAACTGTGAGCACAGAGGACGCTGGGAACACTAACGCAGGCAGTTCAATAGTACCCCCTATATAGTGACAGAGAGTTTAAACTAAATAGGGAAATGACAGGGGAGGGCGATGAAGAGGATGAAGTAATTTGCTGTCAGTCAGTTACAGAATTAGTAGAATTGTCTCCCCAGGTCTAGTCCAGTGTTTTTATTTCCAGTAGACTGTGCTTTCTCTCCTTATAACTCTATACCTTGTTGACAGTGTGTACCAGTAGCCAGTCTTACATTGGGCATCCATTTCTATTTTCGTCCTGAGCAAGTTTCCATTTTTCATGGAAATGAACCAAAAAAGCCTGAAATTTTTATTGCTTCTCTCTCCCCTTCAACACGTTGCTATTTCTGTTTTTATTTTTCCTCTTTTTTTCTTCCTTGAAGGGGATGAAGATGTGTGAGAGCCTATGCTAAGAGCTTTATCAAACTTCTGTCTAATAATAATGAGAATTGCAATGGGCTTCTAAAGGACACAGATCAGAATCACTTACCATAATGGTACTACAAAGTAATGAAGATTCAAGTGGTTCTTGTTAGATACAAAGCTATCAGAGAATCGGAACTCATCTAATATCTTATTGCTAGAGAAAAGGGACTAATTGGTGCTGGGAAAGCTTTACTTCTGTTTTTTGTTTCAAATCCAGGCAAAGCAGCTTGAAGTCTGTGTTGTTTAGATTTGTGGGACTCCAGGTGTGCATGCCGGAGCACTCCCTCCCATTAAACCTTGAAATAAAGGTTCTAATAAATTTCCATTGAAATAAGTAGTAACCACATTTAATGACCAGTTTGTTTGAGTGTTAACAGCCTGTTAGCTAACAAACTCGTCATTAACTGGTGCTAACTTCTCCCTACTTGTTTAAATAATCCCTTAACATCAGCCCTGTTTGTGTTAGGGTACTCTTGTAAAATCTCTGTCGGATGCTTCCCTTCGGTTTCTTTTTTTCTTTTTTCTTTTTTTCTTTTTTCTTTTTTTCTTTTTTTCTTTTTTTCTTTTTTTTTTTTTTCTTTTTTCTTTTTTTCTTTTTTCTTTTTTCTTTTTTTCTTTTTCTTTTTTCTTTTTTTCTTTTTTCTTTTTTCTTTTTTCTTTTTTCTTTTTTCTTTTTTCTTTTTCTTTTTTCTTTTTTTCTTTTTTCTTTTTTTCTTTTTTCTTTTTCTTTTTCTTTTTTCT
Source organism: Hypotaenidia okinawae (assembly GCA_027925045.1). Taxonomy (NCBI): domain Eukaryota; kingdom Metazoa; phylum Chordata; class Aves; order Gruiformes; family Rallidae; genus Hypotaenidia; species Hypotaenidia okinawae. The sequence goes on along the minus strand of BSDF01000003.1, from coordinate 15,016,003 downwards.
TTTTTCTTTTTTTCTTTTTCTTTTTTCTTTTTCTTTTTTCTTTTTTCTTTTTTCTTTTTTCTTTTTTTCTTTTTTTCTTTTTTCTTTTTTTCTTTTTTTTTTTTTCTTTTTTTCTTTTTTCTTTTTTTCTTTTTCTTTTTTTCTTTTTTTTTTTCTTTTTTCTTTTCTTTTTTTCTTTTTTCTTTTTTCTTTTTTCTTTTTTCTTTTTTCTTTTTTTCTTTTTTTTTTTTAAAAAGAGAATATTATTATCCAGTTTGGTCCTTTCTTCTTTGATTGTTCCACTTTCTCCTACTAGTATTTTCTCTTTGTGCATTAAGATAGCAGTTTTATTTTGTTCTATATTTTTCCCAGATTTATCTTAAAACCTCTGCTTGTTCAATGAATTAGGTGACAAAGCCCTAGAGGTAAATTCAACTACGGAACATAAAACTCACAAATCAGCGGAGCTGTGGGCTACATCTTGATTATGTACAGAATTCAAATGAGCTTGGGGAACCCATTTGTGTGCTGTTAGAGGAAGCACAAATCATGTCCTCAGTCTTGCAAAGATACCAGTGCCTTTCTGCAAGTCCAACAGAGTGACTTAACGTGTAAACTCGCATCACGTTCGCGGCGCTAGGTGCCATGTATTGTAGGCCTAATCTGACTGTAGCATTTGCTTTTTACCACAAGCTGTCTTGGCTCTATCCTGTGAAAGGAAGGAAAGGGTCAGTTCAGTTCAGATCATAAATTTTGGCCAACACTCAGGTTAAAGTTGACATCAGCCACTCCTAAGGTGATAAACTGCTGAAGAAAAGTAGAAAAGGGGAAAGATCATTTCAAAAGTATTTTCTGTGTTCATTTTCTCTGACTGAATCCATATTAAAACCAGGAGGGGTGGGCATAACCTCAGGAAGTTACCCATGTGTCTCCTTACCTCAGAGCAGGTTCAGTGAAAATTGTGTCACACCTACTATGTCTGTCTAACTTCCTGAAAGATCTCCAGAAGCTGCCCTGCAGCTTTCTTGGACCTTCTGTTCTTGCACTTTGTTATTCTTATTACCATGAATGCCAGCCTGAAATTTTCTTGCTGCAGTATAAGCCAGTGGTTGTTATCCTGATCCAAAGATAGAGCAACAAATGATGCTTTCTTCTCTGCAGTAACATACAATGGACTTAAAAATGTTATTCACATCTCCCCTGCTCTTTAGGCTAAATCACAGGATCACAAGGTTGGAAAAGACCTTTAAGACCATCAAGTCCAACCATTCCTGTCTTATGCTAAACCATATCCCTAAGTATCTCATCTACCCTTTTTTTAAACACACCCAGGGAAGGTGACTCAACCCCCTCTCTGTTCCAGGTCCCGACAACTCTTTCAGTGAAAAATTTTCTCCTAACATCTAATCTGAACCTGCCCTGGAGCAGCTTCGTGCCATCTTCCCTTTTCCCATCTCCTGTCACCTGGCTGGAGAGACCATTGCCCATCTCTCTACAACCTCCTTTCAGGTACTTGTAGGTGGTGATAAGGTCTCCCCTCAGCCTCCTCTTCTCCAGACTAAACATCCCCAGCTCCCTCAGCCACTCCTCATAGGATTTGCCCTCCAGCCCCCTGTTTGCTGGTTGGTGAATAATCCCAAATCTCTGCCTTTTCTTCAGTTGATTGTCTTTCTTGATATACTGCTCAAATCTGGCCAAATGTCCAGTTAAGATGTAGCCATGGATATAATAGAAAGATTGCTTCAGATATCATATTATTACATTATAAGTTATATATGATTATAAGTTATATTTATGTTTATCAATCACAGTGCAAAGTAGTCCTTTTTTCCAGGATCATTAGCATGCCTTGCTCAGTATTGGCTGCACCCCCATGATGCCTCTCTGAAGATGTGCTACCCAACTACCAACAAGAGTCATCACCACTGTATTTTTGCAGTTAGTTATCCCTGCCTATCTGACACTTCTCCTATTGAATTTAATTTTTTTTTCCTTCTCAAGTTGCTATAAGGGGACCTATAGTAACAAAATTCCCACTGCAGCTTTGCAGATGCAAAGGGCCTGGGTTATTCAGATGTGCACGCATAAATGTGTGTGCTTCCTATAACAAACAGTCCTTTAAGCAGTTTAGTGTCATTCACTGCAGTTTTTACAGCTTAGTTACTGCTTCCTCAATAGCTAATAAAATAGACTGTAAAACTTCACATTCTGTAGGCCAAACCAGAGGATACTTCTGTTGTTCTGTTTCATTATGAAAATAAGGTTTGTGATTGAACTGTCCTTCCATCTGTTTGTGTGCAAGTCCCTCCCTAATAAGTCTTGAACCTGCTGCCCCACTAACTTGACAAGAGGGCAGAGGCCTCACAGGGACTGAGGCTTCCAGGACTTTGGAGAAAACTCAAGTGGGTGTAGGGAGGGGAATCAAACTCTGCTGCCCAAGGGGAAAGCAGCAGCCACATGGCATGTGCACCTTCCTGCTAGTCTGGCAGGCAGGATTCTTGGAAGGAACCATGGACTGGTGCTGGGGGAGTGGCAGTGGGGGCTGTGTGGTGGCTGTGTGCTCTGGGGGTGGCTTCCAGGGCTGTTGCCTATTGGAAACAAAGCAGCAGTCCTGCTGAAGGAGCATCTGTGTTGTCAGAAGCTGATTTGGTGAAACAAAAATCAAACCCAGTGTTTCTGGTAACACTTTAGGGTTCATTCAGGGGCATTTAAAAGATATTTTAAGGCATTGGCAAGATAGTTGGGGTTTGTGCCATCTTTGCAAAGCAGCTGTTGGCACTCATGGGGGTAGCCCTATAATGGATAGAAATGGTGTAGTAAAAATTCCCACTTCTAAACTTACAGTCTGATCTTTATGGTAAAATCTTGAGTTCAGTCAGGCTTCTCTGCACAGCATTGGACTGTAAAAATACAGGAGCGAGCTACTCCCTTGTATTGTTTCATTTCTTGTCAGTTCTTCACCATGCACACATTTGAGGAACGTTATCTGTGTATGCTTTACAATGGCCACGTCCAGCAGTTGAAACAAATGCCGTTCAAGTCTCCTGATCTTAAGACATTTTCCTGAATTTTCCATTTGCATTCTGTTAACACACAGTGGGAAATGCACTGGAAGAAGTTCAGCAGTTGGATGATTTACTGCTGTACTTTAGTATTGGCAGTTCAGCTATGTACCATCTAAAGCTCTTCTTCAGCAGCAGACTTTCTTTGTAAATAAACTGTCCAGCTTCGCTGAGATGTCTTGTGAAAATAAACACTGTGCTTAAAGGGCTGCATATGGTTTCTTACAAAGAGGCTACAGATCTGAAACCTGTGCAGCAGATTCTCAAATCCATCTTTTGATAGAGATGATGCGTTTCAGCCGTTGGATAACTGCAGGTCCTTTGGGTACCCTACAAATTCTCGTAAAAACAGTCAAGGACACTGTGACCCTCCAGAACGGAGAGGCTGGAATTTTGTTTTTAAGTTTTGTGGACTTGCCATACAGTAACAATTTCCAAACTGCTGCTGCTTCCAGGGGAGTTAGAAGCTGAATTCTTGGGACAGATCAAAGGTCTGAGTTCAGCTGCTCCTTCCATATAAAGAAGTCATGTGCTATTCTTGTGCACTCAAGCAGGTTAGCTCTAGTTTTCCATTCAATGAGTCTTAATCACCCTGCATCTCCAATCCCAATAGTGTAGAATGGAGTGGATTTAAAAAAAAATCTGTGTTAAAAGCCTTGAGAAAAATCTTGAAAGCCCCTTCTGAAGAATGGAAGATGTGGCAGAACTGTGTCATTTGATTGATTAGATTTTCCCTTTTGGTTTGGGCAGTCATCTGGCTTTAAATTACGTAGAGAGGAGATATTTCTGTTATACAGCTGTGAACAGAGAGAACTTGCAGCCCCACTTCAGCAAGCTATTAGATGATATTGGATTAAGAACCTAAACAGTCTCTCTGGAACATGCTTGTGTCTAGGTGCAAGCTGGCATGCCTTGCTGAATAGAGACCAAAGGACTAGCTTTTTTAAAGATACCTAGAGAGGTCCCAGAGCAAATCAGGTGCAGAGGGCAAAAATGGATGCCTAGTTCATGGTGGTGTGCTGCTTTCTGGGCTGTGTTACTCCAAGCAGAGAGTTATGAGTGTTGCTCACGTATTCTGGGAAAAGGTGACTATGTTTCTGTCACTGGAAGAGGAATTACCATTGTTAAAGACTCATCCTCTGTGGTTTTGTTGGGGATTTTATTTATTTAATTACTTTATTTTACCTTTCTTGCTTGACAATCCCATCGGTGGATGATTTTTTCATGCTATAAACTGTAATGACAGTGTCTTCTCTCATGCTACTTAGGGACTGGGGATGAGAAATGTTGATTTATGACCCGTGTGCAACTTAGGTGAGGAGGAAGACAGGGAGAAGTTCCTTCCTGTGTAGCTAGTCAGAAGTGGTGGGATAACCATCAGTGACATGGCTTTCCACAGAGTGTCCGCGTTAGCGGTGGCTTGGATCGAGCAGATGTTCGGGCTATTCTGGTCACTCTTCACCTTTGTCTGCAAGGTGCATCAATCACTGTAATTATAATGGGACATGGAGCCAGCAACTGAAGGAGAAAAATCAACCCAATCCTAGGAACAATCTTTCTTGATGAATTCTCCCCCCTAAATCGAAACAATTTGCCGGGTAACCCAGCTGGGGTTCATATGCTTTTGATTACTGTGGGCTATTTAGCTTTACAAAATGACATGCTGCTTAATGGACTTTTAATGGTTATAGGTTTCTCTCTCTTTTTTTTTTTTAATGAGCTTCACCAGTTTGTTACTAATGCCCTGTAGAAATCTGGCAAAGGGCCAGATTTTATGTTACAAATTTTCTGGTTTTCATGCAGCATAAGTGCAACCCATGCAGCCAGTGGGGATGTCTGTGTTACCAATCAGACTGTAATACCATTAAATAAAAAGGCAAAAAAGAGCTAATTGAGTACCCCGCAGTCCTAATAATGGCCTACTCAAAGATGATATAATTAACACTTTTCAGCTGAAGTCTTGCAAGAAGTCCAGTCTGTTGTTCAACCTCTGAAAGATGGAGTTTCACCTCAAAGCTCACTCTATTTCCCTTGGCTACTGCTAGGTTGACATGTCAAGTGAAGGTTACGCCACTGTCAAGGCACAATTAGTTTATATCCTTCTCAACAAGGAAGCGGGAACTCTCATAACATATAGCTAAATATAAGGGCCTTAGTTTTCTTCAATGGCTATGCCTTAGCTTTCTAATGATCCTTCTTGAAGGGGCTTGCTTATTTTCGGAGAGTGAATAGTTGGCACTTCAGAATACTCTTGGTTTGTTGTTTTCCCTTGGGTGATTTTTTTTTTTTAAAGGAGATTCCCTGTCTGTAGTCACTAATTGATGCTGAAAACATGAGCTGATAGTACCAGAGGGTCTTAGTGAAATGCCTGGGCTTTGCATTTGATCTGTAGACATTTACAGTGAAGGAAGATTTAATTGTTTAATCTCTCTTACTGCTTTTACTTGGTGGTAACACCAATCTCTTCATGTTTTATATTCCCTAATAGGGGTGATAGTTCTTAATAAGCTTACAGTTCTGCCTGAACAATCTTGAGCCTGGGCTGTCAAAAGGGCTTCAGCACAAGCTCAGGTGCCAGTTTTAGATGGGCCTTGGGCAGAAGCTTTGTGCTGTGTGCCCCATTGCATAAGTACACCACAGTGCGGAGAGGCCAAGCAGGTGGTGGCTTTGCCAAATTCTCCACTGTGCCCCAGGTGGTGATGCGTGGCTGAGGTTGAAGCGGAGCCTTGCTCCCTGACTTGGTTTTAGCAGGGATAGAGTTAATTTTCTTTCTGGTAGCTGGTGTAGTGCTGTGTTTGTGGGTTTGATAACACACTGGTGTTTACAGTTGTTGCCAAGCAGTCGAGGACTTTTCAGCTTCTCATACTGCTCTGCCAACAAGGATGAAGAGATATTCAATACCATATGATGCTTATAAGTGGGGTGGTCTGAGAGGCTGGCTAGCTGGAGGTCTTGTGCAGCACTGAATGTAGGTGGTGAGAAATCGTGCTGTTCAGCACTCGTTTTGTGTATAATAATAATTATCTTCTTTTTTATTTTTTTTTTGTCCTACTAAGCAGTTTTTATTTCTTTCAGTCTTTTGATTGTCTCCCCATCCCACCAGATGGGGAGTGAGGGAGCGGCTGTGTCCTGCTTAGTTGCCAGCTGCAGCTAAACCTCAACACTCTTGCGCCTCACTAGGTCCAAATGTGATGTGCCATGAGGCACTGTGGTAGCTTTGGGAATCCAGCCTTGCTACCATGTCGGATTGCTGAAAGGGTGAAGAATCCTACAAAGCTTTGACTCCTCTTGCTCTCAGATGTATGGGTCTGCAGGGTCTTCTACTCTCAGTAAATAGCTGGAAAACACTGGGCTGCATCCCAATCACTGTAAATTGGCAGTGCTCCTGCAGAGTTGGTGCAATTGTACAGGTTTATACTGAGGTAGTATCTAGGCTTTGGCTCCCTTCAGCAAATAGCGAGTTTGGGTACCAGCTGAAGTAGCACTAGTGGGAAGAGTAGTGCTGCTGTGGGTCAGAATCCAACCGGCAGGGTTGGATTCTTTTTTAAAGAAAAAAACCTTACTGTGTTGTCCTGAAGAGCTGTGGCTGTTCGTTTGGCTGGGAATAAAAAAACTGTACTTCTCTTAATTAGGAAGTGGATGCTCTGACTCAGGAAATGGACTAGAATTTGGTAAACTGCCATCCCAGGACAATTACAAAAGAAGCGTAACAAATATTCAAGTGGTGGTTCTTTGGAAAGGAACAGAAAATCATAAAAGGATGGGCTTCCAGCTTTATGCTTTGAGCCCAGAACGTATTTAAGTCAGATTCATGGCTTTAGGACAGACAAAACTCAGTTGACCTCAACTGTGTTCCTGCTGGAGCCAGTTTTTCTCCTGGGTCTTACGCTGGACTCAGGTCACGTGTGAAGAGAGAGCGTTTCTTGTGCAGCTGGAGCCTAGGCAGGATTTTCCAGCCACGATTAACAAGAGTAGTGTCATGGTCCTTTTTTGGGCTCTCCCTCAGGGCTCTGGTTTAGGATGCTCTTGGCAGCACAGATTTAATTTTTATAGTTAGCTTCTTTACATGAAGATGCAGGTGTGTGAAATGTAGTGAAAACCTGAAATGCCAAAGGCACCTCCAGCAAGGTGTGCTCAACTTCTGGCTAGCAGGGGCAGTGGGCAGGAGAGAACTGGAATAGCTTATGTAAAGAAAAACTATACACATCTCTCTGCAACTTCAGCCATCAGAGCATACTTACAGCATAATGTTCCTGAAGAAAGGAATACTGGAGAGAGGTCCAGTATTATCAGCCTGAGCTGGTACATCTGCATAACCTGGCTATGAGTGAGCACACAGACTGATTTCACCTCACAAAGAACCACCTTACAGCATCTCTACTCTCATAGCCCCCTGTCTGGAGACGTCTTTCATCTGTAGATAACCAAGACCTGATTGTACTTACGTTTCTTCCTTACGTAGTTGCAATTTATTTGCAGTTGACATTGTGAAAAACTAATTAAAAAAGTCCCAACAACAAGCAAGCTGCTGATAAAATACCAATTGAGTCTAATTGTTTATTGAATGACTGTAATTGATACAAATATTTTATCTGCTATTTCCTTTTGCTTTGAGGTTGCAGATCAGGTCAGGACAAATAATAGCATTCTCAGGAATGTAAATTCAGATAGATAGTCTACAAATACTTATCTAAATTTTAAAATTACATTAGTTTATGTCCCTTTTATATTAACTTCAGAAGAATATTTCTATCAGGAGATAACTTTGGCCAAATATTCCCAGAAACAGCAAATTTAAATGAATATCGGAAGTTATTCAATGGGAGGAAGTTTCAAATCCTTAATCTGAGCATCTGCATCCGGTCAAAATGGGTCAGACTTCCAATGTCAAACACGTGCAAAGATGTGTTACTAACCAGCTGCAGTCAGGGATCTTGATGGAAACTCTCTGAATTACCAGGATATAAATAATAATAATAATAAATAATAATGATGATGTTGAGTGCTGTCTATTTAATCCATCTGTGGAACATGAGAGAGAGGCACAATGTATAGAGCAAAATTGTTGATTAGAGATTGAATTCTATTCAAGGGCAAACAGTGACTCTAATATTAGAGTCTAGAAGCTGAACCTCAGTGAATTTAGTGGCAGTGCTTTAAAACCTTACTACCAAGGACATCCTCTGCATTTTAGAGTGATAAAATAGGGGTGTGAATACTCCTCCAGTGGCCCCAGCCTGCAGCTTTCTACCATGTCACAAACCTCTCGTCCTTGAGGGTTTGAGATGGTGTGCCCAGCTGCAGCAGGCAGCAGCTGAGACCCCAAAAAATGTCTGGGGCCACTGTCTTGGCAGCTCAGGTCCTTGTCCCTGACCTGGGGCTGGGGAGGAAATGCTTGAAGGTCCTGCCTCTATGTCTGCCAGAGCCTGGCTGCCAGAGACCCGAGTGACATGTAGCGCAAGCATGTCCTGCATGGTAAACAGCAGAAATAGAGATGATCATGTGTGGTCACTGATGTGATATGCTAATGGCTGTGAGATGCAGCTCAGGTACAGAAGTAAGAAGGCCCACTAAGTCCAAAAGTTTCAGACACAGCACCAAAAGTTTGTACTGTGCTGTTTGGAGCCACTGCTCTCTGCTTTTTGTCATCCATGTGCAGCTCAAAGCGCAGAGCCCTCCAGCATGTGTAATGGATGTTCTTTTTTCCCCTCCCTTTCTTTTCTCTAGACTATCCTTTAAGGTTTTACATAATTTACATAGAAATAATTTGTTCCAGACTTTAATGAATTTCCTGCATAAGTAGGAAGACCATGGGGCTTTTCTGTTGTACACAGAATATATCAGCGACTACATCTCGACTGTGTGTGCTGCCCGGCTGGGATCTTACCTGTTCAGGCTGGGATTTCTCAAAAGCTCCCATATTTCTTAGTACCAGGAGTATATCAACTTGATAGTATTGGTTGTTTTTTTTTTTTTAAATTAATAGCTTTGAAAACTACCATCATATTCTCAGGGAATGCTAGTGTAGGAGGAGTACAATTGTACAATTATATTTCTTAAATAGTTGGAGAAATATTGTAATTAATCTCACCTGCATTTCCTTTATTAATGATTACTTGCCTTAAGCTCATCTGAGGTCCATTGAAACCAATAGAAATATTTCTATTAAATGGCAGTAGATTTTTTGGGTCTAGCTCTTACTGGAAGTAGCCCAGCTGTTCTAAACAGTCTACCCAGAGTTAGTGTCATGGCATTTCTGAATAATCATTCACATATAATTTACAGCTCTGCATCTTCAGTTAATTAGGTACACCACCCTCATGGCAAGGTCTGAATCTCTCCTGATCACTTTATTGCTGCATCTGCACGAGCTGGAAGATGTAGCGAGATGTGGCTTTCTCTTACAGGGCAATTTTGAGAGAGAGACCCCCTGCAAAGCCTGGTTTGGGCTTCTTGCACAACAGGTTATAGCAGTGGCCACAGACAGCATTATTTCACATTTTACACAAATATGGCCATTTCCTGTCTTTTCCAATTATTTGTTCTCCTCCTCTCCCTTAGAATGGCTCTAATATTTTAAAAAGTTGACATTATAAAATTAGCAAAAGAGTTTCCCTTTATTCACAGAACAGCATGATTAGATGGGCTGCGAACAGAAAAGCTTTGTGAAAGCCTGCTAGTGCTTTGCTGTGTCTCAGGTCTTATTTGAAGAAAGAAAGACTGCTCAGTTTTCTCACTGTAGGCATCTTGGCTGCTTCTGAGATACAGATCCAAGCTTCTGGTGGGTTGGATCGTGCTGGTGGCTGGCTGGCTGGCTTCGGGCAGGTGTCTACCCAGAGGACCCAGTGCTTTAGCTGGGAGATATTTTGAGGGCTGGCCTTAGCTGCTGGCCTTGTTGTGGCAGAATCAGGTGGTAAACCTACCAGAGGCCTGGCTGGGAGAGCTGATGTTTTGTACTAGGCTGCCAGTTTAAAGGTTTGTTGGGGGAAAAAAAAAAAAAAGAACGCAGAGCTTCTAACAAAAACAGTGACTTTGTGAGGATCATTTTTATTTGCTGATTTCCTCCCCCTCCCCTCCCCTTTAAAGCCCTGCACATGACTCTATCTGTCAGGAAAAGAAATAATCTGTCACTAAATTGTTGCTGTGACTAATACTCTGTGACTAAACATTGTGAGTCCTTCAGCTCAGGGAAAGTGCTCTGAAAGCCTGAACTGGGGATTCTCTTTAAAGAAAAAACAAAGAGGCGCAATGAAGATCCTTCCTACTCTTCTGACCGCAGGCAATGTTGGTACCAGTGTGAAGATTTCCAGTGCCCAATATTGCTGATTGAATGATGTCCACCTGGGAAAGGTGTGGGGAAGTAATACTGTACTTTATCACTGATATTGTCACCGACAAAAGGTTTCCTATTCCTATTGAGTGCTTTATCAAATATGAAATGAAATTAATTTAAGGTGGCTTTGGGGTTTGCATTGAGCACTGCAGTGAGTAGGCTGGGGTCATTCTGCCAGAGGAACCAGGGACTTTGGAGAGTTGTGTTACTGGTATTTTACACTAATCTAAATGCAGGTGGTGACCTGTGTTCCTAGAAATTATTTTTGTGTTTGTTTTATTTTTTTCCTAATAGAAACATACAGTTATCCCTTCCTGCAACTGGTATTTATAGGAGATGTGTGGAAACAAGTCTGAGGCCAGAGCTAGGATGGAATGCACTAAGGCACCATACTTTTTCTGTGCCCATTTGGGATTTTAGCCCAGGAGACCCCAGGGGTGAGATATATGTGGGGTAGGCATGGAAATCCTGGAGACCTGTTTCCAGTTTTGACATGAGAGGCAAGGCTCACGTTAGGTCTTCTCTGCAGTGGCTCCATTTTCATCCAGTTATAACCAAGCTCTTTGGGCCACAAACAAAAAGTGCTGGGTACTGAATTCTGCCTCAGGAGCAGAAAAAGTGTGTGCAGCACGGAATCAATACGGCTCAGCTCCTAACTGAAACGCTGCGATTCTTCTGGGGTTGAAATGAAGATCAAATCTTTTGGGTACTGAGCTGAACCTTCAAAGCTTCAAACCTCAGAGCTGTGCTTGTAATGCCAGCATCGCTGGCCTTTGACTTTGAAAGCAGGTTTTGTTTCAGTGATTTGCGCCAGCAGTGTTTTCTTAATCTCCCCTCATTATGCAGCTCTAAAGACAGGACACCAGCCATGTTGCTGCTTGCTTATTGCAACTCCCATGCAGTCTGGCAAATGATAAACAAAAGTCTTTTGTATAATATTAATAAGCTTTCAGCACTTCTCAGCATGGCCTGTTGTCATCAGAGTAAATCATGTGTATCAAAAGCCCTTATATGTGAAAGTTTGTTTTCATATCTGGCCAGCTTTTCTATTTAAACCCTTTTATCATCTTGTAATAAAAATATTTGTTTATTTTTTCAATAGGGCTTCAGTCATGATACAGGAACCGCTTCCCTGAATAGAGCAGCGCTTTTCTGAGGAGCTTTTCTTTGACACCATTTGGACTGGCCCCTCCCTGCTGCCGGCAGACTTTGAATCCTGTCTACATTAAAACAATAGTAGCGGCTTCATAAATAAACAGGCACACACAGGCCTCAAACCCAGCTTGCAATTGAAAAGTGAAAGTTTTCTCTTGCTCAGACCCTTTATTTTATCTACCTCATTGTGGGTTTGTCACAAATTTGAAATTAAAACTCTGACTTTATACTTGATGCGTAGATCAGATTGGATTGATGTGTCCTACAGTGAAAGTTTGGAATGAAAACGTCAAGGTCCTGCTATGTCAATATTTTAGAGCCAACAGATATTTGCTAACACAAACAAACACTTTCCCCTCTCTCAGGCTATGAGGGTAACATCCTGTCAATACCTGTGAGTAAATAAAAGCGTAAGACCCAGCAACCTTTTATGTGCTCTTGAGCTACTGCTCCCTTTCTGTTTGCTTTCTAGCTTTTCCTGTGGCTGGCTGCAAATGCCAGGTGATGGAATTAAGGAGATGATAGAGACATTTAATGTGTTGGGTTGCCTAAGAAGTACTTGTCAGTAGTCTTTTACATTTCTCATATCTCTGGTTCAATGTTTGTTCCTGGGCACTACAGGAAAATATTTTGTACTCGATTTTTAACCCTTTTACACTTTATTGAATAATAATCCCTATTTTATAATTTCCAGCAGTTTACTTGTAATTTCATGCTAGAAAGAGGATGCAAAAATATCTAAGTGATTTCAGAGTTTAAAGCTGTCTGGGTAATACTGAAATCAGAATTCAGCTAGCCGAAAGTTCACTCAGACTCTTGAGTGGATGCTGACTTAACTGGATGGGTAAGAAAGTGAATCTCTACTCCTAGGATGTGGCCATAGGTGTGATAAATCACTTGTCCCAAGTTAGACTTTGGTCTTAGGAGCAAGCCCATACTGTCACATCTGTGCGGGCTGATGTCAGCAGAGCTTTGGAGAGACAGATGTGCTTCCACAGAAAAATCTGGACCAGTTGGGAGATTGCTGGCCATGGACTTCCAGAAGTGTGGGCATAATACATGTCTTTGGATAAAACGCTGTGCTTTCCATTTCCTTCTGGAAAAATATGCCCGTAATTTGTAGGAAATTTCTGTAATCAAAGGAAATGCAGTACTTTAAGTTGCTCTGCTTATAATCTAGCTCTGACCTCAGAAACTTGATAAAATACTTTTAGCCTGGACTATTTATCCATGTCCCCTGCAAATGAGACAATGGCATCTCTAGCTGGCCTGACATCCTTCCTGGCACATCCAAAGGAGCAGAGGGCTGGGAAAAGGGCTCAGCAGTTGGTTCAAACACCCCATGCTTCTCTTGTTAAGAGAGAGGTTTGGAAACATTTCCACAGCTCTAATTTGATCTCTGGGAAACCGAAAGGTTAATTGCACAATGTACAGGGGCAAAATAGATTTCCAAGAACATCTGGCACTATATTATTGAGTCTGAAATGAGATTAAAGCCATTCTTCTGGGACACAAGCTCTTGCCAGCCACCATGGGGAAGGTGTACAAACTTTATCTGGGTTTAATGAAGACATGGTGTGTATATTTATACACACATAGACACACACACATGTGTTGGCTTTCTTTTTGTTTGTTGGTTTTTTTTTTTCTTCTTTTGTTTGTGGCCTATGATATCTGGGCTTGGTTTTATAGGCTTCTCATTTAATTTCAATGAGTACCCATTTATGGGACATTTTTCTTTCTGCAGTAAATCTGTGCTGCTGGGTATGTGGTCTTTTCCCTTCTGTTTAAAACGGAAAAATCATCAGGCATCTTTCTTCTCTTACCTGACCTTCCCTCTTTGCCACCTAGCAATAACCTGGGTTTTGAAAGTCACCGACATTAAAGGTGAAGGCAAACATTTGCCATCTCCTAAATAACAACTTTATTCAGAAGATATTTGGGAATGTGGTTAGGGATAGCAGAAACCCTTAGTTGAAAAACGTGAGCTGTGCTTGTGTCTGAGGCAGGCAGGGAAAAAGACATGTCAGAGGGGTGCAGGGGTGGGAGTGGGCGGTGAGGAGGTGACTCATTTCTTCTTAGGGAGTTTTCCCTTGTTGAGGTCGGCTGTGATCTACACTGTCTTCCCCAGCCTTTCTAAGGAAGGAGGAATCAGCCAGCGGAAGAAATGGTAATGAATAATGATTACAGGATCATCTCTTGTACCGGAGAAGTCCAAGAGACTTCTCAGAGACCCTCTCCAAGCCATCCGTTTCCCCAGGCAGACGGCTCACTATTACTGGCTTATCTGCCTGATATGTGACACCCCGGTATCTTTAATATATCACAAGTTCTGACAGATTTGGCAGGTCTTTAGCTTGGAGATGGGCTGCAAAGCTGGTTGTGTGAGGAAACTGTAGAGGGCAGTCTGAGACCGCCAGTGATGGATCTGCTGCATCTGCCAGAGGTGTGCAGGTCTAATATCTGCCACCTGTGGGAGGGAGTTTCAGGGGGGTACAAGAAAAAAAAAAGGGGGAAGCTGGTCTATTGGAATTACTGTAAATGTCTATTTGGCTTCACCTAAAAGAAATTCTTTATAGGACTTTTCCCCCCCCCTTTAAACCCCTCCCTTTCCCCAGCTTGCTCTGCTTGAAAAAAGCTAACGCTGCTACTGGCTGAACAGCATGTTTTCATACTGCAGTCACACTTGGAGGGAGAGAAGCAAGTTGTGTAAATCCTTCTGCTGACAGTTGAGATGATTTTTAGTCTGTTCACAATGGGTTTGACTTCACCACACAGTGAACAAACATGACAGCGAGTGGGGTGGCGTTCTCCAAACACGACTTTACTGCTTGCCAGTGCTGCAAGGTAGACAGAGGAATCCCAGTACCTGAAGTGGGGTGCTGGCAAAGCAAGTAGTATGGATGGATGTGACTCCCCTGCAAGGGCACAGTGTGCAAAACAACAGTGCTGGAACTGGACAAACATTTCCTTACTTATGTAGTGGGTGTGCAAAGCAAACCTGTAGCTGGGCAAAAAGAATGAGAGTTTGGGGTCTTGAGCCCATCTTCTTACCAGCCCAGGTAGTTAGGTAGTTTGATCCTGCCAGTCTCACCAGGGAAATGAGATATAGCCATAGTGGTGATGTTACATATTTCAAGGCTGCTCCTCTCTCCTGATGGCCTCTTTGGGGTGGGGGTGGGAGACATGTCTGAGGTGTCACTTACTGGTAGTGAGAAAGGAGCAGGCTCTGGTATACTTGCAGTATCAAAACAGCCTCACTTTTCTGCATGAAATCCTGCATCATCTGAATTGATAAGCTGGGGGAAGGGATCAGTCCTGTCTGATTCTGAAATTCCTGGCAGTGAAGTTTTTAGCTGTCTTTTTGCTTTTCTGCAATAATCAGAGAGGAAAAAAACCTTACTAGTAAACACAGTGCTACCCAGTTTTCTTCTAAGGATCTGATCCTAGCAACTTGATTTCTGTAATTACTCTTCGATGTAGTCAGGATCAGTCATGCAGAGCTTGCCCCTGTAAACACCTCCGTGCATGTTTTTATTCATGTTAGTGTTCTCTTAGATTTCATTGGAACGGTTTGCTGCTTGTAAAGTCAGAGTCTGCAGAATTTGGTCCTGAACTTAATTTGATTTTAAATACCCTTCCTTTCTAATAAGTCTCTGCAAGGCAGGAGTTTTTTATGTAGCTGCCCTGGTTTTGATACTCCCCCTTTGCTTACAGTATGCGTGGTATTTCTTGCCGGTCTTCTGAAGGACTTAGTAGTTGCCATTATTAATTAAGCGTCACAGAGCTCCCTTGAAGGGGATGAGTAGCTTAGAGCCTGTGTAAACTGAGGCAGAACAAAGCCGAGCGATTGTTTTCCCTTAGGTCTCACGGTAAGCCTCTGGCAGAGCTGGGAATGCAACTCAGCTTCCCTCAGCCCCGGCCCTCTTCTGTAACCATAGGCAAGCTGGAGTAAATTAAACCCAGGCCAAGGCGGGTACAACTCCTATAGCAAGCGGCGAGAATTGTGCCCAGTGCACGAGCTCTGCCTTTGGCCCATTGCCTGCATGCTCCTAGAATAACAGACACATGGAACATGTTGCCAAGTTAGGCCCTTAAATCAAGCTTTTATAAATGAGTTCAGGAGGAAAGGAGACATATTTTATTTCTGCAGAGAGAGAGGGGGATTGAAGGAGGTGGTGTTCAGCTAACCCCAAAGGGGGAAAGTTTATTAGGCCAAGTGGCCTTTTCCTTCCCCGTAATGCCTTCGGTTCATAACTAAGAATTCACTTTGCAAAAAGATAACAAAATACCAACCTTGCTTCCAAGTACTTGTTAACACTTTCATTTCAGGTGATCAGATTCTGATAGGAACCCATGCTGTATCCCAGCTGTTAGACCAGCTAAGCAAGAGTCTGTGGTACCGCCTGTGCTGGAGGAGGGACGAGAGCTCCATTTTTAGGCTGGAGAGCACATATTCCACGCGGACCTCTTTTGCAACAGAGTAGGGGTCCAAGAATCCACTTAAGGCAAAAGAATGCTGCCATGTTAAACCCTTGGCTGTAAGCCTCAGTCAATTGCCAGCATCAACAATTGCTTTTCCCATGAAAAAGGACATTTTCTGCTCTGGCAATGTGAACATTTTATATCTGAGTGAAAAAGCTGCCATAAGGCTTTGCGGAAGCAAATGCCTTCTTTTAAATCGAGGCAGGCTGTGCCGGTGCAGGCCATGGCTTTGCAATGCCAACCTTTGCTGCATTAAAATATCTGCAACCCCTCTCCTCCATTCTGTTTACTTCTGAGTTCTGACAAAGTCCTCTCTGTTTTCTTTTTTTCTTCCTTCTCTGGGTGTAGATTTTGGAAGTATCTGCATGTAACACTGTGAGTTGCTCAGATGTGGTCCATCTACTGCTACTTGACCTTGTCTTATCAAAAATGAGCTTTGGCTGAACGGAGAATTTTAAACCAGAGTGCTGGTTTAGAAGGCTTTGCAGCCCACTGCCATACCTGTGTATCCTGTGCGCTTTTGTAAATGACCATGAATGAGAGAAAGGGAGAGGAGATGGCTTACAGCAGAGATGAGGTAGATTGGTTGTTTTTTAAAGCTAAAAAAACAGGAAGAAAGCTAATTTGTATGCATTAGGATCTTATAGAGCCCTCAAAACCATAAAATGCCGAACTCCATACTTAGCTTCAGTGTTTACAAGTAGAAGTAGGGAAAGCCTACATGCTTAGTCAATCTCTATTGGGTTGCTTGAGGCAGTCACAGTGTTGTGCCTTTCCTCTTTGCTGTTTTCAGACATTTTCTGTCCTATTTAACAGGTAGAGGTTCACTGTTCTCACAACAACAACAACTGTATTCTCATGTAAACAGAAGGTCTACCTGACTGTCTTTGGTGTTCTGTCAGAAATTAAACACAACAGAATTAAAAGTCCTTCATTCAGTATCTACGGGTAGTCTATCTATGTGACTATAGTAAGTGAGGCTTCACTGATCTTGAATGGAGTGTGCTAAAAATGAACATTTTATAAGTATTGCATTGGCTGAGGTATGTTCACATCCATTCTTTGGGGAACAAACCATGTGTCAGCCCAAAGTGGTTTTGGGAGTAGACAGAAGTATCTCAGGCAGCTTATTCATGACCAAAAATGCGGTCAACTCTGTTCCTAATAGCTTCTGCAGATTCCTCCCTTTCTTCATTTATAAAAGGAGACTAACCCTGCGTGATGAAGACAGACTAATGGTAAGAACCAAGCTGCACTGAGTTGTTGTCAGAATCCACTTTGAACTGTTTAACATATCCAGTAGTTGAGCAACTGAAAAGTATTTTTTGAATACAGTAAACAGCATCAGTTTTCATTTATGCCATCATGTTCTCCTATAGAA
This sequence comes from Hypotaenidia okinawae, assembly GCA_027925045.1. Lineage (NCBI taxonomy): Eukaryota > Metazoa > Chordata > Aves > Gruiformes > Rallidae > Hypotaenidia > Hypotaenidia okinawae. The sequence continues at coordinate 14,998,608 of BSDF01000003.1, read as the reverse complement.
TCAGTGCTACATCTCCTTTGACTACCTGTGCATAGGTCTAGTGTCTTTCTAGAGAGAGACAGCAAGTCAGAAGCAAAGAATAAATATCAGTTTCCAGACTTTGTGCTCGTCTGTCCTAGCTGCTAGAACAGAAGCAGTCTTTATTTAGGTTTTAAAACTCAGATCCACCTGAGAACTGTCAAAGGTCATCTTTGCCATTATCAGAGATGCTGAATCAATTTTTTTTTTCCAGTAAGTGATTTGACTTAATGATCTCTTCCTATTTCTTACCTGGTCCTGACAATTGTGTGTTCCTTATTTACAAATACTTGCCTGGTGATTTGAAGAAATGAATCCTGAGCTGTATGCACAGTTATCTACTCTGATGAGTCACTTTTTGTGACTTGTATTTGGATTTGGTTGTCTCCCTCATGTGATACTTACTCTGCACCCTGACTGGATGACAGAAATTCTTTAAACAGGAATAACTAATATCAAGTTTACAGCAAAGAGAACAGAGTATTGACTACCCTTATTTGTATGTGAATGCGCATGTTCATATGAAGAACAGCTATTCCTTAGCTGTTAGGTTTGTTCAGTTTTCTTCTTCTCAGCACTCTTCTCAGCTGACTGTACTTTTTCTCCTAAATATAAAAAAAATTGGGGGGGGATGAAAGGGGATGATAAACTCAGGCTGTCAGCACTGAAAATATCATCCCAACTTGCTGCAGTTATCTGATTTTAGACAGTCTTTTGGATGAACACTCCCCAGTTACTGCTGAACAGAGGTTGTGTATTTCAATTACCATGCACTCGAGAACAAAAATACCCTTAGCAGTGCATTTTTGTGCTATTGTTTAGTGAGGTTATCAAACGTATCAAACATGCTTGACCACTTTCTTCTCTGGCCACAGAGTAGTTTATTTTGGCAATGTCATGAAGATCCGTGGTTAGTATTGACTTCTTTGCTGATTGAGGCTAGCGGAGACTCTCTCTACTGCCTCCCTCAGCATTTTATTCTTCATTAATGTTTTGAGTGAATGTTGAAACCAAACATAAGATCAGGCTTAGGATCCAGCATGTTCTCTATTACTGCTGAAGTCTCCTGTTGGTACATGGCTGGGTTTTCTGTATTGTGAGGTGGAAGAGTTTAGCCCCAGCACTTGGAAAATCAGTACCTCTCTCTAGAATGTCCCAGTGAGACCACCCAGCAGTGAAAGAAAGAATCTGGAAGAAAGAATTTAATGGGAATGGTCTTATTCTATTCATATATATATTATGGCCCTTTATATCAGCAATGACATAAAAAGGTCTCAAACAAAGTGTAAATTACATATAATCTTACTGCTAAAGCTTTTTTCTGCTGCTGAATTCTTGCATGCAGGGATCAATCCTTTAATTTGTACAAATCACAAACAGCTAATTTAACCCCAACCTGTAGGTATAGATTTTTAAATAACAAGGGATAGAAATATTTCACGTTAATTAAAGAGGAAAAGTAGCACATGGAATCTAGTACAGGAGCACACCCTGGACTCAGCGGTGTGTGTGCTTAATATCACAGGCACTAGGTTTATAACGCACAGTCTGACTGGCAGTCTGTACACATCCTCAGCTGGTGATTGCTAATGCAACTGAGAACATTTGCAATGAACAAAAGTGCATGTAGTTCCTTTTGGCCTCCTTTTGAAGTGCTTTTAGAGCAACGCAGAGCTGACAAGCCACTCCCTGCAGCTGCAGTGGGGACATGATGAAAGCAGCTCCAAGGGATTGTTTTCCTATTTTGTACCCATCCGCCTTGCAAACAGGAATGCTGGAAGGGAGCTGGTGTGGGAACACTCACCTATGGGGCACGGACCAAACCTGCAGTCCTTGCCCAGGCACAAGGCCCACTGACGGACTTGAGGCAGCATTTCATGGTTTGGGGAAAGCAGCAGCCTTTGCTTTCAAAGGGTAGGCTGGCTTTTGAGTGCAAGCAGAGAGCAGTAGTTTGCCGGCTGTGAGCTGGGCTGTGAGCCTGCTTGTGTGTGTGCTTGCTCCAGTCTTTGTGTTGGGAGTGAGGTGTTTGAATCCATCTAGGACTAGCCAAACACAGTTTACTCTAGCTGGCTGTTTGCATGGGTTCACGCTCTCCCCAGGGCCTGTCTTAGTGTTGGCTGAATGAAGTGGGTGCAGGTGTGGTCTCTGCTATCTGTCCTAATCCAAGATGAGTTTGTCTTGCTCAGTTTACCTCCAGAAAAGGCTTTCAGAAAAGGGCCAGGCCAGGCACAGTTTACTTCTGAGCACAGCTTGGTCCTGACTTGAAAGACTAAGAGTAAAGTGACATAGCTGTCTCAGAACAGGTATCTTTCTCGGTCCTCCTGTTAAAAATCTAGTGGACAACTTCAATTAAATGTGTCAGGAAGAGGTCTCAAAGTTATATTGTTCCAACATACCTTGTCAAAACCAGGCAACTAGGTAGAGGAGAGAGACCCTATTAGTGTCTCCACCGGGGGAAAAGGCTATGGTTTGAGCTCATGCTGCATTAAATCCCAAAGTGTCCACAGAAAGAGCCTTTAATAATGCCCCAAACTGGAAGAAGGTTTTACCAGAGCATATATCTTTTTAAACATGAGGGAACCTGAGCACAAGAAATGAACCCATAGAAAATAAGGTTTCACAGATTGCTGTTGTTCACAGACATTTTTTTTGTTTGCTTGTTTGTGACTAAAGTATCTGATGTTAGTAACAGAACTTATTAACATCCTGTGGATTTAAGGATTTAAAACTGTACTGGATCAAGGCTCTAGCTGGGGTGAATAGATAAGAAGGGGGACTTCCCATACCAAGCTCTGTTAAAGCTGGGGAGCAGTTTCCTTCACAGCACTCCCTTCACTCAGCTTATGCTATGAGAACTTTCTTTCCTGTTCTCCAGCTCACCTAATTAATTTTTACCTGAATCTTATCCAAACTATCTGAACTTCTACTTTCACAACTGCTTGGAAAACCTCAGAATTTCTAATGAAATTTCCTTTTCCTTCGGCCTCTGTCTGGGCCAGTAACACCTCAAGAGCAGCCTTTTTTAAGACTGTATTTCTCCTTGGTAATTAGTGTGTGAGTTCATTAAGTTGAGATAGTGATTAAAAAAATATTAAGGTATTTTTAAATCTGCATGAAGTTCTTTACAAGTCCAAATCTTGACTGGAATTTGAAAACTCTAAAGGCTTTTCCCCCTCGTCCTGAGGAAATCTGGAAAGGACTTTGAGGCTAAACTTACTCAGTTTTCATGGTATACCTGTTCTCATTCTAGACCCAAATTTTGAATTTTAAGCTTAAAATTGTGAAATGATGTAAATGTAGAGAACAGTAAGCTCATTTGCTATTAACAGAGCTGCCTTCTGAACATCAGGCCGGCGACACCAGATTCCTTTCAAGCCTTTGCACTGAACAAAACATGTGAAAATGGAACCGGAGACCCAGTTGCCCCTGTGGTACGTGGGGCAAGGCTAGAGGGACCTAAACACACAAGGACCTCACCGACCTTATTGGTGTTTCTCTTGGTTTAGATAAACATAAAATAAAAACCAATAAGGGCCAACAGTTTGTGGCAACATTTTACTTGGAGAAGATAGAAATTCAAGCTAATGTCTGGGAATTGCAGGTCTGGGGATATTACACAAACCACAAATACTTGGTTCATGATTGCACAACAAATCTGTGAAAGTTTTGTAAGCGACCAGTCGTAGGTATCATGTTATGCAGAAAAGAAAATAAAAGCCCATTTCCTCCCCAGCAAAGTAAATAAATGCAAAATGAGAATGATAACTGAAGTTCTAAAATGGGTATGAAACCATGTAAGGACCCATCTTGGCCCACATGTAGAATCACATAACAGGAAATAAAATAGTAACAGAAGCACTTCTGGAGGAGCTGGGCTCTCACCTTTATTCTTTATAGCTTTGTCTAGATGGTCATTAAATATCATCTTTAATAATGATTTCTTGCTGAATTTGAACTAGGCAGTGTCATTTTACCAGGTATTTTTCCTCCTTAAAACCCTCAATTATGAACAAGTTCATTTAAATTTTTTTTTTCTTTTTTTTGGTTAGTTTTTGACTCAGCCTGCTTCTTTCTAATTGGGCCCCACCATTGTGCAGTTGCTGCTTTCCTTGTGTTTTGGTTTTGGTTTTTTTTTTTTCCTGGGACGGGGAGAGCAGGGGAAAATCGCTTTTGTTGCCGAGTTTAGGTCTGGTCTCATTTCATTATGTTGTCGGTCATTCATAACACCTAGCTAGTGTGTCTGCCATGTGCTGGATGCCCTGCCTTGGCACTGCTCACCTAAGAAGCCTCTTGGCAGAGTCTGTGAAAGATCTTTCCTTTGTTGCAGGAAGCGTGTGAAGGCTGCAGAGCGATGGCAGCTGATTCCACACTGTAACTCCCTACCACTGCAGACACCAAAGGGGAGAAAAGTGGGACACTACAAAAGAAACAAACGTTTGAAATTGGATTCATACTGTTAGGATTAATGATAGGAGGTAGAGGAAAAACTGGAGCAGCATTCCTAAGCCAACACATTTGAATGATAAATTGCATTAAGGCACTGAAAAGAACAACAGCTGCCGTCCATGAGAAGCCAAATTTATCTAAATTTCTCCAGCTGATCAGTCAAAATCATCACTGAGACTTCTACTTTGTAATCGGTTTTTCACAGAAAACCAGGGAAAGCAGAGAAGAAAAAAAAAAACCCTGCATATAGAGACATACGTATTTATTTTGCCAAATTTTTTTAGCTAGGAAACCTTGATGTTACAGAATTCCATATTGCTGCTAATGAGAGAGATTTTCAGCGGAGCTTGTTTGAGAGTGTGCATCCTTTCCCAGGAAGTGACAACTCTTCAAGTGACAACTGTTGCAGAATCTAGATGGACTTGTTGGAGTATGTGTTTTGAAGGTATTCTCTGCTACAGTGCCAAGGCTTCTCGCAGGGGAGAATAGGGTACTCTGTGCACATGAGACAAGACACTCGCAAAGGGCTGTCTGGACTTTATTACAGCAGCATTTGCAAGTGTTCATTGGGATCAGATATAGGAGGGATTGTTACCTCCATGTAAGAGAAGGGTGACTGAGATGAGGGGGTGATTAAAATTACTTTTCTGATGTGTGTTTTGGTCCACTGTAGCAATACAAGGATTTGAACCCAGGATACTGGTGGGTCTTGTCCAAGATTGCCTTTTTTCTCCTTTCAAAACTAAGAAATAAGAGACTTCCCACCCTTCTGTGGTCCCACTCTCTAATGAAATGTGACCTAATGTTAAATCAGTCTTTTGCTGTGATGGCTCCACGGGGATCTGTGATGTCTTTGAAGCCCTTTTCCATATTGGTTTCCATGCACATATTTGCGGCTGTACCACGGAAACAAGAAGGGGTAGTGGGACATGGTTACTAAATAAATGGGCAATCTCTAAAGATGGGGTATATTAGTTTGTTTTGGTAAACATAGATTTTTTTTTTATATTGCATCCAATATTTTTGATTGAGTAACCTCAGAGTAGGAATAGGCTGCTTATCCTATTCAGCCCCTAGACAGGATCTGATCTGAGCAATGTCTGTAGCAGGAGGTGCAGCTTTCCAGAGGGACGGGGAGAGTGTCTGAAATTCTGTGGTTCTCCAACACTAGAAAGACACTTCTGAGTTTTTGGTTTTCACTTTGATATCCTTTGTAAGCAGCCATGGCCTGGGAGGACAAGGAGCTGCATACACACGAGGAGGCAAACTCCCCTGAAGCCTTTCAGGCGCGATGACCACGATCATCTCAGCTTGGTGGGCCTTGCTAGTTCTCCTGCCTTGTGTAAGGCTGGGTCGTGGCATACCAGCATGTGAGTGACACCCTGACACTAATATACACGGGAACCTGATCAAGATATGTAAATTTTTCTGCTTGGGTAGTGGGTGGTTTTTGGGTGGTTCCACAAAGCTCCTGTGTTAGACAGGTGGGCAGCGTGTCATCTCCTGATTTTGGAATGGATTATACAAACCCAGTGGGGAGGAGTAGGAAGGAGGTCTGGCCCCTGTTTTTCCTGAGGGAGAGTACAGAAATAGGGGACATGAAAGGAGAAGAAAAGGAAAAGCTGGTGTTTCTCTTCTTTCCCTTACATAAATCTGAGTGAGGGATGAACCCAGGATGAATTCAAATAGAAGAAGGAAGTCCAAAAAGGAAATTATTCTGAGCATCCAAGAAGGCTTGAAGGGAATGGCATTAGAGTGTCAAATAGTAATTGGGCAGCCTGTGTGAAATGGTTTGCCTCCAGCGGCTCTCAGCCTGTGTTACATATTGTACACCACCCACTTTCTTGAGATAGCAACCAAGCTGAGTTTCTGCATGAAACAATCATGCAAAGCCAGCCAAGAACAGAGTTGAAAGTGATGTGCAGGTTAATTCCAGCTCCAATAGTTAGGACATGGCTAGTTTTCGTAGGAGAACCTGTTGAAGGAAGAAACTTTGTCTGCTTGAGAAAGAGGGAATCATGGTGGCTGTGTCTTGCTGGACTGTGTAGCTCTGATTTACCTGAAGCAGCCTGGTGACAGCTGTCTATCCTGCTCAGTACCATTGCGGGATCAGGGCCAAAGAAATGATTAAAACAAGTGAACTTGGGTATCTGAGCCTCTGGTCAGCAGGTGTGTGTGATGTAGCAATAAATATATTTCTTATTTCCTCCAGTCATTATGTGATTTAGTTCCCATAGTCTTATGGGAATAATTTTGTCCTAGATAAGGATATGTTTTTTCATCTTTTTATGGCATTAAGTATGTTTTGATTTGGGGGTGTATGTGTGTGCATATGTGAATTTTTTTGTGGTTGGTCTATAACATTAACCTTTCCAGAAGCTTCCAGATCTTGTGTTTGATTAAAAAAATTGAATATAAGGAGGTAATTTTCCTTCACTTTGATATTTTTTTCTACAAAATACAGCTGTTGAAGCTCTAAGAAGCAATGTTCTTGTGGTATTTGCTCACCTTGTTCTTTAGGAAATGCTGGTTTCTCTGGCGTTTCTATCCATTACCAGCCACTTACCCAGCATCCGGAGCTGGGGCAGCGATACAAGGTTGTTCTGGTTTCCCAGGGCCAAGGGAGAGGAAGTCACCCAAAACCTTGACCCCCTTCCCTGTATACTCACCCTTTCAGATTCCTGCAGCAATGGTTTCATTTCCTGACCAGCCCAGTAACACCAAGGACTGAAGAGTGAGTGTTTAACAGCCTTTTGTTTCAGCTTGTGCTGTGTTTATTTTATTTTCTTCTTTTTTGGTTACATTCTGCAGGGGTAACAAGGGTATATCGAAGCAGCAACTCAACAGCTACTCTGAAAGGTTAAAAATGGCCACTTTGGAGTTGCAAAGTCAATGAGAGTTTCAGTTCCAACTCCGGTACTATTTAATCAGTGAAACTTTCTGCTGAAGAACATAATATTCTCCTCTGTTGGACCACATTTACTTTAACATGATCAAAGGGAGGAAATACTTGTTCTCTTTAGAGTAACTGAATTAAAAAAAAAAAAAAAGCATATTTCGATTTGTTTGTGTTCATGTGTGATTCAATCTTGAGGGCAGATTTTAATCTAGTCTAAACGTGTGTAACTCCATAAACTTTGCTGAAGTTGTACTCATTTATAGCAGCCAAAAATCTGGCTTTTTGTGCTCACATTGCACCAGCATTTGAATGACTGAGTATTATTTGCAGGAACATTCATGGAAGACAAAATACATACTTTACAGATTCATTGTATTATTTGAGATGTATGCCATAGCAGTTTGATTACTTAAGCCTTTTAATCAGATATTATGATGGTCACAAGGTAGCATTATGTTAAAAGATACAGTCTTCCAAGTAGAATTTGTCAAATTTTTTTTTTTTCAAGAAAGCTGATATGTCTTCTTCAATGAAAAATGCTTTTCATCAAATCAGTGGTGAGAAAGAAAAACTGAAACGAAAAATAATACAACATGTGGGTTGATACTTTTCCATGGAAAATTAAAAAGGAAAAAAACCCAAAAAGTAAAAAAAAAAAGTGTGCTGGAGCAAAAAATATTTCCTGACCAGTCCTACTTAGAAATTCTTTTTCTTAGCCTGTCAGTGCCATTCCCTCTTTGCAGGAATACTTGAATAGCTGCTAGCTTTGTAATGCAGTTTTTATGCAGGTTCTAGTAATGATGCCACGTGATCTGTAGCACTGGCCGATACACCCTGGACATTAAGTTCAAACGCTGGACATTCACAAAGATCCCTTTGTTAGCTGTCCAGAAGAAATTCACAAAGGAAATCCAAGTTTAATTAGGATTAACAAATAGTCTGCAGAAATTGGTGACGTTTGAGCCAGCCTGCTCCTCTGGCCAGTTTTGAGCCGTTGTTTCACTCCCTCAGGTTCTGCTGCATGCAATGGTTGGACACCCTAAACCTTTTCATATATGAGGCAGTTGGGTCAGAATTACTGTCCCTGTGTTTACATCCCTCTGGGCAGTTAGTGGAGACAAGCTGCTTTTGTCAGATGTTGTATTTATTTTGGTTTTCATAGCATTTTATGTAGCAGTACAAGAATCCCTTTTATTTTGAGCTTTAACCATAATTAGTTTCTATCAAACCCTGTTATTTGGAGTATGTTATCTTTGTGTCTGCATTCTCCAGGTGTTAAAAGTCTGTGCAAAATAACATTTATTCCCTCTAATTTCACTTTTGCTTCTTCAGAATGGCATATTTACTGATATTTCAGTCTTTTAACCTGAAGTTCTTCATCGTTTTGCTAGAAAGTACATATATTGGTATGTTTCAGTGGTTAGGATTAGGGTTTTCATTCATGTTTGTAGAGATAAAAATGTTCTGATTTACATGATTGACAAACCTCTGGTAATTGCTTAGTTATCTAGCTGGTTAGGAAGTTTGAGGGAAAGTATTGTGGGCATGTTTGATCACAGTTGTTAGCTGGTCACTAGGACAGGCAATGAGTAGGCTGAGGGGTTGCATTTCCTGGTTAAATCGTTAGTGGGAATTAATTTGAAACGTCTGTCTAAAAGAAGTAGTTTCAGTGCTTAGCTCCAAGTCTGCCTGATGAGGATCCTAAGTACACACGGATGCACATAAATACTTGTTGCAGAGCTAATGGACTAATTTCCTTAGCTTGGGTGCAACCTATCAATAACCCATGCCACTAATCTGAGACAAGAAAACCCCCAAGTAATGTAGGTCTTGAGGATTCATTGCTGCTAAATCTACAAGTGGGCAAAGTTGAGGACAAAGGAAGATTTATGCTCGAGCTTGCTGAATCCTAGCACACCTGAGGCACAGTGACTGATGTTTTTAAGTTTGATGATAATAGGGCAGATCAATCTGGTCATGCAGAATTGCGTTCATCCTTCTCCACTGTGGTCTCTTCTGTACTTGTAATAAATGGTATAAATATTGATGCCATGAAAAGCTGAAATGAAAACTCATCAGCCTTGGTGACTGTTCAGCAGGTACCTATTCTTTCTTGCAGTGCTGGGCGCACAGGGGATTGCTTCTCCTAATGTGCGCTCCCTAAAGGAGCCGTTACACGGCTTTTATAGAAGGCATATATGGATATTCATAATATGTGCATATTCACAGGGTTTCCAAGGAATGGTTAATTTTTCCATTATGAGAGCTCATTATCACCCACCCAGCCGCCCCACCCTGGTAATACTTTGGTGGGCTTCAAAGATATTTCATGTCCATTTACTTCATTCATACCTCTTCATTACAGGTCCTTTTGGTGAGCCTTAGCATTTGCCTTGCTAAGAAAGTCAGGAAGCTGGTTCTGCAGACCAGAGGCATCCTCCTGTTCTTTCTCCCTCTTCCTCTTTATCACTCCCTTCTCACAGACAAATTATTTCTCCTTAGGTATGACAACGCACACAATGTCCTTATATTGTAGTCCTTTAGGCGAACTTTGCACATCCTTTACATAGTTTGTTGCTGACCAACTAACATTGTGTTCTTCACTTGTAAATGTTTGGAGTATGGTAGCTGCTAAATGTATCTAACTCCTGTTCTGCATTATATTTGTGTACATCTGTGGAAGAATAAGTAGCTCTTCTTAAAATGCATTTGGGCATGTAGTTTAAAAATTTGGAGCATAAATTTCAGTTTTCTGTCTGCTACCCAGAAAACATCAGTGGGATAAAATTTTCCTTAAACTCCAACAGAAATCCTGAGGTACCACAATTAAAAGGCTGGTTGTCCTGGGTTCAGTATTTAATGAAAGGAGAAGTCATTTCCGACAACCTAATTTAGATTCAAGTTTTCTGTTAAGGTGCTTACCTGCTTATGCAGTCAGAGCAGAAAGAATGCCATATGTTTTCTGTGTGCAGTCACCTCCTGCCAGAACAAGTGGCAGGACCTGAACGCTTGGAGACAGCTCTTCATCACTAGTAGGTAGCAACAGCCAGCTTAAAATTTAAACTTAATATTTGTTACGAATTATGTACTCAGTACTAGAAAATGAATTCATAGTCTACCTGGTCATAGCTATTTGAATGTGCATTTCCAAGGAATAGTTTTGGATTCAGAGGAGAGAAAACTTTTTACTTGATTCTTGAACTTGATGCATAGGATTTTAACAGCACTGCTTGCTGCTCTACCTCTGGCCTTATCGTGGGATGAAATCTTCGTTCTCCTGACGTCAGTGTCTGTCTAACTTAAGTAGGATCAAGATTCTACCTGCAGTGTTTTCAGAGATAACAAGTGGTATCAAAATTACATACACTTTGCAAATTCCAGCCTAGACTCTTACCGACCTACATTTGTTGTAGTTCACAGGGATTTCTTGGGATCTCTTTCCTGGCAAGCTGTTTTGACTCAAACACTTGAGGCAGCAGCCTAGCAACATTATCTCCTGTCTTGCTCATCTTCCTTATTGGATTAATTTTATTGATTTCAAACCTTTGATCCTTAATGTCCCATTAGCTAATATAGTGATCTAGCTACGTAACAGTATCTAAGGAGTAACAGCTTGTAAATGAAGTACATACATCTTATACAGTGTTGTGTACCATTACTTAATCTGAAATTATGTTGAATTTTGCATATTGGGCTCTGCCTTGCACTTTACTAGTCTTACACATATTTTAGAAAGGAACCATAGCCAGAAGTTACACCCTGAAATAATCCTGCTGTGTGTCATTACTTGATTTTGGCAGAATTATCCCTGGTTTAACTCCAGTCAGATCAACAGAACGAGTGACTTTTATCCCAGTAAGTGAAAAGGAGATGAATTTACCCTTTGATGGAGCAGCAGAAACACAAGCATGACTTGTGTGCGTTGTCTTACCACTTCTTAGGCTGAATGAGAAACTAAGAGTGTGAACACACACTTCTCACTTAAATGGCTGCTGTTGTGAGTCTGGCATCCACACGGTTCCTCTGGTTTATCTGTTTTCAATTTGGATTCATCTCCATAAAGATAAAGCAATAACCTGATTTCAAGTAATATAAACTGTACAAAATTAAATCTCTGACATGGGCTTTGAATACTGATATCCTGCTTTGCTATCTCCCGTGGAAGGTGAAGGGAAATGAAAGCAGGAAACATATTTATTTGAAATAAGATCTGCCCTTATGCCAACCCCTCAAACACACACCCACCCTCCCAACATCTAACAACTAATTTCCAGGCTAGGGGTGTGTAATGTTACTCCAGCTTTTTTGGCCCTGGAGAAGAAAGTGTGTGTGTGGTGAAGGGGGGAAGGCTTTTATTTGCTGACCAGTGAGAACTGGATTCAAGAGCCTGTATTCAATATTGCCTTTGGTAATACGTAGCTTCTACGTATTTAGTCTCTGCCACTGGCTATCAGATCTCCCCCAAAAGACCGTGTCAAGATGTCAAGTCTAACAAGTGGAAATCACAATAGTCAGCTTTACCTCTTTTGTTTTTACTTACATACTTGTAGAAACTGGCAGTTCTTGCAAGCATTTCTGTGTGGGGAAAATGTGCTTGTGATGCAGATTGCTTTGATTCTCTGAAGGGTTTCACAGACTCCAAGTCCATCCCTGCAGGGAATTCTACTTTTCAACTCTTTCCACTGTGTGTGCAGCTCTCTTCTGATCTGGGTTGCTTTATTAATTAAGATCTTTGTGTAGAGTATCACAGTTGAGCAGATACCTGCTAGTTTACAAGGACTTGGTGTAGGAAGAATTCAGGCTTTCCAGAAGAGGAATAAAAATATTTGTAAGTGGACACAGACATTAGGAGATGACAGATAGGAGAAGGCTAGATGGATCAATAGGAAATTGTATGGTAAATTGTTTGCTCTAAGATTTCTGGAGTGTGAATGTGAATTGATGTCTAGAGATCCCCTGTGGCACTTGTGTATATCAAGCTTAAATTCTGTTAAACCTGACCTATTTCAACAGGTTGAATTTAACATTTTGCTGGATGAAAAGAAAGTGTGAAATCGACAGAATAGGTTTTGGTTGCACAAGACCTTGGTTTTGTGTTTTAAGTACACTTGAGGTGAAATAAGTTGAATAAGAATGGACTATTTAGGGGCAGAATTGCTGAGGGTTTTATTAAACAAAACAGCAAGAAGCTTTGTCATTCCAAGCTGGAAATGATGCCTAGCTGAGCCAGTAAAACACACATCAAAGGTGTACATATGGGTTACATTTTAATATTCTTTCAATATTATTATAAAGACCTGTTACTAATTTTAAACTGTATTGGTAAAAACTAATTTTTTTTTCTTTTTTTGTCTTTTCTTCTATATTACTAAATGATGTAAATCACTAATGTCAATTTTATGCTGATTTATGCCAGCTGAGGATCTGGCCGTGAGAGACATTTCCCCTCTGTATAATCACCCCAAATAGGGAAGGGAAAAGAGAAGGAAGGAATGGTGTCATCTGGATATGTGAATAGTTTGGCTGTAATACAATCTTGGAATAGGCTCTGATACAAAGATGGAAATATGGGGATTATCATAGAAACTCTTGAGATAATCCTATAAATAGCAGAGGAAATTCTGGCTAGAAGTTGTCTATTGAAACCATTTTGGAATGAGACGTCTGACAGGAAGAGAATTTAGAGCCAGAAACCACAAGGCAGATCCTCACCTGGTCTAAATCAGCGTAACTACATTAATTTCAGAGGCATTGACTTGAAAGAACTGTGATGATCTCCACCAGCTGAGGATCTACAACCATAGGTACTGGGTGCCAAATGCTCTCAACTCCCACCAGTGTAAATCTGGAGTACCTCAACCGACTTGGTGGCATTATTTTGGATTAACGCTACTGTAAATGAGTGTAGGACACAGTCGTTTGTGTTTGGAGAGTGAAGACAATTGAATCATAGGATGTGAAATGTGTGTTTTTAGATCAAGGAATACATTGACTTGAGAGATTGTTTTAGTCTGGTATTGCAGATGTAGGCTGTTTAACAACCAGGAATTCCCTCATTCACCCTGCTGTTACAGAAAGGTGTTGACTCCATACAAGCATTCATGATGGTCTTGGCCCCATAGCTAACACATCAATAAATAAGTTAATAAATTCTCCAAAAGAGGAGTAGAGAGCAACATTTCACTATGTATGTTCCCAGTGTTACATTAATAATCACAACAGTATGCAGCCTCTGCAGTTGATGGAGTTAACCTCAGTATTACACCATCATCACTAAGGGAAGAGTTTGTCCCTGTGGTACAAAGGAAATAGTGGAGTCAGAAATGGGACTCTGTTGTGATTTCACACGTATGTAATAAAGTCAGTCCAAACTCTACACACGCGAACACGCTGATGTGAGGGGAAGCCTCCACTCTTCACTCAAAGCCATTGCTAAAGGACCAAGATTTTAAAAGTGTGCTTTCATTTATGAGAATACAGTTATAAATGCATCTAAGGGTCTCTATTTCCCAATATCTTCCAGTAATGTTACATCTACAACCTACTGTCTATTAGTGTTTAGGGGCTGGATTAGGCCCTGGAAAACATTAATTTTAAAATGCTTCAAAAAAGGTCACACAAACCAAATCCTGTGTGGCTGCTTTCCCCATCCTCTATGGCCAGGGGCTGTAGGTGTAGCAGGGAAGGACCTTCTTCAGCTGAGACTGCTCTAGCAGAAGAGCACATGGCTGTGCATTTCTAGTCAGCAATTCCTAATGGATCTATTATTAACATTACTGAATTAATGCCTCCTGTGAGATGACAAACGTGAAGTGGTTTTCAAACCATGGCTAGTTATACTGTGCCTTTAACCGTCCTACTGTGCCTCTCTTTTTAAGTGCCCCATTTTTTAGCTGCTTATATGTGATAACTGTGTTTAAAGGCTACAGTAGGGTTTATACCAGCTGCTTTCATCACTGTGCTCTAAATAGCATCTAAACCAAAGGGTCCTGGTCTGGATTTCTGAGGTTATATGGAAACATGAGAAGAAACAGAAAGATAAATATTTCATATTGTATCCAGAGCTTTTTCTGTAATGTCTCTGTTTCCTGCTGTACTGCCTATGGAACTTCTGTACCCTCAACTGTACTTTGCCACCCATTGAGTGTATTAACCTTTACCCAGTGCCCCTGAGCATCGCCTGTCCTGGTGACATGCTGAATGCTGTGTGCCACAGCGCCTACGCCTCAGCCTGTGAATGGCACTGATTTTTGGCAATGCCGTAGTCAGCTCAGCTGCTGTTTCTTACAGGCAGTAGATGATGATGATGATGGTGATGATAATAGTGACAAAAATAATAGTAAGTGGCTGCTCTGGATTTATTTCACCTTGGTCTTTGGGATGGTTTATATCCACTTTTTGTTCCCACAAGCATTATGTAAAAGTTGTGTTTCTTTAGCTCGATCTCTTTAACAATCTGATGGTTAGACAGGACTCGAGTTTGCCATTTCTGTTTCCTTCAGGCCTCTAAAACTGTTTTTAGTCTTCTACCTTTTTCACTTCTGTTTATTGCTGTTGACCTGAAAGGAACTATGGGCTGGAGCTAGAGTAATGTTTTTTATCAGCAGAGCCAAGTAAGTAGGGTCAACGTTAGCATTATTTACCATCAGAGCAACTGCACTTTTTGATGCTCTTGATCCTGACATGGCATTGGCTGGGACTTTCCTGTGAGCCTGAGTGTACCCATGTTCCATGTAGGCACACAGATACACCTTCAGTGTTTCCATGGTTTGGGTTAAAATTCCCTAGATATGAGAAAAGTAATCCAGTAAGGAGGTTCTGGAAGAGGGTGAAGGATGATGATATAGTGGAAAGGGCCTTGTTCCAGGGCTAGGGAAAACTAGTTTATTTTCTAACTCTGTCCTAGACATTTCCCTTGGCAGACTCCTTCAAGAGGCATTTAAAAAGAATGACTTGCTCACTATTGTCTGGAGGAGGAGAAGGATGCTGCTCTTTGTGTGTGTTGTGAGGGACTCAGCTCTGAAGTCACTCTGTTGGAAGTCTCCAGTCCAGTCTTTCTCAATCCTAGTGAGAAGCTCTGCTCAGTGGGAATTGGGAATAAACCATTTAACTCATGTTTTTGCCTTTGAAAATATCTTCTGCTCCTCTGTAGTCCAACTGCAAGACAAAGATTTCCTGCAGCGATCCAGTTCGGGATTAGATGCTGGGATGCAGTAGCCATAGGGCTAGATAAGAAAGTATAATAATGTTGCTTATTTGTATATACAGTTTTTGTGTTTATTTGTAGTGGTGTTGCCACAGTATTTTGTGGCTACTTGGATTTGACCTTTCCCTTAATTCTGTGTTGGATTTACTGCTCCTGTTTTAGCTGTTTAAAAGTTGTCTAAGCAACTTGTTTTGACTCTTTGTAGTCAGTGCAAAGAGAAAAAACATCTCCCAAAAATGGATTTTTCCCTTTGAAAGACAAGTATCTAAGATATGAAGGTTGTGGGAGGAGCTTTTATGGAAGACAATTTTATTTGGAATCATGAACTGGGTGTAGGAAGAAAATGAAAGTGTCTTACACATCTGGAGTGCAAAACTTACTGTTCCTTAAAATTGGCAAACCTTCCCTTAGCATCATGGTCAGTCCTTCTGCAGACATGGGAAAATGTTTGCCACAGAAGGTCTGATTTTAAACCAAAGCAACAGTGATATCAGAATTTATACAAGGATTTTATTCAATCTGATTCCACACATGTAATCTCAACTACATTTTACAAGTGATTTGGTATCAAAATGTAGCTATGTTTAATTTTTTTCTACACATAGACAAGTATCTGAATACCTGGTGTAAATAATAAATTAGCATGGTGGTGTGGTTTCATTTTAGTTTTGAATGCAAAGGAGCTCTTGAGGGATTTTGAAGAGGAAATGACTACATTTTCATATTATTGCCTACAACAGACTTGTAGTTTTATATCTCGCTGATTGAGGTGCAGATAAAATCCCCCAAACAACCCAGACGTATGCATAGATCTGTGTAGTTCTCATTTAAAACATTACCATTATCTCTCAATACTAGTGATTTTCTTTTTTTTAAAAAAAGAAAAGCCTATTTGTGAGTGATTTCAACATCTGAGTTGCTCTCTCCAAAGAGTTTAATGAGTGCTTCTTGCTGTGATTGCACGCTCACATTTCTTGTTGCCCTTGTGCGTAACTCAGTTTATGTTTGTGGTTATGGGCTGGAAGGGATCTGACTGACGGTGTTCAGGTGGGGTCTGAGCCATAGCAGCCTTTGAGTAAAAGAAATACATAAAGGTAAATATACAGTTTACAGATAAAATGACAAAATGCAGAATCATCTGTTGTAGGAATTCATAAATTAAAAGCTCGTTTCATATTCTCCTTCTCTGTTCTTTCCCATGGAAATTTTAACAACGCCTCTGCTATCTCTGCAGGGTCTTTTCATGTCATAGCACAGATGAAAATGTCTGCTCCTCTTCTGAGCAAAACCTGCCTTGGTGTTTGTAAAGTGTAGCACTGTGGAGCACAGGCTGCAGCAAGCAATAAATAATAGTGGTGCTAATATTTTGTTTGTATGAAAGAAGTAAAACCTCACCCATTTTAGGTTATGCCCTCAGTAAAGATAAACGATGATACTATTTGCTAAAGCAAATTTTTAATCATGGAGATCTTGGTATAGTGGGGTCACAACTGAAATAAGATTAGTGATTTATTTATAGATGTCTCACAGAAACCACTTCATCAGCTGCTCCCGGGTCTATATGACAGCAGTTTTCCATGGTAACATCACACAAGAAGTTATGGAGAGTAACTGTAAGAGAGGAGGTAGGCAAGAAGCCCTATGAGATTAGGAGCCTGGGCAAGGCTGGGCAAAGCTCTGTTGCTCAGGAGGGAGGAGACAAAAACAGAGTAATTATAGGCATAATGATTGGTTCTGCAAAGCAGTGATGCAACAAATATTTATCATTTTCGAGTGATGGTGAGGTCTTTCACCTTAGGCTTTATCCTGAAGGTGAACTCTTAACAGCTGTAGCACACAATGGTGCCAGGTGCTCTTTGGATCTGAAGATATTGATTACCTTTCGTGCAGCAAATTATCATTACTAGTCTGGAAAAAAAAGTCTGCATTTTTTTTCCATAGCTTGCAGAGAATTTCTGAGCTGTTCCAACTGGGGAAGCTTTACAGCCAGCCAGATGCAGAGCTTTAGATATGAGGGGAAACATTCAGTTCTGTTGGTAAGATAGCTAGTAAAATCAGGAGTCACAATTTCATCCTTAAGCATTCAGCTTCCTCCTAAATAATTTATTGGATTTTGCTCTTACATAGTAGTTAGCAGTGCATTGACTTAATTTAGAAAACTTGTCTATGTGATGCTCTTGTGAAAGGCAGGGAGTAAAATTCTGTGTTAGTATTAAGAAGCCTGTGTGGTATGACTTCTGTCACTTCTCCCACCATGGGACAGCAAAAGCCTCACTGAATTTTAGCTGTTTAATGGGGTATGTCTGATCTAGCTGTGCAATCTCCACCTTTGCCCAGTGGTAAGAGATGTGTGTAGGGTAATATAGGTCACCTGTAGTAGACAAGCTGGCCCTCTGTTTACTGGAGAAGGTGCTCAGGCAAGTTACCTGCATGTCTAGTGGAGGACCCACTGAAGCTCCCATGAGCTCCCAAGGAATTCAGTTCTGGTTGATGCTGCCTATGCAAGTACCCACTGAATCCAACACAGAGAGACATGCTGGTGGGGAGCATTTCAATACACCCTAAAATCGGATTATGGAAGGGGTGGAATGAAAGATAATCCTGGAGGAAAACCGAGTCAAATTCAACTATGCTGTGTCCTGCATTATGATTTACAGACAACAGCCGTGCAGGTGTCTGGTCTCACATGTAAATGTGGGAGAGGATCAGACTGAATTGAATTTGACTGGCAGATGTGTGTCTGGACACAGGCATTGGCAAGACTGTCATGAAGAGTATCGTAGCATTTGATTAGGAAGGGAATGCTAGAAAGAGTCATGTTACCAGATCTGAAGGCCAGACTTTTAAGGTCATCTAGGTTGTTGTCTTATATGAAAAGAATTTCCTAATTATTTTTACTTCAAGCCCAAGAATGTTAAATGTAAGCTCCAATGCAAAAAACCAATAGGTAATCTGTCACACATACCTGGGTGAAATAGCCGTGCAGTTAAAAAGCTTAAAATCAACAAGTATAAAAGCATACTGTTTTCTGGTGGGTTTTTATTTTTCTTCACTAATACTTTTCAGTTTTGTGCTCAGAGAAGCTTTTTACTCTAAGAATACAGTTTCTGATGCGCTTTTGATTATATAGACTTTATAGGAAATATGTACTGGCCCTCTTCTCTGCAGAGCCAGCCTGTCCCTCAGCCTGTGGTCTGTCCAGGGGCTCTTCTTTCCCAGAGCAGGACTTTGCATTTGTCCTTGCTGAATTTCACAAAGTTCCTGTCTGCCCTTTCCTCCAGCCCATCCAGGTCAATTTGTTCAACAGGTCCCTCCCTCAGTTTTGTGTCATTGCAAACTTGCTGAGACTGTTCTCCCTCATCCTCTCTGGGTGATGAAGGTGTGAACCAGCACAGGTCCCAGGACAGACTCCAATGTTACCCAGTTGTTGCTGGCCTCCAGGCAGAGGAGGAGGGTTTTCACCCAATAACCACTTTCTTCTGAGCATTGCATCCTGACAGTGTTTTCCTCATCTAGTTGTCCTTGCAGTTGAAATACAATTTCTGGAATGCAACATATGATTAGTGATGTCTTGTAAAAAGCGAACAGGGAAACAGTTAAAATGTAATAAAAGGAAAGAATTGCTTTTTGTGGCCTTTTTCTTTTTTCATAAGACTGTGCTCCATTTAAACATTTTTCTTAACGTTTTTCCTGAACGGAGCAAAAGAAATATATTTCCAGTGTACAACACAAAAGAAGGTAATACTCATCAGCTGCTAAAGAAAAACACTTGTGATATGGGCAACATGTATAATATTTAAAATCGCTGTCACTGATAATCTTGCTTTATGTCATTCAAAGCTTTAAAAGCTGCTCTCTGAGTAGGGATCAAATGCGTAAATGATATTCATGTTACAGGCAGTCTATAACTCTGATTGTCACTGTGATTTGCAAAGAGAAAAGTATAGGCATTCACAGCAACCTAAATAGTATTTTCTTTTTCTCTTTGTTATAATCAAACGCTCACCTTTAGATTCAAAAAAATCTAATAATGACTAATGGGCAATGATCTTCTGGATTAGCAGCAGCACATTCAATATCTCTTTGAGCAGCGATTACCATCTTTTTGGGGGGGATATCAATTTAAAGGTCAAGTGCTTTCATAAAAAAGGTGATTATCCGGTATTTCATATGTTGAACAAAAGCTTAGCAGGATTCATTGTGTGTCAGTTTCTTTTGTATATAGCATATATGCAGCGAAATGGATCGCTTAATTATCTAACTACCTGTCTTGGGGGAAGGTATGTGACCATGAATAGAAGCTGTCAAATAGGTACTTTGCTTTGCTTGTGATATTTAATCAATTACTGTAATGATTGCAGGTTAGAAGTTGGCTTTTTTAAAAATAGGCAAAAATTTAAATTACTTTTGTGCCAGCAGCCAGGGATTTGGTTATAAATGGATGATTTTATTGGGAATGGAATGTGGTACAAAGATTAAAGGGAGAAAGGAACAAAACAGGCACAATCTCATGACTGATCCCTTTCTCTCTCCTTTCAATTCTAGTTCTGTTCTTTTACAACCTAGAAAAATATCCTGTTTCTCCAATGTGATAAAATGGCTAGGGCTATATTTAGAACAAATCCATGAAAGTGAACTTGCAGATGGTTTTATCCCCCCCCCCCCCTTTTTTTTTTTTAATTGCTTTTTTGTTCTGGTGGATTTTTATTGGTTACTTTTCCAGTTTAATATAATTGGAGTTATCTTACATATTTTCAATCAAATTTTCTAGCAAACCCATCAGATTTCCTTTTTTTCTCAGTCATTCCTTTTCCCTCCTGAAGAAATTGTCATTAGTAAACATGGATTAGTGCCTTAGTTTGTACATGTTTGACCTGTTTGTTGGATTTTATTTTTTTAATCATATCCTTTTTTACTGCTGATGTGCCTACCATTTGCCAAATAATTCATGTGTGTTTGATCTACTGCATTTCGAGAAAGTTCTTTACTGCTGGATGTTTGTGGAGTTCTGTTGATCACTTTAGATGGCATTGTTACTTCTCCCTTGGTAGAACAGAAACTATTAAAACTGGATAGTGATAATTGATGCCTGACAGTATACTCGGAGTACTGGGTTGGTAATAACCCCTTTTCTTTGGACAAAATTTTGTGCATGAAAGAAAAATGTATATGTGTGAAGTACAACTACTGCTTGGCCTTCTGTACAACCAGAGATAAACACTGAAAAATGAAAGGTATATACCTGACTGACCACATACCAGGAAGATTCTTTTTTCAAATACTTTTGATAAATCAAGTGGTTCTTGCCTTTTTTTTTTTTAAGTAAAAATAAAAATATAATTTCAAAATAAAAAATCCTATTACTGTTATAGAGGATATCTCATAAATACATCAAACATCCCAAGTAGGCTGGGAGTTGTAATGAATTTCTACAGACTAACTGAGGATAACCTGTTTTATCTGCTGAGGGGGAGGGGAAGGAGACTGGGAGTTTTATGACATCGCAGATTAATATGAAAAAAAAAAGAAAAAAACCCATGAGTTTTCATTATGGTTATTGTATATTAGTCCCACTCCACACATGAAAGTTTTTTGTTAATTATATGAGAGGTGAGTACCAACACAGTTAAGATAATTCATTTGATGTACGCTGCCAAAAACATGTGTTTGGTTTTCTGTCCCTGTAGAGTGTTATTACCTAGTGCCTAGGTGAAGATCCACATTTTAAACAATAGACATTAGCTATTCTTGAGCTTTGTTGCTTTTTTTTTTTAAAGTGTTTTCCTTGTGGCTGCACACATGGTAAATCTTTAACTTCAAGTGTCCTTCTGTGGTGACCAACTAAAATATTAGCAAAATAAATGTTTTATGGGAAAACGTTGGCAGAAACCCCAGCAGAAACAGGTGGTATTGGGTTATTTCAATATAATGTAATGATGCAGCCAGGTTTCCATCTGGACAGCATGTGGTTGTGTCTACTTAGAGAGTATCAAAGAGTGTGAGTATGCACCAGGGATAATGGTGGTGCACAAAAGTGTAGCTGGATGGCTACTTTACAAAATAATAGTCCGGGTTCTAGGTCCTCTGGGTTAAATACTTTTACTGTCAGAATCTGAATTTCTTCATAAAATATTAAAGATGAAGCAAACCTCTGACATGCAATACCGAGCTGTGTAATTATAAGGCAGTTCCTGGAAGCCAAGTATTGTTCACATTATAGCTAGGCGTTTATTATAAAAGAGTTCATTACCCTTGGAAGCTAAGACATATTTCAAAGAGAGTGCCCTGGAACAGAGGCACTTTCAGCAGGCTTTACTGTATGAGGAAAAAAGCCCCAAGCATGCTGATCAGAGTATTGTTAGGAAATGGGAGAGGAATTAGTGGATCCATGACTGCTAAGAGCTGAATCTATTCATAGTGGACCTGACACTCATCTGAAGTAAATGGCTCCATCTTCATTGACTTGGTATAAGCATGCTGAATTACACCAGGTAAGGCATTTCTAGCCTAATACCAGAGATGATTTTCCTCTTGGCTGGCAGATGCTCTCACAAACCACAGGGTACACTTTGCAATAATGTTCCACAGACCATCTTCACACCTGTGTGCTCTCCATGCAGAGAGGCAGGCTAAATCTGATTACAGACACAGGCAAAGACCTTAACTAGGATTTAACCTGTTGCATTTAAGAGGAGATTTGGAAGATATTGTTGTAAACTACCTTTTTGTTGGAAAGAGTGCAGGAAGGGAGTTTATGGGGGTAACAGACAGAGGAGTTGAAAGGAACTCAAACTCCTTTGGGGCTGGGAGCAGAAGCCCACTTGACACAAAGCTGTTTCCATCATTTGGAAGTATGGAGTAATCTATCAACTCTATCCCATGGGAAAGAGGGCTGTTAATGAATACACAGGGCCCGATTCTTTACTGTGTTTGTATTTTGTGCACATTTAGTCCTGGTTTACCGTATCAATCAGTTTGACAGCATTTGACACCCTGTGTCATTTGCTCAGGACAAGTGTAAATCATAGAAGTGGGGCTGAGGAAAATTAAGACCAAGTCTTAAGCTGCCATGAATCACAAAGTCTTATGGTCTTCTCTGATGATCCAGTGATTTGCACCAGCTGAGGAAGTGGCCCAGGCACTCCTGTGCTGATATATCACTCCTATAGATGTATGTGTTAACAGTCTCCATTTCTTTTTTCCCCTTGCTCATGGATGACCTGATTACATTGGAAACAGTTCTTTCTGCCAGGGTGAAGAACCACCCAAAAGTTTAGGGTGCTGGCCAGCAGCACTTGGCAGCTAGAGATCAACATGCTGCTGCCATTAATCGGTAGTACTCCACAAAGGTGCCAAAAGCCATGGAAAATATGAGATGACATCCAGCAACTGGTGAATGTGATGATTAAAAGATCAGCAAAGTATTTAACAGTAATGGGTAGTGGACAGTTTTTGGAAGAAACAACCCTTTCCATTCAGTTCATATTAAAAAAAAAAAGTACATGCACCTGACACCAGGGGTAATACCTCTTTGTGCCAAACATAGGTTTCTTCCCCCTTTCCAGGACAAATCCAGCCTCTAGATGTCATGCATAATGCCTATATGGAGAGGAATTGTAATTAGAACAGTTAGCATGGGCCAGACGTCACAAGCCTCGATGCAGAGCACTTAGGAGAATGAGGAACTTCCTCTACAAATAACATCCCTTGTAAACTGATGTGATCTCACTTATGCCAGTGCCGTAGCTTGCAGTCTCAAGTTGCACGTGTACTCAAGTGCTTTGCTGGATCAGGGCACTGGATGGTTTTCCTGGAGCTGCAGTGGCTCAAGGAAAGGCACATGATGGTCTAGCCTCGGTTTATTGTTCAGTCTATCCATGTTTTAGTGCCTCCTATGGGGATCATACCTTGGTATACTGTATTATATTTCCATTCACTTTGCCCTTTGAGATCCATGGATGAACAGCACTGTTCAAATTCTTTTTTACAAGTGTTGGATTGTGGCTCTCTTTCAAGTGAAATCTTTTCAGCAAAATTAAAGGTTTGATGGATTACCAGTCCCCTCCAAGTTCAGACCTGCAGCTACCCAAGCCATGTGTTTGAACAGTGTCTTCCCTGCCTTTCTGAAATTAAATCTATGCCCAGAGTTAAGGGTAACTTGTTCCTCCCCTTGCCACAAGACTGGAGTTGCTTTGGCAGCAGAGAGTTTGTCCAGAGCCAATTAAAAAGAAATTAGAAAGCAACTTATAAATGGGTCTTGAAGTCCCTACAACTGCCTCAAAAATAAAAGCTCTGTTCCTCTCCTGCCTCTGTCAGGTTGCTGGAACAGCCCTTTGCCACTTTCCTTTGCAGCGCTCTGTGAAAACCAGCCTATGAGCACAGGTAGAGACCAGATGCATAGCACTGCCAACTGAGAGTTTAAGAGTCCTGAGAAGGTGTGAGGAAATGTGGTATTTTGACTCCTGCTCAGAGAATTTTTCATTCAGAGAGTCTTGTCTGGAGAGGGAAGATAGTTGCTTCAGCTCTGGAAGCAACCAAGAAGGTTCAGTGGTGCCTCCTCTGAGGCGGCTCTCAGTGAGCAAGTGCCTGGTGTTGCAAAGAGGAGGAGGGAGAAGGGGGAAATCAGCAATTCTCTGGAGGAGCAAGAGCCTTAGCTGTAAAAACAGTCCTAATTTTTGGCCTAGTATCCCCCTGCCCACACCTGTATTAACAAGGAGAGCAACTCCTTCGGGAGCTGAGTCAGGCTGAATGAAAGTCATTACCCTCCGCTGTGAGAGAAGAGCAGATGGTCTCAGCACAGTTCCAAGTGTGTGGGAGATTGAAGTCATGAAACACACATCAGGAGAGGGAGATTAAGGATCTGTGTTGGGTGACACAAGAGCGAATGAGCTAGTAAGCAGCACTGAAGTTTTTGCCAGCACAGCATCTTCTCCGTGCTGTCTTGATGTTGGCCCTTGCAATGGATTTGGGATTCTGGTGGGATTTGGTTTAAAGGTGCAACTGGTTGCGCAGGAAATAAAAAACCAGATCTTAGTCATCACAAAAAAAAGACCTGTGACTTTGCAGAGCTTTTCTTTTTAATCCTAATCTACAGGCTGACCTATGTAAGTAGTGGTCTCATAAGGATTTACCATGTTAGTGGTCATGACCCCCTAAAACACCTGGTCAGAGTCTGTCTTTATGGTATGCATGGTCTAGAGATAATGTTCTTACCCAAAACACAGTGGAGATCAGCTGTCAGCTGACCTCTTTTGCCAATTCAAGTGACAGGCCAACCAGGGCTTAGCTTGTGGCCTGACATACAACAGAAACATGCACAGAAATAAGGCTGCCATTTATGCTCCTGTGTGGGAGCACCATGATCTCACAGCCCTGGTGTGGAGGTAGGAAAGACGCTGCAGCTCAGGAGGCTCACTCTGAATCACAACTCACAACAAACTCCACCCAAAAGGGACAGACTGCTTTCTGGATTTTTCACATGTCCTGCTAATTTTGTTCACCCTTCATGGCTTGATGGGCACATTGTGTCTCCTCAGCATGTCTGAGATTTCCACATAAAGCTTGCATGCAGCTTTGCTTAAAGATCTTCTAGAATGGAGCCTGAACCTCTCAGGGCAAATGCCCCTTCTCCCCAGAAACACTTTGGACATGGGAGAATCTTTTCCTGTTCCCAAGAGGGATCAGCTTCATAGCTGCCTTTGAATTTGAAGGCTCTCCACTCCTGTTCTGACAAATGTAAACCACATGATATTTTCTGAATTGAGGTTGTGCATTGCATCTGCCACCATGGTTCAGAGGTCTGTATCTCAAAGAACCTTTGGTTCATTTTGGGTCTATCTGGAGTGGAGAAAGTCTGGGCAGCTGGAGTCATTCCAAAGCAGTTCATCAATCTGTAATGTTTTCAAGAAAGTTTTATTTTGCCGCTCTGTCTACTTAAGAGTTTAAGGCTGCCCTGGCAGAGGATCAAAACCTGTGTTATTTGTTACTGTACTGACTTCATAAGGGTTTGCAGCATGGACTCAATTAAGACTAAAAAATCAGGAAGGTGTGTCTTTCTGGTCTTTACATTAAATGCATACTGTATCTGAAGTATTCTGGAGTTGAACATATGCCACATTTTGAAGCCAGTATATTTGAAGACCCACAAAGAAATGTACTGTGCTACGTATCATGTACCTCCTGGAAACAACCTAAGTTATATCTTCTCCTGCCGTGAGAGATGCCAGTAAGTACTTCCAGTAACAGAGCATGTAAAGGTGAATCCTAAAAGCAAGGACACAGAATTGTAGAGTATTATTATTTATCACTGAGTAACACTGCACAACTCTCCGTCTTCGTTTCATTGGAACCCTGGCTGAGTGTTGAAAGACATAATAAAAACAATCAGTATATTCTCATTTTTCTGTGTGAAAAGATGAAGTCATGGCATATGGTCAGCTCACCAGTGCTGTTAATAATAAACCACAGATAATTAAGCACTGATTTATTCCTCTACGTAAGTGAAACAAATTGCTTTAACGGCTTTTGCTGAGGACCATCTAGTCAGATGGATTATGTATAGGAAGTTCAAACTAAAAATTATTAGAGATCATATTTCAGCGTGGTGGAGGTTTATGGTAGAAACAATTAGAAACCTAACAGAATGTGTCCTGTATTCTCTTTGATGGAAAATCAGATATTAATCTGGGGAAAAGTCTAATTCTCAACACAGCTGCTCCCCTTGCTCTACTGCACTAGATTTAAGCTGGATAAAAATGGAAACATGTTTAAAAAATTGATCATAGCTTATAATAGCAATAATCACCTTGAAATTGGTTGTTACTACAGTTAATGAACAGAGTATTAGAGCATAAAGCGCCCTCAGATTCCCTCAGGCTATTAACTAACAAGCTGGTTGTTAACTGCTGGTCAGATAGTATCTTTATTTTGTGACTGTCTTTCAAAGACATCCAGCAGATCCTGAGAACCTGTGGGATGGGGTACTTGCTTGTGGTAGTGGCAGGAACAGAGTAGGAGCTTGGGCAAACTGTCTCCATTGTGAGAGTCCTCTTTTCCCATACCTCTAGTCCAGCTCCCCCAGACTATTGTTATCCATGTGTGTGAAAGCCATGATGCTGGCTGGGAGCACTCACCAGAGTTTGTCTGGAGTTTTTTCCCCAAAATGAGCAGGGGAGTCAATGGCCAGGTGCTGGAGGTCTCATGAAGGCAGTCCCTTTGTAAGCACAGGCTTGGCTTGGCTGGTCAGGATGGAGATAAGGTTTCCCTTCTTAGAAAATTGTCCTGGCATTTTGCACTCTCACTGGTAGCACTACTGTGTTGTGGTAACAGAAAGGATGTCAGCAAATTAAAATCCCAAAATAGGATGAAAAAAGAAATTAATTCCAGGCTTTGTCCTATGCCTGTTCAGCAATAGGTGCAGTCTGTATGCAAAAGCAAGTTCCAGATTTTTAAAGCTTTTGCTGCCTTTGTGGTTGCATTTATTTTGTCCATTTTGCTTTTTGGTTTTGCCAGTCAAATGCCTTTCTACACTTGGAGGAAAAGCTCCCCATTCATCTGCTAGTAGGTTATTTGATCAGCTGGCTTGTGAGCTGAGCCTGTGCCTTCCTCCTGTGCTCTGAACTGAAAGCCTTGTTCAGTCTTGGGCTACCAGATTGCCACCAGCTTTGCAGTTCTGACTACCAGGTTTTGGTTAAAAAACCAAGTTTGCATGCACAATCCAGTTTCTCTAGGAGGCCACCAAATTCAACAGCATCATTTCAGACTGTGAAGTTCTGTGTATCAGGTAGCCTCAAGTTGCAGAGGGAGACCTCCATCATTCAGACATCTCCTGTTTAAGCTCAGCCAGGTCATGACATGATGCTTTGCAAGTTTTCTCTGGTCTTTGAGTTAGAAAGTTTGTAGGAAGATAAATGCTTGCAAGAAAGAAGTGGTTGCATTTATCATACTGATCTGTGTGTTCTTTTTTTTGTACTGCTCACACAGTTCCTTACAAAATCCTATTTGATTTTGAAATACAGCTCTAGTTCGGATGCTCAGTGCTTTCTGAGCTGAGAAGTAGTAAGGGGCTAATAAAATGATATCACCGCAATTGCCTCGGCTAACCTAAAGATTCAGTTTTGCCTACTGGGGTTTTCTGGTGTTCATAAATTTATGGTTTACTAGTCAAAGTTTTGGTATCTTTGGAAAACTTAATGTCACAGAGCATTTATGACTAACCTGGTGTCTTGATCCCAGGAGTCTGAAGTAATAGGAGCAAATTTCACTATTGCACGTGCTATTTTTAGGTGGTTTTTTCAGCACTGTTGGGGCCCTTGTTCTTAGAGAAATAGCCCTTTACCAGAGCTGGTTGAAATTTGTGGCAGCAGATTTTTTCCCATGACGTGTGATGTGTCCTCGACATTAAAAATGCATATGGAAAAGAGTGGGTGATTTTGATTAAATTTCTGAGTATTTGATGGGAAAGGTTAAAACAAAACATTATTTCTTGACTAATACCTGGCTTATAGCACTAGAGAGGTTTGTTGTGCAGACCACCACAAGCTTTTTATGGGGCTTAAAAGCAGTTTATATCATGCTACAACTTCAAATATAATTACGCTAGCTCAGAAAATGCTTCGCAGGCATAAAACACCCTGTGTCAGCCTATAGTATTGAGATCTTGGGTGCAAGAAGGACAGGCTGTTTCAGCAAGGTGTTTCAACCCCATGCTCTAAAAGCACACTCATTCCCACGTTGCAAATACTCCGTGGTCTGTTGCAACCTTTTAAACATTCCTAATCAAATTGAAGAGAGGCAACATGCTGAATATGATCAGTGGGAGACTTAAAATAGCATTTTTGTCTTTGTTTCTACAACATTCTGGCATATTGTTATTGTAACTCAATTTTCCATCATGGTGTCAACCACTCTTGTCCTTCCCGGGCCATGTGCTCCTGGCAGTCTCCTAGGAGCTGTGAGGCAGGCTCCGGCAGAGACACAAGGCCCCATGGCTTGAAGGAGCTGTGGGGCTGCCCTGCCTGGCTAGGAGAACTCAGGGGTTGGCCCTATGGCACTCAGTTTGGGAAGAACTATGGCACAAGCTGCTGTGCCAGGGTAGGGATCCGGGGGCACTAGGGCAGGCACCCCACTTGGGTGCAGTCCCACAGCAGTCCCCGACCTGGGCCATGGGGCAGTAGTGAGTGCCTGACAGATGCTGGTGACATATGGGGCACAATGTTGAAGCAGGGCCGGGGAAGAGTCTCAGTCATTGTATCCCCTGAGGGGTGGGGTGAAGAGGTTGAGAATCCCAGGTGAGGCCCATCAGATAATTGCCCTCAGGAGCCTGACAACACCATGTGGGTTTTCCTTGGTCTCACTCTCCTGGGAGAGCTTCATTGGTATAAAAGATCTGCTTTCCTAAGGAGGGTTTTTGTTGGTATGCTGGAGGTAGGCATGTAGGAGGGCCTGTTTTCAGGCAATATTTAAATTTTGATGCTATAGTATTATCATTCCTCATTGTCTGAGGAAACTGAGAGTTATATTTCTACCTGTAGGTGTTTTGCCATGATATGTTATTAATATGGTGAGGAAGTGAGGGATGGACTGCGATCTCAATGGGTGAAAGCAGGACTTAGACCCTCCACCTCTTCTCTGGCTGCTCTGCAAAACAAGTGGTAAGTCTCTAACTTCTTTATATCTTGTTTTCATTTTGTCAATGGAAATGTCTGTGTCAGGTGAAATGGTGTGAGTTGTTTTGAAGTCTGTGTTTTGTTGGCTCAATGAGATAAAAATTAAACCCATTCAGATTCACTTCAGCCTGAACTGAAGGGCTTTTTTTTCTTTTTTTGCTTAGTTTTCATTCAGCTGCCAAATTGAAAATAAATGATTCACACAGTGCTACCTGACAGTTTGTTGGAGAAATAGTCTTTTGAAAAATGCAGAAGCTTGTTTTGTAAAAGATCTGTGGTTTGCTCTATGGAAGACAAAATGCTGAATCCAGAATTGAATGCAAACTGTGGAAGTATTGCTGTAATCTTAGCAGGTTTCATCCTAAATCCCATAACATTTTCTCTGTAGGTATAGCTACTCACACTACCTAATGTTTTCACTGTGCTGATCTAAATGCCCAGACTCAAATGCCATTGAAAGAATAATGACGTTGTTAAAATGTAAACAAGTTTTTCTGTTTCTGTCTTATAAGCTACCTGGAAATTTTCAACAATATGGGTCATTCAGTTTCTCCTGTGTTGCGCTTGAGGTGCTGTGGTTTGCTGTAATAGGAAATCAAGTGTGTCCTGCTTACCACAAGCAAGTTGTGGGGACAGAACAAGGGTTTTTGGGTTTTGGTTTGGTTTTCTGTTTGTTTTAAAACCATGATTGTTAACACTGGACAGAACTACTCTAGTGAAAACTCTCTAAGACAACTATATCCAGCAGCCAAAGAGTGGAAGCAAGTTCTGCTCTGACGGAGCATACTTATCAAAACCAAAGTGGAGACCTGCTGAAGCCAGCTGGTCTTTCTGATCATCATGTTTTGATCCAGAGAATAAAAAAAGAGTATGAAGTAGCTACATAAAAAAGCACATATGGAAAAAAATCTTTTTGGGGTGCATTTATTTCCAATGTTATTTTTGAGTAAGAACTCCCTTTGCTGGTAGCTTCAATAGGGCTGTGACTAAAGTATACCTCAGTGTGAACAAAGTTAGTTGATCTTGCCTTCAACTAACCTGCAGACAAACATGATTTTTGGTATTGTGCCCCAGCCCTTCAGGTAAGTACTATAGAGGGATTTTTCTGGTGGTGTTGAAAACTCAAGAAATACCTTTGTTTCTCCTGACTCTTTTTACTATATCTGTGAAGAAAATTATTTGCAATGTAGCAGTTGTCATATCTTCTCATTCCCACAAGTATAATGATCTGGCGTTTTACTACTTAGCTCTGTTTCCTCTACTAATGGTCTGCAAGGAGGTATTTTCCTGAAAGGTTACTGAAACCTGGAGAGAGGGGTTTAAAAACAACCGAAGCTGAGCAACTGTATTTACTGATTTGTTTCAGCACTGTGAAGGTGTTGCCCTTAGTCACTTTATTAAGGAAGCAGCTTTCTGGGAAGAACTGGTAGCCTAAGAAATGACATCATGGCCCAGAAAGGAAATTTAGGAATTGGAGTAGACACACCAGGGACTGCAGCTGGAGGTTTGAAGATATGAAAACTGGGATAAGTTTTAGTTTCTCTAAACTACACAGAGTAGAACTGCATGAGAAAGAGACAAAAAAGCAGCTCAATATGAATATTATTTCCAGAAACAGTTTTCCTCATGAAGTTTAGAACTCTTGATTCTGTGTGATGTGCATATTGGCTAGAGTGGAAGAATGGTAGGCTGGGACCAGATTTTTCTTTATCTCTAAAGAGAATGCTCATGGTGAGGCTTTTAGCGTTCACTTAGGCAACAAAATAAGGATGAGGCCTTCAAAAGAAAGAACACTTTTACATGAACTTCAGCATGCAATAAGCTTGCTTAGGAAAACGGAGGTTATAGGCAGTTTTTCACTCCTCCTCTGACCTTCCCTGCAATAGTTCTGAATTCTGGCTTTGACAAAAACCTAATTCCCCCATCAGCTTTGTTTTGGGAAAACAAGAAATTGAATGAAATCCCGGTGTTGAATCTTATTACTGTTTTGCTGTTCAAGAACCCTGATGTTAGCAATGTTTTTTTCAAGCTGCTCTGTGAGTATTTTTTCCTTCCCCAATCACTTTCTTCTTTTTCTTGGGTCTGTTTCCAGCTGAGCTTCATTGTTTTTTCACTGGAGTTTTTGGCTGAGTACCACTTATGCTTACCCAGCCCCTACAGTAGCAGAGTTCAGTTAAGTCCCACTTCTTGCTTTGTCCGTAGTACAGCACGTGGCCTGCCCTCTCTCTTAAGGGACCTACCTGCACGTGTGTCTGTTCATACAAGCAGCGTGTCATAATTCAGTGCACACACCGTTGAGTGGTTGTAGCTGATAGTAGCAAAAGCAAACCACTCATGTGTGCAAGGACAGGCTTTATTAAAACGAGCTGCTTTAGAAAAACTGCAGATTCATTGTATATTAAACTCTTACAGTAACTGGTCTCCTGGAACACTGCATTTGTTCCTATAATGAGGTTTAGCTTTGCACTTTATATTAAAGTTCTGCTTGTAAATAGTTTATAAAAAGTTAATCGTTAAGATGTGCTACAGGTATAAGCAGCTTGGCATGCAGCATAGACTCTACAACAGATCTCCTAGTACTAAGTAACCATTTGTTTAGATACACCTCACTTGGATAGCCTACCTTTGTGTGTTTGAGCTACTTGGCTCTCTGTCTCTACCTCCCACCCCTCTTCACAAAACTGGCATATTGTTATAGTGCCATAATGAAATAATTGGTCCACGTGTAGAACAGGAATGGAAAATATCTTTTATTAAAAGCTATTTGTTACTTCTGTTAGTTGTATTATCAAGCAAAACTGAGCTCTGTATTCAACATGAGCTTTCACAAATTTTTTGTATCTCTCAGTGCAACATAACATTTCTTATGGTTAAAAACATGCCTCAACCTTAGGCATACCTTGTAGCAGTTAAATACATTTATGGAGGTTGACTTTTGGGGATCATTAAGAGAGGAAACGAGTTCATCAGATCTGCTTGCTGAGGTGTGGTGTTTCCCTGTGTGTTGTCACTGCTCTGTGGATTTGGATGGGGGAAAACTTGTGTAAGAAGTCCCAATAACTACCTCGGGTTATATACTTGTGCCCTACCTGGCTCAGGAATAGGTGTTGAGACCAGTAAATGCCTGTGCAGCTTGTGCACTTGGTTTAATTATGTGTTCAGCTGACAAGTGGGGAAGTTTTGCTACTCCCTCAGACAGTAATCATCTTCAATCTCCATGTTTTAAAGTCTTAACTAATGATCCCTAAGATGGACTTCTCCCCAACCTCATTAACTAATTAAACAATTCAAAATAAAGAGTTATTCAGGCTGCAAAATATTGCTGAGAGGGCCTTTAGTGCAAACATTAGCATTTCTGCAAAATCCATAACCATTAGAAAACAGAGCCATGGTGCCCCAGACAGCCCTGTCTTCATCATTTCAATATGCTCTGCTATTACATGTTAGCACATTTTATATGGCGCTTCTCTCCCAGGCGGGCAGGTCTCCGTGTTCCCTGGGACATCATGCGTTGCTGCTTGCGTCTGTTGCTTTCTCTCTGTCAGGTTCTGCAGTCAGGGGTGTGGGAAAAGCAGCAGTAGGCATCTTAGTAGGCAGTTGGCATCTTACCGCTCTGCTGCGGCTTTGCTGCAACCTGTTTGCAAGTGTGTGCTGCTTGAGATTCGGCAGGGGGTTTTTGTTGCTGCTCTGGGTGACAGGAAGAACAGGATGCTACTTTGAATAAGAATACTGTGTACGCTTCTTTCTCCGTATGTCTTGCAAAGCAGCTTGTTGTCAGACACTGGAAAGCTACCGGGGGAAGGTGAGGAAGTGCTGATATGAATGGAATATTACTATTTCCAGGAGGGCAGAGAAGATTTGAGGGAAGGAAGCATGACAGAGCATGTTACATTTGTGATGGTTTGAGCCCTGGCCAAAGGCCAGACGCCCACCAAAATCAGTCTGTTACTCCCCTTCTTAGTTGGACAGGGGAGAAAAAAAAACATAACTGGGCGGCTCAAGAGACAAACTCGTTAATGACGCGGGCAAAACAGACTCAACATAGAGAGCAGAAGAGAAAAGTTATCTAATTTATTACACCACGCTAAAGAGAAAACAGTGAAAAAGAACCAGAGTCAGGAGTGCAACCAACAATCTTGAAACAAATGCAAACCAGGCAAACACTTTTCCCCCCCCACTCCCTCCTTAGCAGGCTTTAGTTAGAAGTTTGCTCCCTTCTTCCCTCCCGGTCGCAGCCCAGGAGGGGCAGGGACTGGGGAAAATGGGGGTCTTGGTAACACCTTCCCCCCACCCCTCCATTCTAAAGCAGACTTCCCTTTCAGCCATGATTTTGCTCCCTTCTTCCCCTCTCCTGCTCGCAGCACAGGACAGGGGGGCAGGGACTAGGAGATGGGGGCTTCAGTCAGTCCCTTGCAAGATGGTTTCCTTCTCGGCCGGGATGGGGGCATCCATTCCACACAGCCTCCCCCTGCTGCACCGTAGGATCTCACCCACAAGAGCCAGTCCTCCACGAACTTTCTCCAAGGCAAATCTCTTCCCACCGGGCTTCATCTCTGCTCTGGCAGGCAGCAACAAATCACAGTGTCTCTCAGTCCCAGTCCTCCACGGGGCTATAGGCCTCCTCCAGCAAACCTGTTTCATTCATCTCTGTAGGTCGCTTGTGCTGGCAGGGGCTCATCCCACCGTAAGTCACGGCATCTTCTCTATGTCTCCCCCGGCTCCATGCAGCGTGGAGCCGAGCCTCTCCACCGGGCAGGTCGGGTCTCTGCCTCCTCCATGGGTCCTTTCCTCCGGCTACTCCAGGTGCTTCTGCTCGGGCTGCAGGGGTAAACTGGCCTGGGTACCTGGGCGCGCCTACTCCTCCCCCAGCCTTCCCGGCCTTTTGTGTCTGTCAACTGATTACATTCACATGCAAATATACATCACAATTCCCTTAATGGGCCAAACTTTGCGGTCTTCCTGGCACTCCAAGTTCTGGTTGGAGTCTTTGTCTCCCATATGTGATTCCCAGAGGCGCTATAAGCAGGCCTGCAGAAGATTCCAGCAGCCATTTTCTGCCGGACCTGGCCCTCTCAGTAGAACTGCAACAACATTGCATATTGTTTTCCTAGATTCTTGTAAATATTCAAAAGCAGTGCGCACACTGTTGCAGTTGCTAATGGTGCACAGTCTTTTGACAGTGATGTAGAGAGTGACTGATTGAAATCTTTCAGATGGACTAAATACAAAGTGAAGTTAATACACAAACAATGTGGTTTTTACCCTTCCCTAGAGCTAGCAACAGCTCTCCAGTAATTAATTTTCCAGTTGGTGCCAGACACTACTCAAGAATAATCTTGAGTGATTTAGATGAGCTTGGAGCAGGTAAGGCCACAGTTAAAGCGATTGGTATGGACAGATAAACATGAAGAGAATGAGCTGAGATGCAAAACATTGAATTGGGGGATCTGTCCCTGCTTTGCTGAAGCAGGCTCAGTCTTTAGAAAAGTGGGATGATCCAGTGTCCTTGTGGAACACAACAGATTTAAGGCAACTTTCAAGAAAAAGTGATCACTTAAAGCACTGAAATGATTGTTTTAAGCATAGGAGGTCTGCCATGCTTTGCAGTAGTGTCTGTGGATCTACACCTAACCTTAGGATTACTGAAAGCCATGGGCCAAGATAGAAACAGATCCTGACTTGATCAGCAGAGCAAGGAAAAAAGAACTAGTCTGCCCCAGCTCCCTGCCTACACAGATGCCCTGCCTGTACCTTGTCCTTCCCTGCATGTGTGCCTGCAGAAGTTGCAGCCCCAGCTGTGTACATTTTCCTACCAGTTTCTGTTTTAACACAACTCAGTTGAGAATTATTTTTTTTAATTTACCTTAAAGCTGCAGAGCTGAGATTGTAAGCTTTAAACAAAAGGTCACTTTTTATTTACGTGCGCTTTACGAGCGCACTGTTATAGGATGTAATAGCTCTTTGGATGTTAACTTTTTATTTATGCTGAGCTTTGATGTAGCCATATGCAAAACATTGGAAATGCAGTTGGGGGAACAGAAAGGGTGAGTGAAAAATAGCTGTAAGCCTGAGCTAGGCTCTCAGGTTTATAAAATGCTGTTTTAATGAATGGTAACTGTTGTAGGTTGCCTGTCTCCCCGTTGAGGAGTCTCTAGAGAAACTGTAAACAAAATTAGTGCATCCAAATGTGCTACCATTCCTGTAACTTGGTGATCATAACTGTTTTTCTTGAAAATGGGACTTTTTTGTGCTTTAATGTGACAAACTGCTTTTTTTGGAAGGAAAGTGGATTAAGGGTGCGCTTTCAGTACTCTTGGCTTGTGTTTGTCACCATCTTTCATTGCAAATATGAACTACTAACTAAGGATTAGACTGTTCAGTGCCACAATGATAAGAACTAAGAAAAGAATGATCATACTGAGACAGACCCAAAAGTACATCTAATTGTGTGTCCAGTGCTGGGCATTGGCAGAAAATTATGAAGGAATATAAGCAGCAAGCGTAGATGTTGAACTGCACTTCCCACAAAAAGTCAATTCAGACATCACAGAATCTACAAGTTTGAGTAGATTCCTTTTTCTTTTTAAATTTAATTAAAAAGAATTGAATATGGGTCTCATCCTAAGAAGTATGTGGAGGGCAGCTCTGTGTACATTCAGATCTCAAAGGCTGTTGCATTGCTGGAGTTGGCTCCAGAGCTGGGGTCAGATTTTTTTTAGTGATGTAAATCCTAGTGGTTCCACTGACAGGAGAAAGCTGTGTTGATCTGTTTGGGTCATGGATGTAGCCTGTAACTTTCATGCTGTTGAAGCTTATCTAAGGTTTCTGTTACTCCTCAGTGGATTTTATGGTGATGTTTTCATAACTGCAGAGATCCTTAGGGTAGGCTCCCATCTGATAAGCTTTTTTAATTGGTTTTGAACTCTGTATTCCCCTGTAGCCTTTCTGATGGGGCAGTAAAGCCCATACTTACTAATAAATGATTGAGTCACTGAAATGGGACACAAACACTCTCAAATACATTTTTCTTTCATATTGTTCTTTGAACTCTGTCTCAACTTCTCGACCCTTTACCCGTAGCAAAGGTTGTGCTTATTCAGTGAAACCTGTTTGTTGCCTTGCTGTCTGTACCCCCATCTGGGCAATGTGATGGAGTCTGTCTTCCAGACTGCTAGATCATTTCATCGTGGGTTTCACAGGGTTCATGGGTCTACCCCTCCTCCCCCAGCCACAAATTCTCAAGTAGAACTCTTTTTCCATCAACATAGAGCCTAGTAAAATAGGGGGCTGTCAAAATTAGTGGTGGAAGAGGCTTACTGAAAACCATCTTTTCTACTCCTTGCAGGTGGAGGACTGTACCATACTGTAATTTTAATTTTCATCCTTTGTCTAGGTACTTTTGGAAAGACCCAATCAATAGGGCTCAGCACTTTCCCTTGGGAAATTATCCCATAGCCTAGCATACCCGCCTTTGCTAAATATTTCCAGATAGCCAGCTCTTCTCCCTACACCCCTGCGTTCAGTTTCATCCCATGACTTCTAGTTATACTTCCTTGAGCCAGTTGATACAAAATCTTTCCCATCCACAGGATAAAAACCTTTTATTCTTTGAGAGGAAGAATCCAAGTCTTGACTTAAGATGGAACTCCTCCTTTTCAGTGCCTAAGGAAATTCCTTTCTCACCATCCCCTTTCTGGCAAAAGATGAGAAGTGTTAATAGCTGGAGATGCTTTGTACAAACACCCTGAATAATCTATCTACTGATTATTAGAAGTGCTATATCCTACTGTAGCACAGAAACCTGGAAGGTTCCATAAGGTTTTTACCCTTAGCCTTTTGCCAGGTTAAATTCTGTGTCACTCCTGCAACAGAAACCCTAGAGCACCAGCTCAGTTTCATTGGTCACTGATTTATTTTTTTGAGAGCACTCTACCAAATGGACTTGAGTCTCTGAGCAAAGGGAATGCGAACTCAACTGTACCCCTTCTTCAAAACCTGGAGAGGTTTGTCTGGTGCCAGGGAAAAATCCCACTGTGCTGGGGGACGTTTCTGACAGAGATATTTCAGTCTAAGATTAATGTAGCTGGCTAAGCACCAAAATACACTGAGAAAGCAGCTATGAGTTCAGACTTGGGCTGTTACTGGAAGTGATTGGATGCTGTCTGTTTTGTTCGCTTTTTCTAGGCAACCACAAATTAATAAAGCTACTCTTGTCCTCAAAGTTGAGTGAAGTCTCCTGAGGCAGGAGAGGTTCTGTGTTTGTGACTTGAGTTTTTTTAAATATAGGTGCTTGGGTTTTTTCACTCTCATCTTTATAGAATGCCCTATATTTCTGAGATGATGGGGAGAAGTGTGTTCCTCACTTTTTGTTTTCTTTCTTCCCCTCAAACTTTTTTAAACTTCCTATGTATATGAACAACTACCAATACAATACTGATGTCTGTCTCATTCCAAGTAGGTTTTAATTCTTTATTCATTAGGTTGATATTGCAGTACCTGGAGAGGAATGGAAATGGGCCAGGTACCTTTCAGACAGTACTTCAGGAAGGTTTAGCTCTGTTTAGTAGGACTGTGTGTGACCTTTTGTGCAGTATGTTGCACAGGAAGGCTTTCAAACTGAAGATAAAGCCAAAGTCTCTGTACTTACCTTCCTCACCATCCTGAGCATTTAGGGATAATGATCACCTATGTGGATGGAGACTTGCTTTGAGAAACCAGTTAAAGGGGTAGAGAACCACAGGGTAGGATTTGGGTAGGTGTTAGGCAAGAAAAGTGTATGGTCGTTTTGAATGGCTTGAGCATGAGCCTCATCCCGAAAGTGGGTATCTAAGGTAGGTTATTATGCCAGCAAGGCATGCCATGCTGACCACAGTCATCTGTCTTCTCATCTTTGGTGATTTCTGTGCTTGCTTTTGATGCCAGCTAGCTTTGTGTGGCTGTTCTCCAGATGTTGCACTCCTAAAGGCCTGCTGCTGTCTCCCCAAGGTGGGACTAACCAGAAGGGCGCTGCGCTCAGATCCCACAAACTGGGACTGGGCTGTCCAGGTAACCCTGCCGTTTTTTCACCTGCTTTGAGCATCCAGCTTCAGCCTGACCTTGCTATAGGATAGTTTCTGCAATTAGGAAGTTTTGGAGATTCCAGGTGCCGGAAGCTTTGAAGGCCTTGACTGCTGGAAATAACGGGTTTGGGTATCTTTGAGGTGGCATAGCAGCTGTGCAATGGCTTTGTGAGCTTCAGTGTGGGAATAAATCATGTAAATGGAGTAGATTAATGATAAGATTTTAGGTGCAACTCCCCACAAGTAGGTGTTATGCTTTAGTAACAGTGGTAAGGAACTGTTTCCACCTCTTTGCTCTGTATAAGCTCTGCTTTTTGTAGAGTATGATCTGAACCTACCAGCTCTGACTTCACTCAAACTGTACAGACAACAGTTGTACCCCACCAGTTTCATGCCAATTTCTCCTTTCTGTTCTTCTGCCTTATAATGTGAAAGTCAGCAGAGACAGTCTCCCAAAGGAAGACTATGTCCTAGGAGATAGACTTTCTATATTTAATCATCCTTGGAGCTTTTATTTTGCTAAAGGACTAAAGTGACAGCCTTTAGAGAATAATTATATGAAACACCATGTGTGAGCAAAGTGTGAAATGTCTCCAGTACCAACCGAAGCTATAGATATTTTTATTAAATATTAATGCCATGCATTTATGAAGGGTTTGCCAAGCAGATGTTAAGCTGGTCTTTGTGGTAATTTAATTGAGCAAGGAACATTTCCTGCCGTTTTTATCAATGTCAGGCTTTACATGACATTTTAAACTAAAAATATAAAACAGGGAGAAAGAGAGAGAGAAATAATTAATAATCAGTTTCCATTCATGACTATCTGTTAATATTTCCCTTCAGAGGATTTAATGTTTCTCCTGAATGTTTTTCTTGGAGGCCAATAGGAATCTGAGCTAACCTAGAGTCTGTGCAAATTCTTCCACAGGGCCTCTATCTGGAGTCTGGCCCGTTCCTGTGAATGCAGTTCTTACTTTTTTTTGTTTGTAAAAAGATGATGATGATAATAAAAGCAAACCTTAAATTATTCTGAAGACTCTGACTATGTGGGGCTCTGAAAATATCTGTGGATAGAGCCCCCTTTTTTTTTTCCCTCCTCACAGCATCTCTTGAAGCTTAAATGTCACAGTGGGATCTTCCTGTACAAAAATGATAGATTGATTAAACTTACTGACATTACGCCTCTGCAAAGTGCAACGTCTTAACAAGATTTAGCATCATAAAGTATTTGATTACATACAACTCGTTGAGCAAAAATAAATAAGAAAAATAATAAAACAAAAAGGCAATTGAAATGGCTGTAGGTCAGGTGCAACATAATGAGCCCATTCATGAAACATCAGTGAAAGCCCCCTCCTCACAAGTATGACATTATTTACATGGAAAAACTGTGGTCACACTTCTACCTTGTGTGGATTGTTTTAAATTTATGAAACTGTTTGTTTTTTTCCCTAGACATAAGTGGGCTCGTCTCAGTTATATCCCCTATGGAACACGTCTGCCCCTCTGCCTCATGGGCGGGTGATCACTGCGGTTAAGGTGACCAATTCTGGCTCCAACAGAAAAGGGAAAAATTAGATCATAATAAATCAAAGTGTAGTAAGGCTGAGATGAAATGAAAAATCACCAGCTTGGTTTGCGGGTTTGACCTGCCTGCTTATAGTGGCACAGGCTTCCCACCAGCTCTGGGAATTTCTGCAGGTACTTCTGAAAGAGGTTACATCTGTTCAGGCCCCAGCACTGTGTGTTTTACTCACTTCACGCTGTACTCTGCTCCTGCCATGAAGGAGCTATGGCAGGTTCTTCTGCTTCACTAGACATGTCTGAGAGGGTCCTGCTTAAGGCAAAGAAGGTACATGTACAGGATGGCTGCTGTAAGGGGATACTGAAGAACTGATCCAGCAAGGGGTCATCACGCTCATTCCTGATTTCTGGTTAAACCACTATAAGCCCAGACTGTAGTGAAGAAAACCCCTTGGGGAGAAAACAGATAGTTCATTGGGAAAACTTCCCTGCTCTTGCATCCTGAAGATAGGGTAAAGCACGAAACAGATTACCTTCCTTTGGTTTGTACAGTACAGATAAAATACTGTTTTCTTCTCAGTGCTCTATGCAAGACACTGTTTGTTTTACGTGCTCCGAGTGGTTCTATGAATTGTCCTTCTAGATTGGTTTGAGATCAATACGTCTGGTTGACAGTATGAGAAAACTATTTATTAAAGTTAGTTATCTGCAAGCACGCCTCATCAAACTATTTCTTTAGTTTTGTAGGAAGGTGACAGTTTAATACTTACTTGAGGTTGCTTATTGTCCACTTACCTATTTTTCCACTCATTTGACAAGTCAGCAGAGTGCTGAGCAGTACAACCACAAACATGAAAATAACAATGAAATGCCGCCCATATACCCGGTGTTCTGCTATGCAGCAATTCACAGAATTATTCCCCAAACTCTGCAATGAGCTCTGAGTGTCTCCATCGTGCCTGGCATCTTTCCAGCTTCTCTCACACTTATTTAATACCACTTGGCTGCATTCGTTGCAATGTCTGCAAAAAACACTCTCCAAGAGGCTGTGACACAATGGGAATGTTTTGTATTCACTAGGAGTCTGTATGCTGTGAAGAAACAGAAAACCAGGGAGGGGGAGGCAGAGCTGCTGTGTGTTGCAGATATCTAGTGACCCTTTTGGAGGCCAAAGATTCATCTCATAGTTTGGATCTCAGGTTTTGGAAGTAATCAGCAGACGTTTTCCTAGCAGGCTTTCTGCCCAAGATCTTAGTTGTAAGTCAGGTGGTTGATGCTAAGTCAGCATCCTTGATTCACATGCTGTAGTTTAAACCCCGAAATTGCAAGAAAGCAGTTCATCACTATCTCTTCTTACCTCCATTTTCCAAGCACCTGGAATTGGAGGTTCTGCTGGCTCTGAAAGCTTTCTTCTTTTTATCAGCAGAGTCAGTAACAGGTAGAACTCCACACTTTACACTTCATGTGGCTCATCACTTTTTTTCTTTTGAATTTTGCCTACCAGAGTGAAAATGGGTTTGAGTATGCAATGGTTTGTGGGGTTTGATGCAAAGATTGGAGGACTTGAGATTTCTGGGAAGGACGTAAAACTAGGGGTGGGGTGGAGTGGAAGTCAAGCCTCAAAGTTTTCCCCATCTATAACAAACTCCTGGAGAATTTTTGAGGAAATATAAGCCATCCATGTCTCACTTGATCTTGTCAGTCATTGTACAAGGATGAGCTCTCACTATATATGAAGAAGCTCAGATCCTGTGTCCAGCCCTCAGTGTCCTGTCAGGTACGGCTTCCAGAAGGATGAAAGCTAGTATCAATTATTTTCTGTGTTGGTGATTTTTCTGGTAGGGGAAACATATGGTGTATTTCACTGTTCAGAGTTTATACTCCCCATACGATGGGCACGCAGCTCCCATTAACTTTAATGAGGTTTAGATGCACAAGGGGGACATATAGGCCACATCATGAAGCTCTGGGTTTTTGCTGTTTTGTTGCAAGCTGTGATAAAATTAATATGTATCTGTACTGCTGGCTTCAGTCTTCTGGCTCCCATGTATTTTGGTGTCATTATTTTGACTGCTCACATCTTGCTTAGGAGGCTGGGAGGGAAGACAGGCCAAACTGTTTGGTCAGACACTTGAGTCTGACTCAGGAAATTAAGTGGGGTGTTCTCAAAGGACACTCAGTGCACTCCAAAGACTGTGGACACTGGAGGGGATGGGTGAACAGCTGGTTTTGTTGCCTGGGTTCATGACTCTAGTGCTTTGTTTCTGAGTGAAGGATATTGTTAAGACACATCTGTTTGAACAAACTCCTGAAGAGTTAAACATTATTCCAAGGTATCTGACAAGGATGTTACTCTCTGAAGCACATGTCTAATGCTACTGGGGGTTTGACAGCACACTTCTGGCTCGCAATAGGTAGGCTCTATTACAAAAAAAAGGTATCTATACCTCAAAATAAGGCATCTAAACAATGAGCATCTGTGTCAGGGAGGTCAGGCTGAGAGTGCCTGAACCTTGCAAGGATTCAGAGGCCTGACCAGGACTGGCAGACAGGCTGGTGTCTGGTTGCAACAAATAACTGAGCCAGGCCTGTAAACAAGCCTTTGCAAACATAAATAATAAGGTGCTTTATGGTGCACAATACGTGTAAATCAGTGGTAATCATGTATTGTGTGTCCCATCTTTCGTACCAATTTTACAAAGAATATCATTGTTCCAGCCTCTGAGAGCGCTAATGTGTGCAGCACTGCCTCTCACACTCTGGACTTCTGCAGCTCAGTCCCAAGACAAGATACAAAAAGCCAAAGAGGGTTTGCATCTCTGCTGCTGTCTACATTGCAACCAGTGACAAGACCGGGAAGACCTGAATTTTCTTGGAGTGTGGCACAGGTAAAGCCCTAATTTCAGCTTCTTGAAAGCAGAAAAATGTAAAGCCACTCATACAGTTGATAGAACAAATATATAAATAGGAGTGTCAAGCAAACTCTAAAATCTACCATTTTTTTCGGTAAGAAAATGTTAATAGGGAGCATCACTCTCCAAAACTACCACACAACTACTTGAGGGCAAGCTACTTGTCTGCTTTGCTATTGAGTCCGCTGCTGGCTGCGAGTACATCTGCACAGATACGTACTTCAGTCTGAGTAAACTTCCCTTTCAAGCTGCTGGCCATGTTTGCCATAGGCTTATGAATTCCATCTTGGTAAAGATGGAATGAATAAAGATGGAAGTGTTGTTTTTTGTCTTGAGCAGAAATGCGACTTAAAATCTCTTAAGTTATAGAGTTTGATTACTGAAGTTCAACTAAGACATTAAAGCTGGAAATTAGAAGATTAGTCAGATGAATGCACGGTTTACTAATAAGGAGGTATTGTCCAGCTCTAGGCAAAGGTTGTTGTCTTTCACAGTGGAAAAGCTGAGACTGGGATAAAAATGGAGGGGGAAAAAGGAAAAGGTGAAGAAAAAGATGATGTAGCTTGGAGAAGGATTATTTCAGATGTTTGTTACAATGACCATGAATGTGCTCACTTGGTTGTTGAGGGTCTTTTCACCAG
The DNA here is from genome assembly GCA_027925045.1 of Hypotaenidia okinawae. Classification (NCBI taxonomy): domain Eukaryota; kingdom Metazoa; phylum Chordata; class Aves; order Gruiformes; family Rallidae; genus Hypotaenidia; species Hypotaenidia okinawae. The sequence goes on along the minus strand of BSDF01000003.1, from coordinate 14,955,236 downwards.
GGTCTGCCAGCCCTCTCACTTGAGTAGTGTATGTATGATTTTTTTTTGGCTGCATAGGGTCCTATGTACTTTATACCTACAGAGGTCAGAGGTGAACTTCAGGGATGAAAACCATTTGCGTATTTACCTTTCTTTTGCCAGAGTCTATACCGAAACAAATTAATTCTTGGCCACTGCAGCAGCAAGAAAAGAAAGAAAAGACATGTTTTCTTGTCCCTCTGTGATTGTATGCCATAACCTTTGTTCTTCAGTTTAAATACTCCACGAGCATAAAAACCCTGAATCTGAATGAACTGCTTAGCTCTGCTGTGATGAGAGAATGTGACTGGCTATAACGTTAGGGAAAGAGATGTCTGCGCTTAGTGCTAAACTTCCTCATTTGAAGGTCGCTTTTTCATGCTTAACTGAATGTTCTGAAGGTCTCAGTTTCATCCCCTGGACAGGGATCAGACCTTCCAAAACTCGGGTGCCCCAGCCTCTCTCCTGTGCAGCCACGTTTTTGGCCATGTTCAATAACTGTTTGCCTTGAAAGCCGTTGCTCGGGGCGGGGGTGGGTGGGGAAAGGCATGTTGTTAAGACTGGGCAGTTGAAGCAGTGACCTGCCTTCTGATGAGACTCATCCTTGCTGTGGTGCAGTTGTAAGGGGAGATGTGAGGCCAAGGTGTTGCCAGGTAGCGTGGCTGAGCTGAGTGATTAAGCTCTGCTAAGTGACCAGAGAGCTCTTCTGGATCTGTCACAGAAAGCCCTCACCGCCTGTGTTGCTCAATTCCACTTTAATTGCATGAATAAAATGTGCTCTGCATAGGAAATGTTTTTGACATCTTTCCTTTTTTGCTGTGATGCAATTATCAAGGGAGACTTTGATTTTTTCAATTAACAGTGCATTTTAATTCTGGAAGTCAAACATCTCCATGAGAGAAAGCCGAACTAATAACGGCTTGCTTCAAAACTGCTCCCAGGTATAATACTGGATGCCTTTTTCCCTCTTTAATTGGTTTTTGGGACTAACTGAAAATGTTAAAACTGCAGCATTGTTGAGTCAGATGTAGCTGGTAATACTCAGCTTCATACAAAGCTCAGAGCTGAGCTGTGCTAAAGTACAGGTGGGAGCAGGTAGCTTGTGGTGCTTTTGAATGCTGGCTTGTGGTTTCAGAACACGTTTGCTTACGGTGTTCAGCCTTGTGCCTGTGGTGCTGGCAGCTGGAAACACATCTTCTAAAATAGCAGGTGAAGTTGTCATGTAACCACCTCGTTTTGGTGATTTTAAAGCTTCAGGAGAAACGCCAAGTTTGGAAACTTCCTTCCTGGTAAGAATCCTATTAGTTGGCAACCCCTCAGAGTCAGATTTTCTTTCCTTTTCCCTTCAGTCCTGTGCAGGGAAGTTTTTACCCGCTGAAATATCTTGCTGTCCCTGAATCTCCATTCCTGGTAAGAGGAATGGTGTAACATTGCATGAAAACCAGTATGTTATAGGGAGCGTGTCTTCTAAAATCAAGAATGGCCAGATCTTGACAGCTGAGTGACCTTTGTAGTCAGTCTGACACCATATAAACACAGAAATTGTTAGCCTTTTAAAAGGCCTGTATTTTCTTCATAGCCACATATCTAAGTAAATCAAATATTAAAAGAACTAAGCTAATCGTGGCCTGCTTATTTTCTCAGATAAATGCATCCAGATAAAGCTAACATCAGGGTGCTTGACTTCTGTCAGGAAGGGATACAGCAGTACAGACATGAGTAGTTTGGCACAGCGTAGCTGCTTTCTCATGTATTGTCATGTTAATTTGGCCATGGCCCAGTTTTTGTACCCTCCACTGCTTGCTCTGTAAGAAGGGTGGCAATGTTATGCTAGCAACTAATATCTTCTAGAGCAATATTCTTTTCTATATTATTTTTTTAAAGAAAAAAAATAGGGTCTCATTTGTAAAGCTGAAGTAGAGTTACAGCCCTGAGAATGACTTCTGTTCCTCATCTCCAGGTGCCCTGCAAAAGGTGGCTTGAAGGTAGATTCTTAAATCCTGTGAGTGCATCTATCTCCAGTTACCACCACCTTGGCTTTCAAGCCCTTATGTTTTCCAGATACTGTGAAATATGTTGAAAAATGTCTTTGTGTTGTGGTTTTGAGCACTCTGTAATAGGCAAAACAACAACTTTCCATTTTCCTAGAACTACTCAGCTGCATCCTTTTGACATTATTTATTGAAGGCAGATACATTAACAGTTAACACTGGGTTTAATTTTTCCTTCCCCCCCCCAACAAATGTTGATTCCAGCTCTTCTGATTTTGATGAAAACTGGCTTTGCTGGCAGCTTGTGGCTGGCACAACTACAAAGCTGATTTTGGGAACCTTAGAGGTTTATTTAGATTCCTTAAATGTTTTGGCTTGATGGTATCATGGGTATTTTGAAACTTTTGAAGCCTTTTCAATTCCTAACAGCACCAAGCAGGCAGACATAGAAACACACAGAGACTAGGAAGAGAGAGTGGCATCTTTGCTTTGTTCTTCAGGCTTGTAAGTATCCCCAAGTGGGCAAATCAGACAAAGCACGAAAAGAAATAATAATAATAGCAACTGGTAGTTGGGGACCGCATTCTTGCCCTCCCTCGGGAGAGGATGGAGAAAGAAAGATGATGCTTTGTGTGCCTCCCTTAGTGCAGCTTGCATTAGTGGAAGGGGTGGTGCTGCCATGAAATTTGGAGCCTGTGCATAAATGCTGATTCTCATGCTCTGACGATCAGGTATGAGCATGAAAGGTGGCTCCTGGGGCTCAGTTTGCATTTTGCCCTCAGGTAGCTCCGTGCCTTTCCTCTGTCCCTGTGCTGTGTGCTGTTTGAATTTGTACACACAAATGTTCTGACTCCTGCTGCTTTGCCATTGATTTTTTTTGTTGTTGTTGTTTGGTTCTTCTGGAGGTGGTGCTGGGGTAATGCATGTGAGGGAATGCTGGGGACTGGAGTTAGGGAAGGGCATGTGGAGGCAGCACCCTTTGGCAAAATGTTTTCAGTGTGCTATACCTGCATGGTAGGTACTGGAAAATCATGTGCAGCTGCTGCATGAGCTGAGGAGAGGTAACAGTTTTGCAAAACAGGGATATTTTCATGCTTAATGTTATGAAAGTGATCTTGTGTCGGAAAAATGACTGAGCAGAAATATCCACAAATATGTTTTCTGATCCATTTTAAGAATCTGTTTTCTTGTTAATGCAATGAGTTATGTTATATGCCTCGTTTCCTGCAAGAGAAGTCAGGTAGAAGCAATGATGCCTGAGATAGGTTGGGTTTTGTTTGCTCTGTCCTCACGTGCTCTTATTCCTGCTCTCAGCCATTCCCCACACACCAAAAGCGAAGTGCTCTCCTTGGGCTAAAACCACAGGTCTCACAAGCCACTTTGCATGATTGTGTGTAACAGGACTAAATGAATGCAGTTTGCCTCCAAAACACGAGCATTCACATGGCTGGTTGTGTAGCTGAAGGATTTGAACCAATGTGCATCATTACCTAATGCTGTAGAAGATTTTACTTACTAGTGTGTACTCAAGCAGCATTTGATGCATGCCCTTCTTCCATTGGCACCTTGCTTCCATCCTTCTACCATCTCTGGACATCACAGCACTTCAACAGAACTGTAGAAAGGCCTGCTGCTATTGAAACTCAAAGTTAATTAATGGTTCTGCAGCCTTGAGGCCTGTTTGCCTTTCCTGGTGCATCAAAGCATGTAGGAGAAAGCTGTGTGCAAGAAATGGGACAGAATACAGCTTTTTCTTTTTTTTTTTCCTGTGAAGGATGGTGAACAGTGTTTCATGCTCCACTCCTTATGAAAGTGTTTTGCAGTGTGTAAGGAGGATGAAACCTCTATACAACTCTAAATTTAAATTAATTGAAATTAGAGTGGTCTAATGATTAGATGGTGACTGTTCTTTCAATTCTTTTTTTTTAAACTCCTCTCCAGTATTCTGGAGGAAGAATGAATATGATTAACTAGTTCTATAGAAAAGACCTTCTTTTCAATTAAGTCCCATTGGACTTTCCCACATGGGAGCTAGCAGGCACAGAAGCATTCCCTATGCACGGCAGACTGCCCTGTCTACTTGAATTTCTAAACACAAGTAACTACTCCTGCTCTTGAAACACAGGCATTGGTGTTTTCTGATGGGCACTTCAGGCTGAATCTAAGAGGCATTGATGTCCTGCTAGGAAATACTGTGAGTTAGTGACTCTACATACCTCTCAGCTTGGCAAGGTATGTGTCTGTGGGACAGATGGGAGGATGTAACCACAGGCTGCTGGGGTGCTGCGAGGCAGCTCTGTGCCCAGCCCAGGAGAACAGGCTCTTGGCCTTGTATTTGCACGGGAAAGTGGCGCCTGGGGGAGATGCTGTGCAGACAGAGCAAGAGAGTATCTCCCTCTCAGTTGTTTTTTTCGTGTAACTGAGTCCCGTTGCTACCTTGTTGCTGGCTTTGCTGCTCAGACAAGGCTGCCCTAAAGGCACTTGCTCTGTCCTTTTGTCTGCCTAAGTACATGACTGTGCAGAAGTGAGTCCCTCTCTGACCTGGTAGGCTCTGCACAGGAGAGGCTCCCCTGCTCTGCTGAAGGTAGCTGTTGTTTTCTTTTAGGTATTGTGAGTGTTGGAAATGATGCTTTTGGGAGGTATTTTGGTAGCAGGGCTGAAGGGATGTAGCAAACTCCCCTGCAGAACAGGAAGCTGTCAATAAGCAACGACAGGGGTTCTCTGAGCTGGTATATGTAATACCAGCAAATAATTTATTTTAAGGCATGCTGAAAGGTTGTTAAACTCTGAATTCATTTTCCCTCGTGAAAGAGTGATTAGAAACAGAATACATTATCACAGCTCATAGTACTTAGGACTGTCTTCTGTAGTTAAACCAGAACTGTATGGGGGTGGGACAGTCCTGAGAATAGAAATGATGGCTGTTGCTTTGAAAACAAAAACACTCCCCACTTTTTTTGTCCTCCACCAAAAGTCCAGGTCTCCAGATTTTAGCAAGGGCCCCTTGTCAATTAGCTCCATGACCACTGGATGTAGCTATTGCTTCACACAAATATGGCCAAATAGACACCTTTCTGGCTCTTTTTTGAGATGACTTGACAAAGGTGGCTTTTTACATGTAGTTTCTGCCACCGGTCTATTTTCTTCCCCCTGCCCCTTCCCGACCTGCCGCCTTCTTTCCTTTCTGCATAAATTTTTTCATTTCCCCCATCCCAGTGTGCCTTAGAACATGAGCATGTTATGTTGCCCTTCCTTTTCACCATGGATGTTCTGCTTATCAGCAGTGAAGAGGGCTCAACAATGCAGTAGTTACCTGCTTGCAGTTGCACTCCCCTCTGGAGTTAAAATGGAGATGGCCCAAGCTCTCCATCTGTGACATTCCCGTGTTATAGTAGTCGTAGTACTTGGAATGCAGGCAGGGCCTGAAGGATTTGGAAATGAAAATATACTTGGCCCTTTCTGTGTGACAAAACCATCAAACCACATTAGGTATTAAAGCCTTTATTTTGCCATTTATAGTCAAAAACTCTTTCTGTTCTCTAGGGTTGAACATGAGTTCCATGTTTCAGATTTAGTATGGGAGAAGAGAGGTAGGACTTCTAGGAACACTGGGAACAGATGATAATAAAGGAGAAAATTCCTCTCCCCCTTCCCCAAGTAGACCATGGTTAAGTAAAAGGTGAAAGCTAATGGTACTTGAAGGGCACAATATGAAGTCTCTTGTCTCTATTTAAAAATACAAAACTTGGGTATTTGAGTCAGCTAAAATTACCAAGCAATTTCTTTATCATTGTTTTCCAGAAAATCATGAGTCGTTTCAACTGTAGGAGTCTGAAAGTGTTCAAGCTGTGTACTTACCTGTACTAGAGGTTTGTAAATGCTTCAAAGCTTCCCACTTTTATTTGGCAGAAAGCAAGAAAGATTTTAAAATGGACAAAACCCACCAAAAAAATCCCCCAACATCCCCCCCACCAAGCCCCTCTTTATTTAGTGAATAGGCAGCAACAGACACTGTTGCACTGCATGCATCTGAAGTGTTTAGCTTTGTGGGGTCACACCTAGACTTCTACATCTTAGCAGTAGTCTAAGGAACCTGTGCTAATTTCTGGGCTTGGTTAGAGTTGCTAGGATTCTTCTTTCCACACGCTGGCAGGTGCTACCTGGCGGGCTTGGGCTCTCCAGCTTTTATCATTTGTTCTTCTGCCCTTTGTTACAGCTACGCCTGAATTTACAGGTAGTGACAAATACTCCTCTCTTTGAGGGAAACCTTCCAAGGGCAGTGTCGTTTTTCTTACTGTCTTACTGCAGACTTGCTGGGGCCTGGAATCTGGAATTGGGGAGGGGTATTGCCACCCAGCCGCTGCTCAAATCGAAGCAGCCTGGTGTGGTTCACAACCTTACGCCTGCTGCTGTATTAAGGCTCATCTGGACTTCCAGGTCAGGATCTGGTGAATAAATTTCTTTCTTCTGTGCTGCTAAATTTTTCTACCTGTAAAGAATTTACAAGGCTGTTTATGTAGACACATAAAGTTTATTATTATTTTTTAATTCTACCAAGCTTACTGGTATTAACGCAGTAAGGTGTATTGTTGAACCCTAGCAAGTGGGGCTAGAAAGGACAATAAGTTACTTAGCCATGTCTCTTTCCCCAAGGCAGGATCAACTAGATCTAACCCTCCTTGACAGATATGCAGCAAACCTGTTCTTAAAAACCTCCCCTTACAGAAATTCAACACCCTTCCTCAGGCAATATTTGCCAAAGCAGAACTCTTCTTACTGCTAGAAAGCCTTTCCTAAGGACAAGCCCCATCTCCCTAGCTGTAACTTAACCCCTTGATTTCTTGCTTTAATCTCAGAGGACATAGAAAAGAGCTTATTTTCTTCTCTGCAGCAGGCTTTGGTGTATTTCAGGGCAATCGTTTTCTCTCCCCACAGTCTCCTGTGGACTATGCATTCCAAATTTTTCATGTCCCCCTCCATGGTCCACTCCCCCCAGCCCAAGACCATGTTTTCTGCATCTCCTATTGCTCTTGCTGCCCTCCTGTGGGCTCTCTCAGGCCCTATATTGTGGAACAGCTTGGTGGTGGTGTTTGTTTTTTCTTGTGCTGGAATGCCCAGAGCTGTCTCTCCACCAAGGCACACTCGACTTTCAGCAACTAAACCATAATTTTGGTTTAGAAGGCTTTAGGGAAACAATGCATAAATAGTATCTTGCTACCACTGTATACTCACTGAAAGGGGAAAATGTTGGAGAGTTGCCTGGCTGGGTTTTAGACAAACAGGATTGCTTGGGTGTTTGCTTCCACTGCAGACAATAGAGAATAAAGCTCTGCAATAGGAGAAGAGGGGGGACTATGAGTAGTGTATCATGCCCACATGCAAACTTAGGCCTTCGGGTGCTAAACATGCAAGAGGCATCTCCAAACAGTGCCGGGTTTGAGCCAGGACACAAGTATAAAATTCCTGGCATCCTAGAGGCCAAGCTCCTCCATTCAGACCGTCTGTATTAGCAAGAGCAAACACCAAAACCGTCCAAGAAACAAGACTAAAAGAAATCAAACACAGCGGCTCTCCAAGCTGCTTCTTTCTAATGCAGCTTTATTTTTATACAACTGTTAGCCTGACTATGAGAAGGATCTTGCTTTCCCCCACCGCCTTCCCTCCCCTTTGCCGCGGTGCATTTTAAATCAAGCTGTCCTCTGTAGCTCTGCGGCAAATCTGCACATTTCTGGTTTTGCTCTTTCGGAGGATAATTTCTCCTGTTTAATGAGATCTGAGAATGAAGTCAGGCATGAGTTGGAGAAAGGTCACAGCATGTGCTCAAAGGTATATTAACTACTGTTGGAGCTGGCATCCGTCGACTTCCATGAGGACAAAATTAAGCAGCAAACAGTAAATACTTCCACTAGCACTTTATTACAAGCAGGACCATTTACAATGAATAAGAATCTGAGAAGCTTCAAGGATGAAATGGGGATGCTCACAAATAAAAAGAAAAATCTTACTACTTAGACTTCGGATGTGATTCCAGCCAAGGTTAATGGGGAAATGGTTAATGAGGGGTACAGAATCCAAAGGCTGCATTGATGCCATATTGTGTCTTACACAGGTAATTAATGCTACTGACTACTGCTAAATGGCTCTACCTGAGCACATTTTCTCTAGCAGGAACTTTAAATCCCCCACACTGTATACGGGAGCACTCTCCTGATGCTTTATGACTCCCACTAATGCTGAACAGGCTAAATCAGAACCAATTTCTTCCACTCGTTTCCAGGATGGTGATTTGCATCCATCACCACCACAATACATTCATCATTCAGGGCCCAGTGGCGCAATGGCAAGTTTGGCATCAGCTTCACAGGGGGCCGGATCAGCCCTTGAATGCATGTAGCGAGAGGAGAATGACATTTTGCCGCTTAAGCAGCATCTCCACAGCAGGAACTGCTGGGGAGAAAAGGCAGCTCCCTCTAGGCAAGACTCTTCTCTATTGTCATCTTCCTCTCATAATTTAAAAAAAAAATATTTTTTTGGAAAGTTCTTTTCACTTCTCTATGAGGCCCAGGCAAATATTGCTGCTCAGTGGCTAGTCCAGTGAAAAATAAAAAGCAGCTGAAGGTGGAGGTGGTTCATGAGCCATCCTGTGTCCAGGGAGAGAATAAGGATGCAAACCCCATGCATTCAGCAAAAACCAGCTCCCTCCATTCACATCTGCTTCTGGAAGCTGGACTGTGCCGAATGCCTGGTGTGGGAAGAGGAAGAGCAAGATGAGATCATTTTGAAGGGAGGAGGGAGACTGCGTAGGGCTTACCGTCTGGTTCTGTTGTTTATAAGTATTTTGTTTTCTCTTCCTCGCACAGAGGCTTTAAAGTAGGGCATTTGTATACACTGTTCTTTCCACCCAGCGCTCATTGTATTGACAGGAATTGCTTCAGCTGAACAGTTTCATCAATGTGCTCGAGCCTGTTTGTAGGTAGCATCCGAAGGGCAGATTCCACCCTTAGCCAAGACCTAGGCCTATTCCATTACTGTCTTTAAAACATCTCCCAGGTGCACTTAAGCTTTGCTTTTCTTCTCAATCCTCCCCCTTCACTCCTTCCGTTCTGAACAAAACAGCTTGAAAAGCCCAGGCCAAATCCTCAATTTCTTTTTGGGTGAGAAGCAACAGCTTGACAGGATTAGCCTCCAGGTTCCGCCTGCCCTCAGTGTAATAGGGGTATGAAAACTTGCGGGAGGAACAGTCGCCCTGGTGCTGGGATACAGCACTGACGGCTGCAGAATTGCACCTATTGATCGGGGTGTAAGAGTGAGTGTTTCATCAGCCTTTAATTGGACCGATTCCTAAATAGAATAGGGTCAAAGTGGGTTGTGCTGCTGAGTCTAAACAGCCTCACCAAGTAGAGGTAAATGTCTCGTAAACAGGTCACAATTTATATCCTTTCTGAATACCTTGGGATCTGGGATTTACAGCCTTCCTGGAAGTCTTGTGCTCTGGCTTAGAGAACCAGAAAAACGATGCAAGGTTTGTGCACAATTCCAGCACATGTGTGCTGCCCCTGCCCTGCCTTTAAGTGCTATTTCACTTATGACTGTGCACTTCGAGTGCCTGTCTGTGTCCCTACAAAATCACACCAAGCCGGTAGCTTTCCATATGCCATTCTAGTAAGGTTAACCTTAGACAAGATCCCCACTGGATTCTTCTGTTTATGGGATCTTCTACAGCACAGTTATTGCTCACTTGAAAGCAGCAGCACAACTGGAATCAAACCAACCTGTTCAAGCTGAAGATTTGTCCTCCACTGTGATACAGGGGTGGAGGGGGAGCCACTTTTTCTTTGAGCATCCTGTTCTTGTCCAGCTCTCTAACACTTGGGAAGAGTGGAGTTCTATTAATAAATTCCTCTCACGGCATTCAGGAGAGACTCATAGAATGACCAGATGAATCCAAATTATGCTAATGATGGCCTCTTTCTCTTCTCACCCTGTCTCCTTGTTAAATGCTAAACTTTGAAAATCCTGCATTGAGTTTGTACTACTTCAGATGCACCATTGTTTTCAGGGAGCACACTCACATTTTGCGTGGAACTGAGGTTTTTTGACTTGGAGAAGTGAATGTGAATTAGAAGATCACTGAATTCCTCTTCAAATATATGTTGGGGTGGTTTTTTTGGTTTTGGTTAACATGTCCTTTTCTCATCTACTAGTTGTGTAGTTCTGGTGGGAGAAGAGGCAGATAAGGTGATGATAATAAACAGAATAAATTCACATGTGTTGGAGACTTCACATGAAATGAAATTTGGTTATGCTATTCTCATGCCCAGATTCTGACCTTACAAGTTTATAAATAGAGGAAACCTGTGTGTTTCCTGCTGTAGCCTAACCTTCCCCAGTGTGCTTTCCTGCCAGATTTTACTGCCTCTTTTTTTAAGGCACAACCTGTTTTTAATAGTATTTAAAGCTGTTTCAACTGTATGAACTAAAGTCCTCAGAGGATTTAATCAATGGAGCGGAGGATTTGGCCCTCTCTATTCTAAATACTGACAACAACAATCCTGTTCTGGCTAAACTAGCTTGAGGTTAAGGTTAATGCAAAGCTAAATAAATAAATAAAAAGCAATGCCCCCCACCCCCCAACTTGTCTGGTACGTGTTTGTGAGCAGGAATGCTTATGAACCTGTTTGTAGGCTGGCTAATGTGAAAACCTTTCTAATCCTGGTGATTTTAACTTGCTTACATTCCTTTGAAGGTCTCCCTCCTTGGTGGGTATTGAGTCTCTAATGCCATAATGCATTTTTATACTGCATTCCCCAGGAGTTAGCACTTGCCATGGAGACCTGCACTTTGTCTTTTAAGCAGATAAAAAGAGAGGTCAGTCAGATGTAATTCCCCAACTCCTCGTATAAACAATTTAACCGCTGCAGCAACATACTTGCTTGGAATTACTCCCTCAGATTCAATTCCCTTTTCCTGCTCCACTTGTAAAAATGGTTAGTGTCCTCTATAAACTGCTGCTCAGCCAGGTCCAAGGCTTGCTGTGGAGTTGTAGAATAAATGTTAATCTAATACAGGTTACTGGGTCAAATGCAATCACAGGCTTGTGGGAAAAGCTTAATACTGTTCTGCTTCTTCTAACACAGTAAACCTGGATATTATATGATAGGTTAAATACCACTGAACCATGGCAAGAATTTTCTTGAAAGTAGGATTTAGTACAAAGGAAACTACACTGGAAGAGTGACCTAGGATTGACTTTGCTCTCTGAGAGCATTCTAAGAAGCTGAAGTATGCTGTGAAAATTATCTCCCTGAAAACATTAGGTACAAAAATCCCTAGGTCAGGGGATGGCCAGCAATGGTGAGGATGATTCTGCTAATAAAAGGCTGTGTGTGTTTTTATGCTGCTGCCTTTTCTCTGTAGGAAAGAGCGTGTAGTTTTTCTTTTCCCCTTGCAGTGACTGTGAAGCCAGCATGATGTGGCTAGCTCCAACTTCTGATATCTGAGATTGTGTAAATACACACTTAAAAATATATATCTCTATCACTCGTGCGCGAGTGCTGACAGTTGCGCATTTCCTACAGGCTGGCTTGTGTTATCCCTTGCTGTCATGTACCTCTCCGTCCCGCAGCGATGTCAGTTTGGCACAATATTTCACCCTCTTTAGTGCAGGTTTTGTTTGTGCTCGGTGCTGCTGAGGTCAGAGACGGAGTGAAGTCGTTCAGCGGAGGATCGAGGACCCGATCCTGCGCACAAGCCTGGCTCGGTATGCGCTAATCTCTACCAGCTGACAGCCTGGGATGTTCTCTTTCCACAGTGGATGTTATCTGCTCCTCCTCACTTACAGCCCGGTGTTTGATTACAGAACGGACACAAAGAGGAGGGGTGTTGGGGCCTCCATTTTATGCTCCTTGAACCAGCTGAAGTGATAAATTGTGTTAGCGAGAGGACTCTGGATGATACATGAGGAGAGGGCGCTTCAGCATGCCAGGGCTGTGGGAGCAGTTGAGTGCAGATATGGCTTGGATCAGCTGCAACTGTTAACAGAAATGAAGTGGTTACACTGGGAAAGTAGTATGTGAAGGTACACCTTTGCAAGTCATTAAAAAAAGCCCAACCAAACAAGTAAAACACTGTGACATTGTAGCGCTGAAGTGTCTGAACACTGCCCCAGCATCTATGGTTATATTCACAGAGGAGTGTCAAACCTTATTTTACATGTAGGTGGTGAGAGCCAGGGCCAAAACAGCCCATGGAAGAAACAGGAATATGGCCAAAGTTTTGGAGGTTGTTTGGTTTTGGTTTTAGTTTTGTTGTGGGGTTTTATACTGAAGACAAAATTCCTGCACAAGAGTTTATGTTGAGTGTCACAGCAAGCAGTGTATGACTTAGCATTGCTTTTCAAATCTTAATTCAGAGTCTGACTTAAATAAGACTAACACTTCAGTCTTATGCACACAAGGTATGAAAGGAGTCTCTAAAAACTCAAGGGCGAGCCTGTGGGGTTGAGGGCTGATCTCAGTTTCAGAAAAAGGTATACAGGGCACCTCTAGCTCCACACAGGGAGTTCCTAATTGGGGTGTATTTGTGCTTTGTGCCGACCAGTTGGGTGCTTGCACCCCAGTGACACTGGGGTGTCACCCCAGTTTTCCAAAGCCAGTAGAGCATAGGCTATTGAAATGCCACAGGTCAAGTTTCTCACTGCCATTACCTGAGCAAGGGTGGTCCCCACGTGTTGGGGGTGGGAAGGACTGTGCTATCAGACTGGAAGAAGAGGAGAGGTTGCTCACCTGTTGATCTGCAGGGAAAAGGGGGGAAGGTCTTCAGGAAGCTGACGTTTGAGACCTTTGGAGCATTTCAAGAAAAGGGTTTGAGCCTTTATCAAATGATAGCAGAGCTTTTACACAATGTGCCTTTAGAATGACTGCAGGTTTCAGCTCGTCAGGGTGAGTGTGATAGTCTGTTGATCATACCTGTGCCGAACAAGAGAAAATGCTTTGCTTATGCTATTTTCTTTGTGTTACCCTGTTAACCTCTGTTCCCCAAGGTCTCTCCTTCATTTCATCTTTCGTAGCCTCTTTTGCCCACATTTTGTTATGTCAGACAACCTCCACTTTCCCTCTCGTCTCTCAGGGTTAGGTTTTGGGTTGATTTTTTTTTTCTTCTCCCTGTTCCTCTCCTCATCAGAGTATTGTTTTTCCTCATGGATTCTTCATCTGACCATATTCCTGTCTTCTGCCTACATCTCATGTCCCTTATGCAAGTGTCAACACCTTTTTCACTACTCTGATACTCCTCTGTCCTGACAAACATGATGAGTCTAGCAGATGACTGTTCTTGGTGTTCCTATAGACTGCCCAGGACGTACCTGACTCCATTGAGCTGAAGAGCTGGGAAGAGGGGAAGGATCTTAAGTTGCCAGTCAGTCATCTCCTTGTCCCCTCTCTCCCATACAGCCAACTTTATAGCCTGATTTATTCATTGGCCAGCAAGGAATAAATATCAGCTGGTTCTCTGGGTTCAAAGAGGAAGCCCTGATCCTGCCAAAAACTAAACTTTTGCTGAGTTTGTGTTTTAAAGTCCTATTTCCTCTCCCCTCAACTGCTCAATATTCCAAACCTTGATGCACTGAAAGGCACTATAGCTTAAATTGGAAATGCTGACTGGGGTATAAGTAGAAAAAAATAAAATAAACTTTGAACTGTATGATAATTTAGTCTCTTATAGCTGGTGGTTTGGTTCCATCTGTTAAGACTTGTTTATGGTTCACCCCAGGAGATGCTCCTGGTGCAGCAAGTGTCTTGGTGAAGGTTCACAGTGTCTCACCAGTAGCAAGGTATGCTGTACATGGCTCTGTTCCTTGCAAGGTCCTGAAGCTAGTACATGAAAGGCAGAAAGAAGGCTGCCGAAAGCAAGGACACTGATACAAATATTCTAGATGCTTGCAGGGTTATTTCTTTTTCCTTCAAGGAACAATTAAAAAAAAAGTGTCATTTTAGAAGGCCATTTGCTAAGCTCTGCATGTTCTGTGTATTTTAGTGTGTGAACAAATTAGATTATGAAAGGTAATGTATTAGTGATTTGACAGTAATGTGGAATCTTGGAAGCATTAATCGCTAATGTGTGTTTCATAATTTCAGCTGAATGATCTCAGTTGAAATGCAAGAGAGGCAATTGAAAAATTCCCCAAGATTGCAGTCGAAACCTTGTACTGTAATGCAGATTACTTTGATTTACTGCAAATTCCTGCAAGGCACTAGGAAATGTTCACAGCAGCTGTGTTTAATAGTTATAGTAGAGATGTGTGATGAAATGGCAAATCCATATATGTATTTATCCTGTAAATATATGAACCTTGTTCTTCATTTTCATGTTAAAAAAACACCCCACTAAAACCAAACCAACATGAAACTCTAGGTTACAACCATGCTACTCTTACTATTTGTATCACAAAAATACTTGTAACTGAGTTCTGGGTCCCAGAAGCCACGTGGCTGCTCAGAGAGATCTCACCAAGAGACAGTGCTTGCCCTGAAGAGGAAAACTGGAGGACCTTAACCTCATCTGTAGGGTTGCCCCCCGCCCAGATATCCCCAAGCCTATTTGTTAGTCCCATTTTTCTCGGATCTTCAGCAGTCCTACAGGGTGATACATGCATTTGACAGGATGGAAACCTCCTGGGTTCAAAACGGATGCCCTGAACAGGATGTGTAGATCAGCTGGCAGATAGCTCACAGCCAGCAAGAGAAATACCCCGAAAGAAGCAGCCTGCTGTGTTTTGCTCTGGCTGCAGTGGGGTGGAACAGCAGGCTGGTGCGCTCAGCAGGGTAACATGCTGACCTCTGAGTGGCAAGGACGTGGATAGCAGTAATGAGTAAGTAATGAGTAACCTCTGCTCCTGGGTGATTTCTTCCAGGAGGTGGGTGGTGGCGTGTCCAGCTTCCAGCTCTCTGAAGAGGAGCAGTGGGTTCATTTTTATCACAGGTGTTACACTAAGATAGGAAAGCAAGTAAGCACAAACTTGCTGAAAGCCAGGGTGTCAGCTGTGTTCTGCAGACTTTTGCTCTGTCTCAGTATGCTAACAATCTGCCTTCGATGGCAGGCTGGGCAAATCTTCCTGTTTTTCCTTTCTTGTGGGACTTCAGCAATAAGAGCTGATTATGGTGATGTTTAAATGCATATAATTTGTTTCCAGAGCTAACACACTAGCCAAATGAGTTCACACCTTTCCTCTAGATCCATCCTAGTAGAGCTAATCATAGGTGTTCTTAAGCTACGAGTTTGTCTTTGCATTCATGGGGCCAAAAAACTTATTTTATTTGAAATGGAAGCTAAGATTTTTAGGGGAATCTCTGCTACCGTGCAGAGAGACACCTGCTTACCGAGCCATCGCTGGGCTGTGGTGTTCACCTTCGACGTGAAACACGATCAGCTTTGAGCTGATGAATCCTGCATTGTGCATGGATTAAGTATCTCTTAAAGCCCGTTCTGTTGGTAACTGACTCCAATGTTAGTTAAGAATTGATGCTTCCACGGTGCAGCATTTCTTCAAGTAATCCTCTTTCTGCTGAGTAATCCTGGTGACCTCGAGGAGACTTTATTCCTGCCTCTTCTGCGCAATGTCTAATGTATGAAGTAAGGTTTATTTAGGAGAGTAAAGGTGAGAGGATTGAGCTCCATTCCAATGGCAGCAATATTGGCTGTGAAGTGTTAAGATGATACCTGACTCCTCTTTAATCAGAAACCATGGAGTACAGCTGTTTAATGCATATTAAGTAGCAGAAGAGCATAAAAAAGAAATTTCCCCATAGAAATTATTTTATTCAGTGTGAGGAAAAAACAAGGCTAGCCTTCATAAAACTAGAATTCTCTTCAAACTAGGAAAGCTTTGTGCATCATGTTAAAACTACCATTCTTACTGTATGACACTTCTACCTTGGTGTGAACTCTCTGGAGGGTCTGTATTTCCCAAGTCAATTACAAAAGCCCAATAAATAGATGGACAGCTACTGTTTATAAAGAACTTTCAGCAGATGCAATATGGACTCTAATTTCTCTACAAGTCTAGAAAACTAATGAGTTTCTTTGTGTATAACCTTTAAAAGGACTCAGTGGGCTCTTTCTGTCTGCCCAAAAAGAGCTTTTCTAGCCTGCCCATGAAATTACAATTGTCCCAGCAACTTTCATAAATGTCTCTCTCCATCACTATCCCTTTTGACAAGCGCTGCTGAATCTTCAAGAAATGGCAGGATCTCTCATCCTGTGTTTTCAAGTGGGTGGTGCTTAAAAGAAAAAGGATGTCTCTGCATCTGAGCTAAAATGCAGGCCTTTCTCTGAGTCTGCATGAGTGCAAAGAGAGTGCTGAGATTTGTCTTCCAGTGCAATGCTTTCAATGCCTTTTATATGATTTATTCATTATTATACTTGATTGGTTTTGCAGAGCCCAGGGAAGCACGTGGTGCTTTTCAGAGCATGTAGAAGTTGTCTTCCTCACCTCAAAGAGTTCTCATTTTCTCACTGGGCAAGTCCATACTGGGTAATGGAAAGCAGCTTAGACTCGCGGGCTAGCAGATCCTTCCAAAGCAATATTGCTGTGAAGGACTGTGGACATGGTGGTTAATTTTTCTAAGACATACAGCCAAGTCCTAGCCAGGTGCCACGTGAACGTGGCCCTACTATTTCTGAGCTCCAAGTGAGTCACTCCGGTAACGCTACACAGGATGGACGTCATCTGTCACTTGGCAATGACATGGGCAGCTGGCTGTGCTCTTCCTTGCTGGGCATGGACTTACTGACATCAGCAATGTTTCTCCCCAAACATAAAGGTTTCTTGGATGAGAAGAAATAGCTACTTCCTGCAGTGGAAACAAAACCCTCACTCGTTCCTATGGCTGTTGAGGCTTGTTTATTTTTGTCTTCATTTAAATATTACCACTTGTAGCAGAAAAAATATGCTTTTAAAAATGCATAAGAATATCTGAAGTGGTTTTAACAGAGATCAATGATTTTTTTTTTGTGAGAAGATGTCATTTGGAAATGAAAGTACAGAAAGTATTTTAACAATTGGAGGAGAGACAGGTATCAAAGCTATTTGAATCTGAAAAAAAGCCACCCCTAACAAAAACCCCATGTAAACTGGAATAACAGCATCCTGTCCCTTCAGACATATGGGCTGAGTTCACCTGTTGCTCCTGTGCTGTTTTCCTGCTTCACTGAATCTGGAATCAAGTTGAAGGTTCATTTCCTGATACTTAAAGCCCATGGGATATGAGTGTCTGAGAGATCATGGTGGCATGACTGTTCATGGCAGATTTGTTATAACAGACCAGCAAAGTTCCTTAAGCAGCATTATAGGTCTTATGAACATGGTCAGAAACAGTTGCTGGCATTAAAAATTGGATCAATGTTGGTTTTTTAAGGCAATCTATGTAGTTTAGCTATATAAATTAAAAGAACAGCCAGATTTTCAAACAGCTGTAATGAAAACAAATGCAAAAGCAATCTAACATTTAATGAAAAATTTTCATGGTAAATAATTGACAGGCAATACCAGAAAATAAAACTGAAGGGTAAACCCTTCACTCTGCTGCAGAAAAAACCCACACATTGAAGAATGGAAATAAATGTGCCAAAAATGTGTGTAGAAATGAAAAATGAATGTGACTATTTTATTTATTATGCAGCCTAATGAGGGTGAGGATGAGTGAGTAATGATAACAAAGCCATCGTATAGTTTTATTCAGATAGTGGTCTTGGATTTAATGACAGGTGTTAGAAAGATGAGAATGTTTTTACCAGTGTTTTAATCAGCAGCTTCCCTGCACCTCAAAATGTGGTATGGATGTGGCATTGAGCCTTGCCCAAAGAAGGCTTGCTTTTAGCTGTAGGTGTCAGGCCAGGACAGGAAAGGCTGTCAGAAGAGATCCTGGGAGCCATGGAAAGATCTTCAGAACAAAGGAAAAAGTATCTTATTTAAATACGGACAGGTTGTGGCTACGCTCTCAAATGTCACTTGAGATTCGCTTCAACCCCAAGGAAAGATCCTCTTGTTTCCCCCTTTCGTTTAAGGAAGAGCTCTGCAGCCTGCTCTCCCTACTGCTAACCTCTGAGCTGTCTCCAAGAGCTTTCTTGAAAACTGGTTGGAGCAAGCTGCTAGCTGACAAATTTTCTTAGGATGATTGGAAACCTCATAAGCATGGTTCTGCCAGAAGGTTTTCACATGTAACCCAATGCATCTCCCACCTGTCTGCCTCCATGAGTGGTGAACAGATATTGGCAGCTCCCGGTGAGAGAAACCCAATCCACTGGCTGCTCCCGAGTCCCTAGGTACAGTAGCAAACATCTGGGTTTTTAGATCTAGGCTCTGGGTAGAGGGACGACCTTAGAAGTTGTACTGTTCTTCATTTTCTTGTATTTTGAAAAGTCTGGTATGTGATGCTTTGTGCCAGCTTGCACAACTCAGTCTTGCAGAACCTGAAGCGGGCTCAGAAATGCAGAGGACCCTCAGCTGGGGTTAGCCCGTGCCAGGTGGTCAGCTTCATCAGAATTGTGCTGTCAGTGCTGTGTCAGGGGAAGAAATCAAAGTGCACACACAGTGAAGTGCCCAAGGGTGAATCACAAGGTTAGATTATCTGTACAGTTAAAAGAATGTTTTTATCCTTTAGTCACACCTGTGGTGGAGGTAGGGTGGGTGGAGAGACTATGTGCTGAGTCTTCTGGGGTCTGCTAATTACTTTTTCACATAGCCTTTCATCAGGCAACAGAAATGTTCCTATTTGTTCCTTGGAAAAGCAGTTCAGCAGCCTTGTTTGTCGTGTTGTAATGCATCAGGCAGAGCGCGGGATCTAAACTACTTTTCAGGGGTTTAGGAGTTTACATGCAATTACACAAGATAGAACTTCAAAGTCTCTTTGCTTTTGTTTTCCAAACTAAAACTCATTGATTGAGGGAAAAAAGCCAGCATGGCAAGGTTCACTAGTTGGATGTGTAAAATGGATAAATTTAGGCTAAAGAAAAGATGCATATTTTTAGTAGTGAAGCTAAATCATCAGTGGGAGAATTTCCCAAGAGATGGTATGGATTGAATATTTAAATGAAGACTTTCTTGAATGAAGGAAGCCCCTGAGGTGGATTCTTTGGTCTAGATTAGAGAGAAGGTCAAATGATTATCTAGATGATAAATGGTTCTGTCTGGCCTTAAAATTCATATATTTATTAAAAATAAACAAACCCAAACAGATTTACAGCCTCGTTTTCACTGGGACTTTAGTGAAGAGAAAGCAAGCCAGCACCCGGGTACATATGTTCTTACTTGGCACAGGAAGGGAGCAGAGCTGTCCATGCCTCCCAGACAGCAGGATTTGGTGACCACATGTGCAAAGACCTGACCGAAGGTGGAGCCTTTTCTAGAGGTCTGCAAAATAAATAAAAATGAGTATTTTTGAGTATTTTTGAAGGCATCAGGTTTTGGGGTGGAATTATCTGCATTACTTTTTACTAGTATTTTACTGAGGATGGAGATAATTAAAACTTAGATAACAATAAGTTATATGTTACTATATAATATTAATATTTTTATCTATTATATAGAGAGATAAAAATAAAATCCTGCAATAATGATAGCCACTTCAAGCTGCAGGTTGTTTAATGGGTGCTTCTTAAATGAGATTGGTGATGTGAACTATAACCAAACTGGGACCTTTGCAATATCCAAAGCTGAATAGCCAATAAGCAGACACCTGAAATTACTAGTTGCACTTGAAATGTGGGCACCACCTTTAAGCAGTATTGTAGCATCAAGCAGATGCTGTTATGTCACCCTCATGGGGATAGCATCCCAGGAATCCAGTCCGTGGTCTGTTTGATGTAGGGAGAATACAGGGCCCGCCAAGGCTGCTGAAAACCCTTAAATAGCACTGGGATCGGAAACATATTTCCAGACCAAACTTGTTCTGCCTCCCAGTAAGCAGTAATTTTCTACCACCAGATTTGTGTTAGAGCAAGCTGTACGAGATCCAGGTGTAGACAAATTCAAAGTGAAATGGTCATCACACTGTGGCTTGGTTTTAAATGAAGTAAAGAATAATGCATTAGTTCATCCAAATAATGTACTATAAATTAAAAACACTGCAGAGAGAATCTTCTAGGGCAGGTTTTTTAGCTCTCTAGCACTTAATTTCATGAAAGTGTTAGGGTAGCTGCAAACTATTCAGAGTCCAATGGTTTCAAAGTGGACCCGGATTTTAAGTTGCCCAGTATTTTGCATGAAGATTTCCATGCTCTTAGTCTTACCTTCATACAGTTTTGGTGAGGGCTGCTACATTTAAAAGAATGCACAAGGACAGGAATGGGATCATTCCTGGGTGACAGTATAATATGAAATGATGATACTTCTTAGAATAAATTATCTTTTTGCTTGGAGAGGAAAGGAATGAAGAAAGTGTTTGCCAGCTTTCTTTTCTTCTGAAAATATCGTTAAGCTGTGACAGAACATAATGTCTTCTGTTTTAATTTGGAGGGATATATATATTTAATATACATTAATTATCTTTCTTGCCTGAGAACTAGCTATTTGAAGACCTGATCAAAAATCAATTGTAAATGGAAAGCCTCCTCTAACAGTAACTATAGCTGGATTGCTGTTTGACTCTTTTTGGAAAGATTTTTCTAATCAGCAGTATGAATCCAGGGGGTAACTCACAGTCATGGTCAAAACAGTAATTTTCTTCTCTTTTGTTCATTCTGTGTCAGTTTTAAGGATCTCCCTTTTAAAAGGAAGCCTGAGATTTTTGCTTATTTATTGAACCAAATGTTAGACTTGAATTGAATTCTTTTGGATCTTCACTTCTCATAAGTCCATATCAGAAATAGTAACAAAACTACCTGAAGCATCCATTCATACACCCAGAAATAGTTTATGGGGACACTGAAAGACATTGATGTTATCTTTTTAATATTGTGAGGAATAATCCTATTAAAGAAGAAACAAGGAAAACTGTTATGCCCACAAGGCAGAATTATCCAAAGTTGATTGGAGCAGCTCAGGTTGCTCTACAAAGCCCAGGCTGTGTGCAGGTCTATCTTTCCATCAGGGCTTGGTGAATGAGCAATCATTTGTGGATTCTGCTCATCTCTCTTTGCAAACTTTGTTCAGTGGAATTAGATACAACTTTGACAAATTAGAAGTGCCCCTTAGCCCCAGTCTCCCGGCCACAGCACAGTCTTCCAATTGTCCCTGGTTTTCTGAAGCTTGGCTGCGTCAGAGCTGTCAATGGCAAGCCTTCCACAAGGCTACACTTTTTAATAAGGGAATCTGTCAGCACTGGCTTCTCCAGGTCTTGCAGCCTTCTCTTAATCCACAGTGCAAACTGTCCTTCCCTTTGCCTTCCCCCTGTTGCGACTTATTTGGACTCTGAAATAAATATCCCCTTTGTTTACAACATGCCTGCAACAAAATTAACCTTTGGGATTAACTGCAACACAGAATGGGCCACATTTCATCTTTCTGTACAGCACAAGTTTGGGATTAAGTAGAACTCAGCCACCTGCCTAACCAATGCCTGTTGCCATGTTTTGTCACTGTATCCCTGGGTTTGCTTGGAACTTCTTAAAAGATGATGTTGGTTACTGAGCTCTCTTATTGTTGAGAAAAGTTATCAGAAACTTCAAGTAGTGGGTTTGGGGACCAATATCTCTGCCAATGACTTGGGTTGGAGGGCAGTGTGACTCCCAGATCTGCAAGCAGAATCTGTGAGCAAATCCATAAGTAGAATGGGACCTAAGAGCTTTGTGGTTTAACTCAGGAAACGAGTACTGCTGAAACAGGAATTAACCTGGCCAAGGGCTTTCCAATATGTACTCTGCCCTATTTTTTTTCCTCTTTCCCTCCTTGTAAAGAATATTTGTTAAACCTGTGATATTGGTGGGACTGGAAATTAGCATGTTCTTTGTTACAGAACTGAAAAACAAGTTTTTTGCTCTGCCATTTCTTGTGCCCCCCATCCTGATGTGGAGGAGCTTCTGGTCCTGGCTGGAGAGGTTTGGAAGTTTATGGTCCTTATCTGAATCTGCTTGCTAAGATGGATTGTTGCTGTCAACCGGGTGAAGTTAGGAAAATTTAGCATCTGCTTACTGGCCCTGTAGAGACTAGCCTGAGGCAGGTCCTTAGGTTCCTTGGATCCTTTGGTCCTTTGGATCCCATGCTTGGTTAACACACAAAAAAATATTGTTATGATGCCTTTGGCTTATGATATTTCCACAAACTGTCACCTGTATATTGGTCATGTCCCTGGGTCATTCACAAGAGGTCAGAAGAAGAACTTGTTGCTTTCTTCAGACAATGTCATCATTGGATCCCCTCACTGCCACTGGGAATCAATCTTCCCCACAGCTGATTGTCATCTTAGTTTAGCTTTGATGGAAAATTAAGTCTATCTGCATTATGTGTATGTGCCCCTTATTTTGTAGAACAGCTCAGTGTGGTTTGTTCTTAAACCCATGTGAGAGAAGCGGTTTTAAACTCAAAAGTAACTGTTTCCCCCAGTGATGGGGAAAAGAAGAAGCTGGATAAGGGAGTCGCTATCAGAACCTTTATTGAAAGCATGGTTTCAGTGTGAGCTCACGTGTTATTTAACACCAGAGAATCCACATAGGAAGGAATCTCATAATAGTCCTGCTGCCAGAAAACCTTCAGACTTTTGTGCTGTCTAGGACGCAGGAGTCAATCAACCCCAAGAACCAAATAAGAAAGAAACCAGACTTCATTAGTTCCAATCCTCATGGTACTATTTCTTTCATTTATGGTTGTTCTGGAAGCGGAGATGGCTTCCCAGTGATGCATGTGCTCCACGCCTTCATCACCTCGGGGTTAGCGCTCAGTGCTTGGGGCCGCTCTTGCAAAGGACTTCAGCAAGTACAGCCTGTAGCAACCTTTCTCTTGAAGGTCATCTACTATTAGCCCATAAATCTTGAGCTTTGTGCTCTGTTCTGGCTACCTGTTTATTTCAGGATATAATTCAAGGTGTTGGTTATGATCTTATTAAGCCCTCAAAGGCCTGGGACAAGGTTAGCTGAGAAAATTGCTTCTCCCTCCCACCCCCACTTCATGCCCTATCATGGGAGTTATGATCTGTTGGGTTTCTGTGATTATTCTCCCTGCAGTCAACAACACAGCTCTGTCAGGGAAATGGAGTGTGTGTGCCTCTGAAACAGACACCTCTGGCCACCTGAAAAAGTCCAGATTTAGCAAATGCACTATGAGGCTAACCAGTTAATGTTTTGAAACTTCCTTGTCTTTTTTTTTTTTCTGCAGGATGGTCTGGGGGCTCTGTTCTGTGAAGGTGTACATCTGACTTGCATTTGCTGCTTTTTGCCTTGCTGCTGTGGAGCTCCCTGCTATTGCAGTTCCAAAAGCATAATGGATAAAACCTCGTGCAAGTGTTAATACTTGTTGTTTTGCAATGAAATGTGGCAGATGAGATCATGCCCTATGATTGCTTGTGCTGTAGCTTGGGAAACCTGGAGCAGTGAGCCTGAGAACTGAGCTCGAGAGACAGCTGGGGTGATACTGGAAAGGTCAGTGGGGAGTGCCAGAGGATTGACAAGTTCCTCAGTGAGGTGGGTGAGTCTGAGAAAGGCATGATAGGAAATTAAGACAGTGAGAGGAGGTAAGAAGTGGGTGCTGAGACTCTTTGGGAAGTTCCTTGAGGACCTTGTTAAGGGAAGTTTGCAGTCTTGGAGGGGGGTGACATTTTTGGATGCTGCAGACATTTCTTCCTATATTAGACCTTCCAGGTCTTTGTGTCAACTCTTGTACACTTCAAAAAATGTGCATAAGGTACCAGTGCAAAGTGAACCAAAAGATGAGATACCTGTCAGATTCTGCTTTTTGGGGTTTTCTTACACATCTTTACCATCTCACAGTTGCTCTTACTGCATCAGTAGAGCTGCCTTCTGCGGCCATGCCACTGTTAAGCTCTTTGTACCACAGATTTGATTTGCTTGTGTTGTGCTGCTCTCAGAAAGAAAATTACCAAGTGTTAGGGGTTGACAGGGACCTTGCAAGTCTAACACCCCCCACCAGAGCAGTGTCACACAGGAGTGTGTCCAGGTGGGTTTTGAATGTCTCCAGAGAAGACTCCACAGCCTCTCTGGGCAGTCTGTTCCATAAAGATCAATGAATATGAAGATTAGTGTTTTACATTTTAAAAAAGGAAATGTTATATCCTCCTGTCTCCCCTCCCCCTTATGCATAGTCCAGTCTTGAACGTCTAGCTGAAATTTGTGTTCTAGATACAGATTTCACACCATTGGGTGGTCTTGACTTACACACCACAAGTTTTCTAATACCTAGAGCTGGCAGTCAGAGTCAGCAATAACTTTTCAGTGGGGGGCAAGCCAGAGAATAGCAGTGTTTGCAACAACTTTTGAGGTTTTAAAGTATTTGTTTTTCTTCATCATTAGAACAGAGACGAGGGCTCCTGAGCATTTTACAGGAGGGGAATTTCTGTGAAAGATGTCAGGTTTATGATTTCTTTCCTTCCCAGTGACAGAGTGGTCTAGCCCAGGCCTTGGAGATCTTCTTTTGAAAACTCCACTGAAATAGATATCTCTGTGAAACCTTCCCACTTTGACAAAACCAGCATATTTTGATCAAAAAAATATTTTGCTAAGAATTGTTCCAGGCAGCTCCCCTCTGAATGACTTTGATCACTCCAGCTAACTTTCTTAATTCAAGTCGGTTTTCTATGGGAGCAAGCTGTCTGTGGTGCAGATTTTGCTCTTGCTGGCAAAGCAGCCTTTTCCTTCCTTCGGAATGATGTCAAGATCTGTCCCTTATTACACTTACCAGGGCAAAAATTTACTATTCTATTATTCCATCAAATTATATAAATGAAATAGTGCTGATAATTCTACCTCATCAATAGTAATACGTTTACTCATTATCTATGCCAGACTGAAGGTATATAATTAAACGAAGAACCTTGAAGTGATGTTAGCATTTTAATACAGACAAGTAGAAAAAAATTCATGGAAGGCTGAATCTCTATTTGTAATTTTACTGAGGTCACAGCGGAGCTTGTGACCATGTGTGATATTAGCTATGCTTATGGATATAATAATGAGCCACACTTAAGTTCAGCTAAAACCATCTGAGATGCTGGCAATCAAACCTGCAAGTGCTTGCAAGGAGGCTATTAACAACTCAGAAATGATCCAATGCTTAAGCAAAAACTGTGGCATTACTGCTTTTCTAAATACTCTTTGCTGAAGGAGCTTTGACCTACTTTTGATGTACATGAGATCAGTTTCAAATAACCATGAGCATTGAAATCACACCACATTAGAAGTCCTATGTGATATTTTAATGAGAAACTGGTGTGAGACTTTTCTGTGTTGACCAAGAATCGCTTGGAGAGTTGGGAGTTGTTCTGACCAGAAATGCAAAGTAGAAACTCAAAGGTTGCAGATATGTGTGGATTGGGGAAGGGAGTGTTCACACGGAGTTCAAATTGAGTTTCTCATGACCGTTGTGTTGGGTCTGGAGTTTGGCTCTGCCATGGGCCAGAAACAGCCCTGGGGTTTTTCAAATCTGGAACTTCAATGTCCCTTAATAAGTAACTGGCTGTTCAGCCCAGTGAGATGAAACTTTGTCTGGGAGAAGTCTTGGCTTGGAACAACCTGCCATGCGAATTTGTTCCAGCACTAACTTAATGCACCGTGTAAGCTGATTTGGGGGGCTTATACTGAAACTCGGCAACTAGTGGGCATTGTGCTCAGGGCTAGCTGCACATCGGGTGGGTGCCTGGGTGCAGAGGCCAACCCCTGCCATGTTCCCCTCTGAAATAAACCAGAATTATGTCCAGAATACATTTTAAAAAAAATAAAATCTTCTGTGTATGATCTTGTATTGGCCTACAGTTCTGTACACAGGTTATGTGCAGTAATAAGGGTCAGTATTGTATTGTACTGTAGAAGTACTCTGTGGGAATTAAGCCTTCTCAATTTGCATGGTGTGAAGAGAGGGCATGTTTCTTCAGTGCCTTTCATGATGGGACTTTCAGATCATACTGACTAGGAGTTCCAGAGAGATGTTGGCTCAGGCACTGTCCCTGCAAGTGAGACTCTGTACAGGATTTTCCTGGTGGTGATACCAGTTTAGATTATATTTAACCAAATACTGCAGCTGGAGTGTTGCTCTTGGTTTTGTTTGCATGGGTATTTTTAATTTGCTGAACTCTCTAGCCAGCTCTGTAATGGCTATTTAAAAATGAGAGATCTCAGACAAGTGTTGTGGTGAAAGATTACTGAACGTCCAGGCACTGCTTTCACCACCAAAAAACCCACAGCATGTGCTTAACCACGTGGAACATGTGGGGGTGTGTTCAAAGGTGATGGCTGTTATAGGTAGCCAAGGTGTTCCTAAACGTGCTGTCTTATCTCTAGTCTCTGCTGTCCCTCACTGCCAGCCAGTGCTTTGTGTTTGTCTTAGAAAACCAATACAGACTTGAAAAACATGATTATGTAAACTGGAGAGTTTTTCATGAATCCACAGCATAAGGGTGAGTGGCTTTATAACTGTCTAGCTTGGAGGTGGGGAGGAGAGCAGTTTGGCTCTAGTTGTGCAGTCTTCTTTATTCAGCTGTTTATGTGCCCTTCTTGAGATGCAATTGTCAACCTGCAATTTTCCTCTTATTTCCTTCCTTTTTGTGTTTTTGCAATTCAGATAAACCACAGAAAATTATTCTCTCTCCAAAACATAAAGCAGTCCAGCAATAAGCAATGTGTGGAAACTGTGTAAAATGGGGAGCTTTGGTTCTGCACAAGGAAAGAAATCGGCATTTCCTTGGGGAAACAGAATCCATCTCATAGTGAAGTTTGTGTTGCAACTGGCCATCATGTTCAGTCTTTCTCTTTTTCAAATGTATTTCTCTGGGTTGGCAAAGTGCCTTCATGACCCAAGGACCGGGTGGTATGGGATGGGGCAAGAGCAGGAGCAGTAAGCTCTTCCCCACAGAAAGGATGGATGATTAAAGGGCTGTTTTGGGGAGAGAAGTTAGGAAAATTCTCAGTGCTTAGCTCTCTGCCTTTAAGCTTTTGATTATTTTTCAGCTAGGAAAAAGCCCCATGTCCTACTGCTCTATATGGGTTTTCTTAGAGCTAATATTCATGGTAGACTGGATATGCTGAGCTGGACAGTGAGAGCTATGACAATATACTTCAGAGGATGTGGTCTGTTCTCCTGTTTTATGGTCTGCACTTCTGAGGTCTCTGATTCCCTGGTTTTGAAGTACTACAAATGTGATGCCTATGCATCTACAATTTTTGTGTCACTGAGCCTCTACTCCATTTGTAAATACAGGTTTAGGACCAGAAGACTTGTGGTACGTGGGAGAATAGAGGGGTTCTTAATTCACAGTTGCTTATCAATTACTGAGTGCTTTTGAATATATTTGTGTAGTGAATTTTAAAAAATGGTTCACCATATGGATGATAGGAAATGAATGGCATATTTTGGGGGGAGGGGAAGAAACATTTAGTTTTTTGAGGGTGGGTTTTTTTGGGTTTCTTTGTTTCTTTTTGTGGTTTGTTTTTTTTTTTTCTGGGGGATTAATTTTTATCTGAATCTATTGTATTTAAAATTCTCCTCCTTCACCCTCTGTAGTTTTGCAACCTCAGAACAAATATGGGAGACTGCATTTCTGGCTAGGCACCACTGTTCAGATGTGATCTGAGGTGGCATATCTGCAGATACCTGCGCTTCTGACTTCACTACAGCTGCTTGTCAGGTCAGGATACACCAGATGCCATGGCAGAATCATCTGATTTCTGTGCTGGCGACTCAAAGTCAATAATGTAGGTTTTGCTGTGACTTTTGACTCATGGCAGAGCTGTCTTGGACAGAGCATACCGTGCCCGGTACCTGAGTTGGCATATTTAGAGTATGTTCAGATATCTCTATGTAGTACTGCACTGTGCCACAAAAAAGAACTTTAAATATTAGTTTTGCAACATCTGGCTGTACAGTTGCCACTCTAAGTTATTTCCCCAGATGCAAAAAGTGGCAGCAGTCCAAGAAAGATCCAGTTCACTTTAATAGGCTTGTGAAATCCCTCTGTACTCTGCTTTTCAGCAGTTCCAGCGCATCTTTCGGCCATTTGTGAATTTTTAGCTTCAAAATATCCCTGTAAAGTACAAGCTCTGCCTGCTAAATGGAGAATTGAGGAATGAACAACATATAACCCACATGTAGGTGCAGAGTTATCTGAGCTCGTTGTGGTTAGCTGGCAGCTGCCTGCCCCTTACCATATAGCGAAGCTCCAAGAACACAGGGAATACAGCAACGTGACTCAAATCCCAGTGCCCAGTCAGGGCTTCTCTGCCAGACCATGTTGCCTGGAGATGTTATGGCAAACATACCTTCTTTAAAATTTCATTAAGATGCCACACTTCTTTGCTGGGAATTAGTCCTGGACCTTCAGCAGCTTTCCTTGCTGGTATGTTTGTTTCCTCAAACCCCTGCAGAACGCAGCTTGGGATTTCCCACCTTCCCCGCACTCCTCCTGCAGATGGCTTACAAGTGATTGCGGGTGTAGTAACTTATCCTTCTGAACCACCTTGGTGACAGCAAGAACTAGTGATGACAGCCTGATTTAAAGTTGTCTGTAATATAATGAGCACAACCATAAGTCGAAGGGAATTAGCCAATTACTGTTGCTTAGGGATTGCTTTGTGAGGTTACTCCAAATTAATTGTTTAGGAGCTGAATTAGCGTCAGATGCCACCAAGGGACAAGTGGTTAATTGTAATGAGTTTTTGTATTATGCCACTTTGCTACAATAAGGCTGGTTCACTTTATATGTCATGAGAAGGTGTCCATTATAAATAGAGGTTGGAATAAACTCAAGCTCTGGTACTTTACTATTAAGGGTGGCCTAGAAAAGAGATCCGGTATATTTAACAGATGCTTATCGGTCACTGCAATGGATAGTGTTGTGAAAACTTTTTAAAGAGGAAGATTGTCCTCCCTCCACCCCCATCCTTTGAAGGCTCCCTCTGTGTACATAAACCCAAAACATACAAATGTCCCTGTTGACGTGTTGTGTTGTGACAAGTCATCTTAGATTGTGTCAATCATATTGCCTTATGTTATATTAAGTGACATACTGTAATGTGATTGATACAACGTGAAATGACACTTCATTGTACAAAATATCATCTGGAAAATTTAGGAAACTCTTGAGGAGCAGATGCTGATCTTAGTCCGTGGCCTCTCAAGTTTTGAGGCAGAAAAAACTGAAGTAGTAAAAGAAACTCTCTGGAATCAGACCTGGTGCTGCTATTGAGAATAAGGTCCAGTGTGCTCTACTACCTGAATCTTTTCATGGGTAATTAGTGGGTCAGTTTTAAAAACTGCTCTCTGCTCCTTGGGGACCTACAAGTATCTGTGGGTCTGAATTGAATTTCTCTGAACCACTTGGCACATCATTAATCATTAGTGTATCTGTACCATACAAACAGGGCTGCGAGCTAAATGCAAACAGTTTCAGTTCAGGAAGAAAAGCTCTTTCAAAACAAAACCAAAACAGTCTGTGCTCCCTTTTTCCATCTGGATTCTGCTTCCTTCCCTCCCCTTCTTTTTTTTTCTTATACATTGACTGAAATTGCAAATACTGAGATGCCTCTAGATCCCATCACAAAATCCAGTAGGATCTGAAGTGTCCTATTGTGACACAGTAGCCTCACTGCAGCTGTGGACCTGCTTCTCCTTGACAGCAAGGCACAGGGCTTCCCAATCTGTGGGGACCCAACTTGAAACCGGTGGGTAAATGTGGGCTGAGAGTTTCCTCCCCCATATCTCCATGGCATGGCCCCTTGCTCTTATTACCTGTAGGTGCCTGAGCAAACTAACCTGGGGAGCGTGTCTTGGTGTCGTTGTGTCATACTGACTGCTGGAGCAGGTACTGAAGCAAGAACGTTCTGGAAATAGGAATTCCCTGAAATGAGAGCATAGAGCAAACAGGAGGTTTTAGATTAGGTTGGCTTCACCAGTGAACTCTTGCTGGTGTGGTGTGGGGTTTGATTTCTTACTCTTGCTGGGAAAAAATGATCTAGAGACAAAAATTTAAACTGAACTGGATGCTGCCACTGGCTAACAAAAGATAGAATAAATCCAAGCATTTTGAACATGAAGACCGTAGTCTACTGTAGATTTCAACAAAACAATCACTAACTCTCTTTTTATCATACTAGAAAAGATAGTAAATAGGAGTGGGCAATAGTTAAGTATGTAAAGTCAGTTATTCTTTAAGGTATTGTATTTTAACAGCCTCTCATCCCTTTTCTTTGTACCTAGAGACTAAAGTCTTTCCCTGATGGGGAGATAATAGCCATAAGTTGTCCTTTTCAGAGACACTTGGAGTTGTTATGGTCGATGCTGTCTCAAAGCTTAATTCCCCCTTTGCCTTGAGGATAGGACAAGAAAAACACACAAAGACAAAGAAGGACAGTGAAGTCAGGGTAGTTGCTTCTCTCTTTGATACTGACTCTTACCTACAGCTTAATGCTACATGGAGACACAGCCAGACTCTGGTCTTATTCCTGGCCAATTTTCAATTGCTTTGGGATGTTTAATGTTGCCTTTTCTTCTATGTTGTTTACAGCAGTTTTAGGAAACCTTAAATCAGAGAGACTTTCACAGTACTTTCATTTGTTGTTACAGATGTCCAGGGTTTAACCAGGGTCAGGAGAAATGCTGAAACCATCTCTCTGGGACATAGAACAGGGAAACCTCCCCCAGTTCTCAGCATAGGTATTTGAAGAAATTGTAAAAATATTAATATTTGCTTTGCTTGTGACTTCTATTAAATGGTACAAGCAACTTGAATAAATAGGTTGAAATGGGTCTTGTTTGTTTGAGTAAAATAGGACATATCTGTCTGTCAACAGCCAGATTCATTTTATGACTGTGCCATTCAGGTGTGACACAAGACACACAGATCATGGAGAAGCAGAGCAGTTAAACTCAGCACTGCTTTAAATTATCATCTGTACAGCTCTGGCATGTTTCTAGCCAACTTTGAGTAAACTGGGTCCTTATGTACCATTATTCAAGGCTTGTTGCAAAGTTGCATGCTCTTTGGACATAGGCCTATGGCCAAAATTAAATGTTAATTGAACCCGTTTATGTGCTTGCAGGTTCTGAATCAAGTCACCAACATCACTTTTATTACTTATGTGGCTGCTCTTTGTCCAGGTCAGATGCACTTGGAGGGCACAGGCTAGAGGTGTGGATGTTGCAGAGCCATGTGACTACCACAGTAGCAGTGTAAAGGTCCTGAAAACTCTAAATGTTTCCCTGGAGCTCAAAAAAAGGGTTTTTAGCTTCTTGTCAGCCTGGAAACGTTCATGGGGACAATTCTGCTCCTTCCTAGTTCAATCTGGCCCAGAATTATGGGCTTTCTTAAGGTACATCAGTATTGCAAAGCAGAAGATGTTTACAAGGTCAGTGTATAGTGCAAGAACAACCAAAATGAGATTTGGAAGCAGCTTTGTAAATGGGTGATTTTGGTTCCTTGCTGATGTTTGGTTTGTCTAACACCAGGTACAGTATAGCTGGATGCTCTTAAAAATACTTGCAAGTCCAAACAGTTTTGCAGTCCTTAATTGGAACTTCATTACTAATTCAATACTGAACATTATCATCCCCCTGTTAAAAGCAAAATGAAAAAAAAAAAAGAATTGGTCATCTGGTGAAGGAGTAGGAAATATGCTGTATAAGCAGTCCTGGGGCTGTAATTGTTACCAGCAATTAGGCAAAATGGAGCATGGGAAGGCTATGTGGATAATTTGTGAACTTGGAAACTTAAATATACAGCCAGTGTAGTTAAATAAATCCAATTTCGTCAGAGATAATAAAACTAAAGAAAATCCCTAAGTGGGCTAAGTTTTACCTTAACCTATACTTTAAAAAACTGTGTGTGGTTGTGGGGAGAATAAGGAGGTGCCACATCTGTTTGAATTTGGAAGTAAGTGCAGTCTTTCTTACTTTATCCAAATCTCTTCTGGATTCACAGTTGCTGTTCTGGAAATGCCAATACCCTCATGGGCAGGGCACAGCACAGTAGTGGCATTGATATGTCGCATGGTAATGCTGCATGTAGAAATTCATTAGTCATCCATCAGAAAGGGCAAAGGAGTGAGAAAGGACACAGGACACCTTACAGAGTTTGAAGTGTGGAGCGCTCCAGCCAATTTCTCAGCTGCTCTAAACTGGCAAACCCAGTAATGGAGCTGTAACGGAATATTTTTAAAATAGGGCCCTACTTTCTTTTTGGTTTGCTCATGCAAGATGTCTGGTGCTTTTGTAGTAGCTCTTGCTGTTTGCTCAGTAATCAGATGCCCACATGAACTAATTTAATAAACAGATACTGTCTTTTTGATTGGGTTTTTTCCTTCCCTTGCACGTCAGTGCTCTTTTTCTGAATGGAGTTAAATTATTATTATAGTGTATATTACTTTGGATCATTTTACTGCACAATCAATACACATATCTGTATAATAAATATTGACGTTACTTTAATGTTCTACGATGTTCAATATGTCAAGACTATTTCAGTCAGAAGCCACCCATTACTGCTTGTTTTTAACATTTCCTGTCCATTCAATGTGAAAAAAACCTTGCTGCTCAAGCTTGTCTTCTGCTCTGGTTTCAAAAGATAGATGTGGTAAGTGCAGTGCCCTCAGATTACTGCTCTGGGCAGGATGAATTGGACTCTTTTCCTCTAACTCTTCCACGTGTTGTTTGGACTCATCTGTATTTTTTTCTCCTTCCAAACATTGGGGTTTTTTTGGTTTAATCTTATCTGTTAGGATTGTGTGGTGCCATCTTTTGAAGTGCATTTCTGCAGAGCACAGCACAGCAGGGCTCAGATTTCACTTATAACTCACCTGATGATGCCAATACCCAGACTGTTGCGGGAACAGTGATCAATGCGTTTCAGAGGGAGCAACACCACACACAGGCACGTGCAAGTCAAGAGGTGAGAACAGTGCTGTTTTGGTACATCTCTCCTGTAATGTTTCCAGCAGTAGCGGAACTAAGGCAGAGATGCACCCTAAGACATTATTAGATGTTACGGTACCAGCAGCACAAACTATCAACTGCAAGAAAAGTACAGCATCTTTTTCAGTAATCAGAGGCAGATTCTCTCTTGTGTTATTCTCATGCAACTGCATGGATTTCAGTGGGCGCTGGCGGTGCTATCTGGCTCAGCGTGCTCAGTGAAACACATATGGCTAATCATTCAAGTCTGAAAACACTGGATCACAATTCTGTCTGTGTTGTGAAAGGCATGGCAAGAGTACATGATGACTGCATTCAAGTTGAAAAAAATTACCACTTTTGGTGTTTCCCATCTGGGAGAACGTTGCCTTATTTGCTACCAAGTCATCATAATATCTGTCTGGCATATGTACCACGTTAACACAAACACATACATGTATCTGCATATGTATAAGGAAATATCTACGTTCCACCTTCTCTATTGTAAGTTACAGCAGCGTGTTTGTAACAAGTATGAAAAATCATAGTGTGTTTACATACAAGCACACGTATATTTATGTCTATAAAAGGAAAAAGCCATTCACATTGCCTGATTTTTTTCTAGTTCCTGGCTCCCTCCACAGCCTGCAAATTGAAGCAGTCGGATGGTATAAGGGAAGTATCTACACCAAGGGATTAAACACAGTCCAGAGTCACTGAGTTGAGCCTGGAGTTGGAAGGTTAGTGTATTTAAAATTGGGAGGATATCCTTGGCACCTTGGAAGTACTGTTCCCAGGTGGCTGCTGGAGGAAAAGCCACAATAACATGTTGGTGCTGGAAGCCAAAGGCAGATTTCATGCCGAGTTGAGGATTTTGGGGCTTGTAACCCTACTAGCACAGTTTCTTAAGTCTTTCCCATACTGCGCCAATGCTTAAGGTGCAGCATATCCCAGACAGTTGTTCTATCACAGCTTATAGTTGCTGGGTGCTCATTGCTCATAGCTTTGAATTGTCATAATTTTTGTAGGCTGTATTTAACTGTGAAGCCAATATCTGTATTGGAGTGAGTGCTACTGTGTATAATTATTCATTTTCCATATAATTCTCATGTTCAAAATACCAATAAGCTACTAATTAATTGTTGCTATTAATGAAAAGGATTAAGTTTTGTAGGGCAAAAAGGATCTGCTAGTAATATCTGTGTAGTAAGGCACTTGACACTGGAGAGAAGAAACCAAATGCTACATTAGTTTTTCAGATCTGAAATCAAATCTATTGTATCCTCTGTATGATAACTTAATTGAAACATTGCACTGAGGAGAAGAGCTACCAAAACCGTTCCAGTTACCTCTGAGTTCAAATGAATTTGCATTTGCATTTCCGTGTCCCTTATAAAACCCACGCTCTGTTCTTTTAATAAGGCTGGGATGAAAGACTACAGAGGTTGCTGGGGATTCCTGAGTTAACCAGGAAATGCCTCTTAAAGCACCTTGTTGATCTCATCCCTTGATCTGATGTTCAGCTCATAGCATCTGTCTCTGACCTCCACTCTTGTGCTTAGTTAACTTTATTTGGCATTTTGACTGCCCCCAGCTTTTGTGATATCTAGTTCAAAGGGTTTGAAACATTATTACAGCGTTTATTGCTAGGCCAGCATTACCTTTTGCCCAAGTGACAAGCTGATAGGGACCCTATCAAAGACGATGTCAGGAAATGCATTTATTCAGTGTGCCACAGAGAAGCCCCAGGTCTCTTTTTTTTTTTCTCCATTTAATTTTATGACACTCCACTCCAAGGATGATCAGATTATTCTCTGCACCCAGAGAGATGTTTTGAACTCAGTCCTTGAGTTGCAACATTACCTGTTTTTTCCCAGGCAATGTTGATCCAATACTTCATTTTTACCAAAGCTTGCTGATATCAGTGCTCAGAATCTAGGAAGGTATTGTTTCTCCAAGGCAAATGAAATAACATGGACTATTTCTTCTTTCCTAAGAACGAAGGCCAACAAAGTTAATGTCACGTCTCAGCACCAGAAAAAGTGCTGACCCAGCTAGGGGCACTGGGATTCAAAGCTGGGTCCTCAAGAGCAGATGGTTTAACAGGCTAGCCCATTAATCAACTCTGCTTCCCTAAGCAGTATGTCCTACTATTTTTTTTTTCCTTTTATTTTGGTGATCAAGTGCTTGGTTAAGAGAAATGTAACCTTTTTTTATCCAACATGCACATGCCACCGTGTTGCTGTTAATTACTGAGCTAAAATGCAACAGATGTTTATAAGTGATTGCAAATAAATTTTTGAGTAAATATGCTGAATGAATCCCACACATCTTCAAATGTTTGGAATGCTTCTCAGTGTGAAAGGAGAATTTGTTTCAGGTGGACAGAATAATCCAGTCCTGGGATTTACTGGTAGTTACCAGAGGTTAAAAAAAAAATAAATCAGCTAACAAAATCTTTAGCAGTCAGACAGGTAGAGGAGTCCCAGAGCCTCTTAATACACATAACCTAAAATGAATTTCTTTCATTTCTGGTTAAGCCCCTGAATACTTGTATAAATGCTTGAAAAGGAATGAAAAGATATTGAAGGAACAGAACATTTCTATTGCTCCCTGTGAAGGTTCTTTAACTGAATGGGAATGCATTCCTGCCAGGCTGCTTGTAGAAGTAAGCTCGCGTGTGATAATTCCTTTACATTCACAGCCAATAGCCCATGGACCCAAGGGATGAAATGATATTTTGATCTGACTTTGTTCTCTCTAACCCCTCTGCATACTAACACTGTGTGTGAATGCCTAGAAGCATGCTGTTCCAGGGCAATGTAGGGTAGTCTGTGAAATCTGTGTGAGGAGTCCCATGTGAAAGTGTTAACGGCACTTTTATGGTGTTAAAAATAATAATAACAACACATAGCCTTTAGAGTTTGGGGTTTATTTTTGGTTTGATTTTTTTAATTGTTGACTCCATCAGCTTCTCAGCTTGTGCAGTTAGTCCAACCCACCCCAGTTTCTTGCAGCAGGGACACCTTCTGAGAATGAGATAAGTCTCACAACTGTCCACATCTTTGCCCTCTCTACTTAGACAATACCACGTGGAGTGCAAAGTGAAGACATTCCAGTTAGTGCTACACGCCTTTACCTGTTCAGAAGCAGCTATTTAAGATTACCCACCAAGTATCAGAATATTTTTTAAGTCACTGTTGTTATAGACTGGGTTGGGCTCAGTGACCATACAACCCTGTACCACATTCATACTCTTAATCCACCCTGGTGAAGCTGCTTTTTTTGTGCAGGGTAGCAATCAATGTAGTGGTATACGTGAGCAGTGATATGCACCCCATTGGTATGCAAGTCCCACATGTGTCAAGTGATGAAAATAAACATTGTTCGTGTCTCCCCGTGATCCAAAGACCTTCAAAGTGGGCAAGAGGAAGCTGTGTGGGGTTATATTTATGCCCCAGTGTTAGGAATTAATAAAACTGCCCCTGTGATGGAGGTAAGGAAGTAGTTTTTTGCTGGAGAGACACACTGACTACCTCAGGAGTCTTGTTTGTCTTCACTGGGTGTGTGCAGATACTCGGTTCCTAACTCAGGCACCTGAAGCTAGTAACACTTTCCAGTATAAATTGCATATGAAATTCTCATTAGAGCCAGGTACTGAGCCCTAGTGCATTAGTATCTGGCTGCTCTTTTGTAACTAACTTTAGACTGGAGTTGTTATCTGAAAGTATAGCTGGAGTCTTGTTTTTCAGCATCATCCTGTGCTACTGGGTATAACTGCTGTCCAAGACATTCAGCCTGTTAGACTAAAAATGTCCAAGGCTTCACGTATTGCTGTTCATGACTGACTGACTACTTGGGTCACTTGAATATTCAAAGTAGATGAAAAGTAACTCTGAAGTTGTACATGGTTTCTTCATCACTGCGAGGCTGAGCTAAGGTACTCTAGGCTTCAGGCAGTAAGTTATCTCAGGCTGTATCATGAGCTACATTCACCTTGAAGTGCAGACAGTGCGAACCTAACTGACTTCAATGAAGATGTAGCCCCTGTATCACATGTCGGTTTGACCCAGAATGTGTTTGGGGTTGTTTTGATCTCTCCTGTTTCATTTTTTTCCCATTTTTTTGGGTCTCTCCATGTTTTTACAGAGTAGAGGTGAACTGTAAAAAGCTACTAAGCATGAGGCCCTCCAGGCATTCAGCAAAAAAGAAGAGATTAAGCAGATGGGGATTTTGGAAAGGTGGTGAGGTTAGGATGGTGGACAAGAAGTAGGAGAAAGTGTCTGGGATCTGAATGCTACTTTGCTGCTCCTGGAGTTGTATCCCTTTATTCATTATCTAAGTGTTCCTTGACTTAGTGTTTTATCTAAATGCATAAATAAAATTAAGGTATTTTTTTATATGAGGGGCTTGGAATGGAGACTTATTCCATAGCACATGAAGCACAAGGTGTACACTGGTTAGTTTTAGACCTGGAAATTCAACCTGCAGAAGGAACACAAGCTTCTTGAGAGTATGAGAAGAAAATTGTGTCCCTACTGAAGTGGTGCTCTGTACAATGAATGGATATGCATGGGACACCTCACCCCTTACATCCTTCTAGATTTCCTTTGGTGCTATGAAAATGAGTCCAGACCTACATAAAATAATCATCTTGACTAACCAGCTGAATGCTAAGCATGGCTGGTGTGAGTAAGCTCTTCCTTGGGGACTCCTTAGTAAGGTTCTCATGTGATTGCCAAAACTGTAATTCAGCTGATAGCAGGTGAGGATCTTGACCTGCACTTCAGAAAGAGAGGAAGATGTTCAGGGAGATTATTCTCCTAAAACATTTTTTAAAATGTGTTTAGCCTTGAAAGGCAAAGGGGGCTTCTCCAATGACTCAGATGACAACATATTCTTGCTCTCAGTCTTCAGGTGGTTTGAAGCCTTTGCCAAGAATGTCCTGAAATACCATTGCCACTTCATTATGGAGCAGGCTTAGCAGCACTGTGATGCCACAGTGGAGAATGCTTCCTCTCACAGTCCCCTGGAAGCCAGGACTGTGAAGAAACTAGGCAGAAATCTCAATTTGGGTCAAATGACCTGTGTAATTTTAATATTTACAATAGATTGTAGAAAACCATATACTAATGACTTTATATTTCCTTGACTCTGAGACGGCCAGAGAATATTTGTATTTGAAATATGGCATAAAATATTCCCAATCGCTGTCCTAAATAAACACAAGAGTGTTTGCATTACCTTTTCACCTGCAGCAGATTAAAGTGCTCCTTAGCCATTGGCTGTGAGTGAAACCAAGATCAATCTCTATAATTCTACAAGCCATCGTATAAATATGTTCTGACTGTGTTTTTATACATTAATCACAGAAGATTATGAGGCACATGCCATATTGTGCATATTTCTTGCAAGCAAAATAGAACTGTCTGCAGTTCTCATTGCAAAATTAGGGAATGGACTGAATCACAAAAAAAACATACAGGAAAATCTGCTATTTCAGGACAGCTGTTCAGTATTTTTGGACAGCTGACACTTTTTACAAAAATAAAGCATGGTTATTTTTGTGTGTGTGTGTCTAGAAATAGTGAGCCAAATTCATTAAGGGGATAATTTCAATTCACAAAATAGATCATTTCCTTTCTTCCCAAATCTTGCTGAGCAAACAACATTCCTTATTGCTACTCCTCAGACTGGTTTTTTTTTTTGAGTTTCCACATCCAGGCCCAGCAATAATATCCCGTTTTCAGACATAAATGGCAAGAAAGAAGCAAACAGTTTGCTAGAGTTGTAACACCCGTGTGCTGTGACTCTGTGCTCTCTCAATCCATCACTTCAGACACCAGGGTGGTGGGTGGGTTGTGACCAGTGTACTGAAGGAAGCCCTGCTGGTAATGTCAAACTGTGTGGGGAAGATCAATAATGGAGATCCTGAGTATCAATCATTGTGGTTCAGATTAGAATCTAACCTCTAACAAGTAGATTTTAAAAAGAAATTAATCTGTAAGAATGCATGCTCATTAGAATAGTTTCTTGAAGTATATAATCATGTCCTTAGATACAGTCTTGAGGGACTTACTCTTAGATCCACTTTGACAGTTTGTGTCCTGGTTTTGGTGATGATGTTGGGGTGGTGACCTACTGTTTTCCTCACGTCCTCTGATGTGTTTTGAGTTTTGCCAAACACAGCAGGACCTCCCCTTACTCCGCAAAAGAGTGGGGGGATGGAAAATCCTGTTCCTGAACACGGGTGTGCTTAGACAGGGATTGTAGCAGTCTAAGATGGAGCATCAGTTAGGAGGATCAAAACACATGCTTGCAGAGATCTTGTTGCCTTAGATCTTTAAGAAAGTGACATCAGCTTTCTGCCATGTAATAGTATCTAATGCCATGAGGGAATAAAGGGAGATGTGAGGCCCTAAGTCACGTTGTGGGAGGGAAGGAAAGGAAAAAGAAGGGTGATATTAGGTGGGCAGGAGTGAAAGAATAAAACTGAGAACAAAATCTCTGCTGGGAAAGCAATGAGGTGCAGCGATATTCCTCCACTGGCCAGTAGCTTGTTCTCCCTTTTGCCGTCTTTCTGTCTCTTGTCACGTCCACCTGGCCGTTACTTTCACTGGCAGTTCTGCTGTGCTGCACTACGGTACTGCCAGCAGTATCTGGGATATTAAGATTACCAGAGTGCTTTTATGAACTAAGTCTTGGAAACTGCAGTATATCTCCGTTACTGGAATGTGCCTCACACAGCTACTAACAAAACGCTTTCGGAGTCAGATAATTAAGCAACACGGGAATGCATGCTGAAAGAGGAAAGCATATGCAAGCTGCTTTGTGCAGTGCCCGGTTCTGCAAGGTAATAAGGGTGTCTGAGAAGCCCCTGCACCCTCAGGTTGTGGCAAGTTGAGGGTACTTTGAACATCTGGCTTGAGCAGCGTGAAGAGCAGGTTCCATGATTTCCTCACACAGCTGTTCATAACATCACTGTGGTACTTGAATAGGGACACTTGTACAGAAGTTATTGACAGGTTTGTGGGTTTTTTGGGTTTGGTTTGGCGGGTTTTGGTTTTATTTTCTGTCCTTATAAAGGACATTGGAGGCTCACAGCCCAGTTCTTTGCTTGCAGGCTGCCTCAATGCCAGAACAACTTCTCCAAAGTATTTGAAAGATGACTCCTACCAAGTGTCACTGATTATTGGCTTTGGTGTTCAATTTTACCATGAAACTTTTTTGGAAAACTGAGCCGTCTTTTGGTCAATGTTATTTTGCATCCTGTCAAAGGCCTCCCTGTTCTTTGAAGGTTTTGTGTACAAAGCAGGAATATGGGTAAGGGTTGAGGGACAGCTCTTGTGGTTACTATTGATAATGATCTAGAGGCCAGAAGGTTTGAGTGATACTGCTGTAACAGAATAGAAAGCCTTTGACAAAGCTATTGTAATTTCATGAGTCCCAGACAAATAATGCCCCTTTTGCACAATGAAGTTTCTTCTGTTCGTTAAGGAATGGCAAACATTGTGGACTACTGGAACGTAGGCATTGCAGGGAAATGGGTGGAAACAACTTAATCACAGTAGAAGGAAGCTATGTCTGGTGTGTGTGATAAGGTTTGAGGAACAGAGGAGATAAAATTGATGAGGACTTTGACTCAATCCAGCATGAAACAGGGGTGAGGAGGAGAATGATAGAAGGATGAGTATAACATAGGGTGGCCACAGTGCACTCTTTGGGGCCTGGAATAAAACCAAAAACTATCCTTGCTGCAAAACAGCCTTTCTTGAGTGCAGGAGCCTATTTTCACTCACTTGCATCATTTATTGCTGCCTCCAGAGCAAATCCACACTATGATGAAGCTGAATGTGTTTTTGCAGATGTCTTGGAATGATGTTCCTTGTTCATGAAACTGTATCAAGCTCAGATGCAAACTAGAGTTACAGGAGAAAGAAACTGCATGAATAAAACTAGAGTCTGGTGAGAATAATGGGCTTTCCCAGGGGAAATTCTGTGGTGTTGGCATTGGTCCTGGCTGTACGATAGAGTAGCTTCCTTGCCTTTGTACTAACGTCCTGTGTCTGTGTGGCTCAACAGATGTCATAAGCATGTTGCAAATATGTTTGAAAGGTGTCCAAGCACATCTGTAGGAGGTGTTGAAGATAAGCTACAGCAGTGGGCAATTCATTGATGACATATTAGAATGAATTTACTATCTATCACAGCACAAACAAATCATAGTCCAAAGCCCTTATAAAGCTATTTAGATATGAATTCTTAATATTAACAACAAACAAAAAGTAATCTTTGACTTGTTTTAAAAAATGTTCATTTTAAAATAGCATAAGCTTCTTTTACAAACTGTAAACCCCAGTCACAGACAGCTGTTTGGTTTGGCCAAAGTACGTTGCTGGAACATACCAAGATGCTTTGCCTTAAGGAGATTTTATTAGAGGATGATGTCTTTCTGTCATCAGTTATGTTCAGCATCAATTTAATGTCTGCCATATTCTCATCAGAAGAGTAGGAGGAGTGGAAGGAGCCCGTTAATCCATCTAAACCAATAATGCCTTTTTGGCCTTAAAATCTAATGATCTAATTCAGTGCTTTGTCCTTGTGATCTGAGGACTTCAGCAAAGATGTTTTTCTCTTCTAAAACTATTTTGACCACCTGGATGTCCTTGGGAAAAGCTTTAAAGCCCAGGGCTGCCACGTCAGATGAGAGCTGCATATTGCATCATTGGCCTGTGCCAGATGCTTTTTGTGTCTGACTGACTTGTCCCGAGCAAGCATCCATCATGTTGCAGAGGATTCCCAGCTTCAGCATGTCAGACAGTGCCAGTTATAATTATAGCCGCTAAGGTCCACACCAAAGGGGTTAAAAGGAGATGCTGTAAACTTGGACAACCTTGCTACTGTTTCTGAGGGCTAGATTTATTCTCTGGACTACTTCAGTCTCCCTCCAGAGAGTTCATTGTGTAAGTCAGTATGACAGATTTATCCATGCTCGCAGAGACGGTGGCTGTTTTCTCACTAGGCAGGTGGAAGGAGAAAGCAGCATAAAGACAGCTGCCAGCTGAGAGGTCACAGTTGAACTCATGCCATGGAACGGTCATAAATTATAAATCTTCCAAAGAGTTACAGCTTCTGCTCTTATTTCTGTCTTGTCCTAAATTTCTCAGCTGCACTTCTATTTATTTTAGGCATGTCATTATCGTCTGCAAAGGTCGCTGAGTGATTACTGGGCAGAGTTGCACCCGAATAGTACGGACTACAGCCACTGATCCCTGTGGTTTCACACTGTGTATCTGAATTCTCCCTGTTGTCCTCCCCACACATGCCCTGTGAGATCTGAGGCGTCCAATTGCACTTGTTATCAACCCATTTTACCTTCATGGCCTTAGTTCATGTGCTGGTTGGGAGTGTTATAAAAACCATTGCCAGTTATCTATTAAAGCTAGTTACTCAGTGATAACTGGTGGAAATGCAGTAGATAATGAGATTGAATATGCTCACTGGAAGTCCATACCAACCCACGGAGCTGTTCAAAAGGCTGCCCTTGAAGCCACTGGGATTAGGCCACGCACATATAATCCTGTGTGATGAAAAATGCTCCTGTTGTGGTGCAGAGCTCTGAAATCTCATTTTGGTACAAGGACGCATGCAGGGGCTGGGTTTCAACCAGTGTAGATCAGTGTAGCTCCTTTGAGGAACTGGCACTCAGCACCTTGCCTGATCATGCTCTTCAATCAGCAGTTTTTTATTTTTTTTCCTGGTAGCATCTGTGCATATCCTTCAGTATTTACCACCTTTGAATACTTGCACACTAAGCTTAGAATAGCCGTTCTAAACTTCTACGAATAGCAGCTGCCCCATTGCTGCTCCAAGCACCGTCTATTCTTAGTGTAGCCAAATTCCCCACAAATTCTTTTCAGGCCTGACTCTCTTTGCTGAAGTGCATGTCACTGACACCCTCTCCCTCCAACATTAGTCCTTCTACTGTTCTGTTTGTTGTTTCCATTTCTGTGGTATACATGCTGTAGTCCCAGTTTAATTACTGTTTCTTCACTGGACCAGTAGCACGTGTACCCAGATGGACGTTGATGAGCAGTTCTACCGGCATCTATCATGCTTAAAGCTGAGTTAGTGCATGCAGGGCCAAATCCTTTATGGTCAGTGGCTTTTACAGACTGAGGTCACTGGTTTTGCAATTTAAGTGTGGATTCCCTATGTCTTCGGTAAGGATTCTGTTTTCTACAACTGTTTAATAACTTCAGTATAAAGGTAGAAATACACAGCTGGAGCAGTAGAGCTGCAACGGGGTTTGAGATAGTGGGGAAGCATGGTGGCCACACAGCTCCTCAGGAATATTCCCTCATGGGCAGCTGCCTTGTCACAGGCTAACTTTCCAAAAAGCAGGTGGTGAAAAGGAAACTGGGCACATAAGAAGGAAGCAAAGACAACCGGCTTTTTTATTGCTAGTAAAATTTCCTTTACTGCCAAAAGGTCTTTGAAGCAAAAATACCAGCTTGCTGGGTGGCATCCATAACCTGAATTTAGCTTTAACCATATGGTAACACAGTGTCAGATTTCTCCCGGCGCATACAGCTTCCCGCCAAGTGCTTTGCAGGTTCTAAGCATATCGGCAATATTTCTTCCCCTCTCTTTAGGTTTTTGGGATACATCATGTGCATTTCTGCAGGTTTGGCTTTTGGTTTTTTGGGGTTTTTTTTCCAGTTTTCTGACATTCCATTTTC
This sequence comes from Hypotaenidia okinawae, assembly GCA_027925045.1. Classification (NCBI taxonomy): domain Eukaryota; kingdom Metazoa; phylum Chordata; class Aves; order Gruiformes; family Rallidae; genus Hypotaenidia; species Hypotaenidia okinawae. The sequence continues at coordinate 14,911,449 of BSDF01000003.1, read as the reverse complement.
TTGATCACCAGCACTGGTATGATCTTGATTTCCTTAAGCATTTCTTTCTCCTCTGGGAAATTTATGTCTCTTTCTGGCATCTGTCCCCTCTCCTCTCTGCATTGCTCAGGCGAAGAATTCATTTCATTATTTTTTTTTCCCCTTAAACAATGCCCTTACTACTTGTGTCAATAAATTACCCTTGCCATTTTTAAGAGGCCCTTCTGTCTCCTTCACTGCCCTCTCCTTCCGTATGTACTTTAAAAATGCCTTATTTATCTTAACCTCTCCTGTGATCTTGCTCCGTTCAATTCACCGTCTTTGCCTTTCTTATCGTATTTTACACCAACTCTGCCCTCTGATCTTTACACTCTACTGCTGGACCCCATATTTTATACAGAATTATGTTCTTTTCTTAATTATAATTAATCCCATTGATTCACTGTAAGCACCTTTTTCAGTACTACTGTACTACTTTAAGATTAACTGCATATATTTGTCTTTTTCTGCCTACCATTCTTCCTTTCTTTTATCTTACTTGGTAAAAACAAAAGTTAAGGTCATTGATATATTATTTTCTTAGAAGTTTTCAGGCTTAGTTTTTCTGCTTAGTCAGTTGTAAACCTTCATTACATTAGACTGTTACTTAGTAGCCTTTCCATTCAGACCCGAATCTGAGTCTTTTGAACAATGCTTTAATGTGCAGAGGAGGGTGTGTGATGATAGGTTATTTTCTTCTGTGCCTCAGACACTGAGAGGGTCTTTTTAAGACTATAAATGTCCCTTTTTTCTGTATACAGTACCTGGAAGAGTGGGGGTCTGACCCTGCAGAAAAGACTGAGGATACATCTGGAGTAAAAAGAATTATCAAGGATATCATACTTGTCCTCTGCCTAAGATGGTCAATAGCTTTAAAATGGAGTTCATATGATAATTCACCCTTGTTATCTTATACTTTGAAAGGGCAGGGTTATCCAAGGGAGCAGAGAGAGATGGGGGGGGAAGCGATCTGCACAAGGTTGCTCAGATCTGTCGCTATAATGTGAGTTTGTGGAGTACCAAGCGTACGTAGATGGTTTGTGTTTGCATATGCCCCACATGATGTACTCTCCGAAGCTGCTGTCACCTGCCTGCTCAGGCTTTACAGGAAGAGTATTGGGTTGTCCCACGTGAAACCCTGGTGACATATTTCAAACATGTTGTTTTGATTTTGAGCATTGCCCCAGAAGGTCTTGCTGCAGCAGGTGAACGCATTCTAACTTCTACAAGTTCAAACTGATCTTGTTCACAGACCAAGAACATTGCCATAACACAGTACCATCCAAAGGATTTATCTTTTGCTTTTCTTCACAGACTCATCATACCTTCTACTCTCTGACTCACTTTTAAAACAGGGGTGTATTTTCCTTAGAAGAGGACACAAGCTGCAAATAATTGACAGGCTCAGATCGTGAGGCAAAAAAAAAAAAGGATTAAAATTCTTTTCCCAAGTTTTCTCAAATTTTAGCAAACTTTTGTGAAATACCATTGTGGTGCATGACAGGTACAGTGAGTAGCCCTGATGGCAGGGGATCTGGGGACGTTTTGTCAGGTTTTAAGTGTAACAGATCTCAAAACATTTATGTATGTTAAATCCCTTAATTTACAGACAGAAAAGAAGCAACATCCAGAACAAGCACACATGGTCTCGCCCTTTACATTTCAGGAGAACATGACAGCAGATTCTCTAGTCTAATTTTAACTAGACACTTGGTTTCAACATGGGTCTCCCCAATGCCTTCCAGACGTGAGTCCTTCCTTGATGGAATATATCGGTTACGCTGCAGCCATGGAGTCCAGACCCAAGGCTAGACATAGTGATCGCTACACCAGGTCATAACCAGCTGCTGTTGCTATCAAAAGATATACCAGGCAGTTGAAAGCACTGTGGAACAGAAGGTGGTAAGAACAGGTTTTTCCCCTGCAAATTTTTCTTCAGACCCTGTCTCACATCTAAGTGAGACTTCTCATACGTGTCTGATTGGGTGTAGACAATTTCAGAGTGTGTTTCTTTTCTGCTGAAGTCTAAGCGTGCACCCTGATCTGACAGGTGTGCTGCTCTCTAGTATATAAAAAGGGGTTTTGAATTTTTTTTTCTTGACAGTAATAATGAGGGAAACTTCCCACCCTTGTCTTGTGCATCTTGTCTTAGAATTTTTTTACCATCCCTTCAATTTCCATATGGTTGGAGAGATGCCAAAAATGAATTCAATCTCTCAGAAATCTTTTTATCCTCTTTTTTTCATCTGCTTTGTGTTTATTCTCAGCCCCTTCCCCACTTCTCCATGCTAGACAATTATAGAACAGACTCAGAGTTAGGCATCCAGAGGACTTTGTTAGATGAAATAAATATTTATTCTTCCCCCCACCCCAAGAGTTCTGGAATACCAAACAGAAAACAATCTACAAAGGCTTTGCTTTCCTTACCCAAAATATAATTATTTACCTCCTCAATTCATAATCGACAGGCTGGTGTGGCTTTGCAACTAAGCTGGAAGTAGCTGTGGTTGCTATTTTGTTGGAATAATATCAAATTTCCTTCTATACTTTGCATAGCTGTCACCCAGTGATATGATAGGTCCATGATTTATTGACCTACTAAAAGCACTTTCACTGACTTGTCATAATAAACTTTACTTAAAACATTAAAACATAAAACATCAACCAGCAGCTCAAACAGAGATACTGTACAAATACTGGCTAATTTAGTTAAGCTCTGGTGCAAATCCCGAAAGTGAAGACCCTAGCATAACAGTTTTCTAGGATTTGCCATGCTAGGATCTGTTGTGTTAAGTAACAGGAATTATAAATACAAATGCCTTGAAGTATGAAGCGCTGACAAGACGCTTGGCTCAATCTCAAACCCTCATCGTTTTTGAAGGTCTTGCTGAGACCATGAAGCTGAACCCAGCTGTAGCAATCACGATAGGTTTGAATTGCCAGAAGTTACTAGGACTTCTGCTTGTACCAGTTGGTCTTGGAAGACCTGGGTATTAGGTCTGTCCCTCTGACTGTTTGGTTTATGATCTGTTTTTGTAATGATGGGCAGGTTCAGAGGCAGACTATGACTGTGATGTAGACCGTGGCCCAAACTTTACATCAATGTGAGTATTGCCTTCTTGGATGTGAGAACTTTCAGCTTCTGTTGCTGTAGCTGAGTTCATTTGTAGTCTAGTAAAGTACCCAGCTGACTAACCGTTCATTTAAACTTGAGTAGGTATCTATGATGGCCTCTTGAGTTCTGTCTCTAACCAAACACACATATTAGTGTTTTTCCAGTTCTGCATGAGTTCAGATGGGAAGATACCTTCTGAAATCAGTTCTTTTCAGGTTCAGAGTCCTGCACAGCAGTGCCGGGGATGATACATTGCAGCAGCCCATGGTAGCTACTGTGGTGTTGCTAGAGCTGCTCAGTGTGTTAACTGGTTTCTCACCTTGTGATATGGGCTACCTAGAGCCTGCATTGCAGCTCAGGTTTTCTCATTGGCTTCCCTGGAAATCTGCTCAGTCATCACTTGCCAAGCTGAAGAATTTACACATTCTTATTTAGCAGTTCTCTCTTGTTCCAAAGTAATGAGCAGTATTCCTCATTTTAAAAGCCATGAAACTATGCCAAAGTCAAAGACAGGTCCTCTCTAAGAACAGCTTCATTTACTGGCTCCTCAGTATTGTTTTGTTAACTATGAAATGATGGGATTGTAAGGTGTACACTGACTTAGTTTCCTTCTCATCTTTGTAATTGGTTTCTTTCGTTTCTTTCTCAATAAATTTATATCATGTCATAACTGTCTCCAGGACAGTGCATGTAGCTTATACATGATCCAAAAGATGCCTAGGGATTACTGTTTTGTGCCTAGTAGTCCACAATTCAATGTATGTCAGGTTTACAGACCCTTTCATGTTATCTGATCTACAGAATCCCATGGGGATTTCACTTTAAAGCTGGTGAGAAAATGCTACAAGGGAAGTATGCAGGTAACAAATCAGGGATCCATGATTACTTTTGTCATTGTGTGACTGCTGGAGGCTGGTTGTACACATGTAAAACATTGGTGATGAAAAAAAACTACAGATGGGTAGTTCTGAGCTGGAAATATCAGGAAATAATAACTGAAGCTTTCTCTTCCAAGGTAAAGGGGTGTTAAGGCTGGATGTGTTCCATAAGAGGAAAAAGGAAAAAAATGCAGGAAAACTATGTGTGCTCTCTCCCCCACGTGCTAGCTCATGATATAACAGCAGTAATTGTTTGTATCTGCAGTGCTTTTGTACTAGTTAAAAGGAAAATAGATGATTTGCTGAAAATATGTTTCCAATGTTGTTGCTTAGGATAATACAAAACAAAGTAGTTGTTTCTGGTTTAGTTTGTAAGGCAGCTGATCTCTTTCATAATTTACAGACAGAGATGATACACCACCTCTTGCAGAGGGATGCTATGACTAAACCCAATTTTGCAAGCCTGCATGAAATCAATGACATTTCTGTTTTGGACAGATGTCCAAACAGATGCTGGGGAGAAGGTGATAAGGGTATGTGCAAACCCTGATGGCAGGGAATGCTACCCAGGATCTCTTAAAAGCTGTTTTCCTCCCTCAATTGGACGTGCACATGCATTGTGGACATATCCTTGGAGGGTGAGTCTGTGCTGACTCAGGTACCTTGTTTAGCAGTTGAAGTTCTTGTACTGTTTCTGGAGTTAAAAACAGGTTCCCCTGGAGAGAGATTAAGGGCTTAACACCCCACAGTTAGATAACCAGTTAGGTGGTGCAGGTCTCTCAACCTCACCATCTGTGGCCACTACCCCTTCCATCTTGCAGTCCAGTTTCAAACATTAATCACAAGATCATCAAATACTCTCCAACCTAAAACTAGTTTCTTAATTAGGGAGGGCCATCAGAAAGACGTCTTTGCCTGCTCTCAGCTCTGTGTTTTTTCATTCAGGCTCTTGCACAGAGCTGAGGTCAGCAGCAGTGTTCTGATAAAAAGGCATCGTTTCACTCAGGGTAGGGAGCCTAATTAATGTAAAATCTGAAATTCCCACCAGGGGAATTCACTGTATTGAGAGCCTCATCCTTCAGGCTTTCCATGGGCAGGGTGTGTGGTGGTTTACCTAGTGGTTTCTCCTGGGGAAGGGAATGAGATGGGAGGTTGAACATGTAAAAACTTCTTAATAACAAACAACTGGAGGTATTAATAGATTTTTGCAAACCCCTTAAATTTACTCTTGGTCAAAAAGTTTTCAAATGTGCAAATGACATGGTCACTTTTTCAATCCAGACTTTTCTGTGCTCTAAATTGATAATGAAGATTAAGAGAGCTCAGAAGTTATGTCATAATGGGCAGTCATAATGGTCCAGCTCGATTTAATGTCATATGTCACATTTGTGATTCCATCACAGGGGGTATTAAAAAAAAAAGGAGGTCCAGCAACTTAGATTCAGCAAAATGTTAGTGGGAGAATTACATGTTGATATCAGTGGGTGACAATGAATCCAAGTGTTAGAGGGTCAGAAGAGTAGCCAGGCAAAAGCTTGTCCCTTGGATTGAAGATTTGATATGGTGCTGGCTCCTTTGCCAGGGTTTTGGGATCTTAAACTCACTCTGCTCCTCGTTTAGCTGTGTTTGGTGAAACTGTAATTGTCACATGCTGAAAGAAGGGGGATGCTGGTTCATTTCCTTCCTTGCCTGGTTTTCATAGAAGGAGGATGCATTGATTTTATAAAATGTAATTGCATTGACTGCTCTTGTTATCAGGATTGATTGTATTGACTGGAGTTGCATGTTGTTATGTTTTCACACTCTTGCTCTGAAATACAGTTTTGCTTTTGTGATGTCCCCCTCCCTCCTTTCCCCCTCCCCCTACCTTGAGATTATTTACAAGACATTTTGAGTTAAGGTTCTTCTGCATTTGATATATCAACTGCTAGGATTGTTCTGAAATGCTGTCAAAAGTATTCATAGTATCTATGTGACAGTAACCACTAGAACCGATTGCTGTTGACCCCAGCCATGTCAACCATCATAACCTTCCCTCAGGTTAGGAGGTTGAAGCCAGGAAATACATTTCAGCTTCTTATTCCTGTGTGTCACGTCCTTATTGCAATCCATTTCAATTGTTCATTAGGGAATTGGGATAGTTGTGAATACCACAGTGAATAAATAATAGCTACTAGATGTCTAGATGTAGAGATGACGCTAGAAGCAAAATGCAGGGGCTGTGCCACCGAGCCCTTGAGGTGAAGGAAATTATGAAGATTTCACTTTAGATGTGGTGGTGATGCATAAGCTATTTGTGGAAGGGTGTGTTTACTTGGATATGCATGAGGAGTGCGTGTGAGGGTTAAGGCTGACATTTTTCAAACTTGGGCACTTAGAATTAGGTACTTAACCCGATGTATAGGTATGTCAAAGGAAGTAGTCTGGTTTTAAGAGCTGATGAATACTGAAATTATTGAAGTCTGGTCGTATTCTACCTCTGAAAATTAGGCCGCTTCTATTTAGCTGCCTAAACATTGCTTTGGGATATGATTTTTCAAAGACATTTTAGAGAACGTGAGAAAATGTTGTAGCCTCTTCTGAAAAACATTGCTTGAAGTGTCTGATTTTAGCTACTTAGGCAGAATTTGAAAAATCATACACACTGTTGTAACTTTTCTCCTATTCAAATCAGTGGGAGAATTACCACTGATTACTGTGGGAGGAGGATTAAGCTGATACCCACATAAAAACCTGACTTCTAAATCTTAAATCTTAAAAGCCATATCCTCTCTTTCTTTGTGAACCACACTGACGCTGGGTTTCAGGAACATTTACTCAGGATCCTTGTAATGAGAATATATAAAAGCCATTTATGCAGTTCACTAGCAAATAATGCTTTAGCAACAATAATTGAAAACTGTGCTTTTGCAGAGTTTCTGGCTTTCCTTTCTTTATGCTAAATTTCCACCCTTTCTCCTGCTTTGTGTGCTGTAACAGTTTGAATTCCGTCTCTAAGTTGATGTATTTGCAAAGACTTTGAGAAGAGATCTGAAATGCCTTGGAAGGATCTGCTAATAGCCTCAAAGACCAGATTAGAGGCCGTATACATACTGTCTCTGTTGTATTAGGTCTCAAGTAAAGTCTTGTTTAAAGTAAAATACCAACTGTCTTTTGAAATGCCATCATTCCCCAAAGTCCTGTTACAGAGCCCTAAATCCCAAATACAGTATCTCTACATCTACAGGCAAAGGACAAAGGGTCAAAGACATAGTTTCTCCTTATTTAAGATTCCTCTTTCATTTTATTACAGGACCCTGGGGTAGACTCTCTCTTCAAGTCCAGTCTTCACCAATCACATGCTAATAACTTCAGCTGAAAGAGGGCTCTACCCTAATGTCATTATACTCCCAAGCAATGATTGATTGTGTTATAGTATGTTTTTGAAACCTAATTACTGTCTCGGTTTGTATTTGAGCTCATTAATCTTCTAGCCTGTAAATAAGTAAAATTGACTAAATAACTGAATTTCTTTAATGATGGGTTCAAGTTATCTTTATACCTACTGTTTTGTGTTAACCTTTTTATTGCCAGAAATGATTTTTTTGTTGTTGTTGGTAGTGTTTTCTTCAGCCCTCACGAGCTAGCACGGCTGGCAAGGCACCTGTTTCAAACACTTGTGTCTCTGAAAGCATCTTTGGTAGTGATTGGACAGACCCAGCCTGGCTTGCTGTCTCCTGGTCCTCCTCAAACCAGAGGTCTGCTTTTTAGGGTCCCTTAAGATGATATCCTCCTTACAGCCATGGTCTTGCAAAAGTTAACTGGGAAGGCTGGTGGAGCTTTCTGGTCCAGAGCCAGCTCTTTATTTCCCACAAGAATTGGATAAAAGAGGAGAGATGCTCTTCAGGAAACTGTTTCTTCTGTATCCTGTCTATTGAAAGCCTTGGCCTTTGGACTGATCAGAAACCGCCAGCTCTTCTGGGCATCCTTGTGATGCTGGATGTCCGTATCTGTGACTGGCAAAATAATAGCAGCAAGACCACAGCAGCCCACTGTTTGAGCAGTGATGCCTGGTCTTTAAGCTTTGGATCTTAGCCATGTGTTCTGCCCAAAAGCATCATCAAGTCCTGGTAGCAATATACCTGCAGTGGCTCCTCTGTGCAGATTTCAGCTGAACACTTGCCCTGTGGTGTTCAAGGGTTTGATAAGTTTGACCATAGTTACTCGATAGGTCAGCGCTCTCAGCAGTCCTTCTTTCTTACGAGAGCCTCGTCTGCTGGATCCTTGCCATTGCTGACAAACAAATGAAGGCTCTGGCAATAGCCAGCCTAAGCTGGTGGAACGAATTTCCAGGAAAAAGAAGCATGACCACTAGCTTCAGCACAAGCAGAAACATATGGCAACTTCATCTCTTTGTTTTGGTTCCCTCCAGTAAACTGATTTTATCTAGAGATACTTGTGACTACCTAAATCCTCTTTCTATGTGCCAGTCAGGGAGCAAGGAAACAGTGATTGATTATTTTCATTTATTGGGAAACACTCAGTCTGAATGATGGGGACCTTATAAACACTCCTGTGGACAGGACATCTCAAACGCTGTTGCGCTTGCCAGATGGGTTAGCTGTGACTCCAGGCCCTGATGAGAGACTTCAATTTGATCTGTGTCTTGCCAGAGCACTTAAGCATATGCTTATCTCTAGATATATGAATAGTCCCTTGAGAATGCCCGTGTGCTTAAAGTTCGGCATGCATTTAAGTGCTTTGCTGGAGCAGGCTCCTAAGTCTTTCTGGGGATAATTAAGTCATGCCGAAAGCTATTTTACTGCCACATTTTCTTTCTGGTTCACAGGATGAGAAAATCCATTCTCATCAAAATACCGACTGGATCATTTTTAACCTGATTATTTGTTAAAGGATTCATGTCGTTAAAGTGAACTTCTTCGCTCCTTCCTTCCATTCAATGGGCGCCTATATTTTTTAATACGTCTTCTTCTACTGCTTAGCAATGAGCTATGCTGTAACTGAGCCAAACTCTACTTATATACCTGGCAGTGCTAATGAAAGGTGGTGACCTTTGTCCACTCCTCCAGTAATGAACCGCTCTACAGTAGGACCAGATGGTGCTTTCACTTCCAAGGGTGCAACATTACTGAGGTTATGCAGGTGCAAGTGTATTTCTGGAAAGGTTTGCTGTCTGGGGGAGTGATGTAGTGGGATTGGTAGCCAGAGGCAGAAAATAGCCTTTGGGGGACAAATGTAAAAGAAACATGGTCAGAAAATGGAAAATAGTATTTGTGCTGTGGGCATTAGTGAACAGACTAGATGATTACAGACATAGTTACTTCCTTGTGTGCTATAGGTGGGACTTTGTACACCTCTATGGTTTGCAGGCAAATGAATTTGCTCGTTCACTGCTCTGAAAGGTAATTCCAATAAACCTCCCCAAGCCTGTATGGCCACCTGTGTAGTACTTCAGGATTTTCTCTGCAGCCCCAATAATCAAAAGAATAGGGAAAACTCTAGGCTGAGAACCTGAAAAGGAGAATTGATCCAGTCTTGGACCAAACAAGATGATATCCACAGATGTCACCAGAGGCGTTGGAGTCAATGCCCAAAGCGTGAAAGGAGGAGGGGTGCAGCATGTCTCCCTGAGTCCTCGGGCACTCCTGGATTCGGGTGGTTCAGCCTCTGGCCTTCTGATAAAAACAAGTATGTTCTGCTTCATTTCCTGTTTGGGAAAATGGGGGTTGAATGCTAAAAGGCTAATTGCACATTGTTTTTAAAAATTAGTTTGATAATTCATCATATTGTAATTAAACTAATTAGAACACTATTCATTTCCAACCACCTTAATTAGGCCTCAACTTGGCAGGGAGCCCGTGAGACCAAAATGTTGCAATATGTTAAACAATCAAAAGACTTTGATAACAAATGACTGTATTCAGCTACATTTTAGTTAATAAGATTTATATATTAATCTAGTTATACTTTGTTCCCTCAGAATTTGGCAGAGCTTGCAGGTCTTCTGATCCCCCTACGAAATTCCTGAAGCCTGAGTTAAAATAACTGGAAAGTTTTCACAATCTAATAGAGTCTCTCCTGATTTTTGCACCGTGGCAGGCTTTCATAAGGCTATAATGCTTTATATATTTATGGTTTTTAAATACATTTTTCTCTTCCTTCTAACGGAGGAAACAGCTTTTTAAATAGAAGAACTAGTTTGTGAAGCGAATGCAAGGTGAAGCTGTAGGCCGGGGTGCTGGGAGGGTGTCAGGGTGTTTGGCTGGCTGTGGGTTTGCTTTTGGGGGCGCTGTTGGATCAGGATGCAGTCCTTCACACACAGAGTGCAGGAAACTCTGCTTGTACGGTTTTGGACCCGCAACCCTTGTCACATCACAGTGACAAATGCTTGGCAAGGGCACAAGCTGGCACCCCGATCTCACACGAGTGGTGTAGGACTTCAGTGGCGTTTGGTTCATCAGTGGTGAATTTCCCTGCATGCTCTCTTTGACAGCGTAATGAAGTGATAATTACCTAAATGAATAAATGTTGATGGCTGAGATAAATATCCACATTCCCCTAATCTATTTTCCTCTGAAATTGCTAAAGGAAATTTGGCTTTAATGGGGGGTATATGTCAATTTTTACAAATGATTGTAAATCTGTTTAGAGAGAACTTAGATGAGTCAGTCTCTATTTCAGCAGTAAAAGTTACTGATGTATGAAGGCATAAGATGGACAAAAAATGAACAAGATACCGTAATAATTATGTTTCTCAGTGTCACTACCTTTTGCAACATCTGGTTTGTTTCTGTTCTTTCCACATCCTGCAGATGTTGCTGAACACATGAAAAACACTGACAGGAGAATATTTTAGCCAAGAAGCAATTTCAGTGAATAATATAAAAGGGTATCCTCTTAACTCTCCAGAAGTCGAGTAAGCAAAGACTTCTAGTTTCATTGCTAGTAAAGATCAGACCAATAATCAAATGGACCAGGGGCCCTCTAAAAGTGTCAGGAATAATCTGTTGTGGATGAAGTAGAAAAGTATCTGGAAACAGTATGAAATAATAAATCCAAATTGAGTCTTATTCTTACACCTTTCCTGAGTCTTACTCTTTAAATAGTCCTACTGACAGACAAAGAAGGAAATCTTTAGTATCTCTGGTTCATGTGGCAAAGAAAAGGAAGGGTAGGGAAATGTGAAAAGCCTAGATTCATACCGTGTTTATGCTGTGCTTCAGGGTTCTGGAGTGTACTGGTGGTTTTGAATTTTGCCTGTCCATCTACATCACCAGCATAGGTGCCAATCTGCCAGACAGTGATTTGCCCAGAAAACAGGGGACAGGACAGTGTGTGTGATGGCTGCAAGATGCACCAGCTCCTGTTGCTGTAGGGATAGCAAGAGGAGCTGGTTCTGTGCTTTGCCTTTATTGCAGTAAAACTGTTTGGTGAAGCTGCCTTTAGCACTCAAATGGTTCTAAATTAATCAGATAGGCTGAGACTGCTGTCTGGTTTCCCATCCTGAAGACCATCATCTTTGCAAGCCACCATCCAGCAACAGCATCGTTTTCTGCAGTGATCTAGGTTAGAGCAGGTCCCAGGGTTCAATAGACAGCACTGCAATGGCTATTTCTTCCTCCCATCATTTCAATGGGATCTCTGCATGCTTTGGCAATCCATTTGTACTGCACAAATGGGGTTGCACGGAAGACTAGCTTTCCTCCCAGAAGTAACTCATCATCTTCTGCCATTGATTTCAGAGTTGGGACAGAACTTCTTGCTACCTGCTCAAAAATATCGGTGGCAAAAGAGAAACCTTGAGAGCATGGAAATGAATGATAAATCCCCCCTGCTTTCTCTGTGGCTTGGCTTTCACCCTACACATTACATTCTGAAATGAGAGAGACTTAGAGTGATGAAATGGGTGACTCAGAAGCAGACCTCATCTGAACAAGTGCAGAAGCGAAGACCTTATCTGAAATAAATGAGAGGACTTAGGAATCTGAAAAAGACCTAGGAAGGAATTATATTACTATATGTAATAACTCTTTCCTGGGGCAAAATAGGGCATTATGAAGTAGATACTGGAAAGGCTGTGCTGGGACTTGTCAAGTGATGGAACAGGAGTGAGCAGGCTGCAGAAAATACACCCCATGTGCCTCAGCCACAGATGTAGTACCTCCAACTGGTGGTCGAATTATTTGAAGGTGAATTTAAAAGTGCATAACTGGGAGATAGACTGAGTGCCCAAAATGGGCTCCAGCTACCCTTGCTGCCATAGGAAAATCTTCCTCAAAGTCTTTTCCTTTTATGCAGATGAGCATAAATCAACAGTTGTTTTTCAGTAGAAGGGAAGGTGCATAAACAGGTGCATAGTTTCTCTCCTCCCCTCTTGAGCAGCTCATTTTAATATACAGCAGTTATTGCTGTGCATAATAATGCACATCTGTCAAACGCCTTCCAGAGTGTGCAAACACACACCTTCAGAGCCACAAAGCTGGCGAGGCGCGTAGTAGCTGTGCAGCTCCTGTCTTGCCAGCAAAGCTTCTCCGAGTTGAAATCTCTCCTGTTCACACTCTACTTCTGACCTATGATTTCTAGTGAAATATGTTATTCCTCTGCACAAAACAAGAGGAAACACCAGTGACCACCAGTGTCCTTGATGGACTTCTACAGAAGCTTCTGACTCCCCACTGAGTTCAGGGTCCTGGAGAGCCCCAGTTCCTGAGGTGATGGGCTTCTGCCAGGAAAGAATGAAGTTCCCTGGGTCAAATTCTCCCCTTAGATAGAGCCATTGCAACCCTAATAAAGGAAATGAGGTTGCCAGGGTGTGGTTGGAGACAGAATTTGGCCGTATTTGAAGTGCGTGGAGTGACTCCAGGATGAGATCAAGAATTGGCCTCTCCCCCCAGCCTTCCCTTTAATATTAGTTCTTTATAAAGCAGCATATATTGCCTCACACTCACATTCCTGTAGCAGAGGCTGGGTCCAAAGCCCTCTAAAGAAGTTAAGAGTTTTCCTTTTGGAGGCTAGATCAGGTTACTAGAGAAGACACACTATCCAGTTGCAATAAACTGATTCCTTAGATATATTTTTGTTCAGACAAATCTCAGACTTAATGTTCACAGCTGAATTTGAAAACTCTTTTTGGCTTTTACTTTGCTCTATCGAGAAGTAAAGAGGAGATGCAAAAAATACCCCCAGAAGAAAACCCAATACCCAGTTCTGAGATCCTGTATTTGGTTGGTGATGCTTTGCAGAGGTCACAGGGATTAATGAAAAACACAATTAGAACAACATCAAGCTGGAGGCCCCAGTTTGGCACTGAAGGATCCATTTGGGTATATCATATTGCATTATGTGATGTAAGAATGTGGGCTAGTGTAATCAAAATGTAACTGCAATCCTTACCAAAAACACCTGTTTAACCTCAGCTAACCCGGGAAGAGAACTTTAAACCTTTTTTTTTAAACTTCTGTGTCGGAGGTGTACTGGTGAACGTGCAATAATGAAGCTTCTGTTTGTAGGTTCTGGAAATGGAAATACTCTGAGCTTGTGCCCAGTCTGTCCCAAAATCTATTTTATGTTCTTTGGCTATGTGCATACTGAACTTAGTTGTGTGCTTGGGCAGACTGCTGGAGTGAGGGAAATGGAGTCTGGAGGTCAAAATATTTAATCCGTGATTTGATAAATCATGGCTAGCCACAGCAGAAGCATCTCCTGGCCTAGGAACAGAGGGCTGAAAGATACCAAGCGCCCCGACTTGTGGCAGCAGTGAAGCCTTTTGGCACCTTTTAAGGAAAAACTGGCTTGAAAGTGGAAAGCAAGTGATGAATATTGATCAGAATCCAGATCTGAATTGAAATTGCCCCAGCAAACCTTCCTTTGGTAATAAGTGCTGAAGGGCTACAAAGGCAGGGTAGCTCAGCAGTAAGGGAGAAATGTCCCCATGGCTCAAGTATTAACGTGAAACTGGAGAAAAGAGTTTCTTGTCTTCTGTTCTGCTGCAAGCTTTTTTTACTTTTTGGGAAATTAGGCCATTTATTTAGGGTGTGAATAATTTCACCTGATTCTGGCTGTCTAGAGTTTAGTTTAGTTCTTAGATTAAGTCAGTCACTGAAATTCCCTGTCTCTTCAGCGATTCATTCCATTTCTGCAGCTACTTGAGGATGGGGTGATTTCCCTTCTGAAAGCATTTCTCTCCAACAGTTACAAAGGAGCACATCTAAATACCTGAGGTGGGATGCTCAGCTTTTACTTAACTGAGTTGAGAGGACTTACATCTTTACACATGGTGCCGCAGTTGGTTGCCTCTGTAGAGCAAGGAAGGACACTCATCCTTCCCCATTTTATCAGTGTGTCTGTACTTGTAAGGATAAACGTGTTAAATCTTATAAGGAGCACTTTCTCAGAGTGTGTTGTTATCTTAACCTGTAACAGGCAAAATTTTTTGGGAGTTAGTGGGAATCGCTTGTGTCGTCTTCTTCCAAAGAAGGTTGAGGAGCTCCGGTGCAGAATGCAGATGGCTCAAGACATGAACCTGCAACTGAAGCTACACCTATAGCTTGTGATAAATTAGTAGAACTATTGCCTTGATTCCAGCCCAGAATTTCTAGTGGGTATATGGTATTTTTACACTTCTGAACTGAATCCTGAGTCACGTGTTGAGGCTTTTGCAGGACAAAAGTGTAGTTTTGGAAGTGGCCAGTGATGGAAAGCAAAAAAGATTTTTAAGACATTGTCAGACAAGTGAGAGACTTGGGCCATGTATTTTAAAGATTTGGGGAAGCAGTTCTGGTGAAAGGGCTCAGAGCTGAAAGGTCACACACAAATCTCTTGTGGGGGGACATCAAAATCTGTTACACCAAAACTGGTTTGCTGTACATCAGTTCTGATGCGTGACCTACTGAGGTATCTTCTGCTGAAACCCATCATGACACCTTGTACAGGATAGGAAAGGAAATGAAAGGAGCATCAGCATAAAGTGAACAAACAAAATACTGATAACCCCATGCCACCACTGGGCCATACTAAGGGATACTTTATAGTACGCTCTGGCTTTGGTTAACAGCCTTTCTGGTTACAGGGCCCATAATTAATGCATGGAGGCTACGAGTTACCTATCTGTACTGTGACTGGTTCAACCACCACTATATAAATCACTCATTCCTATAGGCATTAAATTTCCACGGTTTTTTTAAGTGGCCTGCCAATTGTTTGGGTGGTTTGTTTGTTTGGTTTTAAATCAAAGCAAGGTGAAATAACTGCCCGTGCTCTGCTGATGCCCTGTTCAGGAACAGTTTGTCTCAGACATACAAGAGTGTATCGAGTTCTCTACGGGCTTGTCAAGGCAAATACTTGTCAATGGCCTAAATACTTTTGTGAATATTAGGGAATATTCTTGCAAGAGGGATAAGAGCACAAGTTCCAGCTGACCCCTTCTGCCCCTTTCCTCAGCCCACAAAACCTGGAGGGATTAGTTACATTTTGAAACAGATGCCCCTATAATTAGGGAGGAAGAAACATGACTGACTGTTTGGAAAAGACACCTTTGGGTAACATAACAGCAGACCCACAGATCCATTACGAAAGCGCAATCTGACAAAACAGCTTAAGGTCTCAACTAGCTGCTCCTCTTTCGTGGTGGCAGTTTATATCAATGAAGATGCCTCATAGTCCTTCAGCCTAGAAAAGATCAGAGATGGGAGGGCCTGTGGAAAAATTTACAGCGGCCAAAAAACCTGGTACTGAAATTTCTTTAATCTGATCAGACTTGTTCTTAACCCTGAGACATAAATATCTAGCACATTACACCTTTGATTTACTATTATGCATGTTTCGGAGCAACAGTGGTCCTTTTGAATTATGCATTCTCTTAACAGAACATTAAACCTTATGGGGAGATGGAGTGGCCCAACACATAACTATTATCCTGACAGAGGGGAGGGTGAGATCAAGAGTAATGCTCCCAAGCTACAGAAACTCCGAGTTTTTGTTGGTCTGCTTGAATGAGCATTATAAATAGCACTTTGTTCCTTCTCGTTAATACATAGTGTTTAGATTGCTCACAAGAAACCTGATAGATGGCTCATCAAGAGAAAGAGGAGGGATTATTATTTGGCATGAAAGAATAACATCCCAAAGTCCTGAAACTTACTCTGAAACTGCTAAAAGCACGCAGCAGAGCTGTGCCTGGGCTTCTGAGGACAAAGCATACCTTTTAATAATTTGATAATCCATTTATTATTGGTTCTTCATATCAAGTCAAGACCAAAAGTTACTACAGTACTACAGGAAATCAAGTTTGATTTTGTAATATAGTCAAACGAGTACTTTGGAGTGCCATGTCTAAGATCAATAAGGAAGCAGTAACTACATTTGCTGTCATATGATGATATTGATGTAAAAACATAATGGTCAAAATTATAAAATCAATTTCATAATTTAATCAGAAATGTTTATTGATACTATTAAAGCTGAATTCAATAGCTCCTGGTATGCAGTTAATTTCTTACCTGTCAGAAAGACATATTGAAATGTTCTTTCTTTTAAATGCTTGGAGTTAATTCAGGGGAAAAAAACAGCAGTGACCTGTGGCTGGAATGGACAGAGAGTGGTTCTGAGGTGGGGAGATGGCTGGAACTTTTCTAGAGGTTTATAGGAAAACATTTTGCGCTGTGCAGAGCCCTTGCATTTTATGTGTGCACAAGCACATAGGTGTAGCGCAACTCTGGCAATAACAGTGCTAGTGACTGCAACGTGTTGCAGCGTGAACCCTGACCCTGGTGAAGGCAGTGGAAGTTTTGCCCTCAGGTTCAACAGAGCCAAGACTGGCTGTCGGGTAAAGGCTCCAAGACTTTCCACCTGCTCTGTGACTACACGCAGGCAGGAGCAGAACTCTGAAGCAGTGGGTCCAGGATGTGTTGTCATCTTGTACTGCATATCTGCTTCTGTGCAGCAGGTACTAGGGACTGAAGTAGGTGGGTATTGAAAGGAAAAAAAGAAATGGTTGCTTGTGCCTTTGTTCCTCTGACCCATTCTAGACTATGTTTGGGCTAAATCCTCCGCTGTTGCGTGAGCTGCAAAGGCAGTGAAGCAGGCAGAGGTGACAACAGGACCAGTATGTGAGCTGTCAGGATTCAGGACAGTGGCCCATGCAGGTGGAAGAAAGGACAAAGCAGAGGGGAAGTCACTAGGTAGAAATGATATCCACAGTCTGGATATGAAATGTTTTGTTCTGGGCTGTTCTCTCTGCGATGCTCCTGTGAAGGAATCTCTGAGCACACAGGGTAAAGTTATTGCAAGGGCTAAGAACAATACAGCCTCACTGTAGAAATTAGGGGGTCACCTCTGAGGTTGTTCTTTAGGCATAAGAGGAGAAAGAGAGTTTAAAAAAAAAAGTATCAATAAATTGAGGCAGTTTTGTGATCTGAGTTGACTCACCTAGAGATTTGATGTACTACGACTGCCCAAGAACTGGAGAAAGGATAGTTAAGACTGCCTAATTCTCTATAGGTTGTATGCATAATAGAATAAATCCATTAATATCAGGGACCAATACTGGATATGTACTTCATTACAGAATAAAAATTGAGCTGACCCCCAGATGGGTTATTTGAATGTATTTTTTCCATATAGTACTCCTGGTATTTAAAAACTTCATTTTAAAGGAGGCAAGGAAGGCTGACTGGTGAGAGACATTGTGTGTTGTCAGGCTATTTTTTCACTCAAAAGACATCAGTTTCTTTTGTACTCTGTGTAATAGGTACCCCATACTACCTATTTAGGTCCTATTTCTCTATTTAGGTAGGGGAGCTCATAGTTCTAGTGTGTGAGCAAGTGTTTGAAGTTTGTCATTATAAGTTACCGATACAGTTGTTTGGCTTTTCTTCTTTAGAGCTTTTTATATTTTTTTTACATAGCTCATGAAAATTTAGTGTTGCTTTGAGGGCAATAACAAAAATTAATGTTAAGATTTCCTTACCTTGATGGAAAGTGTATTTCTGTTCCTTGAGGTGAATGTGAGTGGTGTGTTTTTGCCGTGCACAGGAACAGATCTAGGTATGCACAGCTTCATCTATACTGAGATTTGTATTCCTTGTGACTTTAAATCCTGTGTGAAGCTACTTTAACTAGTTCAGAAATTAGCTGCCTAAAAGTGAAATGCAACCACTAATCATGCTTTACCTTGGTTTTCTAGGCATTCTGCAAAAATGGAGACCAAATTCTGTAACTGGCACAACTACATGTTGAGAACTGAAACTATTTGTAGGAAGTGATTTTTTAAATTTATATATTTTTTTAGTGGATATAATGTAGCAAACACTTAGCTCTGCTGCAAGCTTTGTGCAGTTCCTAACCTTCAGATGGGAACTTCAACTGCCTGTTCTTGAGGTATGAATCTTACCACAGATGCTCTGTATAGTGGTTGTGAAATAGAGGGGCTTTACCACATGTGTCGGTCTTTCTCTTTTTCTTTTTGCAAAGTAGCAGAGACCATCTGGGAAGCCAACAATGAAATTCTCTGCTGTCATCTTTTCTTTCATTATATTTATCAGTCCAGAATCAAATAATGTTTTCTCCTTCCTACCCTAGACAATGATAGAAGCAAGCCTAAGAAACCCACCTGTTTCAGGATTTGTGGAGTAAGGTGTTTTTGATGTGACAGGCAAGAAGATAGATGAGGTATTTTTCAAAGCGGAAGCAAATTTAAGTTGCTAAACCACACAGAGAGAGTGTGAAAGTTCCTTTCTCAAACATTTCCGGAAATTCCTCAATATCCTTGAAACGTGACCCTAAAATCTGAGCTCATGAAGATTTTTTTCTCTCTAGAATTACATGAGGATTCGTATTCAACTTGGCAAATGAGGCTATTTCTTGAGAATGCATGTCCGTTCTTGGTTTGCACAGGCTCATTTTACTGGACTTGAGCCTTTCAAAATTGTGTGTCCGAGTCTCCTCTGTGGAAGTGCCTGTTCACTCCTCATGTGTCATAGAGTGGGGAGAACCGTCCTCAGAAAAATCTTTTTCTATTTTGGAATGAGAGTAGAGGATGAGAGTAGACCCAGTTCTGATTTTAAAATGGTTATAGGAGAATCACCTTGGTGTAGATTTTTGAAAGTATGCGGCTCCAAAGTAATTGTAAGATGGCAATAAATGAACTACAAAGTTTAGGGGATTTTAATACCTATTAAAATGGGATTGTTTGCCTCAAAGTTGAAGGCTTTTATATGAGATTTAACCAAGGGAGCGCAGCCAATTAGTTAAAGATCAGACTAGGGACTAAATGGGGTTAAGGTCTTTTCCTCACTCAGTCTCTGTTATTCTGAGTGCTAATTGCTTGTCTATATTTTAATCTTCAGCATAAATAACAATAATGTGTGAATCACAATGGTTTTCTGCAACTGAATTCTGGAAGGATTATTAACTGCTTTGCTGGTTTGGGTTGTGTTGTGTTTGAGAACTGGGACTGAGAAGATTCGTTGTCATAAGACAAGTAGCTGAGCCTTTGACATCTGATTTGGAATACTTGTCTAAATGATAAGTATCAGTAAAGCAATTTGTATCCAGTTTGTAGCTGAGAAATTGGCATATTTGATGTAACTGATTTAGAACCTGGCTTACCAGAGGGTCCCATGAACAGAAGAGAGGAAGAGGGCTGCTGTACTGGGCCAGGGCGGAGAAAGAATGAAGGCTTTTTCTTGGAAATGTCTGAATGTTTTGGAGAAGCATTTAGGGAAGCCACAGGAATGCCAGAATCAAGAGCCTGAATGCAGAATATAAGCTTAAGGAGATGGTGATGGATTGCTTTATTCTTTCATTAAGACCCCATACTGTGCTGTGTTTGGTATAGGTTCATATTGATTCAAAAAGATGCAGTCTGATCTGAGTAGGGGCAGAAAGAAAAGGGCTGTGAGATGAAACTAGGTCTGAAAAGAATATGAAGACTGGCTAAAAATTTTAGTCCTCTAAGAGAATATATTATGTGCCTCAACTAAGCTATATAAAATCTTAAATCATACAGTCAAATCTACACTTCTATTCTGGTGTCATAAAGCCCATAATAAACCTTTGGGTCTTTGTCTGCCATGAAAATGCTCTGGTGATGCTTTTTGCTGTGAAATGTGGTAGACTGAGGTCGTGGAGATATTATCAGATCTTTCATCACCATGCATCCAGGCAAATAAAATGTGAAAATCAGTTTTCAAAGCCCAAACCTCGAAAATGTCACAATGGTTTCTGAGTTTTAAAGCTTGAAATTGCAGCTCTTAGTAAATGCCTCATGCTGCACTGTTAACATTTCTTAGATGGCAGCAAAAAGGCCACTTAGCAATCAGGGTGGTTTTGTTTGTGTTTGTTTTCATCTTCCTTTAGTCTGACAAAGTAGGAAATTTGCTGTTTTAACCATAACTGCCCCATCTGATCTGTCATCTCTTCCCACTGTTTTTCTGGAATTCTGAGTTTGAAGCAATGCCTGTGTAGATGATGGTTCTTGGCCTAAACCAGTTGATATATGCACACTAAAAGAAAGCATATATATGACTTAAAACAAGCATCAGAAGCTTGGACAGTGAGAAATTTGGTACATCGTACTGAATGTGCTGTGAGACAAAACAAGACAGACCAGGGGAGGGGAAAAAGAACCCAAACCCTAAACAATTAAATAGCACCTTTGTGCAAGAAAAGAAAAGGAGTCACTATTGGGATGGGGGTGAGGGGAAGCCAGAGTACTTAAATAGACAAAAGAATATTAATTGTCACAATATGACTTGGGAGTGGTACTAAAGCTTAATCAGCCATACAGCTTGCAAACTTTCCCACAGCTAAATTCATGGACAAGCCTAAAATAACGTGGGACTTCAGCTGAGATAGGTTTGTAGATATTTACATGGCTCGTCTCTCCCTTCCTAAAAGTAGGAAACAATCAAGATGTCAGTTTGTCAGGAATGTCCTGGAACATTTTTGGAAGAGCTGAAAAAATTGCAAGAATGTTTTGGTAGGGTGTTCAGTTTCTGGACCTGTAACATAAGAAGGTCTAGCAGAAGAAATGTTAATGGAAGATTAGTCTGGCAGCTTTGATCCCAGAAGTAAAAAGGAGATCTGATTCAAAAGATTGGCTTCAATTTGGGGTTGACTTTTGAGTTTCTTAAGAGATTTTTCTCATCTAATATGTATTAAGCACTTAGGAATTCATTGTCTTTATGGTATCGGCTCTGTCTGTAGTTAGTGGGAGAGAAATTATCACTTGCATGGAGTGATTCATCTATATTGTTCTTGACAGTTATTTTAAGGCTGGGCTGAATCATACCCTGAAGGATACCTACCCCTCTGTGCTGGCTCTAGCCTGGATTACTAGCCTAAGTTTATAGGCATAAGTTTCTGGTGGCTAATGTGAACGCAGTGTGTCCTCCCTCAGTGACTCTCTAAGTCCATCTCTGATCTAACACGCCTGCTTTTAATAATCCAAAGTTTTTAAAAAAACCCAACCCTCCCCTTCTTAAACATTCATATTAATTAGGTGTGAAAAACTACTTACTTTTTGGATCAGTTCACTAGCACTCCAAGATTGTTTAAGTACTCCAAATGACCTAAGGCGGCATATTAACTGAGATAGAGCAAGAGAAGAGAGAAACAGAGGTACCACTTTTTGAAGTATGAAAGAATAGGATGAAAATAGTTCCTTCTCATTTGGTTTTAATATTTGCTTTTGTTCATCTCTTGAACTTGAAAACGTCATCAAACAATCTGTCAGCACCTGTAGGGTGAACGGAGAGCCCTATAGCAAGAACAGTAAAAGGAAGCCATCAGTAGTTGGTCCTGCTTGTAATTTTAAGCATATCATTCAGTCCACTTACACCCACAGGACTTCTGTTAATAGTCACTGAACGTGTTCATGTCTGTGAAAGGGCTTTTTCCTTTTTAATTATATGAATGTGAGTAACTCAGCAGAAAGCAACCGCATGTAGGCCACCTAAATTTCACCACTGTTCCCTTTACCTGGTCAGTGCAAGCAGGTAGCTGGATTTGAAAAGCAACTCAGGTCTACATAAGGTACTAAGCAGGGAGCTGCCTAGAGGTAATCCATAGGAAATGCTAGGTAAAACAGTTACTTGAAAGACATTTCCAGCAATAAGGAGCAGTTCTGACCAGGAACAGGGTGAGAATAGTCTTTCAGAAATCAATTGGGGGGAAAAGAAATGAAGCGCTGGAGTTGCTCTCAGTACTCCTGGGTCCCACTGAAAGGTGGGTTTAATCCTGAGACTTGATTCAAAAGAATTATATGCATCATGGCATAGAGAATCAAACAAAGAGCCCATATGTCTGCCAGCACTTCAGTTGCTGACAATCTGTTTTGCAAATGCTTTGCAAACCTGTGATGGTGAGGAGCTGTTTTGGTGAAGTACTTCCAGGACATCATACAGTAAATAATTGTAGTTTACAAACCAATTCATTGACTGGTAGGGGAGGAGGGGGGAAATGTGTATTGCTGCTTTCCACGGTGTTTCCTGTGCCTGAATACCATAAATCAGAACACATTTTAGCAAGATGTCCAAATGCTTTTACTTAACTGGAAGTTTGCTGAGCTTTTCTCATTGTTGTGGGAGTCTATAAGATGACATTCAGCGCTCTTACTTGGCAATTTCATAGTCTTTTGTTGCTTGAAGTGTATGATAGTCTTCTGATAATTGTTCTTGCTGTGAGCCTAAAAAGTAGCGACTTCTTGGAAAAGGGTTCAGTTATCACAGAACTGATTCTCTGGAAGGGCAGGCAAAGCAAGCACTTTAATCCAACATGGAGTTTAGGATCTTGGGGGTGAAAGTGAGTCAAATGACTAGGTCACCTAATCCAGTGCTGTGCTCAGACCAGGAGTGGTTTCATCTTTCTGGATAGATGAACTTCTTTTGAACTTCTTTTTACAAATCCCCAATGCTGAAGACTTTGTCATCTGCTGTTCTTCGTAGGGGAGCTAGAGGCTGTACTCCTTTCATCAGAAACTTGTTGCTAATATCCAACCTGAATCTCTCAGATGGTGGTTTATGCCCATAATTTCTAGTTTATCCAGTCTGGACATAAAAAACAGATGATGTCTTGCTTTTGGGGGATTTGTTTGGCTTGATCTGGGTTTTGGGGTGCTTTTTTTTTCTCCCAATACCTGCCCGACAAGATCTTTGATTCACAGGTGATCTTAACTCTTTTTTTCCCTTGTAATTGCTTGATTCCTCTTTCTCCAGTAAGAGTAATCCAATATTTGATAGCCAGGGTTGAGGTCATCAAACCTTGTTCATCCTTGGCTCTCATGAACTAAAACCCCATTGCTGTCTCCTTATTTGTCTGTGCAATTTTAGTGCTCTCCAGGCACAGACCGATCTCAAGAGCTGATTCTACTTTTTGCTGGTAAGAAAATGCGGTATGTTTCGAGAAGTCCTAGGAGAGATCTGGCAAGGATTATAGTTTTTCTGCCAGTGAGTAAATCTCTGCTCAGCTGATTGAAGGAAGAGGCTTCTGCTCATGAAAATGTGATCCTTTATGAGAAAGAGAAAACTGTGATCTGGTGTTCTGGTTTTGCGCTCCTTTTTTCAGTTCCTTTTGATTGGCAAGAAACAAGTACACGCTTTAATTACATCTGGCCTTTTTACATGACTAAGCTGTCCAACAGATGTCTGCTTTGGGTCTGAACTGCATGAACATATGACAGGGATGCAAACAATAATCTTGGGGAGATCATCCCTCTTGTTTTTCACACAGATTTGGTCACACCATATCAAATGCCTTTGCAAGCTATTTATTCTTTTGGAAAGTAACATTGCCAACAAGTAGCTGCCGAGCCTGGTCTCCTCTTATGACTTCCAAAGAATAAAGCCCTCTCTGGGATGATATCCTCAGCTTGCATCTAATTGCCACTCATAACCTGATGATGCACACAGGGATCGAAGCTTTGTAGGTCACACTCCAGCCAAAATCCTTAAGGAGGACTAGGAAATGGATACCATCAGGCCAGATTTGGAGGACTGAAAATAATTTATTCATAACTCTTGATTTAATCTATCTGTCTGTTCAAATTCATCTCTCATCTAATCAATCTGAACAAGAGGGCTGAAATTCTGGAAATAGTGTGTTTATTAGTTTAAAAAAAGAAAAAGTTCTGGAAATATGTGTTTTAACAAGTTGTTGAGTTAGCAATTCTTTCTTACTCTCCAGCCCGGCTCTGCCACACATACTGTAACTTTCATCTCCAGCCAGGAAACTTCAAAGTCCTTCTGAGGTCAAGGGCAGTGTGGCAACATGTATTAAATCAAGAGTTCCCAGATCACTGTACGTTCTTGGATGTGGACATGGACTGCAATGTATGATGACATTGTAGAAACTAGACTAAGCTAGCCACTTGGAGAGATTAATGATTTGGGGTTGCACCAGTCTGCAGCGCTGAGAGGGTTGAGGTTGTTTGGGTTTTTTCTTTGCTCTAAGTACTGTGATTTAAAGGGCAGAAGGCACATACGTGATGTGAGTATAGTGTTCTGCAGCTTGCTCTACTAGATCTAATTGTTGGTGAAATTCACATAGAGCTGCTGTACCATGCAACTAGTAAGCAAAACCCTCTTAATGCAGGGCAAGAAAATAGTCCTTTTCCTAAAGGAACTTTATCAGAAATATAATGAAAACCTGGTTTCTAAGGCGATACCTTTACCCATAATAATAGTATGCTCTGAATTGGATGGTTTTGATCCTGCTTCTAGTTTTTGTTCTGTTTGGTATAATCCTATTTTCTGTTCATAACCAGCATGTTCTTTCTGTCCTAAGAAATGCAAGCAAGTCCTTGTACGATGTGTGTCTGCTCAGAATAGTGTAACACAGGGGCTTAACTTTATTAGGCAGCAATAAAGGTTGTCACTTTGCTTCCAAGCAGGTTGGAAAGGAACATAAAGAAAAATCTACCTATTTTGTTACAGATAAAAACCCAAAGCCTTAGAGTCACTGAAAGAGTTTATACATTGTCAGGTGAGCTAATATTCGGAAATTGTCATCTTTATCCTTGCAACTAACAAAATTCAGGTGATAAGAAAGTTTTTTGCAAAAATGGATCTGCCTTTGAATCAACAAAATAATACGTGCATAAAGCCTGCTTGCATTCCTCAAACAGGCACTTAAATAAGGTTTTAAATGAGATTTTCATTATTGTAGACTCCCTCCTGGCATGGAAGAGAGAAACAGAGGGAGGCCAGCTTGGCTTTTGGGTGCGTTGAATCATTCTTTGGAATTGCCTATCTGATTTAGGCACTTCACTGAAGTGCATACAGCTCAGAGTGGCATGTTAAGCTAAAAAAGCTCATGAACACATGTGCAGGGTCTGTGGAGTACCTGGCTATCTGCTTTGCACGTGCAATTACACACTTAAAGTTTTCATATAGCTGTTGGAAGGATAGGGAAGAAAAAACTTCACAATGTCAACATTGCATGCGTTCTCGGTCTTCCTACAAGTATTATAAGATGGTATAGCCATAAACGATGTATATTTAATATTTACTTTGAAAAGCTCTCTTTAAATCCCACTTCCAAATTCACTTCAAAACCTTGCTTCTCAGGGCAAGCTTTAGTTAACTAAAGAGAGAATAATAAAATTATTTCACAGGACTGCAGTTTCAAATATCCAATCTAATTGCCCCGATCTGCCAGGTAACAAAGTTGGAATGTTGATTCTTCACAAAACCTCCTTCCAAATGAATCACCCTCTTTGCTTCAGGCAGAACTTTTGCTGATCTTATAGTTTTTCATCCACCCCTTGGCCGGTCCTAATTTGGTATGGGTGCCAATCCGTCATAATTAGAGTGGGAATATGAAAACACAATTCAAGTAAACTTAAATAGTATTTCTGAACTTCAGCTAAAACACGGTTTAGATTTTCAGCCCAGATTCAGGTAGTTTTTATTTTTGCCAAACAAATTACCTCATTGCTGAATAAAATGGTTATCTTGCTTCATCAGCATTGCTCTGCAAAAAAAGAAAGAAATTAATCAGATTTCCTGCCATTCCATTAGCTATTTTTTGTTTTATTTAATATTTCGGCTGCTTCCAGAATGATTTTTTTAATACCAAAAGGGCTTAGCCAATTTTCAGGACTAACTACTTGCAAAATGTCAGTTTAATAAAGCAGGTTTATTGCTGGAACTTGGCACAAAAAGAAAAGCTGAAGCAATGTAAAAATGTATTTTGATGAACTTTAAAAAAAAACACCAAAAGACAGGGCGGGGAGGAAGGGGGAGCAGTCCTGGTTGTTTCTGAATGCCCTTGGTTTCTGTAAAAATTGAGTCAATTGAGGCTGCTCAGCACTTTTGGTGTTCGCATTCTTCATGTGCAGAAATCAGGAGGAGCATTGGCGCACCTGAAATGATAGACAGAGCTGTCAGACCTTATCCAGCCCATCAAAATACTTCGGTCTCCAGAGCAGTTTGTAATCAGCGTGTGCTAAAAGGCCAGGACCACCGCTGTCAGCACAGGCATTTTTGGTTGGCACCTTTACAGTATTTTCCAGCTCTGCTTTAAACTTGGTTTAAAATCTTCCTGTTGATGAAAAGTTTGGATATAAGGTTTGGGGTGGAGTTTTCTCATGTGTTTCATATTGGTAGATAGGGAGTGGACAACAGTTGTTCAATCAGTTTATTTGCAGGGAAGAAAAAATGCAGTTTCCAAACACCTATTTATGCAAAAAAATGGCTGAAAGCCAAATTATTTAAAATTTCTCATTCTGAAATAAAGTTGCAGGTTCAAATTAATCTAATTATATTAAATACTGGCAAAAATGGAATCAAACCAAGAAAATACCCCTGAAAATTGGGCATGGAAAGAAATGTTAATGTTTTCACTAGCCCTTTCAACTGATCTTGAATTTCTGTTTTATGGAGAAATCCCCTTTCATTCTGGGTCAACTCCAAAAGCAATTTCTTTTCATCTGTTTGTGGACTATCACATTCAGGTACCCATCTGGCCTGTATTGGCCACTGGTGCCCTGGTAGAGCGCCCCAGGTAGGGTA
This sequence comes from Hypotaenidia okinawae, assembly GCA_027925045.1. Classification (NCBI taxonomy): domain Eukaryota; kingdom Metazoa; phylum Chordata; class Aves; order Gruiformes; family Rallidae; genus Hypotaenidia; species Hypotaenidia okinawae. The sequence goes on along the minus strand of BSDF01000003.1, from coordinate 14,884,429 downwards.
GGACTGTATTGATGCTGAGGTGAAGGACAGGCATCTCCTGCTCAGAGCTTCTTCAGGCAGCCGTGTCTTGGGCTGCTTTAAAACTGAAGGAACTGGAGATGGAGAGTTGACTTTTGCGTGCCTGTTGGTTTGGCGTGAAAGCTCTCTCACCTGCCATTCATCAGAAATAGTCACCAGCTGCTCCCGGGCTAACGTTACAGTGTCAATGGGAGGTCTTCAGCACGAGAGGGAGAAAAAGGTCTTTGCCAAGATGTTAAAAAAATGGAGTACGGTGAAACTGGAAACTTCCCTTGATAGTGAGCACATTATCTAAGCATCTTATTACAAATTACTGAGAGCCCTTTTAGCATTTTTTTTTAATGTCTTAAGGGGATTTAACTAATTAGGCACAAAGTCTTATGCTCTGGATTTATTCAATCATATTTTTTCACTTAAGGTATGTCAAGTCATCTGTTTTTTTCATGTTCTGGTGGTCATTTGTGGACAAGGCAGATTTAGCTGGGAGGAACCCAGCTGCACTTACTCATAATGTTCAACAGTGCTGACTCCCCATGCTTGCTGTGCCCAAACCTCCATCTGGAGTCAGCTGAAGGCCTATGTTCTTGCAAGTGTGCAGTTCTGGCCTCACTGCTCAGATTGACAGTCGCACAACAGCAGTATAGCTATAGGACTGGATTTTGAGTATACAGGGATGGCAAGGTTGGGTCATCAATGTTGATGTTGCTGCCCTTGTCTGGAGGACAGAACCTCCCCCTCCGCCTCCCCACTTGCCTGATCACCCCAGCTTGGTAGTCCTGGAAATCTCCAACTTTGAGTTGAGAAGAAGCAACAACTCAAGGGCTTTAATAGGCAACAGGAAGATGCCTTTGCAAAACAGCCTGGAGTGTCTCATTTAAGGATCTTCCCTCTGCCTTATTACTTAGGTACTCCAAGTAGGCAGGGTTGCTCTGTTTCAGATTGGATCACTATGTCTTTGTAGAAAACATTGCCATTTAGTACTAAAACATGTGATAGAAACAATGACTGGCCCAGGGCTTCTGCACAGAGTCCACAAGTATCTTTAGACCATGTAGTGACCTGTGAAAGGTCACTAAGTGTAAGAGACCTTTTGTCTGTGGGTTTTAATTATGAATTTTAAATATATAGAGCTCTGTGGATAGATTGAGAACCACTTTTAATCCAACAGTTCCTGCTGTTTTCATGGAGACCTCTGTGATCTCACAAACATTTGCATGGCAATCAATAGTAAAACCATTGAGACCTTTGTATTTACAGCAGGATCACGCAGCTGTAGAGAGTAAATGATATACAAGCAAGTACTTGGTGCCTTCGGCCTCTTGGACCCACGGTGGGGTGGGAGAAGCAGCTTTGCAGCCTCATATCTAAAGTCACAAAGATTAATCTAACCTTGCTCACATAACTGTCTGTAAAACTCAATACGCTGTTCTGGGTTGGAGAAATGCAGAAATATATTTGATGTATGAAATTGTTTCTCATTAGCATTTGTTGCCATTAGGTGTTACTTAGCTTATAAAGGCTTTTTGAGAAGTATTTGTTCTTAAAGAGTGGAAAAATATGTTGCTGTACTTCCATTTCAGGGTTAGCTAATTTAAATAACTTTAAATATTACTAATGTTCAAATCTTCATGCTTTTTTAGGCTTGTGTGAGATGAAATTTGGAATTTTTTTTGATAAGGCATGGAGTCTCCCATTATATAGTAATCTTTGAAAGTCCTCCTTTGGTTTGCTACTTAGCAATTAACTTAGAAATCCAACCATGTTTATCCAAATATCCCCCATACAAGCAGCAAAACATCCTCTCACCTGCTGAACTCAGCAGTGTTGGGGGCCATGCACTGGCTTTTACAGAACTTCACTTTGTGTAAGGTATAGGGAGAGAGACATTGCTGGCACATTCATTTAACCCACAGGTTTGGTTAATTTATTTCAGAAAACCAAGCTGCAAAAGCACTAAAATCTCACTGCTCTTGACTTTAACTGAACACGTTGCATGATATCTCAAACAACCAGCATCATCTGGCACCAACTATGTTTGACTTACTGTCGTACTAAAAGGTGTATAGGAAAAATCAATATCTGTTTTGTTTCACAGTAGAAGATCTCAGCATTTTGCAGCCTAACATATATTTTAGTGGTTTCATTGCACCACTAAAGGTCAAGTACCATATCTGTGCCTGTGATTTCCTGTACTGCTTTAAAACACATCCAGGGCCTCTAACTCTTTAAGCTCTTTAAGGGGTACGATCCTGCTATACTGAAACAAATAGAGGTATATTTTTGATGGCCAAAAATGAAATGTAAAAATAATAAATATTATTTGTGCAGTCTTTTTGGAACTTTTCTCCAAGATTTTCTTGCTTTCACAAGTAAAATGTAGTGGTTATTCTAGAAACTATGTGCTTACTTCTAAGCTCATGGCTAAGCCCATACTATAGCTTACCAGGGGCTTGGATAGCAGGGATGAGATCTGAACAGTAACAGATTGTATTAGATATTTCTTGATGTTATAAATAAAGTTACAATCTTTTTATCTAAATGCTATAGGAGTTCTAAGGAATTTCAGATCTTGTTTATTTTCTTAATGTTGTTTCCTGACTCAGTTTGTATTACTGTTGTGCAAGACTCATTGTATCTCTGGTTTATAATATTTACATTATCCACCTCTTCTGTTTGTCTATTACTTGATGCATTGTATTTTCTTACTAGGAACTTACCCGGTGAAGTATTTGACACCACAATATCCCATGCAGGTAATTCCAGATGAATTTATAATCATCAGATAAACCCCACACTTCTTCACTAACCACTTTTGGATTTTATTGACATTTCTGGTTCTGCCTGCTTTCATTCTTTATTTGCTGTGATGAAGGTTTTACGCTCCCCGATTTATTTGGTGTAGAGTACCGTTATACATACGGAAGTTACAATATAAATCAATAATAATAATAATAAATAAAGGAAGTTAACATTTCACTTCATGATTTTCTAAGCATCAAAACACAAAGTCTCTGTTGACTGTCAGATGTTAAAGCGCTACACAAACACACCATCACACACCTCTTATTACTTGATGCAATTAAAGTCCGGGCTTAAGGGTAGACTCACAAGAGTTTATGACGCGCCTTTTGTTGTCCTATCTTTTACTTTTAAACTGTACCTTGTAAATCAATTTCTATTCTAATTCTCATAAAAGAGTATTTTGTTCAATAAAGCTTGTGCTGTGGCGATATCAGATAACAGTACCCAGTTCCCCTTAGCTTGTTTGAGCCATGTAGGACATGAGTGTCTCATAAATTGCTCCCCCTGTTTGATGATGTATCTATGGCTGCTTGCAGGAAACTGTATTTTTGTTAAGTTGAGAAGCCTGTAATTCTTAAAGTGATCCCTGAACCTTATTTAATGCTGCAAAACACTACAGGAAAGGGGTTGAACTTTAATGTCTGCAAGGGGGAAAGTAATAACTTTCCCCATTTCTTCTGTAAGTGACTTGGGCTACGTGATGAATGCAGAACCTTCACTCACAAAGTTTTCCTGATATTATACACTTGTAGCAAATAAGGTTAGAACCTTTAAAATATAGCATTTAGTAATGTACTGGAAATAGCTTCTTCTCGATTCTTTTAAAGGTCACTGCATTTGCTTTTCAGTCGTAATTTTAGTTCAGGCCTCCACAGAGTAGAACTGAGAACACGCTTGGCATTGTTCTCTCAATTTCCCCAAGACTGAAAATAAAATGGTGTGGGACATCTGTATATAGTGAGCAAGTGTGTATTGTGTGTGTGTGTATGCATACAGGAAAGTCTTCAAGTTTGGAAGCAGGCTACTAGACCAAATAATCAGGTCTAGACACAAATCAGGGAGAAATAATCAGTTTAATACCCAGTGTTTTCACCCAGATCTTTCTTAGCATGCCCTCACCCCCTTCCACCACCCTGACCCTGCAGATCACAGCCCCCTCCACCAAACACAGGTGTGTTACTGACCTTGTAATCACATTTTGGTCAATAACACGGCCTTGCAATGAAACAAAGATTTGTATTTCCATAATGATTTTGTAAGGGCATCTATAATGAGGACAGACATTGAAGAGTTATGTGTGTGGCTGTAAGATAGATTTTTCCTCTCACACGTAGGAAATACTCCATGGCAAGGACACCAGTGTGTTTCAGAGTTGGCCAAAATTTGCCAGTAATGATAATGTTTATTTAGAATAGAAGTTTACTCATTAAGGAGGGGTGTGGAATATTCAGGTAAGGTATTACATGTTAGAATAAGTTTAGGAGCATCTATGAAGTATGGGCTGGGGGAGGACTAGCATTTCACCTGAAGTGACACAGATGAGAAGCAGTGAAGATGGGGTTGTGCTGAAAGGCTTTTGATTCTTTTCTTTTCCTGGCTGTGGAAAAGTCACATAGGCTCAAATCCAATGAATACAGAGGCTCCAGACTTCTAATTTCAGTGCAAAGGTTAGGAGCCATAGTAGCCGTCTGGAAGGGGCTGTAGTGCTAGAGGTCATTGTTTCAATACCTAAGTTTAACAGATTCCTCTGAGCAGATGCCGTGACCCTGAGTTCACATGCCTTTGGCAGCTGAGAAGAGGATGTAATTATTAATTTATTTCTTTATTTTCTGAAATAGGTCCTGAGCTATAATATTTTTTACACGTGAACTTATATTTTAAGGCTCACCTTAGGCTGATAAAACAAACACTTTCTTTAAAGCACATAATTTGAGTTGGGTCCCAGCTGGGTTTTCCCAGGTGAATATTCATATTCAGCAACTAAAAGGATTTATTCTCTGTTTACATTCATGAGATTTGGCAACAGTCAATGGAAGTAGGAAAGCCAGCTATCTTCCTTTATAGCAGGTAACTATATCTCTTTGGCTGATCAAGATTTACAAATATCTTCCTGGTTGATTTATTCATGTTAACATTACTACTGGTTTATTTTGAAACTCAGAAGAATGATGCCAATTTTCATGTTTTGTAAATGAAGGGGGAGAATTGGTTTTGTCAGCTACCAGTTTTCCAAATAGTATGTTTGGGGGTTTCACTGGACCATTTGTAGGATGTTTGGCTGCTTTACATTAACCAAAGGACTCAGATACATATTTTCTACAGTGACTGCTGGAAATACCTGATGGTTTAGGTGTTCATCTCTTTTTCAGCTCTCAGGTTCTCTGTATGTGGAAAACTATGTTTTTTCACATGTCTCTACTTGAGCTCTGAATTGAAATACTCTGATCGTTACTTATCCTTTCTACCAAAGCCTTTCTTTCCTCAGATATTCATTTTGCTCTGAGGATATCCGTGCTTGAAACCCATCAGGATCCCCTGCAATAGAGCGCTTACTCTAGCTGAGGTTTTGGATGCATTCCTTTAGCTAACATGGATGATAATAGACTGGATCAGGTTGCATGTTTCAAAACTAGTTGATCCTAGCAGGGTTGCATCCTCAGAAATCGTGTGGAATGACACACACCCTCCTCTATGTGGAAGCACAACATACTACTGGTATGTTTTAATGGCCTTGCTGCAGAACATTGAAGGGGGCCTTGTAGAACACAAGCAGTCCAGGACCACACTGGAAGAGATCATGGACTAAGTTTCTTACACTTTCCTGATTGGTTTCTTCTTTTAAGCTCTCTTGGCTTACGTGCTCTGCATACAATCCTAACTTATGAATATACCTGATTAATTACCTCAGTGCATTTGCTGGGTGAGGCATTTCACAAATATGCTAAAGCTACAATTACCACTTTAAAAAGGCCCTAAGCTATTGATCCCATCCTTCTGAAAAACAGTTTGTGCCACGACTGGAGAGCAAGCCACTTTAGAGATTAAAATGCCATCATATATTCTCTCCTTTACATCTGTAACCTGAAGACAAATTTCTTAGCCAGCTTCTCAACTGGAGGAGCTAACCCTGCTTACCATCGCTCACTGTGCAGAGTGCTGTTGGCCTCCCAGCACAGAGGGGCCATAGAATATATTATTCCATTAACACTTGTCTGTGTTCTGTACTCTGCATATTAAAGCAACTGAGGAGATCAATTATCTTCGGCTGGGGATACTAAGCCTTATTATGTCTTTTTTTAATGTTTATCCAGAGCGCTATGAACTTTCATTCTCCAAAGGTAGCAATCAACAAAGATAAATTGAGTGGCAGAAAGCAGCTACTTAACTAACTGCTTTCTCTAGGCAGCGCGGGGGCTGAATTTGACAGAGGTGAGGCTCTGAAATGAAAGCTAGAGGAGGGGTTGGGAGGCGAAACCCAGCCAGTAGAGATCACAGAGAAAGAGATGTTAATGGTAAAGATCACACGCAGCAAAACCAAACAAAATGAAGCAGCTAAAGACGGTGATTATATAGATCTGAGCAGACTGTTGACTATGTGGAATTGCAATTATCTCTCGGGCTCCTGGGACCTTGCTCAGGGAATCATTACTACAAAACTAAGAAGATTGTTCTCAGGTGCAGAACATATTGATTTTGCTGTTCTCCAGCATCCTGCAAAGCAACTGACCATGTCATTTAAGCATTCGTTAACCAAACACATCAATAAACATAAAACTTTCAAAAAAGTAAAAATCACCTCATAAATAATTATAAAGGAGTGAATTATTACCTAGGAGCAAGTGTAATTGATGTCATTATAAATAAACCACAAAATATATCCTGTCCTAAGCTTAAAAATGTATGAAGGCATCCATCTACCTTGTTAAAAAATGATAGTTTATCTTGCCAGGAGGACAGCTTTCACAGCTGCCTGATTGGAAGAGGTGTGTGCAGAGAAGAGATTACATTGTAAATAATTTTTATTTGCTTTATTTTCCCTTTTTTATTTTTTATTTTTATGCGAATTCAAAGCTTATAAAGAGAGAGGGACAGATAACATTCGTTACAGCCAAGCTGTGGGGAGGGCAAGAAGAGTTTCTCTGTGTGGTTCACATCAGCCCTGACCTGCGCTGCTCCAACTATTGTAATCCTTGACCTTCGAAGAGCAGCTGTCAGTTACAACAGGCTTTTTTCCCCCCTTGTTTTTTCTGTCTCTGACCCAAAGACTGCAGGGATAAGCAAATTCATGTTGAATGTGTGATGTGAGGTAATGGGTAATGGCAAAGCATTCACATCCTCTGTTCTTCAATATTGCTTATTCACCCATAAGTGCAATTAACACTAGCGAGATATTAATGCGGGAGGAAATGAGACCCTTGGCTCTCTGTCGACCGATGTCCCAACGTATTTCTTAATCAGGGGTCCCTTCTTCTCCTAATAGTGAGACAGAGACAAACCCACAGGGTAGGTCAAAGGGGTGAAGATGAAGGCTTTAGATTTCCACTGACTAGTAAGTAAAAGGGACAGATGAATCTGTTTGGTAATGGTGGTCTTCTACTGCATATTATTTCATACATGGAAGAAATCTGTTGAATACTTTCTTTGTGCATTTGCTCATTTAAATAAGCACAAATCTGGGGCTGACCAGCTCCCAGAGAAGTCACTGGAAGACTGTCACTTGGATACAAGATAGGGCTCGTGTTCCTTTGAAGGAGAGCTTTTAATAAACTTGGAAACTTCCGCAACTCATCCTCTGAAGCGGGTGGGAGACTCTCTCTGTCCCCTTTCCCCTGGATCCTGCATGGATCCATGCAGCAGCATGCCCCCACCAAGGGCTGTTGGATTTGGGCATGCAGTATTTGTATTATACACAAACTGGAGATGTGACTTCACAACGCTGGATTTTGTGAAATGTGCTGTTTCTTTATCTATCAGAGTGGGCTGATGTTTCAGCAAACAGTGCTTTCTGGTTTAGAAGTCTCGGTGAAGAATCTGAAGGAAAACTAATTTTGTTTTAATTTTATGTGTCCAGTGATGTGTTTCTTTTCAGGTCAGATTAGTGCTGGTTTGTGGCTTTACTTGAACCCTTGAACATCCTGGGAGATTTCAAAGGGGGCTGTTGGTAGTTTTGACTTCTCAGTACTTGTTGCTTTGGGTTATTCGTGTTTCTCTTCTCTCCTGCATTGCAACCCTCTGGCTTCCGCGGGGGTCTCTCTTTGCAGCTGCATTTTCACAGACAGTCTTGTGACTGCTGTCCACATATTAAAATCTGAGTTCTCTCTGAAAAGATACTCCAATTTTTTCACCCTGCTTCAGGAATAAAGCCAATGTCTAAACATCAAACTTTCTCATGGGGATTCCAGCTGACTCTGCTTCCAAAGACCGCCCGTAAATTCAGAGTCCCATTTTGCTGTCAGTGCATGTGGGCACTGCCTTAGAGACATGAGAGTATGAAAAAAAACCAAAAGTAGAGGCAGGGAGAGAGACTGATACATAAAGTCCCAAATAAAGGTTCCCCGGTAATTCCATGTGACTTACAGATCAGTGTGGGTGAAGGGATCTACTCAGAGAAGTCAAGGCAATGTTTGTTGTGCAGCCTTATTTCCTTTTCCTATTCAGATTCTGTTTGTTCATTTATGTTATTCGCTTCAGAACTTCTTCAAACATTTTTCAGAGCATCTGGATTGTTTTGGTTTTGACAAAATAAACTCAGAGATGATATTTGTGGTGGAGATAATTATTGGCAAAGGAAGAGTGGATATGGTGAGCAGAGGAAGGAAGATGGTGGAGGAACATGGAAAATAGTTGGGAAAGATAAATAAGTACGAAAAGAACAGAGAGCAAGACTAGGGGCAGTTGATGAGCTGCTTATTAAAAAGGGACTCTAATTTCTCTTATTAAAAAAGGAAAATTAGAAGTTGGTGTGACCAAGTTTATCCTGCATATGGTTTTGTGCCTTGCTTGCTTCTATGTCTGACACTGGCTTCCCAGCTAATGCTGACCATTCAGTCTAGTGACACTTCTGGAGTTGCTACTGAGTTTAAAATAAATAATGATAGTAGCAATACTGGTCCCATTGGAGATATATCAGACCTGGTGGGTCATTTGCTTCTCTTACACATGTATGTTTTTCTCTGGAAGGAGTTTTTCTGTCTGCATAGACTGTTCTGGGAGTGCAGATTACCAACTCAGCTTGCCTTATTTTTAGAAAGCTGATGTTTAGTGTGTAAAGACAAACCTACTCTAAAAGTCATATTCCTTCCAGAGGTCACAACCATGACAAGCTTTAAGTTTTCACTGCATGGCACCATATAGCTTAACGAATAGAGTTGGCTGACACAAGGTCTCAGGGGTCTCACTCCTACTGGATTTACATTGTTGTAACAGTAATAATTTAAGTTATTTGCAATCTACAAAAGAGAGGAGGAGGGGAATGGGGCACAGCTGTCAAAATCTAAATTCAGTTCACTTAAAAAAAATGATGATCTGATCATTTGACTGATTTATCAGTTGATAGGAAAGAAGAGACAGTGCAACATTGCAGCTAACTTCACACAGGAAAAAGGGAGGGTTCTGGCATAACTGGTGCTACAGAGAAGCAAATAGAGAATTGAATACTTTAATATTGCAAGCCTGAAGTTAAGCAGTAGATTATGCCATTGAAAAAATAGGGAGTTGACTTGGATCTGCAAAGCTTCAGTTTGGAATTTGAAGCTTTTTCCTTTGCTTTTCTAGACCGTCCAGCACTCCCTCCAGCTCCCACAACATTTCCTGGCACCATGTCCATAACCCTGGTTGGAGGAGCTTATCTAAAGCTCTCCATTGGGGAATGGAAATAGAACATATAGTGCAAGCTCCTTGGCTCATCATTCGCTCTGACAACCACCACAGCAACAAGAAGCTGGACTTATTTTTACTACTTGGCGGTGGAACAGCTTTGGGAAGAAAACATTTCTGAAATTACATTTTCATTAAAATATGAGAAAACATTCAAGGGGGGAGCCCAAGGAGGTATATTTAATGGTACATTAAGAGACCTATTTTCAGTTAAGCAGAGGCGTGCTTGGGAATAACATTTGTCCCTGGACGAATCCACAGTGCAACAAACTAAAACCAAACCTGCAATTGAATTCCGTATCCACAAAAGTTGTTAACAAGTCAGGCCAACAAAGGGAGAGTATCCTTTGAAATATGAACCAGAAGAAGTCTCCATTTCAGCTATCACATCTCAGTAAATAAGTAACTGTTTTTTACCTTCTTGTCATGCAGAATTTTTTCTGTATCAATTTGCATCTTTTATATAATAATGGGAGGTTCTGTATTAAGGAGTGATACTGTACTGACTCACAACCTAGATATTTTTGATGAACTAATTATCTGGATGATAAGAATAGTTCCCACACTTTGGAATAATAAGAAAAAAGAGTGAGCAAATTAACATTTATTAAGTGCATTTGAAAAATAATTGTTCTTCATCACTTCTTGTAGTTAGTGCTGTATTAATTATCTCTGCCAGGTTCATTTGCTCAGTCACACCTAATGAAGACACAGCTTCTAGAAACAAAATCTATGTGTATTGAGAAGATTAAAATTATCAGAGGGAGCCTAAAAATCATTCATTTAATGCTGCTGCCTGAACTTGTTCTCAAAAGAGTTTAAGCTATATGTAGGAATCTTTTATTCCAGATTTGCAGAGCTGTAAGTGAGAACAGACTCCTATACAGAGGGTTTTGGAGTTTATTTTATGTGGTAGACCATCTTGGTTCTGCACAACCCGAAAGTTGGCTGGTTCCCACATTCCTAACGATGACGTCCAGGAAGGAGTTCAGCACGTTGGCTGTTGATTTGTCAATAGCTTAATTCTCCATGACAACCTCCCCAGAGGAGTGAGAAAAGTCAATAGCACAAAGTTCACATCACCTTGGATAGCTGATGGGAGGCAAAACACAATAAAGAGGATAGAGGCCATAAACTGTGATAGGCAATGATTAACCCATCAAACTGGAGAAATATAAAGAATCATTAAAATGACAAAATACAATGAGTCATTTGCTGCTGATCTAATTAAATAATATTCCAATGTAAATCAGTGAGTTATAATCTGAGAGCCAGGGGGAAAAGGCCTTTGGCCTAACTAGTGATTTCTGAAAAGTCTACTGTAATTCTATTCCTCTGCTTGGCATCTTTCTCATCTACCTGTAGCTCATTTCTCTGGATTTGGGTTTGGTCAGGACAAGCTTGATCCAGAGCCAGGCAGAGGCAGTGAAAAGGCTCTGGCAAATCTCATTATGCTTCTTGGCACAGCCAAAAATTGCTCGGTGATCAAGTTGGCAGAATGGAGGTGTGTTTTTCAATCAGGGAGGAAGATTTTTAATTTTTTTTTTTTTTACACTGGGAGTGTGACTAATTCTTGTTGTTATTTCAGTGTTGGCATGTTTGTTTTTTTTCTAATGGCATTGGAGGTGGCTTTTATAAGAATATGAATGTTCAGGTTTAGCTTTGGAAGAAGTTGAGATGAGTGATACGGATTTCAGATCTATTTTGCTAAGGCCCTGGGGCTCTGAAATTCCTTTCTTTAACAGGAAAATCAGGGGTGATTTGTTTTTGCCAAGACTTCATTTGTAGTAATTTGGTTTCATAACATCAAAGCAGACTGGGGTGGTTCAGGTTTAAGTTCCATTTTATCTGTATGCTCCAAGTCTGAGGATCAAAGTTCTTGGGCATTTTCTAATTCTTATTTAATTTTGATTTTTAGTAAAATTTAATACTTGTGAGCTCGTTTCTTTGGAAGAAGTTTAAAAGATATGGACTTTTTATTTTCTCCTTATTATTTGAAGATTGTTACTCCTGGTTTGTGTCTTCTATCACTGTTATTCCCTTACCTATATTGATTCTAGTGCACGGGGCTGCCTGCAAGTTAGGCAGTTGATGAACAATGCTACAGAAGCAGATTCTTCTAGTTTTGCTTCATGCAGAGAGCTGACGTTTCTGATTTTCTTGGTTTCATCTAGGCCAGGTATTAGGTGATTGTGAAATGGGATCAAGAAGACTGATGACCAGCTCTTAAGGATGTTTTTTAAAATGTCCTGTTTTAATGCAGTTGGCCATATTGTTCACAGTGTGTGGCATAGTTTCACATGAGTTCATGTCATTATGTTGTTCTCACCAATTTATTATTCATCTGCCACGGCTAAAATATTTATAGGCTGTAAGGTCTGTTTCTTCCCAAGCACCTGTAGTGCTTATGCATAACACTAGCTTGGGCATCTGTCACAGCAGGCATATTTGGTGTTTTTGGCTGCTGTTCCACCATCGATGACACAAAAGTCTCCTTAAGTGACCTAATTATGAAATGTTGCTGACCAACAGCACATTTACATCCTTCCGTTAACACCATTATTTTTACTGTAACCCTTTCACTTACTCTTCTTCTGATCAATTAACCATGCCAGCACCTGCTGTAATGGATATCAGGTCCCCATCAAATAAACCTCTCTTATCCATTAGTGATTATTGGCCATGGCCTTCATCAAAAAGAGTGAGCTGAAAGTTGATGTTCAGATGGTACTATTTGACTGATGTACAGCTTGAATCTGACCTCATCTTCATTTTGCAGGATAGGCTGATAAGGAGCCTTTCTGAGACTTTGCTGCTTTCTAGTGAAACATAATCTCTTTCATTAAGGTCTGAGTTATTTAATCACATCCTTTTCAGTAAGGCCAGCTTTCTTGCAGTCCAGGAAAAGTCTGCTGTTGTCAGGGGTTGCTTCAATCCCTCCAAACCCTTGTTGTCTTTATTTTTGGTTGAGTTTCCATACAAAGTCCCTGTGGTTGTATTTTGGCTATTTTCAGGCTAGCTTTTCATTCAGTAAAGCTTCCTTCGTTGCACCTTCCTTACGTCTCTCAGCTATTGTCACTCTTCCTCCTGCCTTTCTGGTGATGCTGAGTTTCAGTTGTGATAAGGCAGGTGGGTATTCGGCAGGCAGATGAGGGAAATCACAAAAGATTTGTTGTTCCACAGATGAATGTGGCTCAAGGTCTCTTTGGAGGCACAAAGTCTCTGTGTAATAATTTTTATTTTGGAGTTAGGATAGTAAGTGTGTGGTGGGAGATAGAGCATTTGCTTTTTCATTGTCTTTAATGGAACAGGTTTGCAATTAAAAACTGGGAAGGTTCAAATAGCTTCAAGTGGCCCAAGCTTTACTACCTCCCATTACCCATACTTGTCATTTATAAATTGCTATTTTTCTTAGTCATCTGTTTTCACTGAAGGCATCTCGCTTTCAGCTGCCAAGTTCTTGATTTCTCTACCCCATTTTTCTGGGTTTTTCCTGTAGGTATGTCTGGTTTCTATTTTTCAGGGATACTGAAAAACATCTGGGAGGTTTTCAGGACTAGGACCATTTTACAGTACCTGCTTGTCTCTTCATCCCTGGTGCTGTTTCCTGGTAGAGAAGATTTTTCCATATCCAGTTGTACGTTAGAAATAAAAACATCTTTCACTTGACATAATGAAGTTAAATATGTTACTGTTCAGTACTCTTATTTTTAAATGCATCATCTGAGTGTCTGTAGGTGTTTACCACAAACCTGATACGGCCAGTTCCCATTCAGACAAAATTAATCTCAGCAAGCAATTTAGAAGCTGTTATCTTCTGAAACACACTTCCCAAAGCACAGAAGCTTCATTGGCTGGAAATTAGCTGAAATTACGGCAAGTTACTTGATTTTGCTGTTTGATATTGGGGGGCAGAACTCACCGTTCACGAGTTAACATACACTGATAGTTACTCCTCTAGAGATCCCTACAGATCTCTCACACTACTTTTTGCCCTGTGGATTATGCCCACAGAAAGACGTCAGCCTCTCTGAGTCTCTCCTTAAGAACATTGCTACTAGCGGCTTGTTTTGAGTTATATCCCATTTGCCTCCAACATAAGTGGAAAGGAAACACCGGAGTGTGATCAGGGGCACAAGCTTGTGCAAGCTCTTAGGCTGTGGTTCAGCAAAGCTCCAAAAGATGGGCTACAACTAGGACAGTTTCTCATGCATCAAATTAGATGTGTGTTTTAGGGGCTTTGCTAAATGAAGACCTAAAACCTTACGACTTTGCTTAGTGAGGGGTGAAAGATTGCATGTGTAGCATACCTCCACCACCAATCAATTTGTACTGGAAAAGAGCTCCACAAAAGAGGGCCTTATTGTGAGCCTGAAATTGATTCCCAGCCTGAAAATTGCAATGACCAGCATCAAAACGTTCCATTTTTTACCCCTCCTTTTTTCCCCACTGTCTGGTCAATGGTAAGACCAAAGGCTGGTTAGAGACATGAAAATGGTAAAAATCTGTAGCAGCATTTTTGTGCAGCAGGGCTGTCGTGGTATCTAATTCCAACCCAGACAATTTTCTTCTCGGTAATGGAGAGGAGTTGAGAAGCAGTGATTTAGGGCTAGTGGGAGGGACAGATGCAGTAGAGTAGCAGTTTTGGCTCTAACACTGTGCAGCCTGTTGTGTAAGATTAATGACTGTGGACTACTCTCTATTTTTCTCTCTCTACAACTGTGAGCAATCGCCTCCAAAATCAGCCTGCTGCTGGCTAGCCAGCAAATAGATAATAAGATCCCTGTGTGTTAAATATGCACAGCTGCACGTCTGACATTGCCGATCCATCTGCACTCCCAGATACCACGTGCCAGCTGCCTTGCTCAGGGTGAACGAGGAAGGGATCCATTAAAGAAAGAAAGTCCGCAGTGTAATCACAGCGCTTGCCCCCTCACCATCACTGTGCTCTGTTGCTCCTGGTTCCTGGAGTCTCTCTTCCCACCCCGTCCCTCTTTTGGCTACAAAGGCTTTTCAGCACCAGACACTTTTACTTTACTGTTTAAAAAGGGAGATGGGTTGCCAGGTGGGATTCCCCAGAGCTCCTGCCGTGCTAATTTTCACTTCCCCGAGATGGTGATTCAAAGGAGCTTGGCCAGTCAAATGAGTCACGATGTTTTCCTACATCCCTCTTTCATTGCCTGATGCTTCCATTCAGTAAGAAAACTGGACTTCCATTCAGTAAGAAAACTGACTTCTTTCTGTGTCTACTGCTCTCCATCCTCTGCCCCGTTCAGTAGCTTTGTTTCTGGCACTCTCTTCAGCAGCTGGGAGAGAAGAAACCCCATCGTATTCCTGACGCTCTTGTGCGCTGATGCCTGTACTGGCTGTAGAGGTCTGATAGCAGCTCACTGAAAGAAGAGATGCCGGTTCTAGCCAAGAGTTTCAAAACCAGGAGCCTTCGGCATTGCTCTTTGGTTCGGGTTCAGGCTCTGGAGTCTGTGGGCTCTGCTCTTTCTATCCTTATTTGAATATCAGGTTTTCTTGATGTTGGTGCCAAGGTAAACATAAGTTGTGCTATCCTGTGGATCCATCACCTTCCTCTTACTCCCTGGGGCTGCTAGTCTTCGCTATCAAGGGAGGGAGAGAGTGAGAGAGGGAAGGAGGAGGCCAAAATCTATATGGAAGTCACTGCCTGAACTAGGGAGTGTCTTGCAGTGCTTATGGGCCTGGCGCCATGCTAAACACTGCTCTGTGGCTGCTGTTTCTGACTGTACTAGCTCACATCTGGCCACACTGGATGACAAGAGATCGTTCATGTCTCCATTCAGAAAGCTATGTAGAAGACTCGTTCCCAAAAAGTGCCTTCCAGGTTCCTTGCTGGAGCAGGGCACTGGGCATGCAGTAAAACAGGCTGATATCTGTCTACAGGGGCTCTTATTTGGCCTTATCCTTAATCTTTTACTCACAGCTAAAGCTGTGTACCATGCTTGTAAATGCAGAATGTCATCACTGCTCTACTGACAGATGTATAAGTCCTTTAAACCATGATTTTATTATGTAAACTTTCTTGCCACTGGCATCCTGTCAGTACTCCAGCGGGAGGGCTTTCCTCCCCAGGTGTGACTGTGCAAACATTATGGTTATGGCACAAAGTCCAACTTGGTTAGATTCTGTCACATAAATATACATTGAGTTAAATAAAACACAGCTTGCGTCCTGTTGGAAAAGCCCATTCATAAGCAGTTGTTTGAGATCCGTAAGATAACTGAGTGTGTAAAGATAGACAGTTCCTCTAAAGCGTTGTTCCTGGGAAAATGTGCAAATGAAGATCAGTAACTAAGCTAAAGCTAATAGGTGACCAATGCCCTTGGATTTCCAAGACTCAGCCCCATCTCCAGCCCTTTTTAAATTTTATTTCTTCGTGGTGAGAAACAGTCCTGTAAATGAAGGACTACCCAGAATCAGGGAGGGAGCCTTTCCAAAACAGTGTTAGACAGTCACTGTCTGGGAAAAAAGGAAATGATAATACTTTGGAACATGATGACATTTTGTATATAAAATAATGGAATTGGCAAAAGTATCCTACAAGTGCACATGCTTCAGCTTATTGCTAAGTGAATGTGGGAATTAATTCCATCCTTCAGTCACTCCCATGTTTTAAAGTGCAAAAGTATTAGCAATATCTAAACTTCAGCTGGTACAGAAAAGTTTAGCAGAATAAGGAAAAATGTATATAAACAATTGCTAGGGAAATTAAGTTTTTCCTTGTCTTTTAGAGAATTGGGTTTGCTATGACTACATCCAGGATACTGCCCCAAAATACAAAAAACAAACACAATAGCCCATTCATGGTTTAAATATTCTGGAATCTGTGGTGAGCAAGACATTTGTGTTCCCCTGATAATAAAGACAGCCAAATAGTATAGCCGATATACTTGCAAAGATGTATCATCATTGTTAACATTTTTCTTCATGCTTTTTAATTTGTTTTGTTAGATAAATGTACTGGGCCTGTTCCCAATCTCAGCCAGATTTTAAATGGGCATGAGTACATCGGCTCTTGATTATCATCTCTGTGAGAATGGAGCCAAGGCAGTACCTACAACTGAGTTTGAGGCAAACTTTGGCATCCATGTGATGTTTTTTGTTTATTTGGTTTGGGTTTTTTTGTTTCTTTGCTTTCAAAAAAAAGACCCTTTGGAGAAGAAGCACCCTCTTTCTGAGCAGGAGAAGACCCTGAATACAAATGGATCTGAACATACTTAGGGCTACATTTCTAAAGCAGATGTGATGAAGTGATAAATGTCTCAAACCCTTAGACATATTTACACATCAGTATCCCAATAAGTTACATTTGACAATTGCATACCTGTAAACTCATCCCATCTCCCTTTTTGTAGTTGCCAGGTGTGCTTAAATCCCAGGTACTTCTATGATAGGAAGAGAAAGGGGATCTCCACTAGAATAAATCATTGTTATGGAAAAAATCTGTGGCTCTTCATTGAATGTAAAAGCAGTCTAAGATGATTTAGGCTTCTGAAGTGGGTGCTGTGGTTAACTGCCAATAATTAGGCAGACTTGTGACCTTTTCTGGGGTATTTTGAACCCCTGGTCAGCCTGGTTCCCACCGTATCTTCACAGTGCTTAGCAACTCAATCAGATCTAAGAGCTCACCTTAGATAGGAATGCTTGGCCTCTGCTTGCACACAACAGTGGGAGATGCAGTTTAGAGTAAAACCCATGATTATTATAACTTTATGTATCAAGTTTTGCCATCTATCTATATACACAAGGTACTGAAGAATGTGTACATAAATTAGGTTGTTGAAGGCAAATGGGGCTAAGTAGATATCTAGTTGGTTATCTGACAGGCATAACTCGGGGCTGATTTATGCCCACCGTCATTATAATGGAATGTACAGTTGTTTGGAGGTCAGAGAAGTTGAAGAGTTTCTTTTTGACTTCAGTCAAATTGAGGCTAAGACCCCAGTAAGTAGTGTGTTTCTTCTGCATTCCTAATGGGAAAGGCTTGACTTCCCTCTTCTTTACCAGAATTTCCTTTAAGATAAGGATGGAGAGGATATAAGGTATGTCGGCCTTCAGCACTAGGGAAAATGGAAGCACTGGAAACAGAAAAATACCTTTCAGAGTTATGAAACCATAAATGTTTGCAAAAAGCCAGAGAATCTTTGAAAGTAGTCTGGGGTGGCTTTGTTAAAAAAAATTGAGACTCAGCCAAGATTCATTCAAATGTTTACAGGGTGAACAAGGCAGCTTGCAAAAGCAAAAGTGCAGTTATCCACCAGGAATTTTTGCTTGTCTAGGTATTTGTTCTCCTAAGACTTTCAGATATGTTCTGAAATCCAAATAGTGAGTGTATCTACGTCCTTCAAATTCAGAAGCCAGATCGCAATCCAGATTTCAATATACCCCTTTTGGCAGATCTGCTTTTCTTTTCTCAGCCCATTACTGGCTGAAATCATGGAGCAGGCTGTGTTCTTGCTTTAGTCTACGTAGATCTCAAGTAATGTCTTTTGACACAGTGAAATAATACTGGGATAAATGAAATTTGAATCTAGCCTTAGAAGCATTGCGTTCTGGAAAGCCATGAGAAAGGTTAAAACTACATGTTGATGTGCCAATATACCACAGAAAAAACTGTTATTCTCAATTTATTTCTATGTGGCCTGAAATTCTCATCAGAGTTCTCATCCAGTTTTATAGGCTTGCGAAGGCAGATCATAAAAGTTTCAAATTAGTGGGACACCTCAGAGGTGGTTGGCTGCTTATTTGAAACATATTTTAAGGGGTGCGTCTCATCATTGGTAATGACAAAATCAGCTCTGTGTATCTTGGTACATAAAGGAGCATATGCATCCCAGTGAAAACTGGTTTAGGCTTTTTTCACCTCATGTTTATGTATTTGTGAAAATCTTTCTCACATACCAAGATCATTCCTTCTGTATTTGAGAAACCTGGTCCAGTGGAGGGTGTCCCTGCTCGTGGCACATGTTTGGAACAAGATGATCTTTAAGGTCTCTTCCTGCACAAACCTTTCTGTGATTCTACATGTATTCAGGATTTAAAAAAAAAAAAAAAAAATCAAGAAAGAACAAAGAAAAAAGGAAAAAAGGCAGCCCCTAAAATTAGCAAGTTGATGAAATAGTGTAAATCCTGCCCAGTGTCTGCCTTTGGGAGAAACTCTACTTTCGAGTCTCCTCTAATGAATTATGACATCTTGCATTCAAAGAACAAATGTGACTTTTCCCGCTGGCCAACACTCTCTTGCTTTTTCTTTGGGTATTCATAAGAGACACGTGCTAAGGAGGAAAACAGTCTTAAATGAATTGCAAAGCCCTAGTTGTTTTTTTAGAAATGTAGTAACTGCATAAGGTTGTGACCATGAATTTAAAGGCAAAATAATATACAGAGCTGAATGGTAGAGTCAGCTCCCTCTGTGCAAAGGGTCTTCAGCTCCATTTGCTGAGTCAGGGTAGACCAGAAGTGGTGCCCTCCTGCCGTTCCCTCCTTCCATCCTGCTTTCCACCCTGGATCTCTGCAGACTTGAAACAGTGTCCTCCCAAACTGCTGGGAAATGATTTTGCGTATTTGGTTTTGATGGGAGACAGAGGCCCTGGGACTCCACACCTTCTCTGAAATGCCAAAGTTCTCGCTGCTGCTAAAGTGGGAATGCAAAAATCAAAAGTGACATATTTTAATTATGAAGTGGGGTGGGAGTGGGAAGGAAGAAATAAAAAGCAATCCAACAAAGCCAAGATTTAGGGTGACATCACTTTCTATATAATTGCAATGCCAGCAGACACTCAATAAACATATCAGCATTGTTAAAGTGATTTATGACCTGAATAGTTGAATATAAAATATTATCAATAGATGTGTCATCATTGATCTTTCCCGGGGCTAGCAGCTGAAGGATGGAAGAGGGAGATGATTTTAACAAACAATCCTTGACAGGAATCCAAAGGAAACAATGTGCAGGGACAGACAGCTGACAAATTCAGTATGGGGCCATTAAAACATGTGATGAATTTGCTGGGAAAGTATATATTTGTGGAAGAGGTGAGCTCATATCTACCATAAATTTGTCAGCCATGACACAGTGTTCTCCGGCCTGGCATGAATAATGCCTAGCTATTTACAGGCTTTGTCTGGAAAAAGCTCTATCAGTCACTCCAGGGTTATTTACAAAGAAAAGTGTCTATCAGTTACAAGGACATGACTTTGCCACTAAAAGATAACAAAAGAGGAAGTCAGCCAGTGGCCTCTCTGCGCAAGATGCGTCTTCTCCAGAGAAGCTCTGGGCTGGAATGAATCAGATGGACTGCAGTAGGACCTCCTGGCAGAGTGCCTGGCATAGGCTGCAACAGTACATTTATCCACACTGATTAGATTAGAATTATTAATAGGGGTCTATGGAGTGGAGCAAAGGGTCATTTAGAGTTTAATTCTGTTCTCAGATAACTTCATTTCAGCTGATGGGATTGTTATTGTAGGGGTTTTATATGTTTATAGGAAACAATATACTCAATAATGAAGTCATGCATCCTCCTGCAAGATTAGGAGAGCTATTGTGTAGCTGGAGTGAAGTCTTCACAATTGTGTTAATTAAGTAATAGTGATTTGACTTTGTCTCCTCATAAAATGCATTTAAGAAGTGACTAAAAGCTGCTGAGAAAGTGTTCCCTCAATAGAAATATATAGCAAAACAAGCAAGAAATGAAAGCAGCCTTGGATTGAGTAAACAGAATCGCTGATGCGATGCTTTTACTTAAGACAGACAACGACTTGGTCTGGAGTTTCAGCTTCCTGATAAGTTAATATAAATGCGTATCAATTTAGTATTGAGTATATCCTTGTCCTCAGTCCCAATAAAAGTGGAAGGCAAAATTATAGACTGTGGTATTTATGGCATGTTTACATTTGTCAGTTGTTTGTTTCAAGCTTCAGACCATGAAGTTTCTTCAGAGCGGGCAACCAAAGTTAGACACTGAAATCTGCATGTAAGATGATAGATTGAAATGGCCTGATACGGAAAGATAACGGGTAGAAAATCTGCAGGGCAGGATTTGCAAGTGTTTATGAGCAGTGCCAATTAAGCTACTTCTGAAGGAAGTCCAGGAGTCAATCTCGTATCAAATGTTATGCACCAAAAATGTTGACCCACATTCTTTTCTGAAATACAGTTGTCTGGATTTCACACAGCGTGTCACGCTGTTTCTAATAACACAGTTACGGTTTTGTCACTAGGTACATTATCTTCAAGGGCTTAGAGTGTGGTGATAAATTTTTTTCTGAGAAGTCTAATTTTGCCTGTTTTTCAGTGGCGGGGAGCCAGCTTCTTACAGGGTCTAAATTGGCCTCTTTCCATTCACTTCAGTGGAACCGTAGTAACATACACCATTTGAAATCAAATTAAGCAGTAAGCATGGAATGTGAAAAAGCAGCATAGTAATGCTTCAGGATAGGATTTCAACTGCAAGTGAAGGAAGTCTCTTGTTCATGACCCCAAGATGTGACCACAGAATAAATAATAAATCCTGACAAAGGAAAACACTTCCTTATCCCTCTAAAGGTAGTATGTTAAAAGGAAAGGCAATTCCATTTTAGTTTCTCAGGCAGTATGGTACAGCTAGAAGTTCATTCAGCAGATGCTTAAGGGGATGGTAATGAATGAGGATAAAGTAAGTTATGGTATTTCCAAAATCACCACAAACTGGTGTAGTAAAGGGTTTGTAAAACTCAGGTGTTTATCTCGCAGGCTTTGCAGGCACGCATGACAACCCCATTGGTGTGATAAACTGTAAATGCTCCAAAGGAGCTATCATGGTCAATTGTGTGATTGATATGTTGGCTCCGAGTGATTTACTGTGTGTGGTATATAAAATAACTCAAAGGAGTTGCTATGGCCTGTTGATCAAATCTGTACTGAAAGAACCCCAGGAAAGCCACTAGAACTACTGCTCCAAAGGCATGCTACATACGGCACATTTTGTTACCAGCATGGTTAAAGCAGCTCTCTGTGACTGGAAGCAATACGGTTTCATGATTTTAAGTGGATGTGAAATATATTTGGGGGATCACTTCAATACTTCAATGCATTTTCTCTTTCAGTTTATTGTGTCACTGAGGAAACAAAAGCAAATGTTAAAAGATATGTAGTTCATAATCTGCCAACCAAGAAAAGGGGCTGGAAAATGAAGTGGATACACTTGCCGCCATATTACTTCTTTCTTTGGTCCACAGAAGAATGTGCTGGTTCAGGAAAGAAAGAGGCAGTTATTTAAGACTAGCCATACTTGAAGGGTACGTTTTGCGTAGGTCTGGTGCTCATTTTTGCTGGGAGACGAGTGCTCTGAGGCTTTGGGAACTTCTGTTGTGAGAATTTGAGACATCCACTTGTTCTGGGAGCAAAAAGGCTGGAGAACTGGTTTGGCTTTGTCCCAAGTCCGCTGGGAGTGTTTTGACAATCCTGGTGTCCATTTGAATTTTGGCCGGTCTATCTATGTGTCCAAGGATGTAGGCCTTTTCCTAGCCATGTGTCCCATGACTTTGGGAATTTACCGGCCAACATGAAGAGTATTTAATGGATTCCACGACATCCTCCTGTCCTGTTAATTGCCATGGACTCTAGCTGGAGTCAGAGGGAACATTAACTGAAGAGACAGCTGTAGCAAATAATTTAAAGCCGATAAAGACAAATAACAAATAGTCATCCTTTAATAAACTTTACTTCACACTTTCAGACAGATGTAATCCCACATATTGTCTTGGTAGGATAATCTCCCTGTGCTGGTCTGGAAACCTTGCATATGCCTCATTTTTGTTGGACTTCCACCTAGCCAGCTGTTCCTTCAAGTTTCTTGTTTCCTGCTGAGGACCTCATTGGTTGTGTTTTATTAGATTTTTATCTAGGCTTTTGTGTTTATGAAGGTAGCAACAGACTTGAGAACCTTGAGATGCACTTCATCACCTTTGGAAACGTCGATGCCAGGCTGCAGATCTCAAGGAATTTGCATGCAGGCCCCCTGTCTTGATTCGTGTGTTGCGGATAGGAAACTAAACTGCATAAGGCAAATGTTTTGCTGGGGAGACGGTACAAAATATCACCCACCCAGCCTGGTGCTGTATCCATGGGTGCTGTGTGGGCTGTGAGGAGGCTTGAAAGCACCTGGTAGACACTTTGAAAGACATCAGCAGGGGAGAAGTGAATGTGGGCTGGCCAGGTTGGCTTTAACCCGTGCCAGCCATTTCCATAGGGAGCTCATAGACTTCTTCATGCACCTCAGCTGTCAGGAGAGGCAGACAGAGGATGGCAGTAGGTGGTGTGGGTGACAGGTCTGTCTGTGAAGCCCTCCAACCCTAGGGGGACAGGCTTGAGCGTGGCTGTCCTGCTGGTGGTTCACTTGGCAGGCTTGCATTTTGAAACCTTCTTGGGGTTGTGGGGTTTTTATACTAAATATAATTTGACTATAGAAAAGCAAACCCTTAAAAACTCCAAAGTGGTCAGAAGGATTCATTCCTCTGACAAGTGACTTTAAAAACATATCTTCAATTGAGTCCATGTGTCCGTGTTCAGAAAATCTCTACTGAGAATGCCTTCACAAGTAGAGACATTGCTGTAAATAATCAGATTTCAAACACTACAACTCCTAGTCATTTTGAATATAGTCCTGGAGTTGGAATAACAAACATAAAACTGGCTGCCCTAATACAGAAAAAGGAGCTGTAAAGCCATCAGCAAAATCCAAACCAGGAAATGCTGCCAACTTAAGGCAAAGTAAACTGAGAGCAATAAATCAAACTGAAACACGTATTTTATTGTGGACTGAACAATACGGGGCCTGACGTTTCCACAGGCAAGGCACAAATATCCTTTTACTATCAAAAACAAAAGCTTTTAAAGCTTCAAAAGAGGCTGCAGGCAAAGGAGCAAATAATAAATGACAGGCAGAGCTGGTCTGACAGGGCTTTGCAGGTTGTGCTATGGAGGTCTTAGAAGACTCACAGATGTCAACTCGCCCTCCGAGCATCACTGCTGACCATGTCATCCCCAGCTGCTAACACTTGCAGGAATTTTGGGCAGGTGAGCTAAAACAGCTTAACAAGTTACCTCCCTTCAGCTGAGCTGCTGCAAGTGTCTGTGTGGGTGCTGGTAGACCATCCCTTTCGCAAGGCAAAATATATTGGCTTCCATTTCATTTGCTGAAGACACTAAAATCAACCTTCTCCTGAGAGGAGGTACCTCCTCAAGGTTTTCTGGCTTGGTTGCAGTCAATCATGAACTCATGCCCAGACTGTTGCTGTGAGCCCTAATTCTGCAGCCACTGTACAAGTAAGTGTGCAACTTACCTAGCAGATGATGCTGGATTTTGCTTTTTAGCTTAATTTTACTTTATTGTTCCGTGTGTCAATTCCTCTGAAACCTTATACATGGAGCAAATATCCCCTGACTGCTGCAGAGCCTGGGTTTTCCCAACTAAGGGCAGGCAACTTTTAGAAATGGGAGAAAAGATCCTACCTGCTATCGAGTTCTGTGGAGGGAACACAGAGAGAGAGGGTATTACAGTGTGTTACGTTCACATCTGAGCAGCCCAGGCACTTTGACATCCTTTTGAAACATGCTTTAGGGAGCTTCATGGCAGTACTCAAATCTTACCAGTTCCCTTTGCACCCCAGTTTGCAAAGCAGCCGCGTGCTGAGCTGGGAAGCTGACTGCAGCCAGCAGAGGCCTGTGGCTGCCTTTCCTGTGCCTTGTCTCCGTAGGGCTCGTCCGCAGACTGCTGCTGGTGACATTTGGCCCACACAGGAAGATAAGAATTAAGACTGAAAGGAACTTACTAAGTCATCAAGTCTTGTCCCCTGCTGTTGAAGGCAGCCACATCATATGATGTCTTTCAAACACTTATCTAGTTCCATCTTGAAATCATTTAGGTTTCTTGCCCTCACTACTCCTACTGAGAGGCTGTCTTTCTTCTCGTGGTTATAAACCTTCTTCTAATTTCCAGCCAAAATATGTCCGGAGCAGTTTAAGCTGTGTTTTATAGATACTGAGAAAATAAATTAGTCACCAACTTGCTTTTATTTATGTGCATCAAGCTTTGATACACATGTATAAGGTTCCTCTGCTGTATTTTGTACTCATGGGAAGATGTCTGGGTGAGAGGGGAGGGGGCCAGCCCTGCTGTGGGGAGAAGAGGGGGCCTGGGCACTCAAGGGGAAACAGGGGGCAAAAGGGAGCGAGCAGAGAAGGGAAGCGAGGAATGGGAAGGGAGAAGACAGCTGAGCCAGGGCAAGGGTCAGGAACAAGGTGTTAGAGGCAGTGAGGCCTGATAATGAGCAGCGGAGAAATTTTGAAGCAGAATGTGGGGGGAAGGCAGTTTTAAGACAAATAAATAACGATGCAGATAAAACAGAAGTCAATAAAAGATATTTAGGTGACAGGCAAACAGAAGGAATGCAAAGTAAAAGGGGAAGGTTTGCAAAGAGTTTAGAGGTGGGGAAAAATATGAAACTGATTCAGAGATGAAAACCAAAATGGTGCCAAGCCTGGAAGTGTCCCACTTGAGGCAGGCTCCAGTTCTGCTGCACAAGCTGGCTGAAGCTAAGGTCTTCTCCCAGCTGCAGGTCTCAAGAAAGAGAAGTGCAGGCTTAGATTTGAAGAAGTAAACAAAAAATCTGTAGAGAGGCAAAACTGTGTTTCCTGAGAATATTTTAATATTATTTCAGTGGAGAGGAGGAGTTGGAAGAGGGAATGAAAGGTATAAAGTTATTAGCTGGTATTTGCTGGTACTCAACAAAGGTCCTCGCTCTGCTGGTCTGTGAGAAGTTGTCATCATTAATACAACAAATATGAATACTAAAGGAGAAGCCATCCCTCTTCTTCAAAACACACTTTAAATAGCAAAAGACAATTCCTAATGAAGTGGAGAATTTTATAAAATGATGGGGCTTTTCCCTTCCCTGAGGCTAGAACCCTGTGCTACTGTTATGTGTAAAAAGATGCACGGATGAAGTGAGAAAAATGTGGGTTGGTAGGCATATGCATAGACAATCACAGAGACCTTTGTACTGATCTAGCTTTAAAAGTGCTGTAAAGAGCAGCATTTACTCATAGTTCATGCCAAACATTGTATTCCAAGTTAGTAGAAAGCCCTATCCGGCAGATGGAGGAGGTTGCTGTAAGATGACATAATTCTGCTTTGCAACACTGAGTTAATAACCATTAAGGATCCTGTCACGTTGCAATTACCTTACACAGAGTGACGTCCAGTATGGGGGCCTGCGCACATCAGCCACATCTGAGCCTCTACATGTTCAAGTGTGTGCTGTGCTTTGAGAAGTCCCATGGCCAAGGCAGGTGCTTGTGCGCAGCGCATGTGCGGGTGGCTTTGCAGGGTCAAGACCACTGTTCATATTCTGCATATGGGGCTGATGTGACGTCAAGTCACGGGAATACAGCCGGTGACCAGAGCGAAGATGGCTCTGGCTTTGGACTTGCTGATATTTAGTATAAACAATAAATGGAAAAGGAATTTCAGTTGTCAGCAGGAGAACAAGCAGTGATAACATTGACTCTCCTGCCAGTTCTCCTCCTTTCCTTACAACACAATTTAGAAGCTTCTTTTTTCTTACCTTATCCTGGAACTCAGCAAGAAGGGATGCCTTCTGATACCGGCTCCTGTATTTCAAAAACAACACTCAACACTCGAAATACATTCCTCTCAAGCTAAAGAGAAGCAAAGCCTCTGTGTCTTTTAGATGAGACTGGTGTTTGTGGGTCCAGTCCCAATCAGCAAGTTAACCAGAACTCATTTAAGACCATTAATCTTGTATTACTGTGGGTTTTTTAGAGGATGGCAAGTTGTTCTATTTTTTTTCCCCCCAGATACATACATATAAAATCAATGTTTTCTGTCCTTACAGCAAGAGAGTTAGTTTCCATCAAGCCAATTAATGAATGGGAGGTGATGTTCAGTGTGTGTACTGGGGCTGCTGTCTGATCAGTGAGCTGGGGGCATTGCCTGCATCTTAGTACAAGTCATCAGGTGGCAAATTCACCAAGGAGTCTGCCAGCTGTTTAACTTCATTACAGTTTATCATTATGTCTGCCTCCTTTTTTTATTTCTACATTTAATCACCTAATATAATTTTTATCGGCTTGTCAGGGCGTGGGAGAGAGCTGTGGGGAATTCGTTTCTTTTCCTCATAGTACATGTCTGTTTTGGTAAAATATTATGGCAAGTTTATGTCTGTCCTACTTTGAAAAATAAGATTCAAGTGAACTAATTAAGCCTGTGAGTACCAAAACATCTAATTAGTATTAACTCTTACCCGTTAAACCATGATAGGTGTCTTCACTGCAAGATACATTTCTGTATCATTTAAAATGCATAATGAACCGATAACTGGTAGACAGGTGATTGCGTAAAGGTGGCACCTTCCAGCTCAAAATGGGCACTAGTTTTTGATTGAAATGTGCTAACGTCAGGATGACAAGACCTATCACATACTGTCAGAGAGCTGATCACCAGTCCTGAAGGTATGCGGGGGGTTGGACTAGGTGACCTTTAAAGGTTCCTTCCAACCTAATGCATTCTATAATATTCATCTGCCGTTTGATGAGGCATCAAGCCAACTGCTCTTCATTCCTTATAGCTTGGCCACCGAAAAAGGAGATGACATCCCCTTGCTACAGGTGTATTTGGGATGTGGAAATGTCCTGTGATTTTGGCAGACAGCTGATGGTCGGTTAACTCCTACAACATTTTAGGAGAGCAACTAATAGTGAGTTTGGAAATTGAAATTCTAGCTATTTAATATTTGCTATATATGCCAGGCCTGGTTTTAGATGCTGCACTTGCAGTGGAAGTACATTCTTGCATGGATATCATCTAGAATTAACTGTTGTAAAAAAAATAGCTAAGATGCAGTTGTCTTCCAAGATACCCTTGCATCCAGATATACTGTAACATTATGAATTCAAGCTGATGTTGTGCATGCAGTGTTGTTCATCTTTTGATTCAGAAAACGGCCAGTACAGCACATACCAAGGTGATAGTAAACAGCCATCACATCTTCTCGTTCAAAAAAGTACTTCACACCAGTGATCCAAGTTTCACTGGAGATTACTCTTTCGAATAGACCGTATAAATCACTTTCCCCATCTCCTCCTCCACCAGCTCTTCTGTCTAGTGGCTTCATTCAGAAAATTACATCTGTCCCAGAAGGTCAGGGCGAGTGCTACCAGCAGTGAGATCCCCTTCTGTGGCATCTCCAGTCCAAGTCCCTGGGGGACTGGAGCTCTGCTGATTGTGCTCCAAATTACTGCATTTCTCTAACAGGCTTTAGCGTCTCAAAAACTCACTCCATTCCTGACCTTCTCGGATCTCTCAGCTGGCAGTTTTCCACAATGCCATCAAACTGGATGCTGTAACCTTTTAAAAAATGTTGTTAGCGTAGGTTAAAATCACAGGTGCATTTTAGGTTTGATTTCTCTTCTAGAAATTCCAAATTGCACTGCATATTGGAAAAGCCTGCTTTGGCTTGGAGCCATTCTGATAGATGTCATATTGCTAAACAAGATGGGCTTAGAAATATGCCTAGATGTTTCCTTTTTTATTTCAAACAAATACAAGCAGTAGATTAACATTTGGCTGACCCTGGCGGCAATTGCTAAATGTAATGTTTAGAGCAATCTAACACTCTGATACTCTGCGGTCCTCCACGGTGCAACGTTGTTTTCAAACAGCTTTCCAAGTTCTACAAATCGTGGGCTTTTCCTTACCTACTGACCAGCAGATCAACGACATCCAAACCATGCAGCCAGACGACGTTACGGGAGGGTTTTCTTGACCCAGTTGTACGGACAAAGGCAATGTGTTGCCATAGCTGGCCATTTGCTTGCAAGTAGTCGATTAAAAATCAGACTTTTGTATCATTTATAAAGTCTGTGTGATATACTGCCCAGAAAAGCTTTCAATGAACAGGGAAGCCCACGCCGAAAAGCATGTAAGCAAGCGATAGAGTCAAATCACGTGAGAGAAAATTAAATTTTCATGTCTCGTAAATGAAATATACATTAGGGACTCTCTCCAGCGACCTCCAGATTCTGTAATTTTTGGATTGGAGCTAAAGACCTAAATCATGTAGCCACAACAGCCTGTAACATGTATATGGCGGGTAATGCCTTGCTATGGGCCTGCGACGGTAAACAAATGGAACTAGTTTTGGAGAACTGCTATTGACAGTAAAATTCTAATTTTGCGCCAGCTCCCAGAACAGATGTACCTCAGAGTCCATAGACTGCAATACTTAACTGCAGCTACTCAGCTGTGACCTTCAGCCTCAGGCTCACTGCAATAAAATTTTCATGCAACCATATGGAAGAATATTTTAATAGAGATTTACTGTCAGTAACTGTCCCAAAGGAGCAAATAAGGAAGCTGTAACATATTGCGTACAGTAAATCAAGGGGACTTCAATGGAAAAACGAAACCTCCCTGAGGCAAGCATCTTTAAAATTACAGGCAACACTTTGTACAAATATGTGTACAAAGGACTAGATATGCACTCAGTTAAGCAACTCAAAATGGCTTTGATTTGAAGATATATTTATTAGAATTTATTTATTGTATTTTGTAAGCACTAATGGAAGAAGGGGTCATCTTGCTGGGCTCACCAGCAACTGCTGCGCAAGTTTGGCTTCATCGGACGTGATGCAAAACAGGCACAAGTGGAGAGAGAGGGAGGGAGGGGGAGCAGCAAGTCAATGAGTTCACATGACAAACTGCATCTCCCAACAAACACAATGGCAACAGTGCTCTCTCGGCCTCTCTGACCATATTAGAAGATTTCAGTTAAGAGCAATTAACCTTTGCAATTGTGATCCGCTTCCTGGTGGAACCAGTGGGGAATGGAGAGGGAACTCCAGCTGGAGTGTTCCATAGGAAGCAGGAAACACTCGTGCCATAGGTTTGGAGGCATGTCAGAGCTATTCCCTGTTGGTGATCCTCTGGGGACCCTCGTGTGGGTAAACTGAATCTGAGAAACACAAATGAGCAGAGGCTGACTATTTGGAGGGGTTTAGAGACTTAAGAATTCACCTTTTAGGGCTTCATTCTCTTCAATTTTCCACCGATGGTCCTTTTTCTGGAATTTCTGCAACTGGTTATAGACATCAACGGGAATCTGAATTTCTCTTCTACTCTCACACTGCACACACACTCATTTCATTCCTCTAATGAAGCTAATAACATGACAAGGCCATAAATCAGGAACAAGTAGATTAAATGCTCATGGAGGTAAGACTGAGTTATCCTTTATAATATTCAGTACTAAGTGTCACGTAAAGAACAGCCTACCTGAAAACAAACGAGTTTATATCAAACACATTGAGTCACGAAGTATGTGATGAAAGAGAGTCCAGGGAAAATGGGCAAAGCCCAGGGGGAAAAAAAAGTAGGCAAGTAGCAGGCTACAAATCTGCCTTTCTGAGAGAAAAGTGGAGTGTCGCATACAAAGGACACCAGCAAGCCACAACGACAAGAGCATTGGCAAATGTGATTAATGCAGCACAACGTTTTCCCTGAGTAGGTGCAGCAGTGGGGGTTGCCATGAAAACCAGGTAATGTACATGTACATGTGCAAATTCACATGGGCTTACGTTACAAACCATCAAAAAGCATCTTTTATGTGGCTCCTTAGTTCCATCTCTGTGTTACACTCTGGTTATGAGGAAGAGATCGCAGCTGTTGAAGGCAAAAGTAGTGCAGAGTCCCCAGCTTCTAACTGTCGCTTCCTATAGCTCCTAGTTCCCTTTCTGTCACTTCTGGATGCACATGGATGGATGAGACCACAGGAGTGATCTGGAGCTAGAATTTAGGCAAAAATCTAACTCAAAAACCTTTAGGTTTTGTCCCGTACTCTCCCTTTTCACATGCATATTTTGGAGAGACAGGGTGAAAATCTTAGTTTGACTTCACCTTTCCTTGCTCTAAAATAAAAAAAAAATAAAAATTATTCACTGCAGGGGTAACTCTCTGAGGGCCAAGGGCTTAAGGAGTGTCCTTTGCTCACGATGGTGGGGGGCACACAGGTCTTGGTGCAGCAGTGCTCTCCAAGCATGCAGTGCTGTGGAGGATTGGCATCTCCTGCTTGGGGTGGGTGAGCAGGAAGTAGCAGGGGTGTATCTCGATGTAAAATCGCAAAGAGAGGAGCTCTAGATATGTCGTAAATCTGCAGTTTTGGTGGGTAGGGAAACTTTATGAGAGAAAAGGAGGAAAAGTGAAATGAACCAAGATGTTCTCTGTTTTTGCAAGTAAGTGAGCTGCATAGAAGAAACTGCATTTCATCCCCGTGTTTCCTTAAATGAAGTGGTCTGCAAGACCTTGCATTTCAACTACTTGCATGGCCCAAAGTAGCCACTTGAAAGTAAAAAAGCACTTTAAAAAAGATGTCTGGGCTCTGAAAACATTGCTCCCCATGCCTTATGTGATGAACTTCACAATTTCAACAGCTATTTTAAAAGAAGGGCAGGTTTTAATTTAAGGATATCTCATGCCTGCTCTGGATAGCAATTAGAGATGTTAAAAAGTCACTTTGACAAGAAACACTTTTAAATTGTGGGTTTCAGCCATTTCTTGATACTTCACAAATCATTCATTTCAAGAGTTGTGGGAGAGGTTGTGTGACCCCTCCTTTGCTCCTCACACCTGTGGTCTTACCTGTAAGAAGTCCTTGCTTTTTCTGAGTGGGAGTACAGCTGTGTCACTGGACTCTTGCTTGTTGTGCTCTGAAACACCCTCACCATAGCTACCCACAGCAGTGTTTTAAAAGGCAGACAGAAAGTAGCTTTTAAACACCGGAAGTTTTGTCTGCCCCAGACAAAGATTTCCCAGTATTTACTGGGTTTGTTTTGATGTTTCTTTGTTGATACGAGCCCTTGTCTTGGAGTCAGACTAACCTGAGGAATCTCTATAGGGTTTTTTTTTCTTTTGCTTCTCTGTTCCTGTTTCCATCCTGAAATGCTCTATTCAAACAGTGCCCAAACAAAGAGGATTATAAAAGTTTTGTTTTGCTGATCCGCTGTTGACAGAGGCTTTTGAGAAGAGACAAATCACTGACAGTCTCTAAGCATCACAGAGATTGTCTCTTCTTCGCTCAGTACCATTTAATCACCTGCAGGCATCCCAATTACCATAAGCAGAATTACTATCCCAATTAAGCAGCAGTCCTTGCCACTTGGTGTCATTAGGCTTAATTTGGTTCCTTGGGAAGTGTCCTGATTAAGTTGATTACCTGATTAAGTGGGTGTACTCTATATGATGGGCCTGATGCATCAGTGCTTTGTGCCAGTTCTGCTTGTTGATTAAAGTGCTATTATGGCAGTGTAGAAATAGAGCAATGCCAAGGTGAATCTGGCCCGCTGCTTTCCGAAGTCCAAGCTTGCAAAACACTTTGCATTTTTAGCAGGAAGTCAGTGGACACAAATAACCCCTGGGGTTAATTCTCCCGTTCCAGAGGAAATGAAATTGGGGTGAAATTGGACAGTTGTTTTTCTTCGAAGAGTGAAAAAGTGAAATTTGCTGTCACCAAGGGGGGCGGCTGATGTGGTGTGAATGGACTTGAGGAATGCAAGATAGGAACATCTAGAATTTAAAGGGGTGTGTGTGTGTTGGGTGTGTAAATCTAGCAGATCAGGATGCTACTATTTTGCCCCAGATTTCCACACTGGAAATTACTGGTGTAGCATATCAGCCCGTTTCAACCACAAGCTAAAAAACTGCTGTCGGAGAATACAGTCACAATAATGTTTTTAAACTCTTTTTCTATCTGCTTGTGTTTCTTGGTTAACTCTGGTCTAACATGGAATATCAAGATATTAGGAGGCATATGCATTCCTTCACTAGCTGACATCATCAAAAGCAGTGACATCACAAGAGAGGTTGATTAGATACCATGAGAAAAAAAAAGGTTATTTCTGGCCCAGACAGAAGTGTGAGGGAAGAGAAGTAAAACTAGTAAAGCAAAGTCTGGGAAGACTTACTTTTTTATTTCTACTTTAGGAATAAAAACTGTGGGATATTACTTAGGTGTTCCATCTTTAGATACAACTGTGATAAATGACAGCACTCAGAATTTGCAGGTTAACCTTTGAGCATTAGCTCTTTCCCCAAGTAATACCTGTAACAGCATTTATCTCTCCTACCTTCTGTGGCTGTGGTTTTTTGAGAAGTCTGTTTAGGGATGTCACGTCTAGACTTCTTGCATAGCCAGGGAAGCAATACAGAAACTTCTGGGGCCAATCCACCCTGATGCAGATGTCTGCTTTAGGATGAGCTGACCTTTCAATATAATGCAAGTCTCTTCAACTCTCTCAGAGGTCAGTATCTGTGTTGTAGGTGCCCAGACTTGGCAAGGTGAATCAGACCCCTGGTTTTTGCTGGGTTTGGGCTACTTGGCTGCAGACATGCCCACTACTTTCAGCAGAACGTGTTGAGAAAAGAGTCTGCCCATCTGGCATGAGATGGAGGGGTAATATATCCGCTTACTTTTATCTCTTGTCCCTTTCATCCAGAACATATTGCTGCAACTGAAGTTAATACAGCTATTGGCAATGATATGAGCATATTCGATTTTTTTCCTCCCATTAGGTTTTCTTGGAGGACAGGAAGCAATTTTGCCTTCTGTCATGCCATTTATCTAAGGATAAAGGAGGAGGGATGCAAACCTGCATTAAACTAGCTTTGCTAACAGAAATCAGTTGTCCAGCAATATCTGTTTGATCTGTCCAGCTGATGGAAGAGATACAGCACTAGCTAAGCTGATGCTATATTTTCCAGGCTGTTAGCCAGCTTTTATCCATCTTGTGGTGCAAAGAGGAGAAAGAGGAGGGCTTGCTCAAAGGGCTAATCAGAGCAACAGGCTAGTTTAGGTACTTTGAAAGCCTAAAAGTGATGGATGTGGTAGCAGTGAATGCTCTCCATTAAAAAGATTCTTAAAATAGCATACAGCTGTTGTAATACCTGTGTCTTTCCTTCTTACCCATTCCTCTCTAAAATCAGTCATCCCTAAATAGTCTCCATGCAGGACTATTTAGGGAATGGAGAAGTTTCTGTCTTCATTTATCAGACAATTTCCAGGGAGCTTCCTTGAAGCCAGCATAGCCTAGCTGACTTCTCAGTTTGATCTAAACTGTGTTTGGAAGTAGCAGGATCCCATCAAAATGACCTTTCTCATAGAGGTTTTCTTTGGCGTTTAAGATACCTTTTTCAAAGCAGACCCTGGTTTGGACAGCAGTATCCAGAAATGCCTGCTGAGGTACACGAACCTTCCAGACAGAGATGTATCTCATTAATCGAACATTTAAATGTCCTTTTCCTGTAGTTAATTCAACCTATCCCTCCATTCCCATCAGGAGGGTAAACAGTCTGAGCTGAGGAAATGATTTTGAACCTTGTTTGTAGGCACTCCTGAGCCAGACTGAAAACCAGGGAACCCCATCATGGAGTTGGGCTGACACACAGCAGCTGGAGAATCTGACCCTTTGTACCAACATCCCCTATACATGTACATTGAGCTGTGGTGACCTGAGCATGTGCAGTACCTGGTTTCCTCTGTCTTCACAAACTGGCAAGAAACTGTAGGGCCTTGAAAAGTTACAGATGCAGCCACAAAGTTTGTGTGGATACTGGCCCAGCTGTGTGCGTCACAGATACGTGAGCCTGACTCCTCCTCAGAGCCACGTAAAGGAGGGGCAGGGCTTTCTTGTATGTGAGTGCACCCTTAAAATAAGAACAGAAACACCCACCTCTGCATAGGAATCCCTAGGCTAGCTATAATCTGGGCTAGCGGGCTGTATTCTGCAGCCACATATGCATGTGGGAGTGTTTCCTCCTTGCATATCCAGCTGCCTTTGGCTGCTCAGCCTGAATGAGCAGCCTCTTGATTTTCAGTGGCATCAGCATTCAGCGTGAGCCTGCAAGGAGGCTCAGCCTCCTGTGGGTTTTGCCACACGTGCCTCGGCTTGGCTTTTGCTAAGTATTAGGCATAACCCATTTATTTAGTCTGCCTCTTTGTTTTATTGCTCCTGAAGGTATAATGTGTTTCCACAGACGTCAGCAATGATATTCCCATTTGCGTCAGTGTGGCATGGCAGGGACAGGCAAAAGTTGTCCCTGTGTTCCCTGAGCAGTGAGTGATCTTGTTCCCCGTGTCTGCCACGCATTCAAGGTCTGCTGTTTAATTTTGCCTGGCCCAATGAGCTATGAAGTCTCGCTTCCCTTTGACTGGATAAACATAGCACTTAGGAGCAGGGTCTCGTTTGAATATTCATAGCAAGTGTGCTTCAAATGCTTTCTAAGCTTTCTAAGTTCTTCAGCACTTCCTTAGGGGTCACTCCCTCGGAAAACACTGTTGCCAGGAAACTTGTTCACTAGAACACTGTCAGGAAGAAAACACAGAAAAGGTGAAAACGTAATTGACTCCAATTCCTTTAGAACTGGAATGAATGAATATTGCTGTAAAGTATTTTCAGTAACCTCCCAGATGTCTTTCTTAGACTTTGGATGAACTTGGATCAGAAGTACCTTTCCTTTTTTTTTTTTTTTCTGATTTTGCTTTTTATTAAGTTTTTGAACAACATTTTACAACCAATAATAAAAAAGAATATTAAATCTCATACAATCTTTCATAGCCGATAAAGAAAAAAGTGTGCCATATCCTACTAATATATCATACTTTTCAGGAAAACGCTGGTACCTTAGAACTGGGGATGGGCCTGAGCCCCCAAATCCAGGACTTCCCTACATTTTGTGGGGTGGGAGTTTTAGGTTTGTAGCTGTGTATTCCCACAGCTTTCAGTGAGACAACCAGAATCCACTGCGCTCTGTCGTGTGTTTATAAGATGGGATAAATCATCAGGGTGTGGGTCTTAAGAGATTTCTACCATTACAGACCTCAGAAACCTCATGAGAGGAGCTCATCTCTCAGAGTTCTTGTCTTGTTGAGGTTGAAATTTTGTAAGAACATGGCTATTTTATAGAATTAAATGTGAACCTGATGTTAGCACTGATTTAGTCTTGCTCATAAACTTCAAACTCAAGCCAAAACCTTTCTACATACAGAAAGTAGGAATGACAGCTTGATGGATCCGAAACTTTAAGCGTTGTGTACAATTGGGATTGCTAAACAGGATGAGAGATATGTAGAGCCTTGGATAGTCCTGTAAGGATATATAAGCCCTTCACAGGCTTGTCAGATGAAGAGCAAATATGGATTTATGTGTTAGGATGAAGGAAATGGGAACCCTCCTACCAATGAATGTTAGGAAACCTCTTATATTTTCTCCAATGAATTGCATGCCTGCATAAGCCAAAGGGATTCAAAATTGATGTTCTGCATGCCAGGGGCTGTGGCCTTCAGAGAGCAAAAGTGGTTCCAGGAGATCCCTGAAAAAGAATGAGACCTTCACGTAATAAAGGGAAGGTTAAGGCATTTTTTTGTTTATTTGTTTTTACAGTTAAATCCCTAGCATGGTTTCTCCTCGTGGATTTGTCTGTGCTAATTATTGCTATTAATAGAACTGTGAGCACTCAAGGTCCCAAACATGCAAAGACTTGTACAGATACTTTGCATGCCTATCGAAGCCAGAACTGGCAAACAACTGCCTGCAAAGTTAGAGATACGTGTCTTTGCAGGATTTGGGCATGAGAAGGTTTTGGAATGAAGATTGTTTTAAAAGCCCAAACAAAACAAGGGCTGGTGGAAAACATAGAAGTAATTTGCTTCATTCAGAGGTTATTCCTGATCAATTGCTATCATTGAGGCTCTCTAGCTAAGTCTCATACAGGAGAAAGTAGTAAGGAATCACAAGTGAATGACAAAATCAATCAAAGGCTGGAAAGAAAAACAGCCTCCTTGTTTATGGTAAGTATCAGTTCTGTTTCCTCTGTGCTGTTTTTATCCAAAGCCTGCTGTAGTCAATAGTATCTTTCTCTTGACTTCAAAGTACTTTGGGTGAAAGCCTGTTGCTGCACATGGTTGGTTTCACCTGTGAGTCTCTGAGCCCAAGTGTACTATGCACCCGGCTGTAGTACAGCAGTCCTGGACCTTCTGCTGCACATATTACCCTGTGATAATCCCAGCCCAGATCTGCAATTTGTGTTGCTGCATGGTCATGGCACACTGCCCAAGCTGCACCAGTCTGCAGAAACATCTTATCATGCTGTTCCCCTCTGTACTTGTATAAAGGGAAACTGTGCAGGCATCTTGGAAAGCATCAGTGCCACCAGCATATTGATAAGCTACAACTTTGCGGGGAGTTGCTGTAAAGTACTGAGCACCCCTGCATTATGAAGTGGCTTTGGCTAAACAGACTAGTTAAGCTGCTCAGGAAGGGGCTTGTTTTCTTTCTTCTCTTGTAGAAAGCGCCCCATCTCCATCCCACCATGCACACACAACTGGTCATGACAGTGTTTTGACCCTACTGTGGCAAAGGCAAGGAAAAACTTGCTTGGGTTTGGTAGATACTTGGTTTTTGGTTTCATATCAAAATGCTGCAGTTTTAGTTTACTGCAAAAAAAGCAGATCTTTAAAGTAGACAGCAAGGTTAAATTGTGAATAAAAATGGAAACATTTTGCTAAAGGGAATCTAAATGTTTTTTGGAAAAAAAATTCAACTGCATTTCCTTACTGTGTTTTGCTGTATCTCTAACTATTGGAAGGGGAGGCAGGCAACTCTGCACAGTGGTTTGTCCAGCTGGTTATGTACATGTGGAACCAATCTCTCTCAAGTCACGGGATAGACTTGGAGAAAACACACGATGCTTGGGGAGCAAACCGGGGTGGGACAGGGATTATGCCTACGCAGAGAATAGGCAGTTGCCAAGGCTTCTTAGTATCAAGATTTTGGACTTTCATTGAAATGTTTAGGTGAAATATGAGACTGGGATGTTTAAGCTCTTACACAGTTGATAATCATCTCATGTGTTGAATAACAAATAACTAGTCTGGGACTTCCAGGGAAATCCAAGTTTGCTAGGTGCCCAACCTCAGTTAAAATTCCCTTAGAAAGCTATGGGAGAGGTGGGTGATAGCAGGGCTGTATCTGTGCCCCCAATGACACCAGGCTGTTAAAGGTAGCTGTGATTGAAGTACTACACAAAGGAAAGCATCTGCAGCCAGTGCCTCTGACAGAAAAATGCACTATGAGCTTTGCCCTGAAGCTTTGTAAGAAACCCATAAAGCATGAACATGGTGTCTCATGCTTCATGCTATTTTGGGGTCCAATATGTGAGAGATGGACTTTAAGCACAGAGGCCCCAGTGGCACTCTATTCCTGTTTGTCATCTGCTGGGACTGGTAGAAAGGAAATGGGGAGATTTTCAAAGGGGGCAGAGGACCTAACTCAGAGATTATTATAACTTTTTTTCTCTGGAACTGAAGGAAGTTCCCACAAAACTTTAAAAAATATTTTATGATAGTTTCAAATGAATGGTTAGCCTTTAAATACAGCCCTCACGTCACCTTGTTATTTATGTAAGACTGGGCCATCCTTATTAAGAGAGCGATAGTGTTAAGAATAAGAGCAGTGACTTTGTGAAGAATATTGAGACTGCATCACAGAGCTGTTCTTCTAAAACATAAATTTTCATTAAAAAAATACAGTGCTTTCTTTGCAAAGATCCGTAGAGCGCTTTAAAAGGCTAATGATGTTATTGGTAGGTGATACATTTTGCCAATGGAAGACAAGGAAGGGAAAATATAATTTCCTCTAAATTTAGCATAAATTCTATTACCTCTGTTATTGTCCCATAGGCCAATGGCACAGCTTTCCTGAAGAATCTGCTTCCTAGATTGTATGGTATGGTTTGTTCTTTCAGAGCCCTGTATTGTTTCTATGGAGATCAGTGGAAACGCTTAGCTCTTCATGCCTATGTAGGGGATGATGAGTCTAAATAAACAAGAGGGTTGTGAAGTTAGTCATGTACTACTTAGGTACCAGTAACTTGGAATCTGCTGGTGGAGTGGCAACTGTGAAAATGTGCTCTGTGTTTAATTCAGGGAGATAAGCGCCGGGCTTAGGAAGTCTCGACCAGAGCCTGCAAGTTATTTACTGATTAGTTGTATGATATCTTGATTCCTACCTCTTATTTCCTTCTAGTTAAGAGATCTCTTGCAATTAATCACAACAGTCTTTTTAGAAATCAATGACAAGGATTTAGTAGTGTTGGGCACTTACTGTAAAAAAGTCTTCCACTGTTGCTACAGATGCCATAAAAAGCAAGTTAGGATTAGGGCATTGGTGTTCTCACGTTGCAGAGAGGAGGCAGAGGTACAAATGGGTTAAGTGGTGTTTTGTCTGGAGAACTGGAAAGTGAACCCAAACCCTATTTTCTTGTTTGAGTGCCAGTAACCCCAGAACGGGTCTTCTACCTTCATATCCTGTGAAGATTTTATTAGCATGCGGCTGGACCTTGGCATCCCAGTCGCTCATGGTAATTATTCAGCAGTGTCCTGAAGGACTTGGGTGCTGGAAGTATCAGATCTATTCTACATAATTTATATAATTTACTCTTGAAAGTCAGAAGGGAAAAGGAACCCCTAAGTTTTGATTAGACACTAAATTCATTATTTCACATTAGAATTGCCTTCACCAGAGGACCACGGATACTTATTTGATTCAGTAACGAGAGCTCCAAAGGGTACTAATTTAGTAAGACTATTGACTGTTCATTACTCTGATGTTGCTCAAATAGCTGAGAGCATGTGTGATGTTTAATGTGATCTTAAACATTACTATCTACGGTAAATCAGAAACAGGGCACAAGTGCTATAGCTGCTGTTTAATGATGTATGAAAAAGCTGCCTGGTAAAGTGCACCATTAAGAAAAGCTAAAACCAGTGCTGAACAAAGACCTGATGAAATATTGATACCTTTGCAGCCAGTACGATTTCTTCTTACTCGGAGAGTGAGGGAAGTCTGGTTTTCTGAAAAAAAAACCCCACTCCACCCCACACTTGAGCAAAGCAATGCAACTAGATGAACTGGAGCAAATTATTGGGGTATGGGAGGAATGACAAAACAAGAAAAAATAATACAGTTATTCTTTAATGCACCACTGTTTATTTTATTGTCAGGAAGACTTTCATCTTTGCCATTATTCCCTTTCCGTTGAGATACTGAATCTCCTCCACCCCATCCCCAACACTTTACTCTTTTTTTGGAGAAAGAATCCACTTTAAAAATAAAATTAACAGAGTAAGATAGTGCTTTTTAAAAGATGAACTAAAGGATGCAAATGTCACCCCACCTTTGAAAAGTGCAAAAAGATTGATGCTCAGGAAAGGTCTCCCAGGTCCGGTGCCATCATTGCCAGACCTTTTCTCAGAGGTTCTTGGGAAAAGCATCTCTTGCTCTGCAGTGGACTTGCATGTGCCTAGCAGGGAAGATGCACGTTTACATCTGAGAGAATGGCTTTGTTCAGCACTGCCATGATGACTGTTCTGTAGCTCCAAACCCGTAATGCACATCCACAATTTGCCAATATTTTGACATAAAATGTTTGTGCTTGTGGGCTTGACCTCAACCATGGCTGCTTCATTTCTGTTAAGCTAGGGAAGCACCTCTTCTACTCTTTGTGAACCAGGGATCAAACATCTGTGCAAATTAGACTATTTATATATTTTTTCCACTTCTCTGTTTCCTCCCCCCAGTTCATGCTTTTGTGTAACTGGAGCTATGTAGGTTCACACTGTTGCTCCCTTTAGCTGCTGCAACGGTCTTGTGCACAGGGATATGATGGAAGATTTCACAAGTCAGGGTTCTATTGTAATTTTGGAAGCTGGCAGGGACTGCGGTACCTGTGTTTAGAGGTAAGAACACCTCTCTCATGCCCAAACCTGTAGTTTGTTTTGGGGAAGACCTGAAGTTTCTCCTGTTCAACTGCTGCATGTGGGCTTTGCTGATCCCATAGAACCCTGCAGCTCCTTCAGACTAGAAAGAAGTAAATACAAAATTGAGTGGGCACCCAGAAATGGTCAAAGCAGGGAGTTTAAAAAAGCCAAGAACAAAAGGAAGTGCTTTTTCACACAGCACATAATGAAATTGTGCTACTCATTGTCACAGGATGCTGAGGAGACCTGAAGAATAAATTGATTCAAAATAAATAAAATAATAGAATTAGGCAACTTTATTAGAAGAAGTCCATTGGTGGTTATTGATGAAGTAGGTGGAACCTCCAGGTCAGGAAATCTTGGAGCCATTGATTTTTGGAAGCAGGACACTGTAACCAGGAAAGTATTGTGCTTCCCTGCCACAAAACCTTGGGTTTCTATTACTGAGGCATGTCAGAGGCAGCTACCAGGCAGAGGGACTTCAAGCTGAAGCTCAGCAGCCCTTTCTGCTGGAAACTCTGAATCTGATTCAGTCCAGCTGAAACTCACAGGTCTTCCCTCTGAGAGGGAGGTTGCCGTCTGCACAGAGGATGAAACAGGAGGTCGTATTTCAGGATTTGGAATATGTCTGCAGAGATCTTTTGCTCTCAGCAAAGTCTCAGTGGTCACTCCAAATGAGGGAAGAAAGGCTGGATACACGGTTATTAATGTGCAGCGTGGGCTCCCTCCACTCTTCTGCTGCAAGAGACCTTGTACAGATCTGCCTCCTCCAATATGTGCAGTAAATGTATGTGAGACATACAGCACGTGGATATGCTGACTCTGGGACACAAGCAAAAAGAAAGCTCAGTCTTTGCTCCAGCAGCATTTCAAGTTATGTGGGGCTGCGGCATAACTTTTTTTACAAGTGGGTATTTTAAATCTAAGTAATAAAAGAGATTTCCGAGATAATTGATGTAGATCTGTGGTATTGTGCTAGAAAGTGCCCTGAGGAAAGACCCCGAGACAGACGGTTCATTCAGATTGTAATTAACTCACAAAGAGCAGGTGAGGGGAGGGACAAGCCTCCAGCCTTTTCACTCTTCTTAAACAAAGACGACCTTTACAAATATGTGTGTATTAGAGCCTTTGGTCTGCAAATTTCTCTTTCGCTCACACCATCATAAAACATTCAGAGGGCTGTAACTTTTTGATTACTAATTTATGCTGTTTACAGACTGGGTAAGGGGAAAAGAAGAAAAGCTCTGAAAGCTCTAGGAGTGGTGCTTTGCTACTTGGAGAAACCGGCATTCATCAACATCAGTGTTGTTCCGCCTGGTACGGGATTTTATTTAGCTGGAGAGGAAGGACCAGCCTGAAAGCCCAATGTTCTCTACTGAGGTGAGGCCCGGTTCAGCTAAGCAGGTCTCAGGAAAGGAACAGGGGGCAGGAGCGGTAACAATGCCAGGTTTGGGAATACATGCTGAACAAGACTCAGTGTGAGGATGAGGCTGTGGCCAGGGCTCATGGAGATGCTGGTTTCACCCCAAATTTGGGAACGCTCATGTTCTTAGCTTCAGCTGCCTTCTTCCTGTGTCCTTCCTTGGACCAACCTGAGGTTGT
The DNA here is from genome assembly GCA_027925045.1 of Hypotaenidia okinawae. NCBI lineage: Eukaryota > Metazoa > Chordata > Aves > Gruiformes > Rallidae > Hypotaenidia > Hypotaenidia okinawae. The sequence continues at coordinate 14,842,234 of BSDF01000003.1, read as the reverse complement.
CCTTGCGCAAAATGCTCCCCTTTCCCCAAACACACTAGAGCCATGATGTCCCACTTGTATTTCACAGATGTCAGGAAGAGTTTTGTCTACTTCAGGTGCATGCCTGCCAGTGCTTGGAAGCAGAGGAAGGGTGTTGTGCTCTTGCCCTGCCATGAAGCTGCAGGTACAGTACCAGTCTCATCTCCTGCTCTGTGCTAATCTAACCCCCAATTTTCATTTTTCCATACCAATTTGTCAGTGGGAGTCAAGATGTGCAAGGAATGTAGGTCCAAGCCCTCCATGAGAGTCTTTTGGGACCTCAGCAAGTTAATTTTTTTCCTTATTGCTCTTTTTCCTTTCCATTAGCCAAGAAGAAGCTTGACTTTCCTCCTCCACAGTAGTGCAGTCAGCACATCGAAGGTCTACATGTTATAACTCCTTTATGTATTTTTCCTAGGTTTCTTAAACTCATTTGTTCATCTAAATATGTAAGCAAAGCTTTTCCTCCCTTGCCTTGAATGGACCCACACACCCTTAAATTAAAATAAAAAATGGCATTGGGGTTCTGTTGTTACTTGAGAAAAGCCAGAGGAATCAAATTAAGGCCATCACCATCTCTAATTCACACGTTTGTGGGAAGGAAAATTGAAAGTTCACCACCATGACTGAAAGATGGAGTCCCAGTTTGTCATCATCTCTTCTTAAAAAAATACATCTCAGTGATTTGATAGCTCCCAGGGATCCCTGCCTCTGAAACAAAGGAATAGGAGATGCTCTTTTGCTAGTCATGTAAAATAGAAGCCACAGCAAGCCACTTGAGGATGCATCCTCCATTAGTCACGTAAATAGTAGCACTGAGATAGCTTGCTTAAGGTTAAGCATGAACACTGGCTAAACTGGATCTCAGGCAAAGCATTACAGGGAAGGTGTTTCCATGAGAACACAAAAAGCTGAATAAAATCATGGTCATAGTTCAAATTATTGGTGCCCATATGCCAAACACAACTTAGGGTGCAGAATATTGGTTTCTGTTAGCACCTAAGTGGGCTCAGCTATTCTTTGCACTTGCAGTTTTGTTCACTGGTACTGACACATTCTGCAGATACTTTGCCTTTCAAATGTATCTCTGGATCTGTTCTCCTTAACCTGAGAGGAGTTTCACCTCATGACTACTGGAAAACAGCAATTCACTTCTCTTTGGATAAAACAGAAAAGCTTAGAGAAACATTTTATTAAAAGGAAAGGCTGCCTTTGGCATCTGTAGGAGGAGGGGGAGAGTAGCTGTCGCAAGTAGATCTTTTATTTGGTTTTCTAGAAGTTTAACAGGACTCAATGGTCAGGCCTGAAAATTTACAACACCCAAAAATTTGCCTGTGATGCCAACACATGCTTCTCTGGTTCAGAATAACCTTCTTCCCTGAAGGGCCACGTGCGTAAAGTGCCAGTACATAACGGCTCATGTAACTGAATTTTAAACTCCTGAAAATAGCAGCTTAGATTGGAAGTGCTGACATAGGCTTAGTGACAGCAGTGCCAATTTAACAGTTGTATGCACTATGGAGTGTTCTTGCAACATTCCCCATTTGAAAGACAATCTGTGCGTGGTATAGACTAGTATGGTTTTTAAAAAAAAAAGGAAAAGGGGGGGGGAGTAGAAAACCCCCAACTGTGGTCTTGGCTGACAAACTCTGTCAACCAATGCAATCTGTGCTCCTGATGTTTACTGCTTGAAGCTAAATAGGATATTTAGCCAAATTTCAATTTCTCCTACAAATAAAGCTCAATTTGTGTGTGTGTATGTGTGTGTGAGAGAGATGATTGCTCATTTAAATGACAACTTTATATATGATAATTACAGTCATTAATGAAGACACACTTACTTTACCATAGATTATGAGGATAAAAGAAGATCACCCAAGAATCACGTTCTGGTATAGACTAGAGTCAATAAGAAAATTAGTCCAAATATTATCCGGAAAATTGTTCTTAAATAATGCCCTAAAGGTTAAAGGAACAATGGGTGTAAATGCAATGGAAGAAATGTAAAAATCACACTAGAGGTCACTGTTGCTACTTCAGCAAAAGCTTTTCCTGCTTCCTTGTAGTTGAAGACACTAAAGATCAAACATTTTTGCAGGAAAAAAAAAAAATAGAAAAAAAAAAGTACTTCTGTTTCTATATATTTCAAAGCATGTACGGTTTGATATCCTGAAAAAATAAACAATATATTGATATGGAACGGCTGGTCGTGCTATGGTTGTGGAAAGGGTATGTGCTGTACGTATGAAGAACTTGGAGTCATAGGACAAAGCGGTTCTATTTTGTGCAGCATCTTTCATACAAATGGCATCCCCAAACACTTTATAGCTTGTAGCATTAAATAATATAGCTTTAAATTACAGAGATAAATAATCAGTGGGAGAGGAATTAAATGTTATGGGCAAGGGACAAAAGAAATGTTACATATTTGAAAGCTGTGTGAAGGCATAAATTGCAAATCGGAGCCAAAGACAAATGAGGAAGCCAAACAATTAAGTCTTGTAATGCAGGAGAAAATACCTCAGTCTTCCCAAATTATTCATGAGCTGGGTATTAAAAGAGAAGCAATCATTTTATATCATAAACACAGTCCTATGCCTAAATGTATTTATAAATATATTTGTGTGTGTAATGTGTGTGTGCATGTGTATATATATTTATATCCGAAGAAGAAATCGCTCTGGATGCTCAAGGCTAGAGACACTCACTGTAAATCCAGGACTAGATCGTGGCAAGTTGTGCTTGTTACCTCCTTCAGGAATTAAAAAGGGCTGGATTTAGAGGAATGTTTTTACTTGTTGAAGTACTATATTGAATCGAACTATTACCGCCTTGGACTTCTAAAGCAGAAAGTGACACATTCCTGCAGATTGCAGTTCTCTTCTCTAAGATATTGGTTGCCTCTTGAATGCCATTAAATTTCATCAGACAACCAATCTCTCTGACAGCTCAAGAAATGAAGCTACCAATGTAAATAATAATAATAATTAGTGCAAGTGAGTCAGAAGGTAGGTAGCTGGAATATTTTGTTCTGTGTTTGGTCTTCAAGCTCTTATTATCACCTCATCTTTCAGAGCTGCCAACAAATTGGATATGGGTTTAGGGGGTTGCCCAAGGATGGTTGCTGTATCTGATGAGTCCCTTGCCTGCTAAAGTCACTGGGATCAGAATTTCCAGCTCCACAGGAAAAGTATTAAGACTTTGAGATACTTATACAGTTTTCCCTCTTTCTGAATCCCTGTGTATTTTACCTGGGTAGATTCATTGCCCTGCAAGCAGGGTACTCAAGGATTACCTCATACCTGTAAATTTGCAAGTAATCTGTTTTCTTATTGTTCCTTTTGTCTGTATGCCTGGGATTTTCAGTTGTCTGCCAGCCCACTCAACTACTACTCTGGCTAGCTCCAGGATGCCTGGACAGTTGGCCACTGCCACAGGCACACAGATTGGCTCTCTATGTCCTGTGTGTCGGGGGCCTGGCAGCACTCCCTTCTAGGGTCTTCAGTTGTTGGCAGCTCAGGATTACCCTCAAAATACAATGCTGAATTACAGAACTGAGAAAGTAGCAGCGAGAATTTATGTATGTGTATTCTGCTTGTATACAATATCAGTTTCTAGATTTAATACAAGTCAGGGCCATGTTAAAACCTCAGGCTGTTCTCTTTTTTCTTTTCCCAGAGTTGTAATATTTTTCTTGGGGTTTTTTTTTGAAGCCAGTTTCTTACAGCATTAGGGATGGCTCTATCTTTTCATGTGACTCCACCCAGACCTGCAGTGTGTTATATTTAGACATCTAAAGCATTCCCTGGTACCAGAGCAGCTTTATTTTTACAAACTGGAAGTTTCTCTGGGTGAAGATAGATGAGCAGCTGCTAAGGGACTGGGTTGACACAGTCAGTTTTCTGCAATGGTATTTGTGTGTCTGTAATTTTCCCTTTGGCCATCTTTGGACTGAGAAACCCTCTTCATAATAGACAAGAAATGCTAACAAGTGCAGCTGGGGTAGAGAACTGGAGAAGTTACCAGGCACCTTACATTTTACTTTGAGAGAACTCTCCAAGCATTTTGACGAAATCCGTGTCCTGAAGTTTTTTGTGGCTGTGAGTTTAAATTGGATGTGGCCTGAGAGCAGAGTGTGAGGTGGGGAGGGAATAGCTAAAAGACTGGCAGAAAAGTTCAGTTGTCTGATTTACCTCTTTGTATTGGTTTTGCGTTGTTCTTTGACTGTGTAACTCCTGGTCTTCAATCCTTTTATTTGGTCTTTACTTGAACAAGCCTCTTCTTGTCAAAATATGTTGCAAGAGGAGTCCTTCCTAGTTTAAGGGTAAGAGTGAGGGATTCTGCAGAGTAAGAAGGGCCTAGTGGAAGGTCCTGCCCTTTCTAAGAGAAAATACAGGCCAAAGGATAAGCTGTTTTGCCATTAGCTCTCACACCTCATTTATCTTCTCCAAGTTTAGCAGCAAAGCCCTGTCTCTTCTTCCTTTTAAGCCCCCCTTCAAATTCTGTTCCTACCATGCAGCCTTTGGCGAATCTTAGAACAAGAGATAGAAATTCCTATACACTCTTTCCCTTTGGCCATCTCTGTGTATTGGCTGTTGATGTTTGCTGTGCAGGCACCATTTCCTCTTATGTATCAAAAACAAGATCCAAGATACTGTGATTGTCGGTGAATTGCACGGTGTGGCCCAGCAGCTTGGCTTGAGAACCAGTTCAGGAGTGAGCTGGTGACTTCCCAGCCCTGTCACCATGCTGGGCAAGTAATTCCTTTTTTCTGTTTCCTCTCCCATCTTATTTTTTTTACTGTAAATTCTTTAGAATAGGGAATATCTGTTACTCTATGAATACACAGCACCTAGCGTAATTGCTGCTAGACATTGCTGCAATGCATATTATAAATAACTGGAAGATGATTTAGCATTTTTAAGGGCTATGGTACTTATTTCCTTGCCAGCCTTTTTTTCCTCACTGATTTTTTTCCCCTTTGTCTATTCAGTGATTGCTTTCTCTGAATAAGAGCAGAATCTTACTGTCTTTATGAAGCACACAATGAAAACATGAAAACTCTAGGTACTGCCTCAATATTATTGAGAAACAATAAAAACATGTCTTAGTATCTAGCAATCACTGCATGTGAGAGAGAGAGGCAGGAAATAAAAGAATGATGTTGCATGCCCATACTGAACAAATATTAGCTCTTCAGGGTACCGTATTATCACAAAGCACTTAAGAAATCCAAAGTATTATAACAGTCTGAACCAAACTCGCTCAGTTTCTTCCCTGTCACACAGGCTCAGCTACTAACATCATTTTAATCAAAGATTTGATCAACAGTATTAGGCAGATAGTTAGCAGTGAAAATTAACACATATGCTTCTCGCTAGGGAGGAGATCATTATTTTTAAATCTGCATTTAGTTCCCCACTGCCCAAAGTGATTTCTTTGGAGATAAGCACAGCAGCCAAAGGATAATATGCAGTATCTCAGAGTCAGTAGAAACGGTCCCAGCACCAACAGACTCGCCTCAGAGTAGAGGTTTGATGTTTTTGAAAGACAACACTTTGTATCGGTTTTAGGGTGAGGAGGCGAAGGGGCTTTCCACCTCACAGCTCCAGGTCTTGAATGAATGCTGCTGGATGGAGGTTACTTCTCTTGCGGTTAGATTCATAGGGTAAATCACATTATTAGCCCTTCAATTAAACCTAGGTAATGGAAAATTAGAACAGTCACATTTGCTCCACTGGCCCTATTTTCTTCTCCCAGCAGGGGGTAACTCAAGCAAGTATTCCTGTTTTCCAGGGCTGTCAGGGAGACAAGATGTCCAGCCAGGCTCAGGTCTGCAGCGTGGCAGCTTGTCCAGGTATCGGAGGCAGCCCTTTTCCTGCCTGCTATTCCCATTTCCCAGCTGACTTGGGCAGTCAGAGTAGCCAAACTGTGAAGAGTGGCTGCCTGTCCCTCTTGGGAAAAGTTTCCACATCCCATGCCACCACCTTGGCCAGGCAAGCGAGCTTGGGAGCCGGATATGGGACTTCAGTTCCTCTGAAGAGCCAGGGGGAGGCCTTAAATCAGGGCAGTGATTTCACATCCAAGTAGGCAGCATGGTCCAGAATCCACATAACAGAGCCGAAACGTGATGGCACAAGACATTTAACTGATGTCAAATTTAAATCCCTGTTAAAAAGAAGTGTTCTCAAGTCTGCACCAGGCCATCCATTCTGGTAATCTCATTTCATATTTCTTTTATTGTTGAAAGAAGACATAGATTAATGACAGAATGAATCCCAGTAGAAGGAACGCGCTCCTTATAAGGCAGGCTTGGAGGAGAGATGGTGGAAACCGTAACATAGGACGACTCTGTTGCCAGAGAAAGTTGCATTTGTACCATTTATATTTGAAAATCCTTCACCCAGGTCAGCATAGTTCAGCCAAATTAACTCCATCTGGATAGAAGGAGCTGAGGATTACCTGTCAGAAAAAGATGTAGAATGGCATATTGTAACTTAGTGCCACATTTTAAAAGCCTCTTAGTGACTGTGGGGGTTCTGTTCAGACAAGGGGGGTGAATGAGAGAGGAACAGAGAGGACTTCTTGCACACCAGCGTCAGGGTGAAAAGGTCTGAACAATGCCTGTTTGTTCATCCCTCTCTCCCAGCTAGTCCGCCCTGACTTGTTGCCTTTTAGAGAAATATGGTCGTGGTTCTTGATGGTCTTGAATTAATATATAATCTTGCTAGACAAGTGAATGTTCGCTATTTGCACCGCTGTCAGCACATGATGTTTAGTGAGATTCCTGTGATGATTTCTAAAGCCTCAGGCTCTGGAGTCACATGAACATAGACTCATCCCTAACTTCTTGTTAAAAAAAAACAAACCACCAAACCCCAACCATAAACAAAAGTTTTGATCTTCATGAGCATAGAGGAAAAGGACCAAGTTGCAGTGCCAATTTGCCAGTTAAAAACAATGCATAGCAGATGAAAACAATCTATTTATAACAACCCCACAGTTGTAAAACTCATGTTAGAAAGAAGACGTTGGTGTGTTCATCTGAGGGGTTCAAAGCTCTCTAAAGCCACATTGTGCTGTAGGGAGGCTTGTGGTAACTGATCTGGCTCTACTTGACCAGTCACTTGTGGGTATTTAAGCTCTGTTTAATGTGTAGGACCACCAATGTCCACACAATCCGTCAGATCTCACGAAACAGGCATTTCTCCACCACTCATTGGCAAATCCTGAGACTGTTCAAGGCCACCCAAGACAGCAGCAGAGAAAGGTTATACTGCTTCTTGCTACCCTGCTGATAAAGCAGTTACCTGGAAGGTGAAAGAGCCTCTCCCTGGGCATCTCTGTGCTCTTATCTCCTTTCTGTCCTATACCTGGTCTCATGAGCAAGTACCTCTTAGGTATAAGGCTGCGTTGTCAAAGCTGATGGAGATGCAAGGTTATCTTCAATACTCATTGGTCTGTGGAGAGAGGCAGTGTGACCATAATCCAGAGTGGAGGAAGGGCACGTGCTCATCCATCTTCAGTTCTTGGAAACAAACTCAGAAGTCCATTTTTTAAAGTAAAGACTTCTTTAGCTAACAGACTCCTGCTGGCCATGAGAAATCAATGAGAGTGGCTGTGAATGGACCACATCCCCCTAAGATACTTGCTAGGCTGGTATTGAAGGCATTCCCAAGTCAATATATGTTTAAGGTTTCTAAGGGAAGAGGTGTTTAAGCTGCAGGGTGTATGTCCCCAGAGTGTGACATGGGGGTAGGCAGGAGTGTGACACGACGGTGACCTGACTGTGTCCTTGTCTTTTTTTGTACAGGGTGTTTAAGGTAGCTTTTTTAAAATGTGTTGGGGTTTCTGTTACTCTTCTTTTATTTGGACTCCCAGATGGAATTGTTACATTGTGTTTTGGATCAGAAGGAATCTTTTATTACTCTTCTAGGAAAATAGTTTGGATTTTGATGGAGAAAGAGGAGTAAAAATGTTCAATGATCAACCCAAACAGATTTCATTTTTCCCTTTCAGCCACTGAAGTGAAAAAAAAAAAGAAAATATCAACACAAATCAGTGATCAGTAGAGCCCTAATCCAGAGAGGAGTATTTTAGGGATCACATTATGCTGAATATGTGCATTACATACACAAAGTAAAAATCCATGCCATTATTGTGCCTGCTCAGTAGCCACTTTTCAAATTGAAATATCTCAGCCATTTTAAATGACGTTTTTATTTTTGCAAAGATGCTAAAAGCAATTAGAGGGCAATATTGACTGTTCACTTGCCAAATTCCACTGTTCCAGTGAAAGCTGCTTTTGAGTTACTGTACACAAGTGCAAAAAGCATCCCAACTCATTTTACATACATTACAAGCAAAACCAAAAAGAAATCACCATTTAAAAGAAAAGAAAAAGCCGTTTATAAAAGAAATGTTTGCTTACAAGTTGAAACCATGTGTCAGCCTAGAGCAATCTGTTAAACTTGAGTTATGAACCCCTGGAAAAAAATAGTTGTTTGCAGTGCAGATGCTGAGACTCACAATTAAAGCAGAAGCATGGTGAGGAGAGGTCTCATGCTGATGTTCTGCATAGGGAAAGTTCTCTACATGCTTTTGGTGGGAGAGATGATAAATTTTCTGTCTCCTCTGTCAGTAACATTACTTACTTGTTTTACTTGTCTCTTTCTTAATAAAAATGTATCAAATACAAAACTCTTGCATGTGACCATATAAAAATGATCAGGATGGATTGTCTGTAATTTTAAAACATGATGTTCAAACCACCTTTCCAGAATTCAAGGCTACCTCTAGTTCACCTGAAGGGCTATTAATTTCTCCTCAGCATGAATTTACGCATGAGGATCATTCTTAGAGAGTTGAGTAAAGGCATAGATAAGTCATCTCGAAACTTTTCTGAGGAGCTAAAACTCGAGATGCTGTTCATAGCCAGAGAAAACTATCAGGTTCCTGTTGAGAGGATGCTTTCCACTTGAGTGGTTGGTAGGTTATCCAGGCTGACCTGGTGGGAGATTGTAGCAGACACTGTCATCCCTTGGGGATTTGGTCTCCACCCACACTTTGTCTGTGTGGTGTAAAGGGCTGGTGCCTTTGGGATCGAATTTTGGGGTATATGGCTGTGCTAAAAGCAGTTGAGTTACGCTGTTGGGGTGAATCGTAGGCTTTATTCCGTTATCTGCCATTAATTTATCTGTGGGCGATGAGCCAACATCTGTCTTCTCTGCCTCAGGGCTTGATTCTCATTAATACCAAGGCCTCTTCATGCCTTCTTGGCACTGAAAAATCACCTTGCAGCAGAATTTTCTTTACACCCATTTGGTGGCCCCTTTTTCACTTCTGATACACTTTTCCACCTTTTCAACATGTTGCCCTGAAGAACTCGGGAGTGTTTTGCTCTTGGACCTGTGTTTTTGTTACTGTGTTGTCTGCCCTCATGTATGGAAAACAGAGATTTTTATCTGCCAGAAGCGAATGAGGTTTTATCGTAATGGTCCAAGCAAATGTCATGATTCAGAGTGTAAAAGGATCAACAGCATGGATGAGTTGCACAATAAGTCTGTATAAACAGAAGCTGGGACGTGAGGAGACGAATGGCTTCCTTTCCTTTCAAGAAAAACGTTATCCTAGAAACAAACTGGGGTTAAATTTTCTGAATGAGGGATGATTCCCCTTATTTTATATGGGTGTAAATCCAAATTTCTCCAGTGGTCTCTGTCTTTTTATTTTCCCCTCTCTTACGGGAGCTGGGTTTATTCCTGGGACATCCCAAATGGAGTTGATATATCCCTGATATTTTCTGGTGTCTGCAAAAACAATTTTCCCCTTCATTTCAAAATAACAATTGAGTGCCACACCATGTGCCTTTGAGATATGAGACAGGGTAACCCTGTTAAGAATTCAACCACAGCCCCGTAGAAAAGGGAAAGGGGCTCATCTGAGTGGAGTGACACAAGGGCGACGGTTAGTGGGCTGCACTGAGCCATTGTTCATGGGAACATAGTCTTTATTTATAAATTATAAGTAAAGATCTGCTAACTGCCCAACTGAGGACACTTACTTGTCTGCGCACTTCAGTCCAAGTGCAATAAATACAGATCAAATGTTCACCATCCATATAATAACAAGGATCTGATCCAAAGCAGATTTTTATTTCTACAGGGCTACCTTGGATCTCATTGTGTTTTGTTATGTTATGTATGGATGTATCATTATTCAAAGCAATATAAGGGACAGAGCTGAAAACAAATTTAACTGCCAGTTGGAACTCTTGAGGCCACTGGAGACACTGTCTGAAAAGCAGCACCTTAGCCAATATCTATTAATGCATATTTTTTTTGCACAGTTTACAGTGCCATTTATTTTACATGGTTTTATACCATTTTCAGTCAGCTCTTAAAGTTTTGAAACAATTAAAATGGAAAATTTTTTTAAAAGCCTACTGTTGAGGATACAAAGTAATATCCAAAGCTTCTACTAACTTCGATGGAAATTATAGGTGCTCTTTGGCTCTGGGAACTCAGCATTTATATTTTGCTAGGTAATCATATAGGAAAGTATTGTGCAGAGCTGCGTGCCAGATTCCCCATTATGCTGCAGGAATGTACTGATTGCAAAACGAAGAGCTCAGAAACCAAGAAGTGATGTGGCAAGTGTGGCAGGCTTGACCTTTACACCTCTCCCTTCCACGTATGTGTTTTGATTGGATCTATTATTACCTAACTATATACTGCCTTTACACAAAATCCCTGCCTAACTGAGAGCACCACGATGGAGGATGTATAGCCAAAAAAGCAGTTTGTTTCACATGCTTGTCATTGAGTACAGCTTTAATTTATTACATATCATTCACCTCTGTGTAAAGTAAGTGTTGGCTTTTTTTCTTTAATAGAATTCCCCACGGTGCCTGTTTTTGCAGGATCTGAGTGTATCAAAATCATTGAAGGTTTTACCTTCAGAAGTAACCCTGAGAGTGTGTTTGTCCCAAAGTCACATGCACGAAGTTAGGCACTTAATTTTAAGTGCAAAAATCTGCCCTGGCTAGCATATAGTCAGTACAGGAAAGTTGATGCCCCTGGAGAACAAGTCAAAGTAGGCAATAATTAAGGGTGTAAGTGGAGTCCTTGGTATGTACCGGTGGAGGCATCTGTCTCTCCCCCATTATCTTAGGCTTGTAAGGGACATTTTGGGACAAGAATACACCAGAGTCACAAAGAACCAAAATACCTAAGAGTCTGCTAAGGCATTTTCTCGGGGAACTAGCTAAGCTAGTAGCAAATATTACTATCCCAAGCTGTTCTTCATCACTCATGTCCTGGAGATTATTATACTCAGGAGCTCCATCATCAGTGGAGAGGCAGCATGTGCTCCCAGCTCTGCCTCTGTGCCAAGCCGTCAGGTTAGTTCTAACTGCCTTTGTTGCTGGTCTACCTCAAAGCTTCAAACCACATCAAAAGCTACCCATGTCCTCTTGAATGGCAAAACTCTGGGACAGTACTTCACTGCATCCACAAGTTGAGTTTTTCATGCTGGACATAGAATCATAGGGGTTGGAAGGGACCTCAAGAGATCATCGGGTCCAACCCCCCACATACCTGTCTGTGTTTTTACAAGGCACACTGCAGCATCCTCAGGCTACACATAAGTACAAGGCAGAAGCAGAGATCCTCCTGATGCTATTTAATGTATTGACTCTCCTGTTTTGTCTTTTTCCTGCCTAAAAACCCATGAAGTGGGGCACACAGGAATTAAAAAAAGAAAAATTTTTTAAAAATCTGTAGACTTGTAACTTCTCCACTCCTGCGGCATGAGCAAGATTTCTCTAGATAATTTGTTTTAGAATGGATGGGATACATCTCGTGTGATTTTATATAGTGGTGAAGTAGATACCCGTGTCTAAGCCAGTTGTTTGAATGTCTTGTCTCATCAGTGGTAGGAAACGGGCACTTGGAGCTCATGCCTGATTTGACCTGTTTTGGATGCCTCCCAGAGCAGGAGATGATTCGCAACCTGGCAGGACTTATTTCTGTCCACTCGCTGTAGAGAGGGCCCTGAGGACTATCTCAGAGCTGGATGCTTTTGAACATCTAAAATTGGGGTGGACTCATATTCTTCCTGACTTTGGGGTGCATTTGTCACATTTTGGGGCCCCTGCTCAAAAGAGCACCAGAGCACATGCTTTAAAGTGCTGCTTCCAGGCTTTGCTGTGGGGAGGTGGCACTGACCTGAGTGCCAGGCTGACGTAGCTCCTTAATGTGCTTTTTTACGGGATATTTACAAAGCATAGCAAAAAAATAGCTCACTACCTCCAGCTGTGGGCTAGACAGCAGAAAATTCAGTGCAGATCCATTCGGCTGGATTTGAATTACAGACACAGGAATAAAAGAGGGGTGCCAAAAGTTAGCTTTTGAAAGCCCTGTTTAAACCCATGCATACAGATCCTCTTTTCCAGAGCAGGGAGTAGCTGTTGCTGTTATCGTTAGTGCATTTTTCTTGTATTTTTGAGAAGTTTTAAAAATCCTTTTTCCATCATTGAATTTACCCACGTTATGGAAAGGTACTGTTGGAAACTGTCATCTGTTACTATCAGTGATGGCAAACATAAGAGAAGGTACACAGAGAAGAAGGGTGTTTTCTTCATAAAGAGCATCCTGGGTTGTTTTTTTTTGTAAATGAGGTAGAAAGGAAGACTTTTCATGCTGTCTTTAGTTAAAGTGGACAATGTGTTTGTTTTTTCTGGAACGAATCTTCCCCGTTCACCTAGAAAGGGAGAAAAGTCTTAACTTTAGCTTCTGTGTAAATATTTGCACAATGTTAGTTCTAGAGTTTGTGTGTGAGCCATCTTTAATTGCTTTAAATAATCATAATAAAGAAAAGAACCACTGAATTTGTTACAGGAAAGACTGCATGCAATTATGGATGGAGATTGAAGTAGTGCCTTGAGCGTACAAAGCTGGTTGAAATACGGAAGGAATGGATTTGGCTCAACAACTTTGAGATGAAACAGAGCTGTTTCTGGAAAGCCATTACAAGTGTCAGTCTGGAGACTGGCTATCTCTGCACCTGCTAAAGAACCGTGTTAACACCAGTTTCCACTGCACAATCTTTTGGCTGTAAGAAGCAGGGTAACAAGTCTAGGTTTCAGGACACCATCCCGACAGCAAAGTAAGGAGAGGGTGAAGCTGTATGGACTTCAAGAAGGGGAAGAAGGGGGTAGAGCAGTTGTAAAAGGGCCCACACTGCATGGCTTTGAAAGCTTGCGATAGGTTGTGGGCTGATGTGAAAATTAAGAACATCTCCTTGCAGCTTCTGGCAGCTGCCCCAAGAGTCCTGATTGCCAACCTCCTTTCACACTTTGCTCCAGCATCTGCCCAAAAGGAGGACATTCCCAAGGAGTACTCTGTGAGAAGGCCCAAAAGCTTCAGGTACTGAACTAGAAGAGCAAAAGCAAGATCTAATAGATGCGGGAAAAAACTTGTTGCATACCATGTGCTTTTTTCAGCAGCTTGGCTGTAACAGAACAGTGACATCAGCCCGTTTAGTGTCACACTTACTTGGATGAGATGTTGCACCTAGTTTTTACCCTGCTTATTTTTTCTCTTCTTTGAGGCTGGGTTATTTGGGTTGGTTGCCTGAAATAGGTGCTTGTGTTGAAGTTACAGTAGTTTACTTTCACTGAATAGTAGTTTGGTTCAAGTGTGGCCCTTCAGATTTCTTGGTATTCTTTAAAGAGTTGTGAGTATCACCACTTTCTGCTGCTCTTGTGCCGATGTCCACGTAACTCCCAAAGGAAAGGTTCCAGGCTTAAGCCCTCGATCTGAAGGTGATACTGAATTTCAGATGCGTCCCCCACCCTAACCACGAGCCGACTTGAAATCCTGTGTCTGAGCAGCTCCAGACTTTCTGGGGTTTGAAAAGTCACTTCAGATCTGATATTTGGCCCGGCTTCTTAATGAAAACGGAAAATTGCATTTTGAGCCTCAGCCTTCCTGCAGAACAGCCTGTGCCAAACCCAATGAGCTTGAGATAAAAACAAGGATTTGCAGGACGCAGTGTCCCATCTCAGACAGAGGTCAGAAGGAGTTTTGAGCGAAGTGGGACTGGCCCCTCTAGCTGGAAACTTCTTTATTTGCCTCTGAGCTCCACGGCCATTGGGGTTTGAGACCTACGCAGGTGTGCGGTGGGGAGTGAGCCATTTGTTTTGCTCAGAGGAGGATATTTGTGATGAGGGAAATCATGGATTTTATGTGCTCGCATTTTTTGTTTCCTTCTTGAGCAAAAAGGGAATGCCAAAATCTTGTCTTAATATTTCACGGAAGTAAGTATTTTATAAACGCGCGTTGCAAATGGCACTATAAATTCTCCACTATGGAAAATTGCTATCTGGTTTGAAACTAGGCAGGATAAATAGAACTATAAAAGGTTACCTGGAGTAAACAGATAGGGTTTCCAAAATGTACCATACGAGATAGATTGGAGCTCATAGTAATCTGTTTTCCATGCTTAACATACGCTCAGCATCAGCTGAACTCTGTAACTGAGCTGCCATCTGTATCAATCCCGTTCCTAGATGTCATGGCCCTGTTAATGAAATCTGGAAGTGAAATTGTAAATGGATTCAGTGAATGGTAGATGTCAGCCATTGCGTGATGGGCAATCATCAATCATCCACTGTCAGTTATTTCTGTCTCAGTGAGTAAGCCTTTATTTAAAGCATAAAGTAAGAATGTTGCCAGACCACAGGAACAAGCCCTGAGCTGTTTGCAGGTGCTGCTATTCACAGCTGCCAATTAAACCCCTGACATTTCCATAATGGCCAAGAGGCAAAGCATATGCACTTGATATAAACATTTTTGTAAAAATTAATCTCAGTTTATCAATACTTCACTTTTTTTTTTTCTTTCTAGGGCGACATACAACATCCTACTTGGCCTATTGTTTGTTTGCTGTAGAAAGAGAGGAATACGAGTTGGAAAGCAGCCAGGGTGTTCATTTCCCCAGGATATACAGTAGATTCCAGTGGCTCGTTTCAACCCTTAATTGGGGAGGGAAAGCACAGTCGTGAGGAATCCCACCTTCAGAAAATATTGTGTGTGCCCCTTGCCCCCCAGCCATGTACACGCGCTCAACTCTGTCGCTTCACATTGCACACTGGCCCTTAGCTCAGGAAAAAATATAACGCTTGGTCTGGCAAATGCTGTTCCCCAGCCCATCGTGGTTCTTTGCTGCTATAGCAAAAGTTTGCCCTATCTGGATTTTTATATAGATCTCTGGGCACGTTACTTCTGACTGGGCCTTTTCATTACCCCTTTGCTATCTGAAAAAAAATCCAAAATGTCCAAACCTAAAAAAGCAAGTGCTTTTTAATATACACATTATTTTCTTTTGGGCAGGAGAGAAAAAAATTGTCAACTCAACTTATTAAAGGCATTTGTCAGTACTGCTGCAAATTTATATATGTATTTCATAAAATTGCCAGTGACGAGCTAGGTTGGGTGGGTTTTTTTCAGAGAAAATATTTTTGTGGAAAAAAAATTTTATATATTTCTACAGAAAAATAAACTGCCTAGTATTGCCACCTGACATTTATAGTTTGGAGGACATAAAACTTTTCAGAGGTCCCTTTATTTTTTGCTCTCAGCTGTTTATAGTTCTTCAGGGGTACACTGATCTATAAGTAAATACAGAAAAAGAAAGGGCTGCATTCACATTTTCAAGGAGATTTCATCACGTGCTGATTGCTCTGCCCCATTTTGCTGCAAAGCCTAGACCAGGCAGAACGCTGAGTAGGAAGTTAGATAGCACTGGGGCATTTAAAAACTGTCTTCTTCACTCCTCAAGGTACTGAGGAAGATCACATAGGTCAGCCAGCAATCTGAAGCATATTTTCACATGTCATACCTTCTGGTTGTAAAATTATGCACTATTGGATGAAATTAACTTTTGTGAAAGCTATAGAATTCTGTTAACATGATGTATTTGGAGTTGGTGTTGGAGGTCTTGCTGGCATGCATGCGTTACATTGGATGTGATTTTTTTGCCAGATGTTTGTGCCGACAGAAGTGCTAATTGTCAGGTGCAGTTATACTGGTGCAGCTTTTATTAGCACTGCTTATTTTACTTCACCTAACTGAAATAAGCCATCCTGCCTTAAGCACTTAGCTGGCAGCAGAAATGTGTCTATACAGAGCAGTTTCCTACCTGTCAATGGTTATGCAAGTTTTAAGTATAGATTGATCTTTGCTCAATTTTCCATGTCTTTTGTAGGTGCTTCATGAAGTTGCACATCACTTCAGATTTCAGGGACAGATGTTGCTTCAGATACCTAGGATTCTTTTTGAATTCAGCTAATTCAGGTAATTTTGCTGGCATCTTTCTGAAGTTTTTTATGATTTTTTTTTTTTCATTTGAAATCATTCAAAGTGTTTGAGATCCGTGAACATGTAGTCTTTAGGTATTAAAAAGGAATGTTATTACCTAAGTAATGGTGACAATTCAATCTCTTTAGAATTTGAAGGACCAAACTGGGTGAGTTTCCCAAGGTATGCGAAACAACCCCACATATGTCACCTGTTTATTTTAAACAGAAAGGGTTACAAAAGGCTGGCTTAAAAAACGTTAAAAAGCAAAAATCTCACAAAAGTCTCAGTGTTGGAGGCTTCTCTGTAGGGTATCTTTGTAGCTATAAAGTAATTTGTAGGGTTCCGGATGACTTGGTATTCATTATCGCCTGAGATGAGCATCTAATTTGTGTATCCTCCATGCAAACAGAACTCAGTGAGGTCATGCTGCAATGCTAGCACTCTGACTCGACCCCTCTACGCTGAGCTAAAAGGCAAAGGTAAAAGGTAACTAACCCCCATGAGGCTCAGTTCCTCCGCTCTTGTCGATGTTACCGCAATAATAACAATATTGCTTCGAGTATGTCCACATGACAATGTAGAAATGCCCAAGCTGGCTGTAAACAAACCATTGTGGATACTGGACGCAGTCAAGATGAGATAGCAGAGAACACCGAGAGGACTAATTTACCCTGCTTTTTGGCAGTGTTAGCTCCATATGGGCTAATTTATCCTGCCAGAAAGCAGGCTCATTTATGGCTAGCTCATTTATAGCTAGACTGAGTACCTCTTCGCTATACTGGAATTTGCAATGTAGACTTACATTCTATTAAGGTGACAAGTGTGCGATTGTATTAGGTAAAAATATGGAGGCTGCGATTTTGAAGGCACCTAAGGGCTTCTTTCAGAGGTGGTTTAAGAGGTTACCACCTCCAGCAATCTGCTTCACAAGTTCTGCTAAAGAGAACTTTCCTCATGAATCAGAACGTGGATCACACACCCATTTAAGAGTGTCTTGAGTTTACAGCACAATATTTTAGCTTAGATCACTGAAAAGGATATGCTTGCATTAAGATACTAAATGATGAACTGAATACATCAGAGCAGATGTATTTATTGGTATGGCAGAAACAGGCAGACAGCTTGAGTGATAATGCTCCATATTGCTCATTTTACAGAGCCCAAAGAGAACTGGGTGCCAGGTCCCATGGAAATGTCTTTCTGTTTTAGGATGCCATAGGGGTTGGGTACCTCATTCTCCTCAAATCTTTTCAAAAAAGGTTGTAAGCAGTATTTGTCTTTTTAGGGTTGCATGGATTCTGATATCACTATCTAGTCACATACTGTCAAGTCTGATCCAGCTGAAGAAGCTAAAGGACAGCTTTCTAGCATGATACCAGTGAGATTTCTCAAGTACTTACTGCTAAACACCTTTTAAAATTAATTTTTTTTGTTCAAGTTTTACATGCCTTTACTTCAGGGTACTTGATACATGTTAACACTTCTGGTACAAGAGAGAGACGAGCATGTGGAGAAGGATTTGACATTCAAAAAAGCACATGAGTACCGGTAGCCATTCTTGATTCTACTGCTGCAGTCACGTACGATGAGCTCCAGGCTTGTCTCCTGCTCTTCTGCTTCTGGGACTGCCCAGCTATGATCTAGTGTGCTGACCTTACTAGCCAAGTAACGACTTTCATGCTGCTGAATCCCATCAGGAACTTCATGTCTCTTGTGGTTGTCTTCATCCATGGCTAACTTGTATTATCATTGGCACGCTTAAAATTGTGATGTTATGTTTCAAATGTTTTTAAAGCTGAAACACACAAGCTCTTTTTATTTCTCTTCTGCCTAGTAGGATTATTCCAGCTCCACACATGCAAAACCTCATATTATGCAAGAAATTAATCATATCGGGGTAAAGTAGCTACTGAAAAATTGCCAAGCACCATAAACATTGGTCAGAATGCAGGCCAACCATTTGCACAGCAAGTAATTGAAGCTGGAGATTCATTGGAGCGACGCGTAACTTTTCATTATGAATTAGAAAGCTTTTCAAACATAAAATGATATCTGAGAAGACTGCACTACCTAAAAGGTTTCAGTAAACACCAGGAAAAAAAAAAAAAAGAAAGTGTTAAAATATGCTGGAGAGATCAATCATGCTTTATGGTTACTTGCTCCATGTAGTTTCACACACATTCTCTGATAAACAATGTCCCACACACTCTGCCCAGACCCATTATTTTCTTCAGCACCAAAGCGTCGAGGGCCAGATCCTCGTTTGGTTTAAGTCAGCAGAGCTCTGCTGAGGTTGACTGCTTGCCATTGATTTATGCCAGCTGAAGATCTGGCCTGAAGAGTGACAAAAATGTAATTTTATGTTTTATTTATGGGTGTAAAACAATAGTCCTAAAGGGAGCAGATGTTCCATGTCAAGGGAGGAGGTTTATGAAATGCAATTCCAGACACAAAAGCTAATCTCTGTGGTCAGGGAAGGCATGAGGCCTGTTTTACATGATGAACTTTAATTGAAATCTCGCTCTTTTGTGTTCATTTGTTTCTTCTATTTGGGAGCTGACAAGCATCCTTTAAATTACTTACCAGCTGCCAGACACCTTAAAAAGCAATAGATAGTTGTCTTGTACACTTGGAGAAGGTTGGACAATCTTCACTTGTCCTCCCGCTACCTGCTGAAATGGTACTAATTTGGTATCACGTAGTTTTAATTAAGTGGTCACTTCACTGAAGAAATTTCCATCTGTTTCAGATGGAGCTGTGGGAGAAAGATCATTCACTTTTATAGAGGGTTTTGCAATTGTAAAATGTCTGGTTTTTTTCAATTTGGAATGAAAACCAAAGCATTTTGAAATTCTTTAAAAAAGAGAAGGGAGCGTCTGCCTCTCGGTCTCTATCCCCAGACCTTTTATTGTCCTCAGCACTCAAACTATTCCCTTTGTGGACCAGCTTCCCTCTGTAGATACTAGAGCATGGCTGCTCTAAAGGAGTTGCTAAAAATGGAAGTTAGGGAGCTAAAAGAAAATGTGGTAAGAGCCTGCTTACTTGAACATCACAGATTTGGAAGCACCTCTTCTTTGTGTTTTACTCAACAAGCTGACTCCTATGCCACCAGACCCACCCTATAAAGGAGAGAGAATTTTGGGATCTCCCTTCACCTTGGCTTCATGTGGCACATCATCCCATGGTGAGATCCAAGCTCCTTAGAGGCACAAAACAGTCATCAGTGGAGCTGCACTGATTCACATCAGATGAATTTTGGACTGAAAAGTGTAAGGATGAGATTGTCTCCCTGTCCCTTCAGTGTTCCTCCCCACACCCATGCGGTCAAGTACTGAGAGATGGAGAACAGGCTGTGCTTATCAGAGGCCAACAGTGACATCTGAATTGCAGAAAAAGGGGACAAGTAGAGCAAAATAGGAATTGAATATTCCCATATTCTATTAAGAGTAAAAGACAGAAACAGAGATTGGGGAAGTCTCTATGAACAACAGAATGGAGCAGGAGCTAACTCTCTTACCTCAGTTTAGTTGAAAATCCCAAATTTAAAGTGTTATTTTGTTCTGCAGCAGGCAGAGCAGAAGTTTGAAATTTTCTATGAATCAAAATTAGAAAAAGAAACCTCAGGCTAAACTGAAAATGGGATGAAGGAAGAATGAAATATTTCATTCATGTTTTAGCATAATTTTTTGTTAATTCATTTTAGAAATCTGGTGCATCTTCATTGTAGTGCTTTTCAACACAGCAGCAGCAACAACCACAACTTTCCATTCTAAAAACTTCAAAGTGGGAGCTTCCAAGGTTCTAAAAATGCTTAATTTTTGTTTGCCTCCATAAATATAGGAAGTTAGCAGAGTAAGTTTTTCAGAACAGCTTCATTTTGTTAGACATGACATTTGTTCCCTTTCAAAGCCACTCTGAGCAATGATTCTAGTTGCGCATTTCCAAGGGCGGGACTCCCATGACCTGATGGGAGATGTCTTCACAGCCACACCAGTCCTTCTAGACTCCCTCATATGTCTTCCAGCAGAGAAACAGGCATCTCTAGGACATGGTCTGACCCATTTTAAACCTCTGCTTTAGGATGATGTAAATTAGGCCCTGTTTTTTGTTGTTGGGGTTTTTTTCCCCTATCAGCTGAAAAATAGTCTAGGGTGACTAACACCAAGGAGGAGAAGAATCCCACTGAAATATTCTTGCATTTGGGGATAGTTGCTGTATTGTACTGTGGTAAAGCAGTTCACATCCCTAGACACCATATGCAGGCAAGTGGAAGAAAGAAGGTTTATTAACAAAGTCACAGAAGAGTAATAAAATGCTCAAAACTTCAGGTGGCCTTAGGAGAAAGTATGAAAGCACCTAAATATGTACAAATGTGGGAGGAATATGTTAGATGCTTCATTATCAGTTGAAATGTGAAATTGCATCTGAGGGAGAATAAACAGTAAAGTTTTTCAAGGGAACAAAGTAAAGAGGGCGGGTTGTGATAAAGGAGTGAATAATTTTCTTATCAGATGTTAGATCAGACTTCAGTCTGGGGAGTAGTTTTCAGGAGAAGCAGTAGCCTCAGAGTTTGAGTCATTTCATACCAGAGCTTGGAAATGCACAATAGAGGATCACTCCTGTCTAGGCAGGGAATGAAAAAATAGGGTCTACCGACCTTATCCAGCCCTCACTTCATTCAGCAGGAATCTTTTCCACTGACTCAAGTGGGATTTGGATCAGATGCTTTTTTACGTCCTACGTTGATGGCTGTCTGAATAGACTTAGGAAAAGAGACAAACTAGAGCCCAAGTTATGACACCAAGAATGGCTTTTTTGGGCTGCTGTAAGGAAAAACGCAAGTGTCAGAAAATCATGAAGCAGGCGGCTGGCAAATCGGAGGGGCTGTTTTACTGCTGGGAGCCGAGTCAAGCTCTAACCCATCTTTACGGAATTAAATGACATTGAGCTTGGGTGTCACTAATTCCCTTAAAACCGTAAGGAAACACTTCTCCAACAGCAGCTACAAGGGCAGCGTCATCGCTTGGCAAGTTCTGCTCTTGCCACAGCAGGGGGATAGCTCCACATATCCAGCTTAGTATATGCCCGGCATCTGAGAGAAGTTTTGTCGTGAGTAACAAAATGTAGCTACATTTTATATCTGATTCAAAAGAAAGCAGCAATAATAGAAGCAGGGTAACATTTTTGTATATGCCTGAGTGGTTCCCTTTGCCTGTTTTCAACCTACCTAACGGCAAACCTCACTTCATTCTACACTGCTCTAATTAATTTGACAGGACTGGAAACTTGCTCTTCCTGTTCACACTTATTATTCATCTCTTCAGAATGCCCTGTAGGGAGTACGAAGCACAATAAAGCAGTATTTACCAAATCCCTCAATGCTAAATACACCTTTTAAGCTGACTCTGCACAATGCCAGCAGTGAGAAGATCTGACTAAAGGGCAGCCAAAGAAAAACAACATTTTCCAGAGCATCGTCTCTTTACACATGGCTAGCGAGTCTTAGGCAAGGAAACTATGTCTTTTTGCCCCCCTTCAAACTCTACAGTAGGCTCTGGGGATCCCAACTTATTCCTACTGTATCTGAAAGCTTTGCTGTAGCCAAAGCAAATGACAGAGTAATCATACTCAATAAGATATGATGTTAGTTCACAAGAGCCACTGGGTAATTTCATACAGGCGTATCTTTTAACCTTTCATCACCCAAATTAGAAACATCATAACACAACATAAAACACATCTGAAAAATCCATTGGAGACAGGAACTCAGAAACATGCAAGTAGAAATAAGCGTTTTGAGAATTAGAAAGTGTTTTGAGAAAACACTGAAATTGAATGTTAGGTTTCCTTTTTAAAATTCTCATTGCAGAAAGGGACCTTTTCCAAACACACAAGGTGATTAAGGAATTTAAGAAGTGAAGCACACTTATTTGCACACACTAGGGAAGTAACTCAGACATTTCATATTTTTAAAAGTGAAGGATCAACGAAAGAGATTTTCAGCAGCAAGTTACCAGTTGGGTCCTTGACTCTAATCACCATCTCCCTTTGCACCTTTATGCCTCTGTAAATCTCACTTTACATAAAGCAAAAGGTTATGTTTTCAAAGTACCCGAGAACATTTCTACGCAGCGTAGGGCAGTAGTGTGTCCTAAATGAACCAACTCGAGCACCAAAAGGGGTAGAATCCCAGTACTAGGGCAGATTTTCCAGCTTTTTTCTCTTAATCTCCAAATGTTCTTTGCGTGGCATTCAGCCAGAGTTAGATGCCACACTATGGAAGCCACTTTTGAAAATGGAGACTTAGGGCTGATTTTCAAAGATGTGTAGAGAAATTAATAACCATTCAATAGGATTTCTCAAGGCACCCGTGAAAATGGAAACTAAGTAAATGTCCATAGGTGATTTTGGAAATTAAGCACTTAAAAACTTTGAAAAATCTGAGATTCGGAGTCCTGACTGGCTTCTGAAAAATTTGTTGAGTCTTTTTTCCTAGATATCATAGAATCGTAGGGGTTGGAAGGGACCTCGAGAGATCATCGGGTCCAACCCCCCTGCCAAAGCAGCTCCCTAGGACAGGTCGCACAGGGAGGTGTCCAGACGGGTCTTGAATATCTCCAGAGAAGGAGACTCCACCACCCCCCTGGGCAGCCTGTCCCAGGGCTCTGTCACCCTCACTGGGTACAAGTTCTTCCACATGTTGGTGCGGAACTTCCTGTGCTCCAACTTGCAGCCATTGCCCCTTGTCCTGTCTCCACAGACCACTGAAAAGGGGCTGGCCAATTCCCCCTTTTGAACCTCCTTATTCGTGTTGGAGAGTAGCAAATCCCAACATATTTCATGGACAAGCAGGCATACACAGACACACATGGGCTTCCTTAGTCTCTTTAGTCTTAGCTTTTCCCTGTTGATCCTCTTGTTGATCTATGGAAAATTGCATCCCAATTCCTTCTGTAGCCAGGGAGATCTCACACTGATGAGATATTATTCGTCTTGGTAGAGATATCTGGGATGTACAATAGTGCACATTTCTGCCCTTTATGTAAAACCTAATGAAGACAAACCAGAGGCTCCTGCTAGGTCAGGTTGGGTTTGGATCAGACCAAAAAGAGAGGAATTGAGCTCGTTGAACTGTAGATAGAATAACTGCTCAACTACTCCTGGTGTAGCTCCTCTCTGAATTGCCGTAGAGGAAAACCCACTCTGAACAGATTGAATCTGGAATAAAACCTTAGATAATTGGGAGTTGAATGGGTCCATTGACTTCAAGGGGAACTACTGCAGGGAAAAAAGGTGTGCTGGCATTGGCCTTCACTGTGTTACATAAGAAAGATGGTTCTTGAAACTAATTAATCCTTGAAAAGATCAGCTGACCCATCTCATTGTTAGCAATACATTTTTAATTATTCATTTTAGTCAAGCATCATTTGAACACAAGTCAATTTGCAATTTCATTAGAGTACAGAAAAGGCCTGGGGTCTATTCCTGGTAAAAAGGAAAAAATCTCTGGCAAAATTTCATAAAGGATGTTAATCCTCTAATTAATTTTATGTATCAAGCAAGAATTAATGTGTCCTGCTATTTAAGCAGAAGTCATCTTGCCAAGAAGTGCATTTTGTCATACCTTCCCCTCTAGGAAAACCTCTTTACAAGCTTTGTGGCAAAATACCCTGGCAACTAATGACTAGCTTTGAAGCAACATTCACAGACCATTTGCTTTGATGACATTTGGAGCTTTTTTCTCCCCCTCTCACTCATTCCAAAGTCTATTGTAAGTGTAGTGCTCTCACTGCACTGCCTTTGAAAACTAATCAATAAAGTAAGATTTGTCAGGTTGCATCTGAGGAGTATCACATCTTTTAACTCCTTTCTTGGTTGAGCTGCTGTACACATTTTTAAACTAAACCTTATGAACAGATTTGAGCATGTTATACTTCCCATATTCACAGGCACACAAGTGTGACGCCTTTCTTTTTCTCCCTCATATTAACTTCAAAAGCTCAAAACCTATGCCAGTTAACCTTCCATAAAACTGACATTATATGGTCATCATACATAATCAAATGATGGATTGCACGTCAAAAAGTCACAAACAGTGAATGTTTGCCCCTGCTACAACTATGAGCATTATGGTATTGCAAAAATGGGAAAAAGTGACTTCACCCCATGCCAAAGAACTCCAAAGAAAACTTGCTGATGTCGGTAAATACTGAAACAAACCTTGAATAGCTCACAGCCATCAGTACAAATGCTAGAGTGAGGCAATCCATACTTGCAGCAACGGGTGCAGATCAGAATATGGGCAACATGGGTTTCGTCTTTATTGTAACTTTTGACTTTCCTTAATCAATGCTAAAATCTTTAGGTCTGATTTCTCATTTCAATGGCTTTGTGTAATGTGTCTCAACTGTACCTCATCTAATTTAATAAGATGCAAGCTAAGGAAGTACTTAAGTTACTTATCAAGGGTTTCAGATGACACATTATTATTGTACTCAAAAGTCAATATTTGCTAATCATGTTAGTACAGGAACTGATCCAGGGCTACAATTCTTGAATTTCAAAGGCATTTAAGATTAATTAAACCTATCTCCTCCTCACTTGACACATACACACATGGCACTCCCCTTCCACCCCTCTTCTGGAGTGGACAAGCTGGTGTCTCCATAAGAACAACCTGTGCAGTCCACAGCTTTAGGATGAAAAGCTATTCTGTTTCTCAGCTTTTTCTGCCTGCCATTGGTCTGGTCATTCTGAGCCTGACTTCAGGCATCAGGGTAGCTCATGTTGGTACCATGACACCAGCGTGGTATCAAACCGATCAGTTGTATTCCACCAGTGATCTTTGCACAGGGCTGGGGCTGAAATCGGGGCGGGGGGGGGGGTTGCACACCGAGCAGAAGCAGAGCCAACCTGGGCAGTGTGGTGCAGATTGAGAAAGCCTGAGCGCTCATTTCATTTCAGTTGAGATTGCTCGTCTAACAGGCTCATGCTTTAAAGGTGTTGAGGTGTTGAGCAAGCCTTGCTCCACACAGTGGCAGGAGAGCAGCGAGTTTACACTGTATTATTCATTCTAATTTTTCTTTTATCATGCATAATGGGAACAGTTAAAAACCGATCTACATCTCTCTCTCTTTTAAAGCCGTTGATGAATCTGGCATGCATAACATGAAAAGATTTAGTGTGTTTCCTAGGGCTAGGTACAACGAGCAGGTGACATGCAAGCTTCCACATGCAGAGCTGCCAATGCATTTTCAGGCTGGCTTTGCAACCCTTCTGCTGTGCCAGCCTCACTCTCCTCTGAACATACCCTCAGCTGATTGTACCTGCACATGTGAAAAGTGGTATGGTGACTTCCTGATACGATCATCTATTGATTCAGAACCTGGCTTAGAATGAGGTACAGTAGGTTTGTCTTGAAGCAGGAATCTCTTAGGAGCTGAAATGTGGTTTACTTGCTAACCAGCATAAATTATTGCAGTTTGTATATGATGGTGGTTTTCCTCAAACTCCTTTAAGCCATTATTATACTGGACTAAACAGTGTAGATTAAATGTTTATATGAAAATGGTAGAGCAGAGTGAAGAATTGGAATCGCTCACATTAGGAGAGATTCTGTCCAACGTAAAACTCAGGCAGAACACCACAGTGAGGCTACCTGCCCTGGATCAGCCCAGATTTACGCTCACAAATGGGATATTAGAAACCACTGGTCTGGTTCACCGTAGAGTTACTTGTAAAGCCAGTGTATTGCAGAGGTTTATAAAGTGGGAGTGTTTCATTGTCATCAGGAGATTGTGTGGATGCTGTGCATTAAATCATATGGTGACTGCATGGGTTTCCATCTAGGCCTGTAGAACATCAACATGCAAATTAAAAAAAACCCCAGAAGTAACTGTTTTGAGTACTGTGGTATCTGGTCAGCTTACCTCTCAGATCAGCCTGTTATTCAGTAAAAGATGAGTACTTTACAAAATCAAAATGACACATTCTGTTTAATATTCCAATTACTGTTGAACTATTAATCTGAATGTGCTAATAGTGGCTGTCGCACAAGTCTAGCATCTGAAAGCCTCTAAGCAGTAATCCACTATCCTCAGGTCATTTTTTGTATTCATTCATTTTAAAATATGAGACAATTTACCCTTGAAAGGGTGCTTCCCCCCCCCCCCCTTTTTTTTTTTTTAATTAAACGTTATTTTATGCATGTCATTTAACTTACTAATTGATTCATTTAGACCTGCTACACACAGGCTGAGTTACTTACCCCCCTTTATTTATTTATTTAATTATCTATCTTTAAATCAAAAATGACACCATTTTTGCATCCTTTGGAAGTATTCAAAATCTCAGTTGTTTCTCTGTGTGTGCATCTATTTGCCTCAGTCAATTGTTAGGACAGGGAATGTCACATTTACCTTTACTGGTCTATGCAAACTCAATTTGATAATCTTAGCTCATCTCCCAGTGGAGCGCGTATCCGTGTCACAAATGTCACCTTTGAAACTGGCGCTAATTGGCATTCATGTTGGAAGTCTCAGTGGAATGGCCATAGACACAAGGTGAAATTTTGGCTCTGTTGAAGGCAACAGGAGTTTTGTCATTGACTTTAATAGGGTCAGGACTTCTACCAGGGACTGAACTGCCTCTCATACAGATGTTCGTACTGGGCTGGGAGCTTCAAACCCTTTGTGTTTGCTCATGACTAATAAAATGTGTTCTTCTGCTAACCTTCGTCCTTCCCCTGCCAGGATCTAGTCCTCTTCTTAAAGGACAGAGTGAATCATCCCAAATAAGATCTCCAGCTTGCTCTTGTACTGTTCTCCCCAAACGCCATCTCCCTTACTCCCTCTTTATACTTGATCATCATGTCTTTCCAGGTCCAGTACAAGTTCCATTATCTCTTGATCCTTCTTCCATTCTTGTGTATTTTTAGCCGCTCTGTTTTCTAGACCCTCTGCCTTCAAGTATGCTCTTGCTACTTTGTCTTGAAAAAAATGAAATTCCTTTAATTCAGTCTTCCTTTCTAACAACCCAGTGATCTCCTCATGTCTCTTGTCTCCACCATCTCAAACGTTGTTGTTTGTTCCCATATTTAAGCTTGTTCCTATATTAAAGTAGCTACTCTGTCTTGGATTTTAATAGACAGACTTTTCCCGTACTTGGCTCCATCTGAGGACAACTTTGCCTTCTCTTTCTTGATCTCATTCCCAACACATGACTTCTGCAATTGTCTCGTTCCGAATTTGCTTTGGAGATGGACCCTCCCAGACATCCCCTTTATATTTTTGTGCCTCCCTTTGCTACTTGGCCTCCCTATTGCCTGACAGAGGTATCTGTGTGCGAATCCTCGATGCACTTTCTCTTCTCTGCCAGTCATACTCCTTCTCTGGTAGTAATGCTTGTCTGGACTTTCATAACCATCTGATTCTACCCAACTAGCTGCTACTTCCGTGGTGGCTTGACTTCTGAAGGTTAGTTATTTACCACTTCACAATTTTCAGATCCTCATCGCCTCTATCAGCTCTCTTATGTGGGTTGTCTTTTAGACAGTCTTTTCTCCATCTTGCTGGCCCTTCTTCTGCTATTGACTGTATTCCCTGTTATGGTGGGAATCATCACTTTTTTCATAAATGCAAGTTATTAATGTTATGATCATCTCTGTTCTTGATGGATGATATCAGTAAGATCTCCCCCACTTCCTCCCTTCCATCTAAAATGCTGCTTGTCCCAACCAGACAGCATCTTCCCTGATTTTCTACTGCCTGCTATATGAAATTCAATCCATTAAAAACCCCTGTGAAATCTATTGCTTGAACTTCTGCTGCCATTTACCTTCCACTCCATTTAGCTGACCGCTTCTCCCATTCTTCTCCGTTACAGGCTACTCTGTCCCCTTTTTCCTCTCTTTCCACTTTCTGCTGTGATGCTCCATAGACAAGGGACTTTTTTTTTTTAATGCCATTCATGAGCAGTTGTTTCTTTTGCTTCCTGCCACCTGTCACTAAAACTCAACTCTGAACTTTGAACTGTCCCTTTTCCTCACGCAAGCACAGGCTTTAACGCAGTAGAAGACAAAAACTGCGTTACTGGCCAGAGCTCCATTAATGCAATCATGCTTTCTCCTGCTTAGGCACAGCCCTAGTGAAGTCAGTTAGTGTCCACTGTGTTACCTGGAGCCTGTGGAGGTGGTAGAGACAGCGATGGGTACCGGTGTTTGCAGTGTTTGGAAGGTGCTCAGAGTCTACAGCGTGCTGCTGTTAAGAATGCAGATGATCACTATACTGAGACATGAAATGGTGAACACCTTGCATTGATAGACACTGGCTACTGTTGGGAAAGATTTCCTTTAAAAGTTAGGTAGGGAGTTCTCAGAACATGCAATTTATGGTGACTCAGCAAGCATTGCTGCACAGAGCTGTTCCAGTTTTACTGGCTAAGCCTTAGTGATGGTTAGAATGAGATTATGCCAGTGACTTTTACAGAGCAGGGTGATTTTTTTTTTTCCATAGGTTTTTATTTTATCCTGCACACCTAGAAGGAGTGCTGGAGGAGTGCAACAACTAAACTTCTTAGGACAGAAAGAACAAAATGCTTCTGTGTGTGGACCATTAATTGAGAACATTAGAAATATTCCCTCTGATGCAGGGAGAGTTTATAATGCCACCCGGTGCTAGAGTATTGCATTCTTTAGTATCATGATCTAGAGGCCATGTAAGCCTTGACTGAAGAGTCCAGATGTGCTGCAGACAAGTGAGTCATTTTCTGGTTCATACAGGGTTGCTCTTAATTTTATGAATTTCAGGTCAGACCAATACATCTTGTGTTCTGCGAATGACCCTTTCTGAGTCAGGACTGGGATATTGTTTGGACAAGGTCTACAGATGAATATTTTAAGTGGTGAGACCTACATAATAATGAATGGAAGGAAGATCTCCAGCCTGTTTTCACATATCCACAAACCACAATCTTTATGGTGACCAAAACTCCCCCACTATAGGGAACCAAATTAAGTTAAATGCTTGGGGTCACTGCACGACTTCCCCGTCTCACTTTTCTTGTCCTGTATCCCATGTGTTGGGATGATCCATTTTTCTTATATAGGGTGATTAGAAAGATTTTTCTTTGGAAATCCTTCAGTTCTGAGCCAGCTTTGACCCTGGAGTCAGTTCCAGGCTTCCCTTAAGTGTAGAAAATCTGGAAGTAACCACTGTCCCTCCACTGTGGCTCTGCGCCTTCTCCTTTCCCACATCTGTCTGTGTGCTTAGAAGAGGCCCAGCTGGCTGTCACTGGGCAAACAGAGCCTAGCCCTGCCCTCTCCATCAAAAATTGATTTGGATTCATTTATATGATTCTGCTTAAGCACAAGTTAGTTACCACAAATTCCTGGCCTCTGAGCCCATTAGGGCTAATCAAACCTCATGACCCCTTCAGCAGAGCAGTGGCTGGCCGTGCAGTGCTCTATTTATCTATGACCACTGAAAATCTGTGTGGCTTACCCAGTGCAATTCCTGCTGCAAGTAAATTTTTCCAGACACATTTGGAATATACCTTAGAAGGGAACTTAAAAAGGTATGTCTCTGCTACCCAGCGGGCCGTTGCTAATACCCATCTTGACCAATAAAAGCTGAAGCACACCTGCGGGGTTGCAGCGAGAAATCACGTTTCCCACTGAGCTCAAAAGAAAGTTTGCACGTTCCTGCTGCACAAGGACATTTTATGTATTGGAGGTCAACTTTCTGTGCAGTCAGAGGAACAAATCCTCTGGCTGCATAAAGGGTACTCAGCTCCACAGAGGAGCTGTGACAATTTACACCAACTGAGGTGCTGCTCAGCGTTTTTGGTTATGGGCCTTATTTACTCATGGCTAGTTAGAGTTCCTGTGGAGCTGTTACAGCACTGTGTGGGTGTAAATCTTTCTTTAGATGCCTTTGGAGCAGTTAGGAGATAGCATGCCGGTCTATAAAGTAGAAACATCCTTGAGCATATGCCTGGCATAACCTTACAGTAGAACAGTGCTGGATCTGCAGTATAGCTGATTTTACCCAAATGAAGATCTACAAATAATGTCCACTAAAAAATTGCCACACAGGATAATTAGATAGTGAAAAAATTCCTTTGTGCTTTGGCATAGCCCATTTCATTCATGTCTGTGTCTTTAAGCAGTTACGTCCTGAAATAAACCTAGCTCCTCATCTACCCAAGAGTGTTGTGCTGACTGACTGACTTTTTCTTCCAGAAATTGTTTAGTCAGGCTTTGGTGTCGGCCACTCTTTTATTGAAATAAGTTTGTTAAACAGTTGAACAGCAGCCTTATGTACTTACAGCCTAAGGTACTGTCACAGAGCAGAAGTTCTTGCTCATCGCAGTAAAATAAGGTCAGTGTGAATAAGAATTTAGTTATATGGTTAGACTGTTAAACACAGCTAGTTTCTGTGTATTCACAGAGGTAATTCACATCTCCCTGTGGTGGGATGCAGCTGTGCTGTGACGCTTGTATGCCATTTTCACAGCAAGGCCCTGAAATAGAGATGTTTCAGAACACCTCCCTCTCCCCACAACACCATGAGTGGTGCCAGCAAAGAAAAAGGGTAACGATGAACAAGGAAACCATTCCTGGCCTTTGTAAACCTCCTTGAGATCAGCAAGCACAAAGCCAGCAGTGAGTAGGAGAGAGGAAAAGCTTGGTCTCCTGAGTCCTCGTCTGTTGTCCACTTCTGGGGGGAGGGGGTGGGGGTTGGTCCTGCAAATCACAGCATGACATTTCAATGTATTTTCTGGACATGGTATGTGAATTGCAAAGGATACAAAACTTTCCTAAAGAAAGATGTATTTCTAGGTAACGCTAAGGGGAAGAAGTAGCTCCCCATGAAAAAATATTTCCCTAGCAGTTTTTAGCTTTAAAGATACTAAATTACAGTACAACTTCCCAAGAGTATTCTTGCAAGTCATTTATACCATAGCACATAAAATTACAGTAAGCTTCCATTAGTACTGTGGCTACTTTTGTAATCAGTTTTGAAGAATGTGCTCCATCAGTGGAAATATTTTGATTTAAGTTCATATTGAGGAGCAGTCTAAAAGTTATACTCTGAATTACGGTTTAAAATAAGTCCCATGGCACATCCCTACAATATATAGTATGCTGACTCTGTGTAATTAAATTCTTGTCTAAAGTTGTCGTTAAGTTGCAGTAAATATTGAAGCTAGCTTCATTTTAAACTAGATTTACTTCTTGATTTTAGCCGATAAATATTCTTGTATAGAAAATTAATTAAAATATTCATACATCTATATAACAGGGCAGGACTGGTGGTTTTAGCTGTTAGGAGTAAGCAGACTGGCAGTGGCTTCTATCAGCAGCAAGGCAGCAGAATGACAACATGAAGAAAGGAACAGGAACCCACAGAAGGCCTGTCAAGGAGTCAAAGTCCCAGGCCCTCTCCCATCTTCTCTCATTCCTAAGTCAGAAGTCTCACCAAATTACTTATTAATTAGTGAACTGCAAGGCTTCCTGTGAAAAACAAAAATTAGACAGGTTTGGAGGCTGGAAGTAACCTTTTCTCATATGTGCTCAAGCCATCATGGGTAGAAGTCTACCATTAAAAGAAAAGGATGGGGAAACTTCACTGAGTAGGCTAGGGTCAGCTCTCAGTCTAAAAAAGTAATGGTATTTTTCAGAAGTTTGATGAAACTGAGTAGGATGACGTAGGAGAATGTCTTAAAAAATCACCGTGCCTGCAGAAGAGCTGAGGTGTGCATTCATTCTTACTGGTTCTGGCCAGGCCAGAGTTAACCTCCTCAAGCAGCAAGCACAGGTGAGCTGAGTTAGCCCAGGCTGTTTCACACCACCTGACATCACTCCCCTATAAAAGGGGCTGGTTGGGGAAGGGGCACCCCTGGGTGCCTCCATGGAAGTCTGGGTGTGGCCTGGGCATCAGGTTGGTCCTCTCTTGTCATTGGGTCAGTAAGGTACTCTGTATTATCACCAGGTGTGAGTGCAGTTTGCTACAGGCTTATTATTCCCTGTGATTCTATGGTGATTTTGTCAGTAAACTGTCCTTATCCCAACCCATGGGGTCTCTGGCTGTTTCTCCTCTTGCATCTTTTAGAAACTCCATTAATTAGTCTGTAGGAAATCATGCTTGATTACTTTCAGTGTTCACAAAACTCCTTGTGTTTTTTCTGGAACACGGTCAGGCAAATTGCTGAGATGACAAAGATAACCGACATGTCTTCCAAGAATCTCTCTCGCCCTTTCTTGGATGTTTGAATCTCTCCATTTCCCAAATGTATGCTTGTTTGACATTTTTATAACTAACAGGTGGTTTATGTAGTTTCATTGTTGCCTCAAAATTTCTCAAGAAAATGAAAAAGGGTCTGTCTTCATCTGGTCTATACTGATTGACATTATCTTAAACCATCTTCAGATTTCTTCCCATTCACCTCCATAACTCTTTCTACAGCCTGTCCTCCCAACTTCTCTTCATATCTCTGTGGTTATCTATTAGAAAACTGTCACCTGGGCAGACTCCTTTTAATGTGTTGCCTTGTCAAGACTTGACACTCTAATGCAGTGTGCTCAAACTTTTCTGATCTCTAGAAATTTTTCATGGGTGATGTGGAGCCTTTCAGAAATCTCACGTACCTTGATTGCTGTGTAGCGTATATGAACTCGCCGTTCTCACTCACCCCGCAGGCCTCCTTTAGAAGCAGTCCAACTATTCCCCTTCACATCCACAGGTTACAGATTGTACAGCTTTAACACATCAAACTTGGGATCTGTAAATGTCAGGAGTGGATGACTTCTGCCTCAGAAAATATCTGAGCTAAAGATCTAACTAAAAGTAAATTTGAAATGTGGTAGATAGCTCCAATCCCCCATAAAGGAGCAGGAGTCTGGATGTTGCGGAAGCCTTAATAGGACATGATTCCTAGTTTGATCTACAGAGCATGCTTAACGACCACATCAGACATTGAGGGATTACAGTTACCAATGGATGGAGAGGAAAAAAGGCCCCCAGGAGTTTCAAAAACACCCGTGTTAGATTTGGATGGCAGCCTTCTGTGAAGGGCCCAGGTCAGCTTTTGTGACCTGGGGGAAAATAGTAGAGAAAATGAGTCTGTGAGACTTTGCCCCCAGGCCATAAATGAGCACAGCTTTCTTTTCCTTTCTTACTATCAGTTGGAAATCTGGCATTAAAAACAAACATTAAATCTTCTGGGATCTTCCGAAGTTTTACGTTGGAAATTGAGGTCTTTGCTGGTTTGACTGCAACTTCTGATGAGTGGCTTACATTGAAGTCACAGGAGCCAGCATGCTGAAAACTGAGCGATATGGAAAACAGAGTCTTTCTGTAAAATCCAGGTTCATTTGCTAACACCAATTCAAGTTTAACAACAAAACAGTTGTTAGGGTTAATCTTGTCTTCCTTTACAGCATTAGAGTTTACAAAAATATCTGGCCCTATTCAGGTATGGTGTAGCCTGT
This sequence comes from Hypotaenidia okinawae, assembly GCA_027925045.1. Taxonomy (NCBI): domain Eukaryota; kingdom Metazoa; phylum Chordata; class Aves; order Gruiformes; family Rallidae; genus Hypotaenidia; species Hypotaenidia okinawae. The sequence continues at coordinate 14,808,361 of BSDF01000003.1, read as the reverse complement.
AAGAATCAACCAGGAGGACAGGAATTCAAATCTGTGGTATTTCTAAGCACGTATTTCAGGTTTTTGCTGTAGAACAGGAGAGCTAATTAGAAATAAAAAAAACCCCAAAACAACAAACCCTGTTGTAAATCATTATTGGTGAAGGAAATACTAACACTTTGTCTACTAAATGTTTCCAAACTTACGCAAGCCTTGGAGAACACATTTCTCTCTCTCTCTCTCTCTCTCTCTCTCATTATGTCCATTTATTTTGTCACTGAGCTTCAGCTTTCTGCAGGTCTCCCAACACCTAAAGATGCAGATGAGCATCCAAAGGGATATTTAAAAACCCACTATTCATCAACCTCTTTTTTGTACTACTGTGAATATGTGACTCCCCCAAGTAACTTCCTTGGGTGCTTAAATAGCCTTAGATACTTGGCCCCACAGCAATCATTCTGCAAAACGTGCCCAACATCTGCTCAGCATGGGCATGTAAGAAATCACACCCTGCTCAGCCAGCAAAAAATACTAAAAACCCCAGCCCAAACCTAAATTGCTGTGCTCAGTTAGAATATGAGATTTTCTTTGGACATCATCTGTTCATAGAGATTATGGCAGTGCATGCAAAGCCTTGTTCCCATGTCTACGTGGGTCCTATTTTCCAGGGTTAAAACCTGAATCAAGTTTTTCCTTTAGTGAGGACAAGCTGCAAAGAGCAGACAAGCTCATTAAAGAGGAAATCTATAAATCCTATAGTAGTCTCCTCACCTCTGTTAACTACATCGTTCGAGGTGAAAGCTGTTAACTGCAGCTTTTAAATGTATGCCTAAATGCCACCTTTTTTTCCCCAAAAATCTTTGAAAATGGGCCTAAACAATAACACTTTCTGATGAATGCAATGCTGTTTTACTAGATTTATGTGCTAAACACAAGAACTCCTTCCAATAATGAAATGCACGGTCTTGGTTCTTTATTCGCCTGAGTCACTCCATTACCTCCGGTGCTGTAAGGGAATTGCCGCAAGAGTAGGATCAGGCCCTGAATGGTTTGCCAGCCACCGTACTGACATTACACCCCGACAGCAGGCACAGGAATTTATATTTAGTTCCACAAGAACACTACATTAGATATCCTTAAGTGTTTTATGAGGCAGGACTTTTCTGACTATTCTGACAAAACCCCAAGCATGCGCAGTAACCGGAGCTTTGAACAAATATTGCAGTTATGATTTACAGCACAATTGCCAGAGTCTTCCCAGCTTCATCTTTGATGGCCACTTACTCAGGCTGTCATTTTTAGCTCCACAGATTATATCTGCCTTGGCCTCTTCCACAAACACTGGATTCACTGGAGTGTGTTGCAGACAATACAGCTTTCAAACAATGAAGCATTTGTGTTCATTTTCTTCTATTTTATCTTTGGAAATCTACTATTTAGGTCACTATCTGTTGCTTCCAGCTATTCTTTCCTGACAAATTGTAGCTCTTTTTAGGCTTAAAAAGATATAATCAATGAATTCATCTATGTTATTCCTCTGGGTATAAAGGTCTAGATGTAATAAGTGGTACACATAGTATAAGATTATATTGCCATTCCTGAACTGCAGCCCCAAGATTAATCGTGCCTTATAGGCCAAAATTTGAAGAGCTGCTGGATGCTGGCCTCTCTGAAAATCTGATACAACTAACACAATAAAACTCCAATATTACTAAATTTCTCAAATGCTTTAAACATCATCCCTCTCCAGTGTGAACTGGAAGGGTGTGAATGTATACCCCACAACACACAATTTTTAGATAGAGGTAAGGAGAGTAATGATGAACAGATCCTTTACCTGATCATATCTGCCTTTCCTAAAAGAAAAAACCCAAAACACCATAGGCTTTACTTGAAAAAGATAATCCATGAATTTTAGGGAGTAACATAATTCAGCATGAAATGCATTGGTACCTGTGGAATAAAACCTGTACTCATGTATGGGGACATACAGGATTTCCATTTAAACTTAAGCTCAGTGATTGCTCTGCTCCTGTAAAAAAATTACTATGCTCTGAATGAAACCAAGATGACTGCTTAAGCAAACATTTATAAATTAATTTATAATGAAACATGACAGTCATAATTTAATTTAGAATGTATTTAAGATTGTTGTTACTATTTGTACAGGTCTTTTTTGCCTGGAGGAAGATGTGGTTTCATAGTGAAATGTCAGCTATTGAAATACCAAACTTCTTATACATACATGTGTATTAATTAATTAAAATGATGTAGATACTTTCCTAATGAGGATCTTTTGTCTACAGCAAGCAGTTAGACAAAAGACTGCATGACTGAGGCACATGCAGTATCAGTGGGTCACCAAGAACTTGCCAGGAAGCACAAGGGATGCTGAGCATAACCTGTACAATCCGTGGGGTTGCCAGGCTGCTGTTCATCTTCCTCAGTGGCGAGGAGGTGGAATGTAACATGAGCGCAAGGAGTAGGGCTGCAGCTTTTGTACTCCTCATCTGCTCCCTGGTGCCACTGGCTACCCACATGCAGCAGAGAGGCTGTCTAGGCCCAGTACAACATCCCTAAAGTATCTATTGGACAGGTGGCTGCTTCTGCTGGCATAGAGCTAAGCACACCTGAAATGCAGTTCAGGCACCTAACATCGGAATTGCCCTCTCTGTCTCACTGGCTGCTGGAAGAGCACCTGAAATGGCTCTACGCCTACCTCTGATGTTGGGTTAGGAGGCACCAAGCCATCTCTCACTACACCCCTGCTGAGGTGCTGGCTTTACATACCCAGATGTTCATGAGTTAGGCACAGGATGTACATGCCCGTACCCCTGTCAATGTCAGCGTGCTGCCCTGTCTGCTGATGCCAGCATAGTGGGAAGGGGCAAAGGCTGGCACTGAGAGCACTGGCACCCGCAAGGATAAATCATGCTCTGTGGTGTGTACTCTTTTAACGTATGTGTATATATCGCCTATGTATATTTTTATATATGTCTATTTTTATATGTGTAGCTAGACAGTTTATTTTTCACTAAATTTCTTCTAAATCTTTTATAATATTTCTGACCAACTGGTATGAGTCATAGAATCACAGACCAGTTTGGGTTGGAAGGGACCCCAAAGCCCATCTAGTTCCACCTCCCTGCCATGGGCAGGGAAAACTCTCCAGTAGACCTGATTGCCCATCAGCCTGGCCTTGAACACTGCCAGGTAGGGGGGCATCCTGGAGATACATCTATAAATTTATATTATCTGTTAGTCTTAAAAAATAGTATAGTTTTAAAGAAAATTTGTATTTTTAACGACAAAAACTTCCAACTTTGTGGAATTTTATTTATGTTGTAGGGGTGGTTGTTCTTTGTAATTAGTTCTAAGCCCTAAGGAATATTCTGCTTGCACTGACTCCACCAATGAAACTGTAGGTTGAAGTATTTCTCTAAGGGTTCCACTTTTCTAAAATTCACATAAAAAAAAGTGTTATAGGAGTGGTTTGATTTTAACACAAGAAAATATTTCTCTAATAGTGTCAAGTGATGAAAAGAAGTAATCATTCAATTTGGTAACAAAGAGATGGTACAGTGGGGCACTGGGGGATAGTCAGGGTGTGACCAAAAAATCTTAGTAGTCTCAACGTGAGCTAAGAAACCATGATCCCAAGAACTTGTGATTTGTATTTGGAAAGAAGCAATATTTAAGAAAAACCAAATTACAGGACTAGAAGTGTAATATCTATGCTAAAAGTAGGTATTTCTGAGAAGTAAAATAAAAAAGCCCCTCTGTTGTTAGTTTAATAGGGGAGGGCCATGGATGTGTTTACTGTAAAGTGTCACAATTAATGTGTTTCTGTCTGATTAGCAGATTCTTTAAATATGGTTAAGCAGTACACAGGGAGCTGGTCAGAAAGTCATTTGTGTCTTTCTCCAGCTGGAAAGTTTGCAATGGGTCCTTTCCACACCCCTTGTGGCAACAGAATTAACTCCCTGTGTCATACACCAAGCTCTGTTTTATAGCCCAGGAGACAAGAGGGTTGGTGAGACGCATTAACAGATGAGCCAGTATAGTCTTACCCTGCTCTCAGGGGGGCAGCAGTGGCATTTTAGGTGGGCAGCTCCAGGGCCTTTCAATACTGGACTGCTGAGAAATATCAGCATCACCTGGAAGAGCAGTAAACTGATTTTAGACTTGGAGTGTGCTCAAGGACACACAGCGGCAGGCGTTCGGGATGTATCGTTTTATAGGCTGAGCTTGGGTAGCCATACCATGCTTAGTCTGTATGTCACATTCAGGATCTACTGACTAAAGTCAGCTCTTTCATAGCAGAGGATGAAACCTTTCTTAAAAACACTCTCTGGCACCCACATTTCCTCAATATAATTAAATAGCATTAACCATATTACCCTTGAAAAGAAAAAAATCATCCTGGTTCCTGTACAGAATTATTTCTAGAGTATCCCAGGGAGGGAAGGGTTGGTAAGCTGAACATCATCCTACCAAAAGCCTAATTTTTATCTTTCTCAATCAGATCCGACATTCTTGTGTATCAGTACCTTAAAAGCCAGTTTTACAGCTCTCATTAAATGCTTAGAGTAGAAGCCTTTTTTCATTGCCACTTTCTTGGCTAATAGTGCATCTGGCAAGTTCCACGACAGTTCAATTTTCCTGGAACACCACAAAACAAGCGTATCCCTCAGATACACACATCAAGGATAAATAAAACTTTCTCAGGATAAATAGAACTATCACAACAGCCACTATTTGGGGTTTATATTTATTTGTCATATGGACATGCAAATCTTCTGTCTTATAAACTGTTTGGACACCGCTAGCAGATGTTTGACAATACAACAGAGTCTTCCAATTTCATGTTATATTATCTGTTCAGGGTATTATGATGAAGGGTTTTTTGGATTAATTTTCAGTCAGATGGATAAAGTTGATCCAACTCATTGTGTATTGCACAACAGCTGAAGGACAGAGAGTCTTGGCTGGACTCAGGGATTGGATTTCATTATCAACCAACTAGCACCAAGAATAGTGGTTAGTGCAAACACAAATACACTAGCTTGAAAATCAGAGCAGTTAAGTATTTTGGGACTCCCCTGCAGATGCCTGTGTGCAGAACCAGTTATGCCAGCAAGGATTTCTAATTTAAATGGATCGAAGGAAGCACTTTCTCACCACTACAGGTAGAAAATCAAGGCCTGGAATAATAGGGTAAATTACCAAGAGAGAACATTCAAGTCCATATGCAATTTCCATTTCACTCCTGGTTTCTGTAGTACAGTATTTTCCAGAACAGACTAGAAAAATGTAAAAAAAAAAACATTTTAATGATTTACAAATATACAATACTTACACTTCTAGGAGTTACAAAAATGGCACATACTACAGAAACCAAAAGCTTCCTCTAACCTTTGGTACATTTCTAAGTTATTTATTTACAAAGAAAAATTACAGTCACTTTTCATAGTGTCACATGTTTACATATAAGTACTTCTCAGTTGAAAAATATCTTGCAGCTTACCCACAGGCAGTTTCTGCAGTTTGAGCTCTGCACCCATCTATCACATCAAAAATTCTATCAGCCCCTGTTAAGCTGACATGACATTGCATTTTTATGTTTTAACAGCCTTTAGTTTGAAAAATATCTACAACCCATAAGGCTAAACTGATTCATAGTTGTTGAGATTTCACCTGGTGTGTTTTATGTTGCTCATGGTTTGGTAAAATGACACAGGATAACTTCTTTAATTAACTGGGTAACACATGTTTAAAAAAAGGTGGTCCCATTCTGTTAGCTGTGATATTTCCAACTCTTCATGAAGGGAATTAAAAAGAGAAGATTCATACTGGAAAGGACATTTTTTTTTCACCATATGAAACTTCTATATTAAATTCTTCCTTCACTACATATAATTCTTACCTAAGGTAATGGAGACAAACTGGGCATGCTTTCCAAATCCTGTTCATTTCCATTAACTTTCCCACATTAGCTGTTTTCTAGACTGTACTTTCTTTAAATAGAAGTTTCTTCTACCTGACAGCAAACATGAGTATTTCTTTGTGTGTACTTGGGACTCCTCTCACAGATGAAAACACTTGCACCACAACACACAGAGTCTGTTTCTGACCTCTTCTGCTTACATGTGTATACAAACACTTTCATGCTCTGATGATTTTCTGACCATTCCATTTCAACACACATCATCACGTGAACTCAATACAATCTTCATTCTGCTGAGGGTAGTTTGGGACCACATGTTTACAACTGGTAGTTTTTAATTATGACAAACTACCACCAGAGTATTAGTTCTGGTTCAGGTCAAGATTTCTTTTTCAATTGAGAAACAGAAAAGACTTGCTGTTGCTAGCTGTGAAGTTTAAAAAAGTGTCTTCCAGCATTATGATACTGCCCTCCCAAAAACCTACTCCAGAAACAAAATAATCCCCAAATTCAAGTATCTTTAACGACTGCCTGCATTCTGGATTTTCTTCGTGCAAGAGCTTCTTGTTTTTTTCTTTCAATCTCTTCTTGAGAACATTTTCTATTTTTTTGCTCCACCATGGACACTGTAAATAAAAGAAACATGTATTAGGAGCCTTCAAGTTTGTTCAGTATGTATTTTAACTTATCTGTTTTCAATGTTTGAAGATCTATGGCAAGAGCACAGTATCCTGACACACCAGGCACCCAAGTTAAAAATGGCTCATCTATCCTGTCTCCAAGGCAGAAAGGGGGTAAGATGCATGACCTTTGTAGTGCTACTTTTTACTACCTCCCAATGAAAATACTGGGATGCAGACATTTGCTTCAAGGAAATTTTACTTGGCTGCCCTTGAAGTGAACCTTGTGATATCAGGAGTCAAGATAGGAGATGGCGCTGGGTTAAGAAAATTAAGGCTATCAGAGTGAAAAGGGCTCTCTACAATTTAGTGAGTTAGGCAGAGATATGGGCATGGAGATGGTATAGACACAGGGGTCAGATATAGTACAGGTGTCACACAAATAAAACCAGAAAGGTTGAAAAAAGGTCAAAAGCAGCAATAAAAATTGGCAAAGGAGACAAGAACATGATAGCCAAGCGTAATATTTTATATGTTGGGTTACAGAACTATAAATTCCCATGCAATAAAATCCTGACCTCACTGGAACTAACTGGAACATTCCCTGAACATGTCAAGAATTTTACTGGGTTTATACACAGATTTCCAATTAATGTGGTTTTAATAAGTAGTCTTTCAAACTGGATAAATAAAAACAAAGGGTCTCTTGGCTGCTACTTCTTCAAAAAAAGTGTCTGTGAAAAATTACATATCAGTTTTTGAAAGGATCAATTAACACCCATATTTTAGTTACAGCAGTGTCCTTTCACAAAAAACTTAAGATGAAGACAGTAGTTGTTCACCTGTAAAGAAAATCTATACTATTGTTTTTCATTCCTTTACTCTCTAGAACATTCCAAAGAATTACCTCCCCCTTAATCATCTGAAATCACTGCTTTCCATTTATTTGCTTCTTTGCTGGGGAAGAAACAGATAAAATACTGATTCTTCAAATAAAGCTGGCTAACATTTGGCAGGAAGGCTTTTGGTTTTGCAACAGTGCTTCCTGAAAATTGTGATTGATATAGCACACTCTAAAGGCATGTTTTATCAAAATTAATATTGATTAAAACTTCACCATGCTGTGAGATCAAGTCAAAACAAGGCTGATTGGCACTTGACTGGTTCTCTGTTTCCCCAGGAAACACCACCAGACAGTTAGAGACTGTCACTTGAGGAAGGGAAGATGACCAACCTCCCCTCTAGATCGAAGGAAATATTAGGGTTTAGACAGGTAAAAGGCTATTTTACTGGCAATTTTAGCCCCTGAGCAAACACCACGGGCAGAGGTTTCAGAAGCATCAAATGATGTCAGGTTCCTATTTCCAGGTGTACAGTATCGAAAAAACTGGCATTCCCCATCATCCACTGGCTTCCTTCCCCACTCCACCAATTACCATGGTTTTACTAATCATGGCTGAAATAAGTAATTTTTAGTTTTTTTCAAGATGAACTGCAAATCAAAGCAGAGATTCACCCTGCAACATTTACTACGTATCAAAACAGGATTTCTAAGCAACAGTTTAAGAATACACTGAGTGCTGCCATCAGCCTGCACTTGATCCCAGGGATACTGAGTGGAGGGAGAACATGAAGTACTCAGAGAAGCACAATGAAAGTGGCTAACGTAAGTCCTTCACTGCAGGAATTCAAGAGATGTGCCAGGATAATTTTATTTTGGAGAAAACAACCTCCAAATTCTCCTTAGAACATTTATTAACTCCTGAACCAAATGGATGAATACTGAAGCCTATTCTAATTTGCAAGAGGATACATTTCTCTGGCATTCTGAATGCAGCAGGAAGACAAACAAGAACAGTCCAACAAGGATACAATAAAGACTAATACCTGATGCAGGCAGCGCAAAAGACTCTGAAAGGTGCCTCTTGAAAGGTGGTTTCTTATTGTCAATCTTGCAGTGCAAATTCACATTCACCTGATTCTTGCTTCCTTCCAAACCCTGCAGAGTAATTCCAACGCCAGAATGACTCCCTGGATTTTCAGGCCCTACATGAAGAGCACCCTGAGAACCATTAGTCTTTCGAAACTTAAACTTTGAAGGTATAAGTGATGTTTTGTTACCAGAACTGTTATTTGGCATCTTTCCTGCGTTATACAAAAGATCTGGGCTGCCTAATGTTTTGCTACTAAAAATGTTAATTGCATTAACAGGACTTACTTCAGAACCAGTCCCTCCTACTGGCACAGAATTTGACCTGTACCATTTTCCCAAAATACTCTTGCCACTATCCTCAGAAGCAGCTTGGTGACAGTTTTTAGACAGCGTGCATTTACATTCCACAGAAGTACCTGAGATCGCAGTTAGAGGGCTTGAGGGGTTTTTACAGTTTACTAGGTGACCTGTTGCAGCCAGTGCATGTGTAACCTTTGATGAATTCCTACAGGAATCGTTTAGTGAGAGAGTGTCCTGTTTTGCATTTGGTTTTTGTGCCAAGAGGCGATCAGGCAGTCCTTGTTTAGATGGTGGGAAGCCGTTATCAGCATCTGATCTGAAATTAATACTGGCTCCTTGTATAGTTTTAGCTCTTTCATTTCCTTGTTTAACATCCTGTCTCTGAGTCTGCTTTTCTATATCATCACACACCTGATACAACAACTCATCATCCTCACAGTTTGTATCCCAAAGACTATCAGATTCACAAAACATATCTAGTATCTCATCAGAGAATTTCGGTTCATTCCAGTCATCAAATGACAGAGAACACTTCTTTGGTATTTCAACTTGATTTAAGTGACCTGTATTAGCTTGGTTAACCACTTTAGACAGATCATTAGGTTTCATATTGGTACGAATGCTGGATGATTGACAGAAAATACTGTGAGTGCTATTCCCAGGTTTTTCAGTCCGTTGTCTTTGGGGATTAGATCTTGAAGGAAAAAGAGGAAGAGGATCATTTTTTGGCTGAGTAGTTTCATTTCCATTCTTAATTTGAGATTGCTTTGAAACGGGAATATAGCTCCAATCACTGTTTTGGGCACTTTTCCAAGTAGAATTTAATCTATCTGGCTTAACATCACATTTGCCATGAAAGGCTATAGTCTCTGTTTTTGAGTTTTCTGTCTTATTGTAAGACTTTTGTAAAGAAAGAGATTTTGCATTATTTTGTGTGTTTTTACTAGAATGTTTCAAAGGTGAAAACTGCAAACTCTTCGCTTTGTGTACACTCCCCAAGCCAGTTACTGAATTGCAGCTACTTTTCTCCTTTGTTCTGCTAAAATCACTCAAACCATGTGGAGATGGATCTGCAGGAGTTGGTGGTGCTTCTTCAGTACTTATCAATTCAGGGTTTTGGGTTATTTGCAGCACAAAAGAGTCATCTGCCAAAAAATCTGTATCCCAGTCATCAAAATCATCATTAACTCCAGCAAGCTTACTGGAGGCCACTAATTGTGACTTCAAAGAACAAGGACTTTTGTTTGCTAAGGCTTGAGCATCAGGTTTTGGAGACGTCTGGTTCACCCTTCCCGGGGCGCACACAGTTCCTTTCTGATGTGTCTGTTGATTATCATGTTGCATGTCTTTAATTTGCTCAGGAAGGTGCTCCTCTTCCAAGGTGCTTTTATTTTCATGGGCACTGGTATTTAAAGAAGTATCTGATAGTCCTTGGCTCAACTGTCCGCTACACTTCTGGGTAGAGCTGTCAAAAAGAGCACGAAGGGCTATTTCAGCCTCAAGGTCTATACACTTTTGACTGCTAGATTGACAGGGTTCCGCAGCAGGGATGCCAGTACTCTGTCCAACTGGTTTCAGGGACAGAGCAGTATCCATTTCAGGAATTTCACCAAGGTGTGATTTCAAGTTCTTCATATTTACTTCATCTTTAGAATTATTTAAAGACACTGAGGCAGCCTGGATGAAGTCACGACTGTCCTGAGCAGCATCTAGCTCTACTAGATTTTTATCAAATTCCTTAGCCAGTTTCATGAGTTCCTCTTCAGGATTTTTTATTTTAAGATCTCTAGATTAAAAAAAAACACAACGTGACCACGTGAGATATTCATTCTCTAGTTAAACAACTAGAGAGAACATGACCAAACCCCTCTGCTTTCAACGCACAGTCAGCATGCAATCTTTTAGAGAAGTCCCAAAAAAGACCCTATTAAGAAGAGATAAGAAGCCCGAGGTTGAAAGCATTCTGTATGCCAATGTACAATGACATGGCTCACTGTACATGAGGGAACAACACGTTTTTCATGAAAGCCCAGCTGTTAGGAGCAAGACAGACCTGTAACTTACCTTGTACAACTTAACTTTGTCCTGGCTCGCACTTTTACTACTCCAGGTGTACAGGGAATAGCATCCTCACCAATCCACGTCCCTAAAAGGGATCCTTCACTACAGGCTGTTTTTTCATCCTGAATGATCAGATTTATAAAGCTTAGCAATTTGATTTCAGATAAAGGTTGGACTAAACACACAACCTGCATTAGTTAGAAGTTGCCAAAGCAATTAAACTCGATCAAATCTGTTGAAAGCCAAAGACAGGAGCCAGACCCATATAAGCTAAGCGAGATCACTAACCCATTGTCTACTGACAGTTGTATCACTTCAATGATTATTAATTTAAAACAGGAGCTTCAATTAAAACAACTCAATTTTACTTTGGCGCTCAAATCTAATACTCTGTTTACTTCAGGTTTACACACGATGTGCTATATTCACGTTACAAGCTGTGATCTAGTTTAGTTTAGTACACCACTAAGGGGTCAGCTGGGAAGCACTGTCTTTACCCACTTAAAGCAGCAGCATTAAAAGACCAGAGAATTTGAAAGAAATCACATTCTGTATGCTTCCAGGAGAAAGTTCTGACAACTGGTTCATACAAGGAGCCTTTAAACAGAAATACAACAAGTTGAGAAACTAAATAAACTTTGAGGGCTTCAAAGATCAGCCTTGGATCTAAATGCTGAAATGTAAGAGATACAATGCTGCAGTGGAAAGGGGAGTAGTGGGCCAGGGTCAAGTGTTGGATATGAGAGATTACTGCCTGTAAGCCAGCAAAAGTATTCAAACTTTACTAACAGGGTAGGGGTTTTGGGGTTGGGTGGTTTGGGTTCTTTTTGGTTTTTTTAAGAAAAAAGAACACAACCAACAGAAAATTGCAAGTCTAGTCTGCTATTATTTACATTTATGACAGAGCAGTAATCATTTAAAAGGTAGAAAGTAGCATCCCTCATCAATAGTTTTATAATTCTCAAGTATAATTTTTTGTAAATACATCCAATAGTGAATACATATTACAGGGCCCTGTCAAATAAGCAGGCACAGTTTGCAAACTAAATACTGCAGAACTGATAGAGGAAAGACAGATTCTCTTCTTGCACTTAAAGACAAACAATAAGCCAACTCTATATTATTTTCACTTTCTAGGCAGTGGACATCAAGTTTACGGCAAGAGAGAGACACCAAGATCGTGGATCCTGGGATGAGAAGGCAAGTTATTTAAAATAAGGAAGCAACATTACTGTGCTTATAATACTCTGGAGTCTCTCATCTCAGTCTGGTTCTTCAGCAGTCATTCAAGATCATCCAAAATAGTTGAAACCAACTGCCAAGTAAATCCATTATGCAAAGAAACTCTTACCTTTTAACAGATCAGTGATTAAGCATAAATAAACACAACAGTATTTCAAAGACCAGGGGCAATAACTTGCATTCTGAAAGTAAATCTGTCTAAAATGGAGCTGCTGCATGTCCACCTTCTCAACACATCCTTTTTTACAGCATCTGTGACCCATCAGAGCACCCAGTCAAATGCTATGCTTAGGGTTTCAATTCAGTCCTCCAGTTTTATCAACATTTTACTAGTCTTCTGCACACCCAATTCTGGCCACGTGAAAGACACTTCTGTAACACCAAGCCTTCACTAAAACTCAGTACTCTGGTGCTATGCTGTTTGCTTACTGCATATACAGAGTGTAGAAAGTAACAATTACCTGCGGAGCAATACGATTAACGATGTCTGAAATTTCTACTGTGCATCTACTGGTGGACTGTTTGGTTTTTCTACTGCCTGTAAAAATAAACAAAAAACCTTGAAAAAAACCAGCAAAACAATGCCACTTACAAAGTGCAGTACATCCCAATTCAAAACTTGATTCAGTACTATACTGAAGGATTTTTTGTTTTTTTAAGAAAAATAAAACCAAACAACCTCACCATGACAACAGAAAGGGAGATTTGATAACTTCTTTGATAACCTTCCCCCAAGACATTAGGTAACTTCTAGTACATTCCCACTGCATGCCTCAAACAGGGGCCCTGAGGTCTGGAATTCACTAGTATTACCTAGTCTGTATGCAGTTGGTGAATGAGGATCCCAAAAGATTTCTTGTTGTACCTCAGTGTCATTAACAGGAGAGCTGAAAGTAGACAGTCGGGATTTCCTACTCAATGATCTCTTCGGTGTTTTATGTAAACATGACTCTGTGTAAACAGAAAGATGATCCTTAATAAAACACCATAACATAAAAGCCAAAAATAACTTACGACATACAACAGAACAAGGCATAAAGATTCTTTAGGAATTTAAGAATAAAAATCAAGTTCACACTCATTAACATTACTTACAACAGAAACATGGTTCACGACTATACATTTAAGAGAGAATATGACTCTGTCATTTACATCACCGCAGACATAACAGAGCATTACATGACACTGACAGCAATATGCTCAGCATCAGATGGTAAGGATGAGAATTGTCAGTTCACCTACTGTGGTAATTCTGACTTCAGCTGTCATGAAGAGAAAAATGATGCATACCTATATGGGACAATGTTTTGTATTGTAGCTTTCTCAGTGTCTTTCATCCAGAGTCTGAATTAGGCCACCACTTTAATGGGCTCCTAAACTGTTCTGGGACACTGCCCACCACTGGGCCTTCTCAGCTAGGTCTGCTAAAAGCAGGATGGCACACAGCTATTCAAAACAAGCTTGCAGCCATCTCGCATCAGTAAATGCACTGAACACGCTACGTGAAGCTCTACTAGTCACCCCTTGCCCTTCAGAAATGACGTTGTGGATGTGAAAGCCTACAGAAATAACTTTTAAAAGATGCAACTGCTACGTGAGAAGCATCTTAGGAGCTGCTGTGCACTTAAGGGCTTAGCACGGCCAGCCTTTACCCTCTCCTTGACTGGATTAGCGTCCTCGGCGAGCTCCAAGCATCTGCCGCAGGGAAGATGCTCCTCGCCCCTTCCAGACGGGAGCAGCACCTTCCCAACGAGGACGGCGGGGAACCGCACCGGCCCCCTCCTCACTGTGGAGCCGCGCCTCCCCCGCCGCTGCAGGGGCGGCGGGCACGGCACGGCTCAGCACAGCAGGTCAGGTCAGGCCAGAACCGGGCCAGGCCCTCGCGGCGCGGGGCCCCAGGGGCCGCTCCCGCCGTACCTGCAGCGCCGCGCACCGCCGCCTCCCGCGACGGTGACGGCCGGGGCGCGTGCGGCGCCATCCCCGCGGGCAGGCCGCGGCCTGCGCCGCTTTCCGCGCAGTCGCCTGCCGCCGCCTCGTCCGAGGAGGGCTCCGCTGGCGGCGGCTGCCGCCGGGCCAGCTGCTGCTTCTCGCCGCCGCCACTCTGCCTCCTCAGGGCGGCGGGCCTGAGGGAGGGCCCCTTCCGCCGGCTACCAGGCATGGCCCGCGCTGCGGCTCCGCCGCCGCATCTACCCCGCCACGAGCGCCGCCATTTTGCCGGGGAACCCGCCGCGCCACCTCCGATTGGCCGTTGCCGCACCGCCTCGGGCGGCCATTGGCCCCACGCGGCGAGGGGGCGGGGCGACGGACGCGGCAGGGAACCACAGCTGGTGGAGAGCTGGTGCGGCTCGCGCGCTCTTCGGCTCCGCCTCCTGGTGCTGGACGGTGCCTTCCCACCTGTGCGGCGCCGCCGAGGGTCTCTGTGCGCGGGAGGCTCGCCCAGTCACGCCTTCAGTCCTCCCGAGCGCGGCAGTTCGGCGAGGGGAGAGTGAAGCTGGCTGCTGCTGGAGGGGCTCGGTGTGTCCTCCGGCGGGCCCCGTGTATCCTGAGGTGGCCTCGTGCCCTTGAGGCGCTTGGTGTTACTCTGAGGCGGCTCCGCGCTGGCTGCCCCGTCCCTCCAGCCCTGGGGCGGTGCGGGCCTCAGCTGAGGACCTGCGGGCCCGCAGCAGGAACGTGTGGCGAGCGCCCCTAAACAGAAAACAAACCTAGGGCAGGATAAACCGGTCAGCCCGGCACGGGAACAGGGCTGGCAGAAAGGGACGTACAGAAGCCAAAAACTTGGTACGTATGAAATTAACGAGAAGTTCCTGAGGGACTGTGATAGTACATCGTTATTTAAAGCCATGTAAATGCAAACACGTGTGTGTATTACATCATAAGGTGGATATTTCCTCTCTGAGCTGCTAGGCATAAATGTATGAACATATCTATGAAGCATATAGGGAGAACGAGTGAGCTGCTTTTATAGGTCAAGGAGCAAACTACTTGTATATTGGTTGCCTGCCTGGTTTTCATTTAATCAATTTGGAGTATATTAGGATCACACTTCATTTATAAGACTTGAGCAGTGGATTTCAGGCTAGGATCATGAGCTTGAGAAGTTTTAAAGTCAAGAAAGAGTGATTCCCTGAGCCGTGAAACCTTTTCTTCCACCTGAGGCCTCAGGCAGACAATATGTTTTTTCACTTCTCCGTTCTCATGAGTGTAATTAAAGCCAGTAGAAGGGTTCTTAACAAGGGAAAAAAATCCGTATTAAACAGAGAAACTTTGTTATATACGTGGCTATGTATATTACACATATCACAGTTAATCACAGAAAGTTGTGATGCTTGAATAGTCAATTTGTTCATTTCATACCTATCAAATGTAAATCAAGGGCAAGGCTGAAAAAATGGGTCCAGAATTTGGCTCCAAAATCCACCACAGACATCTGAGCATGGCTGCTACCTTGTAATCATACTAACTTAGGTAAGTCTTTGCATTTACACCAAGTGTGGTGAAAGTCTGTGTGACGCTTTTGAGTGCTGGTGTGCAGTATAGTAACTGAAAGTTGTACTGCGTGATGCCAGCACAGGAAACAGCTTACCTGGATGGACTCTTTTATGTCATAGGCACAGTGTAAGTTACTTGCTCATTGTTTACAGTTAAAATGAATACTGAGAAGAAACTCATTTTACAGTAGTGGTAGGTACAACTTGAGGGATAACAAAACATTGAAATTAATGTGCTTTCTAGAAAGTGCTGCTAAAATCTTGATGTCTCCTACTACTTCCTAGTGACCTCTTAGCAGCTGGGTACTGTAGAGTGGTGTGCTTTCATACTCTGTTAACAAGCATAGTCTGAAATACTGTAATGAATAATTAAAATTAAGTGACATCTGTCATATCCCCTGAATGCTATGGATTTTGCAGTGGTTTCTTTGATTGCTTCCTTTCTCAGCTCATTGTTTACTCACCTCATTCATAAAATGTGAATATTTGCCACAGGTCTTTCACACATTAGTGAGGCTTTCCTGATACAGTAAAAGCATTTTGAAAACCCCCACCACCAAAACCAGCACACATTTAACATGCATCTAGTCCTGTATGAGATACATTGTTACGTCAATTCAAGCATATGCAAAGTTGTGTTACCAAAAAAAATTAGTCATCTGCAGGCACAGTAAAAGCCAAACAGGTTCATGATGGAAAAAGCCCAACACTCTCCTAAGGAATAAAAGTGTGTGTATCTCATCTCAGCTTAAGAACTTAGCTCTGAGCCACTGCTGTTTATTAAGCTAAGAAACGTAGTGGTAGAAGTCTCTGATGTTGAAGGGTTTCTCTGTGGAGCTGTAGCCTCAAGGAGGAGGGAGTTTGTGCTCCCTTGTCATGGTACCAGCAGCTGGATCAATGGCTAATTGTGGTGAGGCTGCGTTCCAGGGACTCGCAGCAAACTCCTAGCGCTGGAGTTGAGTCCTACTTTCAAATCAAGAGGGATAAATAATGGAGGAGGTTGGATGAATAATAAAGTTAGTTTAGTTTTTACTAGTACTACACACTGCCTGGGAACTTTTAACTGTATTTTATGAGACAAGGATCTAAATGAAATTAAATAAACGTGGAAGATCTGAGAAGTTTCCTAAGAATTTCCCATTGGTGTAATGACAGCATTGAAAATATGAGTGAAGAAAGGGCTCATTTTTAAAGTCCTTGGAGCACAAAGCTTTAAAGTGAGCATTTTTATCTTGGAAGAGTATGTATTATTTGTGAGGTTTTTCAAAATATCTAACGTATTGCATCACTGTAACAAAGAGAAGTGACTTTATGTTACAGTTCATGTTTCATTCTTGTTAGGGCTGGAAAGAGGAAAATCAATATTAGTGATTTCAATAAAAATATCAAGATTTGTGAGAGGATGGAAGTTATTATAAATAATGAAATTAATTTGACGAATGCTGCCTTTTTTTTCCCAGAATGTTTTTAAATGGTCTGTGTCATTTTAAAAGTGAGCTATCTTGGGTTGGGTTTTTTTGTTTGTTTTTTTTTTTGTTCCCAAACTACATTTTCATTTCAAAATTGATTTCTTTTTAGGCACTGAAGAAGTAGTGAAGAACGCACGCTCGTATTGTGTCTCCAGTGAAAACATGCGTGTGTGCATTTTGATCGCCTGAGGAGTGGGTGAAAAGACAATAGGTTCTCTGGGTAATTTGTTTTAAAAGATGGTGTGGGTGCAAGCTCTACTGCTCAGTACAATTATACAGTACTTTAAATATGAACATGTTTTCTCCTAGGGAAGGAACAATTAAATAAAGAGTGTGTGTAGCTGGGTAGCCACCTGTGCTATATACCTAAGGAAACAGGATAAACAGGTCCCAGGCTCTCTGCTTCTGCAGGCAGACTATTGGCAAGATGAGTACTGAGAAAAGCCATGGGCTTTTTAAACCTCTGAGAACCTATCTGCTTCTTTGGTTGTATACAAAAGCAAAGTACAAAAGCAAACTATATCTGAGGTTATAGCACTACTGTATTCAGTCCACAGCTCTGCAGAAGTCCTCAGGACATTTCAGAGGTCCCAGGAAGAGGTCTGTGGCCATGCTTCCTTGTATGGTGCTGGCTGCCCTCAGCCTTATCGTGTAATTCTGCTCCGTGCAGCTCAGCAATGTTCAGGGTTGTGCAAAGGGGCACTGGGGGAGGTAACCTAATATGCCTGATGTCCTCTAGACAGCTTTGTCCATTCAGGGCTGGCTTGGATGTTTCTTTGCAGCACTGCCCCATGCCACGTAGGACATACCCTGGTATGTCTGGCTTCACATCTGTCAAAAGGAGATAATAGTCCTCACTGCAGCATGGGTTATGGTGGGTATAACTGCCAAGCCATGGGTTATGACAGTGAGGGGACTTGTATGAGCAGAGGAGTGAATTTAGATGCTTAATGCCAGATGCATTTATAAATACAACCCTGTGGACCCAAACAAAAATACACTGAGACACCCGTATAAAACTTAGCTGTGTAAGTAGAATAGTCTAGCCACAGTATTCCACCTTCTTTTCCCCCTCCAGAAATCCTACTCATCCATTTATTTATTCTCTGATGAAGCCTTGGAATGTTTACTAAAATAGAGCACTACATGATAGCAGATAGTTCATACAAGTTAGCTGCAAGAGAGATGTGTTTTGCTGCCTTCTTTGGGACCTTAGGAAAAACTGAGAGGGTATTTGAAATGTTAACTTAATGGACAATAATTTTTTCCATCCATAGGGGAACACAGGCATCGTGTGTGTATTTTTGCTTTTATTAATAGCATTTTGATAGCACAGTTATAAAGCTTGTCCTTGGCTTGCCTTGAAATATCATACTGACTTCACTTATTACAGAATGTTACTTTAATTTTCCAAGGTGAAATGTTCACAGAGCAGAAACTGGTGAGGAAAATATGGCCAAAACAGTTACATATACCTTTATTTTTAAAGTGCTGTCCAGGAAGGTTTGCAGCAATTTTTGCTGATGCATAAATTGACCTAGACAGTAAATGATACATGACCTTAAAAATATCTGAAGTAGCCTTGCTTGAGAATTTTTAGTAGAGAGTTATTAAATGTCAGAGTAATTTACGCAAGCATAGCCTAGTTTATGCTTTTGCATTCTCTTTCCCTCTTTCTAGCGAGCCAGCTGAGAACCACAGAAGCTTTAAAATATTTTACATATATCTCTTCTTTTTTTCTTATCATGGAGGTTCATCTTATTTTATTTATCACACTCAGAAAATCTCATCAAATGTGAGACTATAATGTAGCTCACAAAGGCCTGATCCGGCAGAGCACTTAAGTACCTGCATAACTTCGTCGTGGTGATATTTTCCATTGCTCATTAACTGGCATTTACAGGAAAATTTCCATTGCTTGGTGTCTGGGCATTCTGAGGAAATTGTCAGCCAAAATGGGCGAGCCATCTAGAAGAATGAGGTCAGGCAATGAACAGGCTACAAGTTGCAGAGAGGTCTGTGGGGAGCCCTGGAGGGCAGAAAGCTGCAGAAAGCTGGAGATAGCCCCCTGGGAGAGCTTTCTCTTAGGTGTCGATTACAGTGTAGGCCTCATTCCACAGCTTTTCTCCAGTGCTTAGGGTGAAATGCACTGAGGAGATGAATTGTGGTTGTGCTGGAGTGCGGAGCCCACTGTTTGCAGAACTTCTGTCTTAGATTTTAGCTGGGCCAGTTAGCTTCAGCACACTGCCTGGAGGCAGCTCAACAGCTTCTTCTGGCATAGGTAGGCAGCTGCATCCAGGCGTCTCTGTATTATGCTGCCTCATGCTGGGTAGGTTTGCACTGAGGAATGACCAGGAGTTGTCTTGAGTCAGCCATCCACTTATTTGCTGCATCTGGCCTGGCTGCTGGGGAACTTTCAGAGCTTTTCAGTTTCTCACTCATGTCGGTGCTTCCATTGTTTGCTGTACAAGGGCAGACATGCATCTTCAGTGATCTTCCCATCTGAGATGCACCCTTTGCTCCCTTATTGTTTATATGTGGAGAGACAATATAAATAAGGGCAGGATCAAAAACCATTCATGGAGATTATAGCAACAAGATTTCCTTGCTTTCTCTCCTCTGTGCTCCTTTTTTCTCTTTCTCCCCTTTTCCCTTTCCCTTTTTAAATCTGTTGATCCTGCTGTATTACAGCTCCAGGCTATCCAATAGTGAGAAATAGGTTTTCTGTTCCACTTTCTTAGCTTCTGGAATTTTTTTATCACTTATAAGAAACAAGTTGAAGGGTTCTTTAAAGAGCAGGAAAAAATAGGTTTCCAGCTTGTTTCTAAAGCCCAACAAATAATTAATGTATATATCCTATAGATGATTTCTTTCAACAGTGGCAAAATCTGACCTGTTTTTGAGACCTTGACTTGCCAGAACTCTCCCATGCTACAGTATAAATCGGTGAAGTATTCTTTCAGTTATACCAAACAAAAAGCAGCAGATGACCAGAGAAGAGCTTTTTGATGGAGCATTCTGGAGAAGAAAACAGGTACTGTTTATTTATTTAAAGTAGGCTTAGCTTTTGATTGATACATCTGTTTAGCCTGCGGTCCTAAATAGCTTAGTGAAGAATCAGTGATCAACCTAGTATGAAATTTGCCAAGTGCAGTCTTTCTCCCTTTTTCTCCAACATACTCAGCAATTTCTGGATTGACTGTTTTTATGTCAAATGTTCATGGCTTGTACTTGAAAAAAAAATATTTCTGTTACCAAAGTACTTTTTTTTTTTTTTTGGAGGCTTTCATTTTATAAATTCTACACATGATCCTTTGAGCCTGTATCCCATTAAGTATAAGCCACAGTTTACATGGAAATGCATAACAGTGGAGTCTCTCTGTTCCATGTGCATGCGTGACTCTTGTTAGACAGTATATACTGCTGCTGGTTTTAATGTGGGAGTGATCAGAAGCTCCTCTCACCTAACAGCAGTTCTGTGCACAAT
Organism: Hypotaenidia okinawae; assembly: GCA_027925045.1. NCBI lineage: Eukaryota > Metazoa > Chordata > Aves > Gruiformes > Rallidae > Hypotaenidia > Hypotaenidia okinawae. Next base: position 14,787,835 of record BSDF01000003.1, on the reverse strand, counting down.
GATTTGAAGCCCCTGATCAGTACCTGATGCTCATGTTGCAGGACTGCTGCCCTGCATGACCCAACTGCCATTATTGGTTATTTAGTGACAAGACAAAGCTCAGAGTGGATATGGAGGTTTGGTCCCAGGTCCCCAGTTTCAGGAGTGAGGCAAGAATAAAAAGAAATAGTTTCTGGTGCCTCTCTTGTTTTCTGGTGGCACCGTTTCTTTCCCCAGAATGGTTGGGTCCGGCAGCTTCCTCAAGCAGGACTGAGTTCAGAGCCCAGGGTCCCATCCAGCTTTATACACCATGGCCTGATGGTCCTAATTCATGGACTGAGCAAACAAGTGCCCAGATAAGAATTAGACACCCTTTTGATTATTAATTTTTTCATTTATTTTCAGATGGCTTTTTCTTTTGTCGTATTGTTCACACATAATGCGTCTGACTCTTCCTATGTCACACTACATCTTCGCAGTAATTTTCTGTGCTGTTCTGTCCTTCTGGATTTTACAGCAGTGGATCAGAAAGGAAGTGCAAGCCCTAGCAGAAATAATAAATCCACTGCAGTTCTTGAAGGTACTAATTTCTGCAAAACAAAATACTGCCTCAATTCTGTTATGGGCTGGAAGGGGTGATCAAAGTGAAATACATTCATTGTGGAATTGGTTTGCAAAGCCTGCTTCTAAACCATTACACACTCTTTCTAGATTTCTTTTTTTGCCCACAAAAGTGAATAATGCAATCGTGTCCAGACTGGCCTGTAGTCCCAAGTCCCATGCAGCCCTCAGAAGTTCAAGTTTTGCTCTCAAACCAGGCCTGGGTCACAAGATGAGCAGGGAAGCTGTGTTTGCCTGGCAAAGGGGTCACTGGGTAATATGAACCTGGGTGACACATGGGAGATCTGTGAGGAGCTGCAAAATGCAGTACTCGTGGGCTGGGCTGGAAGCTGTCCACTAAGCTGCTGCACTAGAGTGCACGCGGTCATCTCCCAGCTGCCAAATCACTTGGAGCACTCCGAAGTCTGCAGCGTCTGTCCCGTGACTCCAGCCAGAAGGTCGGGGTGGCTGGTCAGCGCTGGAATAATCTGACATCTGAAAAAATATTTTAGGAACGGTCCTACAATTACAGATATTTCTAATCTATGAAATCTATCTAATTAGGTTCAACCATGCCCAATTCCTTGTCTGATTGCCTGAGCCTTTCCGCTTAACCAGTCAGGTTTATTCAATAAGGTGTCCTATAATGTTATTTCCTTCCTTGAGAGTGTATGTTATCATCCCTGACACAGACTTAAGAATCCCTCCACTTTTCTCTTATTTTAACATCCTCTGCCTCCACACTAAAGCCCTGTGCTTTAGTTAGGAATCACCTAGCTGAGGAGAAACCTAGGTGAGACTTTGGATCTCCTTAGTTTTAAGTTCTTAGAAGATTCTTAAGAGACACAGCAAGTATAGAGTAAGCACAATATAGGTAGAAACCCCATAAATTTAATAGAAGGTAGTTTAAATTGTGGATTCAAAGAGTTAACAAGATTAGAAATAATAAGAAATGAATACAGTTGCACAGGCAGTTGACTCACTATTGCTGTCATTTCCTTTTGGCTTTGGTCATGGGGATAACAAGGTAAGAAATAACTGTTTGTTTCCTTTTATTGATTGGTTTGATACTTGCAATAAAGATGATTTTTTTTGTCTGAACAAGTCTTTTGTAAGTTAATATTATGTTAATTAGAATAGATGTCTTCCTGAGCCTTATTTTCTCATTCATTTGATCTAATTAGCTGATTAATTTTTAATTGCCTACTGAGAGATCTTTACCATATTGTGATACTGTGATTTGTGTTTTACCTTTACATTTGGAAAACAATGGTGCACCTAAAATGACTCTAAAGTATTGTATTGAGGTATTTCTGTGAGGGATAATTGCAAATTATGATTTCTTCCTGCTTCCTAATTTTAGTGCAATCTACTTTGAGTTAGTGCTCATTAATCAAAAAGGCGTGTGAGGTGTGGAGAAGTAAGAAGGTGTTTTACTTAGGCGAGCTTCACAGGAGAGGGTCTGTGACTTGGTGATCACACGGAAATGAAATCTCTTAGCTGTGTAAGAATTCTGCAGAGAACGCTTCCCTGCTTAGAGCATTTGTTCTTTTTCTCCACAATAATGCTCTGAGATTCTCAGAATAAATGTATTAACAAGCTTAGAAATAGAAGCATAAAGTTCTATCGAGGCCAAGTGTTGATTAAAACTTATTTTCCAGTGTTGGAAAATAAATCACAGTTCTTGGACAGTTAATTCAAGTTATTCCCTGAATGTTTAAAATTTGCACCTTATTTTTAGACTGAATTAGTCTTGCTGTAACTTCCAGCCCTTGGATCTTGTTCTGCCTTTGCCTGCTAGATTGAAGAGCCCTCTATTATCAAATTTTTGTTCCCTATGGTAAGCACTTATAGACTGCGATCAAATCATTCTTTAACTTTCTCTTTGATAAGTTAATTGATTGAGCGCCTTGAGTCTCTCACAGAAAGACTTGTTCCCTAATACCATAATTGTTCCCCTGGCTTCCTCATAATCCATGGAATTTTTCAGTCTTTCTTAAAACAACACATTGAACCCAGTGAAACTACGAACCATTTCACTGATGCCAAATAAGATAACACAACCTCCCTAGTCCTATTTGCTAGCGTTTGTACATCTGGCAAGCATAGTAGCTGTTTCTTAATGCACTCCTCTAGAAATTCACAGTAATCTGGTTACTTGTCAGGGCTGCTGTTCCCAAATCGTTGTGTCCTCTTTAGGATCTCTTTTTCCCCAAGCAGGGTACTCCCTCATTAAGTCTGTCTTATTATACTTGTTCCTTGGTGCCTGGCCATCCTTTTGACTGTACCAAAGTACATCATGTCTGGTTACACTCACCTAACCCAACTGTTACTTTCATTATGTGCCATATTCTAGTTGTCTTGCAATATTGTGGAAAAGGTATGTTTCTAACAAAAAGGAAAGGTAGTCAAGGAGGCAGTAGCAAAACGCACAACTAGTACCTTGCTCCCCAATCATGTAATGGTGGCTTAGATGTATCTGCTTTGTAGTTTTTAAGTAGTTTAAGATGCTATTCTGATTCATCACATCTAATTCTAGCCATCCCCAATTTACCTTCTAATGGCTTGTGGTTTTCTAAGCTCTTAATAGACAATGGAGGGAGATGGAGACCTTCACAGGAATATGTAGTGGACTTATCTGAAAAGCCATAAATCACTTTTTGACAGCACCTTTTTCTTTTCATTGACTGTAATGGGAACACAGAGAAGTTAAGACAAGATGCCAAACTTTTAGACTGCTGTGATTGCTGCAGATGATTCCCATCTCTTATGCTTTTTAGCTTTTTGGTCAAACTATGGTGTGGTACAAAGCCAGTTCTCTTACAGGCATCCATCAAGACAGTTGCCTTTAGCAATCCCATTTGTAATCGCATCAGAAAATGATATCAGGTTAGCTTGACAAGATCTGTTTTCCAGAAACCTATGTGAATCAGCTTTAATTAGATTATCCCTTTTAGTTCTCTATCAAGTTAGTTATCATTTACATGCCCCTTTTGCTTTTCTATCAGATCTTTTTATCAAATTCCTACTTTTTCCACTTTAATATTGACACACATCCAATTTATGAAAAATCAGAGACTGTAATGTCTTAGATTTTTCTGTTTGTTTCCACCCCATCAATATCAGGTAGACTTTTCTCTGAGGTGCTCCTGCACTCCTTAATCAGCCAGTGGTAGGTCTCAGGATGACTTAGAGCCATCTTTTGTAAGAAGACCTTCAGAAATCTTTACCATACAGCCTGCCCATATGGTTACATCCTTCAATCTTCAAAACAGAGGGTGAGGTAGCAGGGGGCTCTGGTTTTGGGTTTTTTTAGTTTGTTCAACTCCACATTTAACTTGAAAACTACTGGTGGCATTTTAAGTATCAACATGCTAAGCCACATGGCACTGAAGTGGTGAACTATAAAGGCAAGTTTGTCGCCACCCTGTCAAGCTTGATCCTTCAGCCAGGTTTTGAGTAGCACCCCAAAGGACAGGAGGATTCATATTTCATTCCTACTGCCCCGTTCATCTGTTGGAGAGATGTGTTGCCATTGTAGAAGTGGATCCTTTCACAAGATGCATGAGGCTTTCCTGTACCTAACCAATGGTGGACTGCGATGTTGCTAATTACAGGTTTCATTTCTCCAATCAGTCTGTACAGAAGGTGAATAATCCAATGGCATGCACTTCTTCCTGGGTAATCCAAGGACCAGTTTTGCTGGGAAGGCAAGATGTTATAACCTGACAATGATATTTTACACTGACTAATTCTGAGTGTCCTAATAGATATCAGGGAAACAGTTAATGTGTAGTGTGATCACCCACCATTGGAGACTAGTATTCCTTAGCTGGAGGTCTGTGGAGTTTTTTCTTCTCTTTTCTTAGCCTTGTCACTTCCTTCCTGCTTTGCTACTTTCTGCTATTTCTGCCTCTGCTTCAGAATTTAGGTAACGGTTTTGCAGTGGCCAGACCAACAGATGGGCCAGTTGGAAAGTTCCAGTTCATTAAGGGACTGGGAATGTCAGGTTTTTTAAGTTCTTCTTTTGCTAGTCTAGCATCATATGGGATGCTTTCAGAGAATATTTTCCAAAATGCAGTTTTATAGTCCAGAACTAATATCTTGTAACACAGTAAGTGCTTCACAGGCATACCACAGTTACCACTCCAACATCTTCTACATCAGCTTAACAGAATATTTGCACTGAAGCCATTTCTGATCTTGGGGACATATCACACGCTCATTATGGGAGTTATCTAACCAGCAATGAGTTGCCTCTCAACGTGAAGGTATTTATGTGATTACTTCTTGGGAGGTGTTCATCCGAGTGTAAATTACTCTGCCTCAGAACAGATTTTAGCTTGGTGCCAACAGCTTGGATGACTGGCACATTGTCATTTTCATAACACACCTAAAAGGGAAGTGCCAAAAGAATGTAAGTGGCATTGGTGCAGTGAAAAATTTCCAGTAAAAAAATTGTTTCAAGGTGTATCAGTAGGAAGAGGTTGGCTTCAGTTAATATCTGAGATAAAACAGGATTAAACCCTGTTACTGGTTCAAGGAAGGGGGTGTCCCCGTTTATGTGAGAGCAGCGAGTGGTGATACGGCCATGGTAGCCCAGGTTTGTGTGGTTTACGCTCCTTCTGGTGCATACTCATCCTCCTCTCAGATGTCCCTGAACTGCCCTTCCCCAGCTGTGCTGATGTCATGAAGCCAGCTTATTTTCTGTCCTAAGTGTTCTGTCAGAGGTTGTGTGAGGTGAAACTTCTGTGCTCTTGGGGATATTTTGCCCTGGTTTCCCCAAGAATACGAGGGATATGGAGTCACTCCATGTGCCAGTTAGTCAGTTGTGTTCCTCTCTTTCTGTTGTCCAGTTACAACAACCTTTGACAAAAGAAAAGGCTTTCTGAAATTAAATTCCTACTAGTATTATGAAAAGTGGTGGTTAAGAAGAGCAGACAGACCCAATTTATCACCTCCATTCCTCTGGACACGAGAATCGCCGAACTAGAGTGATGCTACATATGCTCCAGAGTTCACACATTACTCAACACATCTCACATGCACTTTATTAGGCAGAGTATAATCCAGCCATGGGATGCAAAATCAAAGCAAACCACACTTTGTAAGTTTACAGCTCAGGAAATGGAGAGAAGCTGCTTTCCTTCTGCTCACTAAAACAGAAATCCTTTTGAAAAGAAGGGTTCGTTCCAACCTCTGTTTTGGAAGTGTGCTGCATGTGATTTCATCCCATTAGTTGTGATGGTCACCATCCAGACCTCCAAGCGATGACGTGATGCACTGGGGGAAAGGGTTGTTTCCAGTGTTATTGGGATAAATCTTCCTATGAACACTTGACCAAGAACACACATGTTTTGCAATTATGTCTGGTTAAAGAAACCAACCGTTTCCCCACAGTACTGTAGAATCTCTTTTTTTCTGGCAAGAGATGTGAAGGATTTGCAGTTTCTATATATCATGATAGCTTTTAATGCAGAAATGGTTCACGTCCAGGTTTGTGAAACAGAAGGTGTGTAGCCCACAGCTTTGTTTGTTTCATTTATTTAACATGGCATGGCTAGGTCCTGGAACTAGCTTATATGAGGTCATTACCCTATTGATTAAATAGTGTGATGAAAAGGGCATGATAATACACTGCTGGGAGATTATTGCCAGACACTTTGCAAACAAAGCTGCTGAAAGGAGAGCAGTTGTGAGACCTTCAGCGTGGTGGGTAATTAGCAAGCAAGTAGGAATTAAAATAAAGGATACATGGCGTGATATAGTGATTATGTGCAGATAAGTAATGTTTTGAGTACTCCCTTTTGGTAACTCTAATGAGAATACATCTCAGTACAGGAAATGTCTGCTGGGACTACACTATCCAGAATCCTTAAACAAGCTGTGCAGTATGTTGTCCCTGACAGTGGAAAGAAAGCGTGGAAGCAGTGCTGCAGATCTGCCTCTCTTCCTCGAAGCCTTTCTCTCTGGGTCTTTCCTTTCAAATATTTCACACTTGTATAACAAGCCGTAGGGAAAACCAGTAAATCGGTGCTATTTCTTTGGGGTGCAGCACCATTTCTTTAAAAGAACCCAATCTTTTTGAGGCCAACAAACAGAACCGAACACCTTTTGAGCTGGAGGCATCAGCTTCTACAACAAGAGTGATCTAAACCTGGGGTGTCCAGGCAGTAGCCAATGTTTGATTCTTTCATGCAGGCTAGCCTCCCCTCAGCCCCTCCAAGGAGCAGAAATACACGTTGCTGAAATAAATTGGGGCATCTGATTTATTCTGTGGCATATGTTTCACCTCAGCAACCTTTTCAGGCCTGCAAAAACGGGACAGATTAGAGGCCTTTCAGGCAAGACCTCAGGGAAATTAAATTTAAAAAAATCAGAATGTGGCACAGGCCAACTGCAGAGAGATAGATGGGTAGACATTCAAAGACGTGTTATTGGCTCTGCATTATTTCTTTGCCCGGTTTCAAGCTCCTTTCAGTCATGAGATCCATGACAAGATGCTGAAAATTTCATACAATTTATTGTTATTACAATTCTTCAGGGCCTGTACTCAGGGTGTTGCAGATCATAGAGGGAGAGCGCCAGTCTTAGTGGCTTCTTTCGGAAATCTCAAGCACTGTGTTGAGGTAAAGAGCTACAATAGCAACAAGAAAGAAGAGGGCACCGGGACAGAGAAAAATTGGGGGAAAGGGAGAAGAGAGTAAAATAGAATAGTGATGCTGTTGTGGGGGAAAGCATCTACTCAAGGCAGAAGGGGGAAGTAGCTGTGGGAAGGGCAAGGTAAGTGGGGAATACTCTGTCTGGCTCTATTAACCTTAATTTTAGTTCCTCTTTTCCATTTTTCAGCTTAAGTAAGCAAGCATATAGCCATGTTTATATAATAGCTGGAGTAATGAAGATGGAATATACCAATTTGGGGCTAATTCTTGCCCTCAGGAGAACACAGGGACTGCAGCTGTGGCCAGCCCCTACCAAAAAGGAGTGGTGAGTAGAACAGCTCCTTGTATCCGACTTCCCATTACATCCTCACTAGGGACCACCATAGTCTAGCCCTTAAAATAAATAGATGAGGTTAATTTTTCCAGCAGTAGAGTTGGTTTAGCAGCTCTCAGCACTGGTTCAGTTGTGCTCCCACTGAAGCTAATGAAGTGGTTTTCCTTGAGAACTTTTGGACCCACTGCAAACTTTTCAAGAAGCCCATTTATAGCCATTTTCAGTCACTGGGTTTTGAGTCTTGGGACCATCTTCTGTTCTCTTCCTACTTGGTATCTTCACCTTCCAGATCGTAACAGGCAGGGTTTTCCTTAACCTCTGCCACAATGCTGTGAGGTACTTATGGCCTTAACGTCCTTTGATTAGGGAGCGTGGGAGAAGCATGCACCATGGCACATTTGACCACATCCTCCGAAACTGCAGTTGTGGCTGAGCTAATTATTTTCACGGCTGGAAGAGAACAAGCAATGCTGCCTAGAGAGTGGGAAGATATGTGTATGTCTGAGCGTGTGTTTGTGTGGTTATACCATCTGGGAAGAGCAGAGCCAGATACACTTCCCCTTGGCATTTTTTACGTGCAAATCCTCGGTAAAGATGTAACCGGAGAAGTCTCGTTTCTCTGCCTGAAGTCCCACGTTCGCCTGAGGTTTGGCGTGCTGGGGACTGCATCTCACTGCAGAAGCCCTGCCCTCTCCAATTCCTGTTCTGCCATTCCCCAGCTGACGCCCTTTGCTTCTGTGAGCAGGGGGAAGTTGCCCTTCCTCTGCATTGCTTGTTTTTGTTATACTAGCAGTATGAGGTACCCTTTATTTATAATCCGAACGTTAGGGATGTTGGGCCAATCTGGTGCTTCCAGCTGGCTGAACACTTCCTAGCGCTTTGGATGCCAGATATAACATAATTTATTGTGGAAAACAGTAGGGGTAATACACTTCTTGCTATCAAAGGTTAATGTAGAATATCAGCAGCTCTTCGGCAAGGATACACTTATTGTTGGATGGTCTGTGATTATGTGTCTCTTATTAAAATAGAAAACCAAACTGCTTTCCTTTTTAATGCTGCTGTTCAACCCCTTCTCTTTTCCCCTCCTTTCCCTTGGTTATTTTAACTCCTTCGTTGCATTATGCAGTTTTCACACATTTCCTCAGGGAGAAAAAAAAGCAATTGTACTTTGTTTCTTTGACATGAAACTGAATAAACTAAGGGGGATTAAAAAAAATTTTTTTTTGCTTTGTTTTAACTAAAACATTCATTTCTGTGCCAAGACAGAGCAAAACTGCTGACTTAGCCAAGGCTGTAAATTGAACTGGTCCTTTTACCTCTAGAAAATATTAAAGCATCCTTCTGCCACTGAGCTGGCACCCGTTGCTGGATCAAGTGCTACTATTAACGGGAAATCGGGAAAGTACATTATCACTTCAGTGCTGTCATTACCAGAGGGTTTCACCGAACTACAGCGTTCAGGAAAGTGAGATTGCAAAGACGGGAGAAAAATGGCACGGTTAGAGCAGGGGAAAGAAAGCTTCAGACAAAAAAACTTGGAGATATATTAAGAGTTTGTGAAGGTACCCAGCTTGGGAGGCAAGTGGCTGCTTTGTTAAAAAGGGGGTATGATAGGTAAAGCATCCCATTATTCTTCAGGTTTAGACAGAAACTGGTGTAGACTTTTCTAATGGGCTCATCTAATCAATTCTAGAAGATGTGAAACCTGCCAAGGCAAGATTGTGTCTGCCTGAAATCTAATGAGATTCATTCTGCACCAAGGAAAACCCCAAAGAGAAGTATTTATTGGGAACTGTTTTCTTCCCAATAGAGTAAGCCTCCCTCTCAGGGATTCTTCTATTAAAGAGGGATTTTGTATTCATTAGAAATACACAGGAAACTGCATTGATAGTTCAGTTAAATAATACAATGGAGATGTATAAAATAGTGGAGTTTGAGGTTATTTAAGATGTTAACTTACCACTTACCCAGGATGTTGCCAGGTCAGTAGGTGGGGAGGTTGCCTTCTTCCTGCAAAGCCACACTGAATTCACCAGTTGGTTTGGCCTCAGAGCCGTAGGGAAGGCTTAGGTGAACATTTTGTTATAATTCGCAGTCTGTGCTGCATCTGACTTCCATTTTATGGGATAAAAAGTGACAAATAATACGTAAATTCAGTTCGTTTTGCTTCTGCTTTTCAAAGTTCTTCAGAGACTTGAAATAATCTTCCTGACACCCATGCAAGGTAAGCATAGCTATCGAGTTTTACAGATGTGGAAACTGAGGCACGGAGGGTTTAAATAGTAACATTTGAAAATATGGGTGCCTAAAATGAGGCAACTTGAGCCTGTAGTCCAAAGAGCAGAAATCTTGAGCTCCTGATCTCACCAGAAGACAAGGAAGCTCAGCATATCCGTGGGGCAGGCCCTGAATTGACATGCTGAAAGCTGAAGGCTGCAGAGCAAGTATGGTGCCCCAGCTTGTGGCCAGACCACTTGACTACAACAGTCCTGAATGATTGCCAGGACCAGCATGTTTCTGTCCCTGTTTAGGATTTGGAAATCTCACATTTTTACTGATTTTTGCTCCCAACTTACTTGCCCTTAGTCAGGCCCCTTAATGCTACACCTGCTTTTTCTTGTGAAAGGTCTCCTCACAGGTGTGATCAGGTTCATAAGAAAAGCTCTATAGGAATGGAAAATAGATTCTTGGTTTTGTTTCCTGCGATGCGATTCCCTCTGAGAATTGCTCACCAAGCCACATGCTTGCTGTGCTCAGCACTATTCTAGTAGAAATATTTCTTGTTTATTTAGTCTTACACAGGGGTCTGACATTCCCTTGTTACCACAACAAAGTCGACAGAGAGCTTGGAGTGCCCAGAGAATCCAAGATGATGGCCCAGCAGTTAAAAAATGAGCGCTGATCTTTACCGTGTCTCTTCTGTGGCTCTGGTCAGGCCATCGCTGTGTTTGATTTGTTCAGCATGTCCTGAGCTCTGATGGCTGTGTAGTGCTGTGGATGCTCTGGGTGTTTGCAAGGCAGCAGCCCCTGCAATTTGCAACAAACATCCCCAACCTGGGGCTCCCAGGGAGCAGATACACCTTTGAACTGGTGGTTATTTCGACTGAGCACTTATTAGTGTGGCTAACACGGTTTCTGTCAATTCATAGTCTCAGCAAGTTAAACAATACTGAGCTACTATTTCACAATTCTTAGAAAATCATCTGTTTCCCAAGTTACAGCGGAAAGGAATATGGCCCCCCTCCCCTTCCCCAAGTTGTTTTCAAAGAGGTTTCAGAAATCATTCAGATAATCAGACTTTAGTGCTGTGAAATTTTATCAAAGGGCACTCTTTCCCTGGACTCAGATATGAACTTATTTTGCCAATCAGATAAAACTTCCCGAGCTTTTCCCTAGCAGCATCAGTGGTTTAACTTGATCTTATTGCACTGTAAAGGATTTTGTGCTACAAATCATTTTTCATAGAATCTCTTTGTTATGTTGGGTGAACTCCGGACAGATTATTTGTAAGAACATTTCCAGGAACATTAACAGCACAATGTAGTCTCCAGTGAAACGAAAATGACTTTAAAAGGGGTTATTTTAGATTAATAAAAGAGAGAATGCAGAATGAAAAGGGCAGATAGGGAAATGTTTAAGTGTATTAATAGGCAGAAGAAATACCTGTTAAGCAGAGTAATGTCTGTATACCAGCCCCCCGTCCATTCTAAATTGTATATATTATTTGAGCTGTTGGGACTCCTTCCTTCCACCTTGTGAAAGCTGACAATCTTTACTTACAGCCTGGAGCTAAATACTGCAGTGCCTCAAAATGGAAGATGAAACAGGCCAACAGGTTTTCTTTGTCTTTTGAAAAAAATGGAGTGTCATTTCTTCTCCCTCCCCCTCGTGTGTTCCTCCCCCCAGTCCACTCCTACCAGTATTAGCAGCTTTTCCTCCAAAAAAGCACTAGATGGTGCCCCTTTTCTTTGAGTGTGACAGAGCTGGATTTCCCAAGAGAGGTGCTACTGCCCTGCCGTGAAGATCATCAGGCACAAAAACTTGTAGGGACTCCTTGTCCCTTCATATAATTAAGAGCCCAAGATAAGTTCCTCTTACTTCTTTCAAGTCTTCAAACTTGAACTAGATCCACCTTCAGAAGACTGTCTTGTTAAGGACGGAGAATGAGTCATGACTTCAGTGATTCATGAGCAGTAAAATAAATTTTTTTAAAAGTGATTTCAAATTGAAAAGGAGAAAAAGCAGCGTGTATGTAACTGCCTCCCTGTTTTTAGTAGCCTAAGACAGCAGCATCAAGACCATTTACAGTATTCTTTGCTGAAAAGGAAATTTTTCAAGTCAAGGATCTTTAATTATATGTTAGCTGGGCAATCTGAGGGATATTAATTTGTTAATTTTATCGTGCTCTTGTTAATTTGTTGATTTTATTATAACCCTTGGCCTTTAACTGACCAAGCAGCCTTTTGTAAACAGAATTGATAATATAGTTCAATATATTTTGAAATAAAATGTCAGTCAGGGAATATAGCCTAACCCTGTGTGTTCTGACAACTTACACTGTATCTTTATTTAAAAAAAAAAAAAAAAAAGAAATCTTACTAGTCATGGTTAGCAGATTGTTACCTAGCCTTTGAAACTGGAGTGAGTAATTGGATAAAAGGGTGTTACCTATCCAGACCTGTATTTGTTTCTGCATTGGAGTAACTGTTCACCTGGTACATGTCATTTATGTATTTGGACGATTGACATATCCTAGTCCCTTAACAGAAGAAACAGATAAACAAGGCATTGAAACAAATACAGAATCAACAACAAATAAAATGTCTGGTTGCTAGGAATGAAAGTCGAGGCAGATATCAAACCCCTTGTTGTGAAACCCCTAAAATTTCGCTGAAAAAACCCACTTCCTTTAATCTGTTTATTTATGCATTTGAAATGGCATAAAAATAAACATTCTTTGAAGTGACCCAAGATAAATTAGTCCAGGTTTGTCATTTCTTACTATTTTTGTAAATGGTCCTTAGAAAATTAGGTCTGTTGGCATCTGGGAACAAAAATTCAACTGGGAAAAGAAGCTTTAATATGAAACAGAAAGAATTATTCCCATGCTCTGGCTGCCCTGTCATATGTCATGACATGTGGCAGGTTGACTGCTCATTAATTCTATTTATATCAGTATGATAATACACCCCACTGAGTACACATGTGTTAAAATATTCATAAATTATGTTTAGTGCAAGCAGATATACATTACATGCCAAAAGAAGACTATTATTTAAAGACAAAACTGGTAAACAGTCAAACAAGGAAAAGTCTTTTTAATGTTGGTCCAGTACATTGTGCATCATCAGACTCACATTTAATTGCCTTGACTTGCAGCCTCTGTCTCCAGCGATGCAATATCCAATGCACCTCTGTAATTTTAACAACTTGCAAAAGAAGCGGCTTTTACTGAAAGTAATTGGAGTTTCAGCAATTACTGTAAATGTCATATTATGTCAAAGCAATAACTGTAACAATTTGAAATATTTGAAGTGAAGGTTTACTTTGTCCTTCACATATGCTACAGTACTTTTTACACAGCTGAATGCTCTGCTCTAAATATTAAAAAATTCAAATGCAAACTATTTTTGGAGAGAAATGAAGCCTAGCCCCCAAAATAGTTAACATCTCAGTTAATAGTAAATCTTAAGCAAAAAAAAAAAAGAAAAGAGCCAAAAAATAGTTAATCATACATTGCTCAGGGTATTTTCTGTTATGCATATATATTTCTTAAACTTCTAAAATGCCTTTTAAATCAGAAAAACTAAACATGATTTCGAAAAGCGGTTAATTCTGTATGGAATGTGAAAGTAATCTCAGCATACTAAAATGGATACATTTGCATCTTAGAATCTGTTGGTTCAGAATCAGAATGCTCTTCTCTGTGCGTCCAGGTTTGAACTGCTGCTGCTAGCACTGTGTCAGAATTAAGAAGAGTATTTAGACACATGCTTTGTATGTAGCAGGGAGTCATCGTGAGTCGCGTTGAATTCCTTAATTTAAAAATATCTTTAAAACGATGTTTTACATTTTAAAAATGCGTTTCTGATCTTCAGAAATTATCACAAATTACTGTGGACTAATGGCCCAGGTGTTAAAACCACTGCAAGTTCCAAAATTATTAACAGAAGGTATGATATGGTGCACATGCAGCGGCAGTTATTCTGATAGCAGTTATCCTGCCCAGCAACTGCAAACCAAGCTGGTTTTGTTATCCTGTTAGTGCTTTGCATTTGGAAAATTATTTCAAAAACTTTTTAAAACATCAAATGTAGTGGGGGCAGTGAGAAGGGAGGAGGGGGTTGCTTCATGATGAAATTTTTAAGAAGATATATGATGAGAGTCGGGCTTTATGTGCGTGGCGAAGGGCGAGTAGTTACCCTGTTTCTGCTCAGTTTTAAGGGATCTGAACAGGGGCAGGATGAAGTGACTGACTGTAAAGTGTATATAATGTTTCTAATCACAAAACCATGCTAATGTTTCTAGCAGCAGTGAAGCAAGGAGACTCCTGATAAAGGACAAAGAGGGGGCACCTGAGCATGGTGTTACAAAGCCACCTCTTAGCAGATTACAGAGGAATGATGGCTCGCCCAGGTGTCTGTGGGCAAAAACCTCACCCCCTGGTTTTGGCTGTACTGTCAGATGTGCCAGTCAAGGTGACTGTTGCCCAGTCCTACAAGTGGCTCGATTTTACCCATCAGTGAAATGGCTGGAAGGGGTCGGGAATTTTCCCTTTCTGTGATTGAAAAGGCTGGTTTGAGGAAACTGAAACTTATTTGCAGGCAGGTATCGATTTCAAAGAAACTTTCAAAAGAAGAGATTTGTCAGCCCTCGGATGGAATTTCTGGTCGAGACCAGAAGGAGATGGCAAGGTTGGAGTATCAGGTAGCGCCATGGTCAGGAAGCTCACCTGGAATGTGGAAAATCAAGGTTCAGGCCTAGGGACATTGAACCTGAGATTTACAGAGCGAGTTCCCTGAACACCAGGCTTTTGAGTAGTTTGCTTGCTGTGCATTTAACTGTTTGTGCAAAGCTAAACCACACTACCTGGAGACTTTGCCTGTCCCTGGTGTGTAGAACTCACCTAAAGCCCGATGCCTCAGGCACTGTGTAGAAGGGGGAGAGTGGAAACGAGGGCAGCACTGAGTGCTTTACCTGCCCAGCTTTTAAAGACTGTCTGTCCATCTTTCAATCCCATGTATAAAATTCAGAAAGTCTCTGTCCCAGGGAGGAATGGGAACACTTCTGAAATCTCATAAAAGCTCTGCAAAATGTGAAAACTGCTTCTCCCATCCCACTGCTATCCTCTTTGCCATAGAAACAAATTGCAAAAATCCACTGAATTCCTGGGAGCAAACTGTGACTCATGTAATATAATTTGTCAATTGCTGGAGAATTTACTGGATGCAAGGTTCATTGTAAGTATAAAAAATGTGTTCTCTTAATAAGACAGCTTTTAAAAATAAAACGCTTTCTGAATTTTAAGAAACTTTGTAATAATATAAACAAGGCTTTTAATCTTGGTAATGGTAGCAGCAAATTATATACATCATCTAATTTTATCAGACGATAACAGTTGTAGTTTTTATCTTCAAAAACAGGTTGTGAGTGCTAGAGGGGAATAACTCTTCATAGCAAAAGCTAAGTTAATTTTGTGTTGTCTTATGTTGCTGGCAAAGAAGCATCTTTTTTTTTATTTTTAGTTCATCTGGGGTTTTTTTGTTGGGTGTTTTTCCCCTAAAAAAAGGAGTCATTTCACACAGCAGTTTACTTAAATATAAAAAAAAATCACGTTAAAAAGGTCTCTCATTATAAGATTTCTGAAACTTTGCTATGCACTTTCATGTAAAACTTGGCCTCAGTACAGAACTGCTGTACAATCATTTTCATCTGAGATTTGAACATATTGGAAGAACTAGAGCAGTTCTTTCTTCTATCCTGTCATTTTTTTCCCTTGGAAATGATGAGCATATGGCAACCACCCTCACTGGATTCTCAAACAACAGGAGGGACCTTATTTCGATTCCTACATCCTGTCATCAGTGAATCCCATGATATTTTGTTCTTGCAAGGCTAAAGATGTGATTCGCATTTGCCATAAGGACAGAGCTTAATGTGATGCCATTTTACCACAGGAGCCCTCAATCAGTTAATTAAACATGATATAAATCACTGCATGTATTTGTAAAGTAAGATTAATATAGCAAAGTCAGAGTAATGAGGAATCCTCACCATTGTCTGAGTGTGAATCACTGATATGAAGATTACCCTTTTTGAAACTGGATATCTTTGACTGGGTTTTGTTGGCTTAATCCCTCAGACTGCTTTGTGCAACTTGAAACCCAGAGCTGTCATCTTTAGCCAAAATTTCAGCCATAACTTCCTCAGCTTTCACCCAATCATTTAAATCAGCATTCATAATACTTAGGAAGATCAAGCCTTTCAGCATACCACAAGGCTTCTTCATACCACCTGGGACATTGGCAACATGTTTAATAAATATTTCATTTCATTTCATCGTGTAGATTCTTCTTTTTTTCCTTTTTTTTTTCCTTTTTTTTTTTTCCTGGGGGATTTACAGGATACCCACAGCAGCACATTCCATCACTGCGGTCACTTAGGTTGACAGCCTTAATAAAGGGATTTTTTTTTTTTTTTTTTTTTGTTTCTTGAAGTGCTATGGAGCCTTGTTAAACTAGAGCGATTACAGACACACAAGATAGGTGCTCTGGAAAGATCAAAGCCTCCCTAAAGACAGCTCTGTAGGATTCTGGAGCTCTCTTTGAAAAGCACTCAGTTTACAAAGTAGAGATGTATCAAACCACACATTAAACCCCCCATGTTCAAATAATTCTAAAGGCCTGACATTAGTTAATATGGAATCCACTTCAGCCACTCTCTTTTCACATCAAACTTTGAACTGCTCCAAAGGAAGTCTCCTGGTATATCAGCATGCTGTGGCACTGCCTACGCCCTGTGACATGGTGTCTTGCGTGGAAAGCCATGCTTTTCTAACAGAGCACCAGCTGTGTACCTTGCTGTTCTGAAATACCAGATGCAGGCTTCGTGGGGAAGGCTGTCCTGACCCTTTGTTTGTCAGCTGGAAGAGGAGTGTGTATGACAGGAAAGAAAAAGGGAAGAAATGCTGCTGTCCTTATTCTTGAACTGAATTCTGTGCTCAGTGGGGTAGATGTGGATCCAGTGAAAGGAAATATGTTGCAGCACCTTCCTCCTCACAAAGGGCCCTGTGCTGGAGACCTTGCAGTGGCCAAAGAGTGTCTCAGAAGCATTATGCCATCAAAAGAGCTAGCAAGAGGATAAGATACAGTCAGAAGTCTTAACAGCTTTCTGGACTCCATACCCTTTACTCAGAAGATGTCTCTATTGGCTTGACATAGGTATTGACAGCTACACTATGAATGAGCTGCACAAGGGGAGCTGTTTCAAAGTGTTGGTGGGTGCCCCAGCTGGGTTTGGGATACCTAAGTGAGGAATAACTCAGCTTTCAAGTTGCTATTCTCTGCTTTCTCTTAGTTGATACAGCATTTAAGGGCTTGACTCTGGGAGCCCTAAGTCAGCAGCTTAAGAGCAGGCAGAGCCAAGCCCTAAGGTCAGGACTTTGTGGCTGTTAAAGGAGACCCCCTGGCCGACCTTTTTGTCTGTCCCAATGGCCTTCAGAAAACCAGTAGATCCTGTGCAGCTGGAAGTACTGTCATTGCTCTTGGAGTTTTGAAAGGTCTATGTTTGCAGATGTGAGAATGATGAAAGTAAAAAGGGTAACAGGAGAATCCCTGTTGTATTCATAACTTTTCTAAGCTGCAGGTGCATAAACATAAACATTTGAGATGTGCAGATCTCCTTTCTGTGCTCTGCAATAAGTTAGAACAGTCAAAATTGAAACTGACCCAAAAAGCTCTATTAGGGAATCGAGACTGTTTCATCTCTCCTAGTGTTTTTCTCTCATTCATGTTCTTTTTAAGTTCACAAATTCAGAAGATTTACTTTTGATGCAGCAGTTAATAAACATCACTGTGATACTGATTTGTGGATAGCTATTCTAGTTTTAGCCTAAAACTATGCATAAATTACCTTGAAAAATGGCCTGTTTAAAGAACATCACTTTTCTGTGATCACTGTCAATAAAATTTTCATGATAAAGATTGTCATTATACCAAAATAGTATAGTACTGAAAGGCTATCAGATAAAAGACATGTTTTCCTTTGAAGTCTTACAAGTATTCCTAAGTCTGTTACGATGCAGGATTTTTATCATACGTGTGCTGATAGGAAAGAATGACTGAAAAGAAAACAACAGAAATAAATGTGATAAGCAAACCTTAGGAAGGAAGCTGTATGGTGTCTAAGGAAACTCTCTGGAGCTGGGTTATACCATAGGTAAGTGTGCTGAGCACTTGCTCTGACTGTTTGTGTATGTTGCCTCTGGTCTCAGAGGTTGCAGGATTTTACCCATTTCTCCCCCTCACCCACCCCCCACCTCCTGCCTCCCCAAACTCTAATGGGCAGGGACTGGAAAACAGTTGCCATTTCCATCCACTCAGGCATCCTACAGCAGGACTGAACTGCCCTGTGGGTTTAGTTCTCTGTTTAGAGTCGCTGCTTTTTCTACGCCGGGCATCTATCACTCTCATAAAACTCGAGTTACAGCTGCATTTACTTACTGTGTGGCTTGCTTTTACAGCTCTTCCAAACCTGTATTACCTTTTACAAAACCTGCAACATATATCCCCGTGTTCATTCTTGTTCTTATTTTTGCCCTATGGGTCACACTGCTTACTTATCCAGTGCTGTCAGACCCTGAATAGCTTTTCTTTATTTATTCCCTTCTTACATTGTTGTGTTTTGTGTTATCTCTAACCTAAAATTCCTTGTCATTTATGATGAAAACTTGCAAAATGCAAACAGTTTACTTAGAGGATTAGCGTTGATGTGAAGGATTAATGCAGAGCTGAGGAATCTCCCTGCGAGATATTTGGATCAAATCCAGCCTGCGCAAGTTACCACAAGTTGCAGTGAGCAGAGAGAATGTACATTTTCATTGGCTTGGGGGATTTTTGTGTATAATCACTCAAATCTTGAAATGGTTTTGTTTCAGCCTGGTTTTTAAGGTTTTGGGGGCAAAGCACTACACTCATTTGATTTCAGCATGTGTATCCCAGTGAATTTCACAATTGGTGCCTGAGCATTCAGGGCAAAGCCAGTAAGAAGTTAGCATAGGAAGTAGGAATGTCTGTGAGCCTGTCCAGCCAGGAAGGGGAAACAATGCCACGGGACTTTTGCCCTCACAATAGGCACAGCTCCACACACAAATAGAAATTTGTTTCTGATCCATTTGTGGGATTGAACTACTTCATTCCCAACTGTTTTGGAAAGATGGCAGTTGAGGCATCACATCCTGTTCCTAGGTTCCCCGTAGAAAACTAAACCAGAGTGAAAATCCTCAAAGGCACACATTAGGATGACCGCCTGTGCACTATCCTTTTATACCCAGCAGTGCTGGCTGGCAAGGTGAAAAAATTCCGTGTGTGTTGCTGGGAAGGGACTAGCTCAGAATGCCCGAGAAACTTCCTTTCTGGGAGTAAGAAGGCTGGATGCTGTGAGAAGAGTGGTGCAGGCTCCTTAAAGACAATTTACAGGTGAGAATGTAGTCCCAAGTTCCTCGTGTTGAGCAGTCATTTCCAGCAGACACTAGTACTAAATAGTACGTTTAATAATGAGCAGGAAATGTTGGGGTAGGTTCAGAAGGATTATTCCAAGGATTAGAGCTCAAGGATTACGCCCTCTTGCTGGGCTAGATGTAGAGCAGCCTGTGGTGCTGGTATCTTTGTTGATCCAGATCTTTGATACAAAAGTGAAAAATGAGTTTGAAAGCAGTTGGGATCTCTGTTCATATGCTTTATGTTAAATGAGTTTTAATTTCCTGTCATGTTTTTTGTAGCTTTGTAACCCTCCTTACTGTGAGATTAAGGTAGGTTTACAGGGCTGCACTACAGGGACATATACCTGAATTTGCTCTGAAAAAAGAGTTGCTGAATGCAGTCGAGACTACTTCGTTACCCTGTCTGGAGTGTGTTAAGGATCTGACCCAACTGTGGTATTTGGTGGTAATGCTCAAGTAGGCTTTAGTGGCTTTTGCTCTGCCTTGCAATTTCTTTGCAGCATAATAAAAAGCTCTTTAGAACATTGCTACATAGATTAATATAGAAAGTGCTTGTGATACTTTTATACACAGAGAGTTTAATACTTGGATGCAAGAGCAAATTGATTGCAGGCAATCCTGTGCTTGAGTACCCAGGAGTGAAAGGAATGATTACAATAACCTCTGGGATTTCTTCTCAGAAGTGGTTCCTGAAAACACCCACACCCGTGAAGTATTGGGCACAACAGAGTATTGTTTCCTTCTGATGTGGAATCGGAGAAACATATTTTACTTTGGGAGGTGGGAGGGGTTGAGGAGGAGATGAAACTCAAGAGACATTAATGTTTAATGTTTTTAATTTTGTAAAATGAACAACAAAAAAGGATATGGTTTGTGAGTGCCTCTGAGATTGTTTAAACTCTGGCAGCTTGTTGTCAGATGAGATGCTAAAAGCCAGGAAGGACGAAACTGAGGGGTGTGCTGGGTAATCTGCTGCTGTCTCACCTTTGGCATCCTGGTCTGATGGAAGAGTGAAATAATGGCAAAATAAATTTGGCATGCTTTGCTGTGGTCTCCACAAAATGACTTGCACCACCTTGAATTGTATCAGATGGGACCTTGAACTGCAGCCAGGCAGGTATATTTCTCTTATTTGTGAAGGGTTCTAGCTGTCCAAGAGCTCATTTTCCTGTCCAGCCCTTGGGATAAGGACTACATTTACTGTACCTTTGCTTCACTTACCCTTTCCAGATTGCCCCTTCTGCCCTGACAGAGAAACCTGTCCATGGCTGAGGGCTTCCAGGAAGACAATTCAGCATCTCACAGGGATGGAGAGCAATTCCCACAGAACCTTAACAGGTGCCCAGCTTACCAAGGGTGCATTAACCCTTGGTAAATGCTGAAGAGCGTAATGGAAGTTACACAGGTTAGAGCAGTGTCTATATATACACTGCATGGAGGTGCTCAGGAAACACCCCTGCTTTTCTGTGGCAGAGTCACACACAACTTTGGGGGGTGGCAGATGATTTCAGCAGGAGGGTAAACTCAGAAAAAAATTCAGTTTGGTGTCTTACAATTGGTTAATTTCAACAAAATATTTAAAGATAAGCCTTGGTATTTTAAAATAGCAAATAGATAATATCAATGTTGGTAGCTTAGAATGCCATTAAAAAAGAAGCAAAGCGAGAAAGCAAATGAGAATTACTGATCTTAACAGAATTAAACAATCTTGCCTTTTGAAAGTGTGGCACTGAAGCTTTTATTGTGAAGCTGAATTTTTGGCAGAAAAAAAGAAAATCTGATATTTCTTGCTCCTTTTTGAGGCTGACTGATTGCTTTAATTTGTAGGGTGTATATGCTTAAAGTGCTCAGGTTGATAGTATCCATCTGGTGTATACAACTCTCAGTGGTCAGGGCATTATAATACTGTGCCTCACTGGAGATTTTCCTGGAAGGGGATATAGGAGTTGCTCCCGCACAGCTCTGACACTGGTGAGACTGTGGCAAAGGAACAGATGTTACTGTAGGTGAATAATAATCTGCTGTTATGGGGGGTGGGGGGTGAGCAAACTACAAATGAACAGCACTGAGCTCATTTAGGTGTGTGCTGGTTTATACTGCACCTTCTTCTGTGCCGTCTCTTCTAGGAGCCACCTCTGTTATTTCTGTTGTGGCGGAGCCCAGAACCAGGATCAGGGCTCCCTGCAAATCATTCAAACCTGTGCAGAGACTCAGGAGGAAAGGAGCCTGTCTGTTTATGGCCATCTGCTCTGTGGAGGGCACCAGGTTTCCCAGGGAAGAAGGGAGTCCATAGTTTGGTGAGCCCCTGACCCACTTACTCTGTGGGAATGTGGAAGATTTAAACTGGTATGGCTCAGACCATACTCACTTTTCCATATCATTCCATTTTGCTCTGGTCCACATGTTTGTGTCCAGAAATTGCTGGGACAAACATTCCTGGGAGACAGTGGGGTGCAGGAAATATTTGTCATCCAGGACAGGTTAATACAGGAATTTGTGTTATCCCTCTGGCAAGTGCCCAGAAGCATACAGAGGATAAAGCAGTGCTGGTATTAGTTTTACAGAGGGCCAGGGATGGAGAAACTCCACAATGTTGCCTAGAGTAACATGGGGAATATTCAGTGTAAAGAACTTACCTCTTTTTTCAAGGTTACTGACTACTGGTTTGGTTTTTTCCTCCCCTGAGTAAGTGGAAAAGCACCGGGCTCATTATCTGCGCAGTCTGGGGCCCGACCTGAGAACAGCACTGTCCCCACATGGGCCAAAACCGCCTGGCAGGAATAAAGACATTCCATTGGTTTTCTCATTAAAGTTCTGCTGCATCAGTATCTCCAGACTCTGTATTTGATGACTGTTGAAGATGTTTTAATTTTATTTGGGCTATCTAGGTACCCTATATTGACAGCTGCTCACTGCAGCATTACTGAGGGGATGTTGTGCGTTAGGACAGGCCTTAATCGATAGGCGTGTGTTTTTCAAGCAGTGGTGGAATAGCTTAGATCCACAGAAATGGAGTTTTAAAAAAAATGCACCGTGGTCCTGTGAATCAGCTTCGTTCTAACTTGTTTAATTTAGTAAAAAGCCTCTTCAGCAATTGAAATTTTATGGTACCATTCCAGGTTGGTCTCACTTGCCATATGGATTCTGAATGGCAGTGTAGGTCAGAAGGAGACCTGAACTTCTCAATGTGAGGGTGGCTGGTGTTCAGCTGCTTCAGTGACAGGGAACTTAGGAGGAAATGATAGAATAGATTAGAAAGCTGGAGCTGGTGTTTGGTTTGAAACTGTATGTCAAGTACCTTTCAAACTATATTTTAAAGTGAAGCAAAAGATGGGATCAAAAGGAACTCATTGTCAGCAGCCATTAGACCTAAAGTTAAACGTGCTGCTCTGTTCAGTTTACAGGCATGTACCAGCGTGTTAGACTGCTGCTAGGCACTGTACCAGCAAGCAGGCTGAATACCAAAATACTGTGATACTGTTTCTCCTTCTTGGGCCACTTTGCCACTGCAGTTCAGGGAACATCTTTACATTCCCAGTCCCATCAGCCATCTCACCCTTCCTGCAGCATAAACTCCAGGCACTGAGCACCACAAAGCTTGCTGTATGGGTACCTCAAGAAGCAGCGGCTGTTTAAAGATGATTCAGAACATAACCACAAATAGATAGAGGATAAACTTTGAAAATTCCGTCTTATTGCCAGGCTCTTTTCCTTTTGAACTGACAGCTCTGAAGGGAAGAAGAAACTGGTGTAGACAGTGAAAGACCAGTGGCTCTGTTCAAAGTGTGTTATGGATCGAAGAAATCAGGAGCAGAGTGACAGCAGAGCTCTCCAGGAGAAAGGAGATCTTTCCCAGGCTGACCAAGCTGGTTCCATCTCTCCTGTACTTGCCAGGAGACATTATGAGGCTTGTCAGTCCAGGTAGCTCCTGTTCAGGTAAACACTTTTTATTTCCTTGCTTTGGATGGGCTATTGCTTTTCCCAAGTGAAAATCCACCTATGAAACGTGTACAGACCTATGGACCTTCCCCAAAGGACCCCATGAGTGCTCCTAATCTGTATGTCATGGGTTTCCTTCCTGCAGTAACCTATTCAGATCTCCAGAATGCATCTGATAAATACAGAGTTGTGTTAAAGCACAAATACTCTCAGCTGATTTAAAAAGCCTCATGTTGTTTTAGGCTAATCATGCTGTTTTGGTGGGTTTACCTTGCAAGGGGCCCTCTGCTGCGTTTCCATTGTGGCCAGCTAAGCTTGCTTTGCTTTCCACTGATGTTGTCCTATATTTAGTGTTTTGACTTTACGTGACCCTGACACTGTGTAGGGGGAGGAGGAGAAAAAAATGTATTGCTGATGGCTAATCCTATGCATCGCTCAGAGACTGCATCCACTCTAGCAACCTTTTTTCATGGTAATATTTTTTGTTAGCAATAAAAGGATTAATTCTAGAAATCAAGCTCTTTGATTATGATAAGCATAATAAATATCTTAGACAAATTGCTATCCTTTTAAGAATATTAGTAAACGAAGACCTTTGCTCTCCTTGGCTAGGCTTGAGTCTGCTGGTACATGCATTCATACCATCTGCACTGTTTGCTAATACAACTCCTTGTTGTCTGGTCTTCCTGGGAATGCATTATATAGATTGCAGCTGGTTCAGAATGCAGCTGCCAGGGTCACGACTCACACTAAGATTAATCATTACGCCTGGGTTAGCTTCATTACTTCGACTACCCATTACATTTAGCAGAGATTATGAGATGTTGCTTTTAACTTACAAGGCTTGGACTAACACCTACTCACCTCAGCAACATGCTTTTATGGTATGTTTCTCTTGGTAAGTCTCCTAGAGCAGCAGAGAGTCTCTCTAGGTGCTGTGCTTTCAGCTGGAGGGGAAAACCTTCCAGCATTATGCGTATGGAGTGGTGTCGCGTGGGATTCTCACGGCTCTGGGCTCGCTCCTCTGGTGTGCATACTGTCAATGCAGACCGCCTTGCCAGAGAAAACAGCATGAGGAAGAGGAGGATGAAAACATCATCACCACCCCGTTCATAATTAGTCTTGCACTTTACTTAGCTCTCTGGATTTACTGCCAGGCATTTTGGGTGATAGCCATCCAAAGAAATGCGGTTTCCTCGGAAGGAAAGAGATCTGGTGCGAGTACTGCCACTGCACCCCAAAGGCAGAGCATGAAACAATGTGGCATTTCCCAACAGAAGCCTGCAACATAAATTCAGCTAACGGAAACAAACAGGAGCCTAACTCTGCTACATTCCCCGAAGCTGAGCCTCTGAGGTCTTCTCAAGCATAAGGGGGAAAAAAGCCAAGTGTGCAGAAGACCTTTAAAGGACAATTGTCTAAACGTGCCTGTGGTATTTCACATCAGAGCTACCAAGGGGAAACTCGAGGTTGCCTTTTTCATGTGCATACGGTTTAGGTTCCTGCCCCTAGACTTGTGGCAAAAGCTACTGTTGCTATAGAGAACCTGATTGCTCATGTAGAAAGTAAGAAAGAAATTAAGTTATTTTGCACACAACAATTACTTCATAATGTTTTACAAGCTTCTACCTTACCAAGCTGCTCAGCCCAGAACACAGTGAGGAAAAATATCGCCGTATCAGAGCGGCAGAGGGTCTGACAGGCACCGAGTGAAAAAACACCCTCATTTAAGGGGAGAAACAAATTTCAGAGGTTTCATTTGGCAGAGCATGGAGGGGTAGGGCTTGTTTCTCTGTGGAAAAAAGTTCTGCTTTCTAATGGGCATCACAGCCAGAGGTTAGTTGCTTGCCAATTTCTGGGAGAAGGTCAAACTTCCTAAAAGTACCTTGTAGCAATGAGCTGGATTTATCTCACATCAAAATTAAGCACTTAGATGAGGTGCTTCAGCCAGGAGTCTGCGTGCTCTTGGCAGCCGTTCCTGTCAATGATAAGAGAGACCCTTCCTCCGGAGGGCAGCTGTGCAACAGGGATGTTAAACCACACTCTGTAGGTGCCTGTTCCTCATCACCAACTTTGAGGTTTAGAAAAGAAACATCTCAGGTTGTCAGCTAAGCCTGAGCCAGAGGAATCCTGCTTGCAATATAAATATAGCTTAGATCTATGAAAACCAAGCACAGCAAAATCCAACCTGTGTTGGGTTCTCCTCATTAAGCACTTGCAAACTATCAGGTCTAATCAACTGGTCTGAAGGCAGTTGGTGCAGAGAGAGCAGAACAAGTAGAAGAGTAGTGCTTTGCCCCTCTAAGCACACACTCCACATGCTCTGCACAAAACGAGGAAACCTCTGAGGCACAAGCTTTGTTTGAGGGGTCCTTATGCTAAAATCAAGAAGAGCCCTTGCAGCTGGTCAGGAGAGCTCTCAGAGCACACCTGTAGGGCTGCCTCATCCAAGGGTGGAGCTGCAGGAGCCAGTGAGGCATCAGGCTAAGCTACAAAACCTGGGGAAGGACTACCAGGGTTGGGGATTGATCTGTGGGCCTTACCTCAAGGTCAACTCAAATCTTAAATGCAGGACAGGAGGGAGCAGCCTCAGGAGGTGAGTCTGTGTGGAGGTCTGATTTCTTAAATATGTATTGGTGATCAGGGGATAGCCCTTGAGAGAAGGGGGTCAAAAATAATGTTAGCAGCCTGCTTGTGGAAGATGGCTGTTGTGTTCACTGAGTTTTGCAATACAAGGTGTAATAGTTGGGAGTGGGCTCAATGACTTGGACCCTTTTTACATCCTGTATCCTATTGCCTTCAGTGTTTGTTGTTTGGGGTTTTTTTTAAAGGTCTTAAAATCATTTTGTTGTGTGTGGCTGATGCTTAGTTACATGCTTTGGGGGTCAGACTGATGTAGTGAATTGTTCCAGGAAGAACTGCAGGGTTCTTTAAAGTTGTTACATCAGAAGTGCCTAAGATACCTGCATGCAATGCATATAACACTTTTCCCCTGCAAATTCAGAGCTCCCTCTGATTTCAGTCCTTTCAGGGTTTCCTGTGTTTCTGGGTACCCTCTAATTCCTTAGTCTCACTGTATTGACTGCTGTGTTTTACATAATGAAGTAAAAGAGTCTCTTCAAGGCAAAGCTACCCTGAAAACACAGCTCACATATAGCTCAGAACGTTACAAGTCTATGTATACAGCCCTATTTTCCCAGTGTCTCCCTTCAGCAATAACCCCCTGAAGCCTGTGAGTCTCTCTCCATGTTTAGTGGAAGATACTTCAGCTGAACTTCTTCTTACTGAAGAAACAGCAGAGTGTGGGGTTCATACCAGTTGTTTTAGAAGTTTATGTGTATGGGAAGCTTAAAGGTGGGATTATGTCTGTGTCCTGGTTCTGGCCAGGCCAGAATTAGCCAGCCCAGGTGAGATGAGTTAGCCCAGGCTGTTTCACACCACCTGGCATCACTCCCCCAAGGGGTTGGTTGAGTACTGGCTTGATGCCTCCAGGACAGTGAGTGCAGCTGTGGTGAGTTGGTCAGTCCTCCTGTCACCACCGGGTGTGAGTGTAATTGGCTGTTATTGTTCTACTTTCATGGTGTTTTTGTCAGTAAACTGTCCTTATCCCAACCCATGGGCACTCTTGTCTGATTCTCCTCTGAGAATTCTCCCCACTGCTTGGGGCTGAACCACCACAATGCAGTTGTTAATCTCCCCAAAAGATGAGTGTTAAGCGTTGAGCCTAAGCACAGAGGTGAGGAGCAAAGAGCAGTAATTTAGCCTGGTGCCTAATGGAGGTGTGGCAGGAGGCCAGGCTGCAACTCCACCATCTGTCAGTGGATTTCCATGGAATGAATCTTGCTCTACTCAAGGATCCTTTGAGATCTGCCTGCAAACCTGAAATTTTGAGTTGAGTGTTTCTGGGATGAATTACAAGCCTCTGAACCTGATAAGTATGTAGCTGATAACCCAGGCTCCTTCTGTGTGTTTGAACCTCCTTGTTGCCTTTTTGTAGCTGAGGAAGATCCTTTTCTCTTTGACTGCATGTTAGCTTTGCATGTTATTTACCATCCTGCTATTGTGCAGTCATAAATTAATAAAGCAATGGCTTTGCATGCAGCCAAGAAGCTGTGCACGTTGGCTTCTTTTAATGTGATCATTTTAGAGTTGGAAGAAAGGATGATGTTTATTAGATGATGTTTCTTTAAATCCCTTAAGATTCAGGTTTTCAGCTCAGTCCCCATCAGAGCTCTTTGTAGGTCACTTATGTGCAATATCCTGGTTGCACCCATGGTTTGGAGATGTCTGTATTCAAGTGACCTAAATTGCATTGAGGGAGGGAAGGGGGGAAGGTAGGATTGGGGGATGGTGGGAACCAGTCCGTCTGAAGATTCAACAAAATCCAGTTCTCCTTCCTGGATAAATTAATTCAAAACCAGTCTGCTTTAGGGTATTCCCAAAATACGAGGAATAGTTCAATTTAGGCAGGAAATACTGTTCGTGTAGCAGTTGAGATTGTGGACAGAAGTGAAAATGCAATTAGGGATATGGTTGCAAAATATGGGGGCAAAAGAGGCTTTGCAGTGAGATGTCTGGCACTGTACGATCCAGTAAATGAGCTTAAATTGGCTGCATTGATATAAAGTTTATATGAGACTGAAGGAATGTTCTGGAAGTGATGGTCCCATTAGCAAAGTGATATGCCTTTATTAACATTACGCAGCTGCAATAATCTTAATGGAGCAATCTAGTGTTCTTCCCAAAGGAAGATCTTATCTCATTTATTAATTGTCTTTCTGGTAGTTATGAGTTCATCTGATCTTGGATAAGTGTGCAGGCTGGAGGATTTTGACGCCGCAGATGGGGAGCGGGTTTAATACAGGATGTTGGTAGCTGTGTGCTCAGCAAGGGTCTGTACTTACCGCCTTGTGTCTTGCTCTGTATTTCCATCTCACTTGGCTACTGGCTGTGTAAATACTCGGTTTGCTGTGTAGCTGGAGTTAGTCACCTGTTACTAGTGTGCAAAGCAGCGTTGTCACCTTTCAGATGCTGACAAGTGGCATTTAAATGTACCACTGCCAGGATACATGAGAGAGATTAGGCTGCTTCATGCATCTCTGATGCTGCTTTTGGTTAGAAAGTGAGGTAATGATTAACAGAGAAAGTGAAGTGAGCACAGTTGAGGAAGGTTCTCCTTTGAACCTTGAGAAGGTGCTAATACTGACTGTGGTAATCAGATGTTTTTCTCTAGCCTGTATAATCTTGCTATGCTTTTTCTTAAGCTGAAAAGAGTGTAGCAGGAATAGAATTTCTCATTTCCCTCACGGCACCTAGTTAGAAAACAAACCACTGCCTGCCACCCCTGATTACATGGGAAGCACAGGCTGTTCTGTATGTTAGAGTAAATTTAAGTGAAGCTTGTCGGGGCAGGAGGGAACCCCAAACTAACAGCTCTGTTGGCGCAAGGTCTTCTCTTCAGTGTGGAGATATCCTACTGGGGACGGGCTGTTTTGCCTGGGGAGGGGTTTCAGGAGAGTCTTCCTATGCCTGTGCAAGTCATCTGGGGCCAAGACAGCTGGAGGTGTGAATGGAGGACATTCATGCCTGGCGCACTGTTAGAGCCATGTCTCCTTGGTATAATTTCTCCCCTTATCATAGTAAAGGGAGGGACCTTAGGGATGAAGTGATGTGAGAGGTGTAGGACTTCAGGCTCTGAATCCCTCCCTGTCAGTTAGGGAGGTATTTTGGCTTTGAATCTTGATTTCCTCTTCCCTGTCCCCCTAGCCTCACTCTCCTCCAAGGTGGGATTTGGATACCCAGAGCAGCAGGCAGAGTACTACCCAGCTAATTCTCTGGAGTATTGCTACTGCACAGCCTCCTGCTGGGGAGCTGAATGTATATGGCTTATGCCCTACAGCAAAGTGTATAATGCTTGGAGAACAGAGTGCATTTTTTTCTTTTTTCTTTGCTGCTGGAATAAATTATTGTGTCAGAGTGCTGTGGTTTGGACTTAGCTCTAGATGGGCATCACCAATAATATGCATTTTGTGAATAATATTATTAAGTTGAAAAGATGCCTCTTGCAAATTTTATGGGTTTGCAACAGATGGAAAATAACAGCATTTGAGGACTTCTAATATATTGATTTTGTTCAAGATTAACCTAAATGATGCTTGCTTCTCTGCATCCTTCAGCGCTGGTTTTGTAAGTTGTACTGTGATGTAACTTAGCTGTATGTGCCTGATAAATTTTCTAACCAAGCCTAAAATGTAGCACACACAGTGAAAAGATTCAAGAGAAAAACAGACTGTCTCTGTCCCTAATATTCCTTTACACCTATCTCAGCAAATAATGCTAGTCTTTGCTTTTATGTATGTGCCTGACACAATACCTTTAGGTCCATGTACAATGTACAGTGTAAGCACAAGGTGGTTTTGAGTTCCATTTATGACCTCCTGTGTTGAGTTGTTAACTTCCTCAAGAAATTTGTGTGGCAAAAAAAGTGATTTGGGATTTAAGGAGGATAGACCCCAACCTAGAGGTCACAAGTAGAAGTATCTTCTTTTCTTCATAGTCTTGGACTGCACTCCTTGTGCTGCATGGTGCTATACCTGTGTTAGTTTTGGAGGAAAGTATTTGTGGATTCAGGACTTTCTTTAGCTGGGCAGGAGAATACAGAAGGAATTGGAAGTCTGCAAAATAATAGTTTATTTCTGTTCTTAGGCATCCACTGGATGTGAAGGTTTCTGTAAGGTGTATTTAAGGTGTTCCTCTGTGCTGTGAGGGTAGAATATATAATCATCAGCATGTAAAGGGAAAAAAATCTGAAACATCTTTATTAGGAGAAATGATGAGAAAGACGTTTGTGGTGTTGATCCTCATCCTTTTAGTTGCCATGAATTTGAACAGCAGTTGGCTTAGGTCCAGGTTGCAGCAGAAATAAGTGCCTATTCCTTCCACAGATGACCACTTGTTAAAGAAGCAATGTTGTTGGCATTAATAGTTGACCAGAAGTTCTAGTTCTTTTACTGATATTGCATGCAAGTATCTACTCCTCTGCCCTAAATTTGGGTGCTCCATGACTGAAGGGATGCTGTAGCTTGCAGAAAAATTGCATTAATGTCTTGAGTTTCCAAGCTTTTTTGTATTCTTGTCCTGGAAATTTGTATTTTTTTCTCTCAATTTATTTTAATGAGCCTCCCTTTATCCAGCCATTTAAGTATTGTAATGACAGATCAGAGAGACTCATGCAAAAGAGTTAAAAGGGGGGAAAAAAGTAGCAGAAAGTCTTAAGCTATCATATTTCTGCAGAGTGGCCTTTTCTGAAACTTGTACTCCCATTCTCCAAAGAAAAAACAGTTAAGTTGTTTAGGAGGTTGCAGATTAGCTGGCAGATCAATATGAAGTATTAGTAATGCTGTATTGGTGAAGTCTGCTGCGTGCTCAGGCCTTATTACCATGATGTCCATTTATTGATACTAACACTTGATCATATACAACAAATTATTTTGAAGCTACGTTTGATGAATGTTGTTTGGATGTGTTATACAGCTTGATCTTGCAAACCTTTACTCGTGAGGGTAGTCAGTTGTCTTCAAAGATTTGCAAGAATGGCCCATATGCAATACAACCTCGATTATCCATATGTCAGGGGAGACATTGAATAAGTTCATATAATCGACGTTTTGAATAATGAGGAAATTCTCGGTGCAATTAATAGATGTCAGGGGACATGACCATCTTTCGCATGACAGGGAGTTCTCAGAAAATTTAGGTTTTGATAGCTGAGTTCCTAGTGCATGTGCTACTGACAGACTGAAATTGCAGAACATCTGAATCGTGCCTAAATATGCCTTAATAGCCCGTCCTGCGGAATCAGCCCGAGGTCTATTTCCTGTGGTATCGGTGTTGCGGGTCACGTTGTCACAAGCGTTTAGCTTAATGTTGCAGCAGCTCTGCTATTAAGAGTTAGATTTCAGGAATGCAGTGCTGAATCAATATTGGAATTGTCTGAAGTAAAATACTATTTAGAAATGCCTCAGCATCAACTTTAGAATATGGCTTTAAGAAAAAAGTCCCATGAAAACACGTAAGTGAGCCAAGTTTAAGGGAGGAAACTGCTGGAGGAAGAGAGAAATCCAGACTCTTCTGTGGCAATGTGGAAATACCTGAGGGAGCGTCAGTTTGTGTCAGAACGGCTCTCTTTAAACTTGGAGTTGGTCAGTCTGAGATAATCCAAAGCCAAAATTCCTGTTTTCTGACTCCTGTTCATCTCTGCACAGCCAACAGAAGGTGCTGCGGTGGGAGGCACTGATTTCCTTCCTCCCCAGATGGCTGCACATGAGCACCCAGGGATGCATATGGCTCTGCTGGCTCCCTGGGCAGAGAGCACCGATACTGTCTCTGATTGCCTGTCCTCAGGTCCGCGCCACCACTGCGCAATCAGAGATTATCTTTAACGAGAAATGCAGCCTCGCTAGCTTCTCAAACACTGATAAGCAATGGAAGCAGAATTATGACGATCACAACTGCTGGGGGTGTCTGGGATTCTGTCCTGAGTCAAAATACTAGTGCTTGTAGGGAGCCAAAACTGATACATCAATTTATTTCGGCGCAGAGATGAGCAATCGCTTGTTTCCTAGGAAACATGGGGCTGTGCATATGCAGCTCCGAATGTGTGCCCTAATGTTTTCCTTCACGTTGATAGAGTAGAAAGTTTGTCCGATGAGATCCATTATGCTTAAAACAGAAGGGAAAATAAATTTGGAAAGTTGCACTACTTAAAAAGAAGATAGCAGCAATATTGCTGAAGTCATAAGGAAAAGGCAGAAATAATTCAAGAATAGACAGGAAGGACACTTCCTTTATTTATCTAATCTAGGAATGTGGAGATTTTTATAGTTGCAGAGCCATCTGCTAAGTTTCATTTATTGTAGAACTTTACTACCTCACCATCATCTGCTCATTAATCTGCCTTTTTTAGGTCTACTTCTGAAATTCTGAACCTCTGAGCATCTGTCAAATAGCTGCCACTGTTTTTGAAGCAGTAGTATGGTGTAGTGTAATGGTTTTTATAGTAAGTCGTTTTGTGTGATGTCAATATTACTCAGCAAAAGCTCAGCCATTCATAAGCTGCTCACCTCAAGCTACATTGTAAGGAAACTGCTTCAGCCACACCCAAACTGTTTGTGTGTCTTCCTAGAAGAGCAACTAAAGCGTGATTTGTGGCGATGCGCTCAATGTGACTTGGACTGCATGGCAACATTTGGTCCTCTTCTGATTTGAGCAGTGTGCTTGGGTGGCAATTGCCAAAAAAGGACTGAGGATTGTTAGCACAGATCACTGACCCCAGCAGGAGTCTTACCATTGACTGAAATGGCTGAGACTTGGACCAAGGTCAAGGACTTTGGATGTTGGATTTAGATATAATACGGTGTTTTCAGACTTGGCTATTCTGTTGTGACCTGCACGCACATTGCTGAGATGAACATGGGGGGAATATTAATATCTGCCTTCTTGATCAATGTGTGGAATTCCTCAGATCCAGCACCACATCATTCAGAGGTGGTGAAATGACTCGTTCTTCATGTTCATTGTTAGCAGCCACGAAAAAGGAGAGGAAACCTAGCTGAAATGCAGAGGCCTGGCAGCTGTGTCTGGGTGTGCCTTAGACTAATCCATACCTTTCCCTTTTGTGCATTATTCGAACAGCAGGTGATCTGATGTGTAACCTGACAGTGTGCTTTGAATTCAAATCCTTGCTTCCTGGCCCCATCGGAGGTGAGGCAATCCACGAAGCCCCAGGAGCTGAATGAGCTGTGGCTGCTTCTGTGAGTAAGTGCTGCTGCAAATAGGTATTAGCAGGTCTGAGGGACTTGAGTCCTCTCCTGCCAGATGGCTGCCAGGATGTCACTACTCTGTGTGAAGCTTATGGATGCCTTTGTTGTTCCTGCCCTGAGGTTCCTTCATGTGGCTTTTTTAGGCATTGATTTAATTTTGCTTTCTTTAGGTAAGTCTTGTCACTGTGGATGATTCAGCTCAAGAATTGTAATGGGTTTTTTTTAAGGACTAATCATTCTGTCTTGAGCTACAGTCCTTAATTTAGAGGCTAATCTCTGCAGGCTTCTGGAGGAGGCTGAAGCTTCAACTCTGAAACCTCCTGTGGAAGGACTAACCCTAGGCATTTTGAATTGCACCGTCTGTGTCTTTCGCTCTTGATTATGGTACTAAGGAGATTGTATTTCTAATTTAGACAGTTACAGATGAGGTACCACAAGATGGATGAGCCTTTCTAATAGCCTGCTGATACTTTCTGGCCATGTGTTCCTGCTGTTT
The DNA here is from genome assembly GCA_027925045.1 of Hypotaenidia okinawae. Lineage (NCBI taxonomy): Eukaryota > Metazoa > Chordata > Aves > Gruiformes > Rallidae > Hypotaenidia > Hypotaenidia okinawae. The sequence goes on along the minus strand of BSDF01000003.1, from coordinate 14,754,282 downwards.
CTCTTGCTTCAGCTTGGGTGCTCGCACTAAAACAGCGGGAGGCTACCCCAGCAAAGCAAATGGAGCCAAGGCAACCTGGGCCTTCCAGCAGGGATAAAGGTAGGGACCAGAAGCAAGGGCAGGAACAAGGTTGCCCTGTAGGCTGGGACCACTTGGCTGTGATCCTTGGTGTCCTTCTCGACTTGAACTGAGGGTCAGAATTATTAAAACCTGCTGTGACTTCCCTTGGTGCTTTTAACAGTGATGGCACTGAGATGTGGTGCTGCACTCCTGACGCTGCAGAGGCCTCTCAAGGTGCTGACTGACTAGGGACCAAAAGGATTAGTTAGCAATGCTGCTGAGATAGGTAGGAACGAGGATGCATCCCTCTTGCAGGGCATCCTTCTTGCAGGAATGCACTTGAGTTACTGAGGGAAGTCATCTTGACAGTAGTTATTGTCAGTTAAACTCTGGTAGTACATCTTTGGAGTTAATAGAACTGAAGCCCCTCAGTAAACTGAGCTGTGAGATGTATTTGTCTAAAATTGAGATGAAACCTCTGCAGCAGAAAGACTAGAGCTGCTGTTCTTGTCATCTGCCTCCATTAACAATAATAGTGAAACAAGTGGAAAGTCAGCAATTTTTGCTGTGAAGAAAACAGCTATTGTTAGAAACATGCCTATTTTGGTTTTTTTTTTTTTCCCCCACAGCAGTGCTTTGACTCAGTAATTTCCACATCTTGAGCCTAAAGTGGCTGCTGTGATGAGGGACTTAAGACCTGGGCTGTTGTCAAAGTGCTTGGAGTGAAGCCTCCAAGCTGTAGTGGAAGTTCTCTTCCTCCTGAGAAATGCCTTGGTCTCTTCTGTTTGTGATGGAAGAATTGGAGGAACAGACTGTGAGGGGCAATGCCTTTGGAACCGGACAGCGAGCAATGAAGTGATGGCCTCAGCCTCGAAGTCCAGTAAAAATTCCTTGGGCCAGAAAGTCTGAACTCTGCAGTTAACATTGCAGGCTTGCTTTGCGGTTGGTGATTTTTAGAGGTTATCATCTTGTGTGACCAAACTAGCACACACGTGCTCGGCTCGGCAGGGAGTGGATCGTGCTACGGATTCCTTCTGGGCTGCGCCGTTGGATTTTGACAAGTCCACCCAGCCCCATGCTGCAGAATGTGTGGACGAGGTTCAAGTTTGCGTTGTTGAAAACTCTTGCTACACTGAGTTCAGTTTGTTTTCACATGTGGTGTGTTGTCTGTGTAGTATGTCTGGTTTATTTATAGCTATATAAATATCTTTTTAAAAAATGCAGCTAGTTGGTGATTTTCACTTCAATACTGTGTTTTCAATGGAAAATGGCTTATTAGTCAGCAGCGACTGCTGGCAAAGTTTTATCTTTTGGATCTAAAAATATTTGGTTTTAATGAAACAGTGGGAAATGAAGAGTTGGAATTGTGGTGTTTGGGGTTTTTTTCCCCTGTAAAATCAGGAAGAACTTGATGCATCTGTTAACAAATTGGGTTTTGTTAAAAACATTCCGAGTGAAAGTGTATCACAGCTGGCTCAGACATTATATATGCATTATATATGTGCTTTATTTTCTCTGCTGAGACCATGGAAAAGAACTTCTTTGTGCACAGTAGGAAAAACTAGGTTTGCAAAGGCTGGGGTTCATTGTTGGTGGGTTTTGGGGCTGTTTGGTTTGGGATTTCCTTGGGGGGGTTTGTTGTTGTTGTTGAGGGATTAAAAAAAACCCACCCTGGTAACCTTGCCAATATTTTCATTAGATCTGGCAGCTCTTCTTTGTAACTCCAAATTCCAAGTGGTGTTCCCTGTTTGCTTAGAGAAAACAGGGGCCCTGCTTCACTGTGTTTGCTCTGAGGTTGATGCACTGACAGGCAGGCATTTGCCCACATTTTTTGATTATTAACTAGAATAAGCAGTTTAATAACTAGGATTAAACCATCAGATCATGACAGTAGCATTAGCTGCAGGAACCGAGTTGGAAAGGATTCCAAATGTGATTAGATGAATACCTGCCCTTTAGGGGAAATAGTTAAGTGGGCCTCCATTTTTTGCAGGGACGGTAAAAGCTTCTTGGTCCATTCTAGGCAGGTATGCTGGGTTTGTGTTCTCACAAAAATGTTGCAAATCCCCAGTGCTGAAGAACAGACCTTATTTGAGACTTGAGCCAAAATTTTCTCCCTGATGAAAATCCGTGGGTTTGCCATCACTCACAAGGTTCTGCTGTCGCTTTGAATTCTTTACGTTAGAAATGCAAAGGTGTGTTTGCAGCATGCTAGTAGGTGAATGTTTCCGTGGGGGGTGGGGAGGTGGGTAGAAAAGGGAGAGTGGGGAAAAGCTGTGTTCAGAGAACTCTGCTGAATGGGAGAGTTCCCCCCTCCCATTGAAACAAATGGCAAAACTTTATTGGTTCCAGTGGGATTAAAAATGATCATAAAGTTCTATTCCCTCATCCAGTGTAAGTGGAGATGTGTAAGTACGTTTTCCATGTTCCTAGTGTGTTCACATGCAGATATGTGTTCAGGGTTATGGGACTTCTCCCCCCTCCCCCCAACACCACATGCAGTTCTGTTCCAGTCTGTGTGGTGGGAGATGCATTACACAGAAAGACCTCACAAATCTCTCTGTAAACAGCTCTGCTGCCTGCCTAGTCACTGCGTAAGAAAAATGAAGCGGACTCAGGGCACCAAGTTAATATTGGAATAAAATGTCAGGTTAGAGTATATGATTGTCTGAAAACCTTTCTTCCCTGATTGGTCTTGAGCACTCAGGCTAATAGTGCAAATGTGCTTAAAACCCTTCTAAGGCGGAACACAAGTGTAAGGATTTGAGGGAGTAATTGTAAAGGTGACTCTTGTGTCCAGATAATTTCTGGAAGACTTGTATAAACTTATCAAAACTGACAACATGCACCTTCTCATTGTATTAGGTATTTGCTTGACCGCAATTAATTGAAAGGTTATGTTGGTGTAACAGTCTAAGGGACCTGGAACCACATAGAGGAGGATGGAGAACAGTGAAATTGTACTAGTTTCAGTCTAATCTTATTTCTGTGAATGCCTTTTTCTACTTGCTCTTCTGTCTGCCTGCTCTGTGAAAGACAGAACCTTCATTTCCTTTTCCCTGTGGTGTAGAGGAGTGTTTCAGGTGTCTGTGGGCTCACCTGGTGAGCTGGCACCGTAGTACTGCTCTGCGTGAAAGTATGCATCCCCAAGAGAAGTGAGTAGTCCTGAAAGGGCCAAAGGAAGCAATCCTGCAAAGTAACAGGTCTGGCCTTAACTAAAGCTGCATTTTTTTCAAGCTCTGTGTTTGTCTGTGGCAGCTTGATCCAAAGTTTAACTGAAGTCAGTCTTTGTATGAACCTTGATGGACTTTTGATTAGAACTCTTATAAAAAAATTGTTTTGGCTGCTGTTATTGAGGGATTTGTGTGACTGATGTGAACTTAAACCAGGCCACAGAAAGCACTTTGTTTCCATCACCTGCAAAGGAAACAATGTCAACATTTTTTTAACTTCTCAACCCTCATCTCTGAGATCCTTCGCTGCTACACAGCAGAGTGTGTGTCCTTCTAAGAGTCCTTAGTAAGAGTAATGCTCCTCTAGTGTAACACACGAGATCATCTTAGTCAAGAAGAAGGAGGAGGTTTGCTTACCAAGGGTCACTAAAAATGGGTGTGGGTCAGGAGGAGAGGGCTGCCTTGGCAGATGATAGGTGTTCACTAAGATGCAAAGAAGGCAGTGTGTAGTGATACTCAGCTTGGCTGACTTCCAAAACTTCCGTGACCCTTTTGGCAGTGGGACTTTCTCTGAGAAATCCCCTCTGTGGTTATGGAACAATGTACTGCCTTTGCTGCCACAAATTCTCTGAGAGCGTTTTAACAAAACACTGGGTATTTTAGAGCTTCAGGGGCTGGATTCAGGTAAAAGCCAGGTTGCAAGGAAGTATTTTTACAGGGGGAGAGTTTGGTGAAGAGGTTGAAAGAACTGTCATGGAGCAAAGCAAAATCCATCAAAGGTGGGTCTGACAGACGTCTGTTTGGACCTCATGCAGCAGTTCCTGTTGGAAATGAAGGGCAGCCTGATTTGAAGGCCCAAAAGTGAAATTAGCTTTGGAAGAAGTGGTACAAGTTACAGATAATTCATTTGTAGCTTGGGTTTTTTTACTTACTTACTCTTCACTGAAGTATTTCAGTCTTCTCCTGAGTGCCCCTAGGCCTTGCAGAAGACTAAGTGGCTCTGACAAAAAGTGAGATCATGACATTAATGAGGTAATCCTTCTTTTCCTGTCTTTCTCTCCATTTCTATTTCTTCCAAAACAAATATTTAGGTTAAAAAAGCAAACAAAAAGCCCCCCATCCCGGGCCCATAGGTGGAATAGTCTTTCATATTTTTATTACTACTTTAGTAACAGTTTTCCCCACACCTGTGACTTTAATGAGGCTTGAAAAAATGTAGGAAAACATTGATATGCTGCTCAGTCTGAATAAAAGCATTTTGTTTTTTCAGGCTGGTCTGGAGCTTGTTGCAGTTGATGAGCTCTTCCAGTGTGCTTTGGATCAGGCCCCAAATTTCTTAATTGAAGGGGTGCAGGGAACAGGAGTACAAATGCATGTGGGTGCTTCAGGGTTGACTTTTAGAGGAGCTTTTGCAAGAGCAAGCTGCATCTGGCACTTTCCACAGAGGATGCATTTTTGCTCCCCACTTTTCTTATACATTCATGCTGGGAGCAGCTACGAAGGAAACGCAGCAGGGAAAGCCCAAGTTCAGGAGCATCTTTGCTGCTTTGAAAACTGCCCACACCCCCTCCCCACCCGCCCACCCCCCCAGTCCTTTTGCCCCCTGAGACAGGCACACCTCCTGGGGTGATGGATGGCTGAGAGCAAAGAGGGGTTTAGCATGGCTGATAAACTTACTTGGGAATTTGCTTGGAACCAGAAATCAAACAGATAATAATTTAGAATTTAAAAAAAAAAAACAAAAACCCTCAGTAAAACCTTAAAAACCAGTAAAGCCTCAAACATAAAAATTTCAGCTTTTTAATTAAAGTTATTTTGCATCTTTAATTTTTTTAAATTTTTGATTATACCTGCTGTGGATGTTTGGAAAAAAAGAATAGCCTTTTTCTTGTATGTGCCCTGAATTTCCACTATGTAAGCAGATGCTTATAGAGATTGATAGAGATAAATCAGTCAACCTGTGGTAGTTTAAAAACAAGAGTAAAAAGGAATTCCTTTTCTTTTTAAATGGCTTTGTCCTTAAAGCATTAGGTATGATTTTTTTTTCCCCCTCTCTAACTGAGGTCAATAAGGATACTTTTGTCTCAAAACAGAGACCCAAGTACCAAATTGTTGAACAGATTTCTCCTTTGAAAATGCCACTGTCACTTGAAAATGCCATGTGTACAATGCAGCTGCCTGACTTCTCAGGATTACAAAGAAATGAGACCACGTGAAGCCTATAAACAAGCTTGTAACTCAATGTGTAAAACTTCAATGTTTATTTCAAATGTTTTGAGACTCTCCTTTGCTGTAAAGTAGTGTGTTTGCTTGCAATAACTCCCACCCTTCGAGTGATCATATTGAATTTTGTAGCTTTTGTCATCACTTCTGTTCACACACTCTTCCACAAGTCTGAATAATGCAGTATGTTTTTAGCATCGAACTTGTGACTGTTTTTTAGTCTTTAATCTATTTTTTTCCTTGCCACACAGTTATATTTTGGAATTTTTTACTTCTTTTTTAGTCCTTTCTAGCAAGTCTCTTTTTTTAAAATACACCATCACCTCCTCAGATGTGAGCTGCTGAGTTTCCCGTTCTGAGCTGCCATTGAGACAAGGGCTTTTAACACATTCTTGTTATCATTAAAACAATTCTTCATGGCTAATTCAGCAAAGGGGAGGAAGTGACCGGCTGCTGTTGGTGTTGATGAATATGATGACTATACTGGTTTGTCATCTGGCATTACCATTGTCCTCTTCTTCAGCTGGTGTTCATTTGAGTTTGTAATCTTACAGAAGTATCAATATGCAATGCTTTTATTCAAGTTTGGCCAAAAGAGATCTTTCAATAGAATAATAAATCCTCTTTGTTTCAGCTCTGTGTATATTGCAACACCAGCTTGTGATATTGTGATGAAAATTCTGTAGTCCAAACAGATTTGGTTCAGATCAGTGGTTGCACAGCAAATCTTCAGGGAATATTTATGAACAGATGACACTCTTACCAGAACCAGATCGGCACATGAGAAGGCCTTTTGCTCCTGGAGGTGCTGTTTTTATAGAGTGAGATGTAGATGCATTTAATACTCGTATCCTCTGGTCAGGAAGGGTTTGGATCTCAGAGGATCTGAGCCTTGGTCACTGCATTTCCCCAAAAATGTAGCACAGTGCTTTGCACCTTCTTTTTAAACTGGGCTTGACCTTTGGGCTTCAGCTGGAGTGGTGTTGAGAGGAATGCCTCTCCAGACAGTTGCTATGTGGCAAACTAAACCTGGCTGGCAACCGTTTTTAATAATCTGGGAATTTTTAGCCCAAGGCCTGGTTTGTAGTATGGCATGAGAAATGATTGACATAGATCATCAATAGATGGTTTTTTTCACTCTTTTAAGTCTGTGGTGCCCTTGCTGGAAGATGGAAGTTTGAAAGCTATAATCTTCCTTGCTTTACGTGTTAAATTTTCCAGTTGTTGCTGGCTTGACAGACAGACTAGGGTACTGCTCCAGGATGACCAGTGTGAACTCTGCAAAGGTGTGTTTGCCATTTTTTGTAAGTTCAGCATATCCTTAGCCTGACAGGGCCTCGTGGGTGCAGTGGAGAAGTAAAGAATAAGTATTGCTGTGCAACATGATGAGATGCTTCAGGAAATCTTCATGAGCCTTGTGGGTAGGCACTTGAATGTGTGTATGAAGTACATTGCTAAGGTTCTGTGTGGCCAGAGGTGTCTGGGAGCAGTTCGTGCATGTGGCAGCTCAGAGTGTTGTCATATGCTCAGGTTGCTCAGCTTGGTACCTGTTGGGGTATAAAAACAGGTTTTCTGCATAATTCATGAAGTCCAAAGTTGCCCAGGATACAAGGCCTTTCAAAGATGTAGAATGTGCAGATTTTCAGTGTGTTTGGCTCAGCTGTACATGCCTCTGTAGATGATTTCTGCAAAGATACTCAGTTATCAGCACTTGTAACTGCTGCTCTTGTCTGTCCCCTTTCATTGCTGCTTACAACTGAGAGGGACTGTGGGATGCCCACTGCTATTCACCTGACTTTGTGGCACTGATGGGACCTGGAAAGGGCACTCTGAGCATGCTGCAGCTCTGTGCTGCTTCGTTTTCTTATTGCTTGGGAGGGAAACTGGCCTTTGCTTTGAGAGTCCCATGGAGGGGGCAAAGTCAGCAAGGTTGGACTTGTGTGGGGGTCTTGGTGTAGGTCTGTGTAGGTCCAGCAAACATTAATTGTTCATAAAAGTGTCTTCCCTCACAATGGGGAAACATTTTTTTATTAATGGCTCTCTGCTTTCAAATGGAGAGTATAAAAGGGACTCTGGAGAAGGTATTGCTGAGATCTGTAGCACTCGGGCAGGCTGCATTGCTGGTAACCCTTTTCTCTCACAGTTGATACATGTGATGAGATAAGCATTCTCAGTTGAAATACAATGGAGATTTTTTCTGAGCAATGATTTTCTGAGGTGGAAGAGGAGAAAGGCTGGTGGCTTGAGGCTGGCCCTAGTCTGGGTGCAGCCCTGTGAAAAGTGGGGTGAACAGGCTGAGACTATAATATGCATTTTCTGGCTACCATCAAAGGCTCTCTGCTTGTGTGGGGGGCTGTGCAGCCTTAAGAAGGTGAAGAAAAAGTTATTGAACCATTTCTTCATGAAACTAAAGAAAACTATCAGACTTTTGGCTGTGCCACAGACCTCAAATGAAAAAGTAAGCTAAAATCAGCTTCCAGAAGAAGGAAGGTGAAAGGTATATAGCCAAGTCATTGCCTACTTCCTACTTATATTGCGCTGAGTAGTGGCAGCTCTTCTCTGATGTTGTACATATCTCTGATCTTCCAAGACAAATAAAACTTTAAGGGTGACACAAGATTGAGAGTTGTGGTCCAAGCTTTACATAAGATGTATTAGAATGTGAATTTATAAGCCTGACAAGTATTTAAACGCTTGATTATACAGAATATTTCCTTTTCTGTAGTGCCCGTTGTCTTTTGCTTTGTCAACATGAGGAAACCTGCAGCAATTCTCCATGAGGTCAGAGCAGGTTTACACCTTACCTCATCTAGTGGTATCTCACATACTTTTATACTGAAATATGAAAAAGATTCCTTCCATCTGAAAGGTGCAGATAGAAATGAAAGACTTCTAATTTCTCAGCTTTCAGCAGGGCTGAGAAATTACAGTGTAAACAGGTGAAATACCACATGTGACTTTGCTTCTTGTTTATAATTCTAAAGAGTTTATGCACTTTCAGGAAAGATTTACATGAAGAACACAGATGAGTAAATAAATGGAGTGAGTATATGATTAATGTTTTTTAAATAGTAAATGCTTCCCATTTGTAACATTCTTGAAATAGCTGGGCTATGTGGGCCTTGTTTTTCTTCCTGCTTTATAAGGCTGTCTCGGTTTTGTTTATTTACTGTACAAATTTATGGTCAATGCCTCCCTCTCTGTTTAATCCACAGGAGAATTCTGGTCACTGACAAGGTCATTATACTGTGTTAATATATGTTAAATTAAATCTTTGTAACAAAATATATACGATAAATTACTGTACGTGTAATTAAAAGGAATGAACAAGTTGAATAATGACAAATCAGGAGAATAAAGTTACATGTGTGAGTCAGATCAAATGTAACTTTAAGAAAAGGACCCACAGAGGCATACAGTTTCACTTATTTTCAAGATACTGAAGGTCACAACTGACGCTGTGACAGATCCATCCTACAAGGGTGCGTGCTTACCGCTGCTTACTGTTGTCCTCATCTGATGCTGTTCATCTTGTACTGTGTCCAGAGCAGTGGAAAAAATGTTATTCTACCTGTCGGTGTTTCTGCAGGTTATAAACCTGGCAGAGACGCAGTGGCTGCAAGGAGCTGGCAGCAGGGCAGCTGCAGTGACAGTTCATCTCTGAGAAATAAGGAGTCTGTAGAAGAGAAGGAGTTGTTCTCAGTTCACTTGCTAGTCACCACACCATAAAAATCTTTGTGGGAAGTGGTGGCTTCTGCAGTGTAACTAAATCCTGGTTCTGCAGGGGACAAAAGCCCCACAAAAGTTAAGGAGTGCTTCAGTGCTTTCCCACAGACCAGCATGTTGAATAGCCTGTCCAGTTTGAGCAAGTAACAAGAGCTCATCTTGTGGCTGTTTCAAGCAGGGCGGTGGAACCCCGTATTGGAAGTGGTTAAATGCAGTGGCTGAAGAACACTTTAAATGTACAGTAAGCAGATAAATCAAGTTTGAAGGAAGAGGGCATTTCTAGCAAAGTACAGAAACACCAATGCAGCAGTTGCCAGTTCAAGTTAGATGGGGCATGTTCAGAATAGTTACACCTTGGTAAAACTTTCTGTGTGAAATTTTGGGGGGATCTAAGATGCATAAATGCAGGCTTAGTTACAGGCTGGCTGACAGATCAATGCTCCAGTGTTCTCACTGTGAAATGAAAAGTCCCAAGACTTGTGAGTACCAGTTTGATATCCTTAGTCAAGTGCTTCTAACTGTTTGAAGTTAACTTTGTGTCAAAACGTTCAATTAAGGAGTAGCTTAGGCAGAAACAGTTCAGTCTTGTAGGAATCCTATTTTAATAAACCAGAATGACAAGGGTGGCCTGGATTCACTCAGACAAACAAGATTTAGGAATTTCTTCAGATAGAAACTGAGTGCATGTTTGAAATGAGTTAATATTTACTTTATGTACCTAACTAGGAGCATCCTGCACTACGTGTAGGTCAACACAGGCTTTTAGTCACTTAGTTCCACTGTACTGTTCTTAACTTCAAAAAAAAAAAGTCACAGAAGAATAAAAAAAGGTCATAATCGCTGCTGGCATTGTGGTGGGATCTCTGTCCTGTCCCTGCCATTGCCAAGAGGGAAGTTTCTGTCTGGGAAAGTTCATCTTGCTGTTACTAGATGCCTTAGTTTTCCTCACTCATAAAGAAAGTTACGATACTGAAATACGTTGGAAACGAGAGCGAGAAGCTCAGCATCTAAGATAACTATTATAATTACACAATAGCCAGCTTTAGTGCCAGTTCAAATGCTGCATCTGAATGACTTAATATTATGGAGATTGTCATGTTAGAGATTGTCATTAATATAGTGAAATTAGATAGGTTTGATTCTGAGTCACTTGCATCAAGTCTGCGAGGGGGAAAACTAAGTATCTTAAGGGAGTGGTGGGTGTGATTTGGAGCTCTGAATCCTTGTTGAGATGAGAACGTTTCAGTCACATGAAAAGAGGCTTCTCCTCCAATCTTCCCGTGACTGCTCTTGCCCAAATCTTTCAGCATTTGGATGGAAAACCTTAGAGCTAAACCCTCCCAGCTCTAGGTGGTGGTACTTCGCTCTCTCCTGTATTCCCCCCACTTCCACGAAGTTCATGGTGTTCAGATGAAGACTTGGATTCATCTTACTACAGAGGTGCATACCATAAAGCCCAGATTTAGCAGCTTGAAATGTCTTTTATTGCTGCGCTGTTTGGCAATTTGTATTCCTTTCGGGTTGACAGTTTTGGCACTTGAGTTTTCACTCTCTGAGCTTTGCTCTGAGACTCAGGTTCAAATAAATCAGAGATGTGGAGCAGAATTCAGTCTGGGTGAGTGAGTTTCCCATGGTCTCTGTTTTGAAACAATAAATCCTTCCCCAGAGAGAGAAGGGCAAACCTCCACCTTGGTTCATCCAGAAGACTTGCAGATGCCTTTATGAACCTGTGTTTAATCTGGGGTTTGCAAGAAAGCCCTTTCCTATTTCTTCAACTCCTGTTTCTACTCCAGGGTATAACCCTGGCTGTGTCAGAGTTATAGGGAGATTTTTCAACACCCATTTGCAGCAAAGGCAGGATTTCCCACCCTGAAGTTCTGCTTGTTTTTGTTTAATGCTCTTAGAGGCCAAATACTGATTTAGTAAGTGTACTTCGTGAAACACCTATTGATTTCAAAGCTGAATTAAAAAACCTCAGGATTTCATGCTCTTCCCTTTAAGTATATTAAAATTGCAAGTGTATTAGCTCTCAAATATACTAATGATGCAGCAGGTAACTAAATTCAGTTAAGGAAGTGTACCTCATTGAAGGTGTATATATTCCTGGATCTTTTGTCTGCATTTTTAACGAAGACACTCTGGCTGCCTTGAAAATTTCACATACACCCCTCCCCAGCACTCGTCATACCATCTGTACACACAGCACACAGTGTACAGCCTGATTTAAAAAATAAAAAAAGAAGAAAAAGTATTGTTCTGCTCTCCAACCTGCAGCCTGCTGTACCATGTAAACTGGAGCAAAAAAGTCTGTCTAATCGATCCTTATTTAATAAACAGTGTTATCAATGCCTTTGAGACAGCTGTACAGTGTGTGACATGGGGACATCAGGACATTTTCTGGCTTGTGTTAATTGGCATGGCAACGTTGTTTTTTTGGCCTGGCACACCAGATTGAAAATTGAATTTACAAAATCAAACTGTAGTTATCTACATTCCTTGATGTCCTCCCAGGTGAGCTACTGGGCTTCATGCTAATAACTTCTAAAGCAAGCAAACTTTAGCTAATTATGTGCTAGTTTATTCTCCCTTGCTAAATTTTGGCAGGTTGCTTCTGTAAATTATGAAAAATAAATGTGAAATATGCAGATGTCTTTTGTTTGAAGCAGATGTTTGGTCCGTCTTGCCAGAATCTAATCAGCTGTTTCCCTGGAGTTCCCCAACCTTCCCCCTCCCCCCAATATTGTCCAAGAGCTTTATGAAAAAAGGAAGGGTTGGGGGAGTAGAGAACAATAGGACATTACTTTATGGTCCTGCTACCACTCTTCAGGGTAACTCAAGGTAGATTGTTAGATTGTTAGGCTGTTGTCTTCTCTGGCTAAAGCCACAGCAGATGCTGGCAGAGGGCCCATAAGGCACAATATTGTCTGAGGAGGACAGGCAGAATGCAAATGCAGCCTGCCAGTAGTGGGGGAGGTGGCGGTGAGTTGGGAGGGAGCCAGTGGAAGCTGGCTTTGAAGTCCTGATGGTACCGCACAGCCGAGACCCAGAACTTGTATGCTTGCCCCATGGGGAGCCTCACAGATGGGAGAGCTGCAGATCTCCATGAGCATAGTGCAGCTGTGTTGAAGGCAAGGGGTGGCAGGATCTCTTTCCTTCCCTGTTGCCCCGAATCACGCCCCTCCATGCTCTGATGCCTACCTACAGCGTGGCATGGAAGGAGGTTGAATTAGCTGGTGCCGCGCTCTGCTCTGCATGGCTAGATGGAGCCTAGCAGGGGTGTTGCAGTGCTCTGTTGCCATCTCATCAAGCATTGCCCTGCAACCCAGGGTCTGAATCTGCCCTTAGGGGTACTGACTATCTGCTCTAGCGTCCTGGCTAAGAGAGCTTCTGAAAATGAAGCCCTCTCCAGAAGAGTCTGATCCATGCTGTACCTTATACTTTGCTCCTGGCCTGCTGTGTAGCATGGTTTCCCCTCTGCAGCTGTGCTGATGTAGCAGCTGTGCCTGTCTTGCTGTGGCAATCGACATTCTCAAGAAACATTTCTGTCTCAACTGCAGCAGTTACTACAGTTAGAAAGCAACATAAAGTGTGGTAAAGGGTCTAGATGAAGATCCCTTGAACCTTGAGAACCTTCCTCCCTGCCATTACAGTTCTAGCAGGCTCACTGGAAGTTCAGTGATAAGAATAGTAATTATTTTTTAGTGCAGTGCTCAGCACCTGCTTTGCACTTTCTTTTTAAGGTTTTCACAGCATTTGATTGTGCATGGATTTAAACTTTCAGCACTCCTACAGGGTAAGTACCTGTTATCCCCACTTTGCTTACAGGGAAACAGACACAAAAATAGGTTAAGATATTTTTTCAAAAGGAGGAAAGATGAGTTTTGTGTTTAAAAGTCTTTACTGGAGGTTGGCATCCTGGTTTTGTTAGTCCACGTCACAGCCTCCTACTAGAAGCAGCTTTCCAGTTAGCATTGGGGTCCTTTCGCAGGGCAGCAGAGAGGGAGGTATTACTGCTACACAGCACTGGGATTTGACTCTGTGTTCAGAGCACTTCATTTCTGGGTGGATTTGCTGATGGCTTCCAGAACCTGTGCTCTTACATTAGGTGCTTGAAGCTGAATGGCAAACGGCTGCTAGAATTGGTAACAACTGAGCATCTCTAGGAACCCAGAGGTACAGAGCAGTGGGCTACTTCTGAGCCATAAGTACTGTGGTACTACTTATTTTTTATCACGGCTGAAGTACAAATCAAGAGCCTGTTGTGATAGGTGCAATGGAAGCAATTAAAATGAATAGTCCTTGCCCCAGGGACACAGGTCTTGAGATTGTGGCAAGATGCTCTTTACTTGTAAATAGATTGCTGGAGGGAAGGATAATTCAGCAGCATAAGACTGTGAGGGAATCTTTTTTTAACAGTAAAACTGAAGGGGGAGAAAGAGCCATTGCCAAATTTTTTTTTTAGCTGCTTTACATTTAGGGTTTAAAGAATCCATCTTTGGTTCTTATGAAAGCATTTGTTTAATCTGACAGTATCATCAAGGAATATTTTTTTTCTAAAAAAAAAAAAAGCCTTGTAAGGCAGTGTGAATATATAGCCCTTTGATTATTCAAAAAACTGGTACAAATCAAAATAAATTTGCCTGAGCAATTTAAAATAATTAACCTTTGACAAACCTCCCTCTCTGGTAATGGAATAGTAACTATATGAATAAAAGATAAGTCGTGACATTCAATGAATTACAATATTCATCCCATAAATTACAGGATAAAATAGCAATATAATCTGCCTTTTATAAGTGTAAAATGTCCTGTACAGTAGCACCCCTGTACTCCTCAGGTTAATTTTTTCTGTTTCTTAGTGATAGGCTGTGCCTTTGTGCAGAAAGCTTCCCCAGTGATGTCAAATTACCAAATTTCTGCAAAGACTGCAATGCAGGCCTGCCTTCCCCGCTCTGAAAGGGAGTCTTTACCTTAACGGGAAACCCAGGCTACAAAGGGATTCTCCTGAATGGTAACAATAAGTGCAAATTATGATCCTGGGAGTCTCCTGCTATATAACCAAGTACAATGCCAATAAACCAGGGGTGTAAACCACATGAGCATATGGACAAAATATGGTCTGAATGGCATGATTATGTTTCTCGGGCCATAATGAATTCATCCCAAGGTGCAACTGTACATCTGTTGTTATAGTGTTCATGATAGCAAACACTACAGTTAAGGTTGCAGTTTAACTCAAATTATAGCCACCTGTTTCCGTTCGCTAACAACTTTCTTAAAAATGATTCCTTCTGGACTGGTTCACATCAGTCCTAAAATGGTCATTCACTTATATATTTATTTGGGGGAAAATCTGTTTGATTTATAGAGTAGGCAGGCTGAAAGATTTCCTCCCCCCACCCCAGTGATTTTCGCAAGCCTATTTGCTTAAAACCCAGAGGGTTTTGATGTATTTTTAAGGGACTGATCCAAATCACATTGATTTTTCAGTGAATACTGGATTGGGCTTTCAGTGACTCACTTTGTGTCTGCTGGCATGGTGTAATGCTATGCAGAAGCAGATCAGCATATTGCATGTTAGAACCTTAGCTGCTTAGAAGTAAGGAGTCTTGTTAACACTAGTTTTCTAATACCTGTTCTGTGAGTGCTGCTTTTCATGACATCCCGTCTTTCTTTAGCTGGGATAAATCCAAATTACTGTCTTTACAGGCCGGAGAGGAAGAGCAGGATGCTCAAATCTGAATCTTGACAATTGATACCAAGGATAATAAATTTCTTTCCAGAGAGTTTGCTGCCCCTCTGGGAGGTATGAGCTACCAAAGAGGCCATCAGCTATTACCAGAACTTTAAAATTGGCAAAAGAGGAAAATCTGGTTTCAAGTCTTCAAACATCGAGTTCTCTTTCAGTAGCAGTCTTAAACAATTTTAATGCAAAAATCAACTCTGCAAATGTAAATTCTGAGTCAAGGTATACAAATGTTAAAGGAGAGTCTGCTACTGATCCTGCAACAGTGATGCACATCAGCGATACATAAAACATTTTGAAGTGCAAATGAATCTGAATGCAATAGATTACCAATAAGCAGTGTTTCTGGAGCAATTTCATTTAAATCAGGTACACTATGGATGCTTGTTAAGAATGTCCTCTGTTGTGCTTTCTCCTGGGAGGAGTAAACCTGTGACTTTGATTTCAGGTTTGGTTTTGGAAATGACGGTATAGGGCTGTTCAGTGAGCTGTTGTATTGGGTTTCATTGTAGCCCCTCTCCTGACATCTGTGCGAGTGCAAGAGGGAGATTATGTGGTGGTTCTTGAAAAGCTAACTCACCATGTCATGGTCTTCATGCTCCCTCTGAGGGGCAAATGCTGCTCCCAGCCCAAAGAGGTGAGTTGGATTCCAGGTTAATCCTCAAGGGTTGGTAAGGAAAAAAGTAAATCCTTTCCTTGAGGCTTCAGAGTGCTGTTGCTCTGTTTCTCTGCTTGTGTGTTGTGTTCATTTCCAGAGTATCAGCAGACAAAGTACGTTGGGAGACAAGGGGAGAGTCACCAGAGTTTCTCCGACTTGTGCTACTTAAGTGGTCCCACTCACTGGACAGAGAGAAGTTCTCCAGTGTGTGCAGTGCCTCTTCCTTTGAGTAATGGTGTTCTTCAGCTGTTACAGAATCCAAAGCATGGCTTGCAGAGAATACTTATGCCCTTATCCTTTCTTGGTAAGGGGGAATCTGAGCAGAAAAGACTTGTCTGCAGCCTTGCATCAAGGCAGTGATAAGGTTGGGGGTTTGAAACAAAGATCCTAACCCCTGGGGCTCTCCTGCGTATGGACTCCGCCTTTGAGGCTCTCCCTGCCCCTGAAGGTGAGTGAGTTAACGGGGCTGTAGTGTGACAGCTCTGCAAAGACCTTTGCCGAGCACACAAAAACATTTTGTGTGGCCAAGTGACGAAGTTACAAGCAGGGACAGCTGTTGTGGTAGGAACTGTTGGAAACCATGACAAGGTTGTGTTTAGTGGGGTTTACATTTCTTTTTCTTTAAGTTGCTGCTTGCAATTAGGACTTGCACAGCCTTTTTGTTCGTTTGCTATCCTGTCAGCATATTTTCTACCAAGCTCCTGTTCTCTTGGGTGGGACAGAGGAAGATGCTGGCAAGATGGGCAGATGGATGGCAAGCTGCCACTCAGCCTGGAGCTTGCAGTCCACATCTACCTAAACCCAGAGGGCTACATGTAACATGATTTGGAGCCTAAAAGAGGAAGTGAACTTTCAGTGACTCATTTGTAATGTCTTTTCCTTACCTTTGTTAAAAGGTGCCTTAGTTAAAGCTTGTATTATCACAGTTATAAAGATGCATTGATATAATTATGTAGTAATTGCAGTAAATTATCAAGATGAAATCATTAAGGCAGCTTTTTGTGTTATTGCTGCTTAAGTAAGATATCTTTATATATATATTTAGGAAAGAAGAAAAGAGGAATTCTCTTACAGGTTTGATTATTGCTAAAAAATAAAGGAAGATTGTGCTCTGCTGCTGCTTACTGACACTGTCAAGAATAAAGTGAGTAAAATGGAACTAAAGCAGAGAGGAGTGTGTTCCTCCCTGAGCAGATAGCATTATAGCTCATTTTATCAGGCTCTCAATCATGAAGTGGCCTTTTTTTCCTTGAACTTGCAGGCAGATGAAATGGCTTACTTCACAGAATAAGGATATTTTTATGCTTACTATTTAGCTATTTGAAGGGAAAATGTTATTTACACAGATGAATTCATGGGAGGGAAGATGAAATCGGCCATTTTCTTTTCTTTCCTTATGGCAGTCTTCTTTAGATATTCTTGGGTTTTATTAGTGGCATGTGAGGAAAGGGGAATATTGCCTCAGTCTCTTCCTCTTAACAGACTTTCTCCATAGGCACGGAGTCCAGCTAGTCTGCTGGTGGCAATGATATATTTGATTTCTAAGATTGGATGTATAGCAAAGTATAGAGTGATGCAACTTTTGTGTTACCTCATTCTTGTTTATTCTTTTATGCATAATTAATCCGTGTTTTGAAGGCAAAACTTAGTAGTGGCTCACTCAGGGGATTGGTAATTGGATATAGAGCCTTTCACCTCTAGGTCAGTGGTTCAGATTTGTTACAGGTCAGTACTGCCTGGGAGTCGCTACCATGTGACAGCTGCTCGGTGGCCCTTTATGAAATGAGTTGGTGGTCCCAGCTCATTTCTTTGAGAGCAGGTGTCTTCAGCACGGATCAAACTTGAGGGCAGCAGTGCAAAACCCATTGTTGGTAGAAAAGAGGAATTGCGCTTGAGTATAATGCTCATAGTTTGTATGAACTTTAAAAAAGAAAAAGGCGAGAGAGCGAATATACATGTCTAGATCCTCAGCTGGCGTAGATTTGGCATGGATCCATTAAGTGTAGCTGCAGCGATTATCACCAGCTGAGAATCCCTAGACAAATGTAAATCTCCAAACAAAAAACGTTTCCAACATTAAAATGCAGTTCACTGTGGATGTACTGTATTAGTAATCCAAAGGTTACTGGTGTTACAGTAATATTTTAATGAAGTAAAGGCCAAAATTATAAATCTATGTACTTTAGAATTAAAATCACGTTTAAAAGAAATCCAGGTTTGCTGAAATTTGGAATAGCACTAATTCTTCCACCTAGTGATGCCCTGAGATAACCATACAATTATGGTTAATGCATTTTACTGTTTGTTATCCCAAAGGAGATGAAATTGGATTTCAAAGATACATTAGTCTCCAACTTTTAATGACTCTCTGCTTTTAACGGCTTTGCCTGTGCTTCTGCCTAAACTTCCAGGGCAACAAAGCCAAAGAAGCAATTCCCAGCCATTGAGTTGTAGTGATGGTAGAAGTGGAGTGTTCCAGCAAGGGAGCTCCTAACACTAAGGGAGCATAAATGTCTCATAACACTTACTTAAGGAAAACTTTCCACAGTTGAAGAATAGTTTAGTTATCTCTGGTATCATTGAAGTCTTGTTTAAGAGGGGTCTCAGTCTTGCCTGATGCTGTCCAAGAGGAAGATGGGAGAACCACTTGCTATAGAAAAAATAACTTGAGCAATGCTGCAAGAGATCTTGTTGCAGTATTTAAAATCCAAGTTGTTCTGGTACTGATTTCAACTGGGATAATAAAAAGGCATGGGGTATCTAATTCTGTCATGAAAATGAGCTTGGAGTAAAATAATTACAAATTCTCAGAAGTCATTTGCGCTTTAAAGAGCAAATGCTCTCTTCGGAGGGTGCATCATGGAAAGAAGTTGAACTTCTTTGAAATGCAGACTTCAGCCTTAATTACAGCGCAGTGACTAGCACTTCCATTGCTTTAGGCTTAAAAATGATGGAGACAGACGAGTAGCCTCTTCTCAGTAATTGCTTTTCTTCATAATGTATAACTTATGCTTTCTTTCTTCAAACTTACTATTCCCATGTCTCGTATAATTTAAGGAGCAGACTAGCTGGCTGGATGTTGCTATTCCTTACCTAAAACTTGCCAGATGAGGGGATGAAAAGGCAAGAAAGAAAAAAGTAGAGAGAGTTGAAATTACAGAATGGAAGGTAAAATGGCATTTTAGATGTTCCAGTCTGATGTGCTTGATGATCATGTCTTACCTTTTGTGGTCCCTCAGTTGGTTGTCGATTATTGACAAGAACTAGAAGACTTGCTAGGTATCTTAAAAATAAAAAAAAAAAAAAAATAAAACAAAGTGTTCTAATCCTAGTCTGAGTTTGATTGTCATGAACTTGTACATCATGTCATCTATAACTTAACAAATTTGTATGTTATTTGTTTCTCTAAGACCAGTGTTATCTGCTGCCTCAGAATTAGGGACATGCTGATGCAAATACAGCATCCAAAGGCATTTGCTTTGAAAGGATCAATTTCAGTATTTACAAAACTGAAGGAGGTGGGATTCAGCTACAGATTATTCCAGCCATTAAAAAAGGAGGCAAACATTGCTTGTGCAAATACTTCTGCTACCTCTAAATTGAACAGACTAAGGCTCTGGAAGATGGAAGGGTAAGAATTCCAGCTGCTTCCTTTCTCTCTAGCCGAAACTTGGAGGTACAAGGGCATAGCTAAGTGTACCTTATTCATTCACCCAGAAAAAGACACCATTTGAATGCACTCTCTGAATAGAAGGCACAATGATAATAGCAACGTCACACAACAGAATGGCTACTGCCAAATCGCTTTAGCCTTTCTGCGTGATCATCAGGGCCAGCAATCTGTTAACCAGCCCATTCCCTATTTTTTGCTGCAGCAGCATGCTTTAATTTGAGATTATTATTACACCTTAGAAGAAACAAACAGTTCTTGAGAGATGGTTAAAAGGAAAAAAAAATCAACAAAAGAAATCTCACAATACAGAAGAGCCAAATATTGGAAGGTGAAGGGAAGATTAAGAAGAAATTGCCTGTTACAGAACTTCATTAAAGTCATTTATTAGCTTTGTAATGCCTAACAGTCTGCTGGCTCCAGAATTTTTTCATACGGGGGGTGGATAAGGGAGCATTTCACTTTCATTTGCATTCTTGATCCCTGCTGCTCTGTTTATAGCGTTGATGCTATTCATACAGTCTTTGCAATATTAATTTTTAATTTATGATGCTCATTAGGAGACACTTAAAACAGAACAATTATCATTTATCTTGATATATTATTTACTAAGACTTGCTGTCATGGTTAGGGACTTGTGATTAGTGGGAGGGGAATAGAAAACAGCTCCGAAAGGTGCTTGGCTGAAGGGACTGGGGCTTAGGAAGTGGTTGTCACTTCTGAAGGCCTGAAGTTCTGATGTCTAAGCAAAAGACTTGCAGCACCTAATCAAAACTCGGGAGGAACCTTCGAAGATGAGCCTGGGACAGTGCTTAATGAACCTGCAGGATAATATTAATGAAACTCACTCGTAAACCACCAGCTCATCAATTATTCATCCTGCTATCGTCCTGCTACTTTACTGTCTTCCCTTTTTGCCTCAACGTGATTACCTTTTTTTTTCATTCCCTCTACCCTCGTTTTCCTTTCATGGATTTGCTGACACGTACCCCCAGTAGTGCTTCGTCCCTGGGAAATTGTTTCTCAAGGCAACTGCACAATGCCACCAGGAACAAGAAGGGTAAATGTCGCTCTTCAAGACCATTTGAATAAATGTGCTGGGTTTATTAAGACTTAATAAACCAGATCACTGATGTGGCAGCCCTACATCACCCATTTTGTTAAAGGCTACCATGTTGGAAACTCAGGATCATCTATTTCTTAATTAATCTGTAGAGTTTCAGAAGTTACAGTGATACACTCTCTATCTAGAGGTCTGTATGGCAAAACAGAACTTCAAACAGTAGTCACCTACTAGAATGCATAGAAGAGCTCTTCCCTTTTTCCCCATTCCCCAGTACGAAATTTCTCAGAATCCCTGCACTAGTCTCCAAGCTCCTGGGGCTCTTTATAACATGTGCAGGAGAGAAGGCAAATTGGATGTTTTGGAGCCTGATAATTGCGACTCTACATCTGAAAGCAATTGTTGTATTTTTAGCTCTGTTTGCTTTATTTAGTTATTTTTAGTCTTCCTGAAAGGGGTATTATTTCTGTTTGACATCAAAGCAGGAACAACAAATTACTAATTTTGTAACTTATTCCCTGGACTCTTGGCTTTCAGTTTTTTGAACCATTGCACAGCAGCAGTGGAATTGTATGTACAAGACCTCCAGGACTGATACCATCCAACACCTTTGAGCTGCACGCACCATTCCTGACTCTGTTCTGTTAAAAACCTTGACAGTGTGACTAATCTTAAAGACAGCCACTGTATTTTCTAGGGGAAAAGATAGGGAGGAAGTTAAATTCTGTAGTTTAGTCGTTCTGGCCCCTTTTTTTGTTTGTGTTTTGTTTTTTGGTTGGTTTTTATTTTTTTCCCTTCCACCCTCTGGATTTTGCAAGTGTGTGTTTAGAACATATTTATACCAAAAGGGGAAAACAAACAAAAATAATAATCCCCTGCCTGGCATTACAGGAAAGCTGATACAATAGGCTGTGATGACTTTTTGAAAGTAGTGTAATGAAGACAATGCACAGGGCTATAGTTAGTATTTATGCTATGTAGCACTCTTCATCTCCAAGCCAGTTAAAAAAACTTACCAGATTGATCTCCGCCGCACCCCCGGTGAGTGAGGTATGTAGGCATTGTTAGCCTCTTTGTTCTGTTGTATCAGAACTTCATTTAGGCCCTGGGATGCAAATGGGAAAGGCATGGGAGGAAATATTCAGCACACAACTCAATTGCTTATGTTATTTTGCACCTTGTTGCAGATTTAGATCCTCTTGTAAAGAAAACACTGCATAATGATGATTCCCTCCCCTGCCCAGCAAGACCAGCTCTGACTACTGCTGTAAATAATTGCTGGTGCTTGGAGTTAGTCGTATGCTAAACCTTTGCAAATTTATCTGACGGTATTTTTTCCTCTTTAATTGACAAAATATTCCCAAAGATTTCCCTGATTGCTATACTATATGAACTCCTTTAGGCGGGATTTTGAAAGCCATTAGCATGGTTTGGAGGTGTAAATCCTATGCTCTGATGTGATGCAAGCACTCACAACTGTATCCTGACCCAAGTCTGCGTGAGGTGACACATCTACATGTCAAACTGCAACCCCACACAGGAACCCTCTTGTCTTCTGGAAACCTTATATCTGTGTTAGTGTGGCAGACTCCTGGGCTTACTGTGATGGAGCCGGGGGATGAGTAGACATGCGGTGTTATGCTCCTACAGTGATAAATGGAGGTTTCCTCATGACCCTGTGCTGCTCTGTGTAAGCAGGCAGCAGGACTCGGACAGCCCTTCTGAAAATAAATGTTGGATTCAAATCATGAAGACATGCCAGACTTTTCTACCTATTCTAGCCGGTTATATAGGGTTTCATTCATCACCTCTAAAGAACGTTTTTGGATTAATCTTACATCTTTGCAACCAAATCCTACCTTGCTGCTCTAGTAATTTAATGTTGGAGTCACAATTTACTATAAACCCTCTTAGCAGGCAGGTAATCAACTTAGCAGAGTTTATTGCACAAGCAGCTGTTCAGCAATCTAATATTATTATTTTTTTACTTCTTATTTGCAGCTGCACAACAGGATAAATCCACATTAGTTCTAGTCTCTACCTGACAATCTATCTCATCTCTGCCGCTTTCTAATTTTCGATAACTTTCAAGATCTGGGTTTTGCAAACTGAAGCACAGAAATTGAGCAAAATAACTATGACTGAAGCATGTTTACTTAGTTCCTCTGCTGTTTTACATGCTAAAACCTTAGCACTTATATGGCAAGGTAGTGATTTTTCTTTTTTTCCTCCTAAGGGTTTGCTTACTGTTGTTTGTAGTTTGAACTAATGTTTCTAACAGGATAAGAGGAATCACCCCAGGTGTTTATAGCATTTCGAACAAGGCATGGCAACAAGCTGGGATGAATAGGTGTGTTCCATGTATAGATGGTGTACGTTGTACGCTCTTGCAGCAGCAATATCAGGGCTTTTAAACCATGATCCTATTTCCCTAAAGCTTTCTTCATGATAACATTCAGCTTTTTCAGCTTTCATTGAAGCTTTCACAGGGGGGAAATTTGGTGGTGTGCATGTCACAGTAGCGTGGCATAGCTCTTTTAATGCTGGCCCTTTATAATCTTTGTAAGGTCGTGTAACTTTTCTGATTTTTGCCTAGGGATAACTTTTCCCTTATTTTAACATATTTCCTTTTGTCTGGTTTGGCCAGTAATTGACTTTGTCCTTTTTTCATTTATTTCTCTGCCTCCTGGTTGTAGCATCTTCTCCCTGGAGTCTCAGGTTAGAAGTTTTCCCTTTTGTGAAACCATGACAGGTGCCTAATTGAATGATGAATGTCCCTTTATTACTCTGTAATTGAACTGCCAGCTTTTTGATTGGTTTGTAGAGATGCTCCACTCCTCATCAAGCACTGCGGGGGGTTCTGGGGCTGGCAGGCTGGGCCTACCCTCCATCTGTCTAATCGCATCTCTCCCCTACTTGGGTTTTGGGTGGGGAGGGGGCTCGGGGGGAGGAAAGTCATAATAAATTATGCTAATTCAGCGTCGCTGTGACAATAAGAATATCGCATTGTTACGTGCGTGGCGGCAGCAAATGCGAGAAGACGTTTTGTCGTCGTGGCTGCCCAGCCTGACAGGCCCTCGATGAAGATTAATGGCCCTCACCTGAGTGACAGAGCAGGGGATTGTGGGGCAGAGAGGGTCATTCATCATACTCTGACAGGTGTCATTCACTCCGACAGCCGCACCACTATCGCCTGGCTAGTGGTTCCATTTTTCTGCCAGTTAAGCAAGGAGTTTAATAACATCCCCAGAATTAAAACTCATTCTTTGTAGCAGGTCTGACAGCTGAAAATAAGAAAATCAATTCTTCACATGTTATAGCCCAGTTAACTGACTAGGGCTTTGACTTTAATTTAGTCTTTGGGCTGAATTTCAAGTAGAGCGCTTTTGTAAGACATCATCTATTAAAATTTACCAATAGCCCTAACTTCACTGTTATTATTGTGGCTGGATTAAAATGCAGCCTTTAATAGTGGATGTCATCTTCATTTGGTGCAAGCTCAAGTGCGTACGGCTCTGGTGGGGGAGATTCCACTTCATCCTCATTAGTGATGTTTATAGCTTCTCTCTTCATTAATATTGATCCCTTAAACTACAGAGAAAAACAAGACAGACACTAATTTGAACCATTTTGTATCATTAAACTGTTTGGATTCTTGGTTTTAGTCATTCTGGTGAGCTGAATAAAATATTTTGGAAATAAAAGAAAAAGGAAGAAACAATACAAAGTTGTGACAATCTCTTTCTGGGAAGAGCTCAGTAAGCATTATGGCCCTGTGCTGCTGAGGGTTATGTTCATCTGAATGGGGCTGGTGATCCCAGAGAAGGCTTGGAAATAGCTTCTGAGGAAACAGCTCTAAAATAACAGCCTTAGTATGTGTTTGATATCTCAGCTAGTGAAGCCAGGGTACAAATGTTTGTTGCCTGTTTAATGTAACGCGTTAAAGCTCTCGTAGCCCAGGGGCAGGCATGACTAGCTGAAAGCTCCTCCGTGGAAACATGAATGAAGAAGACAGATTGATGTCTGTTTGTCTAACTTAGGAGGTTTGTGAATCATCAGTGCGATACCACTATGAAAAATGCAACCAGGATCCAAAGAAGTGTGAGACCGAGCAGTTCCAGCGGACCTGGAAGCGTTATCGGTGTTGTATAAAGCTGTAGGGAGGCTGTATCTGCAGCATTTCAGGTCAATGTAATTGTGAAAGATGAATTCAGTCTGGAGTAAGTGCCAAGAAAGGGCTACTAGAGTGATCAGGAGAATGCAAAGCTTGTCTTGCAAGGAGAGAACAAAGGACCCTGGCTTGTTTGGACTAGCAAAATGAGGGCTGAGGAAGACTGTGGCTGCTCTTCAGGGGAAGTAAACACAGAGAGTTGAGGAGAACAGTTTCTTGATGTGATAGCCCAGGGCGTTGCTTCCAGTCCTGTGTTCTTATAAAGCAACCATAATTTGTCTCCATGTAGACAGTAAATCAAGAACTGTGAGAGCGATTGTATCTGTACCTTTCAATCTCACTGAAACCATTCAGGTTAGAGGAGAAGGAAAGGTTCTGTTTAGGGTTGGTGGGGGAGGACAGGAATTATCACACTTTAGGAAATTTATTTCTGTCTCTGTGGCAAATGGAGAAGGAGCGTAGGACAGCCAGGCTCCTCCACAGATGCTTCATTTAAGTGCCTGCAATTATATGGGAGAAGTTTGTACGTCTCAGTTAAATATGAATAAGGTGTTTAGCTCTAATTTCGTTTTATAGATAGCACATTGCTCCTAGAGTTCTTGTAAGTTTTTTTTTCCCTCTGCTCAATATTAAAGGTTAAATTTTGTTCCGTGGAGACTATATCACTTTGAAAAGAAAAAATTGTCCCTCTCTATTTGGTGTCAGAGATCTGTGTTATGTTAGCATTATGAATGAATCACATTTAAACAAACAGTGTAGAGGCAAATTGTGTATGTACACCTAGAAAAGCTATTAGACTATACAAAACAACAGGCAAGAGCAGCTTGCAAGTCTCTATTCAGCCTTAGATATCTGTGCCAATCATGGTGTCTCTTTGCAGCACAAAGGAGAGGTGAGAAGTGAACACTGTCCTGGTCTGCGTTTGTCAGGTCACAATGCCAGCGTTGTACCAGCTAAGGGGCTGCCTGGGCTGTACAGGTGCTTGTTGCATACCAAGCAGCCACTGCTTTCTTCCAGGAGAAAAATACATCCAAATGTTATTTCTAAATTAGTTAATTGTTTTATGTATTGATTTATTTTTTTTTTTTAAACATTAACAAATGAAGTCCTTTCTTGTTCCCACAAGTGACTGCAGTTGTTTGCCCATGAGGCATTAAATAGTAAGATACTACTGGGCAGCCTCTGTCTTCATAAGAAAAATACTGTATGAATAATGTTGTGTGTGCATATTGGGGGTGAGGAAATGTCGCTGACCAAGAATCGGATGGAGTGGCATGTTTGAGACCTGTCTGACACATGAAAACGGAATAACGCCTTGGGCTCTATTTGGTTCCAGTTTTGAACTAGATTGGAAGAGGAGGGTTAGCAATGTAGTTGTACTGGTGTGGTAAATGGGTCATAAGTTTATTTTGTTTAACTTTATGTATTCAAAATTGTGTTTATTCTGAATGCTTTTATGTCTAGCTCCATGCTGTACAAGTGAAGAGAAAATAGAGGAAAGAAATAGGTGTTTTCTAGTAGATTCTACAATCGCCCTAGTCTTCAGCATTGCTTACAGAAATAAGAATTGTTTCAAGAGCATGAGAGTTACTGACTATTTGGGAAGCAAGTCTTTTCATTAAAGGCAGGCTTATCATAAGGCATCTCTAAATAAAGGGATTGTTATGAACCTAAAGAAAAAGATCTTATAATAATTTTAATAAGCGAAACACTATCACGGCACTCCTGTTACCTCACTGATACAAATGCCTCTATGTTAAATTATTTCTATTTTTCCTTTCTCAATCTCACTGCGTGGGTCTGCGCTCCGAACAGTAGATTCAATAACACTTACACATGCAAATTACAGGAACTTGGCAGTCAGAAATGACTGCTTTTAGAAATAAATTAACACAAGTTTGTTATGTTTTGTTGGTGGTTTTTGTTTTTATGGGGTGTTGTGGGGTTTGTTTTATTATTTTTGCTAAGCTGCAACTATATATTTATAACCTATCTTTCCTCATCTTTAAGTCATTGACATCTGATGACAAATTGTTGCTCAGGAATTTTCATACAGTATGATGTTAGTACAGTTAATGTGCCAATGACTTGTCAGGAAGATATTGCAGACTCTTTAGGAAGCTTCAACCTGAACTGAAAGTGACCATTTTAGTTTTGTTCTTTCTGAGCTAATTTTCCAGAGAGAAAATTTTAAAAACGCAGATTGTGTTTTCCAGGCATAGTCAATCACAAGCGAGATGTTTTTCTATTGTGTGTGATTAAGTCTATATACTAAGCAGTTACTCCAAGAAGTGTAATGACTATAAAGGGCACTGGACAGTTTTGGATGCTTCATACAAGTGGCTGCTGAAGACAGGACATGGTATTAGGAAGGGAGGGGTGGGAAAAGCAATATTGAAGGCAACTGAGTGGGTGACTACTATTAATCCAACAAGTTTTGTCAAAATCTGACTGTTCTGCTTAATTTAACAGCAAAAAGTAACAGTGTATAGAACTTGCTATGCAACATCATCAAATAGGACAAGATGCCTAATTCCGGTTTAGTAAGTGCTGACACTGGTAAATTGTGAGGCAGAGATGAAATTAGCACCCTGTTCTGCATTCCCTCAGACAAGCTGGCCTAGTTATCTTAAAACGTTAGAATGTATTAACCAGTGCAAATAAAAATAGCAAAAGGAGGGCTATAGTAGCTTCTCCTTACTTGACTGCATTTCCTGTTCTAATTATTTTCACTAAGCTGCTTCTTAAAGTACCGCTGACAGTTCATTCTCTTGTTTTTTTCCCCCACTGTGAATCCTGGCACCTGTGCATCGTGGCTTTCTTCTGGGTGACAACATCCATATGGAAATCTTCGACAACCTTTTGGTTTTTGATCAGATATTACATTACTTAAGCTGGGTGAAATGGGTTTCTAGAGCATGACCAGGTGTCTGGCTTAGGATGGAGGTTTCACTGACTTTGTAGAGTGCCTTGATGGTTAGAGTAGATGAAATGTCTTATGCATTTAATGTGAATTTTGTCTGTCTTCCCAGTCTTTCGCAAAGTCTCTAACTCTTACCCATACCTAGAGGGCACAATGGCAAATCTTAACTATTTTAGAGTCTCTGACTACATCTCGTACTGTCCACTCCTGTGCCATGCAAGAAGAATCCCCTGACCCTTCTAAAATCAACAGTCACCTAACTTAGCTGAATGGACTATTTTTTTTTTAATTTTACCATTAGAGATTGACTATCATGTCAACATTTTTGTGGTTATAACAAGGCATTCGGTTTTTATGTAAGAGATGCTTTTCTCCAAGATAGCTTCAGATGTATAGTCACTGATGAAACTGTAAAGGAAAGCACTGTGAGTTCCATGTTAAGCGTAGATCTTGCAGCAATGAGAGCATGACTTAGAGGAGTTTATGCAGGCAATGTGATTGTAGCAGGCTCAATTACAGTAGGAGTTAATTTGATAGGGATCATAGACCTACACTGTAGCCAATTAGTAGGATGAAACCAGAGTACACACAACAAAAGGGCTTGATAATAAGCAAAGTGCTTAGGAACAGAAGCCAAATGAAAATGAAATAAAAGGCTGTGATCCAAAAAATCTATGGTCTTGAGAACATGGGACAGCCTCCAAATGGATGATTATGGCGTTTATCACAAGGTACATTGGGTTGAAATACATATTAAGGTCGCTACAGAAATTTCATAAACAGGAAACTGCCAAAAGTGAAAGGTGATTTGGAAGAGGAGGAAAACACTAATCTAATTTGGTATCGGTTCTCTTGGATCTGCAAAGGTAACATACAGGCTTATGGTTACTCTGCCTATCTTTCAGACCGTCACTGCTCATCTGTGTTAGGTTCCTGTCTGCCTTAGTTTTGGTGGTGGTGTAGTAGAGAGGGGTGTTGCCAGAGACTTGCCCCATCTGGGGCCTTGAGGGAGCTGCTGTGCTTTGGAGGTGACACTTTTCCCTGACAGGTAGGGAGCTCAGGGTTTCAGCTGAAGCGCGTCATATTAAGTCTTAAATTTGGATGGCTAGGCAATGCAGTGTAGTATGACTGGGATCTGATTCTGCCTGTAAGAGAAGAAATGGAAGGGTGGGTACTCGACACCAAGCATAGGCACTCATGGCAGCATCACCTTGCAGGTAGATGTACCTTCAGGGTGCAGTGGCACAAAAAAAGGTGTGTGCTTTAAGGAAAAATGCAACAGCATGACTTCAGCAAGCTACCAAAAATTATACCATAATCATAAAAAAAGTTTTGATAATAATGAAGCATTACAATAAATAACATAAACCAGATCAATAATACGGGCAAGTTGATTGATCCTTGTGGAAACTGACCTAGTGGCATGGTTAGATAATGCACCAGGGAGGCCTCTAGGAAAGCTAATACTCTGCTAAAGAGTGATGCTCCAGAAGTCTTGCTGCAGAAGGAAGGAAAATGACATTACAAGAGGAAATTGCAAGAGACAGACCCCACCATGTTGGGATTAATGATTCTGAGGGTGTCCAAGAGAGCTGGATCAAAGAAAAGTGCCTCTGAGATCATGCTGAGGAAGCCCATGTGCTGCACATTGAAACCATGCTAATAGATTCATTTTAAGGCCTGAAAAGACCATTATGATTATCACTTCAGTAACATAAACCAGAGCGCCTTATCTTTTAATTTTGCATTAAGCTGCTAATGTCTATTATGTGAGCATACCAGATGCTTACACTGAGAAGATTTCTTTCTGAAAGGTTTCAAATTGTGAAGAAATCTACCATCTTTTCCTTGCTTAAAGTGTTCCCTTTGTTAGTTACTTATTTTGTCTTTGTGGCTACAAACTATCCCATCTTACACACATTTCCTGGTGATTTAGAGATTAATACACTGATGTCTTTCTTTAATGCTTAGAAGTGGATAACACTTTCTCAAAGGATATAATAATAAGACTTCTAACTTTCTTCTACGTAACTCAGACACCTTACAGAAGTGTGTCAGGTCAATGTAATAGCCTTTAAGCAAACCAGTAATTTTATTAGTGATTGATTGAGAAAAATGTGGTTTTTTCCCCATTGTAAACTAATTATGTGATTAGTATTAATTAGCATTAATTATATTCTCCCCTATTTTTATACTTATCCAGTATCAGCTTTTTTCTGATTTTTTTTTTCACAGGGCTGTAATCAGGCTCTTTATCCTGGCATTATCTGAATCAAACTATTTATGCTTTCAGAGTACTTTACAGTCGTTAGCTTTGCTCCAGACAGTAGAGGCAAATCAAAGGCATGGATGGAAAATCTGTGGTAAGCATGCCACAATTCTTGGAACAGATAAGGAGTTTAACTAAAGAGCTCCTATATGGTGGCTGGGAAAAAAGCCCATGGTTAATCTGGATGTCTGTCCGATTACACAAGTAAAGAGCGACCTGTTCCTCACAGAGCAAGAGTGGGGAATCACTGAATCTGCCATGAGAAGATGAAAAATGTACCCGCTGTGTTGGATTGTGGCTATGAATGTGCAGAACCCGGTGGTTTCCCTTTAGTTTTGATGGGGGCTGACTCTGGGCTTCGAGAGGCCTTTAAAACTGAAGATGCCTAGCCTAGCGATAAATTCTTGCAAGTTAAATTCCTCTTAGGTGGGAGGGTTGGTTTTTTTGTTTGTTTGTTTGTTTGCTGTTAAACAAGCACAAATTGCTTAGAAATTTGTTTGCTGTTGAAAGCCTCCTGGGTGCTGAAGTTGAATACATGCCTGCTGTGGGCAGGGATTGCACGGTAAGTCTGCAGTGGTCAGACCAGTTGAAAGGCAAGTGTAAGTGCTTTAGGCTGTCCTCCTCTTCCTCAAGATTAAAAAAAAAAAAAAAAGGTCTGTATCAGGTGCAGGGGCAGTTGGTACTGTCCTTCAAGGGCTTGATAGAAATTAGTACAGAAAAATTTGCCTGGTATTACTCAAGATAAAACCCCTTATAACCTGTGTCATAACGTGTTATTGGCTGGGCAGAGTGTTCAGTATACACCCTGCTGTTATCCTTCCCAAGAAGAGAGTGGATGTTACAGTCCAGCTATCTTTATTACCAGGAGGGGAAATGATTTACCAATACTTTCAGATTAATTTTAAGAATCTGCTTAAAAGGAAATGACAGCAATGCCATTCTTCCCAGTTCTTGTGGGTAACAGCAGATATCAGGTTATTTTGTTAGTCTTCCCTGAACTTTCAAAGGCAAAGCCATCAGTTGAAGGATTTGACACCTGAGAAATAATCAGAATCAGATATACAGTATTAGTCTAGCAGGTTGCAGTTTTCCCCAAGGAAGAAAAAAAAAACCAACCCGTGCTGTTTAAAATATTCCTCTGAGTTTATGGATATCGGATAGCAATCTAGATACGTACTAACTCAGTCTGTAAGACTACAGGAACCATTTTAAATATCATTGCCACTTTAATTCTTGAGGCATTAATGTTGATGATTGAACATTAAAAAAAAGTGTTTTCAGTTTGTCAAAAGAAATAAGTATGCTGTAGTGGCAGAAACGCAGAAGATGCTAGTAACTCTTCCTTATAGACACTCCATAGGAGCTGCTGGATTCTGGGTCCATCCCACCAGCTTTAAGCACTCAGCTGAGTTATGATAATTATCCCTCTCTCCCTATTGACTACGCTTGAGGTGTATGTGAGTCATGGTGCCATCCTGTCTTTCCAGACTAGGAATGACGTGGGGAACAGCTAGGTTCTTAATTTAGCCATCTCTGTTAAGTGTCTGAAGCTTATTGAGATGAATCTCTGGGTTTGAAACCTCCTGACTTGATGTCTTTATTGGCAAAATTAAAGTGGTTGAGAAGAATGCTCTGATTCAACAAAGCTCAGAGAAGATTTTGCATCAGGTTAATGATGCAAACACAGAATTATCTAGGTTGGAAAGTGACTCTAGAGATCATCTGATCAGCTCCCCTGTGCTGAAAGCATGGCCAGCTGGGATCAGGCTGCTGTGTCTTGTACAAGAAAGCTCTGAGTATCTTCAGGGCTGGAGATTCCCTAGTAGATGCACCTTACCACCCTGCCCTTTGACACAAACACAAGTGTCAGCCTGTGGCTGTGCATGTGCCTCAACCTTAGGCTGTTACATTGCTTTATCCTCAGTCTCTGCGCATGAAAGTCAATGAAAGCAACAGCTTACAGAGAAAGAATCGGATGCAGCATTTGAAAAATGTATCAGAGGCAAAGAGCTGTCTCTAAGTTCCAAATATTTTTCAGTGAGAAGAGGTCCATGATGAAATTTTAAAATGCATCCTTACAGGCAACAGCTGATGATGACTCCTAGTGCAGAGTTTTACTATTTGACTACAGGTTAGGTCCTTGTAAGTGTGCATGGGAAGCCAAAATCCCAGTGAATCAGTTGTGGCTAAAGTTCTCTGTAGAACTTTATAAATAGCACCATGGTATGACTGAGAAATAAAAGCAACTGTTTTTCCTTAAAGTTTCTCTACATTCAGGTAATTTATATAAGAAAAAACAGCTGAGTTGATGTAATAGGTGTACTTCTGAAGGTGAGAAATGTGGGACATAGTTAAAACTAATTAAATGGATCAAAATTGGCACAGAGACAGAGTGTAAAAATAAATGTAATCACAAGGGAAAGGTAATTCTAATTAAATTGTAAAAAAAGAAGTCAATTAAAAAAACTTTGTATTTAAAAACAAGAAAAAAAATCTATGTGAGAGGCCTTGGGGAGGGTCATTAAAAAGTAACTAAGTAAACTGAGGAAGAACTTCTGCAGCAAAGGTGGGTATCTGCAGACCCAGCTGAAGTCTTTGGGATCATGCTGCTATTCAAAGGGGTGAAAATGTGTGCAACCACAATGTTGTAGCTCCTTCTGCACACACACATGCATTCCTCAGATGAACCACCATTGACTTTCACTGAAAATGACTATTTTGATATAGGAAACTAAACAGGGGGTTTTTAAACTGGTGCTTTAAAACACCAACACTAGACCCAAATAGTCCCCCGTGGCTGCAGCAGATTGCTGACAAAGCTTTCCAGATACATGTTAATTAATTGGGTAAAACTGGGCAATGCATATAGTTCAGTTGCAATGAATGGTGCCGCTCCTAAACTAAGGTACCTCATCAGTAAATGGAATGCTGTCTTTACCCATCAGGAGCAACAAACACAAAGCTGGTGAGAGAAGGAATCTAGGGAGTTTATATGCAAGACTTACAAGCCACATAACTGATGACGCCGTTATTCTGTTGTCTTACAATGCTGTCTTCCACATCTCAGACTTTCATGTCTATGACACAATGCATACTGCAACTTGTATTAACTGTTGTCTGGTGATGCTATGCTTATGTTAACTGTCATTCCTGTCTATTTTTTAAAATAATAGTTCTTATGAGCTACTTGTTGTTATGTTTCTTTTTTCATAGCGTAACAGGAGAGCATTTCTTGTCTCCCTCTCCAAACTGATGTGCTTTTAAATGTTCCGTGTAGTCCTGGTGTTAAGTCAGCCTAAACCCCGGGAACATTAACTGCCTGTTTAAGGCTTTAGATCAGCAGATCAACTGGTGAAATTTATTATTTTTTTTTAAATTATGTTTCTTTTTCAAAACTGGTGGGCGTGGAGTTGTGGAGCACTGTCCCTAGATGGTGGCCATGAGAGAAGCTACAAATGCTCTTCTGCTGGAGAGTACAGCTGCAAGGATGCGGTAGCTCTTCTGTCAGGGGTATAGGTGCTTCTGTATTCAAAAAATAATTGTAAAAATGAAGCAAAGAATACAGCAGCCTGGGTCTCAGATAGTTGGCCTTTCTAAAGGTGCCTTGTGCACTCTAGAAATTGGGTCTGAGACACCCTGATTTCTTGAGCAGTTGGCAGCACGTTCCATATTTAGAGCTCACTCTTATTCTTGCTTTCCGCTTTGCTTTAGCTTGTTGTCAGAAGTCTCCTCTGCCTGATTTTCTTTCTTCACACACTGCAGTATCCAGGTTTGCAACAGATGTGGGAAGCAGTGGTTAAACCCTTCCCCCCACTCCCCTTTTTGGTCTATCTTCAAATAATGATGCCATTATCTTTCAGCAGCAGGATTGGATAGCATTAGGTATCTCCATTCATTCAGCACATCAGTCAAACCAGCCAAAGAATATATTAGATAGGATCACAACTTTATCTGTCCAATACATAATATACCAACGTAGCACAAGAAGGGCTGCTCAAATTGATTGAATTGGGTTTTCCTACAGTGCTGCTTTGTGTATAGTGGGAAATAGACTGTATCAAACCATCTACAGGAACAGCAGCCGCGCTGTGACTAATCACAGCAATACTAATACTGAATAATCTCAGGAAACTTGAACGGGAGGATCAATGTTCCACTCAACTTCATATAAATGGCCTATATTATAAAAGCCAGCAGATAAAGGCTAGATACATGCTAGGCTCTAAACGTATGATACAAGTGGGATGTTTCAAACACCGACCCCAATCTTACAAGTGCTTGTGAGTGTCCTTAGATCTAAGTGACTAAAGCCATCCATACAAGTATCAGACACCTTAAAATACATCAGTTTAAAGCTTCTGACTGTTTCACGGTATTTCTTGAACAGTGATCTCTGCATAATTTTTTCCATTCCGACCTTCTTGAATCCAACCCTTTAAAACAGTAAGTGGGTCACCTGGGCCAACCACAGAGGACAACGTGTTTGAAGACTCCACGGTGAGAGGAGATTGTCAACATTAGCAACAACAGCAACCAAAACCTCGTAGAAGTGATGCCCAAGGGAGCATGAAATGGGAGCCTGTGCTTGCAAGAGCTTTCAGCTGAAGAGAGCTCATTTGATCTTCCTCTTGTGGTATGGAATAAAAGATTTGCACAATTACCTTTTCCAGGTCCTGCAAGGCCAGAACTGGTGGCTGTGATGCACTGTATGTAGCTCAGGCATGAGGGAAGGTGAGTTCCAGGGATTCATTTCCCTGAGGGTGATGGTGAAAAAAGAGGGCAAGGAGTAGTGACCTGAGGAACGTTCAGGTTCAGCTCCCAGCCACCACTACATTTTTGGTATGCTGTTCTCCCTTCTGCTCCCACTACAGTTTGAGAGATTGGTGATAGTCATCCCAACTATTTAGAAGGTTAGTTTTTTTTGGAGGATTGTTGGTTGTTGGTTTTGATTTCTCCCTTTAAGCTCCAAATAAAGCTAACTTCCAAATATGGTAATTCCTCTTCTGTTCTGATTCTGAGGCTGTTTCATTTTTTGTGTGCTGCCTTCTCCCAACAGCTCTGCCAAGGCAGTGCTGCAGCAGGGTCTGTCTTTTACTGTGCTTCGTGTCCCCCCCTCCATCACGCTAAAAATCACACTGATAAAACTTTTTGATTTAGAACCTTGTTGTCTCAAAGAAAGAGGGAATTATTTATAATCAGAGGGGACTGGGTTTTCATCACTATAGATTGATGCATGTTTTAGAGCATTCACCTTTAAGGTATCCAGAATACAATCTGCTTGATCCTCTGTGGATTGTAAATTTCTAGAGTTGGGCTTCTTTGTTCTTCTTGTCTGCTGAGGAAAGCTTTATGATCGCTATTACATT
Source organism: Hypotaenidia okinawae (assembly GCA_027925045.1). Lineage (NCBI taxonomy): Eukaryota > Metazoa > Chordata > Aves > Gruiformes > Rallidae > Hypotaenidia > Hypotaenidia okinawae. Next base: position 14,719,234 of record BSDF01000003.1, on the reverse strand, counting down.
ATCTTGTCTGTTGTACTGTGGAACTGGGACCCTTCTTCCTATCAGGAAGCCTTTCCTTTACTTTCGTGCCAGTAAAGTGATTCTTAGACCAGGGTTCATCCCTAATAAGCGACTTGAGAATTGCACCTGAACTAAGAAATATTTTTCCCCTCTGTGTGCCCTAAGCTTCAGAATATCAAGGAGCCTACATGCTTTGAATCTAAGACAGAGCTTACAGTCTAACAGCTTTTTTATCACCTTCCATCAAGCAAAAAAGCCTCCAGGTGGATTAAGCTGTGTGTGTAAGAAGCTTACAAGGTAGCAGGTGTCAAGTCCCAGTAAAGGTCATTCCATTAGGGCTATTCTCTTCTCAGACACAGCTTTCCTTGTGGACTTCTGTAAAACTGCCGCTGAGACGTTGGTACACTGCTTTACAGAGCAAGGATGTTCAGCAAAATGCTGAAGCCTGCACAGCATATTTGCCCAGGGATTTTAGGCTGAAGTCTAACTTTTAGAGTGTGGCCCAGATAAAATACAGTGGCAGGGCTGGAGACTGGTGGCAGGTTGGGAAAAATGCCTTCCTGTGTTTCCAGCACAGCCATCCAAAAAGATCCAGATTAGATGGACTGGGTGTCAACAGTATACCATAGAGTATTTAGTTCTTACCATAGAGTAAGAATTAAGTTGTTAAAAAGAATTAAAAATCAAATTTCTTATTGCATTATGATTGAGAGACTGGCATGAACTTGAAACACACTTGCTGCTTCTCAGTGTCTATTGTTACTAGATCAAAGGAGAAAGACTTGCTATAAAAAAAATGAGTAAAAGTCTTATGACAATTCCGCCAGACATTTCAAGGCTTGAGCAGACAGCGTTCAGTCAGCACTCTTGGATCGTATTTCTGATTGTATCTTCACAAAAATGAGGATCAGAAACAGAATTTCCTTTCCTTTCCTTTTTTTCCCCCTTCTCCAATGGAAATGATGTAACATGAGGAGCTCTAGCAATATACACGTGCCTTTCTTGCCCAGACTGCGCTGCATAACTTTGCCCCTAGCTGTAGGTTTCTGGGGGTGAGCAGGAGGTGAGGGGTGGAAGAGGCCAGCAAGGCACGATAATACACTTAATGTTTGATAAAGATGCTGTAACTGACATCTTGGGGAGGAACAGTTTGGAAAGTGCAGTCAAACTTTTACTATTTCAAAGCACGCTACTTGAAATCTCACGCACGTGCTGAAAAAGTAAGGCGGAAGAAGTGACTTGAAGTGGACATCTGTCCCTCTGAAAGCAGAACTAGCCTTACAGAAACCAGACTATGCTGCAGAAGGAAATGGCGAGAAGCCAGATCAGATGAGCACAAATAACAAATCCAAAGTTTCATATATTTGTGAAGGAGAAAGTCTGCCAGGCAATTATGAAGGTTAAGGCCATTGCAGAGAAGTCAAATGATTTTGTAGCTTCTGTCTTCACTTCAGACATCCTGAGCAAATACCTACTTTTCAACCAGTAAAGATGAGCCATTCATTGATTGACATGTCAATAGAAGAAATGTTACAACCAGCTGGTAAATCAAAGGCTAGAAAGTCATTGGAAAATATATACCTCAGAGTTGTGAAGGATCCTAAAATAGCGTGGCTGATCCACTGTAGGAGAAGTGCAGTCTTTGCTAACATCATCTATTATAAGAGTAGCTCAGCTTTATCTATAATTTAAGTAGACTTCAGTAGTGATTCAGGGTATTTCACGATAGTAAGCATTGTTTGGTACCTGAGAAATTAGTTGTACTAACATTAAAAGAGCATCTTATAAAAATACAGATGGTCACGCTGTTAGCTCCAGTTGGCGTAGTTTCTGCAGATTAAAAGTGGTTAGAAAAGATCCTCTTGACAAGTTATTTGGTTTTCAGAAAATCTTTGACCAGCAAGAAGCTTTACTGCAAGTTTTGTAATGGGCTTTTCTGAAAGTGAGAAGCTTGGTGGTGTGAGTGATAACAAGCTATTGAACATCAGCTGATACAACAGCAATTGCCCGTGTACATGCTCTTAGCCTGCAGTAATACTGGAGAACTTTGGATTTCGTATATCCTCTTGCACAGAAATAGTACAACAATGCTTGCTTTTTGTGGAACAGTGTAGAAAAGGTGGGTTTAGCACTGCTGTTTACCCTTCCACAAACAGCAGGAACCATGAATTATTCCAGAAAGGTAGAGTGGATTGAAATGGGTTAAAAGGGAGACAATGCATAAGTAGGCAATGCATAAGTAACCTGGTGGAAACTGGTGGTCTGAATCCTCACAGGCTTCATTTCTAGGTCAAGTTTAGACCTCTCTGTGTGGAGTGAAGGCTTGCATGTTCATGTTGTATGAAGATAAAAACAACCCTGAGGGCAAACAGACCTTCAGGTTTTGGAACATAAGCCATGCTCTGAATAGTGAGGTAATGAAGAAAATTCCTGAGTAGGATGGCTAGATGTTAGCTGCTCACTGGAGAGTTTCCTTTGCTTAGCTGCTGATTGGCTGCTGTGTGAGGATCCCTACTAGATGAGTCTGATCCAATATGATAATTCCCGTGTTTCTTCCTTGTGTGATATAATGACTATTAGTTAAATCATACATTAGATCATGGCACCATGGCAGACTTCTGCTTGTGGTTAGTGAACGTGGCATTTCAGCAGCTCCACAGGCTCCTGTGCTTGCTAGATTTGGAAATCCCTGTTGATTTGGCAATACAACTTTTCATGTTTCTTATAATTATGCTCTTCATGTTGATCTTACTTGGCAAATGATAGTAAGCTTGTGAGCTTTGAAGGCTGGCTTAAAAACTGTGAACTCTGAATATCTTTTGCCTTTTTTTTGCTTTAAATATTTTATCTCCCGGCCTGGAATTATTCATTGGATTAATGTGCGAGCTGCTCCCTTTGGAAAGAGACTGGCTGTGAGGACTTTCCTTGTATTTCTTCTTGCAAGGAGATCACTTATGTTAGGAGCCACTGTTCTTGCAGCACGGCTGGCTTGCTGAGAGTGTTTTCTCTGGAGAGAGACTCTTTGGTTGGGAGCAGCTGCCGCTGGCAAGCCCGGCTGGATGAGATCTTGTACCCAGTGGTTTGGGTTTATTGGATACCCTGTTGCAGGGAAGTGCTGCTGCTGGAATAGGGCCAGAGTGGAGCAAGCGGGTGTGGTAGACTCTTAGCAAGAGCATCTTCCCTCTGCAGGCTGACACAGAGCCTTCCCATCTTCCGTGTCCTTAACCAAGTCGAGCTCCCCAGGCAGGGGCTGCGGTCTCCTGGGGACAGTGACATCTCTCTGGGGATGGATCTAATCGCTGGGATTTGCAGTAAAGACTTTATGTGTGTTGAGTGTTTGTTTATGTTGTCTAACAATGATTTGTATCACACTTAGAGTATGTTTGATTTAGTTTAGCTGCTGTTACTGTGTTTAATATTTTAGTGTGTATTTAATAAACACAATGAAACCTGCACAACTCTCCACCTCCATTAGGCATCCCCTGTCTTAGGGACCCACTTTAAGAGATCCCTGAGGTTTCTCCTGCAGTTTTGTCTGACCTTTTAGTAAAAGACGCCTTCAGCCCCGCTACTGATTTTTGCTGCTCCCTTGAGTGGACTAAGACAGGTTTCAGTCTGTTTCACTAATAATAATTTGTTTTCCCTCTGCGTGCATGCTTGTTGGTGTGCACAGTCTGGCTGTTTTTCTCTTTTTTCACTTCTGTTCTGGACTTGATACTCGCTCAAGTTGTCCTGTTAATCTGCTTTGGGCTGCTCATCAGTATTGATCTCTTTCAATTATTTCCTTTTGCTGGTTCCTTTTAGGAGAGAGGATATATTTTAGAATGCATAATTGGTGTTAACTAATACACTTTTTTGTTTGCCTTCTTGGTGCTATTGTTAATTTTTTCACTTCCCCTCTCCATTTTTTCATATTTTACTTTTCAGAAGGTGTTTTGTTTTATTGTAGGTGGCACGTGTCTGGGACTAACAAACTGGTTTACTTCTAGTGCAACAAACTACTTTTGTGTTTTGTAAGTGCAAAAGCAGAGTCTAGAAATTCAAACTTAGGTTTTATTGTGCAGGCCACTCTGTCTATGAGTAGCAAAAGAAAATACCTTCCTGCTATGTTTTTCATGTTACCTGCACAGAAAGAAGTTAATATACTACTGATTAGTTGGGAAGAGAAACCAAGGAACATGTAGCTACCTCTTCACAGCTAATTTCAACCTTTCCTTTAGCAGTGCAGACACAGAGACTGATGTAGCTGTGTAGGGTCCTAGAGGGTGCGTCAGCTTAAGTAAGATGCTAAGCCCTGTGGCAAAGAGCTCTAGGCAGTGGCTGAAGTGGAATTCAGACTCCCAGTCACCACCTTGAAGCACTGCTGAGATCCTGAGGTTGGAGCAAGGTGTTTCAGGGTGCTACATTAAAGATCTGGCTCTTAACCTTAAGGCTGTGCTTGCTTTTTTTCTTTCTTTCTTCCTTCCCCATAGTGTTGATCTGGATCCCCATTGCATTTCATTTAGTTTTACTTTACTCCTGGTGTCTGTTCTAGCCAGCTGAGCTTGGTTAAGAGGCATCAGTCTTGTTCTGTCAATGCAAACTACAAAATTCTTATTTTTGTTTTTGTCTTCACACGTCAGATATATTTGGAGGTGTTGGAAAAGGTGCGGCAGAAAACAAATTGCCATCTATTTCACAATCTCTCAGGTTTAAAGGGATTATTCTAGAGGCAGGAAAAATATATCATGATGATGGTTTTAATACTAAGTAATCTATGATGTGTATGGATATTTATTTCAGCTTCTCTACAGCCTCTTGTTGGGGCTTGCTGATTTGGAGGAACACCGGCACCCATGCTCTGGCTGAAGTAACCAGAAATTGGGGATTTTGGTAATTCCAGAGATGCAGGTAGTGATGTAGGTGACCACAGGTGCTCTTGAACATCTAATGCTAGCTATGCTTTTTTAAATTTTTATTTTTGCAATTTTAAAAAAGGGGAAAAAAATCACTTTGGTTAATAGCTGTGTCAGTCATGTTATAGCTGCAAGTGTATTTTATGCCAGCAAAGAAGGAAGCCAGGAGAGAGGCTGAACAGTGAGACAGCCTTGCAGGTTCTGCACTGTCTGTAGAGGCTCCGCGTAACCACTTACCTGGTCCTCCCAATGGCAGGAAAAAATGGGGCACCGGTAGGGGGAATTGGTTGTGATATGCATATATACATATGAACAATGCAGGTATTTCCACATGAATGAAGCCTTGGTGCTTACCAGAGCTGCATGTGCTGTCCCAGGCTAGATTAAAAATGAGTTTGCATGTATTTTCTGTCAGGATCATTTCATTTGGAAAAATAGGGCTTGAACATAGGAACAATACACAAAATAAATCCATTCCTTAAGTGTCGCTCCCTCCCTTGTTTCTCCCACTGGAGCCCAGTGAATCTCACCTGTAAATTTATAATCAACAGCAGGTCTTATTAGCTCACTGGGGCTAGAGGGATAGAACCATTATATCGTCGTTATTATTTGACTTCAGCATGTCATCTTCTGGTACCCAAATGAAAGGGTGAGTTGGCAGTGCCTCTCTGGAGATCTTGCTATTTGATACATAAAGCAATAAAATTTATTTGAAGAGTTTTAGTTTGTGAAAGCAGAAATGGGAAAACAAGTATCTGTCTGACAAACAACCACTGGCCAGACTTGAGAGTAAGGCTGGTCTTGAGTGCATTCAAGGCTCAGGTTAGACCTTCTGCACATCTGAAATCCCAGTGCACAGCACACTGCATAAATTACTTCTGCTTATCAAGAATAGCATGTGCAAAGATGCTGTGTCTCGGGTAGGAGGTCAGTGCATCATTTTGTGTCCTTTGGTACTTCCTTGGTGCCAGCTCAGGTATTGATTGTTTGTATATCATTTGAATCCAAATTCTTATATATGTTTTCACGCACAAACACCCACATACATATACAGCACTTGGCTCAGGATCTTCAAAAACCAACCGTGAGTTTGGAGCCTAATGGAAGCATCTTTTGAAAGACCTGTTTTTTTTCAGGACATGCTGTACATGTGATGCCCCTCATTCTAAACAGCTAAAGTTCATCTGCTCAATGGTATTGTTTTCTTTTAACAGGATGACTCTGAATCCCACAGAAAACTGTGCTTTCCTTGTAGAAATGAGGACCCAGCTAAGTATTTTGTCATGGTTTGTGACACTGATAAGAAAAAACTCCACAAAGCATAAGGCGCTATCAGAAATTACGTCCTTTTTTTCCCCCCTCTAACACATGTTAAATTAGCCAATAAGCCTTGAAGCTGTGCATACCTGATGATTAATTTATGTTATTTTGTGTTTAAAAAAAAAAAAGGTTCTATCATGCTAGATTTACAGCATTGCAGAGTTTCACAATGTTGCAATGCTGTCTTCAATTCAGCCGCTTCATATTGAAATTTCACACACAATAATTGTCTGACCTTCACAGCTATGGCAGAAACTAATTAAAGCTGTAAGGCTTTGCTAGCTATGCTTTTGTGTGAAATGTGAAGTTTGGTGATAATGAAATATGGGGTGCAGATGTTATTGTCTCAGATAGTCTGTGCCCTTGGTTCACACTAATGAAGAACAGCAATTATTAAACAAAAAGTATTTTCAACCATTAATTATTTGTGTTTTGATAGACTAAATGTCCCAGCAGCAACTCCTTCTTCTTCTTCACTTCTTCAAAAAGTCATTTAATGTCATTTTACAAGCTAATAGGAAAGTCCCCAGGACGCTGCATGAGACTTTTGCTGTGCTTGTAGGATTGGTTTTAGACTTTCTTGTGGTGTGTTGTGCAAGACACTGCACAGCAAATAAAGGAGTGTTTTAGATGGGACGATGGTAAAGTTTGGGGATTTTACTCCTCTGGATGAAATTGTGAATAACTCAATCACTATTCTTGTTTGATTCATAAATTAGGCAGAGGGGATACAGGCAGTGGGATTTTGTGGGTGGGTGAGAGAGATGAATGCCATGATCTGTCTTTTTTACCCTTTTAGCTGGGTCCTCTGTGATCTGAATTCAGCGGCAGTGGAAGTCCAGTTCTAGTTATGGTCAGTTTGTGAAGCTCTTCAATTGTCCTCTCTGTCCTGAGCATGACTGTTGGGAGAAGAATCTTGGATTTTCCCTCTGATGTGAAACGTGGGTTGTGTGTATGTTTGCTATGCATGTGTGTTTAGTTCTGTAGTTCCATGAGTTTGAGTGTAATGGTTAAGGACTGCTGTGACTTGTGTCCTCTGGTTCCCTCCTCTTTCTCTGTTTTCTTTCTCTATACCTCATGTCAGTCCTTCCCTGTGTCATTTCCCCAATCCTGTGTGAGTTTCATGGATAACCAGTCCTCCTGTCTGCTAAGGTGATCTGCTTAGTGTCATTGTAGTGTGACTCTGTTCCCCTTGAAAGTTACATTCAGATTAGCTGGAGGGAGGACCTCACACTTCTTGGAGTCACCCAGTCAGGCCAGCAGCAGATGTGGGGGAAAAAAGGCTCCTTCAGTTTACACGATTCACATTTTCAGTTTTGAGAGTTGTTGAGTTTGGGCTTGTTGGGTTGTGGGGGTTTTTTTTGTTTGTTTGTTTTGTTGGGGTTTTTTGGGTTTTTTTTGTTTGCGGGTGATAGTAGTGTGCTTTGTTTCTTGGTTTCTTGGTTTGGTTTGAGGCTCTCAAGGAGGATTCTTGTCCCTCTCCACTCTTTGATGCTGCATAGTTTCCATGACCATTGCCAGCAGCAGTGGTATATCTAACAAGCTGAAGAGGAATATGTACAGTCTGAGATGACAGGATGCATGCAGCTGACATGTATATGTGACAACCTCCACTACGGTCATGAATGCTGTGAGTTGACACAGGTACATTAGATGCCAAAGGTATGAACGCAATGAAAGTCTGGGAACTGCCAGTAGAAGGCGTGACTGTTCACCTGTTTACTGATGAAACTGCTTGGGATTTTCAAAAATTACTACAAAGACCTCAGTGACAATTCCTAACATATTTTTTAGAAACTGGATGACAACTGTGAAAATACTGAATGTCACTGAACAGCAGAGGTCTTCAATGAGAATGCTGTTTTGCAGGGTCAAATGATATAAGTGTTTTCTGGTTTACCTTGTATTCTTGCTGTTCTGTGTTCGTGGTGTCTGAAACCATGTTTCAGGTTCAGATTAGATGTTAGGAAAAAATTTTTCACTGAAAGAGTTGTCAGGGCCTGGAACAGGCTGCCCAGGGAGGGGATTGAGTCACCATCCCTGGGTGTGTTTAAAAAAGGGCAGATGAGGTACTTAGGGAGATGGTTTAGCATAGGACAGGAATGGTTGGACTCAATGATCTTAAAGGTCTTTTCCAACCTTGTGATGCTGTGAAACAACTCTTAAGCGATGAAATATTTGCAGTGATATTAAAAGATGAAACTGTTGTTAGGGAGATACCGTTGTATATCTGTCCATGCATGGAAATACAAGAATATCTTTCTGCCTGACAACCGTGACCATACAGAGGGATAATTCTCTACAGAAACAGCTATTTCAGGGGACTTTCTTGGATTAACATACCATTATGGTTTTGTAGATGATTATATAAGAAGATAACTTATCTGCATGCCACATTTGTATGCATCTTGAAGAGATTCTGTTACCTGTACCTCAAAAAGAGAGAAAGAAAGCAAAACCAGAGACATCTTAGCCCTCCTCACTTGACCAATTTCCAAGAGTTTCTCCATCTGATATTTTCTAAGTAAGGCTCTCTGTAAGTCTTAGCACTTTAATATCTAAATATCTTCAGATCTCTAACACATTTCCTCACCTGGGACTTCAGCATTCCCCAAACTAGCCAAACAGCAACTTGCCCAGGATTGTCGGTAGTGGTGTTGACTAGATGTCCCTCCCCTTGGAGTTCTCTTGGAATTAGTGCCAGAGAGTGTCCAGAAATGGTATTGGATCAATTCAGATCCCAGTGGATGTGGTCAACTTGTCTCCCAGCGATAAATCTTAGTCTTTAGCATGTGTGTGGGCTACATTGTGAATTGTGCAGGGCTTTCTGCATCAGAACATACTGGGTCTCTGCAGCAACAGCTGCCTGCAGAGCAATGCTGGATGCAGAAGGTACGTGTCCCACCACCCCAGCAATGGTGACAGTCATGCCTGTGACTGCCTTTCCAACACCACTATTCACTGCAGAGTGCTTCAGATGTCTGTCTCGTGTGTGTGCATGTATGATCCTGTATATGCATGTAATATTTTATATAGAACTTGAAACACAGGAAAAACAAAGGTAGCAGCAGCCAATGGCCATAATTAAAAGCGTGAGAAGAGAGAAACAATATATAGATATTTAAAAAATACTAATATAAAACTGAAGCTTTCTAGGCTTTTCCCCTCACGTCTGTTCCAGATTTACCATTATCTTTGGTGGCATCTTAGCTGTACCAATTTTCTCTCTGAATGTGTAGCACATACATGGGTAAGTGCAATGCTAAAGATTGGGGGGAGGGGGGAGAGCTGTGCACGCGTGCTTGTGTGTGTCTGCACACATTCATGCAAATTACACAAAAATACAGTTTCCTATTAGGTTCACTTTACAGCTTCTGATGTTTACTGTGACAAATTTCAGTAAGAGGGGATTTTGTATGCTGATTTATTTGTGAGGCCAACTGTACGACATTAATATACTGCATATTTTGAGTGGCCTGCTTTTCGTGACTTTTTAAAGAGATCCTGACCTGCAAGGATGAAATTAAATCAGTTACCTCTTCAAGTTAAAGTATATTGGAAATTGCCAAAAGCTGTATCTGAACAGTATTAAAACTACAGCAGGAAGATGAAATTCGGTGCTCCTGATGCAATCTGACAAACACATGGATCACAATTGCTTGTAGTAGTGGTGTTTACAAGGTGCAAAGATGTCAGTGTGTGGAGTAGAGAGGCAAGGGCTTAAAACTCAGTGGAAAGAATATTCCCTGTGCAGTAAATACGTTAGCAAGCAGGACTTAACAAAGTAAAACTAATGAAAGACCAACAAAACACTAATCTTCTAATCCTGGTAAATAAATAACAGAGCTTTTTAAAAAAAACACACAAACAAAACCCAAACCCCAGAACTATAAAGAAGTTATTTCCAATTGTTTGGCAAGCAATTTGGTACTATACTGGTGTCTTTTTATCAGCATATATAAATTTGTGTGTACAAAGATAGCATATATGTGCTTTGTCTTTCTCATACACAAAGAGAGATGAGAAGCAGTGTATAAGTAGGTGCTTCCTCAGCTCCTTTAAATAATTCCCTGGATTCCTTCTCCATCTGATGACATGTTAGACCGTATTGTGGCTGTGGAAGAGCGCGAACACAGGGCTGAAATCTACTGATTGCCTCTGTTCGTTGAACTGTTTCGAGTACTTGATCTCTAAGAGTCCCAGCTTCTCTTTCGTGGAGTGTTTTGACAGTTCCAAAGTTAAGTAGTGGTATCTTCAGAAAGCTCTATTATGAAGCTCAAGTTTAGTAATTGACATCAATAACATAACAACATTAAATCACCCACCTTTTATTTTTTTTATAGTGCATAAGCCAGTCTGCTTGTAAATATGCTAAAGGATAGCGTGTAGGTGGCAGAAGAATTATGCTACAATTTTAACAGCTAATAAATCTTTATTTAAGCAAGGGACCGCTAAAATTTAATTAGGCATATAAAAGCAGAGATCATTCTAAGGGTAAAAATATGCCAATTCTCACAAGAAAAGACATCTGCTTCGTGGGAAAAGTATAAGTTTCGGTGTACTCTTCTGTTACTATGTCAATAAAAAAACTTTCTTAGGGTTTTAGGTTTAAAAAAGGAAAAAAAAAGAGAAGAAGAGATTTTTTTGGGGGTAGGTGCAGACAGGTATAAAAGAAGTGCTAATTAGTTAGTAATCTTGCATGCTGTGCTTACTAACCTTCCTGCTAGCACATCTCTGCTGCCTGAAGGACAGCCCTTTGGAAATACCATCTCACAACATGGTTACACGTGCTCCACAGCCAGGCCTCCGCTCTGCCATGAGACGAAGCCCTCTTCAGTATTAGTGCAAGTGCCTTGGAGAGGGGTGCTGCTCATTTAAACCTTTGTGCACGTCATGAGATAAATTGTGAGTGGCATGGAAAGTCAAACTAAGTCATTTTGGAAGATGGAAATGACATTGGACAACACATTGCTCCTGGCGGGTTTGCTCATGCGCTGGCCAGTGTGTTAGTAGGTAGTAGGGAAACAAAGAGGCATTCCTGATTTTTGCATGGGACGTAAGTTTCTCCTCTGGCAAGTGCAATGTCACCATGGCTGTGTGAGTAAAGCACCTCTTTCTACCTCAGTGTTACCGGTGTCCCTAAAGAAAAATGCTCAAGATCTTATACCTTCCTAATTATTTAGTGGGAAAAAAACCCAAACTAAAATGGCATGGCCTATTGAAGGATCTCTTAAATTTACACATCTGTATGAAGTTAAAACCAAAATCCCTCTGTACGTTGCCTTTTTTTACTCACTTCTGTCACGCTTGTGGAAGTTGCCCTGAGTTTTACTGCTGTCCCAGCTAAAAACCCGGGCAGTACAGGCTGCCACTCTGCTCTGGTGCTGGCAGCCTGCATACTGACTCCAAGCACAGCTGGGTGGTCAGAGATCCGCAGATCTCTGATGTTACTGTGTAGATTTTTTGTATGCTTCATTGGGAGTGTTGAAGAGCCTGTGGAGAGATGATAGAAGTTGCTTTTGCATCACCTCGCTTGGGTGTGCCGGTCACCTGTGGTGCTGTCACAGGGCAGAGCTTCATACAGTGAAGTGCAGAGCCAGCCCCAGGGCCTTCGCTTGCTTTCATAACGTAATTATTAAATAATTTTGCCCAACTAGGACAGAGTTTTTATTTGACCTTTCCTACTCTTCCTGTTATACTAGCCCCTAAGCCTTTTTGAATCTTTTCATAGCCGACACGAGATGCTCCACAGAGCATGGGCACAGCTACATGGTGTAACAAATTGCCTGGGTAAATCACCAAATCTGTGCTGGAGATTTTGAAGAGCAGCTTGTACAAATATCTGTCAGAAATAACATGGTGCAGCTCATCCTGCTTTAAGGACAGGAGATACAATGGAAATGACCTTTTAATTAAGGTCACCCTGTTTTCTGCATTTATTTGATTTATGCTAAAGCCATCAGAGGACAAACTCTTATCTTAACAGAATACGTTTCAAGCCTGTGTTTTGCCACATGAGGAGTACCAGAATGACATAGAGCATGTTATCTAAAAGGCCTTCTTCTCAGCAAGAGCTATGTTTGTCTTGCTGGCCATTCATCTTTTTGTTTTCTCTGGGAACACAAAAAACCCAGAAAAGCTCACTCTGTGGGGCAGACCCTTTTAAATGCCACATGCTGTGTGCTCTAGGCAAGGGTGCTCACAGCTTGGCTGAGGAAGGTGTTTCTTGAACCTCAGCTTTCAAAACTAATTTGCTCTGGCCAGAATGCCATGTGTATGCCAAGTTACTCATATTCACAGGAGGAACTGAACTTGTGGTAGGACCTTAAGGGCTTTTGACTTGACTTGAACATACATATTCTGGGATTTGCCTGCACTGCGGCTAAAAGAAACATGGTCATTTCATGTGTCCAACAGATCTGCTTTTCAGAGAAATGAAGGAATTTTATTTGTAATACTTGTGCATTCAGCATGTAGGTTTACATGTGAAATACTGATTCTTTTTGCATTCAGCCGTCATAATTTTCTTTTGGTTTTTTTTAAGCTAGGCAGTTTCCACAGCTAGGCTATTCTGCTTACAGTTCTGGCTGCTAAGGTATGGATACAAATAATTTGGCGACAGAGTAACTTTGGCTTCTAATGAATTTACAGTGTAACATGGATAGACTTCCCTTACTGATGATACAAGACCAAAGCAGGTATCTTGAACCAAACATCCTGGGCAGAACAGGCCATCTTCTGCCTCCTGTTCCGTCCGTGTGATCCCATAGTGGCCTGCTGGACAGATGGTTTGGTTATGACATGGTGAATTGCAAAGATTTTTGTTCCTCTAAAGTGATTGTTTGTACAAATCATAGGCTTTGTATGCGTAAAATTCCAGCCAGATGTTAGACACAGGAATGAATCATATCACCACGAGTCATTGATTTTGCTGGGAACTGTGGCAATACCTATCACTATTTGCAGTGGGACACGTTAGTGGGACCAGAGGAACAGTGGTGGCTTCCCTTGGAGTACATTTTTCTGTTTAGAGGTCTGTTCTTCTCTTGTTGCTAATTTACTGATCATCCAGCCTGCATCGTTCACAGTGTTTAAACTGAGATCTTTTGGATCTAAAATACTTGAGACCACTGCCTTATCCAAAGTAGCCGGGTTTTATGATAGCTTCTCTTTTTCCATGTATCCAGTATATTCCACACATTTCAAATTCTTCCTCTGCTCATATCCATAGCTGAAATTACTCCTGTGGGCAGGAGTGATAGTTCCCAATACCAGGAGTTCTCCTGTTTCTCCCAAATCACCGAGTCGTTGAATTCATCACTTATCACAAGGAGGGCAATGAGAGAAAATGCCTCTCACAGGTTATAACACAGACATACACCCTACAAAGCAGTGATGAGATTTCATCAGAGAATCTAGGTAGCTATACGTGTGAGTGGGATAGCTGTGCAATTCCTGACAGATCGGCAAAGATTTTAGCACCTTCCAGAAAAAGATGTCTGCAAAAGAGCTAGGACAGAAGCTGAGGAGAAACTCTACTAGCAGACTAGCAGAGGGGTACCTAAGGTCAGAGATGACGTTAGTTAGTGTTTATGTAGCTCTGAGAAAGATCTGTGCTATTTGAGCTTGTAAGAAAATGATGTTACCTGCATGAGGAGTCTTGGATGCCTAGGACTGGGCCATTAAAAGTCAGTCCAGAAACCTGGGAAGAAGGCTTATGGGAGAGCCAGAGGGATGCAGAGATGAAGATGAGCAGTAATGGAGAAGGCATACAGTCGAGCCCAAGAGTGGACACAGTCCTAATGACTATATAAGATAAACTGTGAGAGCTGCAAGTGTTTATTAGCTTTGAGCTCTGGATGTGCATCCCCTGGCTTTCTGCTGGGATGCGATCCAGGAACTCTTGGGAAAAGCCCAGTTATGAAGTGGGGTGGCATCCCTAGGCACACAGGATGTTTCTGCCCACTTCAGAGTCAGGACTGCAGGACAAGATGGAGTGAGGATATCCATCCCTTCCTTCCCTGGCCCCCCAGCCTGGAGGGAAGAGACATATTCTGCATCCATCCACTTTCATTCTAGAGACCGAGGTTATTTTCTTGCTGAATGATTCCCAGGCCCTGTTTATTTTCCAACAGCATTCAGACAGTGCTAAACAACAGAACCAAAGCTTGGGTTGGAGCTGCGTGGAAACCTTGTCAGATTAGCAGTAAGTTCTGGCCCTGTTCTTGAGTAAGTGCCTCCAGCTTTCAGATAAATTGTGAGCAGATCCACAGCAGAGGCGAAGCCATTTAGAGTAAAGCAAAGACCTTCTGTCAATCGTGCAGCCGAGGGATCAGATCCCTCTGTTCCTTCTCGGCCTCTAACTTTGCAGGGCTACTTTTTGTACTTCAGTCTTTCCAGGAGTGGAACTTTGAAAAGGTTACATATCCTGAGAGCAAACCAGAATCTAAATATAGGAGGGGAAAAAAAAATAGATTAGTTGTCCAGATTTTGCGTATCATGGATTATAACCCATCCCCTTTAGCTGACAGCCCCTGCTGACTAACAGACAGGCACCATCTCCTCTCCTCCCCCTCCCTCCCCAAAGCTGCCACTTCTCTGCTTGCAGAGGACAGCCAGCATAAAGGACAAAAGTTGAGATGTGACTCTAGCCCAGTAATATGATCCCTTTACAACTCTATTTAATGAAAACTTCTTCCCTTTTCCTGTGCTAACACAAGGGAAATATTTGTTAGCTACACATGCTGTATTTAGATAAAGGAACAAGGGGTGACAGTGTTTTACTGGCGTTTGAAAAATCAGAGAGGCTAGAGACTAATTCACCTTTTTATTAATGTGTTGGTAAATAGAATTTTGCTATTTATGTGATGCTAATAAATATTTGAAGGGATATTGGACTCCCCCCCCATGCTAAATTGGAGCAGTAACTGTGTAAGCACAAGCCCTAAGCAGGCATATGCAGCCCCTGTTTATATAGTTCAAATGTCAATATCTTTCCTGCCTTGTCTGCAAAAATAAACAGAATGAAAAAAAAAAAGGTGTCAGTAGCAACATTTTGCAACTTGGAAGAAAAGATTTGAATTACTAGCAAACTTTAACCCATCACACACGCCTCCCCCACACCCCCAAAATCCAATTTAATTTGCATGTTTCTGGCTTTTGTTGCGTACAGCTGTGTTATAGCTTAAAACAACTAATGTTTTCACTTACCTTTTTTTAAATATATTTTTGGTTTACAGGAACTATTCGTTGTTTGAGCACATCTTGCAGCACATTTTCCTGTTTTAATTTATCCACAGAATACATAAATAAAGGTTTCATACCGGGAATTTCTGCTCTGAACTGTATTTGAGGAATGCTTTTTAAAGCAAAGTGCTGAGGATGTGCTTGTCCAATCTACGTAGAATTAGAAACAAAATTTGCTGCCTCAGAGTTTAATACTTAGGGAAACGTTCAGTTTTATGGATGTTTGTGTGTTCGGGGCTCATTTGCTCCCTGAGTGGACAATTTGGGGGGAAAATAAATCGATGGGAAATCCACATCCAATATAAAAAAAGGAGACTCGTGGCGAGATAGACAGCCATCCCTTTAACCCCAACCAGGTGGGCTGTGTCATTTTTCAGTACGGTGCAGGAGTAAAGACTTGGGAGCCTGGTTTAACTGAGGCAGCTTATCGCAGCCCCGAAGTCGCCCTGTTTGGCTGCGTGGTGGTACACAGAGGCCTGAGACGTGGGAGCCCAGCAGGGGGTAGCCAAGCACTGGTAACCAAGGAGGCAACCAACTTGGAAGCATCCTCATCGTAAGGATGGCAATAGAGAGCAGGCACTCTCTAAACAGATTTGGCTTCCTCAAGGCTTGGGTTATTTACCCTGTTGGAGAGAGATGGTGCTCTGTTTGCTAGGAGAAGCCACGGCGTGGGAATTCACCGTGCAGAATAATCTACAGCTTTTTTATAGGGGATTTTTTTCTCTTTTTCTTTTTTTTTTCCCCCCTTTAGGTAGAGATTTTAGATTGCTCAGGTGAACATTCCCCTGCTAAATCCTTGGAAGGCAAACAGGAAGGGAAATTGTTGTCTAAACTACTGTATTTTTGGAAGTATTAACATTTCTTGGCACAGAATACATCCCTCTCTCCTTTTTTTTTCTTTTCTTTTTTTTTTTTTTTAAAGCTGCTTGCCAAACGTGTACCTAATTTGCTATGCCTATGGAGTTGCATCGCTAAGTGAGGAAGCTATGCTTTCCAAACAGAGACTGGCAGCTGGCAAACATAAAATATCTCAATGGTGGCAAAGTCCCACAAAAAAAATTAAGACACCTGGTTTTGAAAAATCCAAGGCTTGGTCTTCATTTAATATAAAGCAACTGATCTTGAGCCTACACTCACTTGTCACTGCTGAGAACCTAGTCACACTGCTGTGTTCTGCAGCTAAATCTGTCTGGGGATTGAAAGTGAACGTGTGTATTCTGCAACATTCCCTTGCCTGGAAAAATGCTGGAGAGTATTTCTCCCTTTCTCCCCCCTCCCCAAAAAAATAATGGGACTTGGCTGCTGAGCTGACATACTGCAGATTGCAGGGATGTAGCTGCTTATATTTTAAAAAATGTCTGCCCTTCACTTGCATTTCACCCAGGCATGCCGGCTTAGATCAAGAGTCTGTCTTCCTAGGCGCTGTATCAACCAGGCTTTCTTCTCAGAGACAGCATGGAGGCAGACAGTAGTCCCAGAAAGGATTATTAGTGTGAAATTATATTTTTTTTTTTACAGGGTTCAGAGAGATTGAATGGCTTCTTAATGTTCCTAAAGAGGTCTGAGAAGACACCAGTTTTTGATCTGTCTGGGTGCCACAACCGGTGGGCTTCATGCGCTGGCCTTGCAGCGATGTCACACAACACGCCTGATAATGAATTATTAGACATTGTGGCTGCGCCACAGATCCTCGACGCTTGTCTCGGCCTCTGCTCTGCGTGGCTCTGATGGCCCAGCCTTTGTTTCTGGCCTCTGCTCCTCATCTCCCTCCTCGCTGCTGGCAAAGCACTGCCTTGCATTGCATGCATGCTCCAGCCATGGACAGGGCTACATAGGCTCTGGAGGTTGGGTCAGTTCAAGTTTTGACTTGGCAGCTGGTGGGGAGCTGTGGGGGAAGGAGAAGAGTTTTGTCCTTCAGAGAAGGTGGAGGAAACAGCAGCAGAGTTGACGGGAGCTGCAGGGTCTGCTGGGAGCGTGAGGGCCCAGGGGACAGGACTCTGGCTCCTGCCTAGTCTCTGTTTGCTTGAGGGAGAATTAGTAGGGAAAGGCACCCCCACTCTTCATACCTACCATACCCTGAAATTTCATTGATTCCTCATGCAAAAGTTTCATGCTATGCTCATAATTGGTGGCATTGTGATTTATTTCTTTTGGCCATTATTATCGAGGAAGATCAAAATGCTTATTGTTCCTCTGCTGAAACCAGACCATTCCTGGCTGCACAGTTTAGGAAGTAACATCGCTACCCTTTTATTTAGATGGTGATGTGTATATACATAAAAAAATATAAAATATCTAAGCGTTATATAATTTATTTTCTTTGAAGAAGTCCCTCTTGAAGGGAAGGAGTGCTGCTTGATGCCTCTTTAAGTGCTGGCTAATGAAAAAGCCCCTCAGTTTCCTGTAGCCCATACTCACCTTGTTGCCACCTACACCAGGCTGCTCCTGCATTGCTTTCCTTTGTTCTGTTTTCCTCAGTGCAATGAACCCTTACGTTATGAGTTTCTGCTGTAGTTTTAACCTCTAATATGCAACCATTACAGCTTATCTCGTCTCCTAAATTACTCTAAAATCCAATTATAAAATCCTCTTTCCCTCAATAGCACACAACTTGCCACATTACTGAAATGCTGGGTAGCTCTTTTGTTTTTCTAAATTAATAATAACTACCATTTTCCGTCTGCTCTTAGTATGGAAGTCTTTTATATCACTGTGCTGCTTTCCCATAATACATATTATGGTTCTTTTTATATGCTAGTTATGTTTGGAAAAAACGAGAAATGTTTTGAAAAGACGTGCCAGTCAACTTTTGTGTATCAAAATATGACAATGAAAGTCCTCAGTGGAAACTTAGGGAGAAAATTCCTAATAGTAATGTATCCTGCCAGAGGAAAATGGCAACTCATCATTTGCTGGAACCTTTATTTTGGGCAGGAACAGTTGTTATTTCAAACCACTTTCTAACGATTTCAAAATAAGGGTCCTGAGGTAACATGTCGAAAGGAATGCAACAGGATAAATGCTAAGCTTTACTCAAAAGTATTCGAAAATATTTGTCTCTTACCAGTATGGTTTCCAAATTTCTAGTAGGCTTTGTTCTTTCTTTTTTGAAAATCAAATGATAAAAATAGACATGATTTACTTTGGAAGTTTATTAAATACATATCCTGAGTTCCCAGGTTTTCCTTTCTAAAAATGCCAGAGTCTCTGTATTAACAGTCCAAACATTGATTGTGTCCTGACACTAAATCTTTTGCTCTTAGAATATTAACTATGTTGATAAAACCACTAGCCTGTTTTTAATAAACTGTCTAGTACTGTAAGCATTTTCTGAAACCCAGTGTGAAGATCCAGCGATAAAAGGGATGCAGTGGAAA
Source organism: Hypotaenidia okinawae (assembly GCA_027925045.1). Taxonomy (NCBI): domain Eukaryota; kingdom Metazoa; phylum Chordata; class Aves; order Gruiformes; family Rallidae; genus Hypotaenidia; species Hypotaenidia okinawae. Next base: position 14,700,396 of record BSDF01000003.1, on the reverse strand, counting down.
TAAAGATGTGCCATGCAAGCTTGCAATGGGAGTGAGATTTACCAGAAGGGTGAACTAATCAGTAAATAACATAATCACATGTTCATGTACAATCACAGACACGTATGTTCATTTACAGACTATTAATCAAGTGCAGTAAACTAACCAAGGAAAGAGTCTACGCAAATGTAAGAAGGCGTAACAAGGGAAGAGTTGTTTTTCCTTACGTTGGTCACCACAGTGGTGATAATCCAGCCTCCACCCTATGACAGATTGGAGAAGTGTTTGATAATAGCCTTCTGTCTTAGAAGCAAGCGTGACTGTCCTAAAGAACACACTGGAGCTGTTGGGCTTTACTAGATCCCACAGTGGAAGAAAGTTGCCTGGAATTAAATGGAATTTTGCAAGTTTACGATAGAAGCTGTAAGACCCCAGCCAGGCATAGTTGTGAGTGATGGGGACCCCAGGCTGCTGTCCTCATGTGAACTTCTTTTTGTAGGAATTACATATGTAAGTATTGGAGTGTTGACTCTACTCCAGTATTTCTCCTATCCTGTTTAGTTGGACCTTAGCACTAAAAACAGGCCTCAAATTGAGATTTCTTTAAGGGCAATTCTTGAGTTGTCCACCCCTGAATTGAACAGCAAATTTCCAGCTAGCTCCAGCAGAGGATTGGACCTCAGCCTAGCTCCTTTGGTCACATGTCATGCACAGCCCCATCCTCTTTCCTAGGAGCTGAATGAAGCACATTTAAATTCTTTGGTGTTCAGCTTTCTAGACTAGTAAATTATTGGTTGATGTGCTACTGCTTTCATAGACTCATGCTTTGAGATTATACTATTTGGGTTGTTTTTAATTGTACCTGCTTCTTAAGTGATTGCGTCTTTGAGCTTGGGAAATATCTCACTTTATTTATCATGACCTAAAGTAAATTAACCCGTATCAGCATAAAGGTAGAAAACACTGGAAATATATTTATATTTTAAATTGAAGTTCAAGGTAACATTTAAATGAATAATTATTTACTATTTTGTTAAATGCTGACATCTACAACAGCAATCTTACATTAGTACAAATGCTTTTCTGTTTTGAATGGCTCATTAGTTGTTTTGTAAGGCTGGACTGGTTTTTTAAGATTCAGATTCAAAATCTCTTCTGATTTCTGCTGTTTGGTTTTTGGCAGTGGGCCAGCTGCAGATATGCATAATATTTCACTGTTAGACCTTGCAAACAGAATATCCTGCTGTGCTAAAGAAAACATTGTGTTTCCTACCACATGAAAATAATCCATCACTTTTCAATCAGCACACATGCATACGCTGGCGCGCACGCACACACACACAACCCTCTACCTGTTTTTTCCATCAGACTCCAGAAAAAATTAATGGCTATGATGTGAAGGGTGGACTCTTTGTACATGATCCATTAAAGTACAAACTAATCAAAATATATCTAGCATCTGATTTGCAAAGCAATGTGGAGCCAGAGGCAAGCTGAGGAAACAGACCATCCGAAGACCTCTCTGACCTCGTTCAAATAGCAGTTATCTTTTTGTTTGTTTTAAATGTTACATGGAAAGCGAGAGCACAAGTATAAGACAACCTAGAGCATCCCTTTGCACAGCTCACTGCTGCTATGGATGATGCTGTATATATAAAAAGGCCAGAAAAGTATGCATGTCATGCAACCTGTAAAATACAGGTCGCTTTGTTTCATGTGTGCAGCTGATCAATAGCAGAGATTTCCTCCCTGGGAACAGACACATATCACACAGGAAGAAGCTCAGTCGTGGTGGAGCACAGAGAATCCGTGGGTACATGTTCATGGGCTGTGGGAAGAATAAAGTGAGTTAATTTGTTTTCTAATGCAGTGCCAGATATTACTATGCATTTACGACTCATCTTCTGTGCACTTCATGTCATTGAATTTTGGATGTTTATCAAGGGTGGTAATATCTCAAGAATTTCCCATTCCAAGAATGGAGGGGGAAATAAAAATAAATAAATAACTGAAAAAGAAAGAATACTTCAGCTACCATACTACCCTGTACTGGTGCTCTCCTTTTTGTCCATAATTTATCCTTTGTCTGCAGGAAGACAACGTATTATGCTCCAATACACAAACACTAGTGATTTTTTTTAACTTTCCATTGCTGATACAGTGGTCAGTGAAACTAGTTATTTGGCGTAATAGATGGAGGAGAGTTATTGTGGTGGTGTCCAACGAAGTATGTAGGCCCCTAATTCTTACTTTAAAGTGAAGTTAGAACTCTATGGAGGAGTTAAGTCCGTGTTTTTTCTACTGAAATGTTTCTCTTCTGAATGTAGTCAGTGTAGGATGTTTCTATAGCGAATTGAGAGGAACTAGGAAGTGCTTTGCATCACCTGTCATGACTAAATTAAGAGCTTGAAGTTGGGTGGGGAGAATCATGAAGTATGACCAAGATTGCTTTGTTGAAACTGCTTCTTCCTTCTTCAGTAATTTGCTGAATGGGAGCGGCTAAGGAAATGTAAGAGAGATAGCGCATTGTCTTTATGCCTATTGGTAGTACATCAGCCAAATGCACATGGACCATTTGGGTAGGTAAGGTCATAGGATCTTGGGAGGGTTTTCTTTTTTTTTCCCCTGTCTTTGCAAGGTCTTAGTTTTTTTATCAGTGTGTGCCTTAGACCTAAATTCAAGGCAACAGGGTGTAACAGCTAAAAGAGCAAGTTTAGAAGCATGCAGCTTGCAAGGTTAAGCAGCAGCACTGGAAACCAGGAAGTTGTCAAGGCTGGAGAAACCTGGCTTTTAATTTCTGAACATTCTTCATTGCTGCCCTCTGAAGCATTCTTAGTCGTGCATTTTGAGACCATTGAGTTTTGAACTTCTGGTCACCCCTTTCTTCCAGTTGTGAAAACAAGAGATCTTCAGTGGAAGAAGGAGGTCTCAACAAAACTCTCAGAGTGCAGTTTGTGACGTGAGTCAATAATCAGAGGTCTGCTCTGTTGCCACGATAACAGTTGATTAAGATGACTTGCCAGGCTGTCGTTTCAGCTGCTTTGTTGCCACCCACTTATTTTTTACTTTCTCAATTATTTTTTTATGCTTTATCTAGGTTTGGGAGATTGAAAATGGATGCAACACATTCTGGTATCTAAATAAAGCGTGAGAACATTTGGTCAGCCTTTTCAGGATTGTTTTGTAAAATAAATTACTTTTCTTTGGAGTCCCACATCTTTCAGCTGCCTTTTCAGTTTTTGTTTTAAACATGGAGCTGTAAGAGAATGTGGAGAGGGTAAATAATGAGAAAAGGCCAGTCTTTTCTGTAGTTTTGTCTAGTTAGAGTGAGAGATGACCTATTTTCAGCCATGCTAACTCACGTCTGACCTTAACCATAGAATGGTCTGGGTTGGAAGGGACTCCAAGGATCATAGAGCTCCAACTCCCTGCCACAGGCAGGGCCAGGCCTGGATCTACACAAGGTTGCCCAGGGCCCCATCCAACCTGGCCTTGAACACTTCCAGAGACAGGGCATCCACCACCTCTCTGGGCAGCCTGTTCCAGCACCTTACCACTCTCTCTGTAAAAAACTTCCCCCTAATGTCTAATCTAAACCTTCCCTCCTTCAGCTTTAATCCATTCCCCCTTGTCTTGCCATTATCTACCCTCTTAAAAAGTTGATTCCCCTCCTGTTTCTCCGTTTCCTTCAGGTACTGGAAGGCTGCAATGAGGTCCCCCTGCAGTCTTCTCTTCTCTAGGCTGAACAAGCCCAGCTCCCTCAGCCTCTCTTTGTAGGAGAGGTAAGGAGTTGTCCACTTCATAGTGATCAGTTTACTCATTTATGAAATAGCTAAAATAATTTATGGTATACTAGTTTGTGTTGAAATAAGCAAAACATTTGTATTTGTAGAAAAGACAGAAAAACTTTGCCAACATTTTTCCTTGTGGTGTGACAAATATTTTTCACTAAAATACCAAGACAGTTTGTATGACTTTTCAGAGGTCCTTACAAATCCAAGTGGAGTCAACTGATCTGTGGTAGCTCCAAAATTTGGGGAATACCTTTTGTGGTAGTTCTCTGGTCTCAAATGTGAATGAAGTTTGTGCAATACTCAAGAGATTCTGAGCAATTGCAACACAGAGGAAATGCCAGAAAATTTCATATCAAAGTATCACCGAACGTTAGGAGTTGGAAGGGACCTTGAAAGATCTGGTGAAGATTTGGTGAACTGTTTTTTTATGTGGAGTTATTTACACTATTATTTCCCACAGCTGAATAATTTCCCCTGCAGCAGGAGTTAAAGAATGATGTCAGACAATCCCATGAAGCCCTCCTTCAGAAGTGCCTGCCAATTTTACCTCAGATTTTCTGACAGTACATTTTATCCTAACTCAAAGGCTCAATAAAGGAGAATGTAAGGGAGGATAATATGTCCAGCAAGTAAAATCCTGATCAGCCACATTATTTGTGTTAATGCCATGTACTATGAGGTAGAAAGTCATGTCAAAACTGCTTTGCTGTTACCCCTGCTGCTGTGAGAAAAGCTGACTTTATCCTTCGAGATGAGGTGGACCATTTCTTTGACTCACAGGCTCTACAGCATCGCTACCAGTCATTCACAGAGAGCAGGTCTCCAAGTAGTTTCCTTGTCCAGAAGGCCTGCTGGCTTGACAGGAAGGCCTTTGAGGGCAGTGGGATGGAAAAGAAAGAACGAGAGGAGAAGCAATCTCTTGTTATTTACTCTGGGGAGGAATGGAAGAAAGAATCTGAGGCTCCTGGCAGAAAGAGGCAGGAGGTCTATGTGACTAAGAAGCAAAGAAAAAGAAGACGATGCTGATAAAGTGTAATCAAATAAGGAAGAAAACAGTATGCTGATACCACCATAGACCACCAAGAAACAGCTGATGCAAAAAGTGAAATACCAGCAGTTCCCAAGTGACAGGCAGAGAACTGAGCCAAAAATAACCAACATTAAAGCAAAATCCAGGCTTGTGAAAACACTACCAAACAGTAAGAGAAAAAGAGCCAAGTGCAGTCAGCTAGTTGTTCCAAACACCTAGAAGTGCCAGCTGGCATCTTCTGGAGGAAGCATCCGTCAGCAAAATGATAGGTTTTTTCCTTCTTCTTCATTGACCATAGCAATATTTGTCCAAGTATTTGCTATGTCTCTTGCATGAATATTAGTCGAGAAGAAGAAAGCAGTCCTAAATCACCCTGTAGGAAAACACTTATAGGAGCATCTCTCTTTCCTTTTTCCTAAGGAGACATTAGGACCAGAGAAGGATTTGCAATTGGAAGAGGTGGCATGACCAAAGAAGGTCTAGATAATAAGAAAGGAGTTGAGAAAGAAGAGTGATTGAAACGGATGCCTCCAGCACAGTTCAAGATTAATGGTCTTCCTAGTTTATCTCATATTTCTTCCATGGATAATTTTCCAGATTATTTGTATGGTTAAGACTGAGTAAAGAGCTTGCGAAGCATAGAAGAACTCCACAGTCTGCTGAATTCTCGCCATCACCGTTTCAGCCTAGGTGGAAAAGATGACCTATCTGATTCTCCACATTTGCACCAGGGTAAATGAGATGTTTAATGGATTGTCTAGGAGGTGCTACCACTGCTGATTAGCGTTGGCCAAGCCAGACCACACTTGTGCATCAAGTGATAGAATTGTGGTTGTGCAGCCATAAATTGGAGAGCTGCTTCACTCCTTGTGGGAGGGTAGATCCTGAGTGAATTGGGAGGAGGAGTTGGTGCTGGGGGATGAAGGGGTGACCTCTTACTGCAATGATTTCTACACCGAAGGGAGTCTGCTGTGGTAGAGGTCTGATAAATCACAAATGCTGTAACTATAAGCTCAGCTTCTTGATGTACTTAGGAATATTCAAAATTATCTGTCGAGATGTTAATTGCTATTAACTTCTTATGGTTCAGATGTTTGTCATTTGCAGCTCTCAGTCCTTTAAGAAAAATGGTGATAATTAATCAACGATAAAGTGCAACTGTTGTTATTTTATTTTCCAGAGTTATGCACCTGACTTGGAGAAATTGCATAGGCAGGTGTTGGCTTCAACCGGAGGTCCCACTGGAAGTGATTGCCCGGCGGGGAAATGCTGCCCAAAGGGTAAGATGTAGTACCTGATTCAGTTTAAAGAACCGATGTAACAAGTGGCCAAAAGACTGGATAGCTCTTTTCATGGTGTGATCCACCCGAGTTCAGACAGATATTCTGAAGCACTGCAGTGGCAGATTGCTCCTCTTGACTATCCCTTCTGCTACCTTTCATGGTGTTTTGTCCAGTTGTAAAAGAATCAGTCAAAGAGATCATCATCATCTTTCTTGCTAGGAAACTTCCTGTTACAATATTTTTCACTATTAGGACTCTTCTTCACGCTCTACTTTCTCCTGTTAAATTTCGTCCCATTACTTTGTTTACATTTTAGTTTAGCCTAGCAGTGTTCTACTCACTTTTTTTTTTTCCACCATCCATCTTCATCTCTCTCTGTGACATCAGTCATTGTTTCTGAAGGGACCAAACTACTGCTATGTGGGATATACAGTGAAATAAATTCAGGGTGTGAACATTCCTCATTCCCACAAGTGAAGGTAATGCATCTTGCTGTTCAGGTCTAAAAAACCTGTCTGACTATTAAGGGATTACATTATGCTTGCTGGAGCTTCACCCAGGAAGGTACCTTATAGATATTTCTTCTTCTGTATCAGAGCTCCAAGATCTTCCTCTTTCTACGTTTTCTTTGTCTGCAATGCCAGAGATGATGTTTTCCCTCTACCACACAATGCTTAGCCATCTCCTCTTCTGTGTAAGATTTTAAATGGTATCTTTTTCCTTCCAGCTTTCACTGATGTCTCCTCAGGTAGAATTTGATACAAATGTATACCAATTATGATATTTTATTTTTTTATCAACTTTGAATTTTTGCGCTTCTGAATTTGTGCTTGGAGGCTGTTAAAACCTTGCCCATTTAAAACAAAGGCTAATACATTCTTATTTAACTGAAATCATAGCATCTTTGAATGTGGTATTTACTTCCCTGTAGCAGATTGGCACAAGGCTGAACATTCGCCAGAAAGCTGATGTAAGTCCTCTGATTTACTGCGAATCACTTCTCATTTACACTGGAAGTGCAGATAAAATCAGATCCGTAACACTGTGATGACTCTAAGTGGTCTGTTTAGCTGCTTTGTAACAGGCAGTTGAATCAAATCATTTTGGAAATCCCATACCAAAAAATTGTATGTACTTTTGCGCTCTCTGCTACTGTGTGTTCTGTGCTTGTTAGGGCAAACTCATTGTGCTCCATTTGCCCTGTTGTCATGTCACTGACATTGACATTCTATTTATGGAATTAGATCTGTGTTTGAGACCTCCTTTATTTCCAAAATGTTTTCTTAAAGTCTTGTCTATGTTAAGCATTCTCCTTTCTTTTTCTATAAAGCATTTCACGATGTGCTGATCCAGTAGGAAATTTATTTGTAAAGTCTGGCAGGAGCTGCCAATACTCAGGGCTTTTGGGGCAGCAGTGCAAACTTTATTGTCAGAGTTACCACATTGCCTTTCTATTCACCTGCTGTGATTTTATGACCTAGAAATCACGACTCCTTGTTTATGATGGCAGTTTATTATAGAGCAGGAATATACCAAAAATATTTTTTCAATTACTGAAATAAAATACTTAAGATTCTGCCTAGGTTACAGGTTAAGGAGAAATGGGGGGAATGTAATTCCCCTTGAGGAAGCAATGCAATTAGCTTAATAAATAAAGGGAGTGCATTAATTAGATTAATAAATTAAGAGAGCCGCTATTTGTCAGTGGTTGATTATAGCCAGCTTTTTGTTTGAGTATTATTTGGTCAGGAAAGGCAGTTTTTTTCTGCAATATGAATTACTGTTGCTCTTGATTGATAGAAATTTTATTTCAGACTTCAGTATCTTTCCACCTCAAATGCAGTCCAGCGGTCGCCTGACTTTTGCATATTTTAACTGAGTTGTTTCCTGGGTTCCCAAAACCCACTATCTAAAAACCATGTACAACGATATTGCACAAATATTCATGCTGATTGTATTTTTATTTTAACAGGCGTAATAGCCCACTGTTAAATAAAGTACCCCTAATCTCTTTGTCTAATACATTATGCACAACAGGGTGAATTCAGCGCAAGCCAGGCCATTGGGTACTTCCAGCTGGCCGAAATTCAGTGCTTTTCATGTATGTGCAGTGCCCAAAGCCACCGATGCGGTGGTACTTCACGTTCGTGTCCGTGAGCCTTGGTGCAGCCCCACAGACAGGCTGCAGGCATGCACTGGGCAGATGAGTGGGAACACTACTGACGGTTTTGATTCAATTAGCATCGAGCCGAACCTCTCAGCTACTCTCATGTGTCAGTAAGTAAATTACCAGGGAAATGCCCTTACAACATAAGGTAAGTTAATGCACGTACCTGCTTAGGTGTATATTTGAGTGCACATTGAATACTACCATACAGCTATAGAAAAATCAATTTATTTTAGCACCAGTGAAATGTGAGTGATTGCAAATGGTGATATTTAAAGTACTTTTCTGGGGGGAGAGGGAGGAAAGATTGTTTTCAGAAGTGTTCCATCTCGTGTTTGTGTTGCACAACTGAAACATGTCCAAAAAATAAATACTCAAGTTTCCCATAGCTGTTTATTTCTTAACTACTTCAGCTGTGATCTGCGGTCAAAATATCAACTGTCTGTAGAGTGCTTGTGGGGGGCCTGAGGAAAGCACTGGCGCTATGTGAGGTTTGCCCAGGAAGGCTCCATCCAAGGGAGATAAACGAGAAAGAGTAAGGTATAATGAAGCCTGAGTGTAAACGACATCAGAGTGATTAGCTCTCAGCACACCCATCTCCTAGCCCTTGCCTCTTTACCCTTTGCTAAAAGGCCCCAAAAATTTAAAGTGGAAAAGACCAAGACCCACCAAGTCCCAGCATGTGACTGTTGCTTTGTTAACCTGGGAAGCATCAGCTCAAACCTGTGGTCTCTTTACCTGGCCAGAAGCAACTAAAAATCCATGTGAATATCCCGTTTTCCTGCCCAATTTGCCAATAGGGAGTTGGGGTGCTGATTCAGAGATGGGCTTGGTGTTTCATTTTTACCAAGAAAATATAAAAATACAAAGAAAATCCTATATGAGTTAAACGTAGCGCTTAATTTGGACAACACAGACACATAAAGATGTGGTAGCTGTACAAACCATTATCTTTTCACAAACAACAGTCGCTCATCAAATAAGACAACAGTTTTAATGAAGAATCGTTGATAAGGATACAGCAGCACATTGATTAATGCACACAGCAACTTCTCCTGAAACATGACTGCATTAGGTCTTTACTCTTTTGCGGTGATGTGCAGGCGCTAATAAAGCTTTTACAGTTATTCAATATCATGAATAGTATTTGCAGATTGATCAGAGTTTCGAGCTGAAATGGATGACTATAGGTGCTGGACATCTTAAACTTCTCAATTTTTTATACATACCTACATTATTATCAGCGATAAACAAAGAAAAGAAATGTCCAGGAAAGAACTGAGGGGAGAGAAAATGAACAACCTATTATTTTTGGTTAGGGGGCAACGTAATTTGGATTGTAAATTAATTAAGAATTGCCTAATTTATTCCACACCAGCGCATAAAAACACACCACCATGTCATTTGGCTCTTTTGGCTTTTGTAAATGTGCTTTAGGGGGAAGGGTGTTTGTCACCAGTAAAAAAATGTCTCATCTTTATAGACGTACTGATTTATTTTTGAATGCAGGGCTATTGTTCAATATAATTTTTGTTTTTCCTTTCTTTGGATCTAGACCATATATCATGCTTTTGTCATGGAAAAAAACGATATGTAATTCCTGGGGCAACACGTCCCATTTCCCCTGTAGATTTTTCTGATCATTGAACCCTGCAATAAAACGGTCCTGTGAACACCTGTTTGACACATGGATGGTGCAGTGCATGTACCGGGGTTTGAAGCGCTGAAGCTGAATTGCTGTGATCTCAGCAGAATTTGGTAGGCTAAAATTTGTTTTAAAGGGAAGTTGTTAAGATCTAGGTGGGATCCTACATATGGCAAATGATCTTAATTTAAAATATCTTCCTGAAATCAATTATTCTTTAAAACTTCTCCTGCAAGTTAGCAAGCGCACAAGCTGTGTTATCTTACTGTACATGCAGTTGCATTTAAGAAAGTTTGTATCTGCTTCCATGAGAAAAACCGTGCAGAATGAGGCTTCTTGTTTTGATTATTCTTTGACCTGCTGGCTTACCTGAGATGAGAGAGAGAGAAATAATGCAAATGGCTGTGAGCTTGAGCATGCTGTGTGATGTGTGAAGGCAGCACAGAGCACATGTGCTTTGTTAATGTGAGTTGCTCAGTTAGTAAGCCATCACATATTAGTAATATCATCATTCAGGACTAATTAATGCATCATTATGGTCTTCTAAAAGGCTTTTGCCAGCGTGATACTGAGTGCATGGGTTAGTATTTGTTCTGGAAATGTTTTATTATTATTGCTTTGAAAGCTGATTTGGTGTCTTGAATTGCACTCGCGCCCCCAGAAGCATTGTTTTAATTGGAAATATTTGCCACTAAAAATACCAGACATAAAACATAGATGAATAATGTGTAGTGGGCCATTCTCTAATTCCATAAAAGGATAGTTTTACTGAGAGCAGTGAGATCCAGATATGGCAGCTTGGTTTTTCCAAGATCAAGAGTTTGTCCCCAACTCTCAGAGGCTGATCTACCCATTACCCTTTCCCAGGCCTGCTTCGGGCCTTGTGGGGCATACACAACTTTGGAGGATCAAATCTGAAACTCTTCTCAAGGAACATGCTTTTGGAGAACATCTGTTTTGAAAACACAAGGCATGTGCAAAACAGAATAAGACCAAGGTCATCTGAAGTTTAGCTTTCTTCTACCCAAGAGCTGCCTGTAGTCATTTTGCTAGCTTTATTTTCATCTGATCCATGCACAGTAAAAATTCTGCTCATAAAGCAATCACAAAAATTGTTATGACCCTAAAGAATGCTGCTTAAAGCATATAAATGCTGTAGTTTCCAGATTCCATCCCTAATTAGTAAGAGGGGTCAAGTGTCAGGTCCATCAGTGAGCTGTAGTATTTCAGTTTTCCGTCAGTGAGGGTCATTCATTTTAAAAGACAAAGAGGAGGAGAATCTTCTTTGTGACATTGTTCTTGTTGCTTTTCCTTCTCATGTTGTTCCTAGCTTTTTCCTGATAGTTTAGCTTGTTTTTTTAAACTAGTCTCTGGACAATACTTTAGTGGATGGACTCTTAAATCATCGTTTTTTTCTGCTGCTTGGCAATAGAGTGCCTTCCTTTCCATTAACCTACTGCCTGATTACACCAACCGTCTGAAATGCAGTTAGAATGACTCTTTGCGTACGATCTTATCTGACACTAACATCTCCTTCCATTTTTTAATCTCATTTTAAGCACGTGGAACTATTTGAAGTTCCTTTTGCCCCTTTTATCTAGATTCCATTTTCTTAAATGAAATCATCCAGCTTCTCCGAGGGGAATAGTTTAATTGTTCAAGGTGCATGATTTGTAGTGACCTTACAATTGTGCAGGACCACAGTCCGTGGTGTTCCATGCAAGTGATCAGAAGGGGCCCTGCTCGCCTTTGAAGTGGGGTAGCTTATTAGAAAAGTAGTAAGTTGTATCAAACTTTCTTTCCAATTAACTGTGTCCTTTCCACATAAGCATGTTCTTTGTGTTGTGGATTGGGGTTTTTTTTGAGTGACATTTACTGCCAAATCTATGTTTTAACCAGCTAGTATAAAGTATTTTCATCCTAACCACCTGTTGATTCATCTAAGTTCATAGCTGAATAGCCATAACTTAGAATATTTATAGAGTTCTAGGTGTCCATTTTATATAGCTTATTTGTTTCAACAATCAGTTCACTTTTCCCCCTCTTTTGTTTTCTCTGTTCAGTTTTACTTACCAAAATTGTGGCTCATATTCTCCACTGCTTCCATGGGACCCATCGTATGATTTGGCTTTGTTGGTTTTGATTTAATCAAGAGGAAGATGAAAGTGGGTGTGTGTTACTTTCAACTCCTTAGCCATTTTGCCATCCATCTTAGTCAATGTGTGGTTGCCCAGGACACAGCATTAATGATAGCTGTCAAAATAATAGTCAGAAGGTTAAAGGTCAAGAAAAATATGTAAAAGACTTCAGGGTGAAGCAGATGATAAAGTAACTCATTTAGGCCATTAAATGCTAGCATAGTATGGGCTTGATGGGTTCATGGGTTACTAGAAGCAAGAAGAGTAAATGGGGACATCTTCAAGTAGTTTACTCTTGTTAAAAGATGAAAAAATATGATAATAGCATTACCAAACAAGCGCACTAAAGGCAATTTTCTTAATTACCATGCTGACCCAGCAGTGCACAGAGAGAGGTCTTGTTATTAGAATGAGAGCTTTTACTTTCAAACAATATTAACCCTTCTCGGTACTGCATGTCTTAATTAAGAGTATTCCTGGAAGTTCTGCAGCCATCAACAATTTTACATTTCTCTCTGGGTTTACGAACCAGCGGGTTGAGAAACAAGCTGTTACAACTGTCAGCATTGTTTCAGTGGTCTTTACTTCATTGTAGGTCTTTTTCCAATAAAGCTATCGTTTATGAAAGGGGCAAGCCTGAACAGCTAACTTGCCTCTTACTATGGGCATTCATACATTCTATTTGTATTTTAGCACTCCTACATGTTAATTGATTGAATAAGAGCTTGTGTGATCCTACGCAGCTCAGAAAACACTATCAAAACAGCAGCGTGAAGTTGTCTCCCTTATTTTTCCAGTAATATATTTTATTTAGAACTGTTCAGAAAACTGCATGGACTTTTTTTCCAGAATAATATAGGTAAGTAAGAATATAAAGTTCTGGAAACTATTCTACTTTTCTTTAACAGTGAAATTCCCTGTAAAACTAGAAATTTTTATGTATATAAATTCAGTTTTTGAATTCCACTGTCTGCAACAGAGGGACATGAATTAATAAATTCCTCAAGCACTTAACAAAAAATTCTAGCAAGATGGATGTGTTTGGTACATGCTGCCTGTCTTCTGTTACCTAGCTGGCCACGGATAGTGAAGGCGTCATCCAGGCTCTAAGTCTTTCCAGTACATTGACAGTCTTTCATGCCAGCGAGACTGCTGTTTTGGCTGGTTTCTTAATGTGTCTTCTCAGTAGTACTACTTTAGTTTGAAGTGGTTATATGTCAAGGTATTTTCTTCTTATAGTCATTATGTTGTAGTTACATTTGGTGGAGAGGAAATATAAATCTTGGCATTGACAAATGTCACAGGCAGAGGAGTCTACTGCTCTTACAACATCAAAATAAAGATATTCAGATACAGAAGACTTTAATGAGAACAGTGGGATATTACTGAGAAAATCATTAAAGAGAAAAGAAGCAGTAATTTGCAGTTGTCTGAAATTACGTGTTATGTCAATGCACTACTACAATGAAGTCACATTACAATGTAGTAAAATCAGTTGTACTGAAAGCTTTGGTAAAGTCAGTACTGCTACTCTCACCATCATCCATTGCCTTGAGAAAGCACTCCATCAGTATTGGTAATCTGGGACACACACACACACACAATCTGAAGGCATTGATTGGAGCCTCTAGAGAGTATTACTCTGGAGCATCTTTCTACTTACATCTTTGCTTTTGCCTTCCCATCTGCTGTCAGAGGATTTTTCAGCGACTGTCCTTCAAAGTAACATGTCAAGCAACCTGTTCCCAGTCTTGGAAGCTAGGAGATATATTGATAGTGTGATACCAAACACCGAAAGCTTTCAAGGGATTGGATTTATCTCCCTGTATGTCCTCATCTGTGACTGTCTTTGAATTGCATTTTTGGTCTGGAGTAGAAGCAAATGCTCTGATTTTCCCCACTTACCCCGTATTGGGTCAGTTCATGGCAATTTTGATGGAGGGGAAAAAACTAGATTCCTTGTGAGAAGGAAAATGACCCACCAGCTGAGTTCCAGGTACTAACCAGCCATGAATCCGTTCCCTACAGGGAAAGAAGGGTCCAAAATAATGACTGATCTTCAGCTGCTTAAAACTCGGTAAGTGGTAGGGGATAAGTTGCTCCAAGGAACCAGAAAAAAATCTAGTTCAAAGCAATGCCCCATGAAGTGTGTATTCTGTAGATGTAGAGACCTCAGCGCCAACTGCAGTAATCTGTTGATCTGTTCTTTTCACACCAAACTTCTTGCTATTGTAGGCCAAGCCTAGCCTTAAGGGATCTAATCTGATTGTCTAAGCTGGAACTTTTTTGATGGCACTTGGTAATTATTTTTATGAATCAGCAGTATAGTATATTAACATATAAATTTCTATTTCTGTTACTACTGTAATATGCCTAACAATCCCTGCTAATGTCACAAAAGTGCTGGGATCGGGACTGTAAAGGGATGGAGTAATTTTGGCACATCCTACTTGAAAGAACTTACAGTCTACCTCAGTGCAATAGAGTAAAATGTATGAAAGGGAGGGGGTTTATCCTCACTTCCCTGGGAGACATTTAAAGCAGTTTGTCCAAAATGAAACAAAAAGTATATCGTAGAACTAACATTTAAACCCAGGTACCTTGAAAATCATCCCAGTGCCTAGACCAAAAAACACTGGCAAACTTGTTTTCTGTGGACTTGTATCGTGTAACTGTGCTGCAGTGGTAGGAAAAAAAATCCCCGTGATTAACATGAAGCAACAAATTGTGGTCACATTTACACTATTTGTATGTTTATAGGAGAGCACTGTATTCCAGTGAGTTTAAAATCATGTATCTTCTGATGTCTGGTTTGCAAAAATTGTTAGCTGACCAGGCAAAGAACATCTGAATGGCTAATGGAAACTTTCTCTTCCCCCTAAATGGGGCAGTTGTCTAATTTGTTTAGCTAAACTACATTAGCCATACTGAAAGTTTTATTATCACAGTCAAAAGCAGGAAGCAGGGAACGGACATACTGTATTTTTAAAATTAAAGCAATTTTGAAAAACAAACTCAGTTTCTTATTGATTAGTTCAGTTGTTAGATTAGAGGCTCATTACTTTTAATAATAGGATAATAGTAGCTAGAAATGGAAAAGATCTATTAGATCATTGAGTCCATCCCCATTATGAAGGCAGGATATAGTCAGGTATATGTGGATGAATGTATCAAATATTAAATTCACATGACACAGTAAATCCTCTGTTTCCTTCACAGAGTGCTGATGCTAAGAGCTTTGACACTGAGTTGTTTACTCTTAAAAGCAGCTTCTGAGCTACCTTCTGGCCAGCTCTTAGGCAGATGTTTAGTTGGGAAAGAAGGTTCCCAGGAGCCCAGTGAGGAATAAGGGCATGGCTTGGCCTTCTTTTCCCTCCCAAAGCTGTCTGCCTGCAGCCACTGGGAAGCATATTTCAATGTGCACTCAAGTGACGTGCAATGTGCCAAGAGATGCCTTTGCAAGACTGAAGTCCTGCTCCAAAGTTCGGTTTTGGGTTGGTTTTTTTGAGTGATGAATTGGTTACCTCTAGAGCTTTGCAATAAAGGGCCTCCTTCCACGTTTAATTTCTGGTGAAACCTCAAAGGGTTGCACAGCCACTGCCCTTTTCCGTCCCTGCAACACTGAGTTGTTTTTTCAAAGCATGTGGTTACAGTGAGGGGCGTGGAGAGACTGAGAGGTAGTTCCTCTTCACAGTGGCAGTGGGGTAATGGGGCGACACGGAAAACCAAGGTGCCAAATCCAGTGGCACGTTAGTTTTTCGTGCGCAGTGCAGCAGCTGCCGCGGAGACATTGGGAGTCAGGTGAGATGTACAAGAAGCGAGTGCCTACCAGATGAATCATTTTTCCCATCTGCTCAGCACCTGGCTTCAGGTAATTGATCTTAAACCGCTCCGTCTCTCTGCACATAAGTTTTGCAGCAAACAGGCCTATTTGGAATTGCAGTCCCTTTCCCCGCAGTGCCAATCCCCTTCCTGACAAACTCAGTTTGTGTTTTATGCTCCGCGATGTTTATGGGGAATGTAGGAAGTTTGTGGGGCTTTTTTGCAAACATTATGCAAAAGAGAATGGGGGTGGAGGACTTATTTCACATGTCCATGATTTAGCTTCTGTGAAGCTTCATAGATGAGGAAACCGGAAGGTTTTCCCAGATGTATAAAAATACCCACTCTTAAGAGACTGCCTTCAAGGCAGTCAAATAAATTTATTGGGCATATGGGGGTCATATTGACTCCTCGTGTTTTTTCCCATTTATTCCTCACTCTACAATTATGATGGTGGAGAATGGGAAGACCTTCAGCTTAATGGATTACTTCTTTCAGTGCTATATCTCAAAAAAAGGGAGACCGAGGGGATGAAACAGTTGCATTAAAATGGAATGTGGAGAAGCAGTAGCACAGTTATTTTTTTTTTTCAAATATTAGATAACTTCAGTACCAAATTTTACAGTTCAGTTGTAGTGTTAATACTTATGTCTGTAAGCAGTCCTTTTGTCTTCTCTAGGATTCCAGTAAAATCTACCCATGCGGGTAAGGGAGTACTGAGGCTACTCAAACAGGTGAGGAGGCATATTATGTTCAGTAAGACTAGTTTTGTGCAGGAAGATTAATCACATCACTAAGCATCTGAAAGATTTAAGGAGAGAGTCAGCCCTTTTTGATTCTGTCCTCATATTGATTTTTGGGAAATTGCTAAATTTAGAGCAATTAGATACATTGGAATTAATTAAATGCAAAAGTGTTGTAGCAATTAAAATGGGAGTCCAAGCTGCATGTAGAACAGTTCTAACATTTTATGGTGTTTCTTGATTTCCTTACAACTGTAAAAGTTTTTCCAGATTGATGCCTTCTGGATTTATGCAAACCCCATTTTGTTCTTTAAAACTGTTCCATGGTACCCTCAGCAGTTCTTGCTGTAAAGTGAAATCTGTGGGGTTTTTTTTTTTAAAGTAAGTATGGACGTAATAATTTTAAGTCACAGTGCACTGCACATGCCCAGAAGAACCTCGATCACTTCCAAATTCAAGGACTAATAAAAATTGGAAGCACTCCAGTAATTTTAAATTACTTTGCACATTGAAGAGTGATTTAAAATCATTGAACTGATTCAATTTTTTTTATATATGCACTTCAATTTGGAAGTGAGTCAGACGGACAGCAGCATGCTGGAGAGGTTTGACACATACTGAACTAATTTAAACATTTTTAATTCAAGAAAGAGAGAAAGGAGGAGTAATGAGGTTCCTAATAGGAACCCAGAGAACACCCTCCATTTAGTGCCACTGCTTGGTTAGGAGCAGGATAATAAAGCACTGAAGGAGTGACCAACATGATCAAGGAGTCAGCTTTTTTTAGTATTAGTGTAGTAGCGAGATAAAGGACCACCAGAGCTGGTGGGATCTGGATGAAGCCCTGTGGTTAGGCTTAATTTATTACTAGCATTGTTTTCAGAGAGATTTACACAACTGTGGATGTTGTTTTTCCTTTTGCAGATCTAGCTGACAAACAGGGAGGACTGACTGGCTGGGGGAAAAATACACATGTGCATACATGTATGCAAATGTAGGCAATGTGTAATTTGGCTTCACATTCGCTACCTCAGACTGGTATATAATCAGGAAAAAAAAAGTCAGCATATGGAACTGCCTGGCAGCATGTGAACATTACTTCAGCATTCCTGCACTTATGCATAAAATTAAAATAGGGAAAGGTTTCTTTTTTTTCAAGACAAAGACACAGGGACCATTCCTAGGTTAATGCTCTTGAAGTTCCACCATCAACATTTTATGTATTCTTCCACAGAAATAACGACGACAAAAAAAAGATGGATTATTTTTCCGCCAATAAGTTGCTGTGGTATTGGATAGCATATCCAGTGGGAATGTGTATCACAGTTGGGGGTTTTTGAACCAATGAAAAACTAAAGCCTTCACGCAGAGGGTACAGGTAGAAGGGGACAAAAAGAAAGAAAATTTCTTTTAAAACCCAACAACCCAAAGACTGGCTTTATGAAGAGGCCAGTACTTTAAACTTGACTCTTCATGCAGGTTTGTCTGTTGCAGAAGAAAAAAAGGAAAATGTTGGGAGAGAGATGCTTGAGCTCATGCCTTTCCTCGATCACCCCTTGAACAGGATTTTGATTTGAGGGTTCTGTTTTAATCCAAATTTGATATAGTCAGCAACAGTTTATGATTTTAGTTACAGGGGAAAAAAAAAGAGTTGAGGTAGTGTTCTCAGAAGTCCATTAGGAGCAGGAAGATGGGATTTCCTTTTTGCACTCTGTCTTGCCTTTTTCCTTGCATTAAGGGAATTCCACTGTGGATATTAGTAGGTTCCATTAAGTCAAAATCCCACTTCAACAATACAAATAATGCCATGTATCTCTGTGTTTCCATAGAACTTCTTGCTGTGGCTTGTAGTTGGCATAAATATCTAGTGTGATGCTTACACACAGTCTGACACATTTGGATGGACTGACTGACTACTAGAATCGACTTAGCAGTCGGAGCTATTTAATTTCATGTCAGCTAGGCTGGGGTTCAGTTTTTTCTAACCATGTATTTAACCATGGCCAGGTGACAGGATGTGAAAGTTTTTCTCTGCAAAGCCATGTTCTACTTCTGCGTTACCTTACTCAGCTCCATTAAGGTGTGCTCTAACATGACCTTACGTTCAGTGGTAAACCACTCGACCACTGAGTGTTTGTAACCACAGAAAGAGGAGGTAGGATTGCCTTCTTCATATAAAATATTCTTTGGTTTGCATCTTCCATCAAGAAGATGTTTTGCATTCCTACTGTGGAAATCAGAGGCATAAGCTTTCATCATGTTAACTTCTCTCCATGCTCTTCCAACACAGTGGAGATAATAATCCCTTTTCCTTCAGCTATAAAAAGGTCTTACAGGAAGGACTGAAGCCTTCTGTAGCTCTCCAGAGTACCAACAGTCTCAGATTTCTGACCATCCTTTTTATGTCTCACTTTGCAAGTTTCAGTTCACTTTTGTACTTGATCACTGGTTGATCAAATTGGTGCCCAGCTACCTTCAGCTCTGTTCAGCAGTATCTATCCATTCCTGGTTAGGAACAGGTTGTTCCCCACAGTACTTGTGACAAGCCACAGTCTTAGGACTTCAAGTAAGAGGATGGTTTATATATGCAGAAGACCTATCTATGTACACTATCTTGAGTTCATCCATGCCTATCGAGGAAGAGATCACCGATGTTCAGGCAGTAATTAGCTTTTCTTCTGCATGATTTTGGATGTGATCAGGAAACCTGGTACAGATGGCCAGCACATGGGGACTTGAGATCCCTTGGTAGAACCCAGATACTCCCAGATGATGAGAAAAAGCTAAAGATCAGCATTAGCCAGCCATGGATTGCCTTTGCTGGTCTGTGTTGCAGCAACTTATGTTTGGCAAGCGAAAGCTTCAGAAGGGCATGCTGCTGTTTGTCATTCATTCATCATGTGTGGTTTTTGGTCCTGAGTATGGTGATTTCTAGTTCTCACTGTCTTTTGTGGAGGTCCCACAGCTTTGGCGATATGTTGGTTTAATTTATATCAAACTAGATAGCCTCTCAGCCACTACCATGACTGTTGACCTATAATGGCCACTTTACTAGAAATTATGAGGGAATTTTTCAGTCCAACAAAATACAAAGGACTGAGCCGTTGACAGGCCCAAATAATAAGCATTTAGCAGGGGATTCCCCCACCCTCATGAAACTCATCCCAGTCCTGTCCTCACACAGAGAGCAATCGGATACTTTCCTGTCTTATGCATGAATTCTTGCTTTTACACTTTTCTCGGAAAGATTATTAATGCTTTCACTTAAACAAACAAATACCTACACTAAAAACCTATCCTAAATGCACACAAAGCCTGCTCCCGTCTCTGACAGCATTTGTTCAAAAGTAATACAAATATCTGGCCCCTAAAGTGAATTTTTCCTATTCTGAGATAGCAAAGATAGCATTGTCAACTCACCTTTTAAAACTACTTAGGGTTTCTTTAAGAAGGTGCTCTGTCTTGCAGAGGCAGCAAAACAATGCAGCAGATATGGTGGCTATTCATTTTAATTTAGCAGATAAATCAATACTCACATAAAGCCTGAGTAACTTGTTGGCACTAAACTATGCAGCACCATTTTCACTGAAATTTTTCAAGCTTCAAGCACGTGGGCTTTTTAAAAATTTTTTGTTTAAAGAGGATACATGTTTTCATGTTGCGTTACATGAAATTGATACCAATAAGTAATATCAAGTTATTAATCTTCTCTATATATTCCAAGGGAAAAGGGTTTTCTCAACATAAATAGAGTAAGTAGAAGTCAGAGCAAAACACCCCACTAAACCTTTGTGTGTGATTGAGAGAGGGATGTTTCATACTCTGTAGTTTACAGGCATATGTTACACTGTACACACCGTCTGCAAGCACTTTAGAAAATCCTGGATGCTTAGCATAGTCTTAAATCAGGCGTGTTGCCAATTGTGGATTAAGTAAAGGATAGCTGGGTCATTTTCCTAGGAGTTCCTTTACAGTTCAGTCTCTTTTCTTGGTGTTAATGCTTTTACTGCCATTGGGTGAAAGGAGGAGAGCCTTGGAATACCCTGCCCTAGGGCCTCCTAAACTGTGCATCTGTCATGGATCATGTCATGAAACAGAAATGTTTGTTTTTGCTCCCATTCATTTCAACTGGCAGCCAGTTATTATTAGAATGAAAAATTAAGCTATTATGCAGTGGAAGCCTTGCTGGCTCTATCAAATTTATGGAGTTAATACAACAAAATTATCCTTTATAGCGGGTATAAGCAGCTGTATGTGTAATGTAGACCCCTTCTTGATCAGTCCAAATACAAAATGGCAGCCGTGCTTTCAGTATGATTGTTATAGCTCGGAAACAATGTCACCGTATTTCAGAGATTCCAAGGGAGCAGTTAGGGAGTTAAGAGTGTAGCGTAGGAGACTTGCTTAGGCATGTAAGACCATCCTCAGACCTTGAGGAACTGCAGATGTGGTGAGTGGTTTTCGAAAAGGGAAGAATCACAGAATTTCTCTGAACTTTCTAAAACATTGATTTCCAAGTATACCTGAGTTTTGTTTTCTTAGGTGGGTTTTGGGTAGATTGTAATTTTTGTAATTTTTTTTTTTTAATAATGAGGGAATTGGCTGTATCTTTTATGAAGAGGGGAGTGAATGGTTTTATCAAGCTTCTTATCCTCTTGAGAATCTGAGTTCCTGAAGTGTAATGACTTGGTACACCTTTAAACATGAAGCATTCACTAGGAACAAAGTGCCTGGTGAAAATAGAAAGTTAAGAGGAATAAAGACAAATGAATAAACAGATGACACATCCAAGAGGAAGATAATTTTAATAGTACTTATGTACTTGAAGTTGTAGCTCCCAAGATACTGTTAAGACTAATGCTGGACATGAATGCAGTCTGTTGTTCTAAATCCAGCTTTTTCTCCAGCTAAAGAAATTCCAGATCCACCCAAGTGTGCCACTGCAGTAGAAAAGACGCTTACGATGCCAGAAGTTTGCCCCCCACTTTCTCCCCTTGCTCTGAAAATAATTGTAGTGAGGGTGTGGAGATTGGGTTAAATGGACTATCTCCACTGCTATGGAATTGTCTTTATACCAGATACTGTCTTTACAGCATGTCCTCCAGATGTATTGGTTTTGTACTGGTTTTGTATCTTATTGGTACATTTGGGATGGAGTTGAAAAGAAATAGAAGCAAATTTCTAAGATTTTGTATTGTGAGTAAACCCATCTTTAGGACTAAGCAGTTATTTTACAGAAGTTAATCACAGGAAGAGAGAACAGGGGAAGAAACAGCATGTGAGTGAGAGACGAGAAAGAAGATTTTCAACATTAAAGGAGCTTTGTGAGAAAACCTGAAAAGATGTAAATTACTTGAAATACCGAGCCATTCAGACATTCCTGCTGAAATTATCCTCATGGAGTTTATCAATCTGTGTGTACCAGTACCATAGGGGACCAATTAATTGCACTCATAGTTGCCTTTGAGCTATTTTGAAAGTAGGAAGGACTCATTTTGTAAATGGTTTAAACAGCACTGCAATCATTACATGCAGTTTCTGGCAGATCCTGTCTTTATAGTAGATGGAAGGACAGAAGTATTGTTACACTTCATGATTACTAATGAATTTTGAAGAGAAACAGAATAAAAAGATCTAACAAACCAGTAATTAAGTACACTATGGAGTTATTAAAAATTAAAATAAAGTTTGCTGCACCACAAGTTGGGAACTTCTACAATCTAAGTTCCTACCCAGTGTTTAAAGAAAGTGCTCTGAGCAGCAGTCTTGAGGGTATTAAGTGAAGCATCCTTGCCTATAGTAAGTAAAAGTTGCTTGAAAAAAGAAGCAACATCCTCATAAAAAGTAGAGCTAGCCTTCAGAATTCACTAGAAGCTAGGTGTGGTTCATCTTCTCATGAAACCCTTAGGTTGGCTCAAGCCTGGGGATGTTAATAAAAGTCAGCTGGGTATCTGCCACAGTTTTCTGCAGCTGCTTCCTCTTCCCCAGTTTGAAGCCTGTCTCTGACCAGCTTCCTCTGGAGCCAGGTATGTTGAGACTCTGCTCAGTTGTTCCCTGTGACCTCTTTGTGTTACAGGGAAGGTGCCTTACCCTGCTGTCCTGCAGGGCTGCTGCATCTCTGGTATGTGTAAGTTTTCTGGACAGAGCAGGTTTGCATCTGGCTTGGGAGATTGTTTTCCTGATGTTTTTTTGGCTCTAGTCCTTGGTAGAAGACCAAGCGTAGGAGTAGGCTCTCTTAGTGCTGTTGAGTAGCAAAGAAGAGGCAGTGAATGTTTCATGGGCCTCTCTGTAGAAATTCAGAAGAACAGTGCCTAAATCTGGCAATTGCTTTCAACAGGGGTTACTGACTGACTACCAACCTTGGTGGCTGGAGAGCAATCATCATATTGTTGCCTTGCACTTATATGGAAATATCCACATGAGAGGAACATGGAGATACTGATTCTGACTTATATTAAAGGTCCAAAGTATATGCAAATTTGTCCCTACAGGGGTGTTATTCCTCACTTACTGATCCTGCTGTCCTGTCCAAGCTGTATGAACAGGCTGAAGTGCCAAAGGCTCAGTTCACAAGTTTTGTTCCAGGAGTTAATTTCTGCTAATGCCCTAACTCTCTTAGAAGATACAGTGAAACTTTTAGGGAGATTCTAGATCGATCTGGTCAGATGCACCTACTGAGTTACTAGTACCGGTCTCTTTCATGCTAAATTATCTAGGGAGAGCATAGAGATTTTGCATTTAAGCACAGACATAGCTGGTTCTTGTGGAGGTCATAATTGCCAAGGAAAGTGAACAGTACACTGATTTTTGTTAATTTCCCATACTCCAGATTTTGCAGTGAAATGGAAGTTAAAGTGTTGTTCACCTTTAGATAAATCTTAAGGTCAGAAATTGATGAAATGCATAGAAGAATGACGGTCTTGTGAGTTTTGGAAGTGCATAAATCCCAGGGATTGTGTTACTTCTGGCTAAACATTTTTCTGTTCATCTTGAAGGGATATGTTTTCATTTTAGCCTATTAATCTCAGTATATCTTTTTTTTGACACAGATCTATTAGGAATTTTAGAGACTACAATATAGACTCCAGATGCTAGGTGTTCCTTCATCTTTTTGGTACACACTTTAATCCGTAACAACCAACACATTTATTTTATGAGCCTTCACAATCAAGAGTCTTAATATCCTTTCTGGCAGGTTTTCACTCTTTGATTTCACATTATGTGGGGGACCAGTTACTTTGAACATGCTTGAGAAAGCCTCAAAAGTAACTCCTTTATGGTAACTTCTTCTCTAGGCTAAATCCCATTTGGCTTTTAAAACATGCTCACAAGCACATGTATGTCAGTGTAGCTGCGCTATAAACTGAATGAGATTCTGCACTGGCACGGTGTTGTAGGTTGACAAGGGTGACTATTTCACACAGAGTGACCAAGCCTCATTAGAGATGTCCATCATCCAGGCAGAGCCTCCCTCTCCTGGTTTTGTGACAGTCCTGGTCCTCAGCAGTGAAATAAAACACAGGCTGATCAAAGGGCTGCGTTGTCCTGCATTATCAGTTGGTGCTTGCAAGGAGTCTGTCCTACAGCACAGCTCCGTCACCAAGATCTGCTGTTACAGTGGATGTAACTATATGTTTTGAGTTCAAGATCCTGGGTGGAAGAAGCAAGCCAAAAAGTAGGATAGCTACCCTGAATTTTGGAAAAGCTAACTTTGATCTCCTCCGTGACTTAATAGGGGCTATCCCGTGGGCTACGCTGTTTGAAGGAATGGGAGCCTGTGAGTGCTGGCTAGCATTCAAACAGCACTTCTTCCAAGCACAGGAACGATGCATCCCTTTGTGCAGGAAATCGGGAAGGAGAGGCAGAAGACCTGCGTGGATGAACACGGAGCTGCTGAGTAAACTCAAAGAGAAGAGGAAGATCTATGAATTGTGGAAGAAGGGTCTGAGCACATGGGGAGAATACAGGAATGTAGTCAGGGCCTGTAGGGTCGCAACTAGGAAGGCTAAAGCCCTCTTGGAAACAAAGCTGGCAAGGGACATAAAGGATAATAAAAAGGGTTTTTTTAGATACGTGAATAGCAAAAGGATGACCAGGGATAATGTAGGTCCCTTGATGAATGAGGAGGGTGTCCTGGTAACGGGGGATACTGAGAAGGTGGAGATACTGAATGCCTTCTTTGCTTCGGTCTTCACTTCAAAGGCCCCCGGGACCCACAGGCACTGGATGTAAATAGGAGTGTTTGGGATATGAAGAATTTCCATCTGGTTGAGGTAGGGGAGGTCCAGGAGCGGCTCAAAGGGATAAATGCACACAAATCCATGGGACCGGATGGGATACATCCACGTGTGCTAAGGGAGCTGGCGGAGGTGATTGCTGAGCCGCTCTCTATCATCTTCAACAGGTCCTGGAGAACAGGAGAAGTGCCTGAGGACTGGAGGATAGCCAATGTCACTCCAGTCTTTAAAAAGGGCAAGAAGGAGGATCCTAGCAACTATAGGCCAGTCAGCCTCACCTCTGTCCCTGGAAAGGTAATGGAACAGCTTGCTCTGGATGCCATCTCCAAGCAATTGGGAGAGAAGAAGGTCATGAGGTGTAGTCAGCATGGATTCACCAAGGGGAAATCGTGCTCGACCAATCTCATAGCCTTCTACGATCTCATCACCGGCTGGGTAGATGGAGGGAGAGCAGTGGATGTCATCTACCTTGACTTCAGCAAGGCTTTTGATACTGTCTCCCATGACATCCTGATAGCAAAGCTGAGAAAGCATGGGATTGATGAGTGGACAGTGAGGTGGGTTGAGAATTGGCTGTCGGACCGACCTCAGAGGGTCGTGATTCGTGGAGTGGAATCTGACTGGGGGCTTGTGACTAGCGGTGTTCCCCAGGGCTCGGTGTTGGGTCCAGTCCTGTTTAACATCTTCATTGACGACCTTGATGAGGGAATAGCATCCACCCTCAGCAAGTGCCGATGACACAAAGCTGGGAGGAGTGGCTGACACGCAGGAACACTGTGCTGCCATTCAGCGAGACCTGGACAGGCTGGGGAGCTGGGCAGTAAGAAACCAGATGAGGTTTAACAAAAGAAAGTGTAAAGTCTTGCACCTGGGAAGGAACAACCGTTTCTATCAGTACAGGCTGGGGGGTGACCTGCTGGAGAAGAGCTCAGTGGAGAAGGACCTGGGGGTCCTGGTGGATGACAGGTTGGCCATGAGCCAGCAGTGTGCCTCGGTGGCTAAGAGAGCCAATGGGATCCTGGGGTGCATCCGGAGGAGTGTAGCCAGCAGGTCAAGGGAGGTGATCCTCCCCCTCTACTCTGCCCTGGTCAGGCCCCACCTGGAGTATTGTGTCCAGTTCTGGGCTCCCTGGTATAAAAAGGACAGGGATCTCCTGGAGAGAGTCCAAAGAAGGGCTACGAAGATGATAAAGGGCCTGGAGCATCTCCCCTATGAGGAAAGGCTGAGAAGATTGGGACTGTTCAGCCTTGAGAAGAGAAGACTAAGGGGGGACCTAATTAATGTTTACAATTATCTTAAGCAGGGGATGCAGGGGGAATCAGCCAGCCCCTTCTCAGTGGTCTGTGGAGACAGAACAAGGGGCAATGGCTGTAAGTTGGAGCATAGGAAGTTCCGCACCAACATGCGGAGAAACTTTTTCACAGTGAGGGTGACAGAGCACTGGAATAGGCTGCCCAGGGAGGTGGTGGAGTCTCCTTCTCTGGAGATATTCAAGACCCGTCTGGATGCCTATCTCAGTGAAATGTCCTAGAGAGCCTGCTTTGGCAGGGGGTTGGACCCGATGATCTCTCGAGGTCCCTTCCAACCCCTACAATTCTATGATTCTATGATTCTGCTCCTAGATTTCATGATTTTTATTTATTTCTCTGAATGAAATTGAATTCTGTTTGGTTTTCAGTAGTGTGCCTTAATTGATGGTGTGTTGGGGCTACTGCAGGCTTACACGAGTGCAGTTCTGAACGGATTTTTGGCACCTGGCAGGTAGAAAACTCTCCTCCCTTTTTTAGTCTCTGTATGTCCTTCAGACATGCAACTGTTAGAATCTGTAAATCCTGCCGGTGAAAGAATGACATGCAGGGAAAAGCAAAGATGTTTACCCATCGCTGAGCTAGACAAACATCTTCATTTCATTGAATCAGAAAACAAATCAAATAAAGAAAGAAACCCTCTGATGAACTCCTCCCTTGCTTCCCTTTGCCCAGCTCATCTGATGCTGAAGTGAAATACGTTTCTGCAAGTACAGTCAAGCCATAAATTGAACAATGAATATCTTGTCCACTAAAGCTCGTATCCCAGCTGGGGTTTTCAGCAGCAGCTTGAGCAACATTTCTGAGGGGAAGACCTTTATGAAGGAGATTAAGGAGTGCCCGTGTTCAGCAGGCACTGCTCTGTTCCCATATGACTGGAGGAGTAATGGCTGTGTTGCGAGATCCTGGCTGCTCTCCTGCAGGCAGAGGAAAAGGGGCGGTTGGAATCCTGCTATTTATGCTCCAAGAACATTT
This sequence comes from Hypotaenidia okinawae, assembly GCA_027925045.1. NCBI lineage: Eukaryota > Metazoa > Chordata > Aves > Gruiformes > Rallidae > Hypotaenidia > Hypotaenidia okinawae. Next base: position 14,673,276 of record BSDF01000003.1, on the reverse strand, counting down.
GGGAGTGAGTGGGGCGGTAGGTTCACCTCCCTCTGCAGTGACTGGTGTGTGTTGACTGAAATGTACTGGGACAAGTTTTTGAAGGTGTTTTTTGTGCCTTGTGCTTGTATTTAAAAAAAAAAAACACCATCTGCTGGAGATTTATTTGTGCTGCTTGTGGCCCCTAAGAGGGTCAGCACGGAGGGGATTTTGTGCTAAATTCTGGCCCAGGCTGTAACTCATCCTCTTAGACTGTAACAGAGCAAAGGGAAGAGAACTAACCTTGCAGATCTGCTTTTGAACGCCCCCTCCTCATGATGTGATTTATGCATGCACTGATGTGAGTCTTTTGACTCTACTGTGCAATGGAAATTATGTACTAGGCATTTCTAATAGGCCACGCAAGGTGCCACCTTACTCATTTTCTTACTTGTTCGTCCCTCTTTGTTGCTAAATAACTGGCATCTGCCTCCATATTGGTGGTCCTGAGAGGGCCCCAGGAAGGGGAGAAATCCAGCTGAATGTTGCATACTAAAGAGAGACCCCACGTTGCTGCCCACTTTTGGCTTTTTTTTTTTTTTTTTAAACCTCCTGGAATCTTGCCAGTGGCTTGGAAGGAGGCTGGGTACGGACTATTGCATTCTCCTTCTCAGTCAAGAGAATGTGTCTGAAATTTACTAAGGTTTTGTAGTGATAATGAAAACTAGAAAGAGTGGTTCCTGGTAACAGGTGCAGTGCTAGTTTGAGGCTGTAATGGTTGAAACATTTTTTTTCTTTTTCAGGTAGTTGTCATACTCCATTTGGTAGTTGCAAATCCATAACAGCAATCATCTTGAAGTTGTAGTGGATTAAGGCTTTGCATGCTATGTGTGGTGTGCTGATGATACAGGAGGTGGGGGCTGCTGTACCTGTATGAGGGAAGCCCTGAGCACCAAATTTTAATGTACATCGTAACTCTGATGATGATGTGTATGACTTTAGAGCCTAAGAAAGAAGCTGAAGACCCACAGGACCGTTGTGGTCTTAAAAGCCTGGCATTAAAGCAAACTACAGATAGAAAAAGCTACAATGGAACTAAGATGCAGAGGGCCCACATGTCTGAAAAATTAGAGATTTTTCTCCTCTGCTAAGAAAATTAAGATTATTTGTGTTAACACTATTGCTCTGCAAGTGTGGGTGGGGATTGCTCTTAAACTTCTTTTTTGTTACATGAGTGGTGTCTAGGTTTGGAAAAAAATAACCTGTGTTTCACTGCAGCCATCCCAATATTTTAGCAGTGGGGGAGGCTTACAGGCACGTTTTAACTGTGTGCTCTCTACACAGACATCCAGAAGCACAGACGTGCAGTTAATGTTGCCCACATCTTGCCCTGGCTTCAGGACCATGAGCTAATTTTGTAACAATTGACGATGACTTAAACTAATGTTGCTAGGGTGCTGTCAGTGATGCTGAATAAATAGGGAAGGACTTGAGGAGAACAGCAAACAGCAGCTGTGACGACTTTTGTTCTGAAGCTACCTCTGCATGCCAGATTTTACCCTCCAGGCACAGCAGCAGAGCACGACTCCCACCTGTTATCTCTCACCATTGAGGCTTGCTTCTTTCTGTTTAAGTTAGGTTAAATATTTCCCCTTTTCCCAGGATTCAGAGCTCATCAGCCCAGCTGTGGCACACAGTTTTGAAACACAAAACAGCTGGAGACATAATGTGAACAAAGTTCACCTTTTCTTGTTTATGTTTGAAAGCTGCTGCACTGTTTATGGGATGATGCATTTGTTTAAATGAATGTCCAGCTATTATTGATTTTTCCTCTCCCCTTTTTTTTTCCTCCACTTTTTTCTTTTTTTTTTTTTTTACCTTGGTTGTGTCACTGGTGTCATGCGGCAGAAATCTCTCGCTTTAGCACACCTGCACACATATTGACTGTGGAAAGAATTAGGCCATGCTCTCCTTACAGTTGCAGTGGTGAAACTCAGGCATGGATTTACCCAAGAGACCTTGGGGAGTCTTTCTCCATTTTGGCATCCCCACAGCTCTCTGAGTTCTCTCCTGTACCCATTGCACAACACTCCAAAGGGTCACCTGCATATGTAGCTCTTTTTTCTTACCTTTTCTTTCTCCTATCTCTTTTGCCCCCATCCTCTGCTCATACTTACATTCTTCAAGAAGCAGGGATAGCAATTGAAAATTTTGACCTCTTCATGTATTTGGAGATTGTGCATTCCCAAAGGTACCGCTATCCTCACCTAGCTTGCCTTACTGCCTAACACGGGGTATCAGAGCCTCAGCCAATAATTATTTGACATGCTCAACAACTTGCATTGAACTGAGGTTTCAGTCTTATGAATGGCAGCTACTGGCAATGGGAATGCAAGTTTTGAATACCTGCTACAACCTTCTGAAAGGTGTATTTATCTTGATTGTTTGCAACTTATGCCTTGCTTCGTTTTTAGTTTTCTAGATTCAGCTTTAAACTAGAGGACTAACTTCTATACGTTTGCAACATGAACACAGATCTAAATTACTGCTGTGGTAATTTAATTTATTTTTACTACATGTCTAAAAAGAGAGATGTTTAAACCCTTAAAGTTGTGTAGGTCTAGTTGAGGTAAGAGAGAGATTGCCCTAATGTGCAGGTACAGTGGTTGTGGCAGCAATATTAAACATCCGATGCTTCAGGCTTAGGAGGCTAAAAAGGCCATGGTTAGAGATGAGGAAGGTCCTTTCTTCCCACCACCACTACAGAATAACCTACTTAGAAAAAGGCTTTCTTCCCAACTTCTCAGATAAAAGTTGGCTTACACCTTAAAACCTGGAGATTTATGTTTTTTAAAATGTGTGTGTGATTTTTAATCCTGCCTAATGTAACTATAGATGATCTCCATAACCATATAAATCCCCTGTTATTCTTTGATTCCAGCCAAGAGTTTGGCCTCAATGATATCTGGTCGTAATGAGTTCCACTGACTTACGGTGAAGCTAATTGTGTTTGATATGGCTCCAGTACTCAATACAGGGAATAAACTTTCTAGGGATGGAATTTACCTCCATCCAAAGTATTTTATTATGTTGTGCAGGTCGTCTTCTCGACAAGCCCACACTTATTCTTAGCAAACTAATTGTAAGCATGACCTGTCTCACAGTCTGTGTTTTCTGGTAAGGATAGATCCTGCTCTCCCAAGTGGCAAAGAAAGGCAAATGAAAGTTGAAAATTCTTCTGGTTAAGATACAGTGTGAAACTTATTGAGGTGTTGAATTTAATCTACAGGCTAAGCTTCCCTTGAGAAACTTTTCTGAAACATTGTGCATGAGAGTGTTTTAATTTTTGCCTTGTCACTCGCTGGGTTCCAGCTTAATTACAGCAAGAGCTACCAAATACAGAATTTTGGGAGATACCACTCTTGGGGAGAAAAATTTGCTTTCTTCCTCCTCTTTTCAATAGTCACAGAGGTTACTGACTTGTACTGTGTGACACTAAATCACTCATTCTGAACTATCCCTCAGAAGTTTGCTTCCCAGGGAATATGAATTTCTTTAAGGAGAAAATAAGAACACTTTTATCAATCCCAATCTTTTGCAATCTAACTAATGAAAATATACTTATAAGCCTGGGACCTACTAACATTGTATTCCTGAGAGCCATCTGAATTGACAGCATGCATCTGCTGTCCTATGTCTTGTGGGTTTCACATCTTGGAGAATTTGAAGACATTTTTTTCAAGGCACATTTGGACTTTTCACTATTTTCCTGCTGGCCCAGAACTTGAATGCCATGAGTAAAAATATTTGAGGCATGACTGTGCCTACCTACCTTTTGTTCCTCATTATTGCTATTCTTCAGTCATGAAAACATCATATTCGTGTAAACATGACAAATCCACGTTCCGATGAAGCCTGTAAAAGTCGTTGAAGGCCATCTTCTCTTTTTCCTTACAGTAATGTAAATCTGGAATAACTCAATTCGCTTAATTTAAATTGCATGAGTTGACATAGGTGTGGCTGACGCTGGAGGTTGGCTAGCAGTTCCCACCACCAGGAAATCATGAGGTCACCCTTGCTTTTTGGTCCAAAGACAGCTTTGTCTTTGTTCCAGGTGAAGCCACACCAAGAAATGTTATTAATAAATATTTTTTTCTGCACCTGTAATTTACTCAAAATTATCATATGGGATATAGAGGCATCAAAATACTTAGAGCAACAGCAGTAGCTTTAATCATTATTGTCTAATGATGTATTACTAGAAAAAACACATGTAAAAGAAAATCCCCACTCCTTTGACTAAGTATAATATTGTTAGATATATAAAAAGTTTGACTGAAACCCTTATGAAAATTGCAGAGAGTATTTTTTTACCTTTATTTGACAATAATTTTCTGTATTACTTAAACATTTTCATTTTGGATCTTCTCTCCCTGTCTTCTTTCCTGCAGACAGCACTGGGAACAAGTAACTTGAGGACCTTTTATAGGAGGAATGGTATAATGTACTAAACTTCACAGAAATGCAACAGAGCAAGCCAGTCTCGGAAAACTAACGCCAGTCTTCCTGTGCATCCTCTCCTTGTAGGCTTCAAAAATTCCCAAATTGTCAGCAATAGCCAGGCAGCCTTATTTTCATTATGGCTCAGAAAGGTCAGGGAACACACAGGAGAGGGAACGGGGGCAGCAGGTTTTATGTGTCGGGCTGAGTCCCCAGTGTGACTAAACCTGCGGTGACAGCACACGTAGACAAGTCATTCTGTGGTATTCTAAAAGTAGGAGGTAAAGCAGCCCAATACTTATCCCAATTATGTTTTTGAAATATTACCTTTATAAATAAGGAGGAAAAAAGCCTTGCCACTTAAAGAGAGGGCAGAGAATGAGAACAGTGAGAATCTCATAATTGGGGAAGTGTGTTGTTCTCTTTCATTTTTATGGAGGCCATTCATGAAATTCTTTCCTGAAATACTTGCTAATATATCCAAATGCTGTTTCTGTAAAAGGACTTGGAATCTCTAGATGAGATTTTCTGAAATGTGGTGAACTCATTGACAAGATTTTTTTTTAAATAGATTTTGGTTTTTGCTTTGCAAAAGAACTAGAGCCTTGTCTTTTTAGGAATGTGAATGAGCTTGCAAGCATTTATACCTTAAGGCTTTCTCACCTGTGGTAATCCATTGATATCTAAATTGTGTTGCATCTATTATGAATATTTGTTTGTCTGCACAGTTTCTCAGACAATTGGAGATGTATGGTCATATTAGCCTGTCTTTGGACTTTTCAGAGTGTATCCCTATGTTAATAATATACTCTTTTCTAAATCACAGAATCACAAGGTTGTAAAAGACCTTTAAGATCATCCAGTCCAACTGTTCCCATCCTATGCTAAACCATATCCTTAAGTACCTGATCTACCCTTTTTTAAACACACCCAGGGATGGTGACTCAACCCTCTCCCTGGGCAGCCTGTTCCAGGCCCTGACAGCTCTTTCAGTAAAAAAGAGTGAATTAGTATTCAATATTGAACTTATTTTAAATATTTAAAATATTTTAAATTAGTTTCACAAAGATTAAAATGACTGAAGTTAGTTGGAGGACTTGTGCATTCAGAAATATTTGTAGCCCCAGGTTTTCTTTTTTTTTTTTTTTTTAAATGTACTAGGCTCAGCTAAGCATCCCTTTATTTACTTTGGGCAAACCAAGTGACGAAACCAGACCGTTTAATGGGATTTTCCTATACTGGGTGGTTTTTGTTATCCCACAATATATTTATGGCACGGCAGTATAAGCCATAGTAGTAGATTGTATTGGCACTACCAACCTTAGTAAAATATTCCATTTGTAATATTTCTCACACTTCAGCCCTTCGTTGTATTGCCAGTGGGATTCTCAGAATATGCATCACTGACATAAGTCCTCTCCCCCCAAAGCCAGTGGAAATTTTAAATGCTGAAATAAGAGCAGAGTTTATCCAGTGAGAACTTCTGAAACGGAAAGTCGAATACAGGGCAACGAGGTTTTTTTTGGAGGGGGAAAAAAAGAGATTGTGCTGTCTAATGAAGTTCAAAGAATATCCTTAAAGACATGCAGTTACACAGTTACATAGCCATTTTACACCGTCTTTAAGTATTCTGAAAGCAAGATGCCAAAAATTATATCAAATGTGGTCCCTTTGCCAATATGGTGAAGTTAATTTAGCCTTTCTAGCATATCGGCTCTGTGATCCTCTCTTAGAGTCATAATATTTCTTTCATACTGGCTGGAGTCAGGGTAGAACATAGACTCTCTGGGAATAAATCAGGATTATGTAGAGAAAGTGACTATTATTTATGGGACTCCTGTTCACTGGCGGAGAAGTTGGAGTGTATGTAGCTGGTGCAATGGGAATGGTGAGGAGGAGACCCTTGAGATCGCAGGAGACGTTTTCCTTTTCCTCACTTCCCTGCCTGGCACCTGAAGAAGAAATTTTAAGGAAAGCCCTGCTTTGTCTCTGCAGCTTCAGACAGAAGCCGACCCACTGGAGATGCAGGCAGGAGAGAATTTAGCTGCTGAAGTCAAAGAAGTATTTTCTGATTAAGTGTGAACTGATTTTATTATTTTTCCCTAAAGGCTTATAAGTTGACCAACTTTGGGTAACTTTTTATGAAGTACCAAAAGACATTTATCTAATGCCAGAGCAGCTGCTGACAAATTTCAAGCTTTTATTTCAAAGAATGAAACAGCTAAGTGGTTGGAAGGATATTTTTAAGCATGAGAAAAGCAAAGTAATGCGGAGAGCTGTGCATTCATTTTGAGATGTCTGTACCACAGCTCTCCTTAATTTGTGTTTGGTGTGGTCATCCAGCCAGTTCATGCTCCCCGGCTTCCACTGCAGTATTTCTCTAAATACAAATACAACCAACAGAGCCCCAGATCAAAACAGCAGTTATCCCAAATATGACTTTAACACAAAACCCCCAATTTGAACAGCTTCCAAGTGATTTTAATTGTCTGAAAGCAGTGTTGTAAAATGGAAAATGTCAGTGGGTCTGCTTTATAGGTGCTGTGTGTATTTTCTGTGCTTGCAGAAAGCACACGGCTAGAATTCTGACTTTGGGGGGTGGGGAGTGTAAGACTGCACCAAAAAGGATTGCAGTGTACCTACAGAGTCAAACTGATTTCATTCAATAGCTACATGCTTTGAGGCTTGAGTATTTATAAAATGCAGTCAGTTTTGAGGCTAAGTTCAGATCTTACCAATGCTTACCTAGTGTGGTTTGTGGTAAAATTAAGGAAGTTTTTATGAAGTCCCCTTTTCATGTTCCCTTTTGTCTAGTTAGTTTTGCTGGGCTTTAGGAGTTTAGATGAAAGCATCTTAAAGGAGCTGGTTTCCCAAAGCTTACTGGACTGACTGCTTACTGGCCTTCTGAGATGTCTTCCAGCTGAGTACTGGAAAATCAAGGCTACTGAAATCATGAGGAACATGACTTGGAGCAGTTCAGCTTTCCAGACCCAATTTTCCTTTCTTACTGAGAAGAATTTAACTGGGAACGGATTTGAACTTAAAGAAATTTGCCTAAAGAGTTAAGTAATGTCTATTTTCTTTGAGGGAAAAAACATTTTATAGATGTGTGGTACGTCCTTTCCTTGACCAGGGGCTGTGAAGCTGCTGATGGTGAGCCTTCCTGAAACAGTCTTTGTTACTGAAACTTAAATTTATAAACCACACACATCGCCCTGATCAATAATCAGGATAACAGAATATTTTTAGGAACATTTAGGAAGTGTAACTCAAACTGATGTGATTATTCATGCTCGCCTAAAAAAGCCCCTGCCAATCAATACCAGTTATCAGATTTTCTACAAACAACAGTGGAGGAGAGGAGAAGCTTGTAGAATCGTGTATAAAGCATAGCTTTGGTGCCGTTCTAATATTTGCTTAGAAGTTTGTGCTGGTTTTATCTGGGATAGAGTTCATGTTCTTGACAATAGCTGGTATGGGGCTGTACATGTTGGAATTGTGCTGAAAACAGCATGGATAATGTAGACATGTTTTCGTTACTGCTGAGCAGTGCTTATACAGAGCCAAGGCCTTTGCTACTGGGACACACACCATCCCACCAGCAAGAAGTTAGGAGGAGATGCAGCTGGGGTAGCTGACACATTGGTTAAAGGGATATTCCTTATGATAGGACATCATACTCGGTGTATGAAGCTGGGGGAAGGGAGGGGGTGGCATCCAGGGCCATGGCATTTGTCTTCCCAAGTAACCATTACATGTGATGGAGCCCTGCTTTCCTGGAGACAGCTGAACACCTGCCTGCCCATGGGAAGTGAGGAATGAATTCCCTGCTTCGCTTGCACGCGCAGCCTTTATCTCCACCCACGAGTCTTCTCACTTTGACTCTTTTGATTCTACTCCCCATCCCACCATGGGAGAGTGACCGAGCGGCTGTGCGGTGCTTAGTTGCAAGCTGGGGTTAAAGATACAACACAGAGTTAACTATCAAATACATCTATTGACTCAATGCGCTGTCAAGGCTGCCTGGTCTGGAGGAAACATGCACAGTAAGTGACACAGCAGTTAAGTCTTGAACGTGGTGATGTAATTTGGATATTCTCTTGGTAACTGATCAAAGCGTGATGGATTCATGAGACAGGAACTAAAAATACCTCTATGTAGATATGAATCTTGGTCATGCAGGATGGAAAAAGAGAATGATGATTGAGTTATGCTGATTCTGCTAAACAGCTCCAGTTATATATGAAGGCAGTAAAACTCTCTGAAACATGGGAGGAATGTATTACTAGTTAATTACAACAGCAAGATAGGCCATTGAAGGGAATATTACCATATTTTATGGTGACCATTTTATCATCTCCTTGTTTATACTTTCCTTTGGTAATGAACTTTTCTTCTGAACTTCTAAATATTTAGTATTTGAGTGTTAAATATTGTACCTCTTGTATTTGCTAGGAATAGTTCTTAATATAGGGAGTGAGAATATTTCTGCAGAGGAATAGAAAGCCCAGATGGGAAAAAATGGCATTTTCTGTAATTCTATGTTGTGTCCATGCATCAGCAGTGGTGTGGTTGGTTCAGCTTCGTTTTCCTGGTAGTGATGAGGTATGGAAAGGAATAGCTTGTTTTATAGTGGAAAGCAAATTCTGCTGTAGCCAATATGCCCTATAAAGTTGTTGGATTCCCAGGCCAGATTCAGCAGCACCTCTTCAAATGTGGATGTCTGAAAGATGAACATCTCTTGTTTTAAGTAGTTGGGCAACTGTTTGATTGCTCCTTTCTATAGGAAAATAATCTCTTCATGGACGGCTATAAGTGGCATCATTTTCCCTTTGGGTTCCCCATTGCTCTCTCTGTATGTATTACACATCTGGACTGTAAGTGAAACTTGCTCATTCCTCTGAAACATCTGTTGAGTCCTGCTGCAGAGAAGGCCTACTTGTCTGCTACTTTTACTACGTACTGTGTATTTTTATTAAACCTTTGTCTACTGGCCATGATACAATCACTTCAAATTCATGCAGAAATAGTTACTATTTTCTGCAAAAAAGTTAGTAACTTAAAAAAGAAAAGGTAAGTTAAAAAAAAGACATGTTAATGAAAAAGTGTAAAGAGATTTTTCCCTTTTGCTTTGGAAAATGTAAATACCTAAGGAGAAAAATGGTAGGAAGTTTCCAGTTAGAAAAAAAGATTATTGCTTTCTTCAGTTTAAAATCATTCTGGTTATCCTGTTTATGTAGTCACTCATAGAAAGGCCTTTCTCATACACACACAAGAGAACAATGTAATGGATTCTTCTAGCAAGAGAAGGGAAAAAAGAAAACCAAGTTGCAGAATTTCAGGCTAAATTTTGGCACTTTCGTTCAGAGCCAGCATGGTTGTTTCTATTACTAAACCCTGGTGAGGGCAGAAACAGTTGGAACAGCAAATATACTAATTCCTGGAGCTCTGAGCTTACTCAGTTAGAGATACTCAACTATACCAATGAGAGAGAAAAGCCTTTTATTTGCACGAAGACATTTCTGCAGACCCAGAGTAGGTGCTGTGTCCCACCGTCTAGAAGATCCAGAAGTTTCAGTGAGACTCACCCCATGACTTTGGGCTAAGCAGGGACCTGTGCTTAAAATAGCATTTGTTTTTCCCTCATTCCTCAGGCACCAGATCTACAGCTGGCTGTGTTCTACAAGAAAATAAAAGAAAACAAGTGATTTCTGAGAAAGGGAACCGGGATTCAGTAGTCTGGAGAGGGAGTAGTATTAGGAAGCTTCTGTAACTTTTCAGAGCAGCAGAGACAAACCTTTGCTTGTTTTTGTAGCTTTATTGTTGGGTTTTTTTGGTACCACCATCATACCCCACACGATGGAGGAATCCTGATGCACTGATTTTGTTCCCTCCTGGGATAGGAAGGATGGGGGACTTGATTCTTCATTGCTACAAGCACATGTGGTTTTGCATGGGTATTTTTAAACACTACCTCTTTCTTTGGTATTCATGGTACACAAAGAAGTTCCAAATTTTATTTTTTGTAGCACACCAAAGCTGGAGAGACCAAAGGAGATGCTCACACAAAGGAAAACCAGCTGCATTTTACAAATACCCAAATTACGCTATCAGAGCATTAAATATTTATCAGTGAGTGTCTGCCCATTGAGTACTTTGGTATATTTAATTTCTTTTTATTGTTATTGTCTGTCTAGGCTTGGACTTATCTCCTTGGCCAAAGATAAAAGATGATTTGTGCCGTAAATGTATGGCATGTGAGACAGCGCTTAGGTTTTTCTTAAGATTCAATTGATGAGGTAAGAAGAGGGCAGAAGTATGGAAGAAGGCTTTGCTAAGCTGCCTTTTAAATTCCATGCCATATTGAAAATAGAGCTCTGACAGAAATAGTTTTGGTTTTAAAGGTCTGCTACGTGTTAGCAGCTGCCTAAAATAGGAAAATATTAGGAGGGTGTTTGGAGCTTGTGTACTGAGGGCAGGACAGGGAGCTGCAGGCAGCGTGTGTTTCCCAGGCTGCTAAGGGCAGTGAGGACCACGGACCTCATGCTGATGAGGAGGGGATGATAGCAGACCGATGCACTTTCACTCTTCTGCAAAGAATTAGGGCTAGGAGCTGCAGGCTGTTGGTGACACATGGTAATTTGTTGAAAATTAGTATTTGCAAATAGAGAGGACCTGTTATATTAGCAGAAATTACAGGAAAATAAACAGCTACTTTTGGTTTTGATGGTTTTAGTTTTCTGTTTTGGTTTTTTTTTTTTTTTTAAAGCCTTTGGAATTAGGGAAGATAGACACAATGTTGGCTATTATTTACCAAATAAAATTTATTTAAACGCACTGTCTTTGATACTTAATAAATGTTGTAGTGTGGCTTTTTGTGGCTAATAAAACTTGGTTTACATTACACCCCTTGTCTGCTATGATTTGCCTCCTAGGGCTCACTTAGAGTGCATTAAGAAGCTGCACAGAAGATCAGGGTGATTTGCTGCAAAACTTAAATAATTCATTTATGCACCGCTGCTCTCAGACAGTGTTTTTACAAATGCTATAATGAGACAAGCTGTGAAATGTTTTACATGGTGGAAATGAGGGCTGCTGCTCAAGGGAAGCCTTTCTGCATAGATTTTATTCCTTGAAGTCTTCAAGAGGACTTTCGCAGTTGTCATAGTGTAGACCTCCAAAGCATCCTGTCCCCATGGTAAGGCTGTATGTCTCAGTGATGATAGTTTTTACTTCCGTGTGCTTTCCCTGGAGGACCTGAAAGGAGCACAGGATACTTGAGAAGCACAGAGTGGAAACTGCCGTTCATCATGGTGAGAAAAGGTCCTTTTCTGACTGTGACTGTACCTCATCTACCACACTGATTCTCTTCTCCTACTCTGTTCTCTGCAGTAGACTTCTGTTTATTAATGGGCATGGAAGAAATTGGAATGATTGAAGTTAAACTATACTGGAACTAAGCTTTGCTGTCAATGTTGTTGACAACTCCCCTGATGTTAGCTTAAATTCTCATCCTCTGGAGTCATGTTTCTTCTGTGTAGCTATAACCTTCAATGCCCTCTGCAAAAGTCTTATTGTCATGAAGAAGAGCCTGAAAGTATGTCCTGCACCTGCACTCTCAGGAAGCAGTTGTTCAGACATAAAGTAGCTCTGTTATTTACACAGAATGGTAGAATATTTTTTATTTTTATTAATCTAGTAATTTGGCTGGAGGAAGGGGGTTATCATCTGGGGTTGGTGGAGCAAGTGTGACCTCTCTATCATTTTTGTATGTGCATTAGGCTATAGCTGTTAACTACACATTCTACAAAAAAGAAAAATTACAGATAAATTAAAACATAAACAAATTAGTCTTAAATTAGTAATTGGGTAAGAGTAATCTGTTTACAGTATGTGTCTGACTTTGCCAGGAAACCAACAGTTTACATTTCCCATGCACATCTTGCCACTGACTTAGAGCTTAAGATGAAGTGGGGGAAGAACGCTAGGTGTAATGGAGGCTGCTGGGTGGCTTTGGTTGGAACTTGTAACTAATTGAAATAATTTATAATTAGAAGCGGATTTTAATTTTTAGGATTAAATCAAAAATGTTCTGGTTTTACCCAATAAATAGCTGTGAAAATTTTGCTTTAGAATCTTTTGCTAGAAAACCTTTTGCAATTGCCTGTATTTTTGCTTGGCCATTATGAAATCTTGAAGTGTGTAAGGACAGTTATCATTTTACAGAATGAAAGCTGAAGAGAAAGGAGAGAAGGGCATTTGGAAAACAAAATGTTTGGGCTGCTGCTAGGTAGAGATCCTATTGAATTTGCTAGCATTTCTGTGAGCATTCCCTCCCCCCACCCCCTTCTCAACCAGTTTTGAATCTGAGGAAATTACCATCTGTGCATAGATACGCAGGAAATGAGCTAAAATTGTAGTGTAAACATTTTCAAATGAATATTTGCACAGTACAGTCTCTCAGCAATGCATTATCCTCTTTTATTTGATAATCAACACATATCCCTCATGAGTTGCGTTGAAAAGAAAGAGAATGCCTCTCACTAAACTCTAATTATCCTCTCCTTCCTCCTGGGAAGAGCTCTCTTTAAGCTCCCTTTTGTGAACTGCTCCATGCTTCACAGTCATTTCACCTCTTGATCGCTCTTCCTCCTTATTTTGCCTTGGAGTGGACTCTTGGATGCAAGGGCATAGCCCGAGCCTGTATAGGGACATCTGTTGCATTTCTATAAGGTAGGATTTCCAGGCCAACCCAAAGCCTCAGAGAGATTCAGAGCTATTAACTTTCAGCTGAGGTTTTTGCAGGACACAGGCTTGTGATAATACATAAATATTTCTTGGCTCAGAACTAGGAGAACAACATATTTCCATTAGCCCCAAAGTGCTTTTGACTCTACTCAATCTGTAGGAACATGAGTCAGCTGTTTCAGCTAAGCAGTGTTTCTAATTCAGCCCTTTCCTAATAAGCACGTACACATAACGTGAGCTTCCTACACTGATTAATCCGTGTTTCCTCCATATGGTTTGTAGATTTTTATTTTCTTTTAATTCAGTGTAAGCTGCTGAATAGTAAAATGCACTCAAGGTCTGGTTCTAGCAAAAAAGGAACCCCAGCTGAAGTTGCCAGGGAACTGCCACCGTTAGCATATCCTGGTTGTTTTGGGAAAGGAATTTTTTGGCCAGTTCCTCTTGACTATTAGGGCTTGAAAATGGGTGAAGTGCTTGCGTAGCCCTGGATAGGTGGCCCTGCATTTCTCTGGGTAACTTTCTGAAGGCAGGGGTTGTAGAAGAAGAAAGCTGGGCCAAACCTCACTGAAGCTGATTCAGGAGGACAAAGGAATAGAGCTGTAGAGTTGTTCTGGGAATGTTCAGTGGAGATCCCACATCTTGATGAGAGGGAGAAGGAGTGAGAACATGAGAAGGCAGGAGAGGAAGCTGCAGGGGAAGGTCTGTCTTGGGAATAGTAGCAGACTTAAGAGTTTCAGAAGTAGGTATTTTGTATTTGGGAAGGGTAGGAATTTCCAGCCTGTGCACAGAACAGAGCACTCAATTTGCTAATTTTAATGTGCAATTAAGAGTGATACTAGCAAAGTCCTGCTTTTCCTGCTGCTAGGCTATCAGAAAAAAGCTGTCTATTCATGTGCATCCATGTACACAGAGCACAAACAAGGGTGCACACGTGCATGGTGAAAGTACTGCAAAATCTAACGCACACATACACCACACAACCTTGATTAACACACCCTCCTCCTCAAAAAAAAACCCAAACCAAAATAGCCCTACAACCTTTTTCTTTTAGTACCAATGAAATCTAATGGCACAGTTTTTCTCCTTCAAACAGGGAGAATGTTAATTCCCGGAATGCACTTTATACAAATTAAAGTCCTTTTCCCCCTTCCAAACATAATTTTTAACAAAGGAATCAATCTTTCCCTTAGCAAACCAAGGTGAACAAATATATATATATAAAATAATTAAATTGCTTTTTTCTTATTATAAGAGTTTGTTTGGTTTGTAAAACCAAGCTGGAATATTTATGCCCTTCCTCTTAGGGAAGGTCAGCAGATATATACTCAATTACCTATTTGTGTGTGCTAAATCAAACGACTCTATATTCAATATTTTGTTTTTTAATTTTGCCTGAGCAGGAAGCTGGAAATTCAAATTAATGACTCTTCCCCAGTGACATAAATTCTGCGAGGTGTTTGTAGCTTGCTTGCCTGGTTAAAGTGCTTTGACGTGATTGATAACCGTTGTCCTCTCCGACAGCGAAGCCTGCACAGCAGCGGCAAGTAGACCAGCAAGCGTGCAGAGAACTTGCACTAGGATCAAAATCTGAGAGGTTTTCATTAATTCTACTTCCATGTCATGAGGAATGATTTCTAAATAGGCTGCTCCCCTTTCTGTCTTCTCACTAACAGTGGTGTTAGACATAATAATGTACCAAAGTCACAGCAACTGAGTAAGGTTAAAAAACCCACCCTTTGTTTCTGTGAGGCAGTAAAGTCCTTCCTTCTGAGGTAAGAATTTCTGTTCTGGGACAGTCTTGTGCATGCTCTGCCTTGGTTATATAGTCCAGGTATCTTAACTTGCAAAAAAGGGCCCCACGTGTGCGGCCAACCAGCTGTTACCCTCTTTCTGTTTTTACCTGTGCACTGACTTGTCGGACCCTGAACCTGCACGGGCAGGTTTCTCTCAGAGAACATTAAAGTTGGCGCAACAAAATCTGGGCAATAAACATTTCAAACCGCTTTGCACCATCTTTTCAACATTCAATTCGTTATTCTCATGCAGTGATTGACCCTGCACTGCAAAAAATGTCTCAGACTGAGACAACTTATACTCTAAGGGACTGGGAATCTGACAGGCATTATGTGGGTTAATTTGAGGGCTTTGTTTTAATCTCATACTGGTTTTCCCTTTGTATATTACTGGTGTGGAGAATAGATTTGTCTTCTGTGGGCTGACATTTGCAAGGCTTGTGGAGTTGCTATGGGATGGCTTGCCAGCTCATGTTATTGGGATCTGTCCTGTAATACAGTAATTCAGGCCCTCGCGAGTTCTTCAAAATGCAGGATCTTAACTTGAATGATAGGTATTATCTGGAGTAAGTCCTTGGGAAGGTATAACCAAAATCACATTAAACATCAGATAAAACCTGTAGTGATCTAGAAAAACGAAGGGTTTGGTCTTGAAATAATGAACGTGCTATAGTTAAAGAAATAGCTATTGCTAGAGCTATGGAATGTGAGTCCAAGTCAAGGTTAATGTTGACAAATGACCCTTGCAAAGGGCTGAAGTCAATGAGTTGCACCAGTCACTTGTGGATGTTGATGCCGCCAGAATTTCGGCAGACATGCCAGTGTTGCAGCATGGACACCTTCAATCTCTAATCAATCTATTGTTACTGTTAGGTTTTATTTTCTCTTTAGGCAGAAGCAAATGTAATTGTGAGTAAAAGAGACGTGCACATTGTTCTTTCAATAATCCTTGTGCTATGAACTATTTTTCCCCCATAGGCTATTAGTGCCTTTGAATAAGTATCTAGTTCCTTTCAATAAACACTGCGCATCTGAAGTTAAAGTGGCCACTAGTAACTAAAGTGACAGCTACTCAGCTGTTAGCACCACAAAGAAGCTTGTTAAACCTGAAGATGTCACATCATTTTCGTAGCTGCGTTTCTGAGCTTTAGGAGACTCGAGTGCTGTATTTTCTAGGCAGAAACAGGTAGTCAACTAGGGTGTTTATTCATTGAAGGTCAGGCTTTTATATTATGAAACTTCTAGCAGATGTGATAAGCAGTAAATTGCAGATCTATCACCTTCTCTTTTCTATCTTTTTTCTTTTTTTCTTTTTTTTTTTTTTTCCTCCCAGTGAGCGTGTGTGTGAAATCAGCAGAATACTGCCTGTGTTTGATTTATGGCCCACTTTTGACCAACTCTTATCAGGTTCCCACAAGCCCTTTTCTGATGCAGCTCATGTCTGAATGACAATAGACAACCAGTGCCATTATGCTCCAAAATCCCTCTCTGCATTCTAGACACCTAAGATTACATCTGGGCTATTGATTTATTACTCCCCCCGCTTTTTTTTTTCCCCACAGGGACCAGTTTGTTCAGCCCGAACAAGATAGACTATTATTAAACTGAGCAAACTACTCCATGTGAACTTGGTAAAGAAATAATCATTTGCAACCACCTTTCTAACCACCCAGGTTCATAAAGAAATGTAGGTGTTGAAATATTAAGACTGTTTATATATGGGTCCCACCATTCGTGTTTGTTCAGATTATATATAATTTATACACATGAAATGAGACCCAACAGGCATTCTGTTGTGTTGGACATTATAGGCATATTGCCTAAAGCACCGCAGTATTACCACCCAATGTACAAACCCCAAATTATTACAAATCTGTGCTATAGAAATACCTACTGTAACACCAACTGAATCTGTGGCAGGGAGGTTTTATGACACCTTTTAGAGCCTCAGCAAAATTTATATGTTCTACTAGGAGATTTTTTTTTTCTTTTCCTTTTTTGGGGAGGGAGAGGAAGCTATAAATTGTACAGTACGTCGGATTTTTATATCTCCTAAAAATGTACTGTGCAGGATTCACATTTAATATCCCTCAGCCATAGTCATCTGTGTATTTAAGTCACTAAGTGAAAAGGTACAGACAGGGCTTCTAGTTGAAATGGTTATTTTAATTTTTTTCCTCTCTCTTATCCACCCCAACCCACCCCCCACCCCCTTCCCTCCCACAAGCACATACCTCACCCTTGTGTCTTCTTTTGGTTAAAATAACATTACAAAAGCTGATTTACTGATTCAGGGCTTGCACGTGAACACCTCTGGCCTGCTTTCAGGAAACTCTGAGTACTATCCTGCCAGACCCACAAGGTCTACAGGTGGGTTTTTTGAGAAAAAACCCAGGGCACAGCATGGACCAAACATGGCAGCCAGAGGCTTTCAGAGCCATGCTCCTCCTGTCGCTGGCCGTGGGGACAGATCTGCTTAACTCTCCACTAAACCTCCTGTGGTTTATGCCCTACCTTGGAGGATTTATTTCATTCCACCTACCATACAATTCATTCAGTACAAGCGTCTATCGTTGCTTGAGTCCTGTTAGACTGTGTCCTGTTTGTTTCAATGACACATGTGGGCAGAAAGCATCACACACAGGCTGTAATTTAAGTATTTTCTTTTACTGCCTTAGCGTACTGATGATTCTTTTTTAGTCATTCCTTTGTTCTCCTGTGGAACAAAACACTCTATCAGCAAGGAACCAGATAATGCTAGCGTGAAGTGGGGAAAATTTAACTCCTCTCACTTGTTACTGGATGTTTTATGTTATTTTTTTCATATTTAAGAATAAAATAATCCTCGTATAAAAATATTTTTCAACTGAAGTTTTGTAATTGCTCTGTGACTCCATCAGTGAGCTTCTATTCTTTCTCTGCCCATTAAGGGCTTGATCTTGCTAGGTCTAGTGTCTGTTCCAATAAAACACCTATGGATGGGCTCAACAGCATTTGGAAGCTTAGACATCCATAAGTGCTTTTAAAAATATTGTAATATTTCTGCTGGAAGAAGGTTTCTTGACAGGGTGCCTGAACAATACCTACCACTGACACCTTTTAGAAAGCGAAGAGGATTTTTCCTATGAAAATTGGTGCCTTTTTAATTAGAATTGGGTTGAATATCTATATATTGGGATGAGCAAAGGAACTGTGTAATGTCTGAGTATCATTAACCAAGACTTTGTTCAGGAGGGAGGAGCTGAGTTGTACAGAAATAGATGGGGTTTCATAGACCCACAGATTGCATTGCTATGGATAGTAGTTGGCACACCAGCTCTGTAAGGATGCTGTCAAGCTACACTAGGTTCTGGGTAGAGAGAATAATTAATGGTGGATGGGAAAGGCTGAAATATTTTTTCTTTAGAATGGAGCAAGCACGGAGGGATGAGAAAGCAGCACAAAACAAGAAGTGGAGAGTGAAGCGAACTGAAATATGGCAGGCTGAAAAACCCAAAAGGGAACACTTTTTCCCGTAATGTGTAACTCAGCTGGGAAATTCTGTGCTTCTGTTCAACTGAGAACAAATCAAATTTTAGAGAGAGATAACCAAATTTATAGCAGTAGTCCATGCTGCAGCAGGAAGAGCAACTGCAAGGTCATTAGAAATGCACTGCATCGAGCCTTCAGTCATGGTGTTTGGGAGATGAGAGGGACAAGTAGCCAATAACGAACTAGAGGTAGCAGAGTTCCACTTGGAAGCCCGGTTTGCCTGTGAGAGACTAGCTTGTGTGGACTTTTGCTCTTATCTAGTATTACAGTTTCTTTGTTTATATCATTAAATGTTTCATAAAAGTTGGGTGTTGGATGTCCTATGCAGAACATCTTTCCCTGTCTCCCTATGTTATGGTTCACTGTTGTACAGAGGAGGGATAAATCACAACAATGCAAACAAGCCAAATAAAGTTCTCTGTCTTGACTAAGCTGGCAGTTGTCTTTTTTTGACAGTCACTTGCTGTTTGATATGAGCTCTTCAGAGTCTTTCCAGCCTGTGTTTCATTTGCATCTTGGCATCACCAAAAAAAGCAGTGGCAGAAACCTGCTCTGGATAAGCCAGATGTAGAGTTTTTCTGGCTTCATGGAGGACCTTTTCCTCTGCTGTGGAGACTCCCCCCTCCCTCCTTGCAGTTGACTTCAAATTGTGATTTATTTGTCTAAAGGCATTTTCTGGTTTCACTTAGATTTGGAGCAGAAACCTATACCCTTCTCTTTAGCTCCTGGTGTCTTCTGCCCTGTAATACAGATCCTGGCCCACACAAACATTGGCTTGCATAACGTAGCTTCAGATAAAGGTCATAAATGGTCTTATTTGGGAATTAATTCAGATAAGAAAGAGAACGAGCCAAAACCAAGCCTCTACTGGGCATGTTAATAATGTCATTTGTTTACAGAGTGTAAGATCACTGCTAGAGGACATCCTGAATCATTGGCTGTTGCCCTTAGTGTTTGCCCTTGGGTGTCCCTGTTGTGGGGGAAGTGAGTCCAAAGGTCAGAGAGTCTGCTGGACCAACACAGCCTGAAGATAGCTATTCATCTTCTGGAAACCCAGGCGGAGATTTTGAAAGATCAGTGTTAGGATTTCAGTGCCTAAAAAAAAAAAAATAAAAAAAAATAGATGGGATTCACTTCATTCCATGGATTCGTTCCAGGAGAGTTGTTGGCACTGCAACTGGGAGGAATTAGTGCTGGAGTTCTCCAACACTAACCAGGAAAAAGGAGCATGTTGTAATGTCGGAGGAGTACAGCAGCAGATCAGAACTGGCAGTTCAGGGCTGTGACCGTGGTGCATATGAGAGGAAAGCCTGGGGCATGTGTTTCTGTTGTGCTTTTATTTTACACGTGTAAAATCTGTGTAGACTGGGGTGGGGTGTTTTTTTTGGGGGGGAGGGGGTTTTAGCAGTCTTAAATATGGTATTTGCAGAAGTATTCCCCACAGAAAACATACTTGTTGCAGTGTTTTCTCTCAAACCTACACAGAAGGGTGTGAGAAGGCACAGCCAGGGAGGGCTTGTGTGGCTCCATGCAGAACGTATGGAGAACGTATGCTGGGTTTCAGCAGGTAGCAGGTAAAAGAGCAAACAAATAGGGGGCCATATTGTCAGCCTTGCTGAAAAGTGCTCTGTTGCCCTTTCGTAAGCATTTTCTCATCAACAGCAACAAAATCAGATGTTTCTATCAGAAACATGAATAGCACAAACACATGGCTCTTGGCTCTTTCCTTCAGTAAGTAGCAGCGGCAATTAATTAGCTGTAGAAACATGTTGTGTCAATAGAGACGGTTTAAGCCCTCAGTTGCTCTTTTTTTTTTCTTTTTAAATTTAACATTATTTCTGGACAGTTCAACAGCATCAGTGATGCGTGTTTAACGTGTGGAAGAAGCTGGCATTCTGGCTATGGCAGCAGGCACACAAAGGGTGTCTTTCCACAAGTTCAGTTGCACTTTTGGCTTAAGAGAGCACATTTCACTTATTACAGTGAATAAAGAGCAGGGTATATTCCAACGCTCTGTGAAGGTCTCCTGGGTGTAGCTACGGATAGTAGGTAGTGTTTATGCTCCATTTTGTATGCTTGTCAACAGCTTTTTGTGTCAGACTTTTCCTTTTTTTTCATGCAGGTTGTCCTCAGGAAAGTAATGAAAAGGAGTGAACGTTGTCTCAGCTGCCATAAAGTGTTACATTCTCTTTAGTATAAATCATCATTCTGAAGTTCATTAACCTTAATACAGTTTGGTCTTTGTGTCATCAGTTGAGACCAAGCCTTCCAGATGAGTCATTCGCTCTGTGCTGGATTTGTGGGGGCACGATCCTCTCTTGTTCTGCGCTCTGCTCATTGAATTGAAATTACATTTGTTGAACTGCAAAGGTGTTAGGAGAAAAGCAGGGTTGTGGCAGCCTAAAAGAAGGGAAGGAACCAATTCCAGAGGAAAAGCCGCATGACAGCAAGAGTGCCAGTGGAGTGGTGTAGCAGTGCTGGTTCTCTTTTATTTCTTCTGCACTAGTGTGAAAATCAGAAATTACTGTGGCCAAGGGGAGCATGTTGTTGAGGAACATCCCCAAAGCTAGCACGCAGCTAACCTGGGCTGTCCACAAAGCGATGCAGATGTATGGGCTTGCGCCTCAAAGTGAGCATTGATGAACATGGAGCTAGTGGAGGAGCCCTGAGGGATGACAGCAGAGCTCAACCCATGTTCTCAACAGTCACCTTAGCATACCTTAGCTGCTTTGCCTATGTCCTGTGTTGCCCAGGGGTCACATCGTGGGTTGCTTTTAAGGAGGGACGTAAAGCAGGATAATCTAGTGTCTGACCTTGTGGATTTTTGCAGGGAACTCATCCAGTGCCTAGGGGCTGGCATGACACAGAAGGTGCTTGTTGGAAGGTTTGACAAATGGGCAGCAGAGACTGGCACTGTGTGTGGAGCAGAGGCAGGGGTCGATGTAGTGTGAATGAGATGAAAGATGAGGACAGGGCTAGGTCAAGAAGAACATTGTATCTTGGACAGTTGTCTTTTCCACTGTCCAAATACCATATAATCAGTTTTTCCGTCTCCTCCAGCAAATCAAAGGCATTTGTGGTTCATGCTTTTAAACACCTCTGTCTCTTTCTCCTACTTAGTGAATTAAAAAAAAACAACAAACTGAACACGTACACACAGAGATACAATAGAGGAAAACAAAAACCCCTCCATAACTTCAGGTCATCACTCTTCTGGCTGCATGAAGCTCACCTATTGACAGAAATCATCAACCTCCAGCTGATCTTACTTCTCAGCCAAGGTCTGAAAGTCTGTCACCTCCTGTCATGATCTGTCATACAAACATCGTGCACAGTGTTAACCTAGTGGTTAGAAAGATTTGTTGCAAGGCTGTTGGATCGTTTTTTCTTTCTCTTTTTTTTTTTTTTTTTTAAACCACTTAATACAATGGAGGTGAATTGTCTTATAGGCTGAGGGCAGAGGCTGGGTCTTAATTTATCCCAGTAATCTGCCCAGGGTGCACACAGGAATCCTGCAGACTGCATGAAAAGTGCTTGAGTCAGACCCTTCTCTGCTCAAGACTCAATAAGGGCATGAGTTGATCTAAACATATATATCTCTTTCTGTGCCGGGGGGATAGGGGGAGGAGGAAAAGGGAAAAAAAAAATCAATGCTGTCTCTTGCTGAATTTCTAGTTGTGTTTCACAAGGCTGTTAGTTGGCTCATCTCCTTACCTCCAGACATTGCAGAATAGCTCTGCTGCATTCCCTCTGCAATGGACCACTTGGATTTTTTACAGGGAAAACAGATTGGGCCTTTCCCTTCTGCTTCTTGTCTATCTCATTCTTTCTTTTTTCTTTTTTCCTTTTTTTTTTTTTTTTGCCTTCCACACCTACCCCCCCCCCCACCCCCCACCTTTTTTTGCCTTCTCCAGACTCTCACAAACTATGCCTCCTGATGTCCTGTTCTGGTTGCTCCAGTGCTTTCCTCTCCAGGACTCTGAAGGGATAGTGTAGATGAATTCTTTTCCAAAGCACAGGATCTGAGGTGTCTTGCTCTTGGCTCCCCAAAAAAGAACAGTTTAAAGCTTTTGCTAATTTCTATGGATTCTTTAAAAGAAGAGGAAGATCACTTCCAAAAACTCAGTTTCATATGCATGAGCGAAGAGTTATTCATATGTGTGAGATTTTTAAAGGCTTCTTGGCAGAATTTGAGAGATGACTTATGAGTTGTTAAATAATTTTAAGGTGCTTGTACTATACTACATCCTCAATTCAGAAGATCTTACATCATTACAATTGGTGTTGAACTCAAAAGTCTTGCTTGACATAAACTAGCAAACTTTTAAATATAAAATGAAAACTTTTTTTTTCTGTTAAGCAAATTCTTACTAGTTTTCCTGGGTTTTCTAGAAACTCTTGCTCTTGCAACCACAAAATGTTTCCAACTAGAGCACTACAGCTGCTTCGAAATGCATAGTGATGATGATAAGAAATCACCATGTTCAAGGTCAGGAGAGTGTAAAGAGTGGGCTTACAGTTTTGAAAGCCCCAAATAATTTGCCTGTGTTAAAGCTCCTAATCTTTGCACAACATCATCTATCACATAGAAAATCAGTCAGCTGTATTCATACCTCTCCATTAACTAGTCTTCAGTCTTTGGCTAGGTGAAGGGCCCATGAGGACACAGGTCCTATCCTCAGCTACATCACTGGCAACAAGACTAGGCCAAAGTAATGTTTAAAAGGTTTTCTTTTATTTGTACAACAAATGTTTTCACCCAACTGTAGCACAGTCAAACAGTGTGAAGGAAACATTACAATACCCCTGTCTATTTATCTGTGTTTTTATAAGGTCACCCATCACCATGGTATCTAAGTGTCTTTCTTCTTTCCTTTAGGGGTCCCGGTCAGGTGTTGAAAATAAGGAAAAGAGAGGAAGAAAGCCACAAAGAGAGAGGCATATGAAAAGTAAAAAATACGGAGCTGGAGGTGAACCTAAACACTCAGAGGTAATTTGCCTTGAGGAGCAAGAACCCTTGAGACCTATGTGTAGACTTTGGAAAAAAGAATCTGTGAACAATAGTAAAGGCTATGAACGTGCTATCCTCTGACAGGTATGTAAACCTTAAGATTAAAATAACAGCTTCAAAAATCCTTCTGTCAGAGGGAGTTTGCTTTAGCTACTCAGGGTTTCAGAGGAAGTATCACAAAGACAAAATATATCAAGTGGACATAGCAATAGAAAATTCTGTGTGAAATTTCTAAACAGGTCACTTCTTGAAGTATATTCTCTATCGCTTGATAAAGTTATTGTGGCATTAAAATAACATTATATAAAATCAAGTAATCAAGGATTAGAACTAGTGGATTTTTAAAATATTTTTCTCTGCATATATTGAATTATCTTAAAACTAGATTTCATACTTAAAAAGAAGATGAAGAAGGAATCAGGAAGGACACAAAATTGAAGTTTCCTTTTGTTTCTTTGGGTTAACTATTGTTTTGATTTGAAAATATTTTCACCGACAATTCTGGTAATCCCAATACTCCTTTACTTCACAAAATAATTTGGGAAGCATTCCTTAATAGGATTTTAAAGTTTTATCTTAGCCTAGCAGTATATTTCCATTGTGTTATGTTTTGTTTTTTGGGGTTTTTTTGTACTTGACTTGCGTTCATGGTGATACCGAGGAGAGGACTGCAGGTACTTCAATCACATGACTGCTACCCAGTCTCCATCCATGCATGCCACCCTGAAAATTATGTTGTGAGAAACAATCTTATGCTTTAGTGGTGTTAGTCAGCAATTGTGGTGCTGTTTATAAAGAAGAGATGGGAGGATGGAGACAGCCAAGTGTCCTCACCTCTCTTCCTGGGGTGGGAGTCCTACCTGGTTCGATTGTGCAAACCATTGAGTTAAAAGATCTCTGGAGGGGATGGTGATAATAGGGAGTTAAGTGTTTTGCTCTGGTTTATTCTCCCAGTTTGAATATGGATTCTTCTGAATATCAACAATTTGTATGCTGATCACCTCCCTTTAATGAACACAAACCATTAACCAAACTCTTTTTTGCACCCTGTAAAGAAAAAGAGAATTCTTGACCACAGAAAGGAGACATGATGTACATAAAAGGAGTGAAATTACTGACTGTGTGCTCATTGATACTTCTTTAAACAGCAGCTTACTTTTCCCAGAGATCTTCCTTGAGGTTTGTAGATGACCACATGTAATGATGTGGTTTCTTGTTACTAGTAATAGCTTTGTGAGACAGCAAGATGTGATACAAGATCATATTATTAATAAGTGACATTATTAATAAGTGACTTCAACGAAGTCTTTAGCAAAAAATTTTAGCCAATATCAGGCCACATTCAGCTCAGGTATAAGACCTGCTGCAGTCAATGACTGGCTTACACTGTGAAACAAAGTAGGCTGGAAGGTCAAATTCTCAAAATCATCTCACGAACTTTGGCATTTACTTTGAAAACCCCATGCCTTCTTTCGTGTCCATTGGTTCAACAAGGTACTTAGATCTATGACCAGCGTAGGAACATGTGAGTTGTTGCGCTGACTTCAACATGGTGACTCACATCCTTCACCAGCATCCCGTAAACTGGGCCTCTCGGTTGGCCCTTTTGCTCCAACAGGCTGTTGAGAAGGTCTGTCTGCAGTTTCAGGTGTTTATTCAAGGCAAATGGGTCATGATGATGGATTGTGTTTTGGCTGCCTGCTTGGAAAGTCTGACCCCAAATAGTGACCTCAAATATTGGGATTTCTGTGTGGTTCTCTCCTATTTTATTCCACCAAGAATGTCCTACGTAAAGGCCTTCATTTAAGGGCAAGAAACTTCCAAGAAATAAACCCTCCTTTAGACTCTCAAGTAGAAGTAAAATTATTTCTGAGTTTTAATTGTTTTGTCCTTAATTCAGTTTGTGTGTACTTACTCCGTGCAATGAAATTCATCAGAAGTTATACTATTGGTCTATTACATCCAAAGAAATGTTCGCAGTTGTTCCTTAGATCCGTTACTGTAGAATGTGTATCAGTGAAGAATAAAAATCAGAGACGGGAAAGTTCTTCTGCATTAGATCATCTCATCCCTGCCCTTGCCGACGCAGATTTTTTCCTCCCTCTACAGTATAGTCTCTAGCACTTTGTCCAGTCTAGCTTTAAGTAGATTAAATATGGTACTTTCTCACTGCCCTGTCAGAAGCTGTTGGGGACGCTCGAAGGTAATTGACACTGGCACCCTTTGAAGGTGCGTTGTGGACCTTACCACACTTGTCATTTGTATCCAAACACAGTGCTTTCCTCCAGCTGTCATGAGTATTGTGTGGCCATAATTCTTCCAGACCCAGCATACAGTGCTGAGCGCTTACAACTATGATGGAACAAAAGAAGTGAAAATGTGGTTTTGGTTTCTTTTTGGCAGA
This sequence comes from Hypotaenidia okinawae, assembly GCA_027925045.1. Taxonomy (NCBI): domain Eukaryota; kingdom Metazoa; phylum Chordata; class Aves; order Gruiformes; family Rallidae; genus Hypotaenidia; species Hypotaenidia okinawae. The sequence goes on along the minus strand of BSDF01000003.1, from coordinate 14,647,331 downwards.
TAGTGTACATAGGGTTAATTCTTTTGGCAGCCCAGAGGTGAAATAGGAAGGTGAAGGCCTCCAGGATATTTTGTTGATGAAAACTAGTGGTATTGAGATATGATGTGCTTGTCTGCACGTGAAGCTTTTTCCTAGATAGAGAGGTATATTTTATAGGGTTCAATTAATAACTACATTTGAATTTCCAACTGCCTGCTGTTGTGACACAGGAAGCAGATCTAGCCAAACAGCGAGTGCTTTTGAAGAACACTACTGATGATACACACATTTAAATGAAGTAGTAATAATGTCTGGGGTTTCTTTTTTCTCTTGAGGAACCCAGAAATTGTTTCACTCAGTCCCTGCTCAAACTGTGCCATTGCTCTGGGCTTGGGACATGCCTGCCACTCCATGGCATGACGAAATATAGGACAGTCTTGACGGGAAGTCAGTAGTCAGCTGCTGGGACCTGTGTATTCAGACTCTGGTTCTTCAACTGTTTTGTTTCTCCTAAAAGGTGTTGATGCACCATCATGAACAGAAAATGAAGGATGTTAGCTGATCTCTTAGTTTAAATGGTTTCTTCCTCCTCTCATTGTCACCAGAACCCTGACTTGTAATTCTACCAGCCATAGACCTACCTATAAACCCATGAATTTCTAAGTACAGGTCTCCATGTCATTACTCATTTCTATCACTTTACAGATAGTGGAATACTGTCCCTTGGTGTAGCCTCTTTAGTTACTACTTTTACTCAACTCATCAATTGAAAGTTTTTGATGCAGGGATTATTCATAGCTGTCTCACTGCTTGGTGTTGCTGCCTCTGAGTGCATGAGTCCCAAACTGAGATCACATCATGTAGCCCAGTATTCCTTGGACATGTAGCACTACTTTAAAATGTCATTTTAAGCAAATAATATTTTCTTTATAAATACTTACAAATATTTATTATAAACAAGGCTTCAAACAGCAACTCATGAGAAAACAATCTATTACTTTTGTATTAAAACTTGTTCAGATGTTTAATTGGAAGGGAGACTATTCAGCTGAACTGTAATAAAATGCATCACAGTGCCCTGCTTTGGCCAGTTCATGTCTGGCTGCCACATCCAGCAGGGAAGATGGATTTCATTTTGTTTCACATGTAATCCAAGGAACCGAACTCCAGTGATGTAGGGCACAGCTAAAATTCTGCACATTCTTGTCTGTCTTGGGCATAACTCCAGTTTGATACTCTGGGTCAAATGTTGCTCTGGAAACCCCTGATGAGACTCGTGTGGCCAAGGAGGAGTTTTGCTGGATTTGAAAGATGAGATTTTGTGCCTGCTGGAAAGCCCCCTGCTGAAAACGGGATTCATCCTCCTGACTCCAAGTGTGGGCTTTATATCTAGCCCAGAAGGGACCCTTGCTTTGCTGACCCCATAAATCAGAGGTCTTATTCCACTGGAGTCATCTTCTGTTTGGTAGGGATCCTTCCTTCCTTCCTTCCCTCCTTGTGACACGCTGCATGTAGTAGTTTCGTTCCCATTTTCTGTCAAGCCTTTCTAGGAAAGCACGAAGGCACAGAGCCTTCTCAGGCTGTTTCCCTGAAACTATATGCCCATAGGAGAGGGATATATTTGGCTGAGACCTGTGCCTGTGTAATACAGAGCTGAAAACAAGGCAGTTTTAAATATAAATAATGATATAAAATAATCAAAATCATCATCATCGTGACTCTGGTAACTGTTTTATTTCTTTACCTCCAACCAGAATGACCAAACATCTCTGATTAAGTATCTGACAGAAGCATTTAAATGCAGCAATTTTAATAGTTCTTAACAACTCCCGTTGATGGTATTATTTTTCATTGGGAAGAAAAATGGTTATTGCTCAAGTTGACCTCAAGTAAATCTTGTCACCCAGCCCGTACCCTAGTCTCGAAATATAATTAAAGCACTCTGTTTTGATAATAGCGACTTACAAAAGTGTAGGAACTGGTATTTACATTTTCTCTTTTTATTGCTCTTAAGTTTGGTATGAAAAGAAAGGTAATACCACTGAATTACCTTAAATGGCCACGACTGATTTATTTCTGTCTAGGAGTGTTGTAGTTTACATACATCAAATGTATATATATTTTTTTTCCTAGCATTACCTCAGCATTTGATTGGCCTTTTACTTTTTTTCACTGTGGTGACTTTAAATTCAACCCACAGTCTAAGCACCTTCAGAGGACTAAAGCAGTTGTTTTTACCCCATGTGAAAAAAAGCGACTAAACAAATAAATAAAAATCAGGTTTGCAGCCATATATTTCTGAGAACTGCTGTTCATAATATTTTGTGTTGTTGTAGCAACATGTTTCTCATCTATATTTAGTTTAATAGCTGCTTTTGGAATATTGCAAGCTAGTACAGTATATTATCAAGTGGTTTGAATGACATCATAACCTATGAGTGTCATCTCTTGTGGGTTATAAAATCCTCCCAAACCCTCCGTTTGTATTAATGGCTTGTAATATAATTTTAAACCAGGTATTATAGTTTACAGTGGAAGGATAAAAATTCTGGCCTGCCTCATACAGTACGCTGGGGGAAGAAGAGGGCAGAGGAAAGTGTCTTTCCCACCCTACTTGTGTATGGCCTGGGTGGGACAGGCACTATTGTGCTTTCTGAGCTGAAGCTTTACCAGTGGGCCAGGAGAAATTTGCTGGTCTCTAGGGAATGTTTTGCTGCCCGTGATGAATACTTGATATATTGAAGAAGTTTGGTTTTGGGACAGAAATAACATATCGGTCGCACCCTGTGTTTTGCCATGATGCCCTACACCTATAAAAAGGCTGGAGAAACCTGCTACGTGTTCTGTGCTTCATGTTGTCTACCCCATGTTATGTGTTAAAGATGCCATGCCTTCTCAGTTGCCTTGAACTGGCTTGTCCCACCTTCTCTCAGTTGTTGAAGATTTAGCTAATGAGTCCTCTCAATTCCTGCTGTGGTCAGTGGAGAGATGGGTGTCCCTATGGGGCAAAGTCATCCAATGTAATGCGCCCAAATGAAAGATGGGCATGATTCTCACAGGAGATGTGTGCCTCTTTCCACTGAGGATTGAGGTGCCACCTTAAACTGAGCTGAGCACCCCATGTTTTTTCAGGGAGTGCAGGGTAGCACCTTTAGTGATTTGAGAGGAGTCACTCGATGGAATTCTGTCTACTGTTTGTTACAGAGGAATATATTTGTATTTCCTATAATCCTATTTTATGTAGGAGGCCTCCTTGCAAGGTCACGCTAGCGGTTGTTGGGGAATCTGTGGGACTGAAGTGAAAGGAAGGGATGTGGGAATCTCAGGGAGTATTCTCATTCCAGGATTTAAGCCTATGCCTCCATGGAAACTAAGTATACATAGGTCACTGGCCACTATTATGGCCCTATAGTCCTCACTAGATGGCACGATCCTGGGAGTAATTAAACAGGCCATATGTTGCCCTTCTTGCCACAAAAGGGTCTCCCTATATTTTGGAAGGGAAAAGGCTCTTACGAAAGGACTTCTGTGGATATTGTTGACCTCCTTGCACAACTCCGCAGTTCTGCTTCTTCCCCCATCCACATGGAGTGTTTGCTGGTACTAAAGCAGGATGTAAGATGTGTTGATAAATACATTTCAGTTTGATAAAACTGCAGCCATTCTCATGGCAAATAAATAAAGCATCTTTGGGATAGGTAGGGATATGCAAGGTGTACAATACAGTTGCCTTATCTCATAGCATAAGAGTAAATTGTGAAAATTCCTGGTAGAATAAACTTGATGTTTATTGCTTGCACTGAGGCTCAAAAATGGCTTCTTCTGTTTGTAGTGAAAGATTTAGCATCATATACATAATTTTTATGCTATATTATTTGTCCTGGTGTAAATTTAGAAGCATGTTTGTTTTTTAAAAAATTGTTTGCACACAGATATAATTTTTTTTATCCCTGAAATGCTCACCATAAATAGTTCAGCTGCTGTAATGTTCTGCCACTAGAAATGATCAATAAAACGTTATTAAAATGTACAGTCTATGCATATCTAATTCCACTTACCCACATGTTACCTAATTACAGATTTTAATCGCTTTCCCTCCACCCCTGAAAACCTGCTTGGCGATGAGAGTATATTGAAAATGTGTGAAGAAATTCACCTTTGCTTTCAAAGAAAAGAAAAGAAATTAGGTGTAATGCACCCAAAAGGTTAAATTTATCATGCTGGGAAGAAAACCGCATATCACAGAAGCTCTGGATATTTTTGGCATTCAACTTCTCCCACCCCCTCCCCGTCTTTAATCACACCCAGAATGCAGTGCTTGTAAACTGTACTGATGTGTCAACTGTCCTCTATTTATTACATCTTACGCTTTAAATATCACCTCTGACAAACAAAAGAAAAGCAAATGTTCCTAAATTTCCTGAAGGGCTGAAACATCAAGCCCGGATTATTATTGTTTATGTCTCAGCTTTAGCAGCTCCAATGTCTCCATGGTCTGCTGTGCGCCGTGGTTGGCAATGATGGATGACCATTACAGCAGCTTATTGGAAATGGCTTGATTTATAACCTGTTCTCCCGCCTCAGTCTAATGGCTTCATTTCTTTCCTCCAGTGCGTGATGCCACAGCCAAGGTCATTGCGCCAATGGCCTTTTGTTGTTAGTTTGCTGATGACCACTGTGCCCGAGAGTCGGCATGCGGGGAGGGTGAGGGGGGACACAGCCAATCTTTACATTTTATTTTTTTTTTCCCCTCTCAGCCCCGATAACTGCAGCAGAACAGTAGATTAAATGCTGTCTTCTATTTGCTTCCTGTGCTTGCCAGACAAGGGGCTGCTTTATGATCCTCACTGGGAAAGTCTATTACTCACATCTACTTTAAATGACCAACATCAAATATATACAGCTCCCATTAAAGCTGAGATCAATAAAAATGCCATTAAGATAGTAAAAGTTGCTGATATTAGTGAAGCCCCCAAACAAAATATTTGATTTTCTTTCAGGTTGTTAGTGAGATGGAATACGAACATATAAGAGAAAGGAGAGAGGGCCATGCCCGTGGTCAATAATTTATCTCTGAGATTCATTCAGCCTCTCACCCAATATTTCCCTCCTGTCTATTGATTCCTCATCATTATTTGTCATAAGCTGTCCTAACTCAAGGAGAAAATATGCCCTCCATGTCCAAGGGGAGTCATACCTGAAGAAATAGAAAGGAATTTCATTAAAAGCAAGAAAGGACTGCCTTGGCTTTGAGAAACTCCAGGAGAAACTTACACAGACTTGTGTTATGTGTAGGTTTTTGTGTGGGTTTTTTTTTGTGTGTGTGGTGGGTTTTTTTTTATAAAGCGGCGTTTGAAGCCCATTAGACAGTGCCATGACAGAAAACGCCTAAACTTTGAAGCAAGTTGCTTTGATTACATTTTGTTGCCAAGGAGCTGTGTTTGGCCCTGAATGAAAATGGGCCTATTTTAAAAAAAAAAAAAAAAAAAAAAAAAAGTGGGGTGGAAAAAAGACTAAAAAGCCAACTTTGTACGTTATTTGCAGCAATGCTCTCCCGAGCCACGCTGATTCTGGAGGTGGAAGTCTCCTTCAGGAGGTCACAAGGCTTTGGCACTAGCAGCCTGGCCATCAAAACAAAGTACAAGCAATGGTAATATAATCATTAAGATAAACTGTAGCCCAAACGGTAAAAGCATGAGTCGTGAAATGGAATTAAATTTTTAAGTATGGTTATTTGCTAAGAGGCTGTTTAAAACAGGCAATATTTTAAGTTAATGAGACCCATATGTTTTATGGTATGTCATTCAACTGCTTTCTTTGGAAATGGCTTGGAACAATAGCTTTCATGCTTACTTTGTAAAATCCAGAAAGGATGGTGATTGGGAAGTGCGCGTGTGGAAAAAAATCTGCGAAGCATAAAGGTGTGCATCTAGGAAGTGTCACCTGTATGTTGGTACGTTGTTGCCTCAAAAAGTGAGTTTATCTTCTCATACTGCAACAGATTACCCTATGCTTTTCTCCCCCCTACACGCCCCCCCACACCCCTTTTTTTCTTTTGGATGTGGGAAACTTCTTAGGAAGGCATGTTAATTTAAATAGGGGTAGGTTAGCCAGTGGAGCTTTTGCAGGCTTCTCGAGGGCTATTTTTGGGCTTGACTAAGCAGGTCAAGCTCGCTTTCGATATTTTTTGGGGTGTTTTTTGCCAGGATGACTGTAACTGCGGCAGAGATAATGGCAAGGGACTGAGCTGCCTCCATCCACCTCACGCAGCCCTTCTTCCATACAGGGGTACACAGGCAGATTCTGTGGCCAGGACAGAAGGCTTTTGAGCCCTTCCTGGGGCACACAGAGTTCCCATCAAGTAAAGCCACACCTGGTCTCTCCCCTCTCCTTTTACATCCCATCTTTTGTAGGCATCACTAAGATCAAGCCCACTGTACCTCTGAGGTTCTTGATGAAAGACTTTTCTTCTCCAGTTTTAAACCCCACATCTGCTGGAATTAGGCCTGTCTCCTCTATGCTGTCACATTTCTTGCTACAGCACCGTATTCCCTTTGCAGAAGCTGCTTTCAGGGAAAAAAAATATCTGAAGTGGTTCTACTTTTTTACATACTTTTTTTTGTTAATTTGCGCTATAACAAGGATAAATCATTACTGGTTTTAAGTGTCTGTGGTCACATAAATATGTACTTGTGACTCTCATTAATTCTTATCAGTCTGAAATGCTGACAAAAATATATGAGCTGGGAATACCTGAGTCAAAACTGTAATTTAGTTGAGTTTTTAATGATACATTCTGGATAGCATCATACAACTGGTGACAGAAATAAGCCAAGTCATATTCACCTAAAACAACTATTCCTTGATTCTTTTTAGACTGTCAAAAGGCTATAGGAGAAGAATAAGAAGGAGGGATTTGAAGAATAAAGTCTGTAATTTTTCACCTGCAGTTTTGTACCCACGGTCAGCTTGACGGAAGGGGTGGAGGGGAGGGGAAGGGGGAAAGAAAAGAATCAAAATCTTGGTGTGACCGATAGATTGCAGATGTTGCTTTTTTTCCTCCCAGCCCATACCAGGGAGTAAAATCTCTGCCTTCTGTCTTTTTCACCCCGAACTACTGAGAGCTACAAAACTGTGGATGGGAGATGAGAAGTTTGGGTGAGGCCTTGATGTGGACCGGCCATGTTGCAAAAGTGCCACAAAAGAGCCTGTCCCAGCTGGTATCTCCTGCCTGTTGGCTTTGGAAAAGAGCAAGGCTTTGTGAGGCTTGGCCTATGGCTTCACACGTTGCTGTGAGCGCAGCTGGTTTAGCCCAAAGGAGGGGGTGCCAAGCCCTGGCTAACTGTTTTCATGAGGAGCTTTAAATGATAAATGCTATTTTAAGTGTAAAATTAGGAGCACTAATTACAGCTGACATATTGTTTTCTAGTTTTTACTTCCAACAGCGCTTGGATTTCTTCAGTCTTTGCTAGAGAGCTCTTTTTTGACTGCACGAGCAGAAAATGGCAGATTCAGAAATCAGCTGTTTCCCGAATGAATTCAGAGAAACTCACGTGGAAACACTGACTCTTAAGGCTCATGTTTCCTTAATCCCCATCCAGGGGACTGGAGTCCTGACCATATAAAGGTAAAAGCAGGTGTTTCTCCGGGGCTATATTTGGCTTCTGCAGGGGTTACACACATGGAAAGCATCTCAGGATCATTCTGTATGTAATGTGTTATCAAAGCTTTACGTTATAAATCTGTTCCTTTTTGGAAATGAGAAAACAAAATGTGACGTGAGAATTGGAGGGGTCAGAGCGAGGTCCTGGTGGTAGGAAAGCCCTACATTTGCTGTAACATATTCCCTTCACTTCTCCCACTTTCTCTTAGTATCTTGTTTGTTATGTGGAGCTGAATAAGCATGTAACCTCTAAGGCTGTGGAGCACATCATTAGGAGTTACTGATTAACGCCATGTTTCAGTAGCAGATCCTGGGTTCTTCTTTTTACAAACTGAAGGGATCTGGCTTTATGATTTTTTAATTAGAGTGTAAATATTGCAGCCTCATAAACTGCTTGATTTATAGATGACAGCAAAGTTTGCACTTCGGGTAAGGACACGGGAGGCTTCAGCTGTACGGTTCCTGTGCCTCTGTTTGCCTGCACAGCCATCCTGTTCTGCTGCCTTTTCTGGATTCACCTGTGCATTGTTTCTTTGTGCTGGCAGGATGACTGAAATTTCTTTTTATGTTTTTAAGCAAAAGGAGGACACTCGTACTGTACCTTTTAACTAATGAATTCAGAGGAAAAAAGTTGGAGTGATATCATTCACACTGTAGCCCGCAAGGTGAGCTTGAAAATTGGTGTTGATTGTGATCAGATTTTCAAGGGTGGAGACTGTTTCATCCCAAAGAGGGAAAGTCCTGCCTTTACAGACTGCTCCGTAGACCTTGGCTTCTACATGCAGTGCAAGTTAGGGAATTCATAGGCACAGGGGGTGATATTAATTTTAATTGGATTTGGATCAGCATTAATAACGCACAGGGCTCCTAAAAACCTCAGCAGAAGTTGTTCATCAGAAGCTGGGACTCATCACAGGTGGCAGGATGTTCACCAACATCTCTGTCCTTGAAACAAGAGGAAGACTTTGCAAACACTGAACTTCTGTTCTTTTCCCTGTGGATAGATCCTCCTTGCTCTGTCTCTGCAGCTGACCTTCTCCTCCAACTTACTGTCAGCACTGTTTAGCTTTCATGGGGATGACTCAGCCCTAGATTGCTCTCAGGTGCAGAGGCCTGTTTCTTTACATGGGAGGTTTGCAAACCCTGCCTCCCTTCTAGCACAACTTGCCTCTTTCATCTCACACATCCCCTGGAAAATCTTACTGCCAGTAGGATTTGCCTGTTGGGATTTGGGGGCTTTTTTGTCATGTTGTGAGTAATTGCTCTGCCTGCTGTTTCTTTGCTGGGTGCTTTTGAGGCCCCTGCACCCCTCAGGCAGCCTGCCCACATCTTATGGTGGTGGCTGTGGGCATGGCCTGTAGGCAGGGGCTGGAAGGACCTAGGACACGGTGGGTTTGCCTCTCTCTGGGCGTGCAGGAGCAGCATAACCCCACCTGAAAGGTCTTGATGAGAGAGACACAGGAAGGTAAAGCAGATAGTCTTCTGTAATATATCCTTGATTAAGAGTGACTTTTCTGTCCCTGAATACATCATGCAGTGTCTGCAGTACTGGGATGGTCAGGACATAGCATAAGGAACAAACCCTGCATTTTTTTCTCCTCTGCGTCCACTTACAGTGGTGGTTTCACCCCGGCTGTGGGCCGAGATCCACGCAGCTGCCTGCTTCTTAAAGTAAAAGAGCAGGGGAAGAGGGAAAAAGGGGGAAACAAGGGAAGGGAAAAGGAAGGGGCAAATAACTCCAAAACCAAGAAACTAAGAGGCCCGTGGGTTGGGATAAGGATAGTTTACTGAGATAACAGAAAGATAAAATATAACAATGCTGACAGGACTTTAGAGCAAAAGAATATGAAACTCTTGATACCCAATGCAGTTTCTCCCCGAACCACACAACTCAGGCCATACTACCCAGAGCTGTCCCGGAACCCCACCGTCCCCCCAAGAAGCACGTGTCCCGCCACCGCCCCTCTTCTTCCTCCCCTCAGCCCCCCGTTATCCTGGGCAGGACGTAATTGGCATGGAATACTCTCTTTGGCCCATCTGGGTCACCTGTCCTGGTTTCGCCCCTCCTTTCTCATGAATAGAGAAATACGAAGAAGCTGAGAAAGTCCTTGACTGTCTGACTGCAACTAAGAACATCAGGGTGTTCTCAGCACTGCTTTCATTGTAACTCCCAAACACAGCATTCCATCAGCTGCTACAAATGAAGTTAACTCTATCCTGACTGAAACCAGGACAAGTGGCCTGTGAGAAGAGTTAGGAATTCTCCTTCCCACCCTTTAGCGATGCCTTTCTTGGTCTCTACGCTCCTCTCTGCCCTGCTCCAGCACCAGAGACCTCTCCTGCCCCAGACCAAACCGCTGGAAGAGGTGGCCAGGCCAGCTCCTTCAAGCCAAGAGCCCAGCTTCAGAATTGAATGCTTTGGATGCTGGCACTCTCTTTGCCACCTTTTCTCTGTAGCAACAAGACTAGAAACATAATTTTTTTTAAAGATATCCAAAATTTTCATGAGCAGTGATGAAATCCAAAAACATGCCACAGTGTCAGATTCACCTCTCTTTGCTGGAGCTGTGCTTGTTTTACTACAGGAAGTATTTTGTGGCTGTACGGTAGCAGCCTGGGTTTGTTGCCAAAGGCCCAAATATTGAAGTTTGGTGGGTTTGTTTCTTTTTTTCCATCCAAACTTGCTGAAAGGCCTTTCAGTGCAAACTTGATGTCAATGGCAATTACATATATGTTTACAGATTATGGCTTCAATCCCATCCTGGTAAATGTTTTTGCACGTGGTTAAATCAGCACATGTAATTGCCTAGAGAATAAAATCAGAAGTGGTAAACGTAGGAAGATAATAACTTGAACTGAACTGGTTTCTTGTTCTTGTTTAATTTTGAACCTATTCGACCCTTGTGAGTTCAAAAGTTCACCTCAGTCTTGACCATTATTGAGTTTGGATTCTGTTTAGGAGAAACTGTGACTCCAAGTACAGCGAAGGGTCAGAGGACAATAAATCCAATAGAATAAATAAAGTGATAAATGAAGCAGGCAGAGAGATGGAAAAGTGAAAAAAATAACACATATTGGGTCAGTTCATGGTTTCTATGATGTTGAAAGGTGTTTTACCACTGCCTGCTCTGGGGCTGGGATTTCTTTCGTAACACCTGGTTCAAAATCCCTGGAATTCAACCAGGATGTTTCTATTACCTGTAGTGCTCCTGTGTCACTTATAATGAGCTTTAGTTTGTAGCTCTAATGAATGCTGTAGCTCCCAATAGCCTTTGCTGCAACATGTAGCAGCCCAGTCTTTCTGGGGTGGGAAAGGAAAAAAAAAAAGTGAAATTACAGAGAAGAATGGCTTTTCCTCCTCTTCCTGCTGCTCTCCAGAGGCTTCGGACGGAGCCTCAGATGCAGTTATCTTTGCAACCCATTTTCTTTGACCCGAATTCTTTTGTGCTTATTGAACTCCTCTATGATACAAACGAAGCTGGCACCAAACCTTTTACTATAGATGTCATGTGAAAAAGGCCTGAGAACACTTCAGTGCATGTTTGTGCCCACAGTCTTCGGTATCCACAGCAGAAGTTCTTGTCAACTCTGAATTTGAGCATCAAATTGGGGTGTCCTAAAGGCGAAGCTCGCTTTGCTTTGCAAGAAGCACTGCATTTTCCCTGGGCTTCCAATAAAGGAAGCAATTTAATTCGGTGTCTTTACTTTCAGAAGCCCAGACTTACATCAGGAAAGTGTACAAGTTACACAGGGCCAAAGCTGCACCAGGGATGTGTAAGATCCTTTAACTCTGCTGCCTGCAAAGGAGCAAGGGAGATTAGTAGGAAATACAGATTTGTCTGATAGTTTACAAAGCACTTCAATCTCTTTTGGGTTAGGATGTCAGGACTTATATTAATTATTAATATTTTGGTATTCTTGAGATCCTGGTACTTCACAGTTTGAATTGTCATATCCAGCCATCATCAGTATGTAGGAGGACTTCCTTTTTTTCTTTTTTTTTTTCCCCTGCAGTAATTAAACTTAGCAGATTCCCACTCTAACTCCTAATTCTACAGAGTTTATTTTACTGGAAATTATCCACCTTCTTCCAAAAGTACAAACATCAATTGAACAGGAACATAGCAACGACTTGTAAAAATAATTAAAAATCAAAGTTTCAAGTTTTAGTATTTGCTTCTAAAGTATGCAGTGTTTAAAAAATAAGACATTTTCTCTGAATTCCTTGAGAAGCGTTTCTAGTCTATCAAAGAGACCACACCTGATGGGTTAAGTACGTGGGAACCAAAGGAAGCACTCCAACTGTGGCAGAAAGTCTGAGGTTTTAAAGAGAGAGAGAAGTATTTGAAATGCTGCTTTTAAGTTGGGTCTGGGTATTCCAGCTCAGAGACATTTCTTGTTGTCAGTAAACTAAAAATGGAAAGAGAAAAAAAAAAAGTCCAAACCCTGCAAAGGAAGGAAAGCCAGAGAACCTGAGTAAGTGATGATTTATCTGATAACAAAAATCCTACTACCCCAATCATTCATGGTTTATTTCTTTGGCATGCAACATTTAAGAGAAATCCACTGAGCGCTAGTAATTTCACTGTTGTGAAAGCCAAATCCTTCTCATTTAAACTTTTGAGACAATTTTTCCATTTACTTCTCTGCCACTCAAGGAAAGAGCAGAAATCATAAGCTCGCTCATACTAGTTCACCTCATCAATTAGAAAAGAGACAGGAGTTGCTTCCAGATGAAAAGGGGATGCAGCAGAGGAAAAATACTCTGGAAAATCAAAATAGATTGCCTCTAATGACTTGTAGATAGTATTCCAAGCTTGGGTTGGCCACATTGAGGCATCCCTAAACTTTGGGGAAGTTGAGATTGGGGACTGCCTGTAAGAACAGGATCATCAGAGAGCTGGAGAATATTGTAGTTAATTAAAAAAATAGATGTAGAGAAGGGAGCCAGAAGTTTGTCATGTTTAAAATAATGAAATCATAAATTAATACACTGTAACCAAAAATTGAAAAACTCAAACCCAAAATAAATTTGTACTTTGTGCTTGCTGCCAAAAGTGCCATTCTATAGTGCACAATTAGTGTAAGTAGCAAGATTATGGTTGATGAGGCCTTCATGTTGACATGGGAATGTTAAATGCAGAACACTGTTAGCTTTGTTTTGGTTTTGTTTTAACACCATCTCTGGCAGCTGAAAAGTTATACAGTATTAAAGTAAAACCTTAATGGAACCGAGTGAAAGTTTGTACAGTTTCCAAGGTCTCTGGTGGGAAAGTTGTTCGCATTTGATAAATCCATTCCCAGTGTAAGGTAATTGGAGAAAACTGGTGTAATCCTCAATAGAAACACATTTCTTATGCAGCAGAGAAAATGTCTGAAAAGTTCCTTTAAGGGGAGAAATATTTCTCTATTTTGTATAAGGTTTGTAAGGTTTTTTTGGATGGACAGGTAGTCAAGCCATTCTTCTGGTTTGGAGGTAAAACAGCTGAGGGGAAGTGTCCTCACACTGAAAAGCAAATGCTTATGGGCAGGCAGTGCATGTGTGGTGGTCTTCTCATGGTGGTTTTTTTGCTGTTCATTTGCCATGGAGGCAGCATGTGGTTGTGTTGCGGCTGTGCCTTTGGAGGGGACTCAGTGTTTGAGAGAGACACCCGAACAATGACAGTGAGTTCTGTTTCTTTTCTTTGTTTCCACTGGGGATGAGCAAAAGGTGTTGATGATGATGATGATGAAGAGTGAAGGCACTCTCCTCCTGTAGAAAACCTCAAAGTTTCATAGTTTCAAAGGGCAGCTGGTCTCTGCCATAACTTGAAACCATAGATCTGAAGCAGGTGGATTTCATCTAGAGTGGATGTGGAACAACAGCTAAAAGGTATAATTGTGCTGAATGTGATGTTCTTACCTTTTGTTTTTTGCCAGACGGCCATTAGCTCAGCAAACACAATTTCCCCTCAAACTTAATCCTAAAATTCAATCCTAATAGGGTGAGGGGTAATGGTTTTAAACTAAAAGAGGGTACATTTAGATTAGATATTAGGAAGAAGTTCTTCCCTGTGAGGGTGGTGAGACACTGAAACAGGTTGCCCAAAGAAGTTGTTGTGGCTGCCCCCTCCCTGTCAGTGTTCAGGGCCAGGTTGGATGGGGCTTTGGGCAGCCTGGGCTAGTGGAGGGTGTCCCTGCAAGGGGTTGGCAATAGATGGGCTTTGATGTCCCTTCCAACCCAAACCATTCTGTGATTCTATGAGAAAATGTTGTTGGGAGCAATTCCCAGGAGCAATCTAGTTTAGGTGAAACCACTTTCCTGTGGGTGCAATGCAAGTTGGAAAAATAACCACTCAGGCTAGCTGATTACCACCATCTCATTGTCAGCCTGGAAGGGTGTACTGAATAAGTTCTGTCTAGGACCCTTTCCACATTTGCATTAATGATTTGGATAATGAAATGGATATTAAACTTATTAAATTTGCAAATGACACCAAGCTGGGAGGGTCTGCGGGCAGGTTGTTGGACGGGAATAGAATTCAAAATTATCATGATGAATGAACGGCTTGAAGAAGATGGTATATTCAGTGAGACCAAATGCTAAGCTTCGAGCGTAGGTGGAAGTGAATGCTCTGACAAACACCAGCCAGGAAACACCTATTTTATGAGAAGGAATCTGAGAGGACTTTAGCAGATTGGCAGCTGAACACAAAACTGTGTTGGTGGAAACCTTCCCACCATGTTGAGGGCAGAGAAGATGGTGTGCATATTGAGATGATAAAGGCATTCGTCTCCTTTGTGAAGTATGGGTGAGACTTCAGCTGTGGTTTTATACTTGCTTTTGGTGTTATAAGGAGGAAAATGTGCCCCAGTGGGAGGCGTTGCAAAGGGAACAAGGAGACTGGAGGTTTGTAAGATGTGGTCTTTGAGGACATGCTGAACACGTTAGGGTAGCTTAGAGTAAAAAGTACTGAGGGGGCATGATCACTGGTATCAGATAGTTAAAGGGAGGCTGCACAGAGAAAGGACACAATGTTTCCTCTGTATCCCCCTGACACAGAGGAAGTAGTAATGGGTTATACTGCAGCAAATAAGATTGATAGATAATGGGGAGCATACCCTGACTATGGCCTGTTAAGGACTCAGGAACTCAAGGAATTGTGAGCTCCAAGAACTCTTACTGAACACCTGGATAAAGATGGTCCCTCTACAGACCATCCCATGGACAGAATGATCTTCCTAAGGCCTTAAGTTCCTAAGTACTGAAAAACTGTATTGGTGGGGAGTTTACTTCAGGAAGATGCCAGGGAAGAAAGTTTTCCAAAGAAATCACCCCATCACCAGTCAGTTCTCTTAGAGGAAGATTCAAGTGGTTACAGCTGCATGGAGCTAAATGAAGGTGTCAGCCGTTCAGCCATATTAGCACAAGTGGCTGTGGTGATGAAGAGCTTTCCCTTCCAACCCTGAGGTTTTTGGTCTGTGTGGACTGCCTATGAAAACCTATGAGGCTACTTACTTGGTGGAGCAGCAAGGAGAGAGGAAGGATGTAAGGGAAGAGGATGCTTGCTTTGTACGTGGGCCAGTATGCTCATCTTTGATACATACCATCACCTAAGGAACACTTATCTGGAACAAGAGAGACCATTTATACATGGTACATCTCCACTTCGTAGCCCTTGCAGAGGCACCATGGGTACCTCTCCTTGCTGCCTCAGGAATCTAGCATTGTAAACCAACCCCTTGGGATTAGAAAGAAAGAAAAAAACAAAACAGATTTTCCACATGACAGTGTTGTTCATATCCCCTACAGTGAAAATTAAATGTAAAATTATGTCTTTTGAAGATCAAGAAATGACACAATGGAAGACTATAATAGAGTGTAAATAGAGGGTAAATGGTAAACTAGCGATGCAGTGCTAAATGAAAGATTTCCTTTCCTTCAGGGGTAATCCCTTCCACACTGAGATATACTGCTTTACCTTGAGATTCTGTTTTATTCCATGACATTTCATCTTCTGGTTTTGCTATAGCTTTGTTGTGCTGCGTGCAGCACGGATGCATCTTGTGCTTTCCAAGCGTATTGAGCAGTTTGTGTGCATCCAGCAGAGAAAAATCTGTGTCATTAATTGAGAGAGAACTTGATCACATAATAAAGGGTTCTGAGTTGCATGATGGAGGAGGCTGGGTTTTTTCTGTGCAGCCTAACTTTTGTGTTTCAGACTTAGAAAGTGCTTAAATTTGCACCTCCAGTGTTGCAGTAATAATATTAAGCGGTCTGATACCACTATCAGCAAGGCCATACAGCAGTTGACGACAGCTTGTTCGCTGCCTGGTCTGTGAGCAGGCAAGTTTGGAGTCTGTTTATTAAAGGAGGAGTTTCCACCAGCACTGTGGTGTATCTGTCTGAAAAGATCTCTTTGCAGAGGTCGTAACTGCCAACTTGTCAGGTATTTCCTGGAATTGTCAATCTCTCTGGGGTGCAGCAGGCTGTGATGTATAAAGCCACAACACTGACATATCACTTACCTAGTTCTGCTAGACTTAGCCTCTCGGTGAAGTATGCAAACTGCCTCCGTCTTGTGCAGAATTTGCATTATCTAAAGATCACTATGTATGCTATGGTCCATTCGCCTTTGCAAATGCTGTTTAAATATAGCATCCATAAATAAATGTTAAATAATTCATGAACATAATTTTGTAAATTCTGCTAGGCCACACCTCTCTAGGGGCATATTTATGAACATGCGTCAGCCTGGAATCAATGTGTCTGCCAAGCACCCTACCTCTGAGGCAGAATTCCCACATCTAGCCCAAAATGCTGCAAACGACTCTGATTCCACTTCACTAGTCATCCATCATACTGTCACTTTAATTCAGATGCTGCTACTTGTTTTAATAACATACATCTTACACAAAGAATATTGCTAACACAAGATTCTTGAGGTAGATTTTTACAACCTCATAAAATGGTATTAACCCTTTGATCCCTGATATTCTTTTCATACGGCTTTTTTTTATGCTTATCAATAACCTGTGTTCGTGGGGTCTATTCATGCTGGAGAATCTGACATCAATCACCGCAGTAAAAATATTATTCCTCCAGCATTACCCTAAAGAATTATGGAAAGAATAAAAGTGTTATTGCAGGAATTATTTAGCAAACAATAGATGGATAAAATGTATTATGGTAAGTGTTAAATTATATCACCTCATTACAGGAAACTACCTGAGATAGCACAGAAGGTAGTTCAGTGCTTTCTCTAAGTAGTTCAAAGAGAACAATAGCAGAATCCCACAAAAGGTTTTACTATGAAATCCTGGAATGACAAGGCAAATGATGTATTATCAAATAAAATGATAGTTTAGAAGGGAAGAAAGAGAATTCTACCTGCATATTCCTGAGTTACACCTGGAGATATTTTGGGGGTGAGGGGAGGAGAATAATAGTAATTTACAGGTAGCTGCTTAACACTCAAGTATTTAAGGGGCTTAATTTATTAAATTTTTTGCATGTCTTTATAGAAATACCTCCCTCATTGTGATAGTGCCATGAGGAATGTGCAGCCTTAAAAAATACTTTGCCTCTATTCCAAATATAAAACATGCTAAGTTCGTTCTTTCTTCTCCCTGCTTTTTTCCTTTGCAGTCAGCACTGGGAATTAGAAAAGATTTTCCTGAAATGCTTGATTAAGCCAATTGCTAAAATCATGTCCATATTTTAGGTATTATTAAGGATACCTAAACAAGGTTGGGTTCTGTGATTTCACCAAGTAGACTCTTATCAGTTAATGCAGATTTAGAGAGGGGGGAAAAAAAAGCATAATGTTACGCTGGGCTCATGGGATTCATTTGATCAACATGATTAAATTATTTCCTTACTCAGCTAGAAGGAAATTACTAGTAACCAGACATTATGTGTCTGTTAATTATGTGCAATAAGGTTCTCTGCTATCACACCAGCTCTTGCATTCATGTTCTGTGTGTTTTAAAGGCATTCTCATTTTTTAAATGTAAATATTGAAAAGGGACAGCTATAATTTTCTTTCTCTTATTTAATAAATATCCAGCGTGCCAAAAAGCACTTGTAAGAGGCAGCTGTTTGTCCTTGGTGTAATCGTAGGCAAGTTTGTGGTGATGACATGCTAGTATTTCACATGTTTTGGGTCGCCCCCACCAGGATTTTTTTTTGTGTTGCAATCGTTCATTTTTTTAAGGTTGGATCATTTATTATTGTAAGGAATGTGAAGGAGGGTTTGCCAGAAACCTGTAATTTTGCTTGAAATAGTTAATCTCCCTGACACGAGGTCTGCTCACCTATATGTTGTCTTTGTGCCAGATCTACATTCTGCTCTGATGCTGCCCAATCGAGGATTTCTAAAGGGTTTTTATAAAGGAAGAAACAACATATGGTACAAGAGGGGCCTTATTCTTTTTCTAATGAAATGATGAGCTTCTGTTTCATATTAAAGTGTTAATAGGTCTGAAATTAGGTCTCAAAAAAGAGAATAGTGCTTTTAAAATTCTTAATATGATTCATTATCTGCAGTCAAAACCAGATGACATTTATTTTTATCCAAAAAAAAAAAGAAAGAAAGAAAAAGGCAAGCCAGAGAAAAAAAAAGAATCCTGGATTCAGGCTCTGATTTATTGAACAGAAAGCTCTTTAGAATCAGAGCTTGGGCTGGAGGCTGGAGGTTTTGTTTGAGTTTGAGAACATTCATATGTTTATGAAATCTAAACAAATATTTCAAAGAAGGTGGTGTCACATTTGAAGTAAGTGATCCTATTAGGCATTGGGATACGGCTGCTTTGTTGGAGGACTGGGCAGCATTTTATGTATGATAGTGCTGTGTACCGCTAATATACCGAGACATTACTTTCATCCAAAATGCCGATAGGACTGAACTTCTCTCCTGCACTTTGGCTTTCAGTGTTAATAATGAATGAATAAAGTTCAGAGGATAGAAGCTAAATGGATATTGTGCTTTAAAAGAATGAAATTTAACCAACGGCGTGCCAAGCTACTCAGAAAAGCAATAAATGGACATATTTATTAGGAGGGGATGGGAAAGCTGTGATGAGGTGTTTGTATGACTTAGGCCGGCATAAAAAGCTGGAAATGTCAATACAATTGAAAATGCATGTTAATTAGTGATAACAAAGGTTTGATGATATTTCCTTGATTATGTGGATTTTGGATGCATCCTTTTTTGCCATGGTTAGCATCTATAGGATAGTCATCTCTTGTGTGCCTCGTTATTTGATATTGTTATCTTACTCTATGTCTGCCAGAAAAGCAAGTGTGGGACTCATGTTTTTTGTAGATCTTGGGCACTGCCAGTAGGCAGCATTAGAAAGCACTTTCTCTGGAAGCATCATCTGGGTGATGCCTTTAGACTTTATCTGATTACAATGAACCACCGAGCTCCAGTAACATTGGTCACTCTTGTTCAAAAGAATTTGTTCCTGGTCCTGATCCTAATTACTCTCAGCTTCAATATGGTGATGTAAGCTCACATCATGAGTGGGTCTGGCTCCCACATCTAGGTGCTGTAATTGCTTACCCTAGAAGACCAGGCACTCAGAGATGCTCTTAAATTTCTGTGGGAACACAAAGCACAGTTGTACGTAAGTAGTGCTTGTGATAAGTTGTGTCAAAAGTCACTGAACAACCATCCTCAGCACTTTCCAAGGGATAGAAAAAAATTATATAGCAAAGAGCTAATCCCAAAATGATGTGCATGTATGTGGAGAGGTATGTCTGACATTCACATTAATACCAAATGAGTTCATCATGATTAATGTTATTACATTAAATATCGAAGGTATTAATAATGATTAGACCATTATTTTAAAGGGTTACCAACATGACACCGGCTCATTTTTTAACAGCTGTAGACAGTTGGTTTTGGACTTTTTCTCTCTGCACATTTCCAGTCCTCACCTCCTTCTACCAAATATACTCCCTTGGAATTTCATCTTATTGAATTTATGATTTTATGGCTGTGTTTCCTGCCAGAGCTAAATCCAAGTCCCGATGAAGTCATTAGGAGCTTTGCTATTCACTTCAGTGCTGCAGAAAGCTGAGGCCTGGTCCTGCTTCCCCTGCACTGACAAGCTCTGGCTTCAGTGGGCATTTATATGCACCCTAGATCCTAGAAAAAAAGCTTAGAGAATATTAGCTTTGGGTTGGGTTAGGGGTGTTTTTATTATTATTTTGCAGAGAAGGGTGGTTTTCCTTCTCATACCTCTGGTACCTTTGTGTGACAATGAAATGAAAAAAAAATAAAATGAATAGTGAGCACACCAAACATTTAAAATGCTCCCAGAAAACCCTCTTCCTGTACGAAGAGAGTCACACTAAGACCTCAGTGAGTCACTTGGCTTTGTCATATGGTGCAGGCCCACATATTGGAATAAACCACAACTGGAGAGGGGAAAAAGGTTGCAGACTGCGCTATGAAATTTAGCCATGCGTAGTGAACATGATGACCTGAACTAGGGAACAGCCAGCAGTCACAAAATTATTCTCTTTTTGTAGCAGCTCGCACCTTGTATGTGGCAGATGCAAAGCCAAAGAGGTTCTTGCTTCCTGTCCTCCGTCCTATTTTCTAATGAAAACGGACTTCTCTCTTTTTACAGAGGATCTGTGCTTGAAAGACTCTGCATTATGTACGTTCTTCCTATTGCCAGAAAAATCACCTTCAAAGAGATCATAAGAAGGTCCAAATTACATGTTCAGTATCATGCTTTAAATAAAACTGGCTTAACTGGGATTAAAAAAAAAAAACCACGAAAAAACAACCAAACAAAAAAATCCCAACAAGGTGCAGGCTTCAAAAATAGGAAAAATGTGTAAACCAGATGATTAAGAGCTATGGGTTTTATAGGAACGGCTGCCAACACTTGGGCAATACACTGCTTCTTGATGCACAAATAGTATTATATTGCACTCTTAATAAAACTAAAGCAGCCAAAAGTTCTCATAAATTATCTATTCAGTAGAAACCCCTAAAACCTACTAAATCTGTTTTGAAGTACTAATATTTCATAGACAGTCTTTAAAAATAGGACATATCAAAGTGTGTGATTTATAAAGGGAAGAAAGCAAATATTTTTCCATTTCTAATTTGAAATTCTTGGATAGAAGGATAAATCTTTTAGCATTTGTCTGCTTTTCTTTACTTTTTGTCTTTGCTGATTTTTCACAGGCCTTAGCTAAGATGAAATTGCTTCTTGATCAGCTGCTGCTGATTAGTCATTTCAACCATTTGCAGAAAAGTATATTAGGAGTCACAGTTTGGCTGTATTCTTTTCCTGTTTTAATTGTTAAGAGGTTTTCTGTGGTTGCTTTATAAAATGGTAACTTGGGGTTTTCATTTGGACTTTTGTTCTGCAGTACAAGAAATGCAAGAAAAGAAAGGATTGGACTAGTTGCTAGAAGCCTGTTTATGATGATGTTGCTTTTCCCATAGGTCTTCCTGTTGTGTCCAAGGTGTACCAACCTCATCAGCGAAATATATATGTGTATATTTGTACATTAGGAAATGACACATCACAGACTATTCTGTGGATTGAGAATCCTGGGCACAGAGCTGCCCACTTTCATATTTTTATACACTTTAGCCTTCAAAATGGAGATCATTGTGTGGAGGCTGCCTGCTGGGAATGGTCCTTGGTCTACAAAAATACCTAGTCTTTTCCAGGGCCTTGGCCGAGGGAGTGGTGGGTAGGTTGGGCCAAAACATGCAAGGGGCAGGACTGGTGACTGAGCAATATAGGTGGTGGAACTGCTGCTTGATGGAAAGCATACATGTACCTTATGCTCCTACTGCTTATTTGTATTGCTCGTGCTGCCAAAAGCTGGTTCAAAGCTGGATTTTTCTACTTCCAGAATTTGGGTCCACATTCACTGTTTCTATTTCATACCCTTCTGCACCAATTTTTCAGAAGTGTGATAGCTTTTTCTTTCAGTTGATATCAGTGGACAATGGCTGTACTCACTGCTTCTGAAAATCTCATCACAGAAGTCTGAACGTAAAGTTCAGGGTCAAAGTCCCCTATTTATAGCCTCCTATTTAAATCTACACTTGTATCTCACAGAACACGTTAAGATTAAAGTGTGTATTTTAGTGCAAAGGTTTCAAGAAGGATGATTTTCTCTACCAGATCAATATAAACCATCCCTGAAAAATCTACGCCTAGCTGTATTTAGCCAGATCCATATATTACTTATGATATATTCTTTGAACTGGGTATTATTATCAAGCATAATGACAGTAAAATAATGTGCAGTGGGGTCTTTAACATAGAATAATTTACATACCAGTCTTATCATTCAGTGATACATTCAGACATCACTGGTTTTGTTGGTCCTCAGTTATGTGTGAATTTCTCTGTTTTAAATATACCTGCAAAATGTATATACAAAGTAAAAGGTTGTACATGCAAGTCTGGATCATTTGCAAGGACCAACTGAAGGAAAGCACAACTGTGTGAATGTGTTTTGAAAGGTACATTGGGATCCACTGGTATGTGGTACAAGGCAAGGTGTTACATCTGCTAGGCGTATTCTGTAATTATTATGACATAAAGTCAGAACATTCTGGGTATGCTATTGTTCTGATTGGTCATTTGATTCGCTGGAGGAACATCTGGTGGTTCCTGGCAGATTTCTGGTCCTTGCAGCAGTGGGCTCAGTGCGGGGAGGTCACCTGAAAAACATGTTCTACTTGCATGCCACAAGGACTGTGACGTAAAGCAACAGGAGAAGCAGGATGTGGGAGACCTACCACCACGGTGAAGAAAAGGGAATGTCCACGCTGTCCAGACCCAGGCCAGGCTGGTGCCAGGTGTTGGTCACCTAACACTTTTAAGGACCATGGAAGACATCAGTGTCAGTTGTATCACTGGCTCCAGCATTTGCCAAAGCCTGTGTGCTAAAGGAAGGTTTAATCTTGTAGCAGTGGCACCAAGCCTGTTTGTGTCTGAGTTGATGGGAAGGTGATTGCAGCTATGGCTGGTGCCACACACACATTGGCCGGTCACCCTGGGCCAGGCCCACTATCCCCCCACACGCTGACATGGCAGACAGGCTCTGCCCCTGCGCCTTCCTTACAGCGGGTCAGCGAGACTTATAGCAGTCTAAACTGGGAGAGTGTTACCTACTTAAACTGTTTTTCTGACTTAATAAGAATTTTTCATCTACAGCAAGCCATTTTAAAATATTGTCTATACACAAACAGTCATTCTGAATAATAGGCCTGCACACAGTAAATGTCAGCTCTTTAAATCACAGAGGACTTCGGAAGCAGAGTAGAGAATGCTTCATAACAGTTTAAACTTCAGCCTCCCATTTATTATGTATGTGTTTATAAATCTCTGAGGGGCACTCTTTTTCCTTCTGGGAAGCCCAAAGGAGCAGAGTTGTTTGTCAGCCCGGCTGGGTGGTGCGCGGTGCCGTGGTTGCTCCTTTGCATGCTGACCCCATTTGGTTTCAAGGTTGGTATCCAAGGTTATGCCTGAGGAAATTTTTCTTTTCTTTTCTCCTAACAGCAGCATATGGGACCTTTTGTTTCTAGGAAGGTAGTACCAGGTGGAAAAAAAAATAAAATTGGTGAGGGGTCAGCAACATAGCGCTGTGTTGTATTTTCTTTTTTTAAGCTGCACATGACTGATCACCACCTTTAGAAAAGGGCTCTCCGTTTGTCACCCAGGAAGAGTATAAGGGTATCTCACACAGCAATGGCTTTGAAAAATTTCTTCAGCATTCCCATCTATCTTAGTTAGTATGAATACTTTAGCATTAAATGGAGAAAAGGAGAATCCATCAATAGTTAATAACTGACCTTAAGATAGGAATTCAAAGTTCACCACAATTAAACCCAAGTGTCAGCAGAATCCACAAGGGGAGCTATCAATATATTTGACTATACCTGCCCATACATAGCAGATTTAAATCCTGTAAGGGAAAGAGCTGTGCATTATTCCTAATAAAACATAGCTTTGTACTGTCTTATATCGCAGACAAAACACAGAAGTTCTGTGTTATGAATGATAGTGGGAAAAAACATACTGAAGAGCAAATGTGATTCTGGATGGAATTTCATCACATGACTCTGTTGTAAACCAGATGTTTGTCAGATTCAGTGGGAGGATGTATCCATCTTGAAATTTTTAATAAGGTTACATAAAGGATTAAAAGCAAACATTTACAATGCTCAGGATTTAAAGATAATTGTATTTCTCTTAACTTTGTTATTTGCTTGGTGGATCATTAAAAATATTTACATGATCTATCTATGGCGCAGTGCACCTCATGGATGGATTCTTTCATTATGATAGTTGATGTGTACATCCACAACATCAGAAAAGCAAAACATAGAGAGTCTGTTCCACAGACATAAACACTACTGGTGATGTAAAAAGTATGCTCTGTTATTAAAAAAAATGGTGTCAGCCAAACATAGGAGTTATGCGATAACTTTCTGACACTTGAGGGAGAGAATTGCAATTCCCTGTGGAAATCAGTGCTGGCCTCACCCCAAGGGGACCTTGTTCTGAGTAGAAAGTAGGTATGTGACTCTTGCTGCTGCAGCTGATTTTTCCTTCAGTTTCAGTCCCTTTCTGATGAAAGAAGAGAAGGGAAAGGAGAAAGGGAGGCTTCATTTTGTAGCTAAGATTACTTTGCGTTTGCGAATTTGTTCATGCTAGCATCCTTGTAATACCTGTGTGCGGTTTTGTGGGGCTACATTCAAGGCCACTAACTTTCAAGAATATGTTATCTGCTGTCCTTTTTGTTGGCAGATAATTCATAAGGGAACTTAATAGCATGGTGTATTGCATGGGATATACACGTAGGTGCTGCAGTGTTATAGCATTATACTGATCTCAAAAAAAACCCCAACAATGCTGGGCAAGCCTACATGAAAAGCTGTTGAGGTTTTTACAAGAAATACCTTTTAGAAGAACAGAAGATGAAGGAATCATACTACCTATTCCATTTTTGGACATATTCTTCAACTCAGCAGATTTCTTATTCACGTGAAGCAAGAACAAAGTAAGTTAAACTAGTAAAATATGATACTACATTTTCCTTTGATATCATCTTCCATGTAGCTGCAGGATGTGTAAGTCCACTTGGACTTCAGTTATAATATTTTAATACCAACTCATTGAAGATGGTAGCGTATCTATAGTATTTTAATGCTTCCTGGTAACAAGATGTGTCAAATACATCTCCACCAAGTCAGGAAGCAGTATTAATATTGAGATATAAATCCAGGAAGTACGCTTCTGATTGTGTTACTAATCCAACCATAGTATGGCCCATTTATGGCCCTGATGGATGGTTACAAATGTTTCAAATATATTGCTGATGATCGCTATACCCAAGTTAATGATGTGATAGAAACCTTGACACTCACTAGCTGAGAATTGTGCTGCTGTAGCCTGCTGTCACGCTGCTCTTCTAGCTGCCTCTTCACCTCCACCAGCCCTTGTGCCTAGCACAGCCTGGGAGGACTCAGTACTGTCAGCCCAAGACTCAAGGAGATGTTAAGTTTCTTATGGAATAGATAAGTGTGCAAGAGAGATGTCTAATTTTTCCAGCAAACTCTGCATTCAGGTAGCTGATAAAATGGGGCAAGTCTTGGCTTCCATTTCAGCTTGAGAAATAGTATCATCATTGCCTGGTTGAGATAAAGAAATATATCTCAAAAGCCCAAAGCATGACAGTGGCTAAGAGGTATTTCTTGCATTGAGTAATGTAATTTTACAGCCTAGAGATTGTCTTGGAGAATGTTACTAAGTTAAAAATGACAGCCAAGATCAAAACACAGTGAAAAATGTATTGATAGAGCAAAGAATCGAAGGTTAGGAGTAGGAGACCCCTTCTAGGAGACTGTGTCCAAACCCTGCGCCCACTTATCCCTCCTGCTGCCTCCTGATGATGTTAGCTAATCTCATTTTAGAGGTACAGCACAGGAGAAGATAAAACATGAAATAGCTGAATCCGACTTACTTTGAATGTCTGTCAAGTTTCATGTCTTTTAAGTCCTAAACAGATTTATTTCACTTGTATCAGTCACTCTATGGCAGGTCTACATAAATCAGTAAGCAGTCTGGGAGAAGGTCCTTCAGTTGCCAGCTTGCCTGTATCACAGATTCCCGCAGAGTACATAGTTATACTTGTATATGCGGAAGAGATTTGAGATTCAGTAATCATCATGGAGAGTCGCTTTCCTCATAGCTTAATACCCAGAGGAGCTGGCTGAAAAGGTTAGCTGTATCCGTCAGGTTTTTTGGGTACAACAAAAGATCTTGTCCATTCAGTCTAAATAAGGCGTAATCTCGGCTGCATGGGTTAAATATTCCATGTTCATTTACCAAATCACTGGGCAAATGTCACAAGTTCCAGACTGACTTGGTAGAGAGCAATACAATCTATCAATACTTAAGCATATTGGAGGGAGAGCATCATGGCTGGGAGTGTTATTTATTCAGTGAAGCACATGCTAAATTGAACAGCATGCTTTGGATAGAGAGGGTGGGGGTCTAGCACTCGTCTTTCCAACAAGCTTTTTTATTTCCGTGTAGAGAGATTTTATACTCAAAAGAACTGTAACAAAAGCTGTTTAGACTCACTTGCCGTGCAAGTGTATTATTTCTCCCTGTTAGACTGCACTGTCTTAAGGAAAACAAGTTTTTTGCTAATAATTTTCAGTTCATATTGGACCTGTGTGGGCTTATAAGGTCATTCGCTTGACTGAGCAACCACGGACGTTACACAGTGGGAAGTGGGCAGGGCTAGTGCTTGACAGCTGTTCTTGGGAGTGATGGCCATATGTATCCCTTGCCACAGGACTGGTTTTCTGATTGAGATCATTCATTTGTGGAAATACTTGCCTGCGCTCTGAGGGATGATGCTGTAAATTCAAAATAACGTGGAGATGCATTGGGTTTACACGGGCATGAGCGGGCTCTGCTGGCGTCCGCCTGACAGCTCCAACTGGCACGGGATCGGTTGTCCCTCTGAACCTTTTCCCTTTCACCAAAGGGGTTACCACTATCTGGAAAAGGTGCAGAATAATGTCTTCCCTAATCAGCAAGATTGCATTTAGATATTCCTAATAAAGCTTTTTTTATTTGCTTAGCTGAGTTGCGTGTCGGTGGGCAAGGTAATGTACCGGCACCTGTGTGTGCTCAGAGAAAAAGGTATTTTTTTGTCTTGGTGCCTCTTTCTCCCTTGGTCTGACTCATCTGCTTATCTTGTAAGCTTTGTTATCACTGAGAATACCTCTTATTGTGCTTAGATACTGTACCTATCAGAATGATCTTGTTCGAGATATCTTCATTTCACAGATGAATATAACCAAGCACGCAACCACCCTTAAAGGCCTTTGCAAAGGTTGCAAAGTGAGGTAATGTGAGAATTGTGATTGCCTGTATACACTGAATTTAGCCTTCTTGTGCACACGTGTCAAGATACAATCTTTAGTGACGTGTTCACTCATTATGTCTTCCACAGCCCACTTCCCTTAGCTGTCAGCCTGTTCTTTAAACTCGCTTGCTCTGTATACTTTCCTGGGTCTTTAAAATAGCAACCTGAAAGCACAGGAATGCTGTGGTGATGACATTCATATGAGCCATCGGTATCCTTGGGAAGTTCAGGGCAAGGCTACATGGCATTCTGAAGTGTCTAGAGTTTATTTTTAGAGAGATGAAATCAGAAAAGCTGAGTCTTACTTAGAACTACCAGTACAGAGCATACTCAATCTGTGAAGCAAATAGGTTCTCGTCAGGTAGCGATCCCATCACCAGGACAAGCCTCCATGCTCTGTAGAGCTGAGGCAGTCTCAGTAAATGTCCAGAGCAGGTCCTTTCCTACTCTCTTTTCTTCTTTGTATACTGTGCCAAAATACACAGGATTAAGGGAGTGAGACTGCTGGAGTTACATGATACTGGGGTGCTTTCATATGAGACGATCAGTGTGGCTGTTTTGAGTTGGTTTTGCCCAATAGCTGCAAAGTATCGGGGCTGTTGTGAGAAGAGAGTCCATCTACACCTACAGGTAATTATCATGTTACATAATGAAAACGTAATCAGTCTGCTCTGTCTGCAGCTTAGCAGGTGCAAAGGAGACCTGTTGCTATTAAACAGTCTCCCTTTTCCTTCCACTCTCTGGTCCCATTATCACAGTTTTCTGATTTTCCTTCATAGCTGCTCCCCAGTGTCTTAGAGGTTCAGAGTGACTAGCTGTGAGCAATTCATGTCCCATATTCTTTACCTATCCATGAATTTTGGGTTTTAACACACCTTTGTGCCTGCTTCCCATCTAATATGCGGTCAGGATTATCTCTTCAAAGGGAGAGGACCTAATGTCACCAACATCTAGTCCTTGCATGTGGCTGGATTTTCTTCCTGTCCTTGAGTCCTTACTACCATATTACCCCAGAATCTGCGTCAACACATGGAAACAGTGAGTAGCTTCATAATTGGCTCTCTAACAGTATTGTTAACACCAGCTTGAATGAATAGAGGCATGGAGTCAAGCTTGCAGGTCTTTTTTACTAAGATTTTACTTCCATTAGCACTCCAAGCCACAGCATCTGTAAATTCATAATTTTAATCCCTACTGTTTTAATTTGCCGATGAGTGATATGCTAAATCCAGCCTGATCATGCCTACTCCAGCAAAGGTGTCAAGCAGCTACGTAAATAAATGAAAGAGTTCTTTATGAAGTCACCATCAGACACGCGGCTGTTGCTATTTGTAAAGCTATTGTCTTTCATCAACTTGTTTTTGCACAAGGTTTTAAAAACTCATTCCGAATTGTGTAAATACCTGAATATAATTGGCTTTCCAATTTCACAGCTTATCAGGAGAAAACAAGAAGTGGGGGTGAACGCTGGATATTTCAAAGACAATAAGTGCATTTGATGTAATGGTCTATGATTTTGTCTTTTGTTGTTTAACCCAGGATTGAAGAAACAGATGGTAAGATTTTCTAGGAAGCTTAAAACAGAAGCCAAGCTAATACAAAACTGTTCAGCTATCAGACAGGGTAAATCCATTCTGTTGCTTTCTTTTTTTTTTTCCCAAATCACAACCCATCAAAAGAAAGGTTTAGCTTCATAAAAAGATATTTACCAGGGAGCTTTTTGCAAAGGAGAAGGGCATGCTTTGTTAAACCAGATGCATTTTATTTTTCCTGGAACCAAGATTTATGAAAGCAGTATGCTCATATTTCTCCATATACAGTAATTGGAACTCATTATGCTAATTGTATTTCCATTATCACTAATTAACAATCATAGTGACCTGGCCCACAGTCTAATTTGTCTTTAATCTGTTTTTGTATAGGGAGTTTTACCCTGTAATTTCAAGGTGATAATTCTATTCAGCACAACTTTATTGAATAGTGAAATGTAATACTTGTAATATTTAGGGCTGTTCCCATTCAGATAGTTCAAAGGGAATGGGAAGTGAATTTATACCTGTCCATGCTGCTGCTTGGGTGGATCTGCCTCCCTCATGCACTCGGTTTAACCTACCTGTGTCTGACTTAACCTGTACACAGCTTATCTAGAGTAACTGGAGGTCGGTCAACATTTGCTGATGAGATTTGCGATCTGTGAAGGAATGTGTGTGTGTGTGTGTGTGTGTGTGTGTGTGTTTATTGATGGATAAATCTGCAGGAATTTGCCATTTTTCACTTTGTGACACTTCACTTGCAGGAAAACAGTATTTTTCTGAAATGGTGTTTCTGATGTAGTATAAAATACATCCTATGTCTTGAGGGGCAAAAAAACCCCTCTGAGCTTTGCATGAAAAGTGGTTTTGGGTTTTTTTTTCTTCTTTTTACTTAAACAACAAGTAAATGCTTGTTTGCTTTTTCTCCAGAGTTTGCTGGTGTTTAGACGTTCCAGGGGTCTTTTTCTGCAGTTTCTGAGTGAGGGAAATGAGCAGTGCTGTGCCACTGAGGTTTTGCAAATCCTGCTGTAGTGCTCATCCCTCTCAAGTCAAAAACACTCTCAGCGACTTATTCCAGACAACCTGACTGTTTTTCTCTGGTGCTGCTCACCTACTGCCCTTTTCCCTCTGCTGATTCACTGGCAGTGCATTGCTGCTGATGTCACGTTGTTCCCGTCTTAGCCACTGATCGATTGATACCAATAATACCGTGCTGTGCAAGCCCTCTCCCTTAAATCCTTGGCTTATTTCTTGGCTTCCTATCCACACAGGGTGCCACCTTTCAGTGAGGTGGGTACTAAATTTATCCGATTAGCTGTATTATTGCATACCCTTTGCACTGCCCCTGCTGTGCATTGTCATTGAGGACTTTTGAAGCTGGGAGCGACTCTAATCTGAGTCACTGATCTATATTTCTGTTTCCATTTCTAACCCTTTCTGTCCCAGGAACAGCCCAGGTCTCTGGGCAGAGGGAATTTATGTAATTAGATGTCAGTGTAGCTCAACAGCTTCATATCAGTTGTTGGCTTGTCCTTGGATTGATATGAATATATATATGTATATACATATATATATGGAGATATAAATGTATATCTTCTTTGCGCAACCAGTTATTTTCCAGATGATTTTTCTTGTTGCAGCTCTCTCCCTGCCCCCAGTGCCTTGGTTTCCCTCTACATGTCGCTTCCCTACTTTCGGAGGAGGTGAATCACATCAATGTTGCAAATCCTCCCCGCTCCTTCTCTTCACACCGGAACGTGTGACTTCCCAAATCCACAAGTGAGTCCTGCTTCCGCATGACCCTTCATTTCAGCTCCCCCGGGGAACCGCTTAAAGTCCCCCGGGTCCGATCCCACTTCAGCTGCCTGGGCGGCACAGCCTTTGCATGGTAAATGCTCCTCCCTCACCAGCACATAAATCAAAGAGTACCACCTAATCAACAAAATAATCTTAATCAATGCTTTCACCGTCTGGCTTTCCCTAGCAAATATAACTCCCTGTTGATGTTTCCCATCCTCCCTTCTGTTATACCAGATGGTGTATGTTCCAGTCTTTTTATTATCCTTCCCTGACCACGACACTTTGCTCAGTCCAGAGATCTTCATACTGCATCCCCTGAGTGTTCTCATCAGCAGCTCTGTCCTGTTCATTGCATCTTGATGTTTCAAGCATCTTGCACTAATGACCCTCTTCTTCCCCCTCCTTTGCATTGATATTTTTCACAGTATTCATTCCCATAGGTTGGTCAGCTGATATCTGGTAGCACATGTGCTTTAACCATCACATATCCTAAGTGACCTCTGAGTTTGTATAAATGTTGGCAGCATATAGGCTGATTTTATCCTCGTGTGTTACAGCTTTCTACATTCTGCACAATAAATTCAGAGTATAGTAACCTCTTCCTTAATTTTTTTTTTGGTCTTCCTTAGAGAAGATTACAGAAGTTGATCTGCTTCACATTATCTACAATTAGGTTGTTGCTGAGTAGGATGACATAATAACATAAGCATCAGTCAGAAGAACTGCAATTCTTAGATGCACAGATTTGATTCATGTCTTTGTCTTTCTGAGGTGTTTAAGTCTGAGAAACAAGCATTGTATTTGTGCTGTTAAAGGGAAAACAAGGGGCAGGAATTTTCAGGCCCCAGCACAATACGGCATATTAAATAGCATGTGTTTTCTGTGGCATTCAGGGTAAATGCGTAAGATGGACTCAGTCTGGTGCTCAGTGAAATGAGTAAATTGTCTTTGTGCAGGTACCCAAATCCTCCCATCTCTCCTCTTTCTGTTTCAAAACAGAGGCATTTTATGTTAGTTCCAATCTCCAAAACATTTGGTCTCCTTTCCTGAAGTGCAATGGCAGAACAGCACTCTGGGAACATATAAGACACATATATACTCTACAAGTCCCAGCCCGAGTCAATGGAGTAACCTCTCCACCTCGCCCGCACCCCCCGGTAACATTGAGTAAATGAGGCAAGATTGACTTCAGAGCCTCTCACGGCAGCAGCAGCAAATCCCAGACTGAGTAGCTCCAAGTTCAAGTCGGCCAGCCTTCGTTTGAATCATTTGGGTAGCGAAACACAATCTCCCTAGACTACCCAGCTCTCCGGGCTGGAGTTCCGCTCCCCCTGAGCACACGCTCGCCTAATACAATTTGTAGCAAATGTAATAGACATGTGGAGTTGAAAGAGAGGCTGAGTATCTAAATTGCAAAGACCACAAATCAGTCACTGAGTAGATAGATATGCTAAGTGAACACCATTTTTCTGGAGTATCTGACAGAACTGGAAATCACAATGCAGAGTGATTTTATCACAGAGGATTTTCAATTTGTTGTTTAGAAAGATGGGTCAGTAAGCATCCTCTTTATCCCTAATGACTAAAGAATGTAAATAATCTTGTTGTAACCATTTTTCATGTACATTTTGTATCTAGATGAGGTATATTGCCTTCTAGGTATTTTTTTTTCTCCTATCAAGGAGTGTAAGGGCTTTTTTTTTTTTTTGTCCTCCTGTTAAAAGAGGCACTGTAGACTAATAGCTCTTTCATTCATCATAGAGGTTGATGCAGCTAACGTTTTAAGTGGTATTGTCTGCCAGTAATACTTAATCCCATTGTCAAAGAGTGCAGTGCCCAGAGAATGTGTTTTCCTCAGAAAGGTAGGCTGTGGGGAAATGTAATGACTATTTAACTCTTAAGCCAAAGCAGAGACTGTAATCTAGTGTTGGATGAGTTTTACCAGCTACTTATTCTAAAGCAGAGCTCAACTTTGCCTTCTAATTTATTCTGCTTCATAACTATTCAGTAAAAATGTTGAGCAACTTCAATGATTTGTATCACATTCTTTCACCTGGCATGTTGCTGTTTTGGGAAATACAGCTCCTCGCCTTTTTTCCTCCACTGTTCTTTTGGCTGGTGATGAGAGGTCTTGAAACGTTTATTGCACTCCAATACAGGATTATTATACAGAGAAAAAAAACGTGGGCTACATAGCTCTGATATGGTAGAACAATTACTAGGATTTTACGAATGGAAGGGACTTTGCAAGCTAATGTGCTGTGTAACATCACTCAAGCTTGCCTGAAAGCTTTCTCGATGTGCAACAGTTGTGACTTACTTTCAGACACCTGTTATGACTTTCTTGATATGACTTTGATTTAAAAGTTTCCGGTGACAGAGCATCTATTGCACCCGGTAGTGGGTTGTCTTCTCTGTAAAGAAAAAAATCAGTGCGCCCCATATTCTGGACCTTAATTTGTCTAATTTGAACTTCAAGCCACTGAATCTTGTTAAGCCTTTGTCAGCTAGATTGAAGACTCATCAATTATCAATTTTCATTCCCTTTGATAATAGACACTTATAGACTAATAAATTATCCTTTAACCTTTTCTTCATTAAGTTAATAGATTGAGCACCAGGAGTCTCTCACTTCAAGGCATATTTTCCATTCCAATTTTAATACATTCATATGACTCTGAATTCTCTCCAATTTTTCAACATCCTTCCAAAGTTTAATAAGCACCAGTGTCTGTACAACAGTACCTCCACCATCATCAAGGATGCAGTTGCATTACTTTCTTCTATACCTTATTGCAGTTCTTATGTTTATTTAGTAACAGATCACATTAACTATCAGATTTTTCCAGCAGTGTCTCCTGCAAGTGATCATTCACAGTGACTTCTAAGTACCAATTACAAAGACAGAATAATTTCCATCAACTCAGTTTTGTTTCTGGCTATATGACCTGACATTTTGTCAGGTTGAAATGTGTGCTGTGTGCTCAGCAGGGCAGAGGGATTGCCAAGTAGAGGAATTCTGAATTGTGTATTTGTTGCTTGTTATGACTGGGAGTTTGGTCCCTAATAGTTTGCAAAGGGAGATCTGTTTATTTGGGAGGATTATATAGCTAGAAAGACCGAGGCTGGGATAAGTCCCAGTCAATAAGAAACAAGATATAAGGAGAGTGTGATTTTGCCATTTTGGATATAGCGATGCAAAAAGTAGCAATGAATCTTTAAATTGTGCTCAGGTTGTGCTTCTGATAGAAGCTCCTGATCTCAAGACTCAAGACAATTGAGCAAGCCCTTGGGCTGTCCCATTCCCATGTGGGGGAATAGAAAAGAATTCCACAAGGAATGGCTGGACAACATGATA
Organism: Hypotaenidia okinawae; assembly: GCA_027925045.1. NCBI lineage: Eukaryota > Metazoa > Chordata > Aves > Gruiformes > Rallidae > Hypotaenidia > Hypotaenidia okinawae. The sequence continues at coordinate 14,613,576 of BSDF01000003.1, read as the reverse complement.
CCATGTTATTTTACAGAAAATAAAGCGTTAATCTTCGGTTGGAAATTGGCCAAGTCTCTGGTGTTTAATGCTAAAACATTCTAGTTCTGATGGTGTGAGTCTTCAGTATTAATAACTCCAGGGCCACAGTGAAGAAGTTGGAAAAAGCTGGGGGGAAAGACAGTCAAATGATAAGTCTTAGGAAACTGGAAACAAACATCGTGGCTGGGGAGGTGGCATTAAAGCAGTAGGCACTGGTCTTTTTAGGGGGAAGGAAAGGCAATGCGGTTTTTTTGGTATATTTTAATGATCTCCTTAATGTTGTGGATTCCATCATTTAGCTACTCAGTAACAGCGCATTGGTGAGCATGGAAAAAATACCACAGAAATTTGCACTGTGAGGAACCTAGAACTGCAAGATAAGGAAACAAAATGGAGTCAACTCTCCTCATAACAGAGTATTTCAAACACCATTTTTATGAATTTATTTATTTTTCCTTGCATGAAACTTTGGAATCTCTCATTATTAGACTGGAAAATTATCTGCAAATCTGTGGCAAAAATATTCAAATTACATTTAAAAACAAATATGGGGGTAGGAAGCAGAACCCACTAATATGGGTATTTCTTTATTCTTCTTGTGGGAGAAAAGCTCCATTGATGTTACTAATTTTTTTTTTTTATGAAGACCATGACCAAGATTTCATCAAAGAAAGTACTTAAGCACAGAACATTTTGAGGTTACAGTGAAGAGTTGGTAATTTTTCATAGTGTATATCATGGATAGAGAATGCTAGCTAGTGTATGTCAGCTCCACAAGCTCACCTCTTAAGTTTCCTCAGAAATTCTTGCAGTTCAAATAATGTTTAATGAAAAAAGCTAAATGCACTCCAGAAACTTAAGCATTAAAGAGAAAAATTCAATCAAAACAACACTGCCAAAATAGTCAAGATTTATTCACTAATAAAGCCAAGATTGATTATTCCTTTCAAACTTGGTTTTGTAATGACTGAACTATGATTCTTCAGCAGCTCAGCAAGGGAAAAGCCACTGCACCAATATATTGTGACGGAAGTGTACATTTACATTCCAAAACCACAATCCTGTGTACCAACAGCAACCTCCAGGACAACACAAAGGGTAAAAGGAAGGCGGTCCGACCTTGCTATTTAAAAGTATAAGAATAAATAAATAAAGAGCAAAAAGTGATTTAAGTCAATACAACTAGCCAAAAATAATCTTACATTTCAGGGGAGGTTCAGAAGAACAAGGAGATACTTTAGCAAATACCAGTGCATTTCTGCTTGCAAGCTTGCCTCTAGATGTAATAGAGCCTCTGTAAAAGAGTGGACTGGTTTTGGGCTCCCTTGTATGAGGAAGACATGGATATATACTGGATTGAGTCTGGAGAAAGGCCACAAAGCTGGCTAAGGGGAATGGAGCATCTCTCATATGAGCAGAGGCTGCAGGAGCTGGGACTGTTCAGTTTAAAGAAGGCTCAGGGAGGTTCTTTCCTTTGTGTTTCTCATTACCTGGGGAGGGGAAGTAAAGAAACCAGAGCTAGGCTTTTTTCAGAGGTGCCTAGTGATGGGATAAGAGGCAATGGGCACAAATCGGAACACAGAAAATGCTCTTTGAATGTGAGAAAAAGCTTTGGTTTGGGGGGCTTTTTTGTTGTATCTTTGTGGGTTGTTTTTTTCTCTCAGGTGGTTTCAGCTCCATCCTTGGAGCTTTTCAAAACCTGTCTACATGGTCCTGAGCAACCTACTGTAGGTGATCCTCCCTTGAGCAGGTGCAGTGGACTAGACCATCTCCAGATGTGCCTTATGTTCACATTAACAGATTCTTCGCTCCAGCAATGATGGAGTTCAGTGGAAATTCATTAGAAGTATTAGCTTACACTTTAGGGCAATGCTATCTTCTTTATTATCAACAACAAAAATATATCTGAAAAGGCAGTTCCCATTGTTAGTCCTGTAACTGGCGCAACTCAGCAGTCTCAAGTGGAGCATAAACCTGGTGATGTATTTACTGTGGATCCTTTGGGCTGAATGCCCAGGACCTTGCTTGCATCCCCCTTCATTCTCTGTGGAAATGGGGATATACAGTTATACGGAGATATATTAGGTCTTCACTGGATGTTAACTCCCTATATAAAAAGTAGGCGTTAATACATTATCACAGTGTACAAACCCCAGGCCTCCATATTTTAAAAGAAGGATTTCTTACCCCATTAAGTTGTTCTGGGACACTTCTACAAGGTGAGAGAAACCCTTGCAATTTCTTATATAGCTTATGTCAGTTGTAGGATCTAAGAAGTGTGGGACTACACTGGGGCCACCACTGTAGTGCAGCTGGTGAGGGAGAGAGGGGAGTTACAATACTGGTTTTCTGCATGCTGTTACGCTGAGCAGCCCAGCCATCCTGTGGAAAGGTCAGTGAGTAAAGCAGCGGATGCACCTTCATTCAGAATGCGGAGCCTTCAGCCATCTCACTCTGCACATGTGCCCACAGGAAGCAGGCGTTGCTTCCCTTCCTGCTTTAAAGGTGCACCTAAAGACCCATCTGAGCCTGAAGGAGAGAGACCAGCGGTAAACACCATTCAGATAACTTCTATGTGAGTTTAAGTAACTCCCAAAGGAAGTCAGCAGTGCTATCTAGATGTGGAAGGCCAGTGTATTTAATCAGTTGCATGTATTTTGCTGGGCATGACAAATCAAAGAAGCTGAAACCTATAATCCAAACCAGTCAGGATTTTCTCCTGTGTTTTGTGGAGCTTATGTCTCCCTCCAGAGTTAAAGAAAGGAAAGATGGCGCTGGTATTACATATGTTGAGCAGAATGCATGGACACTTGGAATGCCCTCTGCCAAATTCATGAACATTTTACTGTCTTCTTTGGGAAAAATCCATAAAAAGCCAGACCAACATTTTCTGAAAGTTCTTAAACAATGGAAATTTATGTTGTATATATCTAAAAACTGCCTCTTCGAGCACATATATTCTATCAAAGGGAACAAATGCATTGGAACATAAGGTTATCACATCTGTGCATAAAAGCTCCAGAAACCTCTGAACTTTGCTTCCATTTGGTTTGAACTTCTATCTTAATGGAAATTTTTTTTAGGGTGCAATGGTTTGGCACAGTTGCAGAGCACAAGACAAAGAAACAGGAGATAAAACCTGATTTATTGTGTAATGCTGACCAAGACTGTTGCATCCCTGCTTCGCCCAAGTCATCTTCTGCTATACTTGCTTTATAGGAATGCATTATGTGAATGGATTACTACATATACGGAGATGATAAACTAGATTCTGGAAGTTGTTTTCTCTTATTCATAAATTGAAAAGTTTCATAGTAACTTTTTTTCTGTCTTATTCAAGATCCACAAAAGCCTAAATTGCAGTCAGTGAGCAAACCTGCCTCCTTCTAAATTACTCAGATGATTGCACAGAGTGTGTTTAGAACTGTCAACTCCTTTCTCTTTTTGACTTTTCATCACCTCTGTGTAAAGCTAACAGTCTAATAAGGAGAGACTCATCTAGGAAAAGCATCCAAGCCGGAGCACTCCAGCTGCCGGGCAAATACAACTGTCTACATGCTAGAAGTCACAGCAAGCTTCATTCAGATCTTCCTGTTGCTAGAAGTTGAGGATAAATTAATTAGATGTGCAGCTTATGCTGATTAGCTGTGAGGTGGCAAGAGAGTTGCAGTGATTTCCGCTGTGTAATATAGATGCACAGTTCATTTGCTGATCGCTGAAGAGAGTGTGTGCTTGACTCTTCCTTAAGATCAGCTTGCTGAAATTTCCAGGTTGGGCTGGGATGGTCTCCAGGTGACTGACTTGGATCAGCAAAGATCTCAGGTATGCCAGGAGCAGGGGAAGCAATGAGGGGTGCAGCCCTGGGTTCTGTGTTGTCACTGAGGCTTGAGTGCGGAGGACGTGTCACTGTCAGCCTACAGCTCTCATTACAGACCAGGTTACTGTTTGGGGAAATACATTTTCCAGGATCCTATGTATAAGTCGTGTGGTGGACAGACATCTAGTTGTCTCTGAGTCATTTCTGAAAAGTATTTTTCAGACCTTTGAATATCAGATTTGTAGCTATGCATCAAAAAACCCCCGAGAATCTTTAGTCTTGGAGTTACTAAGGGTGATTTATTGTCTGTGATTCCAGGTGTAGTGGTGATGGGCCCCAGTCATGTTGGTCAGTTTCAGTTGTTCATAATATCACGAGAAGAGCTTTGAAGGCATTTGTTTGTGTAGCTTGCAAGAACAATTTACAGAGTGATTTTTTTTCCTCAGTTTGTCTTTGTGTGTATGATCTGGCTAGGGGCAATTCCGTTTTGCAGATACAGGCTTTTCCCCTGCAACCATCGGGGTATGATATATTTTAAATAACAAAATAAAACTGGAACCCTATGGTTTTTTTTCTTCTACAGTTTCTTGATTCTAGACATCGGATTTTCAAAAGCTACACATGGAGCCTCGAGTCTTACAATGAAAAATCTGGCAACACAGAGGTGATGATTCCTGACCCAATGCTATGGATGACCTATAGATGCGGTGGCCTGTGCATCGCGTTGCTGTAAAGCATCCTGTAAGTCCCTTCTTTTACTAAGGGCTCTATAAGGAGCCAGAGAGCTTGCTTCTGAGAGCCTGAGCAGATAAGTCCCATTGGAAACCTGACAGCATTGCCACTCCCCATTGCAGACTGAATCCAGTCGCATTCCTAAGGCCACAGCTGTAAAGCAAGTTTGTGGTTTTATTTTTGTTCTTTTCAAGCCATATTTTTAGTGCTCCCTATAATAAATCTTCATGTTTTGATTATGTGCAAAAAGACAGTGACTAGAGACAGAGCACAGCGCTACCAAAATAAACTCGCTTAATACACAATGGTCCTGCCACAAGCACGGACCTAAACTTCGCCTAAACTTAATCTCATTTGAAGTGGTGCAGGGAGAAACATGGGCAGAAGGAAAGAGTCCTGTCCCAATGAAAAGAAAATAAAATTAAAAAAAGAGACCATAAATATATACGCTGGCAAAACATGCACAAAGGGTTGCCTAGCAATTCTGCAGACGATTCGTGCAGTTTGAGGAACGCTTTCTGAATTAGCATGAGGAAGAAGGCAGAGTCGGTTACACCAAACCCTTTAACGTGGCAAGTTGGCCACCATTTCCTGAGGCTGAAAGTAGCAATTTGCTTTCATCGAAAATGAGTCTCTGGGAGCCACCAGCATCGAGACGCGGATGTACGGCAGGGTCCTGTGGCACGGTGGGGTCAGCCGGAGAGCTGTTGCGGCTACCGCCAGTGCTCAGCATGTGCTGGCCAGCTTGGAGCATCCTGGGAATGGTGCTGGGCCACATAGAGGTGTGGGCTGAACCAGCTCAGGGACCCCAACCCATGCCCAGGAAGGGAGGGAGAGGGGTATCCTAGCTCCCACCCTGCTCCGGTGTAAAATCCACCCAGGGCTGGGTGGTGGGTGCAGAACCCCAGGGGATGTCACTGTCCCAGGAGTGTGGCCAAGCTCTGTGCCCTGCAGTACCAAAGTGCAAAGATTTTTTAGGAGAATATTTAGGCATCTTCCTCTGGAAATATTTTCTTGTGTCAAGAAATTGTTTTTTTTCAGTTAATTTAATCGTGCCAACTCTTAGCTCAGTGACCATATTTAATTCTAAAATTCTAATTTTGCTTCTCCTTTCTGTGTTAATTTAATAGCACTTTTGGTGTAAAGCTCAGGTTTATGACATCAGTTCAATTATTTTCATACCAAATGGTGGGGAAGAGGCTGAGACAGGAGAAAGACTTTTTCGTTATTTCTTGTGAGGTGGAAATGGTATAAAGGTATTTGAAAGTTTGGGATTTAATCTTTGTTAGCTTTTTCCTAATAAGCAGTTGAGTGTGTTTCTGCTTTGAACCATCAAAATTTTTTCTACCCCTTGAAAAGCTGAATTTTTTTTTACTCCCATACCCATCTCCAGGAACTTCACATTTTTTTTCAAAGGCTTAACTTCCCAGGAAGTCCTAGAAATGTATATCTAGTTCATAATCTCTAAATTAACCAGAATTTCTATTAAACTGTAAGGTACTTACTTCAGAAATATGTGTTCAAAGGAACCACTAAACTTCATGGCTCTATCAATACGTACTTATCTCTTAATAGTATACGTGTTTAATATATATGTAAATAAGAGTTATTAGTAGAGATTGCATGTTTGGCTGTAACTGTAGGTACCAGATTACCCTGGGGATCTTTTAAACTCCTCTTTGTTTTATTCCACATGAGAATGATAAGATTTTTATTGAATTAAATTTAGTTTTGTTTAAATTATCTTGATATGTACCCAGAAAGCGTCTATTTAAAGGAAAGTGTGTATCTGATTTCAGAGACTCAGAATAGATACTTCTATACTTCTCTTTGGCCACAAGGGAATATGACAGGAACATTTTATTTCAATATTACTTTAATTAAGTAAGAGCTGATATGGAAAGTGTGTAGTGCCCTGTAATTTGATACGGACATTTTCTAACCTTCGAAACAGACTGTGGAAAGCTCTCTGCGTATATCAATTCCTGGGGTGAACTAGAATGGATACTTTTTGAGTTTGTCATCTATTTCTGGTGCCCTGGCGGTATTTTTCCTTATCAAATCCATAAGTTATGTCATTTCTATTTCTGTTTGTTCTTTGAATCATTCAAAGTTGTGGGATTTTATTTTTTTTTTCATTAGCTGTTATACAATGTCACTTATATTCCTTGCATTTGTATTTCTAGAAGAATTTTTGTGGCATTTTTGCCTGCTTAGCACCTGCAAAAACTGGAATTTATGAGTGTACTTTGCATATGCTGTCTCCACACCCCCGGCTTTGCATTCACTAATTGAACTTGGGGCACGTAAGTAATCTCATCTCAGGCATCCCCCAAAAGGAAATGTGCAAGTTAAGAAAGCATTGTAGGATTGTGTATGGAGAAGCGTTTTAAGCTCGTGTTTTGGACGTGGTGGTGCAAAGGCTATTTTGGTGCAGTGGTTAAGCACAACCAACTGCCTCCGTTCAGCTTCTGCATTATTCATGCCTTCCCTTCAGAAACTGAGCGTGCAGGAAAGCCAGCATTTCAGGGCTGGTGGCTTAAGGAAGATCTTTCTCACAAACCTTGTCTGAAGTTCTCTGCCACTCAAGGCTATGGGAGTATTTTCCAAAACCTCAAGAAAATTGAAAACCATGGAATTATATGGGGTAAAAGTCTCTCTTTTGACAGTACTGGATTTTTTTTTTTGTTTGGTTTTAGTTTTTGTTTTGTTTTTCTAGGTCAGGTAGATGAGGCAAAAACATGCTCCTGTTGCAGGGAGTGACAATTCAGTTATGCCAGTGAGAAATTTTAAAGAAAAGCCTGTCATGGAAGAGATGCAGTGGGAAATGTGTGCTGCACAGATGTGGTGTAGCAACACCACATCTTTCTTTATTTAAAATAAAACCAAACCAAACAAGTAAAGGAAAGGAAATTCAAGCTCCATCCATACCATGCTTCAGCTTCACTGGGAGGAGGATGCCCCACGATCCTCAGGTCATTTGGGTCAGGCTGAGTGGGTTCAGTCCTGATGTCCAAGAGGGGTGGGAGAACATGAGAGCAAGGAAGGCATCTGTACCATAGATGCTCTGTGCCACATGCTCTGCCCCATGCACAAGAATTAGCTGATGCATAGGTGTCTCTGGCATGGGAACTGCCTTGTTCAGGGCAGGAGTGCACTGGACACGATCACAAAATGAAGACCTGGTTTGGAGCCACAGAGCTTTCACTGTTGGTTGCAGGTTAACACTGTGGAGGTTTGTGTGTATCATGACATGGCAGAACATAGCCAGCAGTCCTTCCCTACCTCAGTGTGCTTCTTATCCACATGGCAGCTTGTTCAAATGCATCCTTTCTTTGTCAGCATCTATGTTTCTGGTGCATTAATGAAAAGAAGCTGGAAATTAATGTTTCTATATTGCTAGAAAGCTGATGGCTCTTACAGAAAAATCTATTTAAAAAAATCCCAAAACTGTAAGGAAAAAAAAAATCAAGTTGTATAAACAATGTTGTATACATATCTTGAAACTCTACCAACACCACTGCCTTCCTGAGAATTTTAGCTCTTTCTATTGTCAAGTTTGCTACATATAAGTGGGGTGATTAGGTTCCTTTTCTTAATTCAAAGCTTTTGGGCAGGAATTTCAGCTAATATAAATGTCCCTCATGGGCCAGATTAAGTCTCAGTATCTAATATAACTTGAACATTGAAGTGCCTTGGATTTTTTCCTGTCCTTTTTTTTCTTATAGATTTTCTTTTAATTTTCTTTCAAATCTGTTGTCTTTGGGAGCTTTTTGACTGCAGAAAATAATTTTGTGCATAAATAGATAATGGAAGTTCTAAGAATTCAAAGTTTGTTTTCAGACTGACTTAAAAACAAGAGTAATCATTTAAAAATAAACCCCAGAATGCAAATCACAAAAAAAAACCTAGCAGTTGATATGGGAACATTGAAAAAAAATGTTTTTCTTGAAATGTTGTGAAATAAAACAATATAATTATCAACACAGGTAAAATGAAATTAATATAAAATCAAATTAAACAAATGGATAATCAAAGTTAAATACTTTTACCTTAGTGAAATGTGCTTGCTTTTTTTTTTTAATATGGGCAAAATAAATATTTTGGCATTGGTGGCATGAGGTATGAATTAAGCCTTTGTGAAACTTTACTTCAGAAAAAAAGGGGAATGTTCTGACAGAAATCTGTTCTTCTTTCATGCACTACTTCAATCCAGAAAGCAAGTAATGCCAAAGCATCATTTTAGTGCTTCACTCGCTTGATTCTTCTGTCCTTACTTACAGCATTCCCCTGCTGAGGTCAAGGGCTCGGGTTTTAGCAGCCAAGCAAACAGATTTTGGCCATTCATTTAGTGACTAAATCAAGTATCCCAAACTATCTGGATATCAGGGACCCAGTAAGTCACAAGAAATTATTCCTTGTTGAGAGGGAAATGACCTCTCCGGGTACATATGCCTCTTGGTTCAGGTGCTGAGGTGGGACTGATTCAGATGGACCATTCAGTGTCTGGTTTGTCTCAGCAAAAGGAGCTGGGGGTCTGGGATACAGCAATGTTCCCTGTAAAAATTAGTGCATTATTTTTTGGTTTTGTTGTATAGTGGTGCAAACCAACTTCTAATTTCCAATTGCTGGTGTGTCAAACCCATACAACTGGTAGAAAATCCAGTGCGGATGGTACAAAGTACCCATGCCTATGTGGAAATGCCTTTTCTGGTTTGGTATTACCAAATTAAGTGTCAGTTTGTGAAATATTTACTCTATCTGCAGAGCAGATGGAGTGGAAATGCTCATGTGAGTAAATATTTGCCATATATGGACCGCACAATCTGGCTGCATCCTTGCTTATACTCTATAATTTATGCTTTTTAAACAGCAATGAAGAAACCTCAAAAGATTCCGAGGTTCATTTGGATTCTCATAAACACCAAAAGCTTGGATGCTTTCCTCTGCCTCTTGAGGCTTTTCTTCTATAAGAAATTTGGTGAAAGTCCTTTCTGTAGCAATGTAGTTCAGACTTTTCTTCCATTTAGCTGCAGAAGAATTGGGATAATGGTGTGATAGTGTGGGCCATTCACTGCATATGTTTAGACTCTAATACATAGTATAGTACTGTTCAGATTTGGGTCGAGTATGATGTTCAAGACAGGCAGTTTCATTTTTACTTAAACAATCTATTGTGTTCTGAGTGGATGGTTTTGTTTTGGTTTAAAATACCTAATTCTGTCCAACAACCTATGTAAGAGAAGTCACATTTGGCTTCTGTCTGTTAAATATGTTATCTATAAATTCATTTACCATCTCTTCTACTATAAGAAAATTTCAAAACGCATTCACCAAGTGGAAGAGGAGAGAAATAGGAAAGGTTATTTTTAATTATACTTTTAAATTATTTTATTCTGAAGATTTATTAGAAGGAGAAGAAAACCCCCTAAAGTTCTGAAGGAATATTAACATAACATCCCTGTAACTCAAGCTGTGTTTAATGAGAGGTGCTGTTTTTTTCTGCCATGAGGGCTACAGTCCAATGAGTGATAGCTATGAAAGAGGTCACATACATATTCATCAAATTCGACATGCACATGTAAACTGGTTTTAATAGGCCATGACAGCAGAAGTTGTGTCAGGCAAATAGCTGCACATGTGCTCATTCCCTCGACTGGCATATTTAGCCATTATCACTCTGGTATCCATGGATGAAATATTAGCTTGTTAACTTAAGACCATCAGTTGTTGCTGATGCTTAGTGGCAACCAAAAAAAGCACAGATTCCCTCTGCAACTTTATTATGTGCAGAGCTAGGATTGAATTATTACAATTTCATTGTAATATTTCCATTTCCTTCCCTTATTTATTATGGAGGATATTTCTAAGTGATAAATTGGAACGCAGCTACAATATAAATAAAGGGACTATTGATTCGAAAATACTCCGAGGATTGGATCCTGTTATTTCCATGAATTTCTTGTACCGTGCTTCTGATTGTACATTCAGAAGGGACAATGTTGCTACAGCATTAATTATTCCACGAGCACGTAGCAGCATGTATATTGACACACACACAAAAAACCAAACCGACGGAAAATACAGTCCTCCAGAATCCTCAGCGCAGCAAGGGGTAAACGACCGGCGCTCTGCCATGTGTAAATCAGCATTACCTATTGGATCCCGATGGTTTGTTTTGCTTAAGGTGTGACAGTTGGGTTAACAGTTAACCACTTTTTGTCTGTCTCTTCTAGGACTAGGGAGAAGGAATTCTAGGCTTTCCTTTTCCCTTCCGTTAAGGGAATAATTCATCCTGCATTAGGGAAAAAAGCAAAGAATTGCAACTACATACAGAAAAGCAGGCTGACTTAGACAACAAGTTTGTATTTTAGGAAGGAAGGTGGACTATGTGGTGATCTTTTCCCCATGTAGATTTTTATTTTTTTTAGGCTACAGATTTTGCCTGACTTGTGGAACTGGGCTGTGAAGGTGTGTTTGAGGAAGTGGTCTGGGTTGCCACAGCAGCAAATGTACCTTTGTGTGATACGAGAGTGATAAACTGCTTCCTATACCTGACTTAGTAGTATACATATATAAAGAAACCTGAAGTAAAAGCTTGAGCAGGGTAAGAAACCTGAAGACAAAAAAAAAAAAAAAGAGTTCAAAGCTTGTAGTGTTCTAATTATGTATGCTGAGGTGTGAACACTTTGCTTTTCCAAAGAGGTTCCTCTGCATTTCTTGAAGAGCTTTTGCAAATACTGAAAGCTAGTGAAAGCAGATGTCAAACTTGGCCAAATTATGATGTACTTGATTGTAATTTAAAAGTAATAAAACAAGTCAGCACTGAGACAGCTCATCCCAGTAAAGGAAATGATTCCCTCTATAAACAAGTCCCTCCCCTTATATGTCAGATCAAGAGACTCAGCTGCCCAGGTCACGAGGAGAAAACCTTTAGGTGCAGGAACGAGATTTGGAAGGTAGATTTTGAACCATATTCCCTCCTAGCCTGTTGGCTCTTGACGTGGTGGAGGAAAGCTGGCAGGAAGCTCAAAATAGTTTTTAGGTTTCCTTTTGCACAAGGACACTAAGTGTCTCCCTGGAGACAGCACTTGCAAATTCCTGGTGTCCCTCCTGTATACAGCCCATCCCCTAAAAAGCTCTTTATGCCAGGTCTGTTATGAAGTTGGCCAAGGTAGCTTTATCCTGTCTGAATGTTATTCCCCTCCCTGGAGGGAATATTCACGTAGCAAACTACAGCTGCAGTGAATAACACCAAAGAGTCTTCTCTGGAGTTGAGGACGGTGTTTATTTTAAGAAAGTACACCTCGTCTTTGTGATTTCAGACTCTCACACAGCTGGGAATGCCATGGCCAGTTGAGAAATCTGTAAAACTAGACTCCCAGGGCAGATACATTCATCTGTGTGCTCCTTTGCATGTCTTCTACTGCTTCTATTTTGTGTGAGAACAAGCACGGAGAACAGGACACTATTAGCCATGCCAACTGCAAGGACAGTCAAGTTCAAACAGAAATGCTTAAGGAATAGTACCATGTTTCAGTTTTGAGGGACTAATTTGGAAATTATTTATTAACAAAAGGTGACAAGTTTTGGAGAGAGCCCTCTGTGCCACTTTGTCTCTCTGTGTTCTGAATTTGGAGCACCTGGTTTGAGAGGGAAGATGAAGCTACAGCAGGATAATTGCCACTGCTTGAAGGATACTTGCTCAAATCATCTAGAGGCAAGGATGGCAATGCAGCCTGAAATAACAGGCATTGCATCCTGGCCAAAATGTTTCTTAGTATCATCAAGTGCTGCTACCCCAGGCAGTTTGGATATCCAGATAAACAGACAATGATTCATGCCAGTCATCTTCATCTCAGAGCTGGAAGAACCTCTTCCCCACAGGGCTGAAGACACTGGGTCTTGGTGTACAGATCACTGGAAGATCAGATCAGAGTTTGTGAGTCTGAAGGCTTCCAGACAGCATCTTCCTCTGCAGCACTGTAGGAATAGTGCAAGGGGTTGTGTGGAAGGTCCTTAGGTGCTGCTGTGCTATAAATGAGGATAATTTAAGAGCAGAGACACTGAAAGTTGATGTGAGTTAAGCTTTTACTATTGCTCTATATCATATTTATTAATGCAGCAAGTCTGGTTCCAAATATTTTGAAGGAAGACCTGAGATTGCTCCAGCCTTAGCTGTGCAAGGAGAAGTCTATCCTATAAAAAGACTTTGTCTTTTTATTAAAAAATGCACTAAGTCGTGGGAAAATATTCAAGATGAGGAATGATCTGATAACAAACATTTGAGGCTTGGCTTTGGCTCATATGAACTTTTCTGAAAGAGAAGGGACGTGTTTGTATACTTCTTATCAAACAACCCCAGATTTATTTATATCAATCATTCCTGTAACAAGACATGTGAAATTAGCATTATTATTTAACTTTACATTACAATGTCGAGCAACATCAGTTTTTTTGATCTTGTCTGGATGGAGGGGATGGTTTCCAAAAGTGCTCTGCAAGAAATTGGAGGACTGGCTGCTCTATAGTAATGCAGAGCGCTAGTTTTGGTTCTTCTAGGTTTAGCAGAGCAATTTTTTTATAGAAGCCAGGAGAAAGTGAGTTTTTCAAAACTTCCTAGTCATATGGATAAAACTGTCCTTGGAGCAGGACAATCATGTGTTGCAGTCTCTGTCACAGAGCAGCCTTTGAGGGGTTTTTTTTCCACTTTTCTGACCTCAAATCAACTTGCTGTCTTGAACATACAGTAGATGCTTGAACTGCATACTCATTCTGAAAGGCAAATGCATCTGAGCTTGCAGTCAGAGCTAGATTTTTTGTTTGTTTCTTTCATTTCTGACAAGCTGTTTAGCCTCTTTAATTTATTGACGTGCGAAGTTAATTCATTACTTCTCTAAGTAGGGTGTTAAGGGCGTGCTGAGGTAGATCTTTTAGGATTTGCAACTGGACATCTGATAAGTGGATGAAGCAGCAAGAGCTTCTTGTATGGTCATTTGTGTGTGTGTGTGTTTTAATGGAAACCAAGAAATACAGCAAATCCGTGGTTAATGTTTATAAATATGCATACTCTTAAACTGTTCCATAAGCTTCTGAGTCCATGACCCAGTGCTCCTTTGGTGATGTCCATGCAGCTTTGTTGCATAATCCCACATGATTAGTGGGATGAAGGATCAGAAACAAAACAAGCATAAAGTGATAGAGCTGGCACTTTAACTGCTGGATATAATAGGAGATCAGAATCTGTCAATTAGTGAGTTTTGAATTAAGCCCTCTGCCAGCCTGCCTGCAGGAATGTTTTTATGTTGAAGCAGATGTCAAAATAATGTGAAATAAAACCTGTTTATCTAGTTCTTTTTCTTTTTCTCTCCTGTTCTTTCTCCTTTCCTCTGAATCTCTACTGCTTTAATTTAAAAAAAACAAAACCAAAACAAAACAAAAAAAAAAAAACCACCAAAAAAACCCTTCATCCCAAAGTTTTAGAAAAAGCGTTTCAAGTGAGGCTGCCTTTCTGTAACCATCTGCAGTACTCATGGCCATGCTGTCCCAAACAACTGACGTGGCATTCCCTAAGGAACAAGGACAAACAGGGAAATGAAGCCTCAGGTTTTTCTCTTACTATCCTGCCCAAGTAGAAAGCCATGTATGCCATTTCTGATGACTTCTCTGAGTCAATAAAATGCTATTAGGCACATAGTTCCCTAAAGTTTATGGGGAGGATTTTCCGATGGCGTGACATGTAAAAGATGGTGTCTTGCATGTGTTTTTCCTTTCTTCCCTTCCTCACTGACTGCTGGGTCACTGTTGTCTGGTTGAACATACACAGCGTGTGCACTGTGTGAATTCACACTTCCTTGGCAAAGGCACCTCATACAGAAAGCTCACTCTATAAATAACTTGGGCTGTGCGTTTATTCTGCTCTGAAATGCTGTAAAAAATAAAAGGCTACCTATCAAAGTTGTTTGTCTAATAAAGGAGGAAGGGAACGATATTGTAAACACTGTCCAAATGAATTGTAGTAACCAGAATAAATGGTGGTTGCTGTTACTGAGTGCTGAGACTGAATTGAGGCCTTTCCAAATACATCACATGTGACTTTAATCCATTCCAGAGCCCAGGTCTCTTCCAGGCTTGGAAATTTGATGCTCTGAGGTGCTAAGCCCCCTCTATTGCTATAGAAATCAATAGGGCAGCAGCCTGCTCAGCACCCTGCAAAGGTGATCAATCTGTTGCAGGTCTGGTCCTCCAGGCCTGATCCTGCACTTGATTTTAGGCAAGGATATGCTGTCTTTTGCAGAAGAACTACTCCTTTTTCGTTAGCATATACGTTGGGTTTACAGCGTCAGGGCCTAGGTCTGTGTTCAGTTTTCATGTTGCTGTTTTCTAGCGCGCCTTCCTTGTTACAGTCGACTTGAGTAAAGCCCCGTTTCTCTTTTTAAAACCAATGGTTTATCTGCTTTTGGTGGATAAATGTTCTCGGCAGCGAACTTGTTAATAATAACCTGTGCCCAGGGTTTAAAGGAATGTGTTTACAATGTATAAAAGAGACCGTAGAGGATAAAGTTAAATTATATCCAGCCAAAACTGATTTTATGTGAAAGTTTAATCCAGCAGGTGCAGAAACAGTGGGGTGGAGAAGGGGTGGAGGAAATAATAAAACAAACCAAAAATGTTCTCAGCCATAGATATTTGCTGCCGGGGGGGGGATGGAGTGCTGGGCAGAGGAAGAATCCTGCTTCAAACAGCCCTTTAGACGCCACCACTTAAGGGTCAGAAAAGGAGCTCCTTTGAGCTGATATTCAAACCTTTAATAGCAGGCAGTCAGTTTTGACAATAATAATTTTTTGTCATTGAAGGCTAGCAACTTTGCTGCTTGCTTACCTGTCCTCAACAGCCTGGATAGAGCAGTAACCCAATCCCCCACGCTCGAGGGTGGGGGGCAGAGACAGTGCCCCCAAGGCCTCCCCAGCCCATCCATAATTATACAGGCCGGCAGAGGAGTGCCTCAGGTTGCACATTAGGCTCTGGCTGAGATTAGTAATTATAATATCAGTTTTCTCCAAATAGGTCTGACAGAATGGCACTGGTAGCAGAGGTGACTCAAAGTTTAGTAAGTCTTAGGGAAAGTTTACTGTCTCCTGCTGTTTTCTGTCCCACAAATTTGGCCTCTCTAATAACCAGCACCGGCCACAAACAGTAGGAATCCTTTTCAATCACTATTAGCAACACTTCATTTCTGTCATATTTGACCCCTGGCAAGCTGCAGCCCAGCAAAGAGCATTCCCTGCAGAAAGTAACCAGACATCCAGGATTTACTCTGTGACAAATGACGTTTTTAAGGGCCCTTAAAAAACACTGAGACAAATTCACAGCAGGACTCTGGAAAGCCGTTTACCAGCCTCCAAAGCAGATAAGGAATAGCACAGCCCTTTACTCTGTAGAACCCCATCTTTAGCTCTTTCTTCTGTGCAACTTCATGTTTGCTGGTAGGTTTTCTAATAGGAAGCTGCTGCTCCTCTTCAGTGTCTTAGAAGGACCATGAGTTTATTTTTGTTATATACTGAAGGGTTTTTGCTATATACTGAAGGGTTTTTGTTATATACTGAAGGGTTTGCTAGCGCAAAAATGTCTTTCACCTAAATACTTTCACTTGCAGCTCTTCCTGACTAGTTCACCAGCCTTGTTTTTACTGGGCAAGTAGTGAGCCACAAGAAGGTTATTGTGGTCACCAAGCAAAGTTCATCAGGAAAAATTCTGTTGGACCCAAGAGAGAGACATCAGCGGGGGCCGGGTGTGTGTGTGTGTGTGTGTGTGTGTGTGTGTGTGTGTGGTGGGCAGAGGAGAGTGCAGACACCAGTATCAAGATAATTCACTATTGTAAAGGTCTACAATAAGTGTGATATGGACCTGGAAAAGGCAATTAGAGAGGGAAGAGGGCAGAACAACTCTTGGGATATGGGCACAGGATTTTCCTCTTTAGACACTTCCAGCTTGGTACTTCAGAGGTAGATTCTGGCTGTTCAGTGAAATCTGCAAGGTGAAGATGAGGCTGTAGTCAGTCTGGTAAGTATAACGAATATAGTAAAAAGTCAGGAGAAGATGTAACAAGACAGAAAAGCCTGGCTATTTGATGCCATCACTTCTTACATGCTCTTCGCAGCTCATCTTCCTTCTTTTCTTCATTTCCTCACCCTGTGATTTACAGAGGGGAAAATTGAAAAAGGAAAACATGTCGTCCGTTGGTTTATGGCCTTTCAGAAACAGTGGTCATTGCAGCCAACCCCAGTACTTGTGCATTTGCAATAGCAATGTCCTTCCTGCCCACAGAGACTGGCCAGGCTAGTGGCATGCTCTGTCTGGAGAGCTGCCTAGGTGTGGCAGGCACTGCCTCAACCGGGAGAACTGCATTGTTTGCCCTCTCCCAATATTTTTCTGCAGTGCTCACAGTTGACATTTGAACATATTTTGGAGAGTGTGTTGCAGCCACACCTAAGCCTGCACCACAGGCCTGTTGCGTCTCTGACCTGGGAGCCTCCCTGGGACCCAG
Source organism: Hypotaenidia okinawae (assembly GCA_027925045.1). Classification (NCBI taxonomy): domain Eukaryota; kingdom Metazoa; phylum Chordata; class Aves; order Gruiformes; family Rallidae; genus Hypotaenidia; species Hypotaenidia okinawae. The sequence goes on along the minus strand of BSDF01000003.1, from coordinate 14,596,459 downwards.
ACTGAGGGCTGCTCTACCTGTTCAGTACATGCATGTCCAGTGCATCCCTGCTTCCCTGATTTGTGAGGTGCTTCACTTAGCATCAGGACTCCGGTGGGCAAGCTGAGTGTGTTGGTGACTGGAGGCAGAAGGGAGGTCTGTGAACCCACTGAAGAGTTATCTTGCTTTTAGATCAAAAGATTTACTCCAACCAGTCCTTGTGCTTTCCTTACACAGTGCCCGCACACTCCTTATATTTCTGCATGCAAAATGAGTGCTTCACCATAGTTTTCTAGGCTTTCATCTTCTGGCCACTTTACATCTTTCTTGGCAAACCAGTTGTTGGCAAGTTCAGCTTCCCAGCGGCCCAGTCACCCAGTCTCTCCACAGGTAGAGAGAGCAGCTTGGGCCCAGTCACGGTTTGCACAGAGGGACTGAAAGTTTGCTGCCCTATCTGCTGTGCAGTGGAGCCTGCTGGAGGTTGGGATTGGGTGAATGAATATCTGTGAGGCACAAGAGTTATGTTTTTCAGTCATCAATGTAAAGATAACTGTATGTTAAAGGGTAGCACAAAATGATTACTGCTTGCAATAGATACCTGTGAGGGGTTTGGAAAGAAAGAAAAAAAAAGAGGCAAGATTTGCTGCACATCTGTGTGTATTTTTGGGCCTGAAAGTGAGCGTTCTCTTGAGTCTTTGTTCCACATCTTGGCATTTTACTGAAGAAGGCTAAGCTAGACTGATCAAAAGAGAGTAGTGTGAAGAGGGACCAATTACTACTTGCATTGTGGCATGTGGGATTGTCTCCTAGACCTTGATAAGCTCTTAATATACTGAAAATAGTCTAAGAACAGCCAGCTTTGTTGCTGGGATTGTATACATTGAATTGTAGCCATCAAAATCTCCTTTAAAAGTACATTTAAGTTTTGGCTCGTCTTCTCCTTTATGCCCCCCGTAGAGGCATACAGAGTGAGTAAGCATAGCACAGCAGAGCTGAAATCCTAGCAGAAGGTGGTGGGGTCTATGGTTTTACTGGGGTGGATCAGCTGAGAGAGCATGGATCAAGCAAAGCGTGTTGGCCTTGCTGTTCAATTCAGGCAGAAATCAGGCATCTGGGACAAAGACCTACTGCTGCCTCCCTCCCCTTTCACCCTGCCCTTCCCACCTTGGAGGATCTAAGCTGACACACTTATTTAAACACCAAAAGTTGTGCTGTTGAACAACCATCTTGGCTGAGGCAACCACTGCCCCAGCCCAAGTAACCTGTTACTGTATTTTGTCAGGTTGTTTTTTAGCTGGTTCAGGTTCCTCAGCCATGCAACCTTATGAGCTCTATGGTTGCGGCCAGGGAGGGAGACCCATGAGGTGTGAGGAGACACCCATACATCTGAGTAGAACCACAGGAGGACTCCAGGTGTCCTCAGCATCATCACTATTACAAAACCCAGAAGATACCTGTTCTTTACTGCTCAGGCAGCTGAAGTCCACTTGCAGAAAAGACAGGTTTTCCCTAATTCTTTCTTATTCTTTTCTCCTCCTTAATGTCTTTAATTGATTTTCTTTCACTGTGGCCCAGGGCCTTGATTATCAAGTTCTCTGTGAGCCTGAAGGTACAAGGTACTTCTGGAGTCTTGAGGCAATGTAATTAGCCAGCTGTAAGGAGACATGAAGCCCAGTTAAACTATCAGCCCCTACTGGAAATTTGCAGCGGAGCCATGCTGATCCTGAAGCATGCAAGGCAGAAAAGCCATTAAAAAGAAGTCAGGTCCTGCTGAGGAGGAGAGGTATGTCTTGTGCTTAATGCAATGAACGGGGACTCAGGAGACAGAAGCCAAATTCCCACTCCCAAATTCCCTGCCTCAGCCTTGCTGCCTGCCCTTAGGGTTTGCACTTACTATCTGAGTGAGGTTTCTGCGTGCCTGTGCAAAGCTGATTTTTCTTAGAAAGGCAAGATGCCCGACACAACTGAGCCCTGCTCCCAACAGTTGCCATCAATATGAAGTATCGCAGTTGAAAGTGGATGGCTGAATATTTATCCTTGAGTAATGACTTTGTTTCTTGAGCGAACCCACAATGTGGAATTATTTTTGGCTTGTGGATGTGCTGCTATGCTAGTGCTTCTTCCCATGGTTTGTTTCTTTTTTTTTTTTTTTTTGTCACTCCATTTGTGTTAAAATCTGTACGTTTCCAGTGATAGTCTGGTCCAGGCTGAGTTAATATAAAGCTCTGTGGAGAAACAACAAGGCAGGCTAGTGTTAAAATGAAGGGAAGCAGAGGTGACTCAAAGTTTAGAGAGCCTTAGAGAAAGTTTACTGTCTCCCGTTGCTCTCCATTCGATGGAGTTGGCCCATCTAAAACCAACACTGGCCAGCAGCAGTGGGAATCCTTTTCAATCACCATTAGCAACACTTTTATTTCCATCATACTTGACCACAGCAGGCTGCATCCCAGTGAAGAGCATTCCTTTCAGAAAGCCAGCAGACATTCAAGTGCAGCGGATTTACTGTGTGAAAACGGCATTTTTAGGGGCTTCTGAAAATGTTTAAATGAATGCTCTTTTTTTTTAATTCTTTCTCACAGCTTGATTCTCAGCTTAGAAAGCGCTTCTTGCTAAACAATTTTAGAGTTTCCTACAGGAGCTTAGAAGTTAGGTTAATGTTCGCAATATAAATGTTCTATTGCTGCTGTGAAATTACACATTTCTTAAGACCTGTACACTGGCAAAACAAATGTTTGTAGCTGTTTTGTTCAGGATGAATGAATTTGAGTTACTGATGCATATTTTCAAGTCGACAAAAGAATTCTGCACAGTCTTTATTTCTGATGAATCTCTGCAGTAATGTTTGTGCGGGTTTTTTTGCTCTGACTAGCAAGGCAGCCTACCATAATACAGCCCTATGCATATTGAAAAGAGCAAAGAAAAAAATCTTCCCTCCCCCCAGGTTTGGCCCTGTTCCTAAAACTTTCCATATCCCCTTAATAAGGAGACTGGTTTCAGGTCAGAAAGGGAGCCAGCAAAGGGACCTAAACTCAAATCTTGTTTCTTGGAGGGAACAAATAGGAATAAAGTCAGTCTCCATTACAATTCATAGCTAAAGCAGAGTTACAAGCAGCTGGTTAATTCCGACTCACAGTGCGGTGGAGTGGTAGGACTTCCCTTTGCTTCCCAGACCAGATTAAAATGGCTCTTGGGTTTGGTTCCTTCCCGTGCAGAAACGCCTGGGCCGATGCCAGTTCTGACTGGAATCAAAGGGAATCTCTCTTCTGCAGTGAATTATGTGATAGGCAATTATGTGCAAATAACTATGAAAGTATGGGGTTTGTCAAGTTCCTGTAAAGTCCCTGTTTATATTCACAAACTTTTACTGTCTTCTTCCCTGAGGCTGGAGACTTCAGGAGCAGCTTGTGAACTTTGTGCCCCCGCTGGTTTTTGGGTCTTTTTGTGATCCCAGTTTTGAGGGTATCACTGAACCAAAGACTACTCTCATGAAGGGATTTTCATGTTCCTCTCCATACACAACCTATAATTGTGTCCTACGTTAATCCCACCTCACCAAATTTATATCCCAGTCCACAAAGAATCTTTTGCTGTTACCAGAGAGAAATGAGCATATATAGGCAATTTTTCAGACCCAACTATGGGACAAATCATTTCCTGAAGAGGTTATAGCCCATTGCTAATTATGGAGCCTGGATGAGTCATTGCCTAACCAAGATGCCACCAGTGAGATCGGGTGAATCTAGGCTCATGGTGCTCCTGCCCAAAGCCCTCCTGAGCATGCAATGTGGTGGCTACAAATTTGGTTTGGTTTAATGTGGACAAATAATGCAAAAATGCAGTCCAAAAACTATGTGTAGTGGAACAGTTTGACATACTTCTGTTGTTCTTGGGGAGTAAATGCAGAAATGCTTTGGGAGTCAAGCACATAATTTGAATATTGGGCCTTCTAATTGATCCCAGTCTTGACGAAGACAGACTTGACATTACATACTGTGTGATCACTGGCACAGCAGGGGCAGTTAGGCAGAGGGGATTGAGTGGTGTGTTCATGAAAGACCTAATGGAAATCAAAGATAAAACATTGCCTCCAGGAAATTATGCTCCCACACACATGTGGTTTGTTCTTTCTTATACCAAGAATATAGGGAATATTTAATGAACTGGATCTTAAGTGAGTATAGTGTGTTTCCTACTGCAACTATGTGATCTCCATTAAATGCAATACTGTGTTTTTGATGGGCAAGCAAATTGTTTTCTTTTGTTTTGTTTTATTCTGGTTTGCTGACATTAGCCAAGAGCTTACATTTTCAATTTCCTACAGTAAATTGTGCTTGTCCACTTTTGAAGAGCACAGAACAAAGGTGCATAAACGTGTATGTCAAGGGTGGCAGTGTGGAAGATGGAGTTCAGTAGTGCAGGTTCTGTTGGTTTTAATCTAGACTGAGGCGAATATTTACCTGACTGTCAGATATTTTCTTTCCAGAATCACTGCCCTACTAACAGTTCTCACATCCTTCTTCGCTCCTAAATTGTAATCATATTCAGTGAAAAGGTATTTGGACTGCAATACTCCATTTGAATGACTGACTCATTCAAGTGCTCTACAGTCTATAAATTAAACCTTCATTGTAGATTGACTGGTTCAGATGTAAGGTGAGATGTGCTCAACAAACGTGGGGTTGTCTTGTTTCTGCCAAGTAGAAACATTCTTGTTTTGATGGTATTTTCCAGTGTAATCTCTGTTATTAAGATACAGGTGGGGAAGTGTTACTGTGAACGTGTCTACTATTTTGGCAACAAAATGGGTAGCCACTGGTGCTGAGATGATTTAAAAGTGCAGCCAATACAGTATTCACAGTGATCAAACTGGAGCTATTGCTGCTATGACAGCTGCCAAAGATACATAGTTAGAGACTTCATTCAGGGAGAATGGGAAAATTCATAGTCCCATGACATTAAATAAAAAGAACAGCCAAAGCCCTTATTATATATTTCCTTTTTTCCATTTCTATGTATGTCATTTTCTCCTCCTTTACATCTCTCTGTGTCAGAAAGGTTTAAAAGGTTTTGTAGGTGTCTGTAACAAAAGCAGCTGAACTTGTAGTCCGACCAAACCAGCCAGCTCCTCCTGCCATAGACAGCTGTTCTTTCCTTTCAAACACTCCAAAACCACTCTGAGCTCAATGTTTCATTTTTAAAAAGTGAATCATCAATCATAGCTCCTCTAGTAAGAAGAAGAAGATAGTTCTGAACAATAACTGTAAAGTTTCCTTGTGGTCCTTTCAAGATAGTGTGTGTGGCTCTTCCTGTAGCAACCATCCTTTCTCTGCACCTAGTCATCCCTACTGTGTGTTTCTTCTTCTCTGTCCTCTCTCAAAACCTGCTATCCTCTTTGTCTTCCCACTTGTATCACATTCCCTGACTTTTATCCTTTCCTTTCCATGGGCCTAGTCTGGTACCACTGAAATTAATGGAGATTTTGGCAATTCCTCTGTCTGTAACAAAGCCGGATGCTGTCTAAGTGCTGCTGCACTTGGACCAGTAGTAAATGTATCAGGTTGCCTATGAAACTCCATCACGCCGGTGCTCTACGGGAAAGCCACCACCGCTTTTGTCAGGTTGGCCAGGATGTACATCATTACTAAAGAAGCAGTCGGGCCGTATGGAAAATTAAATCAAACTCTTAAGATCCCAAGATGAATTGGAGATTGGCTTCCTCCCAGTTCTGTTCCTCAGGCTGAGATCTTTAGCAGACATATGCTGGAGGAGGGATCCGGGAAGTTTACATGCCCTGAGGCAAAAGCTTAGCTGTCCTCTGCAGCGGTTTCTAGCTTGCTGAAAACCTCTTACTGTCAGCTACTGAATGAGTACTCACAGTTCCAATTTCTATTTTCTTCCTTCTCTCCATAAAAGTATAAATATCAGTCTGTACTAGTAGGGTAGTTTGGCTTTTGGAACAGTCAAAGGTTAAAAAGTTGTTTGGGAAACTTTACAATAATATATAAAGAAAGTGTCACCTGTCTTCTTTCCACACTGGAGAACTGTGTTACAAAACCTCTTCTTTTTAGTTAAAATAAGATTATCCATGTAAACCAGACATGGCAAAGCAACTTGAATCTTGAAAAAAGAAGCAGGATGAGAGAGGAAGAGTCAAAATCAAGGACTGGGAAAATGTCTATACTTTGTCCTGGATCCATCCTCTCTAAGCACTTTTGTGATGCATTAGAAATCCAGTAACCCTGAGCTTTCTCTTCTTGGTAGAAGACAGGAGGTATCTCCAAAGAGCTATTCTGCTCAGCTAAAACCTAAGTTGGCCTCTCAACATACTGTCTCTCTTCAGGGATGATAAAGGAAGCAAAGAGCAGCTCTTTTTTCTATTTTTGGCATCTCAAGCAAATTGTTAAATTTGAAAAGAATTAAATTGGTCCTTTGTATTACACACTTAAAGGATACAGTGTGTGTGAATCTGCAGAGGAAAAATGGGGCCTTAGAACTGGCGACACAGAGGAAGGACCGGCAGAGGAATGAGCCTGTACACGTGAGGCACAGGAAAGAGAAAAAAAAATCATGGCCAGGAATAGATGAGACCAAGTGATGGGCAGTTGGCAGAGTCACCTGTGGTGACAGAGAAGAGGAAATGTGGAACAAATGTCCCTGTTTTTAGCTCTGTTTGGTGCACAGTAGTGACAAGGCAGCCACAAGAAAATGTTAGCAGTTGGGAGGTAGGATTGCTTAGGAGGAAACAGCTGGTCATCTGTAGGTGTACTAGGTGGTCAGTAGACTGCATGGAGACCTCTGTTTCTGATAAGCTCAACGTATCTGAGATTTTATGCCTAGATGGCCTCATTGACTGCTGTTAATAATTTGCAGCAAAACTAGATGAAAATTAAAATATCTTTCCCATGTTAAAAACCCCTTCCTAAATAGTTTTTTATTTTCTCTCCCATATCTGTGTGGGAGCATCCAGGTCACAGCAATCTTTGAAAGGTTAGAGAATTTGTTTGCTAAGACATAGCTGCTCTCCCATGTGTTTGTTGTTTCATCTGACTTACACACTACCCATGTTGCTGAGGGTTGTCTATAAATCTTGTAACTTGTACCAAATTAAGAAGACCATCTGTTGAAGAAAGCTTGTGTAAGGATGTTCCCTGGAATGCAACATTGATGATCCTGCACCTGTACCAACATTTGGAGCCCTGCTTTCTCTGTAGAAAAGGGGGCAGGATTGGTTTTCTGTTGAGCAACACACAGCTCCAGTGAATCTGTAATTTCCAAATGTCTGTTGATTGAATTTGTGTATTAATGGTTATAAGGATCTTCCTCCTTAAGCTATAAATCACATTTTATGATATTAATTCATAGGAAATTATTAAAGCATCCTAAATAGGTAAAGATTTACAGGTTTAATATTAGCTGCTTGGCTGGCATCTCCTCTTGATGCTGTAGTGCAGAAGAGGGATTGGAGCGAGTTCATTTTTATGGAGTTATTCTTCATTAATTACCTGTTTCTGACTCCTCCTAAGATGTGCAAGGGATATGGAGACAGTTATTTCTTCTGAATATGAAGGACTGTAGGTTAAATGTTTTCCTTCATTTCAGATTAGTTACAGAGCTGTGTTCTCTGCCTTAAGCAGCAACTCGCTGCTGGGAGATGCGTGAAACAGGAAAGTAGTCAGGTTATATTCTTCATGACACGAGATTCTGAAAAGTCGAGGAGGTCTGTTGCAAAGAGTCCACTGACTTTGGGTGGTTTTGTTAGTTGGCTGTTTTTTTTTTAACACACAAAGGTTTTCCATTTCAGAGAATGCACAATCTTGTAATACATAATCTTGCTGGGGATTTGAAGACATGATAGAATAGATGTCTAGGAGATCAGTTCAAAAAGTGTTTCCCTACGAAGGGTGCAGCAAAGAAGAAACAAAATTCTGTGAGAGTTTTTGAGTTAGGGCTTTTATATTGGCGAGTATAGAGGGCAATATACAGGGGATGAGAGACACAGTAGTTGTGTCTGGGAAGGTGCTGGACGGTCAAGAGAGTATCTTTGGCATGTGCTGCTATGAAAGAGGAAGATCTTTGCTAAATGACAGGTTGAATTTCAGTCTCTTGTTGCCTGGATGCGCATAACTTGTATATCCCTAAATCACCACATTTCTACAGCAAACAAGGCTGTTTTGACATCTCAAATTTAACCTCCTGTTAAAAATAAACATTACTTTAATGCTGAAGTGTCTCCATGTTTAATCAAACTCTTCAGGCTAGCAACAAACAGAAACTTAAGGATGCTTCCTTTTATTTTGATATAGCTGTTTTTCCTTTCTGCGAGGCACTGTACCTTTTGATCTCCTGAAAATGAGACATTTTTTTGATGTCATCTAAATTGTGTGCATCACATTGTTATTCAGCAAACAAGAGCCCGATACTACTCACCTCTAACTTAGTTCATTAGGTCACTTAGGAATGAGATGCGATCAAGTCGGTGACGATCATGATGGAAGTTAGATTAAGTCAGTGGTTTCCAAATCATGAACCACAGACCTGATGGTCTGCCGAGATTTAGCTGATGTTGAGATTTTTTCAGGCTTTGATTCAGCCATTAAATCATGTTCAGTGAAGTTCAACAGTCAGAAATGTATAATCAGCTGATGATATGACAGGAAAAAATTGACAGGAGTCAACACAGTCATGAGACCCCACTCTGCCTGAAGAACTGTCCCCTTTCCCAGACTTTCTTCAAAATCCCTTTCTGTGAACGCCAGTAGCAGTGTCACTGCTACTGTACCATGATGTAGTACCAACAGGAGGGAAAGAGTCTCCAGGATCACCTTTAAGACTTGTATGTGCTATGAAAAGTTTTTGACACTTCTGGCTTTTCCTTTCAAGAAGTTGATATGAAAGTGAATTATTACTATAAAAGGGAAACAGAAGAAGTATGATATTGGGATGTTTATATTTTATAGGTGGTCCACACACACAGTTCCTGGAGGTTCCTGTGATGAGATGTCACATCAAATAAGAAATCCAGTACTCAAATTCAGTTGCCATAAAAAGATTTTACTTTGACTGTATTCCAGACTCTGACTCTATTCCAGAGACATAAAGACTCAGTTTCAGAATTATTTTTATTTTACTTTGAACACTGTTCACATACAATAAATGAAAAAGAACTTTCATGCTCTGGTTAGAGAAATTAGCTCTAAGAATGTTTTAATGCTACTTGCTCTTATTTTTTATTTCATGTTCCAGAAATGTCTGTGACGCTTGCTGAAGATCATAAAGCATCAGCAGCCTTTCCTTTGCCATGCATAATGAAAGCCAGCATTTCAACAACACTGGGAAGAAGCTTTATTTATACAACGCAAAAGAAAACAATTTTTTGAAAGGCCAACATTAATCATGGACAGCAAAGCAAATCACAATGTTTTCATAGCAAAACACAATCAAGTGGTTTTATTCTAGCCAAAGAGCAGGTTTCTGATTCTGAGAATAACACTGTAATCCGTGCCAGGGAGATACAAAAGTGGTTCTCCAGCACTGTACCTTCACCTCTACAAGAGCTTAGTTCTGACAGCGTTGACTGTGTTTCATGAACCTTGAAGTCAACAGGACTCTCTCCATGATAACTACTCAGATCTCCCAGGTGTCTGGCAATAGATCTCTGGGAATAACATTTTTTTTTACCCAGCTCAGCAGTCAGTTCACACTGATGCACATATGAAGCTGAGCAGATAGCAGTGCCGTTCATGGTGTCAATGTTCTACCTCAAAGACTCAGCAGAACCCCTGCCCCTTTGGGACTGGGGTCTGGAAGGAAATCCCTATCTTTGAGTGTATCTAAACATAGGTTTGGGATTTGGGTCTTTTTGTGTTTGGTTTTGGGGAGGAGAGAGTGTCATCTTTCTCTTGTTTTGTTAGAAGAGACATGGATTTGCTTTTAATATCTTTTTTGTTAGCTCACTGAATTCCCCTAGGCCACTAGGATGGATAGATAAGATACCTCAAGCTGATAATTATTATTCCCTGCTTTCTTCACACGTTTGCAGAGCTCACATGTTGTTTAAAAGCGAGCAGAGCGATGGAAGGGTAGAAACAGGCCTGCAGACATGACTTAAGGCTGGCAAACCTGTAGGGAATGACTTTGAGTGCACTAGATTATTCAGAAAGCCTAATGCTGTTGTATGGTTTTTCCTTGGTTTTTTTTTCCTATGATACTGTTTGATACCACCTAGGTTCTTTCTTATTGTCTTTGCTTCTTTGAGAAGTGTATTTTGTTACAGTTTGAATGCAGTTTGCAAAGATGAGTAAGATTCCCAAGGATTTCCCCTGAGACAAGTTAAATACTTGCAGCCTTTTTCTTACCAATTGATTCCAGTTTTTAATCCATCAAAAGTAGTTTGATGTGAAAGTTGCATCTTCGTACCTTGACACCCTAAATTTCCTTTTCAAGCTGCTTCCTTCCCTGTTCCAAAGAGAAAACATCTCCTATATTACCTACAATAGCAATATAAATCCTTAAATACATTAGTTCTAACAGCAGCTCCTGGGACATCTTGCTGATGGCATCTGCAGGTCTTTAAGAATTTGTGACTGCTTGAAAGAAAGGATGAATATCACAGCACTACAGAAGGGTTTGTATTTTCTATTTTCTGTTTCCTGCCCTGTTGTTTTTTATATTCCTAGGGAAACCTCATCCAGCCTAACACTGATCTTTTTGGCACTGCTCTTTAATAGCTGCCACCCATCCAATCAAACTGGGCAGAAGCTGCCAAACTCTAGTATTTCTTTGCTTTAGTCCTCAAAGAATGCCCTTGGCTCTTCTTTCTTGGATGTTTTCTGTAGATACGCTTGTGACTCTCTGTCTCTCTATTCTCCAACATTGCGTTTGCTTGCAATTAGAGGAGCTTTGTAGCAGATTTAGGCCACTGGTACATAACTCAATAACCACCGCTTTTCCACTCTTTTTCAGTCATTCTTTTGTGAGGGGCAGATATATTTCACGACATAATAATGTCCCTTGGCAGATTTGATCTCATTCTCATAATGCAAATGTTTATAGACAATGGACTCATTATGCCAGTTAAAACAGATTTTGATTTTAGCTTATCTGCAGCCAAAGTTCTTGGCCCCTGGTGCACAACCAAACCATGTGTAAAAAGGTATTCAGCTCTGAATGAGATCACTAACATCTGTTGCTGCACATAACATTTAATCTTCAAACACCATCAGCAACAACAAATATCAGGGTGTTCAAAACACAGAACTGGAAGAACATGGGCACTGTAAGAGTGAGCTTCGATTCCTCTTAATTGCTGCCATGGCTTGTGCCCGCAGTGGTGCCCTCCTGGCATCAGTGGTAGCCTGACTGGGGGAGCCCCTGCAGATTGCACCAGGAGAGGGAACTCCTGCTGTGTGAGAAGAGCAGCCCAACATACAGCCACTCCCCACCCATGCTGTCCCTGGGAAGTTGTGGTCTTGCTCAGAGCAGGTGCTGAAGGGTGGTAATGCAAGAGGTATTGAAGTGGTCAGGAGTGTTTGTTAATATAATCTGTGATATGCGGAGATTAGCCTGACCTTTATGGTAGTTCATAATTGTTCTGGTTGTTCTTGATAGTCTAAAAGTGCAGTTTTAAATCCCTGCTCCTCTTTGTGATATTCCTGAGAGATAAAACACAATCACAACTTTCCAGCTCTCCTGAAGAGCAGGAAGTATCAGCTATCCCTTCAGTTGCCTTTTGTGATTGTCATTGAAATACCTTTTGTCAAATTTGTATTTCTTGTCCCTTCTCTGTTCCTCAGAGCTATGGTATCTCCTGGGTCGGGAGCTAAATAAGGTATTTAGCTTTACACAACTTTCAAAATGCTTGGACCCTTACAGCTTTTCCAGAAAGCTTGTAAAGGACCCTGCTTCTAGATAGATGTATTTTTTTTCTCTTCATGGATGTCAGATGGTCTTGGCTTATTCACAGTCACTGTCCAGTGCACACTGCAGTGTGCCTGGAGTCTGATAACCTCAGCCATCTGAATCACACCCTTGTGTAGTCATGAATTTTTGATAATGTTGCTGAAGCATCACATTTTCTCTACTGCTTTTCTTAATCATAAGGATTCTCCCATTGCTAACAGTGCACTCTCAGACATATATTGTTGTGCTTTTCTGATATGTGTCTTGAAGCTATGCTGGTTTTTAAATACGGTGGAAAAATACTGTGGCAACAATAATGGGAATAATATGAGAGATGATGAAATAAAGTGAATTAAAGTTTAATGCTAGTAGCGGAAGTTAGTTGCAACATTTTAGTTATGTTATTCTGTCTTCTAGAGCTATAGTTCAGAGTCCTCGAGGAAGGAAAGGCTTATTGGATTTTGTTGTATAATGTTGTTGTTGCAAATGTACCTGCTGGTCTGGTGCTGTTATGTTCCCTATCTCCTTGACTGTTCTGAATTTTCATTGACTCATAAATTTCACGGAAAGTTCATCATCATCTCACACAGGCTAAGAGTCTGTTCCATTAAATGGAAATTCGGGTCTCTCGTCCTTTCCAGAAGCCACAGTTAACAAACCTGCACCAAGATTTCCTATGTGGTGTGTGTTTGGTACCTGTGGTTATACCCAAGCATTCCTTGCAGTGAAACAGATGTTTGTCATATGGTCCTAAACATATAAATCGGCCCGGTCTTTCCAAGCCATTTGTGTGCCAAGGAATTCAATTATGGCTCTGAGTGGGCCTGGGCCATAACACTGTGAGACGAGCTTATTTAACAGAAATTCTGGAGTGTTTGGCACGTTATGTTTACCAGAGTGAGGCGAACAGGGATGAAATGCAGTCTGGGAAAGAGGACTGTCGTGCAGATGACTTAGTGCAATCAAACACTTTGAGAAAATACGGCCTTTAAATGTTATGTCTACAACTAATTAATTGTATTTATTACAGGACCTATAGAAATACAGAAACTGTGAAGTTTGGGGAAAATGAAATTGGGTTTTCAAACAAATGCCAGAATGCCCAGCGTTCTCTTTTTTTGGAAAAATACAGTAATCTCTTTGCCAAGTAAACTGAAATATGCTAAAATGCAAATGTTGATATATTTCCACAAGGAAATTCAATCGCTGAATGCAAACTTTGTTTTTGAAAATTGAAATGTTGAAATCATCCAGGTTTCAAACTGAGAAGTAGGATCATATATACAGAGTCTTTATTTAATCAGCATCTCTGACATTTTAATGTTAATTCTCTCTCCAGATACTGTATTTTCTCACATTGAAATATGCCCAATTTACACACAGTATACTCACACTCAGGCACACTTGCAGTAGAACTGACAGATTTAGCTCTAGATGTAACTATATATGTATGTACATATATGCCATATAGTAAATATTGATTCCCTCTCCCCTCTTTTTTGTTACTAATGCCTCAAAATTGTTTAAGTATACTTGCATAAGAATTTATATCACTAGGAACATGGCGGTATATGCTCTTGTTTTATAAGGTAGGGCAGGACAAGTTTCAGTAATCAAATTCCTGAATGAAAATAGTCTGATATTCAGTGCAGTGGGAGCATGTTCAACAAATAAAATCAAGTGGTGCTGCCTCACACTGATAGAATAGGACTTGTGTTTTGTGTGTAGGTATTCTGGTGGTTTGTTGATGGCATCAAATGACAAAAGAAAATAGAGAGATGGATATCCTCTGTCTTTACAGCGGGTGGGTATCTGAAGGGCAAATCCTCTACTGGTCAATGAAACCAATACCTTTCCAAGTAGGCCTTAGGAAACACTTTTTCTCTGCAAAAGCTACTGTTCCTCATATAGTGCTGAGAAAACAGATTGCATAGTCAGGAAATCAGTGACCTTAGGCACGACGACACTACATATCACAGTCTCCTGGAAACACTGTTTGAAGATGGGCTTCACAAGCCAGCAGTAGGCTGGCACTCTTCTGTTTTTTTTCTCATCAGGATAATGGTACCTCCTCTTGGCAGACAAAAACGTTGTTCTGTGAGACCCTGTGTCCTTGCATCAGTTGGAGAGCAGCCCAGGAAAGCATGGCACTGCCAGCCAGCCAGTGTGGTGGTGTGGACATGTGAGAGCAAGAACATCTTTCTTCAGCTTGGTTGGGAGGGTGTTAGTGCGGCACTGAGTCTAAGTTCACAGGGAGCCCCGCCAAGCACCTTCTGGCTCCATACTAGAGAAATGGTGCACAGGAGCCAAGACAGGGAAGCCCTGAGGAAGGGCCGTGGCCAAAACTGTAGAAATCAAATCTAGGTCTGAATAGAGCATTTCGCTGACCAAATCTGGATTGTCACCAATTGCTGCTATTTAATGAGACCCTGTGGAAAGCAGGACCTTACTCTATAAACTTCCTAAATGGGGAGCAGAGGCGTCTCGGTTGGTGATTAACCAGCTAGAATAATCAGTTGTGTGTGTGACACTTTGGGGGATAGCTGTGATTCAGTTTGTGGAAAGAACGAGGTGTCATTTTGGTTTTTTAGGGATGTAAGTTTGTAACTAATTTTTGTCTCTCCTTGCCAGCGTAACGGTTTGAATGTTAATTTAATTTTGCAGAATATCATTTATGTAAATGTAATTAGAAGGGAAACATGATCAGGAGATGCACAGCACCAAAGAAAATTTATTACTCCGAGGGGTATTGCTCTAATCATTCAACTGCAATATTGAGTTTCCCCAGATTTAATCTAAAAGCAATAAATTACAAAAGGCTAATGTCCTGCCCAACAAAAAGCTGTCATGAACCCAAGTTTCTGTGGGGAAAAAATTCAACTTCATCTCAGCAACAGGCTCTCCTCGTTTACACATTCCTTTTATGATTCCAGTCAAGTCAAAGTAAAATGAATACAAATGTGAGAGTTTGAACACTTTCCCTGAATATGTATGTGTGTCTGTTGGTGATTGTAATAATCAGCAACCCAAGGCACTGGGACTCTGTTATCTCAGGCAGAACACAGTCCCACAAAGATACAACCAGAGATTCTTCTCCCCACCTTTGCATGACCCTGTGATTTAAGGGAAAGCAAACTTGAATCTAATTAATTCCAGTGCCCATATGAAAGTCTCTTGCTAATGTGCAGTTGGTTTTGTTCTCCTGTGGATGAAATGAGTGAGAAGAAATGAGCTGTCGTTTCTGCTGTGTTAGTGACTTTAGCCTATGTACTCCATGGGAAGCATTTTCTGTGCAGGAAAGTTACCATGTTGGTGCTGCTGATCTGCATTTACTGAAGGGGACACTTCTGGAAACCAGAATGAAAAGCATAATCAGTTAATATTGTGTGGTTACTTCTCTAAGCCCTTGAATAGCAGTCCTGCTATACAAGGAGCATCTCTCCATTTGATAAAACTTGCAATGAAAATTTGTCACCAAATAACCAACGGCTAGGCAAAGTAAGAATTGGTAAATGCCTGCCTGATGTGTATGCTAAAACACTGTTAAGTGTTGGGGTTTTGTGGTGCAATTTAGTATGAAGCCTGATGCCAACATTACACTTCTCTAAGAAGCAGAGTAATTAGTACAGGAAATAGGTTTCTTATGTTTTATTTAGCCAAATTCATCTCTGGTTTAACTCTACTGTAGCCTGGATTACATTTGTTCGTATTTCCCAGTGTTCCTCTGTGCAGTTCTTTATACCGCGACCTTTAATTCACTGTGATTGTCTTTTATTTTAGGTAGGGACCATAGTTCCTCTCTCAATTTGTTAGTATCAATTATGCTGTAAGCCCGGGTTTCTTGGCTCGCAAAATGAAACCCATCAGATCTGCAACAAGTTTTTACAAAGTGCACATTGGCAGGTTTACAGATTCCCACAGCTGTACGGGGGACACGGAGGGAAGCACAGGGCTGCAGCCTCAAAGGCGCAGAGAAACAGAACTGTGAGACGACCAGGGAAAAATGCAAGGAACACAAAAAAGCCAATGTTGTTGGAAGCAGGAGGAGGGGCTCAACATCTGAATTACTCGTGTCCTTGCACAGGAAAAACAAGTCTTAGGAGGATGGCTGGAAGCAGTAACTAGCAGTCTGGAGAATGGGAGGGACTGGGCTGCTTGGGCACCTAAACAATCTGGTGAGGCACAGGAGCTGCTGCTGCTCAACCGAGTAAAGCCAATAATGAAAAGAGTTATTCAAATCAGTATCTTTGTCACCGTCCCAGCCAAGCTCTGAAGATAAGGTCCAAGGGCTCCTTGTGAATGACTTTGAGAGCAGGGGATGTGTGTGCACAGGTCTGCGCTGAGGTGCCATGCTGTGATGGCACTGGCAGGATAGGGAGGCAGTTGCTGCCTCCTCCTCCTTCCTCTTAAATGTGTTGGAGAGGTGATTTCCTGCAATGACTGCTTCCACATGGCAAACACCCCAACTTCTGTTTCATCTCAGCCAACCCAAAGTTAAACTGAAGGGAGGAAAAGGCAATTGAATAGATTCATAGCGACCAACACACCGCATCAGATTTCAGTCTGTAGGGTACTGGTGTGAAGGTGTTATCATTGTAATTCGCCACCCGCGGATGTTTAAGGAGGTAGAAATGTGTGCAGCAGAACATAGGATGAGCCGCTGTGGGTACGCTTAATTAACAGTGAACATGCATAGTGCTAATCATTTCATCCTTGATTGTATGCAAGTACAGCGCAGATCATGGCAACCTCAACAGTAAGCTGCAGGCTTCTACTCCCTGATTGCCCTGAGGACCTCTTGCAGCCGGGGCAAGTTCCCTGGCTTTTTGCAGGCATGAAAAAACTGACGAGCAAGAATGGGAAAGTTCTTACCTTAGTGATCTACAGTGTACGCAGATTGCTAGATGGAGGGCGGAGAGACCCACCATGTATTTTTCATTTCACAAGAGATAGAATCGTGTTCATTGTGAAATAACATTTACGATGGTTTTCTCTTTGTTTTTTGCATAATGAAAGAAAGGGAATCCTGCATCATGGAACGTGTTTTCTGCCCCAAATTATGACTGCTGTTCTAAGATTCCTTAAGATGCATACATGAAGCTTTTATTAGCCAAAGAAGTCTTCCAAGATCATCATCATTTATTACAGTTCCTGTGTTTTTCATTCCAGTGAGATTTATAATTATAAACTGGTAATTAAAGAGGCTCCACTCTGTAATTCCATAGGAATTCCACTGTGATCTGACATTAATTAACAACCAATTATAAATTATGATATAACTTTTAAAAAACCCACCAGTGTCTGGATGCCTTCTCTCAGTTACATTGAAATGTTAGAAGGAAATTTCACTTTTGTAAGCTGGAGCCTTATTGCATATTGAACAGTACTGCCATGTGTTACAGATGTGTTTCCACAATGCAACAGCTACATGAATGGGCAGGTTTGACCTACTAAGGATCTGAAAGAGTTTTTCTCCTCAGGTTTCTGGCAAGAGGCATCTCTCTTGCAGGGGTTCAACCTTCTGTCATGTCAACAAGTATACACACTTTAACACAGATTTTTTCTGACTTGTTATGTAAATTAGATTTATGTGATGCACCGCTTGTCTGCCTAATACAAGCTTTCTCTGTCTTGAAAGTATATTTTCAAAATTGTACCAATCAGGAAAAAGAGAAAAATAGTTCCTGGTTCTGGTGAGAATGTCTCTGGGATAGAAAAGACATGGTAGGTTAAGGGCATAAACTATCAAAATTCTGGTGTTATTTGCCGATCTGCATTGAAAATCTGCTATCTGATGGAATTTGTATATCCCCAAAATCTGGTTTATGTGGATAATTAATACTTAACTTCTCTATTTTATTTTTTCTGGTCTTTATTTCTTTTTGGTTTGTTTTGTTTTCTTTTCTTTCTGACTCTTCTTTTTTTAGAACTCACATCAGTATTCATCATTAAACTTTTTGGAAAGATGGGGAAAGCAGGATAATACTAAAATCCATTGCTTGCAAAAACATGTAGAGAACAAGAGACATAAAAGGAGACAACAAATTCTTTTTGCATGGATGAAATCATGAGGTAAGTTTTCAAAGCCGTGCCCTACAGATTAATTTCCAGCATCTTCATTAAGCTAAATGAAAATCACCTGTGTGTTTCTGAGTATTTCCTCACACACTCTTCCTTTGCTTCTTTGCAGTTCTTCCTTGGGACCTTTCACAGCTCCTTTGATCAAACCTCTAAGACCTCTCCCATGAAGTAAGGCTTCTGATCTGATCAATGTTGGTACTGGTAACCGAGTGAATTGTGGTCCTTTTGCTCATCTCTATGTCCAGCTTTCATTATAAGCAACACTGATCTGAGCACAAAGTTGTTTGGGAAGGTAATAGTGTGACGTACTTAGCAATAAGCCAACTTTTGTTGGCTGTGTCAGTGTGGCTGGAAGGATGTACAGCACTCATCCTTCTGCTGCCATTTTCTGCCAGCTTTTACTAGTGCTGATCTGTGGGAGCAATCCTTTTATTTAAACTGAGACAAATTGGACAGTCTTGACCAAGAGATAGTCCTGCCTGTTGCTTTGTCCCTTGTTAATGTCAATGTACCTGTTCTCCTATAAAACAGAAAAGATTGCAGCTGGGAAATTCCCATAAAAATCTCATCCTGGTGTGTTGCATCTAACTTGCTATCAGGGCATCTCTGAATAGCTTTGCCAGTTTGCCAGAGATGTGTCACTGACAGCAAGGAACAAAATGCTTTGACTTAAGGAAATCTTATAAACTTGCTAGATCAGATCAGCAGCAGTGATGAATCAGCCTACTCCTGTTGGACACAGAGAGTATGCATGAACTAAACTTGCTGCTTTTCCTTGTAACTATCCCTAGAAGGGATTAAGTTTTTAAGATCTGGCTACATGCATTTCAGATATTAATATGTTCTTTTGGTTCTGTGCCTGAATAAGATTTAGAGGAATTTGGAAAGCAGCTGGACGCTAAAGCTTTAGGAGATCCAGCGTCAAAGCAGGGCTCATAGTAACCAACATCCTGTCAGCAAATCCTGATGTTCTATATTTAACTTACTATTAAATTATGTTTTGTTATTTTTGTCTACCTTCAGCTCAAAAGTTTTGGTTTCTGTAAGACTGCAGAACAAGGCAAGCTCAGTTAAGGCTATAAAATTTATCTCACTCCTTTCTTTTTAGCTCACTGTTGATCTGATGGCAGCTGAAAGGGCAAATGAGAAAGGTAGGTATTATGTTTCAAGGGGAGAGTTATAAAAGTCTAAACTGCATCCAAAGTATATTTTACTCCTAATAATGAGAACTGGATGAACAGCATTTAAAAAAATATGAACCTACCCCAACTACATTGGTTCAGAACTAACTGATCTAATGCAGTTTTCTAAAGAATAATTGATATTATATAATCATAACTGGCAGTTTATGTCATGAAAGTGACACTTGACACTTTCCTGCTAACCAGTTTAACATCATCAATTAGAACATCACTTGTGTAATGACATTTTAGTAACCAGTTTAATATCATAAATTATGACATCACCTTCTTTTATGGCATCAGGGTTGAATAAAAGGTTTTCTTTAGGAAAAAGAGACAAGAAAAAAAGTAGGAAACCTTAACATTGCCCCTCATTTTGTCCTTATAAAAGTTATGTATGCTCTTAGCCCTCTGGTCACTGTCCTCATTAGGGAGGATCTGAGAGCTAAGAAGCTGCAAACAGGGGTGAGACAAACAGTTTAAAAGAATGTGCTTTGGGTTAGCACTGACAACCTCCCAGTAGACAGCAGTGTCCTTTGTGTCGCACAGATGGAACTCATCCAGAAATTGAGAAGAAAGTACAGGCATGATCATGGAACCTGATGAACTCAATTATAGTGCAGTAATATTTACTGAGATGTGGTGTGAAAGTTCAAGACTGCATCATTACCCACCAGTGGATGATCTTTCTCTTCACAGACAGTAGCTTTACAGTAATCCTTTATATCTTATTCTTCACTGAATGGTCAAATTTGGGTGCTGGAGCCTGGTATTTTACATCTCAGACTCTTGTGGGCACTGGATTGTATGATGATTACTGATGATTTGAGTCCTGAGTTGGTAAATGGCTCCATTTATTTGTATCCATTTAGCATCATGGAACCAGACAGGAGCCAGACATGAATTGACTTCAGAGTATTCTCAATTACACAAAGGGTTTTATGAAAGTGTGTCTTTGTAGGATTAACTGCAAGGAGGTAAATATTTTAAGTATATTTTGTGTCTTTGGAGCTGGCTTTCTAATTGTATGTAGCATCAGCTTCCTTGTCTTCGTAGCAAGGTCAAGGAAAGTGTTATCAGGAACCACAGCCACAGGCAGAACAAGTCATAATCAAGCATTTTCAAAATTATTTCTGCAATTTTTTTTCTCTGAATCATTACCATATTAAGCTGTGCTAAACTCCACTGGGACTCTACCCTGGGATAGTGCCCAGTTCATCTTCTAGATCTTATGCAGAAACTTAGCCTTGTAGAGACAGATAACCCCTGTGAATTCATGTGGTTCTCCCACGGCTTGCCTTCATATAAGGCCCTTGGTTTGCAAAGTGGGCAAAGAATCCTAGACAGGGAGTCAAGTTCACATTTTAAAAACTGAAAAACCCTTGCAGGTTGTCGGGGACATAAGCATGTCCCTGAGTAATCCAGAATAACTTCCCTTGCCAGTTCCCAGACTGTAAATCAAGGATATGACAAACGAGTGCAATATACCATCAGAGCAACTGTTGTGTCTTCAATCAAGTGACCAGTGCTCAAGAAATGCCCAAATACCCATCAAGAAGGTGATAAGTTGGTAAGTATAACACTTCCTGAATTACAGACAAAATTTTAAGCAAATCCCTGTAAATTGTCAGTGCATATCTTAGTGATCTCCAAGGGATGCCATGATTTACCTATTCTCTTTTCTCAACATTTTTTCAAAAGTTTTTTTTCCCCCATGAATATTTATGTCGATGCCTCATTTGCTGACTGAATTTCCACTCTGCTGGAATTATGCTTCCCCATAGTGCACCCAGGAAAGGTGAGCTGTTAGAGGTGAGAAAAAGAGATTCTATGACCTTTAGGAAATAGCAAGTGGCACTAGATAAAACCTATTCTGTGAGGGGTTACTTATGGATTGGTTGGACGTAATTACCAAAAAATTATTATCTCTCTGAAACAATTAACTTCTGGAAGATCAGAGTCCAGATCTCCAAAAGCTCTGATATTTTGCAAATTGGCTTTGCCCATTGCCACTCTTAGGCAATGAGTAATTCTTTAAATAGGCATGAGTGATAGATACCACATATTTCTAGTTATGAGTATGGACTTATTTACAGCTGGAATTTTTTTTAAAGTGAGTTGTAAATGTTAAGGTGCTAGATTCAATGCTTATGAATGTGTTTCCTTGGTGATAAAGCTTTCACTAAGCACGTTATCTATCTGTGCTATCTTATATGCAGACAAGAGATGATTCACACTGCACGTTATAGGTCTTGTGCTTTAAAATTGAATCCTCTATTGACTTATTGCTGAGAAACATAGAAATCAAATCCACAGCTGGTTCTTCTTAAAAGTGAAGTTTTGGCAAAAGCTATGAAGGCTTTAATACATTACAAAAGTGTGCATTTTTAAAAGTTATTTCACTTCCTATTTTCTCTCTACAAAACTCCCTGAAGTTAGGAGTGCTGTTTGGCTTCATCTTGCACTTTCAGCGGAGCCTAGCCTTGCTTTCGCATGCTCCACTACTGCCTATTAAATGCAAGGAAGATGTTAATTCCTGGAGGTACACATATTAAGGAAACAAATATATAGAATGAAATCTTTCTGGCACAAAGAAGCAATTTATATAAAGATGAAGCAGTTGTGGTTGGAAATGTCTTCAGTAGAGAAATAGAAATGGCTTGGGAAAAGGTGAGGTGAGACAGAAAGACTGAGGAAAACCCTCCTTTCCCTCCTGAAAAATAATGTCACTTTATATTAGAGTGAGAATTCCTGGTCTAGTTGAGTGCAATAACAGTTTACCATTCTTTTCACTTACATTCCTTTGTAAGTAAAATAAAGGAGACTTGGCTCACTGGAAGTCTTTGAGTAGTTACCTAGTGCATCTCTGGTTTACTCTGGCCTCCTGTAAAAGGATGCTCTTGCTACTGAGCATCTGCAGTTTTCAGGAGCTTACAGGAGTTACAACAAGAACAGGTAGATGCGAAAGATACGAAGTGAAAAGAGGCCAGCTGCTAGTGAGGCACTGCTGATCACAAAAAGCCGTCATCCCAGCACACATTACACATTAGGGTTTGAGAACTATAAATGGCATAGGGTTATGTGCATTAATTGCATCATAAAGTAGAGGGGCCCCAAAGGAGGTCTGGTCTCAGCTGTGCTATGGCTGAGACAAACAATTAATGAGAGATCTTACAATCTTATTAGGCAGAGGAGAAGTAGAGAGTATTAATCTCCCATTTGCTCTGTTTGAGACTTGAGTTTAAATATTCCCGTCTTTTACACAGCCTATGGATTAGAGGAGAATGGACCTGAATTTTCCCGAGTCCCATTCCCAATTCAAGGACTGGCTTTTCTTCCCTTCCCATTTCCACCAGCATGAGCTCTGCGACCCCCTCATTGAGCAAAAGTCATCAAAGACATTTAGATTTAGTTTTGTCTTTAATTTCAACTTCTTTTTCTATGGTTATGTTTTTCACAGCTGCAGTATCATACAGTAAACTGCAAACTCTACTATTCCCAGTGATGTTCTTTTGATTCTTTAAGTAACTCACTGGTGTCCTTGCACATAGGAAACTGTCCTAAACATTTTTTGAGAATGTTATTTTGGGAAAATTCCTGCATGAGGACAATGAAGTATAAGGGGATTTGGGAAAAAAATTGGTTTCACCTAAACTTTGGCTGGATTTCCTAGAGAGCAGTTTCCTTGTGAAAACCATATGAAAATGGAGTGGGATGAAGATTAGTATCCGTCCCGTCCTATCCTAAATAATACTGCTAATAAAAAAAGGATAAAAGGACTCTGTAGGCTCCTGAAAGTTGTTCAAGACAGGGACCCTTGTGAGAGCAGGGAAATGAGTTTGAAGGAGACAGGTCCCGTATCTTTTTGCTTTGACGCATTAAAGAAATGCAGGAACTAAAGCATACATTATTGTCAACATTTACTTTTGGCTTTGTCAATATTGTCATATTTATCCTCAGTTGCAACACTGACTCATTTTTCAGGTAATACGTGTTTTCATTAGTGTTGTTTCCTTCACCCAGGTCAAAACATTTTAGGAGAAGTTACAGATTCGACAAACAAAACAATAAATAAAATCAACAAAGGAAGTGTTTGCTTTTCTAGCAATATGCTTTCATAGTCACTGCTGACATTTTTAGTTTTCTGACAAAGAAGCTGTTTAGTAAGTCCTTTTAAATTCTTTCCCAGGCAGAGCTGGTCATCTCCCAAGCAAATTCCTCCTTGCAATTACAGTGTGATAGTTCATACCTGGTACATGTTTTTGTCAGCACCTGATTATGAGCTATGGATCGTGAACTAGTTTTATTTAAGTCTGAAAGTCGTTATGTGAAGTTCCTCCATGTCATATGCCGTTTTTTGGTCTCCCTACAAATGTCTTTTAAGAGCATCTGAAATCCCACCAGACCCCAGAGGACAAAGGTGAGAGCAGAGGTGTTGTAAATACCCATCCTTTTCACTAACCAGAGGCTTTGCGGGGAGCACTGTGAACATCAGCTTTGATTTTAAAGTACGCTGTTGCTTTGGCACTGCTGGAGGGGTAAACAAGTGAACATGATGTCATTTTTATAAATATCCATTGGACTTGCATGGATTCTCATTAGTTGATCTATCAAGCCTTCACTAACTACAAGATAAATAAGCTAATAGATACATCAGTTAAACCAAGTTGAGCTTAAGTGTCTTAGGTAATAAAGCTTTGCATGCATTCTAATTCAAGCAATTTCAGCAAAAAGCATAACAAGTAGCCAATCTGGGATCAAAATGTTTTCATTTCAGTACCTTGTTCTTCATAACATCCTTCACAGACACTATAATATTATTTTAGTCTTTAGAAAAATATCTAACAACATGATTGTCTCACACCAGGCATAATCCCAGTGGAAATTAAAATTGCATGCATTTTCTTATCACTCTTTATTTAACAACTGGGAGAGTTTTAATATTTGAAACTCAGCAAGAAAATTGTCTTGAAACACAGAGATTCCTTTGGGGTAATTTCACTTTTGTTTTGTGTGAACTTTACTGAGCAATTTCTTTTTACAGTAATATGGATCTATGGATTGCATGACGGTTAACAGGACTTTTTATATATGCTTCTCACCTAACACACAGGGAAAAATAGCAAAGAACATTCTAATAAAATTATTTGAGTCAGCTAGTAATAAAGATGCCCTCTTTCAGGGTTTTTTGATAGTTTCTTTTAAACCCACGTCACTGGGTATAAAACTGAATCTGAAAGTCACTGTATTCATGCAGGAAAAGCAATACAGTTGTGACAGTTCTTTAATTTTCACAACAATAACATCAGACAAAAGAAGGTGAAAGAATAAACAACTCTGCTATGAATATTCAATGCCTGGAACAAGTGAACACAGGAAAATCACTTTAGACTCTAATAGCAACTTACAGCACCTTATTCAGAGGTGTTTGCTGAAAAGAGCAAGAGTTAGTTCTAAGAAGAGAAGACATCGGAGAAAAATACAGATAGACCTCTGCTTGTGTACAGGGAGTATCTTGGAGAAGTTTTTGCACTCTTACTTTGCCAGTTCAGCCTAGGGTAAGAGAGGAGGGTAGGCTGTGCTAGGGTGGAAAGTAGTGTTTTTGCAATGCTGACAAAAACGGTGCTACCCCTGCTGTAAAGTCAGTAAGAATGGGGGTTTTAATAACTCTCAAGTACAGACTTGGCCACAGTGCAAGTCAGTTAGCATTTTTCTTGATGTTTTTGAGGACACTGATTTTTATTTTTAGTTAAGTGAGAAGACATCTGGCATGCCCAAGAAATCTAGCATTGATGGGATTTGGTAATGTAGTTTGGTTGACTCAGAGCAGCAGTATTCAGAAACTGATGGCTCATCTACAAAATGAGCTGGTTGTTTCCCTTCAACAACTAAAGGATAAATGCTTGCAATGCAAAATAATGTTACAATAGGCTCTTACAAGTGGTCACAGAAAAGTGACAGTGGATTTAGTAGGGTTGATTGTATCAGCTGATTTCCATTAGAACTTTTTTCTTTTTGTTTGTAATGACCCTCAGGAGATAGGCTTGCTAGCAAGGCACCACTATCACATGGTGGCTTCCTATACTCATTATAGCTCAGATCTCTTCTGCAGATTGAGAATTCAGAGGTCAGTAGGCACCTTTCAGAAACACTCCATCCACATTCAGAGAATGTGGTTATTGCAGTGCTGTGCATTGTCACTTGTTTTCATGTGCTCAACAGAGTAACGTTGACACCCTTGTTGTTTTGCTTGTACTGTCAATGTTTCCATCTTCACCATTTCTAAGATGGAGCAAGACCTGCCAGTCCCAATCAGAAATTTGGGGCACTTCTCTCAAGTGTTTCTAGCAAAGTCAAAACAGCAGTGTCCAAGGCCTGTCTTTATGCAGAACTTTAAACTGGAGCTGTTATTACTGTCGCCCCATTTCAACCCAATTTGCTTGTCTGCTGGGATGGTCACACATCAAAATATATGCTCAGATACATATTTCTATGGATTTCACTCTTACTGTAATGCAGATTCAGAGATTCACGGCAGGGGTTGGAAGAGACCTCTGGAGATCATCTAGTCCAACCCCACTGATAAATGAGCATGACTTACAGCAGGTTGAACAGGAATGTGTCTAGGCACGTTTTGGATATCTCCAGAGAAGGAGATTCCACAGCCTCTCTGGACAGCCTGTCCTGGTGCTCTGTAACCCTCACAGTACAGAAGTTTTTTCTCGTGTTCAGACAGAAATTACTGTGTTGCCCCTTGTCCTGTCACTGGGCACCAGATGTCTAGACCTTTCCTCTAGACATCTACCCTTCAGATATTTATAAGCATTAATCAGATTCCCTCTCAGTCTTCTCTTCTCCAGGCTAAATATATAACATCTATAATATTTTAATCCTTTTCTCTGAATCTTATCATTACATCCTTTTCTCCTATTAAATGTCTCACAGGAATTTTGTTTACTAATTCTTCAACTAACAAAGGAATACCTCAGGCCTCAGAGTTGTTTCAGAAAACAGGCATCAGATCTATCCCTCTGGTGCAGCATCAGTGAGACCAAACAGAAACAGAAAGTGCTTCACGTGCTCTTCTTCTCATTAGTCCTGTGCAGAGATAAAGGTGAGTATTTGCCACGCCATAACATTTGTCATCAGACTCATTTCACTGACGCAGTGAGTACCTGTTAAAGAAGAGAAGTTGGTAAGAGAAAGTAAGTCTGTAAGAGTAGAGAAGGTCATGGGAGATGTTTATTCTCACACAGTTCTTCCAGTCTCACACAGCAAAAGACCTCAAGAATCTTAATAGTAGCATCCAAATGGGCTTCAGGTACTTCTGGAATGTGGGTAGCCAACAGCAATTCAGTGTTCAAGGCAGTCTGCTGTAGGTCTTTTGCAACAGGCAAGGCTTTCACCAAAACATCAGACCACTATCCGAACTCCTAGAAAGTCAGAGGCTTGTTGGTCCATTGTGTTGGATTTTATCTGCACTTGAGCTGAATACTAACATTTCAGTAGTCTGGTATTGGATGGAAAGACTGCGTCTCTGTAACAATGCAACTCTTGGTAGGCTCAAGGTAGGTTCTCACTGCCCTTTGTGCCAAGAACAGGGACACTGAGGTGTCAGGGTTACCTGTGTGCAAGCCAAGTGCATCAGAAGGGCCGCTTCAGACCAGTTATTGTCAAAGGTCTCTGTTAAATCTCATGATGTTCAGCCCTCACAACCACATGTGCAAGGTGAGCCTTTGAAGCAACGTTACTGTTACCTTCTCCCCAGGCAGTGAGCTTTTCTAAGACAAGGGGTGATTTTGTGCTTGAATCTCGGAAATCGAGTCCAGGATTGTCCTTGTTCTGCTTGTGCAGAGCCTAGCATAGCAAACACCAGCCTGTGACCTGGTTCTTATGGGCAGTGGTGCTGTGGAAGGCCAGATATCCATGTCAAAAATTAACTTTATTTCCTACTGAAAAGCCCTGTCATCACCTTGTCCACGCTCAGGCACTGACAAGATTTTGGTCTGTATCAGTCATGGGTGACTCTTTGGAGTGTACACAGCTCTCACCAGTTTATTCACTGAGGTTGCCAGTTACATCTGTTTGCAGACTACCTTAGTTACCCATTTAAATATTGCACCTCTCATTATTGCAATCTTTCAACCCTACTGAAGTCATCATGATTATTTTCTTAGAATCTGTTTTTCCTGTGTTAGTATGACTGACACAAGTATATTAAAGAATTTCCCTTTTACATTTGAGCCTGAATATCAATATTTGAGAAACAAATAGGTCATCTTACTGATAGAATTAGCTGGTGCGCACAAGGCATTGTATTTCTTCTTCTCTTTGGTGTTTTAACAAGGGCAATCAACTTAATTCCACATTCTCTTGTGAGATTTTGCCTTCTGGGTGAAGAACATCCTTTACCTCCCCTTCTCCCCCTTTTCCCAAACAATCTTCTGCTGCACTGGCAAGATGGAATGTATAGGTGATATCCCTTTCAGAAAATATATCCATAATATATCACAAGTATTGTCATTATGATGTATTAATGTAATGCATCATCAGAGAGCTGTCAGGGTGAAGATTTATTACTCTAAAGTAAGTTATGGTGAGACACTGGGGAATGGTCTGACAGAATTTTTGTTTATTTTTCTAAATTAAGGACTTCTAAAGTATGCTTAAAAATCTCTTACCTTCATGAATTAGTAGGGGTGGGAGGGTCACAGAAAATAGGGCTTGAATCAAAAACACCAGAAGGACTTAGGAGGCCTCATAGAATAAGAATGTAATATTTTTTTCCCCCAGGTAGTTTCCATGAGGTCTGCAAAGTTTAAGTTTCCAGCTTAGATGAGAGCTACAGTGGGCAGTCAAAGTCATTTTAATCAACTCGAACTGGACTTTATTGTTTCTAATGTAAGGGAAAACAGGGTCACCAAAACATGAGGACTTGGGCTAAAAAAAAGATAAACCAGACTAAAAATGGTCTTAAAATGATCGTGGTTTAATGCAAAAGGTTATTCCCTTTTCCAGGTGTGGACTTATCATAACCCTAATACAAATGCACTGAAATCAGTGAGAGCTTTTCCGCAGGTTTGCACAGACTTTGGATCTAGCCCTTTCCCCTCATCATGTGTTGAAGCCATGAAACTTGGCACATTTATAGCACTGTAACATAAAGCCATCTGTGTACAAGCACAAACTTTTCCTTATTGCCAGAGTGCTTAATGTAATTACAATCAGGCTTGCTTCTCCTGTGCTCAGTTCATCCATATGCTGAGATGGATGAAAACTTGCGCTGGTAAAGCATCCCACAGCATCTGAGTCTGCGTGCTGCTTACAGCAGTGTACATTGCTAACCTTGTAAATCCTGGGCACTTTTGCTTTTTAAGGAACACACATAAAGTTACAGACTGTCCTATGGGGAAACTGGTAGCAGAAATATATCAAACGGTTCTTTCCTTGCTAGCTACACAAGACACCTGACTTAGGAGCTCAGTTGCCCTCACTTTCCTCTGTAGTCAATGAGGAGTCAAAGGTGTCATAGACTTTAGATACCTAAGATGGGAATTGCCTTCCGGAGGTGGCTTTTACTCTTTGCTGGCTAGAAAATGAACGCAGAGTTCCTGTTCACGACCTAAAGAAGGTTGTATTAATCCTTAGTGTTGGTTCCCCAGGCTGTCCCTGTCCATCAGAAGCTGCAAAATAGTTGTTTCATCTTATGATTCACTCTTTATGTTGACTGTTTCCAAATGCGCTATTACCCCATGGGATTTAATGTATCCTTGAGCTTCCTATTTCATGGTATTTGCACACAGTTTCTTTAATACTGAATATAATATTGGTCAGTGTAAGTTAAATACCAAGGTTGCTTATAGGTTAATGAATGCACTGTGCTTGCTGCTGACTGACGTAATTACTGATAGGTGGTATGCTGAACTTGACCCTACAGCCCATAGACATGTACTTGACTTTATCAGTGGGGATGGTATATTCAAAAGGAATATTAACATTAAAAAGAAACATATGCAGCAGATGCATGTGCAAATACAGGGAATAGGTTTTCAGGAAGAAAAAAATGCTGAAGGCAAAAGGTGGTTATGCCAGAAATGTCTACAAACCTCTCTTCCTGAAGGAAAATAATTAGAAGCTGGTTAATTTTGGCCAATTTTAGGAAGGCAGTTTAATTAATTACATAAAATGTAGGTGTGAAATGAGTGCCAAAGTTATGCAGATTGTCTCTACCAAAAGTCTTGAATAAAGTCTGCTGCTGTCAGTATAGGAAAAGGCTTTTCTCCATAAATAAACTTCAGAATGGTTTGTTCATGTATAGTGCCACAGATACGTTGGCTTAAGCCAAATTTATTTTGTGGTATTATCAGAAATGGGTATGTAAAGATGCTTATTAAGTACCTTCACTTTGCAGATGCCAAATAACCTGTTTCTGCACATACAGAAAGCTTTACTGGCTCTCCATTAGGTTGTGTAGATAACTGCTTCTGGTTAAAAATGTACTACTGTCTGTGGGCACTACATGTCCATCTCAAATACAGCAGGGATTTACTTCTCTAAACTGAGATGTACAAAGGGCACCATTTTTTAAAATTATAACTAGTCCAACATTTTCTTAGTATGTACTCATGATCAAAGAATTTGCTTACTGGAAGAAGGTGAGTCTGGTCCTGCCTGTCAGGGAGGTTAGCCTGCAGGATCCCTATGAAGCCTGGAAACTGAGGGAAGATTTGTGTTGGGATCAGTAGTTTGCTGACAGTAGTTTCTTTCCTAACTTTGTGATGTCAAAGGAAAGGACTTCTGACCTGTGCTGCAAGTCTTAAGGAGGCAAATAAGTCTTTCATTTGAAGATTTCTGTGGGAGGTTGTCACACATGCTACAAATCAGAATTTTAAGTGTTTGTGTTGCATAGAGGTTGGAGTAAGAAGGGGTTTGCCCAAACTCCTGTCCCCTCCTTGAACAGGGTTTCACTCAAATTTAGTATCTATGATGGCTGCTACTCACATCACTGGTTAACAAAATCTTTGGTCAGTAAGTTTTTGAGGAGGTAAAACACTTGGTGAGACCATATGAAATCTATCACGGCAAACCACTGATAACTCCACATCTTATTAGCTTCAATTAAGTATTTCCATGGGGAATCATGGAACTGTTTAAAGTCACGATGACACACATACACACTTTGTTCCATCCAAAGAAATAATCTGTTTTCCAGATTTCCAAATAGCCAAGTTATTTAGTTACTGGTTTTTTTTTTCTTTTCCTCCTTTTAAAAAAAATAATTTATAAGAATTTATCTTGGGCTTGCTACAGATTTAAAAGGAGAAAAGTTTTCTTCTGTCCGACTTTTAAATCATATGCATGACCAAAGATAAATATGTTTTTTATTTATAGCCATGGATAGATGCCAAACAAAGCCTTTCATATGACGCACCGCTGCTGTAGTAAAGAAGTACTTAAAACAGTTCCAGTCAAGCTAGGCCCCAAGAGTTTTCATGCAACTTCATGCAAAATGGTTGAGACCTTTCGTTTATTTAATTTTTTTGTTTCTTTTCTTTTGAACATCTTCAAAGGTTGCAAGTGTAACATGCTTAGAGGGTGCCAGGCTTCTTCCTGTCAAGCTGAGATGGTCTGAAAACCACATTGAAACATGGAAAACTGCAGCTACCACAGCTTGCAGATGAGGGTGGGTTTTTTTGCAGGCTGTAGATCTCGTCTGCCCCTCCCCGTGTGGTTGGTAACAGTTGGGTGAAGGTTATGGATGGAGGCTGGTAAAGCCAAGGATTGGTGTGCTGTTCTGAGACAGGGTTGAATGGACTTTGACAGTACCTCTGAATAGGAATACTTGTGGAGCTAATACAAACAATTTGTAATTGTCAGAGCTGAAAAGTAAAAACATGATTATAAACTGTGCCTAGGATCAGCTTATGTCAGCTTTAAATGATTTAAAAGTCTGGTGTCTGGAGCTGCATCTTACTTGCCTGTAAAACTCCTTAAAGAAGACTTACATAACCCTGTAAGCATGTCTCTCCCTTCTCGTGTATTCATTGTGAAAAGTAACCCTTTGTCTAGCTGACAGGAGATGGGTTTTTAGGACAGATGTGAAACAAAGCCTTCCAGATAAATCAGAAAATATGGAATTTCTCAATCCAAACAGAAAGAGCCAATTGCCTGGTAAAAGTAACTCTTTTAGAAACTACTGGTTGCCCCTGTTTTACGCAAGGAGAGGCTCTGAATCATTAGGTGCTAATGCACTTTGGTCACCTGGTGGCTTTGTGCTGTGCCAGGCTTGAAAACTGTTTCTGCATGGATGCCAGGAAAGTCTGTAGAGGGTACAAACTTCTCCTAGAGAAGGGAAGGAGCCTAAGAAAGCATCCTCTGTTACCTAGAGCCTGCCATCATTATGTCTGACCCTAGCTCGTTATTTATCCCTTGATATCTGCAGCAGACGATGACCTTTGATGACACCGCACAACAGTAGGCAAAGGAGACACCTTCCTTTTCAATTTTGGCTCCTGAATGCCAAATGTGGTAGCTTCTTCCCCACCCTGTGTCCAGCCTTATTTTACTCAAACACTGTACAAAAATTAAAATGGCACTAAATTCTACTAAGCAACACTGTTTAGGTACTAGGTTGGATTTCTAATTTTACTGAGAGTGCCTCTGCCTTCCCGTCACCTAGGAGTCTGGAGTAGTCTGGAAGCAACTAATTTACCATGTAATAAGATAGGTTCCTGTTGACACAAGTCAAGGGCAAAAACTATTAAGTCATTAGGGCTGATGTTGTAACATTCCAATACAAAGGCATGGCCTGAGCCTTTCAGATGTACATCTGACCTTTGAGGATTAAGTTACTTCACAGCTTATTTTTGGGACTCAAAATCTGTCTTTTATTCCTCCTGCTTCCCATGCATTGATCTTATGCCATGTGCTACATACAGCTTGCATAGCAGCTTCTGCAGTCCTGATTTATCCCAGTTTTATCAGAGGAAGTAAGGATAGAAACAACATCACATTCTTAGTCCCTCAATACTAAGAGTACATCATGTATTCCTTTGCTTAGCACTGCCCATGTCACAGCTTGGCCCAAGGCATTGCTGGCCAAAGGAAATGGGAAATAGAGGCAGCTCTCGGGATCCCTCCACAAAGAATAGAGAATGTGTATTGCTTAAACCAATTTATCTAGATGTCACTAAAATGCATATGTGTCTTGCTATCGCCCTGAGGTATTTTGGCAAAGTGATTTTTCTCAAATCTAATGGTTTTGCCCATAGCCAGATGATTATTTCAACCATTGTATCCTCTAGGACAGCACGAGGTTCACACTTGTTTTGCTTTCTTTGCAAGGGCAAGCAAAGTGCAATGGGACTCCCAAACTTGTCTTGCTCTCTCTCAGGATTGGTTTGCTTAGTGCCAACTTCTTAGACTTGTTTAGCTCTGGAATTTTTGTCTTAATGCTTTTCCTTTTATGAGTTACTCTCTGAAATAAAGATCCAAGAAACATTCTCACTTGGACTTGTGCTGTCACAATGAAAGCTAACTGTTTCTCTGGGTTTACCCACAGGTAAGCCTCATGGCCTTCATATATACAACAAACCATTTTTCATTTTCAAGGGCCATGAGGAAACCAAATGAAAGGACACCCTAAGCTGTCCTGTGCCTGAAACTTTTCACCAGAATGTTTTAGAGCATATAGACAGTTCAAGAACTTGCATCATAGCCTGAGTGACAGTGTCAAAGCTACTCACAGAAAGTTATTATTTAACAAGGAAATCTCATTTTATCCACCGTATGCATATTTACCTGATGTTTTTATTATTTATATAGGAATGTATTCAGCAATGTGAAGCAAAAAAAAAAATCTGAGAATGTTTTAAATTGTATTTGTAAGTTATTTTTTAAGTCTGTCTTGCTTATGCACTTGATTTGTCCTTTTGAACTACTGGAGAGGGTCCTCTCTCTCGAGGAAGAATTAGCAAACCATTCTTTAAAAAGGGTATTTGGGAAGCAAGGCATCCAATGAGCTTATGGCAATAAGGCATGGAATTGTATGTGTCATTAATTTCTGGTTGATGTCATTTTTGCGTTCAGTGTTTTCAAATATGATGATGAGGAGGAAATTTATATTTCATTAATTTTTGTTTTATTTTATTTCATTTTTGCATTCAGTGACTTTAAATGCAACGGTGATAGGGAAAGGGAAGTAAGAAAGATTCTGCTGTTCAGACTGCACATGCCAAGGTAGGTCTGGAATGGATGCTCGTGGCTGAATTAATAAACTCTGACTGTAGAGGTTTCAAACATGAATTCTGACAGACCCTTCACTATGACAATACTAGTGGGAGTCACAATAATATCATCTGCTGCTGAACATCGCTAGTATGTGTGCACTGTTGTGCCAAAGGTTAATATGCCAGTTTTATTTCCTTCTCTCTACAGCTATAATTTAAACGAGTTGCACACATAAGTGATGTTATATGCATAGGGTTTTGCATTAAGTTTGCTATGTCAGATTTGTTTATAAAAATCATATTTTGAACCACTTGCCCAGGGGCTCCGTTCTGGGGAGCTGCAAGCTGATTTCTTTTAAAGAGGCAGTTTTCATTTCCATGAACTTTCAATAGAGATTTTGGAGCTCTGAACAGGGAGCTCAGTTTTAAAATTAGCACTTCCCCAGGTTCACAATTAGGTTTAGTTACTTAGCAACAGAGAGTATAATCTAGTTTTACATGTGTGCCACATGACCCTTTCCATACCTTACCTGGATTGGAAGGGCCCCTGCCTCCCTTGGGAAAAATTGCTTCCCAACATTTTGGAGATAGTTTACAATGTTTTTGTTCCTATGCTGCAATGTTAGCGTGGCCCATAAACCTAATAGTCACGTGGTAGTTAATAAGGGGCAGAAAGTTTTATAGTCTTTTCCGCAGTTGTTAAAATCCTGCTACTGTAATTTAGTCCTGGCCACACAAAGCCTATCAGTTATTGTGAAAAATAAGAGACTCTGTATTGGTGTATTCTTGGAAACCAGTGCAAGAGAAGACCTCTCCTGAGCATCTAGCTGAACCTAAAGAACTTGGGGATTATTTAAATCGCTTGGTTTGTAATATAAACACTCGAGGGCTTGCCGGCGGTGTACCTTCAGGATTTGTGGCTTTTCCAAAAAAAAAAAATCGTTTTGGACTTTTTTTTTCAGAATCCATTGCAATTAGTGGCACTACAGCAAAGGATGATTTATCAAATTGCCTTTCAGTTACAGGAAACAGAATCCGTTAATGATATTGCAAACGTATTTTTAGTTGGGTTCGGCAAGAAGAATTTTCAAGCTGTCTTTTTATGTTATGTAAGCTAAGAACATTCCCAAGGTACCAGCTGAATCGTCCTTTGTACCACTGTAGACCTTCAGAACAGTTTTGACCTTCTCCTGCTAGAAGAGATGCTGGTACTTATGACCACACCAGTGGAGAAGATGTAATTCTCAAAGTTAGTAAGATTTCTAGAGTTAAACCTTGAACTGAAAACTGAAAAGGGACTTTTTAACAAGGGCAGGTAGTGACAGGAGTAATGGGTTTAAATGGAAAGAGTGTGAGGGTGGTGAGTCCCTGGCACAGGCTGCCCAGAGAAGCTGTGGCTGCCCCCTCCCAGGCAATGTTAAGGCCAGGTTGGATGGTGCTTTGGGCACCCTGGGCTAGTGGAGGGTGCCCAGGCCCATGACACGGGATCAGAACTAGGTGGGCTTTGGACTCTCTTTCAACAGTTCTGTGATTCTATGAAATGGGCTCAAACCTAATTAGGGTTGGACTCCTATTACCTGTTGAGTTCATACTTACTCCAGTTCCTTTACCACATCAGCAGGGAGAAGGAAAGGTGAGAGATGGGACAGAGTGATCAATGGAAGGAGTGGCAGATAAGACCTCCTTTGGAAAGGAACAGTTCACTATTCTAAAAGTGAATTTTCTAAAATTCCATTAATCAGCCTCTGCTAATAGCTGATTATTAAAATAATTAAAAATCTTTAAAGTAAAATAAAATTGCAAGCATCTTTAATTCAGAATATTTTCCTCAGAAGGTACCTGTTTTACTAGTGCATGGAAACCTAGTATAGAGACTGGCATAGGAGTGAAGCAGGGTTGTGGGGGAATAAGCAAAAGCTTATTTGTTTCACAATGGAATACTGTGGATACCATGAGCTCTTAAGCACAGTGATGCTGCTGAGTGCCTAAAAGGGCAGAGTTCTAATTACTTGACTGCCACAACTCTCCCTCAGTGCTTAAGTTGTGATTTCCTTTAGACTTCATCTTCCGCCTGTGTTGTCTGGGATTGCAATGATATGTTCTGATCTTTCTGTAACATTTCTAAAATGCATTTTATCTCACAGTAACAGTGAGAACTTTGCTTTTGCACATTAACATTTGTTTTCCCCCACCATCCTCAAGAAGGCTATGGGCAATCATGGATGAGCTTGGTACTGCCAAAACATTGGGGTTTGTATCCTCTGAAAACTGGGTGCAGTTGACAGATTAGAAATCAGTAGGAGTTCTAAACACAGGGAACAGAAAATCTAACAGTGATAGAAAAAAGCAGTGTGTTGTGTCTGGGGGGGCATACACTTAACCCAGAAGTGTCGATGGGCAGGGATAGAGCTCCACACTTACTCCCCTGCACACTGGGCAGAAGTGTTACCCACATACAGCACAATTACACTGCCACCACACAGTAACAGAAGTCTAAAAAGGAAATGGTACTATTTGCTCAGTAACTTCTGACTCGTTGCATGATTACACTTCTGGATTCGTTTTGAAGCACGTATGTGGGAGTACCCTTGTAATTATCTGTCTAAAAATACAGCACTGCCATTTTTGGGTTGGTTTTTGAAGAGTGGTTGCATAAAACTTTATCAAGATGCTTAATACACTGTGCCGTACTCTTCTTAGGCTGGATCGTTACTGATATCATGAAGTCATTGTTACAATGGTTGCAGTGCCTTCCAGCTCCAGCACGCTGAATGCCCGTCTGAAATTCCCGTAACTGGCAGGCTCAATGCTGATGGGGTGGGAAGAGGTAGGAAGCAGAAGCAGGTCCCTGTGGCTGCCCCTTCCCACACAGCTTGGCTTCCTTGCTCCTCTGGCCTGCAGACCTGGTCTGGTGCCAAGTATTTTTTGTTTAACCACAGGGGTAAGCCGCCTTGTTGTCTTGAACAAGCTGTGGGAGAATAGAGGGGGGTCTTCCTGGAGATGCTCCTGGACACCCTACAACTATACAGCCCTTCAGTATAGGTTTGCCCCAAAGGGATGTTCTGCTGCTGTCTGACAGGCTGCTCCTCTCAAGAAGTCTAGCATTGCTCTGGAAAACAGACTTGTCGTCATGTGGTAAGTTTGTTCTCCTAAACCTGGGTCCCCAAACCACTGAAATCAACAGTGTTTTGAAGTCAGCTTCCACTGATTTCCATGGTCTAGAGATTAGATTTCACTGCCTTTTCAGCCCTGGATCTCAACAGTTCCTGACTGCCTTGCTCTGGCTCTTTTTTCCTCTACTGTGGGAAAAAAAAGATGCCATTTAACATGCTGAGATCTAAAGAACTGGGCACTGTGCATGGAAACTACGGCTCTATTGTTAGCCCCATTTCACGGACAAGAAAGCTGTGTCTGAAATGATACCTCCAAGTTGCAGCAAAGCTGAGAATTGAATCCAAATAGATATCCTAGTGCAAGAAAATATTTCAGCCTCATTTTTATCTGCAAATATTTCCAAAGATCATGCCTTATCCTTAGGCTCTTACAGATGCAGCTGTGAACTGGAAATGCTTTGTGTTCATTTTCCTACTGCATTACTTTTCTTTCATTTTCTTTTCTTTGATAGTTGCAGTCATTAACAGTTTTTGAATAAATCAATCATGGGTAAAAATATACTAATAGATAATTGAGCCTTTTTATTCGGGTGCTGATTGAGGTAGAATATACCAGAGAAAATGCACTGATATTTTCAAACCAAAACGAAGTACTTTTTTCTGAAACTGAGCTGACTTACAAACCTCAACACTCGTAACTTTGACTAAGAATAGGCTCCTTTAAAAAGAGACTGAGACCCTTCTCATATTTTCCATTACTGAAGAAGTATCTGTAGTTCAGCAACCAGTCAGGGAAGGCAGTTGGAGAGCTACATTGCAGGTGACACTTTGGAATTGTAGTTTTTCGGTATTTATCAACCACTGTATTTTCTGCTTGAAGGTACCAATGTTTTTGTGTCGTGTAATAAATTACAGAATGTTTACATGCAATTAGGTATGTGCCTATGGAGGAGAAGACACCGGGAAACAGGATTTTCCAGAGGCAGTAGCTAGTTCAGAGACCCAGAGCCACTGCAGTAGCTGTTGTCAGGGAGGACTGAGTGGCAGTTCTAATTACCAGTGTCTGCACAGGTTTCTCATAGGAAGATACAAGCTGTCACGATCCCTTGCCAATCACATGAGAACTGACCTAGGGAGAACATCAACTGAAGGTGAGTGTACATGTCCAATAAATTCAGTCCCCACTGCATCAGCTTATTTTTAGGATTGTCCTGAAAAGACATTCAGCCTGTATCATAAAACCTTCAACTGAGCAGAAAATATACAGGATGATGATGACTTTAAATTTGGGTTCATGCCCTCTGGGGTATGAATTCATAGTAGTTCGGATGTGATTTGATAATGTACTGAATGCTGGAGGAACACAGAATCTCTAGATGAGTTCATAAAGACAGAGCATTTATGCAGTGTCAGTGCTCTCCTAATCAAAGGAAACAAAAAAAAATTCTTAATTTTACTGCAAATGTTATTCTTAATTTGCAGTGAAACCATCATTTCTATGCAAGATATTTCTCAGAAACAGCATGTTTAAAGTTAGCACCTAAATTTATGCCTGCAACTGATCTGCCGTTTTCTGATTTTTTCACCTTCTTCCATTGAATGTATTAGACACTTGTTCTTGAACATAGTTTATACAATACATGTGTCACAAGCAATGATGAATCAAAGAAAGAAAGCATCCAGAAAGGGAAGCTAACTAGACAGGTAGGCCCTCATCAGCATCACATTCTGTTCCATGGCTACAATAACAATAATTGAGTCAGACACATGGATTTTAAGTGCCTCTTAAAGAGGAAAGTTAGGGAGAGACACTGTGGAAAGAAAATTATATACTGAAATGTGGCATCTCAGTTTTGCAGCTGCCAACCTTGTTCTGTCAGTAGCCACAGCTGTTGCCTTTTCTTCTAAACTTAGCAGGGGTTGGGTGAAACTAAAGAGAAGCAGTGCAGGCACTTCAGCTGATAAGGAGGTATGGGTCCAAGTCCCTCTGTGTAATCAAAGGAAACCTTTAATTAGTTTTAACTCTTGAGAGAGGTGTATTTTATTTGTGCCGACAGGAGATGATATCCAGGGAGATGTGTGCCTGCCTCATGTGGATGGATGTGCTCTTGTGATGCTCCTCAGCAGCCCTTCTTGCACCATTTATGTTCTTTCTGGTTTTGCTATTTTGCTGCTTAGGCTTTGTGCATGTGGGAAGCAAGCTTCCTCAGTGTTAGCTCTCCCAATGATTGAAGTTAGGGAGATATTTGTCTTTAAATGGAGGAAATCTGGTCTCTGGTTCTGCTGCTGATTGAATATGGTCTTTTAGCCTGTGTTCCTCAACCCCAAAGTCAAACCTGGTGGATTTCAAATTTGGAGTGTTGAAAAATACAGACTTGTTACAGCAGAACTTGATGTTACTGGTACCAGTTTTCACTAAGACTCTTGTAATACTCTTGGTGGGTTTGCATGGTGGGACATGGGGGTTAAGTATTGATTTTGGATGGCAGGAGACTAAGTACAAATATGAGCTTCCTTTTTTTCCTGCTCTTGGGGTTACAGAAGAAAATGTGAAGACAGGACCTGACATTCAGAAAAACCTGTAAAGACAAAACCAAATCATCCAACATTTGTGATTTTCTTCTTCAGTATTTTTTTTTAAATGCAGTCTTACACTTAAAGCCAGTTCTCTGCTGTTTGATATGCTGGCTTGGGATTTTTGAGTGCTTTGTCTTGCCAAGTTACAGTCACCTATCACCCAGATAATTTGGGGAGATGAACAAAATGCAGATGTAGATAATGTAAGATATCTATTCTGCCCCCGCCCCCAGTTACATTCTCTGTAGTAGTCTGGGCCTTGGCATAGGGGCATGAAGGGTATTCATGGTGCAAAGGACCACCATCATAGTGCTGATGTAGCACTGGAAGACTCTATGACCACCAAACTTGGTGGGGTTTTGACCTGTAAGAAATAGACCTGGGACAGGGTTACCTGCTGTGAATGTCTTTTAGCTTGTAGGCATGTAGTTGGTTTCTTCGAGCTCCCAAAAGCTGGAAGTGATTTAACGTGAGGTGTGGATAATCAGGAGAGAAGTGGGAATATAACTTAGCTGACAGTATAGATATAGCCTGTACTTTCCTTATGGGTAAGCTTCACCAGGGGATAAAATATTCTCAGCACCAAGGAGGGTAATGCTCATTGGTGCGGAACCACTGAGTACAAAGGAAAGAAGGTCCTAAGGAGACAGAGGAAATATGGATGTTTGTGTCATATACAGAAAATTCAGCCTGGCCTGCATGCCAGATGAAGGATGATATCCTTCCATCTGCTGAAGCTGAAGATGCTGAGAACAAGGATAGAAGGAAGGGGACCATACCCCAGTTAGATCTAGGCACAATATGTAGTTGAATGAAATAAAATATTTCTTGAAAAATGATTGATGAAGACTAGAGCTCATAACTCCTGGGGTAATTTTGTCACTTTTATCTTCGGGGTGGAGATCACTACATGCCAGGCTGCATTCCTTCATAGCATCTGAATCATTCTTATTGTCTCCACAAGCTGAAAATGAGAAACAGACTGACAGGAAAGTTCAAATTTTCAAGGTGGAAAGAGCAGGGAATAGCCTGGGTTTTTTTATTTTTAATTTTTATTTTTAAGATTAAAAGCTCCTGTTGCATTTAATAATACACTGGATTTTATGATTCCTCCATTTTAAACAAGGTTAGAGTTTCCTATATTTTGAAGAGAAATAAGAGCACCTGAATAAAGGGCTTACTCTGGTGCCATCTATATCCAGCCTGGCTTTCTGTGAGCTGCACAGGGAAGAAATATTTCCAAGTCACCGGTGGTTGCCATATCCTGTATGCAGAAAGATTCCATAAATGTCTGAAAACAGATGGAATACAACTTTGGAGGAATAAATGGATTTTTAATTTTCTGAACATTTTGGATTCCATCTGGTTGAAGTAACTAAGTGACCTAGTAGAATACTTTTGCCTTTCTTGTATAGTAGATAGAAGCACAGCCTGCATCACTATTGACTGACACATTCCCCATTAATACAAGGGTTTTACTTGCTCATACATTTGCTTACTTTTAACTCTTTTCACTGCATGACAAGGGACACGTGATGACCCTCTTCTTGTGTATCAGATCTAAAAGTTGTCCCACCCTCAATTCATGATTTGGCCTTGCAGCTAGTAAGGAGGAACTTCAAATCACCTGCCTAAGCCCACCTGACAGTCATGGGAGCCTAAAAAGGTGATATACCTTAGACTTCTCTCCTTATTTGTTTTACTGCAAGTATTGGCATGTGATTAAAATTTTTTTAAAAATAAAAAATCTTAATTTTACGTCTTGTTTAAAGGCAAAGCATAAGAAGTAGAAGCTTTGTGTACAGATACCAAGAAAGTGGATTATTTCTGTTTACTACTCTTTTTGTTACTGCCAGTGAGAATGTTGTCAAACAAATAAGAGGAAATACATGTGTGTTTTTCAACAGGAAATGAGCCTTTCTCTATGAATAGAAAATGCAAGCAACTTGAACTCACAAGAAAGAAGTCATCAAGTCTGCTACACTATATAAAAATGGGAGACAGAGGTTTATGGAAAAGACACTATTTTTGTGCCTGCCTCAGTTAAGTTTAAAACCAAAATCTGTTCACACACACACCCCTTGAGAGAGAAGGTGGGTCTTTTGATGACTACTATTAAGCCTGTACTTACTAGTTGGACTATTTATGAAGCTGAATATTTATGACTGCCATTCATAAAGTTCTACTGAGAATAACTATTTCCATGCTGGTAAGTTCATAAGCAATATTTAGTAGGATATTGACAATGTGTTTGGTATTAGTTTTCATACTTTTTGGCAGTTTGGAACATTTCTCAGGGTTCTTGCTATGAATATGGATGAAAAATTCCAAAGAATGAGGAATAGCAGCCTGTTTTTTAAGGGACAGTAGTAAGACTGTTTTCCACTTCTGGAAGCAAGTATATTTGTATTTCATTAAAAGCTGTTGCATTTTAGGATCACAAGTTCCAGTCTAGCACAAAGCCTGAAATCATCAAAAGACTTCACTTTTGCCTGATATATTAATGCTACGTAAAAAGTGTGTTTGCTCAGTCCTTAATAGGACAAAATATAGCATTTCCACTGCAAATAACTTTTACTTAAATCCCTGGTCACTGTAACCCCGTAATTCAATCTAGGCTTGTTTCTTTTCCCTGAAATTTGTGATTATGAACTTCTGACGGCTGGCAGGAACACACACGGATGCTGCCAGCAAAACTCTGGACGCAGTGCAGTTGTGTTTTGAGTGTCTTTTGCTGGGATCCTGTAATAAGTTTGCCTTGTATGGCATCGAGACAATTGAATTCTCTTTTGCATTATACACTTACATAATTGCATTACTGTCTCTGAAGCCTTTTTGCCCCCATAAATGATTAAAACTGTTGTTACACAAATTTGGACTTGGGAGACATCTTTGAACCTCCTTGTACAGAATGTAAGTGGCTAAAAGACTCAGTGGTTGCAAGCATAGAGGATTTGCTGGTTTGTGATTTTTCTGAGTTTAGGTTTTTGTAAAAAAAGAACTCTGTATCCCACTAATGGTACTGGCCACGTGTTCTCTCATTTGTATAATTGAGAAAATTACCAATATAATGAAAACAACTCCGTCTAAATAAGTTCTCTACCCACAGTTAATAAAATAGTATCTACCCTCAGAGACCTGGAATTTCTCTGCAAACGCTTCTAGTTAAACAAAGCATTTTGTGTACCTACAGTAAATGTGATATTTATTTTTTCATTATTCATGAAACAACTTTAATGTCACTGCTGATTTTCCTGGTAGGATGTTCAGCTCTAGCATACCAGAGCTCACGCTGAGTTGTAGCTGAAGATGTCATTCACAATAAACATGAGCTGCTGTGACAATACTATGGCAGAAGGTGAAGAATCTCTTTTCTTGTGCAAGGGCGTGCATGTGTCTGTATGTGTGTGTGTGTGAGGAAGAGAAAGAGAGAGATTTGATTGTGTTTACAAGATTCATTCACGGCACAGCAGGCAGCAGTCACATTGTAATATTCACCTTAACACAGATAATTTGATTTTCAACCTGGTTATCATGCATTTAGACATAATGATACATGAAAATATATGCTTTAGCAGTGCATTTTAAACAAGGTTGCACACTTTAAGTCGGAATATATTAGAGGTGAGCGTTGCTTTTTGCAATTGCAGAAGTCCTGGAAAGCATCATTCAGCGTATGTTACAAAATTACTAAGAGGAAAGAAAATTCTAATGGGTAAGTCTCCGGGACTGCTACCATTTCTGGGCTGTACCCAACAGGATGGGCTTCCCCAAATTTGACATCTCCGGAGGTGTACAAGTTTGTCTCATTTGAGAGCCTCAGGCACTAATGGAATTTCTTTTCTGAGTCCTAGGTTGTCTCCTGACTGGAAGATGAAGAGTCAAAAAATCCCATGGCCTTTCTGCCCTTTACACTGAAAGGAAAATGAACTGCCTGGTCATAGGACGAATGTTGTCTTGGGTCACCATCAAGACCCTAACCTGCCTAACTGATGTAACACAGGGAAGCAGGTATGTTGATGCTCATCAAGAGCAGAGTCTCATTACTGCATTTTGGAGCAGCCTGAGAGATAAGAGGATCTATCAGCAATTTAAATATAGTCATAACGTGCAAGGCGAAAAGGATTCCGATGTTTGCACTGTGAGAATTCAAGCCTGACTCTAAAGAGTGTGGACATGGTTGGGCATGATTTTGTGAATCACCTACAGCTCATTTGCAACAAACAAAAGCAAGCGTAATTCTCTTGAAGTCAATAGAGTTGAGCTTGTTTGTATGCATGGGGCATTTGGCCAAAATCCAGTTGGAGTCTTTGCAGCATCACACTTCTGAATCTTCAGAGATTTTCTTAGAGTCATTAATATTGAGGCTGTATGGTACCCAAGGTAATTATCCATTACTGCTTGGGCCTGGCCCAAGAATTATTCCACAACACGTTGCCTCGTTAGTATAATATCATGGAAAAAAACAGAAACAAACTAGAAATTAGTAAAATAAGGGTGCTAAAAGGAGACTGCTGTAGAGAAAAGAAACACGGGGGTGAGGTCCTCTGATGGTGTAAATCACTATCCCATGAGACTCTGCCAGTTTACACCCTATGATGCTCTGGCCCATGATTATTAGGAAAGTATGTTGTTGATATGCTCTATAATGGCTTCCATTACCAGCCCATGCTAAAAGAAGCAGCTGGTGAAAGTTATGTTTATGTTCCACAGATGGATCGGCAACGGCAGACACATAGCTCCGTGTCTGGTAAACAGGTGTTTGACTGTATATTTGCTAGCTAGCCAGAAGACAGATTCTTGGTGAGGGGTATAGCCAAATGAGATCAATTTAGTTGCTGAAAAGAAAGAAACAGTTCTTTTTGGTTGCACTTTATTGTCTTTTAAATGGCGAGTAGTATACTGGAACACATCCTGCCTTTTATCAGCATAGTCTAAGCATCTGGGAAGAAAAATTGACAGAGGGGCAAAAATCCTCAAACTGATGGGGATATTCAAATTATACTATTTCACCTTCTTCCTTTCTTGCCCATTTTCAGAAGGAGAAGGAAGCACTTTCACTTCAGATGAAGTGAAAGGTGCCTATAACGGAGTAAAAACTTTGTGCCAGAGGAACAACATCACCAGTTGCTGCAGTGCAGAACAGAACCAGTTGAAATTGAAGCAGAGTTAAGCTATGCCTTTGCTGGGAGGTGGAAATACAGTCCTATTTTTAATAACCAATGTTTTGCAAACCAGTTCTGACACCTGTAAATTTAATACTTACAGGTGTACAGCCAGTGCAGGAGGAGAACAATTGCTTTTCAACTTACTCAAACCATTTGTTTTGACTGTTTATTGATTTCTGATGGCTCAAAAAAAACAACAAAAAAAACACCCAGCTGAGATTTTTTCTGGTCTCTAGATGACAAATACTTCTAGATGGAAGAATGACAACATGCAAATTCCTTGGTGAGTATCATTCAGGCTAAAATTCCTTAAGCTC
This sequence comes from Hypotaenidia okinawae, assembly GCA_027925045.1. NCBI lineage: Eukaryota > Metazoa > Chordata > Aves > Gruiformes > Rallidae > Hypotaenidia > Hypotaenidia okinawae. The sequence continues at coordinate 14,551,917 of BSDF01000003.1, read as the reverse complement.
CGAGGGTTTGGAAGCATTTTCATGGATACCCAGCAGTAGGCTGAATAATTAGTAACTAATATTATGATTCTGTGCATCATCGTGATCCAGATTCAGTACTTTTGGTTGCAAATAAGATTCTTATTTTACTCTTTGACCAGCTCTAGGGAAAGCTCCTTAGTATATAATTCAAAAAAGTTGCCTAAGGGAATAGAGCAGGCTGGCATCATTGCCTAAAACTTTTCCACACTGCTATTGGATGTTGATCCTCTGGCAGAAGGTTAAATGCATCCTGCTGAGTCCTTGAAACCAGTGGCCAAAGCAAACACAAGTGGTTCTCCAAGACAAGAGATGATCCAGGGAGTGGGAAGAGCAGCTGGAAAGGCTGAGGAACCCAGGATAGGTCTGAAGGGATGTTTGCCCTCAACATGGTTAACTCATTATTACACCTGTTCTATTGAAAACAAACCACTCAAAGGAGCGGCTTTGGGATCGGCATGTTATGTCAGAAGGTAGCTGTAAATGAAGTGTGAGCAGCGTGCAGTTTCAAGCTTCTGTTGTAATATATGAAGGAATAGTGAGAGCAGCAGGTGTTGTCAAAATTTATGGGGGTGCCGCAAGCCCAGACAGCAGCCCCACAGGAAGAGCAGTGACAGTTACCTCAGCAGATGGTCTCAAGAATTATGAACATGAGATCTATCCCCAGCTGCCCCTATAACCTGGTTCTTCTTGAGCAGGAACCAACGAGACAATGGCTACAGGCCTACACAGTCAACGTGAGCAACAAGACTGGTGGTGGTCAGGGCAACCAGCCACTCTAGATCCATGCCGACCAAGCCTGACCCAAGCTGTGCATATTGATCCCTGAGCAGTGGTACTGCTGCCGACTAGGAGAGGTACATCTTGAACCAGTTGGGAATCCCAGAATAGTAAGTACTGATAAAGGCTCATGGAGGAATTTAACTACCCAGACATCTGTTGAGTAACAAATACAGCTGAACATGCATCATCCCAGAAGTTCCTAAATTACAGTGAAGACAACTTTATGATCCAGAAAGTAGAGACTCCTGAGGAGAAGCCATCCTGGATCTACAGGAGTATATTAATGAAATTTGCCGATGAAACTTTCGCAAGTGCATTAAAAATACAACGGCACTGTGTTTTAGGATTGACTTTAGCAAAGTATCATCTGTGGTTAGAATGGACTGTCTTCCTGATCCATTCATTATTTTTCACTGTTTTGCAAGTAAATGATAGTTCAAGCCTACCTTCTCCTGGCTTTAAACTTGTTTGCATCATCCATTCATGTCAGACATGCAAGAACTGCAGACTCTTTGCAAACATCTCTCGGAAAACACACAGCTCATGACAGAGAACACGAGAAATAGAAATATGGATAGATAACAACATGATGACAGTTCCCTTCAGAAAAGCAAGTGCATACATTTACAAAAAAAAAATCATTTGAAATAAATGTCGAAGATGAGGAATCTTAAGGAGAAATATTGAAAAGATAATCATGATCAGTAAATAAGGCATGAGTTTTCAATAAGGCATAATAGCAAAGGAAGCCTATAAAATTTTGGACCATAAACAAAGAGATATTACATCACAGGTTAAAGTCCAAATAGGGCTCACACACACCCCTTGTTGGTTTCAGGAGGTATGAAATAGGCTGGTGCAGTGAAACAAACAACAAAATGTTACATTGATTATAAAGGTGAACTGACAGTAAGACAGGAATTTTTGAAAAATCTTCTAGAAGTTTTGATGTACAATGACACTTACTGAAAAAAAGAAAACCAAAAAGTCCCACAGAATTGATTTTTATCCTGAAACAACAGAATATGTGAAATCTTAGAGGGAAAAATTCTCTGAAAATTTCTCATATAAATTGGTTAATCTTTGCCATCCTCAAAGAAGCAGCAGCACTGAATGAATCCCGCTTCATTCCTCAGATTCAATACAGGGATAATGCCAGGTTTATTCTCTAATCATTCATTTCCTTACATCTGGGGAATGTGTCTTTTAAAAATTTGGGGAGGGGGGCGAAATTTGTGGATTTTTTTCTCTCTTGCCAAGTTTTAATTTGAAGCATTCTCCATTACTGTTCTGTCCCAAAGCTTATTGTCTCAAACACAACACAGCAAAATCTTTTTCTCTTATCTCTTCAGGAAGGTAATGTTTCGATTTACATTTGTAATAGCAAGGTATGATCATCTCAGTGGGATGGTAACCTTAGTAATCTTCCTGCTAAAAACCTGATCATTAGCTGTATGATAAAATATGCCCGTGTTATAAATATTTCCAGAAAAGAACAAAACTTTTCTCTTGTCTACATTAATCCTGACATCTGCTATAGGTCACATAGACAAAGAAATCTCCTCCAAAAGTGATTCTAATTTGGTATTGTATTAGGACTATTATCAAATAATTCCACTCCACCAGATCAAAGGCTTTCTCAGCATCTAATGCTAATAACATTCATGGTCTTGAGCCTTGGCTTTTCCAAAGATTTTAGACTCCCCAAAGCATCACCTAAAATGTCACTGAGGGGTCAGGGAGTGTTCAGCTCTTTGATGAGAAAGAACCAAGAGCTCCTTTTAATCTTAATATTCAACTCCAGTACAAACACCAAAAAAAAAAAAAAGAATAAATAATCTCAGGAAGACTGATCTCAGTCCAGGCACAAGCAATAGTTGAAGACATTTTTTTTGTCAAAGGTGCAATCTAAGAACTACCTTTGCAAGCAAGGAATTTGGAAAGAGATGAAAAAATGAATGAGAATCCCTCTCTGGTATTATTTCTGTCTGAATTCATTTTGAGCTGGACTCAGATAAAGAAGATTGGAGACAAGCATGCTATCAACAAGATAGCAGCAGTGATATACAAACCACCACTAATGAACTCCCTTTATGTGTCCAGGGAGCCCTTCTAAAGAAAGCCTACAAACACCCGCCTGAAGGCTCTTCTTGCTTCAGGCCGGATGGATTTGCTTGCTATTCTTGCTCAAAGTTAATTTGTAATCTACAAAACCAGTCTCCTATTAAAAGATAGAAACAAAACCTGAAGGTAAAAAAAATGACAACAGAATCTCTATCAACCTGTAGCTTCAATTTTTCTGTCTGCTGCACCTGAACTGGCGTATGCAGTCACTGAACTGAGTCTGTTGAAGGTTTCAGCGCTGCAGTGGAAGCGAAGGAAAGAAAGAAAAGTCACTCATGGATCCCAGTTTCTATGAGGGAAGGTATAAAAGGCTCTGAACTGTCCCTGAGCAAGGTTATTAACTTGAAAAGTACTTAGCTGAAACTCTTTCCTGGTGCATTGACTCATGCCCTCCACTTCAGCAAAGCCAGATTACTGTGATTTGCCAACGATTTTGCGGCTGCAAAATGCAGGAAGGTATTTTAATTGCATTTTCCCCTGTGATCAGTTCTGTTGCTCTATTCTGTGGTTGAAATCTTATTGGAATGCTTTAAATAGAACAAAGACTTGGTCGGCAATTCTGCCCTGTCGCCCTTCCTCTTCCCCACCCAAACTGGTCCAGGTTGTTTGGATGGAAACGCTACTTTTATCTAAAAGGCTTTTCGCTTAGGAAGTGACTGCAGATGAATACTGCCGACAGGAACTCTTCATAATCATTAGCTGGGCTTTTCTTACTCAATGTACATTTCCAAAAGGAAGTACACTGAAAAAATTGTATCAGGTTTTGAAATGGAGTGGTGTGAACTGAATCAGAGCCATCAATATGCTGATTTACCTCAGCTGAGGTTCCTGCTACACAGCCCCCCCCGCCCCCCTCCCCTTACTGACATTATATGTGAATCAGCTGCTCAATAATCAGCGTGATCTAAGTTCTGGTGATTTTACTTCCACAAAAGGTGGGAAAAACGTTTTTATCACATTTTGCCTTATGATTAGCTCTGAAGCCTTACTGGCAGATGACATTTCAACTCAGTCTTATTTACATTAATAAAAGATGGTTAAACTATTTGCTCTCTTCTTGCTCTTCACCCATATGTACTCACCTTCCGTAGTTAGAATATCTGTAACTTGCCCCAGTCACCTTAATGGCCCATCTTGTGGAGGTGCAGAGATGATGATCCTCAGGTCCCTGAACAACCTCTTGAAAGACATGGCCTCTTCACTGACATCTCCTGAATTGCTGGGTGGACCGGTTTACCTCTTTCAGTCAAATAAGGTGAGTGCTTCTGTTACCTGCCTGAGGTTGACACCACTCCTGCAAGGTCACAAAGAAGTATTTAATTTCAGATACCGATTCCCATGAAATGTTTGTGTGTAAGCAGGATTTAGGTTTATGCTGAGGAGAAGAAGCAGAGTTGGAGACATGGGTTGATTAGGTCCCCTTGGTTAGATTGGATCTAGTTCCTATCTTCTGCTAATCCACCCCAGACTCCTGGCGGTAAGATCCAAAGCAGCATAAAGCAGATAACAGGAGAAGGCGGAGGGGGCTGGTCAGGGGTGTTTGTAAATAAATCTGGAACCTGGGATCTGCAGCCTGCTTGGTTATGGTTTTGTGAAAACACAATTACAGCATAAAATGAAAGCAGGCTGTGCAATGAAAACAAGAGGAATGCTATCACCCAGGTTGGCTTGTACTGCAAACCACCCTGGTCAATCATCCGAGATGAATGGAGGTATCCGCTGAATAACCTCACTTTGCAACTTTTATGTGAAGGCTTGATAAATGAAGTCAGGGAGAGGTACAAGAAAGTGATTAAAACCAGCCTGCGCAAAAGGCAATGATAACCTCCCTGAGCTTGAAACTTTTTTCCCCCTCTGCCTGAGTTTGTTGGATAATTAACCCTTTCGTCCTTTGGTCTCTGTACACAAACATTTGTATGTTCATACAAAGCAGCTGCCTCTTGACAGGCAATTTGTCACTGGTAATAAATTGGGCCCAGTGGCAAGGCCAACCCCTTCCAACCGGGATGAGTACAGCTAGGTACCGAGCTCTGGAATTTCATAGTGGCCTCACTGTAGCAGAAGACCTTTTCTAAAGTTCACTCTGGGCTCTCTAAACTGACCAGGAGCTCACTTAGACACCTCCATTTAGGCACCCTCTTGGAAGAAGATGCCCCAGGCAGCAGAGGCCAAACAGTTTTAGGGGGTGCCAGTCTATTGTCACAGTGACCTTAAATGGGATATTACTGTCACTAAAGCAGAAGGCAGTTCTAGCATTATTGTCAGGCAGGGGCCAGGATTTCTCTTTGTGGACCTGGAACCATCATCTGTCATCTCCTGCACTAAAATTAGTTATCGACTTAGAGGACAACTTCAGCTTGCAGAAAAGCATCTTACCCACATATGACATAGTCAGCAATCAATAGATTTCTCGTTCTTAGGTATAGACCATTGTGCTCCTAGGTGCTTGCTGGGGATAAGAAGAAAGAGACTAGCAAAGGGGTCTCACAAGCAGACCCTTGCCCAAATGTGGCCTTTGGTTGCATCATTTTTGGTCTGTCCAACGATGTTAGGATACCAAATAGGAGCTTACGGAAAAATAGCTGTCACAAGCCTGAGTCTGAGATGGGCTCTCAGGTGAAGACCTAGAAGTCAGCATTAACAAAATAAACAGAAGCTTTCTTGCATGTCAGAGAAATAAGCTTTTCTAGGAGGAAGCCCCGCTAGACTTAGCCCAAAGAATGGCAGCAACACTACTGCCTGTATTGAACAAAGCTCTTTAAATCCTTCCCGAGAAGCAAAATCTCGGCTGAGAAATGTCAACAGAGCTTTTACGACAGCCTGAAAATTAATTGTCCTCTGAAATGGCAGTCCTCAATTTAGGCTTAATCTCTCTTGCATTACTCAGGTAGCTATTGTGAAGTATCACCCCGCTTGCTGCTCTTGCTGACAGTTTCTATATCCCTTCACCACGCCCACTGGAAGGAAAACAATCACATAAATCCCTCTTGCAGGGCATGCTCAAACTCGTTTCTTATTGTGGGGCAAATTTATGGTCGCATTTACTATGTAATCTTTAAAGGGGACTGGCTAGTGGTTGAAGGTCTAAAATTACAGATGACCTGGGTGTAAGCAAAAGTGGATTTGTTAAAGAATCTGTATTTAAGGGGGGAGAAAAGGGGGTTAGAGAGGAGAGCTAGATGTTCTCTATATAGTTTATGACCTTTCTTTACAAAAAAAAACCAAACAACAAACAACCAGCCCCCTGACACACACACCCTACAAGAAAGGTAGACAACCAATTTTCATTCTGCAGCTCTAACTACCTGTTTATCCCACTGCCTTGATGTGAGCATGCCCAGTTGGGATGATTTAGCACTCCACTGATGACTACCAACGGGAGGACTTCATGTGAAAAGGTAGTCTGCCACGGCTAATGGGCTCTTGTTTCAAAGGGATGCTGTGTGTACATTACTAGTGTATGGAGAAGGTGCAGAAAGGCCTCAGCAGACATTAGGAATGGAGTGTTGTTGATGATGAAAAGGCACTTTGCTGTTGAGGGAATGGTGGGAGAGAAAAGGCGTATCTGTCTTTTTGATTAGAAATGCATGCTTCCTTTCATCATCTGAGCTGAAAAATTGGCTTCTGCTCTTGGTTTATGAAACCATTTTTCTTTTCCCTTCCTTCCCAGGTTTGCAAACTCTTTAATAAATTAGTTACTGTGAGGTGCATGGGTGCAAAAATCACCTTAGAGGCTTTTCCCAAATGCATCTTTAATATTTTATAAGTATTTAAATAGATTTATTCAATGTGAACAGCCTGATTTATTAACAGTGGCACTCTGGCATGGAAACGGGGTTCAATACAAATTATGTTGTGTCAGAAATTTTTAGCAGCTAGATCTCAATTTACCAATGGATTCTTGGAAGTCAGGAAATAATAGGACCCACCCCATGTTAATATTTAATCAGGCTTCGGTGCCAGATAGGAGAAGCTGTTGAATGAATGAGACACAATGAGGGGAGTCCTGTATTACACTAAAACATACATCATCTGTGTTCACTTGTTAGATGGGGGGAGAAGTGGGTCAGTTATTATGGCAAGTGAGAGGCTCAGACTTGCCGCTGAATAAAGATACTTGTCAGGCTCTGAGAGTTGACCAGTTGAAGTTAAAGTCTCACCATAGACACGTGCAGGAAACCAGAGTGACCAGGTGTGGAACTTGTTTCCTTTTTGGTGCTCTAGGCCCAGGAGACACATTTCCTTGAGCACATTCTGAAAATAATCTATGACAGTAGAAACACTGAGCCCAACAGAGTAACAGGGCTTCTTTATAAAGCACTTTGTGATGATGCAATGAGAAGGGTGCTACCAAACCTAATCCTGTCCTGCATAACTAGTGCATTGGGGGCAGGGAAAAGGTGGGTTTACTGGTCCTCTGTACATCAGTACCCTGTAGGTTACTGGTTTGAATGACACAAAATTAATTTTCACTCTGAAGTACTAGGTAAGATTATTTTTGTTTGGTCTGGTACATTGCTCTCATAAAAACAAACATTCTATTTCTGCATGGAAACACCAAACCACTTTCTCAATGCAGCTTTTAAGCATAAACTTAAAATACAAGGAAGCTCAAAAGAAAAGTTCTTCACAGCAGTGTTCACTCACTCGAATGTAACAGGTGAACAATAGCACAATTGCAAAATAGCTCTGCACATCCGCAGGCTTTCCTAAATCGCTGCACCCAGTGCAAAGCAATTCAGATGAGTTACAGGTCTGCTCAAAAACTGGCAGTGTCTCATTTCTGCTGAATACCTCTGCCACAGCCTCCCCACAAGGCAGATGCTAAAATAGGTGAAGGAAGAGTGAAGAAGAAAGCTTCAGCTGTTGGCAGTGGGATCTATACTGGTTAAAGAGGAGAGAAGAGAACATCTTGTAGGCCACAGATCTTTTCCTGGAATATTTCAGGATGACCCAGCAATGAAGAAACCCTCCAGTGGTCAAGACTGTCTAGCCATAATTGCATGCTCATGTGCAAGGGTTGAGTTCTTTGGAGGTTGTGAACTACAGTAGTGTGGTTGAAGTGCCTGGAATAACTGGCTGGGCACTGGCTTAAATTTTGGCCCATAGCTGAAGTCCTGGTGGCATTGGTAATCTCTTCCACGTGGTAGTAGTTTTACCTATTATTAATATATTCTCAAATAGTTCCCTAAATGTAAACAGTTCTGGAAGGAGTTGTATTTATTTCCTTCTCTCAATTATGTTTATTTCTATCCCTTTAAACATGCAGTGTATTTAGGTTCCCTGTGTGCTCCCTTTACTTAAAGAAAGAAGACTCCTTTGTAACATTAATACTAACATATGAACTGCTAGTCCTTTGTAATCTTAATATTAAGAAAATTGGAAGATGCTCCAGTGAGATGATTGGGTCAAGACAAGAGGCTGCTTCCACACATCTGGTTCTGCCAAAGTTTGGTTGAAATGGTTTTTGTAAGGTTCAGTTAATGGGGAAGAAGCCCTTAGTTTTTGCAGTGATGGTAGTCTGCTGCTGGTATCAGGATCTCAGTTCTTTAAGCTGAATATTTGAGGTGGAAGGTAAATTGAGGAGCAGAGAAGAATGCTATGCATGATTTTTTTATGCTGTTTATGGTGAGGTGGGATTTGGTTTTACAGCGCGTATACCTGAGAATGTTTTGATGAGACAGTAGCAGAGCCAGAGCAAGTTCAACTCTATGTCACTACTTGTAGATCTCCATCTAATCTGCTGCAAGGCAGGCTGGCTGCTCAGGATGGGATTGGTAATCTCTTCCATGTGGTAATAGTTTTACCTGTTATTAATATATTCTCATAGAGTTCCCTAAAAGTAAACAGAGATACTATGACCTACTTTGTATAAAAGAGTAGTGTACCTACGTCAGCTGTGAGAACAATCATAGTTTAGAAAAGAATAATTTTTCTTCCATTCCAAGGAGGGAGTGTCTCCCTTGACATGCAGGGTTATGTGGTTGCAGGTTTGGGGGACAAGAAGTCCAGATTTCTGCTTCAGCATCAGCCACACTTCCTGCCTCTGGGAGGCAGCTATTTGACCTGTGCTTCGAGGGTAAGGAGGCATGAAGCCAATCTAAAGTTTCAGCTATCACTTGCTTCTTGTATGGTGAAAAAAAAAGACGCATGCCATAAAATTAACTTCTAAATTCACTGTTTTTCTTTATCAAATCACTACAATTTTTTTAGCATCTAATTGCGAAGTTCTTAGAAATGACATACTAAGTCTTCACTGTGGCACATTATGTGCAAGCATGGTGATCTCTTTGTTAGGTATTTTGATACAGTCACAAGCAAAGAAAATTCTATTACTTTTATCCCAGGAATAGAATATCATCACCTACTCCACATAAATATGTATGAATAGCTTTTCCCTAAATTTTTTCTCAAGTTGGGACTAGATAGGAAAGAAGTAGAGGAGAGAATGTCAGAGGGAATAAGCCAGTTTGCACAATCCAAATATATGAAGCTTATCCATCTTGGTATTAGAAAAACTATTAGGAAAACCATCATTAAAAAAACACTGTAGAATGTTAAAGGAAGTGGTATAGGTTTTTCAGCTGTTCAAAAGTTCATCTGGGATTCTTGCTGCTAAAGAATATGACAGGCCTGAAATATGCCTGAAAGCTCCAAAAATTCAGCCCCATTCTTCCCAAAGGAGCTAGCAGTTGGGATGGAGGAACGGCTCCTACAGTCCTCCACTGGTCAGGGCCTTTCTGGGAGAAATGGTCTCGCTCTGGCCTTTAGGACAGTTACCAGGTACTGTTTTCTGTGTGAGCAAGGCCAAAGTGGTTATCTCAGAAATCTGAATGTGATTTTAATTAGAGCTTTTATTATTGAAACAGCTGTAACCAAGATTGTAACAGTCAATTATATATGGAGCTTTATTGGCAAAGGGTGTTTAATATTAAACAATCATTGCTAACCGTGAACATACCTGATATAATAATGAACTTCATTTGAGAGATCAGCATGAGATAAAGGAGTTAAATTTAGCTGTACAGACTGTAACAATAACACGAGGGGATATTGTGAATTCATTTTATTTGGAAACAGAAAACTCTGAATGTTGTTAGATTATCTTTTTGAGAGCATAAAGTAAATGTTTGGTAACCAGAGATTTGTAATGCTAGAGAGAATCACTTTCACTAAAGCTACAGTAACCGAATGTTTAAATGTGCAGGGCTGAACTGTCAAAGCACGTAACAACATCTTTAAATAAAATGGAAGCGGCTAGAGCTGCCTTTCTCCTCTGACAACAGCTTAAGGTCCAATTCCATTCTCATTGAAGTCAGTGGAGAATCTCCTGGTAACCTGAAATGATTCATGCGCCTCACTGGGGAAAAAGGAGAAGCCTCAAAGCACCGCGGAAGGCACACTGCTGTCGCGCAGCGCGTGAGTTGTGTGTACCCGTGCAGAGTGGTGTTGCAAACCCACAGGTAATTGTGTCTGGAGCAGCCCCTCCAAGAGCCGCATCAAAGACACAAGCCCTATCCTCCCCCCAGGAAATATTTTTCAGTTTTCCAGTTCTGAGTGACTGGACATCTTTGGCAGTTACAGCACCTAGGTTTTCAGCTGAACTGAAGGCTCAGAAAAGCTCTTATGCTATTTTTAACTTGTTTTAATTAAAGCTGACAATCTGATAACTGATTATAGGCTTGTGTGGCAAAATCTGCCCTAACCCCCCAGCTACAAAGCACCAAGAAAGTGCTGGCTAGGCCATATTCCTGATACAGCAAGGTTTGGGTTTATTTTATTTTAACTTGATATTTGTGTTGCTGGCTACGTGTGCTGTTTGGCTTAAAGCATGAGTCCTGATGCAAACGAGGAGGCGATGTGTAAAGCAGTCTGGACATGTCAGGGACCCAAGCAGTGGGTTTTACCCATGCCCATCCTCCCAACCACACTTCCACACTGGCAGGGGGGCAAGCCACACTCTCCTCTTTGCAGTTGCATTTTTTCAGTTCTCAGAAGCTAAATTGGGAGCCAGCATTTTGAATTTATTTTTGGGTTTAGGTCTTCCTCTTCAGTCCCACTTGCCTTCTGATGGCCACTGTTTAGACCCGATGGACCAATATTCTGCAAACAGTGTCTTTATCAGCGTATATCAAACTGAAATACTCAAACCAGAGCTCCCTCCTGCTTCTAGGTTTCTGAAATGCAGCTCCAATTCTTAATTGGGTAACCTGAACTTCTCTGTAATCTACGTATCAGTGCTTATGGCTGTAATGGACATGTCAGTGTTGTGTACACTAACACGTTTAAGTCACATAATGGGCCTGTTCACTAGAAGAATAAACATACCACGCAATTTAACTGCAAACTGGAGGGAAACGGGAGAATGTTTGCTGAAAGGTTATCTACAATGTAAAAGCATTTTTTGCAGATTTTGGGGGTGATCTGCAGCAGTGGTATTCTCCTTAACTTCGAGCATTGATCATCTAATCATGTCACTTGAATGGTGGAGGGGAGAGGAAAAGAAATTCAGAGAATTTTTTCTTGCAGGCACTTTTCAGCTGTTAAGAGGCTTTTGTGTTGCCGCCCGTGCAAGCCTACAATTGGATCTTGTAGAATACAGTACTTTTATGCAGAAAAAAGGATTAGGGAAAAACCCCAAAAGTGTGAAATACAACAAAAGGCAATATTTGGAATTGGGCTGTTAGGAGACACGGCTGAAGTCAATGGGAGTTTGATCCGTGAAAGCACAGCAGGACCGCGCCATATATAGGAAAGCACAATCTGTCAAAATTAAGTGTGTAGTTTATGGTATGCTTTTTGTTTGAAATAATATATTACCTCCTATTTATAGTAAAGCAGACTAAACAGTTCTATATGTCTACATTTAAGATTTTCAGACAGAGAGTAAGGATACCTTTTACCTGGAAATTGTAGAGTCAGAGCTCAAAATTGTTAGCAGTGATATAAATGAATACCTGTGATTTTACAGGCATATAAATCTCAGGCTTCTGCTTACATAGCCCCGCTCCGTCTGCAGTATTGGCTGGATCTGAAGATCACTGCTGGAGGACTACTAGGAAACAAATGAACTTGCAATGCATAGTATCTTAAAGGAAACTATAAATGGGATAGGTCAAGGACTAGGCATGTAAGCGACAGGAAAAAAATCTTCCTTTTAGTTTATACAACTCCTGCGTCCATGTCTGTGCAGATTCCTAATAAGGAATAGTAACTTTTCACAGCACTAGGCCTGTACATATTTCCTGACCTTATAATTCTCACAGTTCTAGACATTCCAAGGTAGGGGGTCATTCAGACAGACTTGTAATTTCTTGTGCATATTTATTTCCAAAGTATCTTTTGCATAGTTTCCCAGTGAAATCATGTGCTGGGGCTGGGGAATGCTAAATAGGTTATTTTTCAAGCTTGCATAGAAAGGGCCTGTCCAAGTGGATTGTTTTGGACTTATCAAGTAAAAGTGCTGGAGCCAAACCATGATGTTTGTAGCTTGTCTTTCCCAATCCCATTACAAGTTGGGCTCTCAACCTTCCAACAGGAGGTGATGTAAAAAGGTTAAGGAGATCTTCTTTTGCTATCAGTGAGGATTTTAATGATGATAAAAGTCTTAAAAGCATACATCAGCTCAAGGAGTGTGACCTGAGCCTTCTCCCAAAAAACTATATTTTGTTAACCCTTTGGCATTAGATTTGTGCTCCTTTTCCTTCCCATTCTTTAAATAAACACACAACAAATTTTCGGGGGAAAAGGGTTGTAGGAGCCCAGCCTCTCTGTAAATAACCTTAACTGGATGTGAAAGCACATTTTGAATTCATTTTCTCAGTCCTTCAAGACACATACTTTTTTTTTGGAAGCAATTATATTATCTGATCAAAGAATTAAAATACATCAGGGACCAGCCAAGACATCATGACTTTCGAATATTCATTTCTCAAAATCCATCAGCCAAACAGCAGCTAGAAGTTATCTGCTGTCTGAAAAGGCTTTACACAAAATATTTGTCTGGCCATTTTCAAAACAAAAAACCCCAACCCACCCACCCCCCCTAAAAAAAAAAATCTCTGCTAAAAATCCTGCAGATAAAGTATTCATCAAGGAGACACTAAACTTGAGACAGAGGAAAGACTTTCCCCTTTATGCTATGCATGCCCCGCTCCGAGCAGCAGTAAGGAAGGTTAGTCAGACCTCGGCTTTTATCAAGATGTGTCTCACTAATCTAAATTGAAATGCGGGCACTTTCTTTCTGAACTCCAAAAGCATGTAATGCATTTGGGACTGAGGTTTTCAAGCTCTTGTTGAAAAGTAAGCATAGACTTTCTGCTCGCAAAAATCCCTGTGAAAAAATTCAAACCTTTTTTTCTAAGCATTTGAAAAGAATGGCAAGGGGAAGATCCCGTGGAAATTGGGAGTGTTTTCACAGATTGCTGGTGACAGTAAGTATCATTTTATAAAACACCAGTTAGGCTGCATATGACATATGGAGACAATTTCTCCCTCAGCTATATTTACCTTTCCCTTTGATCTAATGGGAACAGCCTCATGTATATTGAGGCAGAGCTTGGTCTACAGTATCCTGTTTGGTTTGCGTATTGGAAGAAGTTTGGAAGAGCTAAATTAACACGTGCTGTTGTAGCTAAGAGAGCAAGATGGTGCAATGAGCCTAATTTAGTCATGTGGAGGCACGGTTACAAGGCGATATGAGTGAAATGCATTGAGGGCTGCCTTTTTGCTTTATCACGAGAGAATCACTGAAATGTAGGACTGGAAGGAAACTCCATAGGCCATAGATTCTGTTCTCTTGCTTGAAGGCAGGATCAATTATACAGCCATCCCTGGCAGCCATTTAAGGAAAATGTTACTGGAATGAAGAGATATTATTTATATTTGGAAGGGGGAATACTGCCAATAGTTAGTTACTTAACTTCTGGAAAAGAAAGAAAAAGGAAAAAAAAAAAAACATAAAGGAGAGGTTACTTCACCTCTCTAAGAGTTATCATTCAAATTAGTTTGATGATTTACTTGGGATCATTGGAGAAGCCTGACCGGAAGATGTAAATGAAACATAAAACAGGATATGTGGCAACAAAAAATAAGGTTACGATCATACGGAACAGGTTGAACAGGCTTCCAGTTGAGGTGGTGAGCCCCAAAGGCAATCATATATTTAGAACAACAACTGAATGAGCATGCGGAATTCAAAAATACAAAGACCTGTGGGTTGTAATTTTGAGCTTTGAATTACCTGGTGACTCTTTCAAAAGTTAGAAATGAGATTTTACATCCGAGATTTGTCTGGTTTTACTCCTCCTGGACAAAAGGGCATCATCATTCTAAGATTCTTTCAAAAAAAAAAAAAAGTATTAAAGTTTCTTAAAGTAATGCAAGGGAGGGGGAAGAACAAACAGCTTTACATTTCAGATCTTCCTGGATCCCACTTGCCTCTGCTGTAGTTGTGTCACTGTAAGGCTCCCTGATCGTCACAGGTTGTTTTTCTAAAGGCAAATCATTTCGTTCGACTTTCCTCAGAGCTGCAGTTTGCTCTGCTCTGGTTTTAAGGGTAAACAATACAATTATTTGCAAAGTGTTATTGGTCATTTATTTTATCAATCTAATATTCTTATATTATGCATCTTAATACCACTATTAAGTGTTTTGGGTCATTTCTTATTTGTATACCAGAAAACTGCTTCCAGTGTTATTACTTATTGGTCATAATCAATTAGGGAAGTTTTTAGACTATGGCAGTCTTATATAAATACACTGGCAAAGTTCACCTCCTATGATTTCTGACAATTAAATTGTTCTGTCACTTTGGGACCTTCATTAATCTCAACTTGTCATCCTTGTTTATGCAGGTTATAATGGCCTGTGTGTGTAAGTGAAATGAGATGCTAAAAGCCCTTGGCTGTTTAACTCTTTGATGAAAGTCAAGCAGGAATATGTTGTTGAAGGGAAAAGTTGATTTTTTTTTCATCCCCCAAAATTGCACCATGGAAATTATTACACTGTTTAATGACTGCCTATGAAATAAGCCAAGGCAAAGTTTTACAGAGGGGTGAAGAAAACTGGGTTGACAGCCCTGTTGTCGCAGACCTTTGTGTGTCTGCCTGAGTGCACATGGAAGTAAAGATGTAGCAACGAAGATTACTTTCTTTTCCAGGAAAGTTGTATGAAGACATCATGTTCCAGCGGAGGAATCAAGCAGCCAGAGATTTTCAGGTAACACTGCAGGTGAGTGTAACTCAGGTGAAGGACATGGCTAAAGTCTCTTGAGCCTTGGAGGCCTGACAATACTTAGGACCACTGCAGGCACAATTCTGACATGTCTGTAATACAGAATTGAATTTAATATTTACATTTCTGGAGGAGTATTTTATAATTGTCTTCTTTCTTAAATTCCCTCGCAGAATTTGAAGACCTGCTTTCTGATGTCTACAAAAGCAGATGGTGGTTTGTTATCTTCTGTCCTTTTCTGCTGTTTTAAAGAACATTTTAAAAGGCTTTTTAAAGTGGTGACTCTACAGCCCCAGCACCATTACTTGAATCAGACTGAGGCAGAGGTCTGTGCTGATCCTTCTTCCTGGACTGGCCTCTCACTTCACAGCCCTCTGAACTATCATCAGATCTTCACCTGACACTGTGAGCCAAAGATGCAGGTACCTTTTATTCTATGCATTTCATCAAACCCAGTGTTTCCTCTTGATCAAGTGCCTGCTGAAATTGAAACCCAGTCTAATAGATCTTTATTCTCATTTGCAACTGGAAATGAGGGGCCAGTGTACTGTCCCACGCTGGCAAAGCTGGAGATGGAGCACTGGTCTCCTGACCTGCTCAGCACCTCCATCCATACACAGCTGGCCAAGGTTAAAAAATAGGAATAGCCTTTGAGTTATCCATCTCAAATCTAAAAGGAGTGTAATGATATGCTATTCTCTGCACCCTCAGAAACATACGAGTGACATCCTCTCTCTGAGCACTAATTACCATAATTCTTAGACCAGAGAGCGATCCAGAACACTGCACAAATTATCACCCAATATCTTTAATAAATGTGGATGGTAAGTTACTTGCAAAGGTGCTGGTTAATAATCTGGAACACATATTCCCAGACCTAATTCATTTCAGTCAGGTGGGATTTATTAGGAATTGGACTGTCATGCAGTCGTGTGAGGCAACTCTTCAGTACAGTTTGCACAGAAGCAAAAGAGTAAGCTGGTGCATCTATTGTTAATATAAATGACTTAGACCATACAGAGACAGACATTTTCTGACTCTTCTAAATGTTCAGCTATGGACAACTCTTTGACACTGTACAGTGGAAGCCAGTAGAATGCACCCATCAATCTATAATAGAGATGCAGATGCCAGTGGGTTAATGGCTATGCTTCCTAAGTTACAAAAAGGAGAAATGGCAGAGCTGGTCTCCCATTTCTGCTTGAACCAGAGTTCACATCATAACTGTGTTTCTTTTTTCTGAGATTAATCTATAAAGAAAAACAAATCCTGCGTGCCCCAGGGATGCCCATTTGGGTTGTGGCTGCCTTTCTTTTTTGCCTAGAGAGGAAAAAAGTGATGGGCTCCCACCAAAGATGCCTCAGTGTGTGTGCCTGAGGTTCAGTAGGATAAATGCGAGTCTTGGAGGCAAACTGCCAGATGTTATTTGTCGAAGCTGCCTCTAGGCTGCTCTGAAGCATACCAACACATGTGTCAGGGCAGAATGAGAGTCAGGGCAACTTTCCAATTTTTCTTGCTCCCAGAGGCTCTCCAGGGGAAGCTGAGTTTAGGAATAGAGAAACAAAGACCATGAAAATAGTAGGAGATCAGTGCATTTTAGGTTCTAATGCTGAGGCAACTACAGAGCATCGTATATGTAATTTCATACTAAATTTTGAACACAAACCAATATACATGTCTTTCTAGATACTTCAGTGTGAGGTGAGGTGCATAAATCAGATGCAAATGTTAACGCTTGCCCTTGAAGCTGTGGGGACAGGGTTACTACTTCTGCTTTAACAATGCCAGCTGATCATATTCTTTGGGAATGAGGTAAAGCTTTAACGGGCCTTTTGAAATAGATGTTGAAAAAGCCACACTGGATTTTACTCAAGATCACGCTAGGAAAATCTTGAGTTTAGCCAGTTCGTTTCCACCCACTGCCTTCATACATGTATGTAAAATAAACAGACCAAAACATTTGTAATATTGGTTGCAAAATAGTGATTCATTCTACAATAGAGAAAACTGCTTGCCCAAATAAACATAACACAGTGGTGAAGCACTGCTCTTGAAGTAACAACCCCATGAAGATGCTATTGCTTATATTCTTACATTATCGTCTTTCCACAACCAGGCAGTTTACTTAGACTGATATCTACGGGGAAAGTCTATTTTTAGCATGTGTTTGTACATTGGCCTGTGTAGTCAGATGGCAATGTCTAATACTTGCCTATCAAAAGTGAAAAGGCAGAACTGAATGTCGTTTAAGAAGGGAACTCTCAAAAAAGTTTACCATACAATGTACAGAGTAGATATTTAGTTCTTTACCCCCATTTCTTTGCAATAATACAGCACTAAAGGGATGACATTGATGTATTTGTTATCCTACCTGATGGTTTTTTGGTTTTTTTACCCCGTCTTGCAGCTTTACCTGAGTGACATTCTCCATCTTAATGTTTGCATCAGATATGTTGGGTACTATGTAAATTACATTTAGTACATAATTATGCACAAACGCTAGGTTGCATAAATAATTTCTCATCAGTTTTGCATGTGAACCCTGAAATGAGTACACCTGTACTAGCTCAAGACCTGTAAACAGATGAATTGCACCAGGACCATTTAGCTTGGGTGGGATTCCGCACTGAGCCCTCAAACTTCAAGGAGCTGGTGTCTTGTGTCCGCACGACATCGTGTCCTCTTATAGATGTATATGGGGATATATCAGAAAACAATTACCACCCCTCCAAAAGTGATCACAGGGAGTGGAGCGCAGCAGTGGTGCTCTCAGGAAGCGAAGTGGGGTCAGCTGAAGATGGACAGTTGAGACTTTCATTCAATTCACAGTTCCTTATGAGACTCGGAAATTCACTTCACAGGATTCTTTTTAAAACCTCGCTGAACGCAGTGTTCAAAATTGTATTTGTATGAACAATGGCTTTGATGAAAAGTGGAAATCTTCATGGTTAGTTTCCAAAGAAGCAGGTTTCCAATTTTGATTCAGCACTTTTGAGTGAAAATTCCCATGTTTTCAATGAATTTCTGGGACATTGTGAAGATTAACTTGGAGAAAAGAAGGATATAAAATATAGCTCACAAATCCTTTATTTCTCGCTTGCAGCCATCTGATACCCTCAGTGTGTATAAATCAGTTCAGTTTAGCAATCCCAATTAAACAAATGGTGGCTTTAAAATCTCACAGTATATTTAAACAAAATAAAATTAAATATTTAAACTTTTTAAATGAGCAATCTCACATAATTAATTAGTTTTAAGTTTTCCATAATCACAGAAATGCAGGGACATAGAGAGGCTAGCTAATATGGATGTACAAATGTGTGCTCCTGTGTGAGCACTCGCACATCTATGCATATACAACACACTTTTGTATCCCCATATGTGAAAACACACACACACATGTGTGTGTGTGCATGTTATATACATAAATATATATGCATAAAATCACTGATGAAACTACTGATGGCTAACTCTCCAGGCAAATAAGGCTCATAAATTGACACATTTTGCTTAATCTGTATGTAAAGGATGTTACACATCACTGTTAGAATGCAGACATCTTAACTTTAAATGAGATGAAAACAAACATAAAATTAGCACTTTAGGGAACCCCCTGCCACTCAATTTGTGTTGGGTTTAACACCTTCTTATTTTATATATCCTTCTACATAAACAGTTTTATATCAGCCCTTGATATGATGCCTTCAAAGAATTAAATGTTGAGCTGTTTAAAAGCACTAATTAGCAGCTTTAATACAAAGGGGAGCATAGTTATTTAGTAAAATCTTGTAAACCTAGAATACCCTTCGGGCCCAGTCATTTGTGTGTGAAATAACTCAATAAAAATATTATACTGTTAATCACAAAAACCTTCAAGGGAAATGCTAAATCCAGGACGAAGTATAAACTGTACCTTTCCAAACAAAGGAGGAAAAGTGACTGTCCACATTAAAGCAAAGCCATAAAACCCCAAGAAGAATATATTCATTGATAAAATGCAGCTTGTTTCCCAGTCAGAGTTTTTGCAGTCTGTAACCTTATGCACATACAACAACAAACATACATTAACGGTGTTTAGTTTGAGCACAGCTAGCGACATATTTATTAAATTAGCACTTCATTCCTTTCAATAACGTGCAACAATGGCAAGGCTTTTTCACAAGGTAGCTTTTGGTTGTGGTATGATAATATTTAAATCTATACACTTAGCTTTGTACAATATAAATATGTTATATATATATGTACCATTACAGATGTTTATAAAGGCATCAGGAACAATCCCATCTAGATTTTCTTTCTAAAAAACTATATATGTAAACTTAATTTTGTTTCATCCATTTAAATTTATGCTTGACAGTGCTGAGTTCTACTTCTTTCAGTACATCACATATGTTTTATGTTAATAGTATTTATGATACAAGTAAATAATTATATCCTAAAACTTTTAAAAATTACACAAATTCCAACATTATTAAGGAGGTAGTGTTTCTATTTTATACAGTGTGGTATAGCCGAGTGGCTCTAGATAACAGAAGAAATACGTGCAAGTATGGAGAAAATCTGTTGGCTGGCAATTAATGCTTGAAAAAAGAATCTCAGAATTTGTAGATGCTAAAAAAAAAGACATAAGGCATCACTTTTGTGGTTTGTGGGCGATTTCATGAGATAGAACTGAAGACTTTCACCTTAAAAAACTAACTTCTAGCTAGTGTTTCAGTGAACAGTGTTTGAACAGTACATTTCATTTTAAATTTCAGGGGGAAAAATGGGAGGTATGTTAACCTTCTGAAGTCATTATTATCTTATAAGCTTTATATGTCATGATGCAGAATCATTAGTTTCATCATCCTTCTTCTCACCTTTCCTAGGAAAACGATTGGAGAAAATGAAACTGGGTGGCATGCATATTTTAACCAGCTTCATGGTTCGCTGATCTTAATGCTAGTGGATTTTTTTTTTTTTTTTTAAAGAAAAAGTAAATAAGGATAGTTTCTAATATTTGAGGACAATTTTAAGTAGAAATTTCTCCATAATGAGCAATATCTATACTATCCAGCTAAGGGCTAATATGAGAAACAGATTTATTCAAAGCCCCGGTATATTTGCTGTGAATATATTTTTAATGTATTTCTCTAACATGAAAGAGCTGGCCAGAGCTTAAACATTTTTGTGTGTGTGTGTCATGCTTTGCTTCTTACGGTGTTTTATGTTACAACCTAATTAGTATCTTACAGCGCCCTTACATGTACTTAGGGTGTAGGGTTTCACTAAATACACTGAACATTTTATTTTGGGGGACCTCCGTGACACACTCTAAGCAGTTTTAAGCAGGCTAAGAATATGTTTCCAGTCAATCAAGCCTCTAGAGATAGGTTATCCACCTCTGGCTAATGCACTGCTATAAAACCTTCACTGTTTCTGACTGCACGATACAGTCTGTTATTAAACCCCTAACCGTGCACGGCTGCAGGATTCAGAAGTGGGGGGGGGGAGGGGGAGGGAGGGAGACAATTATTTCCAGTACTTCATAAAGCCTACTTTAACAAATTATATGAAGATTAACTAATAGCAGCCTCAGCATTGGATGTCTGGCCAAATTAGGTATGACTTATCAGACCGGTGCTTCATCGGCTGCTCTTTCGAGCCTGCCTTTGCAGAGGAGGTCTTTGCTGGCAGCGGGTTCAGTAGATGATGAACTGGGCCTGATATTTGGTTTGCACCATGACAATAGAGATATGAAGCAAACTGTGTTTTGAGCTCCTCAGAAAACTGGTTTTGAGGTCTCTGAGTTCCGTCGGTTTTCCTGCAGAGGATTAAGTGCGCCTGCACAAAGCCAGCATATCCCACAAATCAAAAGCAGCGTGCAAGGAGAAGGGGCAAGCGATGGCAAGCGCAGTCTGCAGCACCATGATGGATTATGGAGAGGGCCTTGTGAATGCTCCCTCTTCTGAAGGGGAGATAATCTGTCAATCTCAACAAGGCGATCCTGTCAGAGTACACCATGGCCCAGTCCGCGGCATCCTCTTCGGTTTTTTTGTCTGTCCTGTGGAGGGCACCAGCATTCAATGGCAGTCACTACCCTGGGGTGTCTGGTGGGAACCTGAGGAGAGATACTTTGGAACATTTGGCAAAAGGAGTCTTTTGCCTTCTCTGCAAAAGGTCTGTATTACCTTCCAGCTTCAGAGACCTGGGGAGAAGGCAGCCTGGGATGTTTTGGAAAGGCTAACGCAATTCTAGCCATACAGTAATAAAATGCAAGATAAATCTTTCACATTTAAAACATCTTAAGATCCTAATAGGGCAAGCTTGGTCCAGTACCATGCAGATAGAGCACTTGCAGGGGTAGGAGGGCTTCCCAGGAGGAAAAGCCAGGAGAAATCTAGGCTTAAACAGAGTTTACATTTAACCATGGAGGGATCACCCTGCTCTCCCTACAAAGACCTTTCATTTCCATCTGGAATGAGTATGTGATAACCTAGTCAGACCAGCCTCTCAGTCACCAATCAAAACACTGACTCTTGACATTTGCCTAATTATCTTTTCTCATCATCAGTCATCTCTTGAAGTCTTTGCTTCATTCAGATGCCAGGTATTTCCGAAATTAATCATGTCATTGAAAGCGGCATCTTTTCATGTAAATGGACTTTATTATCTGGATCGAAAAGCTCCCCCCTCCTCCTTTGAGCTGCAAAAGCCCATTTGTAGGGAAAGTGTCTGAAATCTGACATGCTGCCTTCTCAAGAAAGATTCGTAGTGGTGACCTCCCAGCAAGAGCTAAGCATCCGTCACCAGGAGTGCGTGTGTGTGCTGCTTGCACCCTTGGGCTGGATGCATGCTAATTTGCCCCATTGTTTCGGGGTGAGTGGCTTTCCAGCACTTCTGAACAAAGCCTTTTTGCATAAGCTTCTGTGTGTACACTTATTTTATGTTCACATCATTCCATCATCCTATCTCTATTCCTGGTATAAGAGGGGATGGAAACGTCTTTGTTTTATTGTTATGCTGGGGATTACAGGCTGGATTTAGCATGTTAGCAAGGACACTCCTCTTTCATTAAATCCCGTTTGACAAATGTTTGGGACCGTAGGATTGATCAGCCTATTGCACCGCTCATCCTAGCTTTAACTTTCAAAGGGGCACTATCTTCAAACCATGTTGATTCAACAAGAAACCAATCTGCAGTAATTGACTGCACATGCAGAGTGTTGCAGGGGTGGATGAAGAAATAAAAATGGGAGGCGTGATCCCAGGAATGTTATCAAAGCTTTGGTAGAAGAATGCATTCATTTTCCTTGTTAGACTTTATACATCTTTCAGCAGATCTTCCAAATTCTAAGGAATTCTGTGATGAGCGGGATGGAGAGTAGATCAGTACTGATAACACAGTTCTGGGTTTTGGAGAGTTCACTTGTTAAGTTTGTGGTGCTGTATTTACAAACTCCTTTCAAAAGCACCCTGTTATTTTATACCCTCAGAGCTTCCCCCGGGACTGTTTGAGAAAAATATTAATTGCTGGCAAGCACTATGCTCAAATTAAAAGTGAAACTGGGGCATCATCTGACTGAAAGGGAGAACTGAAATGAGTCAGTGGCCTCCTGTGCTTTCACTGTAAAGTACTGAAAAATTAAGAGCGTTCTTTTTAGCATCATCAAACTTGGTTTGATCTGATAGGAAGCAACAAGTATATTAGAAAGTTTTCACCATCATGTGTATTGTGTGCTTCTGTATTCCCTGATAACAGTTTAGTAAGAGTATGAACAGACCAAAAATATTTTGTGGGGTTTTTTTAGTAACAGGCACACTGTTACACGTCAGTGAAGATAGCTGAGAATGTTTAGATGTAAAACATAGATTATAAATTGTTGGATACTGAAGATGGAAAGAAGCAGTGCCATTATCTAGTTTGCCTTTCTGCCTAGTCAAGGCCACAGGATTCCTTGAAGGTTTTTGCTTTATATATCTTTCAGCAGATCTTTCAAAGATGATGTTAAAATATCATGACAGAGAAGCCACCACAATATTCAGTGAACTGCTCCCTCACCATTACAAAATTCCCCTTAATTTCTGGCATGAATTCATCTAGCTTCGACCTCCAGACGTTAGATCTTGGTTTATGTCCGTCTTTGTTAAACTGAAGAGCTCTCCATCAAATTTCTGTTTCCTGTGAAGGTTCTTGTATACTGTGGGCAAATCACTCCTTAACCTTTTCTCTATTAAGCTAAACAATCTGAGCTTCTTGAGCCTCTCACAATTGTTTTCTAATCCTCCCAGTGTTTTCTAGTCCTTTAGCCATTCTCTTGGCTCTTCTCTCTAATTTATCAACAACCTCTTGAAACATAGGCACCAGAAACAGATTCACTATTCCATTAGTGGTCACACCAGTGCCACAGACAAAGATAATATTACCTCAGGCTTCTAGACTATATCCCCCTGTTTACATATCCTAAGGACTGAAGTTACCCTTCCAGCCACAGAGCTAATGTGTAGCTGAGCATCCACCACCCTGCCATGTTCTTTCTGGAACTCCCTTTCCATAAGTATTCCCTACAATCAGTTTACCCAAAGATTTCCTTTTACACTAGCCCTGGCTTATGGTTTTCTTTGTGCATCAGTGACCTGCTGTCGCTATTTACCACCTTCCCAACCCGTGTCAGCAGCGACTTCGTGTTTTTAATAAGCGTTGAAAACATTAAATGGCACCCATCCATCCAAGAAATAGTGCTCTGTTCTGAAATCCTCGATAAGGATTCCCTGCATAGAGTGAAAGATTACTAGCTGCCCTCCACCTCGTTCCTTGCTAAGAAAATTGTGCGCTATAAACCACAGAGAAGACGTGATACCCTTAACTCTGCCCAACGCTCCACATCTGTCATGCCCGCTTCAGTGGGGGATTTTTCATCCTGATTTTTCTTTCCACACCATCCTAAGAAAGTCTGGGCTCAGAGAAAGATGCTGGGAAACCATCACCTCTGCCAAGGAAGAGTTAAAACTCCTGTCTGCCTGATAAAATGATGCATGCCGATGATGAGATGTATTTCGCCAGGTGAAGGCTATTTATAGGAAGAGCAATGTTAGTTTCCTCACATTTAGATCTGTTGTTTTGTATGGTACTCCTGCAGCATTCCAAGATTGACAAGCTGCATGGTGTTTATTATTTATCTTTAATTCTTATTATCATTTTCTCCTATGTTACTACTTTGGTACTGAAGTGATGGGCAGAACCCATTTGTACGAGTAATAGGCTTGTCCAAAGGAACTGTGGGAGGTGTTGGGTTTTTTTTTTCAAATAGTAACAATAATAAAAAACCCTCACCAGTTTTAAATTATTTATCGCTATGAATGCATTTAAATGGATTTCCCTGTAGTAGCCATAACATTTATTTTTCTCAATAGTTTTCAGTAGTTCTGGGAACTGTTTTTCAAAGAAATGTCTAATTATTATCACTAGCAATTAAATTTATTTATTGTGTTTTGCTGTTGCTAGAGGAGCTTCGCATGCCATTGACATGCTCTCTTGTACACTCTCAGCAAAGATGAATAGAGGTATAATTAAATTGCAAAATAAAATTGTCACTGTTGACATTTTTTCTCTTTCACAGGGCAATTTGCAACAATCTACCTTTGTTTTCCCAGTTTATTATGTTTTATTTTCCATTTTGTATTTTTTGAACATGTACTTTTTTGCCTTTGTCTCTTCTACCCCTTGTTTTTTCATTCCTTCCTATCCGTTAAATGTTGTTTGTATTCTGATAACTTTTTGAGAAAGATTGCAGAGCATCAGCTACAGGCTTGGCCTTAGCCTCTTTCACCAGAATTTGTCCTTTCCATGTGGCAATTTGGAAAGATTGGTGCAGTGGAAAGAGGAAAAGAAAAATGAACAAGTGGAAAAGAATTTCTCACAAAGAAAACATTACATTTCATCCCTTTCTGTAGCAAAATATCAAGAGATTTCTTTTTTTTAAAAAAAAAAAAAAGAGAAAGAGAGAAAGGTACCTTCAAAGTTTTCATTTCTGATGGAAAAACATGAGAACTTTTGAACAACCAGAAACATCTTTACAGAAAACTGTGGTTCTGAGATGGGTAGAAAAAGCAAAAGCATGGGCAAGGGGGAGTTGGACAGAAAAAAGAAAAGCTTTAAATGGAAATTCTTTTTTTCCTAATGCTTGCTTTTTGGTCTTCTTTCATAGAGCATTAGGACACACAAGGGGTTAAAGGTCCAGGAAGAGAGCTGGGGAAGAAAAATCCCTCTGTTAATTGATCTGCCTGTCTGGTGAGGAGGGCCAGCTGAAGCTTGTCAGAAACTGTATGAGCTGAATCAGGCTTGGGGCCCTAAGTAAAGCACAGACACCTGGAGCGAGGAGGGGCTGGCTCGCTCTCTGTGCAGCTATTTAGTTGTTCTTTTAATGTAGGCAGGGAAGGGAAAGGGTCAAGCGGCGCTGAGCCTGGGCTTGAGGGATGTCAAATAGTTTTTCCACTGAAAAGGAAACAAGGCTAAAGCCCCGTTAATGGCATCTAATGCTATTATTGTGTGAGGCTGTGTGTACTCGTGGGCTTGCTGGTGTATGTTGGAGGCACGTTTTGGCAATTGAGGAGGCATTGTTGTTTGATGGTCTTACCCATGGGCATGTTGCTGAGCAAGAAGCAGCGGAAATCTTAGTGAAATTTACACAACTCGATTTGGATTCACGCTGTTCAGGGCAACGTGCTCAGAGGGGATCCTTTACCTTCTGCCCTCCCCTTGCCAAAGGATGAAGTGATCCAGAGTACAACCTAAACAGCATTTTTATTCCTCCTTACTCTTCGGCTCTGCCTCCAGATCCTTCCACCGATGCAATCTGGCTATGATTCTGCATGCCACTTTGTTTGACCCTGATGACATAAGTTGACGCATGTACTTTTGAACCTTCCCAAGAATGAATAATATCCCTGCAATAAAATGAAATCCTAGCATTTTTAACCCGCCAAGCCCCTGTGATTGTTGGGGCCAGGCATGTCAAATGGTGGCTCAGCCGATGGACGCCTGAAATGCAAGTGGATAGATTTCAGCCCCCAAACAAACAAGCCATTGAGAGCTGGCACTGGCCTGTTTTTCTTGTGATACCTGTGATGAGTACATTTGAAGCACTGAAAGGTTTTTTTTTCATGGGTGGGGGGGAGGGAGAGAGGACTAAAGAAGGTGCAAACGAGAAGAGAGACTTGTGGCTCTGGATTTTAAAGGAAACAAGTAGCCTAAGAAAGATCAGGGGCTTGGGGAGGCAGATGTCAGCTGCTAGGGTTGCTTTGATTTTCATAGGTTGGGTATAGCTTGAAATGGGTCATTCCCTCCCCTTTGTCCTGAGTTCCCAACACACTACACTTTAACTAAAGGTGGGCCTCAAGGTTACACCAAGACCAAACTTCTACCAAGTTTAGAGAGGTCAAACCCAGAATCAAATCAATCCCCTTATTTGGGGATTTCTATGCTTTTTGAAAACTTCCATGAACCTGGCTGAGCCCAGGCCCTATAAATGAGGACTGAGACACAAGTGATCTGCATCATTGTTATTAATGTTAGATCCTAAGCCTTATCTCTGTCACTCCAGTAGCTTTCCCATTTGGTGCCTAGGCATGTCAAGAACAGACCAAACCAGATGTGCAACATCAGCAGAGCCCTCTTCTCCAAAAGAAGCTGCCAGGCTACTCCTAAAGTCCTTAAACCCTGATGAGGCACTGTGAAATTTTGAAATCATCTGTGCTGAAGGAGGACTGTGCTGAATAAGGATGCAGGAGATTGTGTTTGACTGAATTAGCATGGTAAGTCCGCGTGACTGAAATAGAAACTTCCAGTGTTTACTTGTGCGTGTTATTGTTGGATGCTATGAATCTTTTTTTCCTCTGGACTTCTAATACTGCATTACACCTATCAATAGAGCAGAGGGTTTGCCTAACTGTGATAAATTTATATCTTTGTATATAGATATTGTATTGAAAATGTCAGGAATGAACAAACCTGTGTTTATTTTGTCTCTGTTTGATTAGGTTTTTGTCTTAATGTAAAGAAGTCAGGTTTCAGTTTTTTCATTCACTTAAAACTGTAATGCTACCTTGGATCTATCTTTCACACTTCAATTTTGTTTTGTTTCTTCAAGAGAGGCACTGAGGAGAACTGATTGCAGTTATTCTTGACATTTTAAATGGCCATCCTTTTCCTCTTGGATATGGTACCCAGATGTGTAGTTAGAAAGTTTAAGTGGCTCAGCTAAAGATAAGGATGCTGTGAACTTCGGTTTTACAACTCCTGCCTTGGCCTCCCAGCCCAGCTGATTTAGTAGGAATGAGCTTGCACTACTCACAGAAATTCAACAGCAAGGGTGGGGAGGGAAAAATAACAGTTTTCCACAGGCCCTCTGCTCCAAGTGTAGAAAGCTGCTCAACTGGGATGTCGGAAATGATCCCATTTCTGCAGCCTACCCTAAAGTGGGGAGGCTGGGGATGCTGCCCACAGCAGGGAGGCTTAGTTCAGCATGGGCAGTGGTATGGGCAGGGGCTGGGGTTGCCTGGCTTGAGAAATGCAGGAGATTGAAAGGTAATAAAGGGAAAGCACGGTGTATGGATTCCTCAAACAGAATATTTTAGCAAAATAATGAAGAAATCCACCGACAGCCCCCTTCCCTAAGCCTACAGTCCTCTGTATGAGGCTGATGAAATTTATACGAGAGAGAGAGAAACATCACGAAAGAAATTGTTTATTTGTTTGTTTGCCTTTATAAAACCCATTTGGGAGGAACATCAACAAATATACCGTACATCAGTTATCTGCCTTATCCCAGTTACACTGATGCTGGAGACGTCCTTTGTTAGAAATTAATGTATGTAATAAAGTTTTACATTTTTCATATGTTTTGAAGTATGTGGGCCATAATTCTTTTGACTGCATAATTACTTTCTGCACACAAGAAAAATGAGGTGCTTAGTCCTAAGTAAATAACCTCAAAACAAACCAAGAAAAACAGTTGCATCTTTTTTATCTTCTTGGTCTTGCACAATAAATATTTTGTTAGAAACTTAAAAAAAAAAAAAAAAAAGAAGTTATATATCCTCAATGTAATTTCACTTTTAAAAAAGCCCAAGCCCCTCTAGGACCACATTGAAAAATGTGCTGAAGTTAGAGAGGAAAAGAAATGTATTATTTTGTGACATTTTTAGGTGCAAATAAAAATAATACTTTCTGGAAGGGTTTGCCTGGTTAATCACTATAGCTGAGATTTCCCTTCTATTTACTTTTGGACTAGCAAAAAGCTCTAGTAACCTAATTTCACTAGATACAAGATCGTTTAGTGCCTTCGCTTTTCTGCCACCATTCCCTTTAACTGAGCTTGACGCCACGACTGAAGAGCCAGAGTGATGTGTGGCCACGTGAGAAGGGCAGTCCCACTGAACCAGTCAGCAGTGGAGAAACTCACGCTGCAAATCAAGCTGGCTTTCTATTGATCATTAATGGCAAGCATTGGAAAATGGTGAGAGAACCTCCCAAAAGTCAGGAGACTGGCTGATATGTCGTGCCAGTATGAGAGAAGGGTTGCTTTTTTTTCATAATTTAGGATTCTTTCTGTTTGCCGGTGTGTTTTTCTGAGCTTCTGGTTAGTTTGGGGGTGTGAGATGCTCCTATCTTTTTCTTTTCTCTTGTCCCAGAGGACCAGAAGCTTTTTTAGACAACTTTTAAAGAAAAAAAGATAGGATTTTCAGGGATGGCAGCAGCAGCTTAGGTTCCGCAACCTATAAGCAGCTGGAGTAAATGGTGCAAGTGATTGTTCCAGCCACAGACCACTGGCAGCGGTTCAGTCTCTCAAAGAAAGGACCCCTGGAAAAGGTTGCAGCTACTTTACCTCTTCTAATCCTCAAGCACCAAACTAATGTCAACTCAGGGTCACATAAATACAGATAGGAAAATGGGAGAAAGGAATGCTTTGTGGGGGGTGGGGATGGGGTGGGGTGGAAATCCAGGTACATTTTCTAAACTAAATGAAATAAACTAGTCTTCAGCAGAAACTGGGGAGTCACACCAGGTTTGGCACTGGCTTAGATAAATCAATTGAAGTACTGACTTAAGTTAAACCAATATGCTAGCAAGGCCTTAGGTTTTCATCTTTCAAAGACTTATGTGCATGGTTGGCTGAACAATGGGAGTGATTATCTGTATAATTCATGGTAGGAATACGGCCTTATTATTTAAGTATTCAGCTTTATAATAGATACTGTATTTGCAGATGGCTGCCTCCGTACAGGGATACTGTGGATTTGGAGCCACTTGCTCTAGGTAAAATGTAGTTGCAGCTCCTCCACTCATCACACACACTCTCACGGCCGGGACTGTTGGCTTTCCTTCCTTGTCCACATGAATTGCACTGGTGGTGCTGGTGAGGGACATGCCCCTTCTGCAGATACAGGCCATTTTTTATAAATATGTAAATAAAATTTACCTCCTCTAACTGACCCCTCAAAGGGCCATTTTTGGCCTGCAGCAAATATTTATGTGCTAGCTGTAAACCCCTGAAACTGAGGGGTTATAGTGGAAATGCTGACAGAGTATTAAGAGACCTTTAACCCTTGGTTTAACTGGCCCTGCTATAATTACAGGTCTGTCTGTTATTTTCAATAGCACTCGTCATGACCTTGCCTCTATTTTTTAATTATAGTAGAACTTGTGAAGGGAATTATTACTAAGTTGGGGGTTCCCCCTCTCTCTAAATTCAATCTTTATTAAACATGTAAACCACTAAAGAGGCAGGATTGGTCTAATAGCCTTTTCTCTCCCTTCTCCTCCCTCCTTTCTGGACTGCAGTTCAAGTTGTGCCTAAGCCCTGAGTAAAATGAATGCTGTGATTTGAGCCTCCCAAGTCCCCTGTGAGCACTGAAACTGGCTGTACAATAAGCATCAAAGGTTAATGAACAAGGGAAAAAAGTTGACATTTTATTTGGTAATGGTTCTGGAGGTTGAAATCCGAATGGAAAAGACGAGATGCAGGAGGAGATTGCCTTTTCTTTTTTTCTTTCCTCTCTTTTTTTTTTTTTTTTTCCACAGAACATCCGCATCTGGAGGAGGCAGGTCCTATTGGACCCCAAAAATGCCTCTTAAAATGTTTGTGATCACAAACAACTGGGCTTGCAGTTTAAGGAGAGCAGCTGGAATACATTTTTGAAGCAGCTCTGTCAGTCCCCGTGCTGGCAGCTTTGTGCTCTCTACTTTGGGGAGCTTGCTGGGTGATGACATCCAGCCCCTTTCGCCACTGACCAGTTCATTGAGCTGCCAGTGCTCAAGGTGGAAAAATATCCCATTCCCATCAGCTGTGCAATGTCCTGGTGGGCTTTCCCAGCTGGTCCTTGCAGAGGCTCCTTTCGCCCTAGCTGCCTGAGCTTAATGATGCTGAAGGTCTGTAGTGTGCAGGGAATCCCCTGGGTATAGGATTGCTTTACAACTCGGTGCGCTTTATCAATGCTAACGGGGTGATGGAGGGATGTACACTTCCCCAGTAGGTGAGCATCTCTCTACAGTCCAACAGTGACCTGGATATCTCCATCCACAGATGGAAGAGAGAGCAACAACCATCTGCGGTATCACTGTGGGGCTCTCCTGTAGCAAGTGTGTCAGCGGGCTTAGAAGGGGCCTTACATAGCCTGGAGGAGGGGAGATACTCCATCCTTAAGTTATAGGAGACAGGAGAGCTTTTTGTGATGAGCATTGACTCTTCCTCTCCTGTGACATACATAAACTTTGGACTTTGCATACCCAAGTCTCCTGGTGCTGAGAGGTGAGCAGAAAGAAAAGTCCAGGTGTAGGAGAGCACAGAAGCTCCTTGCGCTGCAGCGCTGAAAAGATGGGGAAGACAAGAGAGGTGCTTCAAGGTAGGAATTTTCCTGGGATCCTCTGGCTTCTTACTGGAATCCTTGAAACGAGCCCCAGGAAGGGTACATGTTTTGTGTTGGCCCTCATTCCCCTGGGGAAGGGGACCTCGGCTGTTCTTTCAGTATCTTCCCATCAGATCCACAAATTGAACCTTTGGAGCAGTTTAGGTATTTTCTTTTTTAATGGGAGTGATGGATTGGCCTTCAGTGGCTGAATGACCTTTCTGTTCCAGTCTAGACAGCTGCAGAGGGTTTGAGAAGCATGACTGGATCAGGCCCTTAGGAAATGCTTTCACTAAAGCACTTCATGTACATTTGGAGAGCTCATGAATCACTGGGCTTTGCAGATAACTTTACCCTTAAAATATAGTAGATTATATTCATTTTCATATTTACCCAGGTAGGATGCAAAGCGTGTGGCCATGAGGCGTAGCACGGCGTTGAGTGATGGCTTGTCTGCATTGTTTATAGATGAATAATTAGAGTCGCTGCGCCGAGGCTGTGGGATGGGGACCAAACTGGCTGGATATTTATTTACATGACTCAGTGAATGAAACTGAGTTGGAAGCATAACTTAAAGGTGTTATTCTTTCTCTTCCCCCTCCACCTCCCTGCCCCCAAAAATGCAATTTCGGAGTATCCATAGCTTCTTTACGCTGTATCTTGGCACTAGTTATTCCGAACACCATCTTCCTTTACTGAGGTGCACGGAAAATGAGTTAGCGCAAGCCGGCACAGGTAATTAATACTGTGTGGGCGAGAGAGGGAGAAGACTTTTTAAATGGCTTGCAGTACACTTATAAATCTGTCCTGTGACGTTCACTGCTTGTAGTTATGGCTGCGGACGCTCACCTGCCCCTCACCTACCACTTCATACCATTGACTGCATTCTCCCATTTGATGATGCCATCACTGTATTTACCTGCTTTAAATAATTTTAAGGCTTAAATTGTGTATTTGCACTTAAATATTGCTGGTATGTAGTTGTTAATAGAAGAAACAGCTTCTTGGTGATCAAACATATGAGCTTTTGTCTGGGAAAGCTAAGCGTTTTGATAGACAATGGAGTTATCTCTGTAGGTTGAACCAATCTCACAAATGCTTTACCCAGAATATTTTCTGCAGTTTTAAAGTATACAGGGTTATGGAAATTGTTATTGAAAGCAGGACGGAAGGTAAGGCATTATTCTAAGGGTGGATAACATATTTTCCACAGACCTTTAGATTTTAAACTACTGAAAAATGTGCAAAGTGTATGAAAAAGTTGACCTTTGCTCCAAAATTAAATTAACATCTTTATTCCCAGATTGATTACAAGAGTAGGCTTCCACTTTTCTATCTTCTTCAATTAAATTAATAACTAGCCTGTACACATTCATTGTAGCTCACAAGGTAGAAAGAATTTCAGGGAAGTGTGGCATAGGAAGATTAAGCCTCTTACAAGGAAAATGCTGAACTGGGACTTGAGTCTCACCAAGCATTGGGTTGTTTTGGTTTATGTTCCTTTACACACCTAGCTCTGCTTGTGAAGAACTAAAATGCTGATTAACAGGTTGATGTTTTCATACATCTGAGCAAAACATGTTGATTTGTGTTTACAAGGTAATCACAACTATGGGCATGCTGTAAGTCAGTGTTTATTTTCTTGCTTTCTAGGATCTTGGTAGTTGAAAAGGTGGGCTCCATTTCTGTATGCTGTGGATGCTCCCTGTATATTTTTAAAAGATATGTTAGCTTTTTCTTAAGGATCTTCACAAAGCTGAACAACTGAGCAGGAAAACATTTAAGCTGGCCAGAAGTGTCTTCTGTGTGTCCCTTAGGTAGCTGCCCTGTGGTGGAGTGAAGAGGGAATGACTTGACCAGATCACTTTCTTTCCATGTTCCAATGATTTTTTTAATCTAAGCTAATCTTCTGCCCTTTCTGCTTTCCATAATATATCAGGACTGGCATGGATAGATCTTGACTGTCCTATGTATGTGCAGAGGCAATACCAAGGCCTGATTCTTCTGCCTGCTCCTAAGTCTACCAAAACCCAAACCAAGGCCAGCTCTACATGCACATGGCATCTGCCTTTTTTCTTTCCTGTGGTATCTGTATTTACTGAGCATGACACTTACTGTTGACGAAGGCAGCCTTTTTTAATATATATAAAATGCTCAGAAGCAGTTATTTCCGTTCTGGAAACAGTTACTTGCTCTTCGGTAATAATTTGTATATTCCCTATATGCCAAAAGGATATTCTTCTTGCTAAATATGGCTAAATAAAATAAAATATAAGAGAGGAAACCACTGACTGTATGTTAGAGCAGGTCAGGAAAGGGGCAAGTTGATTTATGTTTCCAAATGACCCAATGCCACGAAGCGTTTAAAGGCACGCTTGCTCACAAGCCCTGTGAGGAGTTCCCAGTTGCCACCGCCACGCACAGCAGAGCAGCAGCCCCCATACTGGCTGCGGGAGGAGGGTACCCACCACTGCCCGCACCGTGCTGTACAGACGGGTGCTGCTGGTCCCACCTCTGCCCAGCAAAAAGCCACGAATCGGGGAAACGCGTGCTCTCAAGCCGTTGAGGTGCTGCCCGAAATCCTACATGATCTACTGAAGTGCCAAAGTAAACGAGCAAATGGCATTCTTAATGTTTTGCTCGTTTCCTCTGATAGGTTGCCAAGTGAGAAATTTCAAGGGGCCTGAGAGTCACTCAGGTGAAAGAGCGACTTTCTGCTCTATTTTCATGTAAGCAAAATGCCGATCTATAAAGGATTAGGAGCCTTTATTCAGAGTTTGAACTTTAACATTCCTCAAGCCTCGAATTTTTAATCTTCAAAAGAAAGTGGTTATTTCATGGCGAGTTATGAAACGTGAATTATTTATTCTGCCAGTAAATATGTAATTAGGCATATTTTGAAAATCTGTAATTAATCCCTCACCCCTTAAACCCATAAGAAATGCTAATATGCCTCTGAGGTAAGGCAGGTTTCTATAAAGGGCATTATGTAAGCTGTTCTGATCTGTTGTGTAATTATGTTTGCTGTCTGTAGTGGGGAAAAAAATCTAGTGAGAATTTGTTGTGGAAGAGAGGGAAGAAAAAGGGAAAAGAAGCCTCGCTCCTCACTGAGCGAGAGGCAATTATTAAATGGCAATATATCCAAAGCTTTTCATTTGTTTGGGTTGAGTTTCAAAGGGTGAGGTGTGTGTACCAGGCAAGAAAATCAAAGCAGGTTATTTTATTCCTATTTAATGTAGCAAATTATCAGCTTTGCCTTAATAACCCCATAGCCAAGGAGCTGTTTTGGCCTGGCTGATACACCCAGTTTAGCACAACTGCTCTTCCCCCTTATCCTATTGCTCCAGCAGTTCCTCTGATAGATTTTTCCCAATAAACCAGGGAAATCTTGAATCCAAGCAGTACCTTTTGAACCCCTTCGTGTTCACTTTTTCATCCTGTATCCTGATAACATAATTTAAAGAAATATAACCAAAATGAAAAATATTTTTAAATATACTATATATATATGTCACAAGAAGACTTTCCAGCTTGTCTTCAGAACAAGGAAATCTGTTGAGAAGAAAAATATGATTGATCTTACTAATTTTTCCATTTGTGGAAAGCCCAACAGCAGACTGCTCAGCTCAGACATGGTTTTAGTTTAAAACGGCTGGACATGTTTTAAGAGTCATTCACTAACAGCAGCTGCCAGAGCTCTGTCCCTTTGTTGTAAGAGTCTTAACTTCATTAAGAAGACAAGGGCACCCTACTACTTGGCTGGTGAAAGCAAGGAAAGATTTAATGCTCACTGAATGCCAATGCCAAGTTGGTTCAAAATAGGGCATTTTGGCACTTAGGATAGGACTTACAGGGCTCCGTAAGAGGCCAGTAACATTATACACATTAGAAAGTATGGTATAAATTGGCACAAAAAGCAAGCAGATGAGTTCATGCAGATATGTTTGTTGGTGATGAGTAAATATGGCCCCCTGTCTATAACCTCAGAAGCAGTAGGTTGATGGTTTCCAAAACCAGCTAGGGGAAAAAAATCTGTATGATGTACTCTGTTTCCTATACCAACCACCATTAGAATAATAATTTCTGAGCCTAGTTCATTATTTCCTAAGCTCCCACCAGTGGAGGTAGGTGGGAAGCATATCTCCTTTTTCTTCGTGCAGCTTTTTATCCTTGTCCCAAGGGAAGGACCTTGGGTCAAACCTGTGGCCTCAGAACTATCTGGCCTTGGAAGTCCTCTGAAAGAGACACCTTCAAATGTACACTGAGCTTGCCCACCACACTTGGGAGCAAGCAGCATATGCTAACTCAGGACTTCATGAAGAAAGGCTAGATCCCAGAAGTCCACCAAAAGGTGGACCACCAATCAAGCAGCCTATTCTCTTCTGACATGTAGGCAGCTTCAACTAGGAAAAGTTGTAGTTCCTAAAACTCTGCAGTAAAAAGAGGATGCCTGTAGAAGCCAAAAATTATCCGTCAGGCTGCTCCTCAACAGGAACATGTCCCTGAGTCAGCAACATCTGCAATGTAGTTACAGCCCTGTTGGAGGTGAACATAGGTTGGGGTTTTTTAGTCTGATTCACTCTAAAGCAATCAAATACATATTCCTGTAGAAGTTCTTAACCTGCTGCTGAATTTGTCGTGGGTGTTTTGATGTTGGCCACCTTTATTGAAGGCCTTGGAGATGTGAAATGATGTAAGGATCTCTTGTCTGAATCAAGCAAATGTACCAACAGAGAGGATGCTGACTCACTGGGGAGAAAGTCTATGAAAATACAACCTGCCTCATTATGATTTATTGTTCCAAAAGCCTTTAATGCCTAGGCACCCTCTTAGGGGAAGGAAAGATGTTTCCAGGGAGTCATTTATGCCACTTTAAATAGATGTGTCAGCTTTCCCATACCCATTAGCCCATGGTAGATGAGCAAGACATCTAATTTTCTGGTGTATGAATAGTTGACTGAGGTGAGTAGAAGAAGCCCAAGTCAGTCTCTCGGAGAACCTAGCCCAGATGGCAGTTATGAAGAGCTTCATATTAATCACTCGAATTTTATTAATTTTAAGCCCAGATGATAGTTTCTAGAGGCCTAAATGATGAGTATTCAGGACCAGTGTTTGGCAAAGCTGCGTCTGCATATTTTTACTTCAGTTACACATAAGTCAAAAATAGTCTTGTTTGTATTGTAAGGAACAGTAAAACAGAATAAATTCCCTTAACATTAAATTCCCTTAACATGAGCTTTTTGGTGAGGTTTCATTTGAGTTTTCAGTTCATTTTGTAAAGTGAATTTACAATAGAAATGCCACCAGTGGACACTATAGCCAAAATATGCCCGTTTCAGTGATGGAGTGATAAACCTCCCCTCAGACCATGCCTTTGGTGCAGAGAAGTGTTCGTGTCAACAAAGCAATCTTCAAAAATGTGAAGGGCTGCTACAGAAAGGAAAGGAATAATCAGTTGTCCGAGTCTCTTGCTGATAGGACAAGAAGTAATGGGCTTAAATTGCAGTAAGAAAGATTAGGGTTACAACCTTGTGATAAGGATGGTGATGGTCTGCAAGACACTGCCTGGGGAGGTGGCAGTGTCTCCAGCACTGAAGGCCTTAAAACCCAAGAGATAAGCATCTGTCAGGAATGACACAGGTGCCATGGGGCAGGGAAGGGACTGGTGACCTCTGGAAATCCCCTCCAGCCCTTTGAGGTGATGACTCTGGGGAAATGCACTTTGGGGTGGTCTGTGATGTGAATCAACTGGGAGTGGTGCCTGTTGCTGGTTGCCATCTGCGATAGGGGCTCCACGTTGTTAGGTCCGGGGAGCAGCCAACTGCAGGGCTGGAGTTCTGATGGGCTTGGAGGAAGTGAAAAGGAGCACAAATAGGAAACTAGCATACCTTGTTTCAGGAAAAAATAATTTAGCCAAACTGGGCAGAATGATGTCCAAGTTTTTCAGTGGACCCTCTCCTCGTTGTTTTGACAGACTCTCAGGGTACACCAGCGCCCAGCTTTCTGGCTGGCTGCAGATATCCCTGTGTGTCAAAGTGGGAGAGGTTGAAGAGTTTAAGTTGCACCACTCAGCAGAACAGAAGATTGCCAAAACCTAGAGGAGAGGTAAAATGGGGTGGGCACTCAGGAGAAACACCACCAAGAGAGAAAATACACTGAAGTATAAGGAGCCTTTAGAGGGCAGTAAGAGTCCTTGGAGGGGACAAAAAGAGAGAAGGTGGGGGAAAAAAGGCCTGTGGTAGATGAGAGATGGGGTGAGGTGTTCAAGGGGGAGCTGGGAAGAAATGCTCCAAGATTTTGATTAACAAACCTCTAGACCAGTCTTGTTTACACCTGACTGCTTTCTGATGATGCTCCTGCTATGGAGCCTTTGTTAATATGTTTCTGCTTGGCCCCTGCCAGGTGCTCATAGAAGTTTGGTGTTACCTGTCTTTTTAACTCAGGATGGCATGATCCACGGTTTGGTATAAAACTAAGAAAATTAGTAAAATAAACCCTGAAAACCTTGAAGGACCTCCATGTGCTACCTTGAAATGGCCCCTCCCTGGGAAAGAAACTGATTCTTGGTCCCAGCATAGGGATATGTGTAGTAGGCATCCTTTGTTTGTGTGTTCTGGGTGCCTCAGCTGCACCTAACCCAAAGGGAATAGTGGAAGCGATGAGGTGCAGACACTCGCCCGCTGCTTTTGGCCACAGCCACCACCGCAGTCCTGCTCTCAGTGATAACCTTCTTCAGAAAAACTTGACACTCAGGCAAGCTGGGCATTTACTCCAGACAAACAAATCATGTCTGAATTTTGCCTCAGCACCGTGAGGAAGACTTCACGCTTCGTCTGCCAGTTGTTTCTCAAGGAAATTAGTGTCCGTACACCTTGTGTGTTACCTGTAATGCCCAGAAGGTCAGCCACCCTTACCATGTGCTTTCTGCACATGGAGTTATGATTTTATCAACGCCATTAGGCATTTTGCCTAATGGATATCTAATTAAAATATACCCTACCATATCAGAAAAT
Source organism: Hypotaenidia okinawae (assembly GCA_027925045.1). Taxonomy (NCBI): domain Eukaryota; kingdom Metazoa; phylum Chordata; class Aves; order Gruiformes; family Rallidae; genus Hypotaenidia; species Hypotaenidia okinawae. The sequence goes on along the minus strand of BSDF01000003.1, from coordinate 14,513,860 downwards.
GCTCTTACACTGTTGTTCATCAGATGTTTGTTGGGTGATAACTGCAATGTGCTGTTCCACTCCAGATTTTTGGGTTTAGTTTCCCATAGTAAAATTCCTCTTACAATATAATGAGTACACGGTGCAGAATAACATGCTGCTGCACAGACATGCTTGCCTTGCCAACTGGTCCTTGTTAGTTGGTTTGAGCGGAAAACCATGGGAGAAATTTGAAGTGAGAAGGCATACAAATCTAAACCCAGGATCTAACGCACCATAGCTGCTTTGCTTAGCTTATCTGTGGGTCTCCGCTTCCTGAGTATGTTTCATATAATTACTATATTACATTTTTAATTATGTTTGTTTTCCTCCTTGCAGTGCCCATTTCTTACGTTTCTTCTTCAATGTATATAGTACTCCAGCAACATCCACATTTATAATTACAGAAGATAAAGTTATAATATTCCTGAGGCAAAACTGCATTTTAACAACTGTGCTAATGTGGAAAACAACTTGTGCAGAATAAATATGCCCTACAATTAGTGGTACGCCGACATTTTTCATGGTTACCTTACATATAAATAAACTCAAGCCACTGACATTTTTCCTGAGGGCTTTTATCTCTGCAGCCCCAAAACTGCAGACAGATTTGTTGTAAGTAACACTATCGCCATAATAAGTTTGAAAACCCATTATTATTTTTTTCTTTTCTTTTTTTTTTTTTTTTAATTCATCTGCTTTTGCATCTGCATAGCTTGAGGCTGGGCCCGTGGGTCTGATATTGTCTGTCTGATGAACCGTCGCTGTGTCCCGGGCTCCCCGAAGCCTATCATTTGGCTGAGGCTAACAGGAGGTGACTGGGCAAAGCCGTTTCACCTGAGGGTGGGCCAGGTCACAGGTCACTTGTAATAGCTTCTCCATGCATCTGCAGACCTGTAAATGAGACCAGAGCCCGACTCACTCCACTACACTTTCTTTGTCTTAGACGGATGCTCTAATCAAACAAATTACCTAGCCCGTGATCACAGCCACTGAGCCAGAGATGGTTTTGCAGACGCTTGTCTGGAGCCCTCCAAGCCCCCTCGACCGTGCAGCGCCGCTCAAAAGAAAGGGCTAGCATTTTCCACCAAAGGTAATAAAAAGATGTGCGGTCACTTGGCTAAGCTTGCCTCAGAAAACAATCCCTGGGGATGTGGCGGGAGGCATGTTGACACACAGAGCACAGCTTACTTCAGCAAAGGGCACGTATATGAAATAATGAAGGGGCCAGATGCTGTCAGTGCGGGTGTACGCATGGTGCCGCTCCACTGACCTAGCGCCCAGATGCCGCATCTGTAGGAGAATAGGTGTACCTTACCTCTGGGCAGTGCTAAATTCTGCTTGGATTTTGAATTTATTTATTTAATTTTTACCAGGGGAAAACTGAGATGGGCAAAAAGTGCATGTGGGGGCAGAAGGTGAGCCCACTGAGCACTGATGGAGCAGAGTACACAGGCGTGGTTTTGTTTATTGTAATGTTCAGCCTTAGGCAGAGGATTTAAAACTGATCGGCCTGCTACAAACCTATTATATTAGTCCTGTATTTATTTATTGCACAGTCCTTTACTTTTATTTATTGACTGTCATTCCCCACTGTACTGCGGGCAACACTGTCACTGTATTTTCTTTAAACTTCCACAATAAATTTGTAAACATATAAAAAATTCTAGTCATCCCATATTTTTCTCCTGCATTTTCCAGGCACTTTGCCTTTTGTAGAAGTAACGTTGGTTGTTTACTCGATTCTGACTCTAAAAAAAAAAACAAACAATCCCAAACCCTAGGTACTTCCTAGTTTCAGATGTTTTGTGTGATTGTAAAAGAGAAAGAAACCATTTTTGACTCGGAGAATAAGCTACTGCAAACAATCTGTTGCTAATATAGTCTAATTGCCAGTGATATTTTGAGAAAACTATTAAATGGAAAGTGGGGTTGCTTTGGTGTTTATTGTCTGTGACAGCTTCTTTTGGAAACAGGCTTGAAGAGCTGCCGAACTGAGGCTGCGATGATGTGCAAATACTTACTATCAATACAGAGCCAGCCAGCAAAGGGGGAATTGCAAAACTGAGGCTGACCCCATCAGGATGGGCAGCGACATGTTACAGAGTCAGAGGTGGGTCTTTCTGCTTTACCTGTATGTACCCCATGCAACACTGCTGTCCTTTTATTGCGCTAGAACCATGAGGATGCTTAGATGCCTGCTGGGTACGAGCTACAAATTCTGCATGAATTTCGTTGGAGGGAAAGGTACCACGAACTGACAGAAACACATCTGAACCACGAGTGTAACAGCTCGAGGGAAAAGTCTGGGCAAAATTCCCATGGATTTCCCCACATCCAGGTTTTCACTGCTGGTTGTCACTGTGATTAGTTCAAGGTGTAAACAGACATGCCCTGTGTGAGCAGCTGAGCTGAAAGAAGAGGTTGCCACCTACCACCAGACCTCCTGCTAGTTCTTTAACACCCTCTGCTGGAAAACACCTCCTCCTGGGGTCACCAGCAAGACTGCTCTCCTTCCACCAGCCAGCTCCATTCCAAGCTCTTCCAGACGGTGCTCCAAAAATCTCTTGCCGAAATGAGGATGTTCCTGTACAAACCTCCACTTGATGGGCTGCAGCCATCAGAAAGAAGCCAAACGGGGATATAAAGGTTGGTCTGAGGGTACCAGAAAAGCTGTGAAGACTTTGTATAAGCCAGTTAAACGGCTGGGTCAGGAGTGTTTCATTGAGTTTTGGTCAAGCCATCGCACACAAACAACAGAATGCAGAATGCAGTGCTTAGAGAGGTAATAATTTTTGGTGTAAAGAGGCCAGATCATTGGATCTGAACTAGCACTGGGGCCACTGTAAGGGAGCAGATACAGACCTGGTTACTGAACTTGTTACTGCTAGGAGACATCTGCACTGGCCCCAGCCCAGCCTGCAATGAGTGCGGAGTGGGTGGTGTTCCTCCTCGGTGTCAAGGAGTCCAAGTGTGGCATTTGGGTTGTTGGGTTGCAGTTTGTATTAACAAATTGTGTCAGAGTGTCTACACAATACTCCTTTGTGTCTCCTATGAGAACACTGATGCTGACAATATCTTCTGGATCCAGAAGCTAGAGATTTAGGAAAAGCCTCAGCTACCATCTAAGTAGGAACAAAATCAGGTGAAGGGTTTTGATATTGAGAGAGACAGTGTCTCAGGAGCTCTTTCGTTTTTGCCCTCTATGCAGAACTGCTCACATCAAGACCTTAAACCTCCTCTGTAAAATCTGTTTGCATGTGAGCAGATGGTATTTCATTGTCTTTTGCTACTGATCTTGAATTATCAGCCTTTATAATGAAAATGCCAATTCAGCCTTGACTGCTCTGCTATAACTCTACCAGGACCACTATAATGCACACACCATATATACTGAATATTTATTATGGCACTGTGCATATTATTTATTGTATATGCAACATATTTTGTAGGTGAAAAATGATACCTTATCTAAGTCAATGAGCATAACCAGGAAAAATATGGCAGAGTAATCATGTGATTCATAATTGACATCTGCTCTCCAAAGACTTGGACAGAATCTGAATTTTCAACATTAAACTGGAAACGTTCCTCTGTCTCTGGTCTGGGCATAACTGTGCCACTGCTTTCACCGGCAGCTCCATCAGTCTTTGGTATTTCCATAATTCCCAGGATGCAGGGGAAAGCTGGGCCAGCACATACTGAAAATATTTCAAGAAGTTGCAAAAAAGCACTGATGTTTTTCAGTGTCCAGAAACAAAATGAGGAAGCGGGGTTTTTTTTCCTGTCCAAATGCTAATGAAGACCAGCCCGTGCACATCCTTAGGGTTTCTGCAGATTCACAGAGAGTCTTTTATTTGTGCGTGTGTGTTCATGTATATATGAATATATGTGTGACATTTTGTGCACACATCCTCTGCTCCGACTTCACCACTGTTGATATCCACTGTGCAGCCTGGATGTGGCCAGACCAACGAGACCTCTGCAGCCTCACCCCCTCCAGCACTGACTCTTTGGTTCAATCTTATCCTAAACCCTCACTTTATAAATGTGTCTTTTTCTGACTGAGCATACAGGTTCCTTGCACGTACTTGGAGCAAGATATGCTCAAATTGCTGAGAAAAGGGAATTTGGGAGATGGGGGTCATTGGCTTTTATCACTTCTGCTCTTGCAGGTCATGAGAGGCTCATGGTGCAGTGGATGAACTGGCTACACTCAGATCCTTGTAATAAGTTGTTTCATCATCCTAATTACCAACTGAATTTTGAGCTGATTTAATGTATTAATGGAATAGACAGGTACCAGAGAGCAGCTTTCCAGAAGACAGTAGGGCTGCAGAAAGAAACCACAGAAATTACATAGCAGGCGGAGTCCTATCTGGTCTACAGGAAGGAGAACCAGATGGAGCTGAGGGTGAAACTTGAAGAAGGGGAGCTGAGTGAAGCTGCCCGGTTCAACAAGCACCACAGCTTGGGAAGTTTTCCTTTCACCAACATAAATTTTCTCACTTTGGTGGATTCTTCAGTGTCTGCTTCTGTGTCTGGGAGAAATACAGAGCCGTTTCAGCCTGTTGCACCCTGGCTGTGATATGGCATCCCTGCGCATGTGGGAGGGCAAACAAGGGTGGAGAGGAGGGGATGATGAAGGGTTTATAAGTGTAAACAACAACAGGGACATAGCAAGAGTTTTCGAACAACTGTCCAAATCACGTTATCGACAGCATCTAGAGACCAGCCCACATCTTTATTGGCATTGCTCTCGCTGCAGGAATGTGGCCAAGTTTGTCTCAGCATCTGAGCTAGTCTTCCTTGTCAAAGCCTTTTTTTTTTTCCGAGCAGATAAGGCTCTGTTTATAGCATGCTGAAAAGCAATAGCTAAAGAGAACAGAGGCTTCACCACTTTGATATGCAAAAGACAACAAATTTTATGTATATATGGAGGGAGCTAGTCCTGCTCTCACTGAAGCCTTTTGGAAGATTCCCAGTGACTTTGCAGAGACTTTGAATTACGGCCAGCTTTTGCTCTTTTTTTTCCTTCCTTTTTTTCTATTTCCCTTCCCCTCTCTCAAAATGTCAGGAATAAATATTTTGATTCAAAATGGCACTGCTGTGCCTCGTGGCACTATAGTCCAGGCTCCTTTCCTCAAAAGCCTTCGGCACTTTTCCCAGCAGCGAGGCATGTGGCCGGAGCACAGCCCTCCAGCGAGAGCCACCGTGCCGGGGAGGTGCCAAAGGACAGCAGAGCAAGGCCATCATCAGCCATCAGATGAGCTGTTTTATACATTGAGAACTCAAAATGCATAGTTTAGTTGGCTCACTGAACTGCTGGGGATCCGCGTGCTGTTTGCAATGCGCCTGTTAGAGAATAAGACATTAAAAAGTCGCTTTAGAGGTAATTTTAAAATATTTTGGGTGTTGTGGCTATGCCAGCTCAGTGGCAATAAAGGTGAGTGATCAGTGCTTTATACCAACTAACCAAATCCAGCTTGATTATGCTGCCTAGGAGGAGTTAGTCGACAGCTCGGCAGAGAGGAAGATGCCTTTATACTGAGGGGAACCGGGGCTGTGAGTAGCAACTGCAAGAAAAGCCTCTTAAAAGAAGCATTGAATGTTAATGAAAGCAGCTCGTAACATGTAAGAGGGAGAATGCTGTTATGCCTAAGCGGGCTTGCCTGGGAGCTGTTGTGAAGTCCCGTAGTCTGTACCATGGGACTCAGCATGGCTTTGGAACAGTGTTCTGTTAGTCGTTTGTCTTTATGCACCCAGCATGTGCCTGTAGGTGTAGATAGGTACACATGCATACGTGACTGTATAAATCTCGTTATACATCTATGCATAGGTATATATTTACAGGCACGCTGAATATTATTGAATATACATGCTCTATCTGTGTATGCACACATACATATACTTAGGCTCCTATACATTTTTATGGGATAAACAAAACATTAAAAATAAATTTAAAAGCCTATGTAATATAGACACATGAAAAATATAACTATACATATTTAAGTACATCTCGATGTTTTGCACATATGCAAATGTATATATAAAACTGGTTTATAAGTATAAAATAAAAATACTTATACAATATAAATTATATATGAAGTAATATCTTTTCAGATAATATAGTTTGAACAAATTATTATTGAACTTTATATAATGTTCACAGTGGATGATTGCTACAAAGCGAGTTACCATCCTCATATATGGATGAATTTGAAAAAAATGACTCAGTGATGGCGTGACTAGCTTCCTCGAGAGGATTCCTGCAAGTGGTGCTTGGAAATGCCTTTGGAGTGATGGTCTTTGGCCACTTTTTAAAGTGGCCAGGCTTCCTCGGCGGGATGGAAGGGACTGTTGGGAGCAGCCCCAGGGGTGCAGCCAGCACCTGACATCCCCGGCATCATTCACCTGACAGTTGTCTGACAGTGAGCAGGGTTTCAACATGTGAACATCAGCTTCAGGTACATTTGGAAGTTTAAAAATGAATCATTTGCTAATAGTCCCATCTCCTAAATGCTTCTAATACACTTATTATCACATCATTTAAGCATCCGGAGTGATATTAGGAAACATCAGTCTCCTGCCAAAAGAATCTGAAGTGCGCTTTCTGGCTGTAGCGTTAAGTTGCTTCCTGCTGCTGCTAAGCCTTGATGACTTTCTTCCAGGTAAAGCAGAAAGAGCTCGCTTCCCCTGCCAAAAGGGGTAGAGCAATGTCTGTCCTGATTTCTGCTGGCAGTCTTTGGCATGCTGCTTGGAGCGGCTGGTGCCCCACTCCTCTGGATTTCACTTGAGAAAAGAAACATTGTAATGGGGAAAAAAATCACAAGAAAACTTATAGTGCTGCTGGAATTCAAACGGGCATCTCTGACTTCAACTGTGTTACCTGCCTCACGCTGAAAGCTAACACTGAGCCTGGTTTTCATGGGGATGAACCCAAAACACCAAATGAAACTGATGCAAGCAAGTCAGAGCTCTCCAAGGCAGCAGGTTTTGCCAAGGCCTGACTCAGGGTGATGCTCTGTGCTCTCCCTGCACCAAAAAAATTAAAAGCAGAGGTTGCTTTTTATGGGCTCAAAGGAATGGAGAGGGGAAGCTGGTGCTGCTGTTCATATGCTTTGCCTTGTTAACAGGCACCAAAATTATGCTGAGCTTCTTGGGAAACAGTATGATACGCTGTGGTACTTGGCTCCTCTAGTGCGTACCCATGGGTGTGATGAGCTCTGGGTCTCAGCTGCCATGCTTCTTTCACCAGAGGAGTTCTCCTGGGCCTGTGTGGTGCAGGAGAGTTCTTTTCCCTTAAGTCCCTGGTGTTTGAGGTCTTAATTCATCAAACCCTTGTGTTGAGGCGGGAGTAAAGCCCTGTGAGAATGATGTGGGATGCCCACCCCTGTGGACAGGATCAGGGGTGTGGGGAGCAGCAGGCCATTTTCCAGCACTTTTCAGATGCCCTCATTAAATGAGAAGCAGGGGGAGAAACTGGACATGTCAGAAATGCCAACGCTGAAGGAAAGAAAGAGCAAACGAAGGAAAAAGCACAGACACATCTGCAGCTGATTTAACTGTATAAATAAATGGTAGGTTCATTTGGCACTCCAAGCACAAATAATTAAATGGTGCATTTGGGTTCTAAGACACCACCAACCAAAAATATATAGAGATATGAGAGGGACGGAGTGTGTGTGTGTGTGGGGAATTGGTGTATTCATGACATATGTGTTTGCCCTGAATCATATGTTTATCTTTTTTCCCAAATGCCATTACAAATACATTAATAACCATGTGCCTGAAAGGGCAGGGGGCTGGATGGGGCCGTCCGTCAGACCGTGTGCACAGGGAGCTGGGGGCTGCTCTGCTTGGAGTGGGGCCGGGGGGTCTGGTTTTATTTAGGGCCACGCCTCAGTAGTTTTAAGACAACACAATGCAATTACCCTGACCACAAAATGTTCTGCAACAGCCTGATGGTCCCCAATGCCGCTGGGAAGGGGGAGACCAGGAGCAGGCCAGCCCTGGCCAAAGCCTCCCTGGCAGAGCTGTCAGCAGTCATCTCCATTCCCACACAGCCCTGAGATGTTAAGGTGAGCTTAACTCCATATATATTTGCCAGACACGGGGATTCATCTCCTATAACTACCTGTTTCTTTCTGCAGGAGGCGTACAGCTGAGGATGGGTGAGAAGGATACTGGCATCCTGAGCTTGAAAAATGTCCTTTCCTCCTCTTAAAAAATCCTTACTGATGCTGGGAACCTGCTGCCTGTATTCAAGCAAAGCTCCCTTGACACTTTTTCTAAGGAGCGATGAAGACATCAAGCCTTATATGGATTCGATTATTATTTTGTTTTATTGTGTTGCTGTTTTATGAGGGACTCGAGGCCCACAGGGAGCAGGAAGGCGCTACCAACTAAACCGGGGTGGGGAGCGAAGGAGGCATGTCGCCGCTGCCTGGTATCGGGGAATGATTTCATCTGGAGCCCTATTGTGGCGAGGAAGCAATTCCTGTTTACCAACAGGCCTGCTATTGTGCTGCCAATGCCAGAGGAAATCTGCGGCCGAGCAGGGTTGCACAATTGCCGGTGTGGTCCCTGCCAGAGCCCTTGGCTCCGTGAAGCCAGTACAGCAGGCAGGGCTCAGCACTGCACGTGGGCACTGGCAGACCGTGGCAAGGTGGCCCTAAAACTGTCCGTGTAGCCCCAGGCTCTTATTGTTTTGCTGTGAGCACCCTGGGACTGATCCGTGCCAAAATGCGCCCTCACCTCTTTGCTTCCCCACCCTGTTGCATCAATTTGGGTGTCCCTGAGCCAAGGGCATGTGGTTGCACCAGCAGCAGTGTGGGCACCACATAGGGCACAAGAAAGAGGAGGGTGAGCCAGCTTCTTTTATTTTTTTAAGCTGGACTCCATGCAGATAATGTTAACACCAAACCAGAGGGGGATTTGTAGGTTAAGATAGTAAGTGGTATTAAAGTATTTCTGTCTCCTTGTCTCTTTCCCAGACTTCTTCATCCAGATTGTAGACCATCTAAATGCAAACCCTGATGCCTTGGGCTTCTTCCTCTTCTCTCTGCTTCTCACTTCACCCCATTCACTTTTAAAATGGGCATTCAGTTTTAACCGGTGGCCTAGTGATGGAGCAGCTTTGCAGGGAAGGTAGCACACAGTGATGGTGGCACTCTGAGCAAGATAGCTCAGAAGCAGGTCACAAATCTGTGATTTGCACACCCAGACTCCACGGCCAGCATCTCTGAACTGAACCCTCAAAACCCCCAATCCTGACAAACTGCATGTCCGGACAAGAAAGCTGCAGACAGTGCCTCTCCCAAGAGGACAGAGTCCCAGATAGAGAAGGTTGTAAAAATATAATAAACTTTGTGGGGTCGTGGCACCTCTTGAGCACTCCAGGCTGAGTTTTACAAAGGAAGTAGGCACACCCTTTAATGGTACAGTTACACACGAAGTAACTTTAATTAAAGTGGTTTGGGTGCTGCCAGTAATGTAGATTCCCTCTAGAGGAAGCTCTGGCAGTGATCTAGGGTTTACCTGCGTCTCAGGAGGGTTTCATTGCCCACCCAGAGCTCCCACAGCTCTAACTGCCTAGTGCAGATATGTCCCCAAACTTACAGCAGCAATGTTTTCCAGCTCCTCCAGCAAAGATCTGTTTGCTTTCCATCCTCCACCTTCCTCACTCCCTCCCCAATGCAGTACAGTCCTTAGAGTTATTGTTACCAGTCCTGCCCTAAATATCAGTGCTGGATGATGAAAAATGACTTGATTTTCAACATCTTCTTGGAAAAGATGAAAACAGGGCTACACAGGAGCTCATCTGGGCTATGGCAATACTAACCAACACGTCTTTGCCCAACCCATTAGGTCTTCTCTCCATGTCAAGATAATGGGACACCCCTGGGAAGACAAAGTAGAGTGTCAAAATTGCTTTTATTTACTGATAAGGTGTGGGGTCACCAAGCTGGGACTGGGAGCAGCCTCCAATCCTTCTCATTGTCTCTCCATATGGGCATCTATTGCAGCACCCATGCGCACCCAAGTGGGTGCACACACGCCTGTGGTGCCATGACAGAATTTCTGCAAATATCACACCATTTCTGCACATGTGCAACCTTGTATTTTGTTTTGGGGTTGTTTTGGGGTTTTTTTGTCATAGGCTGCTGGCAGATCTGATGCTATTCCCTCAGCCTCTTAACACGTGTATGCTGGGCCATTCCCAGCCAGTTGGAACTTTTCCACAAGATGGTATTCAGCCCAGTCTGTAATTGAAACAGGGCATGGATGCTCCTGGGGAAGGCAGACGTCAGCCAAAAAACCAGGCCGTGATAGATGGAGATATTTAATATACAAATAAGAAGTTGTTTCATAAATATCTTATAAAAACTGTAATTCACTTCCCAATATTTTAGCAGATTATCTTAATGCAAACAGCAGATGTATTTCGGAACAACGAGACAAATGTTTAGTGAATTTAAAGTTATTCATGTGCAGTCACACAGGGAATATTTGCATGATATTTTACTAATTGCTTCAAAATCTGACTTGTAGCAAATAAACAAACAGGGAAAAAATAAAACCGTGGAAAGATTAGCCCCAGGCCTCTCTTTTTAAGTTCTCCAAGCCTTTCTTCAACTGCTCAACTTTTTTCTCTGGCAGCCTGGGGTTCCTCCCCAGTCTCCCCATCACTCTTCTCAGGCCTGTTACCCTTTTGCAGACTCCTAGTTTTTCCCCTGGTAACTGGATTTCTTCCAAAAGGGGCTAGATTTTCTTCTTCCCTTGGAGTCCAAGTGCCCTTCCTTGGTCTGCAGTTCTACCTGCCTCCATTTCTTACTGCTGTGATGTAGTCAACGAGGCCCATTTCCAATTGTCACAATTCCTTAAGCATTTTGGGGAAACACTTTGCTCTTTTACCTAGCTCAGAGTTTGCCCCAAATAGCAATCCTAGGAAAACCCAACACAAAAGTAGCAGATACTTTTTCAACAGCCAGGAATTCAGACCTAGGTTACTTTAACCTTCTCTTATGAGTTTCAAGTTACAGCAGCGAGAATCGAGTTGTAGTTGCTGATTGTTATGACATTATTTTATGTCAGGTCTATTTATTTGCCCTCCTGGAAAAGAGAATGTATTTCGAGACGTCAAAATATTTTGTTCGCCTTCACTTGATTGCAAAAGGAGCCTTGGGTGAGGTAAGAAAAATGTATGTTTATCAAAATTTCGGTGCGCAGTAGGTTGTTACATGTTTGTATATATTTCATACTCACAAATTGAAGGAATGCTGAGGGTGCAAAAAAAAAATCAAGCGGTGGGAAGTTAGCAAAGGTCATAATTAAAATTGATACGTCTCATATAGAAATCCCATTGACTGCAAGAGCAAGTGAGCTGCCGCATCAGAAGAAGTCTGTGGCTGCAGAGTACAGCTGCTTTTCGCACAACATGCTGGAGTTATCTGGCAGCAGCGAGCCTCTTATCATCCTTCTGATGGTCACTGTAGGGCAACAGGAAATGCGCTTTTTTTTACATGACTCTGCAAGCAAAGGGGAGTGTTTTTAAGCATCTGAGCCTTTAAGATCCCAAATCCCCCCATATTAAGCCACATCCCTAAAACTGAAAACATTCCCTGTTGCAAGTTGGATTCTAGAGGAGAGTCTGGGAGGGCTGGAGGTAGCATGTGCAGCTGCTGTTTGGGCACTTCATTGCCCAGACAGGCCCACAATAGCCACAAAAACTCAGGTGCTCACTTGCTGGAGATGCTCTCCTCCAGTGCAAAACCAGAGGGTTTAAACCTGCAAATTTAGTTGCTGGGCTTTGCTTGAAAATTGCTGTCCTTAGAGCTGTGAGCTGCTCTTCCCCACAGTTCATGCCTGGACATAATCCTTGTTTGGTTGGGGAACTCCTCAAATCCCAGCGTCCAGCCTGATGTGGGATGCACTCCTAGCTCATATAATGTGCATTTGCAGGATCCTGCTGTTCATGCTGGCCAGTATTTGCATTCTGAACTGCATTTTCCTTGTGGTTATGAGGTGCAGGTGGGTGGGGATGCTGAGCTGAATGCACAGGTGGGTGCTAAGGAGCCCATAAATATAGGAAGATCAACTGGTGATCAAATGGTCTGCTGTGATTTTTGCTGAAGTACTTCTGTAGGGTCAGTTTTCCTCTAACCTGATACTTTTTAAACGTTTTTTTCACTTGGAGTGACCAAGGTAAGGAAAAGGGTGACAGGTACGTTTTCTGGCTGAATAGGAAAACTGAAGGGGAGAACAGGGCATCTTGAAAGAGGGGGTTTCCGTTCCCGAAGTTTACATTTTGAACTTGCTTAAGTCTTTCTTTGGCCTCTCCCATCCGCAGGTCACCACAGGAATATGTAAAAAGGAAATGTTTTATTTTAACAGAGTTGAACAAAGTAGATGAAACACACCCTTGCCACTGCATAACATTCCTTAAGTTAAATCACAGAACCCAATGTAAGTTTTTTTTTTCTTTTCTCCCTCAGTCTTTTATTTCATTGAAAAGAGCCCAAAGTATAATATTCTTTCAAGAAGCATAAATCGTATTGCTGGAAGTAATAGCAATCTCCTAAGCAAAATCCCCCAGGACTCACGCCACTCAGCTTTCTGAAAAGCTGCATTCAAGTACATCCAGTGTTGCCTCTTTCCCAGCGGGCTTCCTGAGCGCTGTGTTCGTGGTTGCACATGGGGAGCTGTGGACCATCGATGCCAAAGCAACCGGATCCTTTTGCATTAAAGCTTTCCTGGTGTTTTGGCCCTTACAGCTAGTCCTGGGTCTCAGGAGAAGCTGCCAGAGTCCTGCCCAACCATCCTAATTTTGGTCCCTCTTCTTGCCTTTCAATATGCATGTGTAACTCCCGTGGATGTAAATAAAAGTTATGTACATGCATGGAGGGGGAAATGGATGCATTTATCTTGGCTCAAGACAAGCAGCATCTCCCCTAGGAGCTACTTAGGATGTTATTGAGAAGCCAACAGCAAAGTGCAGTGGGCTGTGCCTTCCTACATGTGTGTTGCAGAAATTATTGGCATGTTGCTGATGTTTATGGCGAACAAATAGTTTATTTCTGGGCTAAGAAAGATTCCAGTGTAAATACTCAACTGGCAGCTTGCTGGAAGTTTGCCACTTGAAGTTAAAAGGCCCGTGACCAATGGTGTCAGATTAACATTTCCAAGTTGGACAATGTACAAATGGTGTTCTTGGACTGGAATAGAAATAGATGAAAGTGGTCTACTGCAGTGCAAATAACAAACTGGCAACCAGCTGGTCATTGGAAAGAGAACATGCTATGGGAATATGCTTTCTGCAGAAATACTTTATTTTGGAGATAAGCATTAACAATAGGAAGATGAGGCTCGTTTAACAAGAACCATATGGTCTCTCCTGCTTTTATTTCACTGAATGGCAAAGCCCTGATTGCCTTTTGTGGGTGCAGGATGGGGATTACTGATAATAAATAAGTAGTACAATGAGTGGCCTGATCCACTCTTGCTCTTCTAAAGGTGTAAACAGGTTATTTTTAACCAATGTACTGATATATCAGAAGACAACAACCGAAAGGAAACAGAATTGAAAGGACTTGTTGAAAAACAACTTCTACTGACAAAGTAAGCCAAGACAAAGATCCGTTCAAGATGATGTTATCAAACTGTGTGAAACCAATACAGAAACATTTCCAAGCTGGTAAGTGAAGTAGTGGATGGGTTAATGAAAAAAAAAATATTAAAAATTGGATTTTTTGTGGAGAGAAAACAATACCCCAGGACTTTGCTGGGGCATCAGCCATGTCTTGAAAGCACAAACTTACTTTAAGCAGCTACATGATTTCTTCTGTTAGAAATGTAGTTTAAGATAACAAAATTGAGCATTGTAGTCACCAAATTGATTTTTGCTAGAGAAAAGGAAAGGGAAAGGGAACGGGGATAAAGCAAGCCAAGGAAGTTGAAGCCTCAGTGGAAAATCCTGTTTTGGGAACTTTTCAAGGATGTAAAACATTGTCTTGAATTATTTACTTTTATGGGTAGGAAGTAAAAAAGAAGTGAAGCGAGAGTGGAGATGGCATTCTCACCACAATTGGAAGATCGCAGTGCAACTGATACAACTCGACTTTGCAAATTCACTTTTAAAACTTATTTTGGTTGTGTTTTGGGTTGTTTGGGGTTTTTTTACAGTGGCTGAAGTTTGTTATTTTGGACACAAAAAGACAGCAACATGGAAAGTTTATTTATTATCAAGAAAAATCAAGATTTGAGCATGAAAAAATATGGATCATTTATGCAGAGGCTTGGGATGATTGTGGATCTTATACTCCCATTCATTTCCATGTGTCTGAAAATAGCTTATAACATTCAAGAATATCAAGGTTATTTTATGTTGCATAGTTAGATACATTGTATTCCTAACTCTGCTAGTTTTGCTCCCAACATTTGTTTTTCCCTCTTTTTGCTTTAAAATAAAGAGAACACTGGAAGTGGAGGGAAATGATAGCACATGTTCTGAAGCTTGAAGCACGTGTAGGTTCAGACATTTAGTTCAAATGTCTTAGTTCATCTCCTCTTTTTACTTTGCATATCCCTTCCTCTTCCTTGGGACTTCTTTGTCCCTGTTCTTTACATTGATGGCAAAACAGCCTTAAACCATTTCTGCATTTCTTTTAAATTCAACCCCCATCTAAAAACCACTGAGTCCCCAGCCCAAATTTCAGCAACTTGGAAGTTGCTTCATGACAGCTCAACGCTGAAGGCAATCCCACACTAGCTGGTTGTGCTCATGATGGACGTACATGCCAAGTGTGGTCCCAATCTACGGTTCCTTGAAATAATTATGAGGTTTCTTCTGCATGGCTCAGGGCAAGCTGCACATGGGTGAGACCTGGTAGAACAGCGTTTTGGAGGCCAACACCTTTAGGATTAATTTTTTTGCAGGGTTCCAGAAATTCCGTAATAAACGGGAGTGATAGGAGACTAAGGCCTGATGTCCATTTACAGAAGCAGTATTAATTTGGCAATATTACCAATAAATAAACAGCCCCTAAAGAGTGGGACTACACTGCCCCATCATCCATCTCCCCCAAAGCTGGGGAGAACTCTGATTTCATCCCCCTTACTCCCTCACTCTTCTTTTCCCCAAGCAGCAGGGATTGCTGAAGAAGCCCGTCATCATTTTATTGCTGTTTCTAATAAACACATATGGTGATGCATATAACAAGAACAACAGCGAGTTGCTATTGTTCAGCACACGGCCATATGTGGGCTGTCCAGCAGCTCGGCAGCTGCATCGTGAGTGCTCAGGAATGTCGATAGCCCAGAGAGAAAGGAATGATTTTTAAGGACTCTGAGCCTCACAAATAGTGTGTCTGCTTTACATACTGCTGTTGCTAAAACAACTTCTGTCCGTAGTGTGCCAAAAGCATAGATGTGGCGTTAGTCACTGCAGAAGTTTATAAGGTGATTAAATTGTTAGCAATTACAGCACAGAGGCTGAAAAATTAGCTGGGACCATGTTGAAGGGAGATTTGCAAAATGAAAAAGCTCAAATAAATAAATATATATATAAATTGTGTGTGTGTGTGTGTGTGTGTATATATATGTGTGTGTATCTGTATGTGTGTATTTATACAGTTAGTACATTTTTTTTTTAACTTCAGACGCTCAGGCACTTGCATATTTAGTGCTTCACATAATAAAAACTTTGACCCCGGCACTAATCCATATTTATTTTATCCCGTTGTGCAAGGTTGAAAGGCATGTGCTTTACCAATAGTTTGTTCTCTGTTAGCTACATTTCCCTCTGGCCTCATACAGCTCTGCTTGGGCTGGAGGATGCATACTTGAGTGATGCAGAGGCAGCCCAAACGTGATGGTTGGGATGCCTTACGTACATCTGTGTTTCTAACACTCTTCTTTTCCTGATGCCATATTTACACAGCAACCTGACTGAAATTGAACAGCCCATCTGTACATCTTCATTTTTCCATCAGGGTGTTTGTGGGCGAGAGAGACTGTGATTGAGGGGAGAAGAAATAAATCTTAAAAACTAGCAATGTGTTTTTTTCAAATTTGGACAAACATAGGCAAGCAACCCTATCTTTATTTAAGCACTTGAATAATTTAAATGATTTTTTGTGTGTGTGCAAGATGCTGAGTACCTACTGTTAAAAAAAAAAGAGAGGAGATAGATAGAAAGTTGTAAGGCAGCCAAAAATCAACTACTTGCATATGTGTCTGAGCATGGATTTTAGAAGGCTGATTTAAATATCAAAGTGCAAATGGTTTTGGTCAGTGGTTCTAAGGCATGGCAGGTAGTCCTGGGTCTTGTACTCCTGCATACGTAGGTCTCGTGCGTGCCATCTTCATGGCACACTAATTACCTGTATAATGGGATGTGATTTGAACAACTCATAAAGCCCCGGGAAGAACCGTATCCAGGCGTTCATAGAAATCATAGACCAGCTCAGGCTGCCAAAATCCACAAACGGTTTTGCCCAGCAAACGAAACCACAAACATTTGCATGCTCAGATATCCCAACAAAAAGTAAATATTCTGCGTGACATAAATATTGTGCACAGTAGCACAAAAAAGAGGGGGAAAAAATATTGAGCTTTACTTAATCCATCTCAGAAGGTTCTTTACAATGGCTAAAGCTGAAATGCCCACACCAATGTCCCTTGATATGAAAAGGGGCCAGATTTCCCCTTCTGACAGATGTACTTGGCTCTTGGTGCCTCCTGGGAGTGGTGGCAGGACTTCAAAAAGCCCCTGCTCGAAGGCCTGCTCTTCCGAGGTCCCCAGCATTCACCAGTTCCTGTTGACTTGTAAGCAACATGCAGCTTGAGTTTTTGCTTGTTCCTCAGCTGAATCTTTCAAAACTCGTGATTTCTCAGCATGAGTCAGTGTTTTATGTAACCCCAGCTTGCATTCCTTCAAACCCCTCCTGAGCTTGGAGCGCTCCAGCAGCCAACCTCAAATTCTTCATCCTTGCAGCTGACAACTTTGGTCCTCCGGCAGCAGCATGACAGGCTCCTCATGCTGCTCCTGGGGAGTTTCAGGGCCCCAGCGCAGCTCTCTCGGGCTCTCCTGGGACCAAGGCTGGAGGAAAGTTGGTCTGGAGGAGGGAACTCCATGCAGCTTCAATACCCCATGGGCAACATGTTGAGTTTTCCTGCAACAAAAATGCCCATTGCCAGTTTTGTTCCACTGGTTGTGCTTTTTTTTTTTTTCTTGTAATTTTTTTCCCTGCATCAGCATTGGTTTTATCCTTGCCCCTTCCAGGAAGAAAAATACATTTCTAATACAAAAGTGGTAGGAAGGGAGGACAGCAGGTGGTTCCCACACTGCAGGTACCTCAGATGGCGGCTTTAGTTCACACCCCTGGCACCCTGCTTGACCTTGAAGGCAGCATCCTCAAGGTGGGCACCTAAACAAGCTCAAGGATGGGATTATTATAAGTATTTTTTCACCATTATCTGTGAATGCACTGAAATATATAAAAGCAGGTGATTCTATGATTCCATGAGATAAAAGCAGTGGGAGAAGCTGAGAAGGTAAACCCCGTTTTTCCCTTGAGCAGTAGACAATCTTGACCCATGATGATTCCTCTGGCATCTTTCTGTCTGCATTTTTTGGGGGAACTCCTTGTTGGTGGGATAAACCTTTCACAACCTCTTGGGATCAGTACAACTTTCCCATTCCCCTGGGGGTAGCCAGGAACCCTCCAGCTGCTCACAGGGAGAGGGATGCCCATTTCATTCAGTCCCCCTATCCTCATCAAAGCCAGACAAGAGTCAGCACCTGCCTTGCTGATGTACAGTGTCTCCTTCCACTTGTCTCTTAGAGGGGAAAAAGGGCCCCTACCTGCTCCCTGCCAACAAGCTTTTTTGACTACTACAGGAGGCCAACAGCTGCCTCCTCCTGGCCTGAGGTTGTTTGATAAAGAAACAGCATGAATGAAAAAAATATTGGGCTTGAAACATAGTCAACCCATCCAAATCAGTGAAGCACATTTTGGGATATTTTATCAGGTATTGTTGGCCTTTTTTATACAAATGACTGATTGCTTGCCATGTGAGCTCAGTGCCTCAAATTCAGGTACTGGGGAAAAATATAGGGAAAAAACAATAAAAAAAAAATTGAACTAATTTCTAAAATAAGTGTTACCCTTTTCTCTTCCTGTCTTTAGTCCTATGTATGCAGGTGCATACAAATATATGCACTCACAAGCAAAAGTACCTCCTGATGATACTGTAGTCCCAGCTATGGCATGCTTCACAGGCTTCAGGTGCAGGAACATGAAAATCAAGTGAGTGTGCCAGTCTGCTCTACTAACCTACTTAGATGATGCTCAGCAACAGCAAAATAATCTGCCATCTGATGCTCCGGATGCTGTGACTGTGTGCTGGCACGACACAAACCTTGGGTATGGAAACCCTCTCCTAGCAAAATGATGAGATATTCCTTGTCCTCATTAGTGCAAAAAATTTTAAATGGGAGCCTGTGGAGTCATGGCCAAGTTGTGTAATTGTAGACTGTAGAAAGTGAAGGATTCGTCTCTTCTTACTTCGACACCCAACAAACTGGCACCTTTCCCAAGCTGGACATCTTAATTGCTCCAGGAAAGAGGTATGTTGACTTCTTTTTTCCCTAGCTGCATTAGTTGGCCTCATAAAAGACGTAACCTCTCTGTATGTGTCAGGCTGGTCTCTACCAATACATAACATTTCAGTGCTGAAAGCTTGGCCATGTTTTTTTTTGCCTGAGAAATTTTGGGTACAATACTTTAGCATTTTGCTTTGCTAATGCCATGCTTTTGTTGTGTTTTTTTCTCACTGCAGACCTCCAAAGCAATGCCTTCAGACATGGCTATATAGATTTCACTGTAAGTGAAAGAGAACAAAACAAATAAAAGCACAATCTGAGGCTCTTTCTTCGCTTATTGATACTTCCTTCAAACTTTCTGTTGAGGATTTCCAACTGCATTTGTCATTGTGTGGTAAGGGCTCTGAATGAATTTATTGATGGTAGCTGGAAAAAAAGTGAATGAAATCCCTTGAGATAGAAGGTATGTCATGAACTTCCCCAAGTTATTTGCAAATATTTCTTCCAGTATCAATAAATCCCTCAAATTTCAGGATAGGCTACATTAATTACAGGATGGCATTATGTATTTAAAGGTTGTTGAAAGTTATAGCTCTGATCAGTCATGTTTGAACTGCACGTTCACATGAAATATTTGTTGTTTTAATACGTAGGCATGAACATGAGCAGCAATAGCATCCATGATGTTTTAATAGGCTTTTATTAGTTCATACTCCCCTTGTAATCTTGTTTTACAGTATGTGCGTTCAATGTGTTTGTGTCTATGCTCTTCATGCACACATTGCAGGATGCCAAAACATCCTTCTGCTTCCTTGTTTCCAACCACTTAGTCAGGCACTTGAACGCTTTCCAAATCTTGTTAAAAAAACAGAAATAGCACTATCACTTCTTCTTGGCAGAGTGCAGAGAAAAGAGAAGATGGAGAAGGAAGTGGAAAGGTAGAAGAGGTGGCTGGATGCCTCAGAGATTGGAGGTCTTCATACCTGAGCGTGGAAGAACCTCTGTGCCGTAATGCCCTGACCTAATGTGGGGCTTCCTGCTGCCTCGTTGTGAAAAATGGGGGGGTTTGTTTCACTTGTTGGATGGAAAAGTGCTGCAGAGATGCTGCTTGTGCATTACCACCAGTTACAAAGGTTATGAAGCAGAAGTTCCCTGGCCAAAAAGCACAAAGCATTTATCTGAGCTGATATGCATTAGTTATACTTAAATTCTACAGTATCTTCTTCACGGCCCCCCAGGAAAACTTAAAGTAACACTTAAATAGTTGGTGGGGGATTTTCTTCTGAGTAAAATAGATTAAAAAATCACCTTTATTTTATTCAATATTCTTTTCTGAAACTAAACCAACTAGACAGGCTCAACCTAGATTCAATAAATGTTTTGAATGTGCAGTTCTGGTGAGTTAAAAATTGCTGCTGAGGCTGTTCAAAGTTATTTTGTTAAATGCCAGCCTGCTGGGTAACAATGGAATCATGTAATACTGGTGACCCTGGTTTCTCACTGCTAGTACCTATTTTTTCTGCTTAGACTAGATGTTTTCTGATATGTATCTCTTAGGCAAGGAAGTATCGACTTTGGTTGGAGCCTGAAAGCTGTGCTGTGATAGAAAGGAGTGCTATTCATGAGCATTAATTAACTGAATACTCACAAGCAGAGGGAGCAGTGGAAGGTCTTTTCCCTTGGATCAATCTTACTGATGTGGATTCTCTGATGTCTACTGATATCTGAGTTTGTCCCACAACCATTGTCATCGTGGAAGGCAGCCGTGGTTTTCTTGGTTCCTGATCTCCATGAGGTAGGAACATCTGTCCAGTTTGACTGCAATCACCCAGTGGGTTTGAAAGCATGTGTTGACAGAGGCACTCACCCACACACCCGCACATCCACACAGAGCGTGATGAGAAGCCAGCCCCTGTAGCCTTAAGAAACACAGATAAAATTGGTGTTGCCTTAGGAAGCTTATGCTGTGTATGAGTAAGATGACTGCGAGGCTCTCACTGCCTCCTGAAAGGGGTTGGGATTTCAGGTTCAATTAAGGATCTTGACGAAGAGTCGTGACACAGCCATTGCCGGCCGTGTACAGTGCAGCCCATGTTTGTTCATGGTCAGCAAAAAAGCTGGTCAAATAACATTTATCAGATTGTTTACTTGGCATATCCCAAAAAAACTGAATAACTTATTTTAGGTTTTGTGGGTTTTTTCTCAGATGACAAGCTAGGCACAGGGCTTGCTAATATAATTGTCAAAAGTGGTCCTGTGACAGGTCTCAGGAGAAAGTTAGAAGACAAGTGCCAGGTTTCTCAATGGCGTCTATGGCCTCAACCAGCCGCATACAGAGGAGAATATGTCCACGTGCCAAGACTTCTACTTGGAAGGGATAGTACCTCCTTGCACACATGGCCTCCATGGAACTTCATGACAGGTAAGAGCTACCCAAACCAAGCTGGGTGGTGGTTGTGCAGCTCCTGGGGTTTGATGGTGTGTCAGATCACAGACCCTTCCACCCTGTTACCAGAATGGGGTACAAGAGCCACTTTGCAGGGAGAAGGAAGCAAATGAGGAGCTCTTATGGGATGGTTCACTTTCCTAGAGATGGCAAGCCTCAGCTCCAGCTCCCAGGACAGTGGTAAGAAATGGTAATGTATTTTTCACTTTATAGAGGGTGTGGCTGGCTTCATGTCACAGGTTGGGTCTTCTCGCTCCGCCAAGACTAAAAGAACAAGGGTGAGACTATCCTGTAATGAGCCTGGATGGAGGACAGGCCAAGTAGGCTCATGTTAAACTGCACTTCTGAAATGATGAGGGACAAAGGTTTCAGGAGAGCAATGACCCTGTTTACCTCAAGGCCAATATATTTGTGGAAAGTGAAATATATATGGTAATAATGATGGTGATGGGGCAAAATCCCTTTCATAAGGAAACCTGACATGCAAAGACACAACACAGCTCAGGACACATCTTCATTTCACCCATAAGAAGTTTTTGCAAGTGAAGAAAGGGCCAGCTTTTCCTCCTACCCCCCAAAGAAACATAATCCAAAGTTTATATCGGATGGTTTATGGGAGTTTATTGGAATATCCAACAGGGTTCATGTAGTGTGTCATAAGGTAAAGCCTGTTCATTGGTGATTTACAAGCAGTGTGTGCCGGTGTTACTGTAATTTATAGACCACAGATGGTCAGAGGGTGCCCCTGCTGACTTGTAGCTGAATAAGAAGCTGAGCCCTGTGTGTCATCTGCTGCGGGTACCTCCAGCTCACTTCCCCAAATTAGCCCTGATCGAGATCTGCCTTCAAACCCGGAGGGTCCTGAGACCTCTTGCCCTGCAAGCTGGGGCTGTCTGGGGAGGGGAGAAGCTACAAATGATTAAGGCTGGAGGAAAAAAACCCCAAGCCTATCAGAATGGCACCAAAGGAAAATTGCTTTTTACGATAATAACTTCCCTTCTCAAGGCTGGTACTTCACTTGATGGGTTTTTGTCACCTGTTAAATGAAGAAGGAAGAATGTCAGTCTCCCTTTTCATACACCAGTCTAAGACAAACATCTCCTCTACAAAAATTTATATGTATTCATAAATCTCCCTTGTAACCATCTCTTTGTATCAACAAAGATAGATCCTATCTTTGTTCTCACCATTTTACCCTTTTAGGTAATTATTCTTTAACTATATTTTACTACAACTTTCTTCCCTGTGTCAAGTTTACCTAAGTCTTCTCTTTTTTAAACCTTATTAAATAACTGTCTTTTTATTCTGGCACTGCTTTCTGATGCCCTGGGAATTTGCTACTGGTGGATTCACAAGGCTGAGGAAGGACAGGGCAGGCAGCACATCTGACCCAAATCTTTGGGAAATTTATATTTTTGGCTAGGGGATCAGACCCCTTTTCACTTTTAATTTCTCTGGTTGACAAGGTTCATCAGGCTGCCTCCTTTTTTTCCCAGACCTGCTTTTGTCTTGCCACTTGTGGCCTCACCCTGCCTGCAGAAATACCACAGTGGTCTCTGGCAGGATCCAGCAACCTTTGGAGGGACGTGCTGGACCTGGGGACACCCGGTGCTCAGCTTGCCCACTGCAGCAAGGTCATGCATTTTAACAAGATGCCGCCAATCCCCTTTTTAAAGGGCATTGATTATGTTTTGTTAAAATGGGCTTTGAACTCAGCTGACCCTTTGCCGTTAGGACATTTCAGGGGTTCCTTTTTTCCTGCCTGGACCACACTTGACACCTGTTGTCAAACATGGCTGCAAATGTCACTGCAAGATACTCGTGCCCGAGCTCAAAACTGAGTGCCTTGATTTAATTTTTTTTCCCAAAGAGCAAAGACATGAGAGAATTTGGTGGCTTCTTTAGTTAATGAAAAGAAAAAAAATACAATTTTGTTTTTCCTTATCAAGATGGAGGAGAAAAAAACCCACACTATAGACAAAAGAAGCAGAAGGAGCGCTGTAATGGAAATAAAATTGACAGCCTCTCAAAACTCAGGTGGCACTTTCCTTTTCCAGTTAATTACAGTTTTAATTACATGGCTTCTTGTGACTCCTTGATACCTAATAAACTAGACTCTGTGGGGCGGCGAAGTTGAGTTTTGCTTGAACTGCAGGTGTAAGGCTCAGCATGAAACATAAATCAACTTCTTAAACATGTTCCCAGGGTGTGTTCAGGCTTTTTCTTCCTATTTGCTTGTAAAAATCACATCTTTTCACCATTGTTGGGTAAAAAAAAAAAAAGAGAGAGAGAGAGAGATTGAATCTACAATGCAATGAGTGCTACATTTGTGTCTTTGGATACAAAAATCCCCTTTTAGGTAAGAAAAAAAAGGTGGTTTTTTTTTAACTGCAAGTCTGATAAATTTTAAAGGAGTGATGCGTTACCCATATAGACCCTTACCTCATTATCACTTTTTTTTGAGGGGTGCATAAGATAGAAGAGGAAAGTATAATAGCAGCTTGAAAGCAAGGGAAGATTGGTGTGTGGAAAATAAAGAGACATTCAGCCCATAGGAGCTGATGCTTCTGAAGGTGTTAAAAACAGAGAGGGCCTGTTTATTCTTTGTGTGTTATGCCATGGAAATCTGTGCTCCAGCCAGGTTCAAGCACAGTGCTATATTTTACCCATGGGTGGGGTAACACACTGATGACCTGTTGCAGCAAAAAGCTGGAGGCACATATGGTCCAGAAGTTCCTGTTTTTCTCAATTCTGGAACAGCTGATGGGGCCATGAGCCTGCTATTGTGACCACACATCACAACCATCAATAGGGATCTAAGGGGAGATTGCCCATCTTCCCTCTTCCCCAAGCTGAGCAAAATTATTTTTAAAATAGAGGAGGGGAAGGAGAAGAGGAAAAGTAGCAGGAGAGCTTCACAAATCACATTTGAACGTAGGTGCAAAGCATGAGCCACAAGGTTTGTGTGTGGGACACGAGTGTATCAACAAGTCCCTAACCTGTGAGACACAATTTTGAAAGCATTTTTTGTTGTTTTTTTTTTTTAAGACTTCTTATTAGTTTTATCTTCAGTGTGTGTGTGTTTTCTGCTGAAGCACTGGTTTTATATGAGTGCAAAAAGCATGTCTTCATAATGAGTGGCAAGGGAGAGCTCCGGGACATACCCACCTGGTTAGCATTTTTCCATACTCAGTAAACAAAAGGTGGGAGAAATTGTAATGTCCTGCCTGTCTGTCAACATTTATTTTTTTGTTTCTGGTTTTGCCCCACAGCTGATAACCTGAAGTAGTGTTGTAGCACTATTCCTTGGCTGGACCAAGTCTGCTGAAGCCAGCTGAGGCTCTTTCTCCCTCCTCTAAGAGCTCTATGTCCATCTCCCTGCTGCCCACCCACCTCCCCATGACACAGCCCAGCCTCAGGCCCTGTCCCATGAACCTTGCTGACATCTCACTGACACCCATGGTGTTCAGAGCCACCTAAGGCACAGTCAAAGGCATCTTCCTAAATAAAACTGTCAGATGACTTGGATAGAGCAGTCAGATTTCAATCCTAACTTCAATAGAAATCTTTCCTGAAAGACGATTTCCCTGTAGACCAGACTTGTCCAGTGTCCTTTCACCTTTATGCCCCGTTGATCAGGATTCCTGCTGGTTGTTACAATTAAAGCTCATAATCTTCATCCTTTTTCAGAGTCTGACTGCCCCATCTCCTTTGCATATACACTGGTTACTTACCTGAACAACTGCACTTGCAAAGCATGGGTTTCTCTCAGATCGATATCGTGTTCAATCCCTTGGGTATAAATGTGTTGTACTCTCACAGGCTGTTTGCATGCAGCATTTGGGCAGCTCACAGCAAAAATGTGGGGAGCTGGGCTGTGGTCTGCACTTCCTGCATGAAGTTACAGATGTTAGCTGATGAAAAAAACCCAACCAACCAAAGACACTTTTATTTTTTCACAAGACTAGCGTAGCTTCACCCCTGATATCATGGCACAGTTTGGGGAAAAGTGTGTGATGCGGCACAGAACAAGTCTGGCAGCACTCTGTCCTGACCTCAGCGTTCTTTTGGCTGTTTGTGTCTGAGGACACGTTGCCCAGGTGCTCACCTGATGACAACCTCTGCTGCCAGGTGCAGGCTATAAATTTTCCACCAGAACCATCTTGCGGCAGAGACTTGTGATTCCAATTAAGCAAAAATTTTCACTAAAGGTGAACCACAGAAAGGGCTAACTTTTTGGAAGATAAGGAAACCCTAAAAAAAGACCCCAGATCATCTATTTTTTCAGACCCATTTTGTCCACATCTCCACTGTGGGAGGTGCAGAGGGAAGGCACCCCTTAGGCCAGACCCCACAGCTGGATGGTCTTTTCTTCAAGCACTTCTGAGTGAAAAAGCCATCACTGCCTCTCTTTGCAAAAACCTGGCTGGATCTATGAAGGTATTTATTGCTTTCCTCCTCTTCAAATGCCCTCCCATCAAACCCTGCTTTGAAACCTGCAGCAGATGAATTGCAGAAAATGAGGGTAGATGGGGATATTTAACACCCAGTTTGCCTATGTCTGTGCTTACCCGTGCTCTATACTGCTGCTTCCATACTGCCCAGTTGACACAGGTGTCATCATCACATGGGCTTTTGTGCCACCTGTGATCCTGGAGGACCTCAGTGCCATGGGCACCCCATGCTTGGAAGCCTAAATCATGAAACCAGAGCAGACACACCTTGAACAGACGCCTCCATTCCTTTAAATCCCAGCAATAACTCTGAAAATTGACCAGGGAAGCAAAAAAACCCCAACCCTACAGCAAAGCAAGAATTTGTGAGACAGGAAAATCAATTCCTCCCGCCTTCCTCCCAAATAAAGTGTTTCATCATCTTTTTCAATTAGTCTTGGTTTTATTTTTGAAACCACACAGAGAGGGAATTATAGCATTTTATATACTTTCATATATAGTTTTTCCAGAGCAGGAAAGATAGGGTGAAATTAAGGGAGCTAAGGAAAAGGAGGAGAGTGGGGAAGGAGAGGAAGAGGAGTTTAAAAGATAAAAAGGTTAAAACAAACAAATAAACTTGACTGTCTCTCACTCCAGAACTCCAAGTGGTGTTGAGAGCAAGAAGAAAGAGGAGAAAAGAAAACAAAAAATCCAAAATGTTTTGGTTCACAACAAAGAAATGAAGTAAAACTTTCCAGCTAAAACAGAGTATGGCTTTTGTTTGCTTCAAAATGCTTCCTGTGACGGACAACAAGGAAAAAAAATGCATGCATGTCAAAGCGAGGGAGAGGTCACTTGTTGCTGTATGTATTGATCTTCCTGTCCCTAGAGATGCAGGCAGCACCCACCAGCTTCTTGGGAGTGAAACCACAAATAAAATGCAAGGGTGAATGACTCAAGAAGGCTGCACCATTGAGCTGGTAAAAGTGCAAGGAGATATTAAGGAGCATCCTATAGTGAATAAATCCCTGCAGCGTTGCTGGTCCTGTCATGGAGGGGGAGGGTGGTGGCGGCAGCACTGGAACAGCAGCATAGCGTGCATTAAACCATATGCCACCAACCCATATGTCAATGTGGTCTGAAGTCTTTCAAGGCGGTTCCAACTTGGAAAAGGCTTGAAAAGTTTTCAAACGGGGATTTTATGGTCTGCTGAAACACAAATGACCATTTTTCATTCTACAGGGAAAGTTTATCTGGAGGAAGGCAGGCGAGAGGCAGTCACCCTCAGCCCCAGCTGCCTGGTTCCTGCTCCCGAGCTGGGCAGAGGAAGCATCACAGTGTGGGGTGTGTATTTCTTCCCCAGTTGTTGGCAAGCTGTGGTTTAATAACGGCATAACAGATAGTGCATGAAGGAGCATTAGCCGCAAAAATGATCCCATTGGGAAAGAAGCTTGGAAGAAGGTTTTTCTTTCTAAACTTGACACGGGGGCTGGAAACCCACCCAGTGCACATCTGTGCAAACCTGCCCAAGGACAGAAGGGAACAGGCATTGGAGATCCTGCCCTCACTTGAGGCAGCCCTATCAAGGTGGGGTGGACTTAGCTGGGGAGGGGTTTTTCCCCACATCATTCCAGGGTGGATCATGTGGCATCACAGATGCAGCAAGGCATGAGGGCTCAGGGTGGGGAGAACCCTGCATGACTGTGGCTGTGCAAGCGGACAGACTGAAGGGAGAAATGGTGATGGGAGAAGCAGCAGCACCATCCTTGCAGCTGCAGGGGCTACCATGCCTTGGTTCACCAGCACCCTCAGCCCTTGACTGCTGCACTTGGTCATATTGCTTATGTCCCTGTATCAGACACAGGCACAGTGGTGGTATGGAGGTGTCTTCATTCCCTCAGTCCTGTTTGGGGCATCATCTCTTCAAACAGCATGAAGAATCAGCACTGTTTCACAACAGAAACTGGTGAGATCCAAAAGGCATTAAATAAAATGGGTGGGGGAAAAAAGCCCACATGCTCAGTGTGTTACTTACCTGTGAAATGTTACAGCTAACTGCAAGGTGAAATGGCCTACATGGCAGGCAATGGCTTTCTTTGGAATCACACATTTGTCCATGTTTTTTCTTCTAATTCTGCTCCTGGCATCCTGAAATGGAGAAAAACAGTTTCCAGGAAAACATAAGAGAGTCATGGTTCAGAAAGAAAAAAAAGTCCTAAAAATTGAAAAAGCAAAGAGGAGTAACATACCCCAACCCTGGCCTGCATCTTCCTCTCCTTTAATCTCATGGATTTGAAGGGAGCTTTGTGATTCCTGAAGATCCCCACTCATGGCCTGTTTAAAAGCTGTGCTGGAAGAGGCATCGCTGCAATGGAAAAATGCTCTGGATGATGGTCACGTACCCATCTCAGAGCAACTGAAGAGCACAGAGAGAATAACAGACTGTTCAGCAATGTTCCTACCCGTGCGTGGCAAACGCTACAGATCTATTGCCTTAGGGGATCTATTATTTCCTAGTTAAAGAAGTCTATGTCTATTGTTTTAGCTTGCTTGGGTTTTTTAAGCTGGTCCGTCACAAACGTGGTCCAAGCTTGCCTGAACAATCCTGGGTTTTAACATTTAGGGGGAATACAGCATATGATTTACTGGATAGCTGTGGCAAGCCTAATGTAATAAAAGTCTGACGTATGTGATGGGTATAGGCTACTGTATTATAAATATTTTATAAGTTATATAGAAAAAAATATAGGGGTTACAGAAGTCATATTAAAGCAACTAAGTAAATACAAAGAAGGTTAAAGTGTCTATGTCTATATGGTATAAAGGCTAAAGCAAACCAGATCTCCTTTCTAGATACTTTTTCCATGTACAGCACAACTGGGCTGCGTAAAAATAAGGCAAGTATTTAAAGACAGGGGAAAGGAAAAAAAAAAAGAGAGAGAGAGAGATCTAAAGCATTTGGTTGGCATTGATAGCAATCATTTCAAAAAGCCCTGGAACATTTAAAGAGAATTAGAAAGGATTTTGCTGAAATCAAAGGGAGAGCACTTTCCATGGCTGGACGTGTATTTGGGTATCTGCAAACTGATTACATCAGAGTGAGCAGAACAGCCTTGATCATCCAGGACTTTAAAAATCAGAAGAAAGGGGTTTTCCTGTTTGGGCTCTTTTTTTCTCACTCACACATCTTACGGCTTTCATTCTTCTGACTACTTGATGGTAAAGTAACATTTATTTTGGCACAGAGGCTTGCAGAGCGCTTTGAAAGGTCCTGTGGGTCGAGCAGCTACAGCACACACTGCACCGGGGGTGGGAGGGGGTGAGCAAAGCTGGAAATATTTAGGTTTACCTTGGGAATCACTCTGGGGGTCTTTTTCACTTTTTTGTCCTAACCTGAGTTTTGTTTTCAAAGAAGAAGTGGATACCTTCACGCTTTACCGCAATATCTGCTGTGGTGCAGACAGGGCTCCTGGCTCGCCGCCTCCCCAGCCCGCCATTCCTTCGGCAATGCCAATCCCATAACCAGCTCTCCGGCCGCATGTGCCAAAAAAGGTTTTCCCGAGGATTTTGCCATTGCAGGCGTTTTACCCATGGTGGCAGCCAGCAGGGAGAGGGTGATCAAGCCTCCCTAAAACCTCGCTTGCCTTTGTCTCCTTCACACTGGTGGCATTGGCTGTCTTGGCTCTTCGCTTGGGTCCCCGCAGCCAGCTGGAAGGGAGCTGGGATGGTGCCTTGCTCAATCGTCCTGTGCCAAGGGTGCATTTCTGTTCATGAAGAAAAGAAACACTATGGAGGGGAGTGAGTCAAAATGCTGGAGCCGACCTTTAAGCCTCACTGATGCCAAGGACGGCATCTTCTCCCCATTCTCCCTCCATGGGAGGGCACTCACTAGCCCCCATGAAGCTGGTTTGGCTTGTGACTCCTGCTGAAAGCAATTCCCATTTTGAGTTTTTTCCTTTTCTTTCCTGTTGTTTGGTTGGTTTTTTTTAACTTTGGGGGTTTTATTTTTAGCTTTCTCCTGGCCTAGGCAATGGATTTGTCCAGCGGGAGGTGTGGGAGCAGGGGAGAGGGGACTGGGGTAGAGGGGAGCGGGAGGGAGACCCTCCCCTCGCACAAGGGCTCGCATTGGTGGGACGCTCCCCGCCAGACCGTCTCCTCGCTCCTCCCACCCAGCAATGGACAGAGCAGGGCAATGCAGGGAATGGGATGAAATCAACTGAATGGCGTGAACTGGGGGTGGGGAGAGTTGGGGGGTGGGCTGGGTTTTTTCGCTTAAGTCCAAACATATGTTTGATAGAAATTTTAAAGCTGGAAATCTGGGGCGAGTGCGGGACTGACATAGAGCAAATCCAATGCAAACAGGCAAAAATGAAAATGAAATTACATCCTTCCCCCCTTCCTACCATCTCTATGTTGCCAAATTTGGTAAACAAGCATACCAGGTAACCCCATTCCCAGCAGAGCTGGCAAGAGCCTTTCTTTCCTTACCACTTAACAGGAGCACAATGAAAACCTGCACTGTTTTTGGGGTCAGGGAATGTATTTTCTTGTCATTCCCTCCAGTGAAGGTTCTAAGCCATGCACGGGATTAAACAACACCAAGGAAATATCAGATTTTCCCACCCTGTACCCCGGGTACATGAGGGCGCTTGGCCACACGTCTTCTCACATGAGCATGTCTCAGCTCCAGCCTGCAGCCCAGAAGAAACTCCTGGGTTTATGGAGAAGGAGTGATAGCCAACCTCACCTCCCTCTGCTCATGGAAAGCAAACAGCAATGCGAAAAGGGCCAACTCAACTATTAAAAAAGACCTTATTTTTTATTTTTTTGTGGATGACCTTTTTTTTTCCGTTTTGCAGTATATTCCCTGCTACAGTTATCATCCTAAATAACACTAACCCATCTCGCTGCAACCAACGGAGAGGCTTTACAGTGCTATGGAGAACTATTTTGAAGGAACAAATCACTTGACCTAAAGACTCTCCCTGGAGCGTCAGTGCTGTGCACTACATTTTCACTCTGCCAAACCCTTTATTTAGCACATGCTAAAGAACGTTTAACATTTAAAGATCCCTTCTGTACATCCTCTAAATGTCTCCATCCTTTGCTTTTAGATTAATACGTCTTCTGTGAAAATGAGATAATTGATTACAGAGCTGTATTATTTACAAATGAAGTGTTGTTCGTGTATTGACCTTTCATTTCTATAGCTCAATACTAGTCTTTGTACAGCATTTTTAATTAGCGAAATGGTAGCAGAATTAGGAGAAAAAGGGGTGGGGACAAGAAGCTTATGTGGAGGCTTTTAACAAAAGGAAACTTTAGGATGACTTGCATGCCTAAAATCACAAAAAGTAATGTTTGGTCAGATTCTACATCCCAAGTCTCTGTTTGAAAAGAGAAAGAAATACCCTTCTGCTTCCAGAGGCACTGCAAGCAGGAAGGCAGGAGGAAGGGGCTGATCGATAGACACACGTGAGTGTTTGCCCTTCACCCTGGCCCAGCAGCATTTCTGCACCAGGGGATTAATTTCAGCCCAATCTCCGTGATGAGTAACCAGCAAAGCCCACCTTAGCATTTCAAGATGAATGGCGCCAACACAGTCCGGGGACTTAGGCATGTGCAGGAAAGCAAAGCTCCCAACACTACAATGCTAGGAATGCTGAAGAGGAAAAGCGTTGCAAATTCATCTTCCTGCAGCAGGACAGAAGCTACCTGGTGTGTCCAAACCATCCAGCAAAGCTGGGCTGGATTGAATAACAGTATAGCCCATATCCCAGGTGGGTTGGACAGCAAGTTATCCGGACAGCCCTTCTGAACAGCATCCCCAGCCACGCCGCATTACCCTCCACGGCCAGGAGCTCAGGATGATTCAAACCTGTCTGGAAGAGGGATAAAGAGTAAGGAAGCTAGGAAAAAAAAAAAACAAACAACAAACCAAACCCAAGATGAAATACAGTGTAAACATAGTCCATGAAAGTTCAAGGTTTAAAAAGAAATCTTTTGTGCTTGGGAAAGGGAAGGATACCTCATGAGAGCCACAGCCAGGCTTGGGAAAGCTTTGGATTTCAAGAATAACCAGGAAAAAACTTTCCTGCCGTGAATATGACATAGCCCTCATGTAAATGCTTCAGTCTGTTTGCGTCTGGTTTAGTTTGACCTCTTAAATGAGTAACTGTTTCTAATGACGCCAGGGATTTTGACGGGATGAAGGCATGCTGGAGGCAGGCAGCTATCCGTGGCGTGCAAGCCATGCTTCCTTAAGGTGGCTGGTCAAAGGCAGAGATGGTCACAACACACAGGAAGCATAAAACCTGGAAATGCTTTAATTTCCACTGATTCAAGCAAACAAACAAATAAACAAAAAAACCCATCACCTAAATTTAGCTGGATGACGTGCTTCTAATAAAACGCCAAACAGGCAGAGCTGACCTCAAGTTGATTCCACTGTCCTTCTCCAGGAAGGCAAAGGAGGATTTTCCACATGGACTTCAATGCATTCAGCACCATGAATATAAAGCAAATAATTTTGTTTCTCAGTAACAAAGATGTTAGTCAATATCCTTACAGCTATAAAGGAACTATCGTAACTGCAGAAGAGGGATTTGTGTGTGTGTGTATATATATATTTTTATTAATGCAACAGAAGCATATTTAAGATGTCTGTCATTCCAAGTCTGGAGAAAAATAAGGTCACCCAGGACAGACAGAGGAAAGTAACGGACGGAAGGCTTTAAGGGTGTTTCCAGCATCCTACAGATGCAAATAGTATATGTCACTCTTCAGATTGTTTGGGGCAACTTTTATTGCAGTACACATGGACTCACGTGCAACATCCACTGAACCTAAAAAAGAAAAAATGCTCTCTTTGGGGAATATGAACATGCTGCTTTGTTGGCTAAATTGTTTGCAGCATGTGCTTTGACCAAGGGAAACAATTTTCTCTCTAAGGGGATGCTCCTCTAAGTATTTTCTGATGTCAGCAGCGATACCACATTCTCACTGACCGGTCACTCATATTAAATGGCACTGCAAGAAACAAGATTAAATGTATATTCAGTACAGCTGAAACAACTGACTGCTTATGGTTGGATCTACCACACAAGCTAAAACGTGCCTCTAAGGTGCAACCCAGGATATGATTTTGCAGGAGGCTGCAGCAGGCTCCTGGCACCCCTAGCTCATGGCTATCCCCATGCCTGCACAAAAAGTCCCTAAAGAGGTCCTGGCCATCCCAAATGACCAAATTTTAGCCCTCACCACAGATGGAAATGGAAGATGGGGAGGTGGGGGCAGGGGGAGGCTGCAGCCTGAGTACAATATACCCCATACATCCAGCTTGCTGGGCTAAGCAAGACACGGGGACCCCTCAGATGTGAAGCCAATAGGGAGCACTACGGCTACCTGGGATTTTATAAATCTTTCAGCTATCAGTCTTTCAGAGCTCCAAATGCAAAATCCAGCAGCCCGGGATATCATGTGGATTTATGACTTGGGATTTATGAACTGGTCTGGATAAAATAAGAACTGCCTTGACATTTTTTCTTTTTTTCTTTTTTTTTTTTTCCTGAGGTTTGAGGAAAAGAAATAAAAAAATGAAGACCTGATTCCCCCCCCCCAACCCTTTTCAAAGCTTGCTGTTTATACATATGTAGATGTTTTGTATATATTAATTTTTATTTGCTTTGGGGTTTTTTTGCCTTCTTACCTGTGTGCTTCCTTGGGCTGGAAGCAGAGCAGTACAAGAAATGCTGCTCTTGCTGGACTTCTTGCCTGGAAGGAATCACTTGAGAAAACATGATCTTGAGGCACTCTCAGCCCTGCTCCTGGAGTTTGGAAAGGTGCTGATAAATGTTTAAGGAGATTTCTGGACATTTCCAAAGAGGAGGACAGCCTCCCACAATGCCCCTGCCCCAGCTCTCTCCTGCTTTCATCACTTTTTTCTTAAATAATTTTCCAGCCTGTGTTACTATTCATTGTGCCAAGCTGGTTTCTTTAGGTAGGTGTGCATGTGTGTAAAGCATGTACATGTTGTACACGTGTGTCTGCATGCATGGGTGTATGTGTACTCCTGTGTACCTGTGTGCGTACTAATGTGGGCACATTTGTACAGCTCTGCATAGGCATAGACACATGTATGTGTGTGCATACATGTACATGCACATGCCTGTCTACAGCTGTACAAACCTGCATGTGGACATATAGATTTATGGGATTATTACAGATGGTTTGTATATTAATTCTTTGATTAGAAACCAATACAGACTATTGCTTTTTATTTATACTATTCAACATCATGTATTTTGTAGGAGAGCCCATCCCAAAGGACTTTCTATCTTTGTAACTTACAGCTTTCCTTTCAATTCTGCCCATTTTATAAAAATAATAAAAGATGGTATTTACCTTGGTCTGGAGGAAAAACTGTCAGATATGTTTTACCTCCTCTTTTGAGGAGGACATTTTTACACCTCTGCCCATAGTTTCAGGGTGATTTTCTTTCTGCAACCCTGTGCTAGTGCTCTGTTCTTAATGGATCAAGGTACCCCATAGGAAAAAACCACCCCAAACCCACCCAAATATATAATTTATATTATTTATATTATTTATATTATTTATATTATTTATATTATTTATATTATTTATATGTATGTATGTATGTATGTATGTATGTATGGGCTTTGCTAATTCCTGGACTATATGGAGAGAAAAAACCCAAGGAGGGTGACCTGACGGAGAATACTTTAGCCCCTTCTCCTGGTGGTACCTCAGCCTCACAGATGATGCTGCACTAGGGAAATGAGGCCAATGCTCCTGGACCATCTGAATTTTGCTCTGCACAGAAAGAGCAAACCTTTACATCACCTCTCATGCCTGAATACCATCAACCTGGATAACCACTAGCCCTGACCAAGGAGTTCAAACCATTCAACCAAACCCTCTCAGCCCCTACCCTGTGGGCCACAACCTGGAAATGCCACAGACTCTGGCAAAGAAATGTCAGCAGGCTACTCCCTGTGAGAGTTTTGCTTTCTTTTTAATTACAACACATTCAGAGTGTTATTCAGCATGACTCGCATCCCAGGAATAATTTGATTTGGAGATTTTGTTTCAAAAGAATTGAGGACCTCAAACCATGTCTTGGAGCTAGATAAAATTGCTGTTTAAAAAAACCCAAATCCCACCACACAAAACTTTATTAATTATTCAATGTGAATTCTCCAATTGCCACTTCTTTTCAAGCACAGAAAAGATGTGGTGAGCCCCCATGTTTGGGGTGAGGAGGCCTGCAGACTGCTCCCCACCTCTGCATGGCCCCAAACTCAGCTTTGGTTAAGAAAGTTTTCTGAGGATTTAATGTGATTAGTGAGATTTAATGACCAACAAGAGAGGTGGCAGCTGGGGACACATCTTTCTAGTTTTCTCCCCACTGAGCATCCATACCATGTTACCTTGGGTACTCACTGCTGCTCCCGTTCAGGCGCTGGGGGCATTTTGAGGGGAATTTGAATAATAACTTTCCTCCTCCACAAACTTTTTTCTGTCCACTTTTCACACCACTGGCAGCCAGACACTGGGAACATTGTACCCCACATTGGAGTGGCCACATGGTGGGGCTGGAGGGGGCAGCAGGGTAGTCACTGCTCCATGGGGTTGTGCTGAGCCTCTTGCCTCTCTCACTGCAGCACCCAATACAAACAAACCCCACCAAATTATCATGCCCAGAGCAGCTGGATGGCTGTAAGCATCTTCACTCGGCTGCTTGGTGCCGTTAACGTGGCTTCTGCTCTTCCCAGTCCCAGTCACATCTCTGGCACGGTCTTGCCATCATCTCTCCATCTGAGGGCGAGGGAGGGGGTCAGGGGCAGGCTCTTGTGCAAGGCACTAAGTGTCTGGACCCCGCTAAGTTCAAAGACACCCTCCCTCTCACCCGGAGGAGGGATGTAGCCGGACGGAGGATGGCTGGAGGCCACACAGACGGGAAGGTATGTAACAATCCATTTATCACTTTGCAAATATTAGTGCTGCTCGCATTTGCTGCAGCAATATTTCTTCTTGGAAATTGGTGAAGTGAGTAATAACAATGTTATTTATTCTAAGACCTTGGAACTGAGAAGCAATAACAGGGGGGACGGTTCCCTTGAAAGCTTTGGAGGTGTTGGAAATAAAATTGGGGGGGCTGGGGGGGATGACAGACCAACAAAGGTCTGGAGGAGAGAAAGCCATCGAAATGCCTTGTTTAATTTTGTCGCCCCAAAGGTAATAAAATGCATTTTGCAATGATTTATACAGCAACAAGGAGGGGTGGGAGAAGGGCGAATGCTTCAGATTCATCTCTCTCTGGCACACCCTGTGAGGTACCAGGATCTTCCCTCCCTCCACCCCGCCGGGGTTACCTCAGCCCAGCACCCACAGGCACCTTGGGTCTGGTCTCCAGCAAAACTCCTGCTTCGCCACAGAGTGCGCTTGTTCTTTTTTTTCCTCTTTTTCTTCCCCCCCCCTTTTGCATCCCTTATCTGAATATATACGGCTGCCCTTTGCTCAGATTTATGGGTTGGGGCAGCGCTGTGTGTATTTACAGTCTCCTGACCTGCAGACCTACAGCTGAACAAGAGCAGGAGGAAACCAGGGCCCGTTCCATAAACAGAGACAGATACGAGGGGGAGGCAGCAGGAATTGCGAGCAGCACTTAACATTTTTAACTATTTGGCCAAGCCAAGGAATTAGTGATTAGATTAGAGGCAAAGAAAAATGAGAAGCGGGGTTAAATATTTGGGGGGTGGAGGCAGGGGGAGAGGAAAGAAAGAGGGTAGCAACGGCCAAGAGTGGCTCCCAGGTTTGGCATGGGCAGAAATTAAAAGTTATAGGGATTTTATAAAAGCTTTTCTGGGCCAAAAGGGAACTGGGATGAAAGTGAATCTCCCAAGCGGTTTAATCAAGCTGCGCTTTCCTTGGGTAGAGCCAAACAGCCCTTTTCAAGTCTAATTGCCTTTTGAGGAGGTAGATTACATAGTCTGTGTTTATTCAGGTACTAATTGCCTCAGATTAAGCAAAAAGAAAACCTTACTCAACGATAATAAATATTTCTTACATCCATATCTATCGGTTGGTTTGTCGGCAGAAATTCGGTGCAGGCGAGACATATTTCAAAGGGGCCGGAGAATTACTCGGCTTCTCAGAGGCAAAGGCAGCAAAAGTGGCAACAACCTGGAAAATAAATAAATGAAATGCAACGTATGTAGGGGTCACGATATAGCATAAGTATATCAACATGATGAACAGCTTTGATGAAAATGGTAAACAAAACCGCCCTCTCTTCCTGTGGCTTGTTTTACATTGCAATAAACCACTGACTCTATAACCTATCAGAACATGCTGAGATTTTATGCATCATTTCCAACTACTATTTGAACATTTGGTTTAGAGTAGTCATGAACTATAATTAATGGGATTTTTTTTCTCTGATAAAAAGCGGGCTTTATTGTATTTTATTACCTGTTGGTCCAAAGCTCCGTATAGATGACGTAAATTCACTGTAGGTTTTAGAATGGGGATAAAGGAAGGGTGGTTGGGTGTTTTTTTGCACGTGATTATGATGAATTAGTGTTTACCATTGGTAATCAAACCCAGAAGTTTAGCTCACGATGCCCCTTCCAAATTTTCTTTGCTCCTACGGGCGAGCTGGTAGCGCCAGGACGCTGAGATTTTGGCCCAGCTGAGCCTGCCAGGATGAGAGGAGGGGGAAAAAAAAAAGCAAACCCACACACAACAACCCAGGCACCACAAAGCCCATTGAGATGAATGGCTCTATTTTATGAGCCATAAAAGTTTTATTCATCTTGACACCGAAACAGGTTTAGGCAGCGAGTTGACACGCCTTAAATAAATAAGTGGAATTAATTCCCCGGCTCTTGAAACAATAGTGGCGTGCCCGTAACGCCGAGAGCTGCCCCGTTGTTTCCCGTTGCTGCTCGATATTGATATTATTTGTGGGACTGGTTTGGGTTTTTTTCTTTTTCTCCTCCGGGGCCTGGTTGCTCCACTTCAGATTCTTCCCCTGTTTTATTAGAGGTTGAAAAAGGTTCAAGACCTGGTTGTACCGCTGCTCCCACCGACAGCTAAGGAACCAGTTCGGCGTCTGGTTTGTCTGTTGTTTTACTGCTGACCTTCAAATCAACTTTCCCCCTGACCCCAGGAGGCATCTATCATGACAAGAGGCTGTTTAACACAAATGGTGCCCATTTATAGGGGAAGAGAGTCAGAAGATTTCCTTGGTTGTTGGTTTTTTGTTGGGGTTTTTGTTGTTATTGTTGTTGTTGGTTTTTTTATGAAGAATTTGGGTTTTTTTCGCCCCTCTTTTCTCAGTCACCACAGGTGAAATCCCTCCTAGCAGCTGGCTTATGAAATAATGTGAGGGGAGGCCTTAATGAGCTGAAAGCACCCTCAGCTGGAGATAAATATATGCAAATGAGATGCACAAACAAAGGAGCCCGGACAGAGAAATATCTGCAATTCCAGCAAAATGCTGCCTGCAGCTAGAAGATGAACAGCTTTGATAAAATGGTAACAAAAAGCACCTTTTTCTCCTCCAGCTTGTTTTACATTGCAATAGAGCATTGTTATTGTAACCCATCGGAGCATGCAGAGGTTTTCTGCTGCCGCTTCAAAAAAAAAAAAAAGAAAAAGAAAAGAAAGAAACCTGTTTAAACATTTGTTTTTAAGGCATTCATGGGCTATGAGCAATGGAATGGCTTAGCTTTTTTGGTGGCTTGGGGTGGTGGGGTTTTTTTGGGGGGGGAATTGGTCCGGGTGGGTGTTTTCAAGTGTCTTTTTTGGTTTTTACTTCTTCTAATTTTTTTTTTCCCTTTTTACCTGTTGGTCTCTCTCTGGCTGGGGTTGCTGGTGACTTTTGCCGTGATGTTTTGCAAGGGGAGTGGGGGTGGATGTTGCGTCTCTAAAAAAAAAAATCGGTTTTGCTTTCAAAATTTGGAGGGAAAATCCAAGTTGACAAGTAGCAAGAAACAGCTTGGGGCGGGGGGGAGAAGGGGAGAGTGGGGGGAACAGACTTGAACATTCACCAAGCAGCACCCAAACAGGCAGCTTTAATGAAAGCAATCAAGCCTCTGAGCTAATTCAAAAGACAGACATCTAACATGCTGATTTTAATAAGCTTTTAAAAGGCAATCTCTAACTTTTAAAAGTCGCTCTTTTTAATTTAATTGGGGGGTTTTTTTTGGTTCATATATTGCCAAAACAAACACAGCCACTAAAATATGTTTTCAATATGTATAAGTAGCATATCTAGACAATGTTTTAAATTAGCCCTGTATTGGGGGGGTGGGGGGGTGGTGAGTGGAGAGGAGGAGGAAAGAAAGAGGCTTACTTTGGATGAATGGAAGATATTTTCCAAGCAGGGCTTGTCACATCAAAACAATACCTTTATATTCTCGTCCCTGCCTTCATGAATCCTCCTGTGTGAATGTATGGGTATCTCTTTACCTGTATAGGCTTCTTCTGAAAGCAACCCTTTCTCGGAGACATGCAGGTTACTTTCTAAGAGTCAGAGGAAGAAAAAGGCAGAGAAAATACAGTACTGTTTAACTTTTAACCTTATGATATCATTAAATAGATCATTACGGATGTATAAACAGAGGATAAACACTATAAAGTTTAGAGGGCCCTTTACTCAAGGCACTAACTGCAATTTTTATATCTGGCAAGAAGAAGAAAAATAGACTTACCTTTAAAAAAAAAAATCTCCCTCTTACTAGGTTATATGGCTTTGGCACTTACAGATGTTAGAGCAGACAAGTGTCGGATTTCCCGATGTCAAGCAGATTTCCTAATTTTTCATAGGCTTCTCCTGTTGCATTTTTGGCCCGATGTGGGAGTCATCAATTTAATTTGTGGGGCTCCGCACTAGAAATCGGTATGTGCACGTACATGTGCTTTAATGAACCCTAAAACCTGACAGGCAGCTCTCTGGCTGCCTGCAGTTGCCCCCAGCTCAGGATTTCAAGAGTTAATAAAAACTTGGTTGTATTAGAAAGGCTTTCTTTTTGCAGCCCAGGTTTGTAGCAGCATAATTATGTTCAACTGCTGTTGTTTGAAAAGGGCAAACAGCATCTTAGGCACAGAACAATGAAATTACAGCTGAGATTTAGGTTAGCAAAAGCCGTCTTCTGCAGGCTTTTATGATTCATTATTTCCCATTAAATACAGTATTAGAAGTGTACACCAGATAGCTCATGGTTGCTGCGCTCAGAGCACATTATCTATATTACACAGGTCTGGGGAGCAGAATTAGAAAACTTTGGGGGAATGAGCAATATGTGTTTGCTGATAGAAGTACCATATGGCTCATCTTCCTCAATTGCTTTCATTGCGACTCTGATGCTGGAGAAATTAAAGTTTTATTTGATGTGGCACAGCTTAATGAACTGTCTTCTGTTAGGAAAATTGAATATGTTTCCTGTTATTTGAGCACAGAGCCCTCATGGTTTTGGCTGATGAGGGATGCATTATGTATTGTTTATTTAGCATTTTGAAAACAAAAGCAGATATTGGAGGTAAAATTGATTACTGCAGGATATGTTATATAATCATATTTTTTTCTTTCTTTCTTTAATTTACGTCCCTGCCTATTATTTTTATGACGGTGGTTTTTTGTATTCCCACCTCCCCATCTTCCCCCCACCCCCTCCAAAAAAAAAAAAAAAAAAGGTGGGGGGTGGTGAGGCAAAGTACATAATCTTTGTTTTAAAGCAGCATGGTAATTTTTAAAGCTTCAGGAAGGGCACAAAAGGGAAAAAAAAAAGTGGACTTACACATGTAAGAGCCGTTACTCTGGGGATGCTTGAGGACCGTGCGTGCACTGGGCTGTCCTTAGAAGAAGACTTGTTTCTCTCTCCTAGCTGGAGGACGCAAAGACGGGAACAGCCAGGCTTCAGTAACCAAATACCCCAAATCTCACATTTCTTAATATGCCAGAGAGAGTTAATTGCAAAATGTTAATGCCTGGAGGGGAGGGGGTGGCTATAAACAGGGAGGATGCAGGAAAGTGTTGGGTGGAGCAGGGCCTGCGTTACCTTGTGCCGCAGCATCCATCGTTAATCTGTGGCAAGAGGGAAGTTATTGATGGAAAATGATGGTTCAGATAAAAGGTAATGTGTGGGTTTGGGCTTTGCTTTATAGCACTGAGAGATGCACAGGCACCAAGGCATGTGTGCTCTACCCACATCACTGGGATTCTTAGCAGCAGTAGTCCAGTGATAGACAGGGCTGTGTGTGCTAACCCCCTTCTCCCCAAGTTTGTGAGCAAATATATGTAGACTCTGAAACTTACGGGCAAGAAAATACCTCTGAAGTAAGTTACTCTTATTAATTCCACTTGTACTTGTTGGAAATCCTTCCCCGTGAGACCCTCTGGCTTTTGCTTTTATTGATCTCCCAGAAAAGAAGTGAGGGGGGAGCAGGGAGTGGAAGGTAAAAACTAGCTGGGATAGCTCAGTGCTTCTTTCCTGCCCTCCACGCTGCTCTGACAAAAAGGCAATTTGTCTTGCGTGCCCGGCAATGTTTGAGGACTCTGGCAAACGTGCATGTTAAACAAGCCCCGCGCAGAATCTAAATACCATCCATTAAAAGAGAAAGTCCCAACGTGTTTATAGCAGCGGGCCAAGGCGCGCGGCCCTCGCTCCGGCAAAACTCCCATTGACGTCAGCGGGGCTTGTGCTTATGCAAAGATGTTGCCCTGCACCTTCTTAAAAGAAGGGAAAAAAAAAGAAAAAAAGGGGGTGTGTTGAGGGGAGAGAAAGAAAAGAAAGAAATGAGTGGTATTGGAAGGAGGAGGATGTTGCCTTTGAAAATGTCTCGGAGCAAAGTGGTTAAGCAAAGCCTGTACAAACAGTGACTATAAATATTTTCCATTCTGTACAGCTCTTCAAACAGTTCCCTGCTGTAATTTCAGATGAGCTCAAAAATAAATAAATTATAGCACAGGGGAGAGGGAGAGAGGGGAGAAAAAAAAAAAAGGGGGAGGGGGAAGGGAGGTAGGAAGGTAAAAACCCCAAGACAAACAAACAAAAAATTACATTACAACAAATGCTGAAACCACAAAAAAAAAAAAAAACCCTTCATTTTTTTTCAACCTGATCTATTTCCCAGAGAAGAAACGGGTCGGTTTTTATGAAAGGCTGATCCATGACAGGAGCCTCCTTTGAGGAAGACCATTATGCATTGTTATCAGCATGGCGTAATTTGACTGTTGACAAAGTATCTGTGGCAGTGAGAATGAAAGCAGTTAGAAGTGTGGCGGGTTGTAATCAAGAAGATGCTTAGCTGTGCAACGCTGCATCTTGAGCAGATTTGAATCAACATTGCCTTGAGGGGACACACACATCCAAAAAAAAAAAAAAAAAAAGAAATTTTTAGTGGGAAAATTAGAGTGGCACTTGATGAAGTGAAATTTGACATGCGTTAATTGCTCCGCAGCTCTCCTAATTAGAGATTTTCAAATTCTTTTACTGCTGTCAGCCTGATGCCACATTGTCTTGCTGGACAAATAGTAAAATTGCAAATTGGGTTGATCAAGAAGTTGTACTTGGGGATATTTGACACGGGCTCGTTTGCCGCCAAACCTTGTTTTCATGGGAGGGTCAGGGGTGTTGTGGCTTACGAAGTGCGTTTGGGGAGAGAAAAAGTGCAATAAAATCCTGATAAATAAGAATAAATGATTTAACAGGTCTCGATTAGAAGAGATCACAGGAATGCAAGAAGTGGACAGTAAAGCAAAGGAGCTGCAAATAAACCTTTAACCTTTGTTACATCTATGTCTCGCGTAACATTTCAAATCCGATTCTGTTTACAACTAAGCTGATAAAGTCAGTTTGCGTTTGGTGGGGTTTTTTTTCATGCGTGGTATTTGCGACGTGGCATCTGGAGGCAAGGGGTGGGATTCAGGTTCCTGGGTGTGTTTTGCCCTGGCCTCAAAGGCGGCATCGCACAGCCACGGTTTATATCAAAAGCTAGTTATGAGGTTGTACGAACACAAGTATTGTGCTGTTTCTGAAAGCATGATTTTTGTCTCTCTTGCTTTGGTGGGGGGGTTCTCCACCCCCACCCCACCCCCGCCCCCATGCGCTGTTCACTCCTCCCCTCCCTTAGCCTTTGAACTCCTCTTAATTCATTAACATATTGAATTTTTTCAATTTTCCATTTTCTTGCAATAACAATATTAATGCCAGGGCCAAGGACTGATTGGAGCTAAATTACTTGTTACCTGCTGGCATTTATTTATATGGCATTGAATTATAAAGCTTTGCTATTGTCATGCCTTGGGCGAATTGTTTATGACACCAGTAATAGGAGTAATTGTTATTGTTGAAATTACCTGTCAGCTACCCATAGCAGTGGCCCTTGTCCCACTGACAAATAGTGACAGGGGAGAGGGATCCTCCGCACGTCCTCCTGATGACTTCTCCTCTGATAATAAGGAGTGCAGGGCCTCTGATAATTTGCCTGTCACTGTTGAGTGCAGCTCAGAGAGAGTTGGCCAAATTGTTGTCATTCACTTTGACAAAGACAGCAAAACGCTCTGGAGCAGGAGGAGGATTATCAAAATAAATGAAAGCACTCACGCATCCTTTGTTTTGGGTTTTTGGGGGTTGATTTTTTTTTCCTCCCCAGCCCTGCTTGCCTGCCTTTATGCCAGAGCTGTAAAAATGGGAACGCATTTCTTAGCTACACGACTTCAGAGGCAGCACAGGGGTGGGGTGGAACGACTACAACACAAGGGCTTGTGCAATTTGCTTTCTGTTTGCCTGAACTGTTTTCGTTTCTAAACAGAATTTTTTTTTTCTTTTTTTTTTTCTATTTCCCCCTCTCCCCCCACCCCAAGGCTGGCTGTGTTTCAGTGATTACTGACTGTCATTACAAGAGAAAGGGTGGTGTTTCTTTTGGGTGGGTTTTGTTTTTTTTTTTTTTTATTTGTTTGTTTCTTATAGTCGGCAGTGTTTTCTTTCAATTCTTCTCTTGCTCTTATGCTCAGTCCTGTGAACCCCCCCAGCACAGCAGTCAGTGATACCCCACACACAGGACAGCGTGCCTCTGCCTGCTACAGACTCCGCAGGCTTGTGCCCTTTCCTGAGTTATTACAGTATTAGTTGAATTATGTTCACCAAAAGTATTATTTCCTCTAGGAAAGGAGGTTCTGCCACTGATAAACCAAGTGGATGTTCAGTTGCTGCTGTAAAGGACCACTGTGAGCAAGGTTTTGTGAAGGAGCGATATTATTTGTCAAAGCCTATCTATTTAAAAAAAAAAATTACAAAAACTCCCCCTTCATGTCCTGCGACTGGTGTGTATGGGAGGACACCCACACTCAACCAAGACTCGCTGCCAATCACACCCTGACACCACTGCGAAAGAAGGATATTTCACACTGTCAGAGCAGCCAGGCTTTATCAGGGATGCTTGAAACACAGGTTTGGGCCAACCATGTTACACCCTGCCCAACTCAGTGCCATCCGCCCAGTATCCTTTACAGCTCATCTTATAATTGTAGTAATTCTCCCTTTATTGGTCTTTGTACTCAGGTAATGACTATCTGGGGCACAAAGCACCTCAGGGCTGTTTCAGGCCCTTCATACACACACCCTGTTAGCCTGTCCCTATCCGATCAGTGAAGCCTCCTCCTGAGTCACCAATGTATCATTTTATTAGCTGTAACGATACGGTTTGGTCCGCGTAAATACCTACGGGCACCGCCTTGCCCCTTGATTTGCTCCCCAAAGGAGTTGGTCCGAATCATTGCCACTGAGAAATTTCATCAGCGGTGAATAAATCTGCCGAATTTGAGTCCTTCATTTGTAACCATTGGGCTCAAACGCATAATTTAGCCAAATTATCAGCCGCCTCCATCTTCCCAGGGAACGAGCACAAACAACGTTTTAGAAACAGACATCTAAATTTAGTAGGGTTTTGAATAATTGATAGGCTGGTGTGACAGAAGATAGAAACTTATGTTTCTAATCATCCCAAAGCATTTCTCCTTCCTCCCACCCCTCCTGAAATGAAGTCACTTTGTTTGCCGTTAAATATACGGAAGATGTCCACTTAACAAGTATAAAATTGTGATAGCGTTAAGAGGTTATCCGTGG
Organism: Hypotaenidia okinawae; assembly: GCA_027925045.1. NCBI lineage: Eukaryota > Metazoa > Chordata > Aves > Gruiformes > Rallidae > Hypotaenidia > Hypotaenidia okinawae. The sequence continues at coordinate 14,469,202 of BSDF01000003.1, read as the reverse complement.
TAATAAAAAGCAGGGAACGTGCCTGGGAATGCGATCTGTAAGGCAGATAATTTTTAAGGATGGGGCTTGTCCTTGCTTTGTCTGGGGAGATGCACATTAGTGATGCTGGTGGGGGTAGGGGTGGGTGGGGGGTGTGTGCTGAAATAATGCTCGTTTCCAAATGAAGATATTTAAAACTTGTAATGTATTTCGGCGTGTTACTGTAAGCTGCCGTTTGATGTTTTTCCTATAAAGCCTAAATTAAGCCTCCTAGGAATGGCTGTGTATATCCTGCTCCTAGCTGCATTGGAAAACAAAATACGCTTTAAATGGCTATATTACCAACACTCTGGCAGGCTTTAACATGCGACTGTAATCGTCCTCCCTCTATTTCCTCCCTCCGTTCCTAAATGCAGCCTCAGCATCAAGATAACCCACCTTTAAATTTCAAGCTCATTTTAAAATGTAAACTTTTAGTAAATAAGCGATGGCTTATGGAGCTGGATCGCTGGAGTGACTGGCAGCAAATTCCTTTCTCTCCCTCCCTCCCTCCCCTCAGTAAAAGGGGTTTGAAATACCCATCAGTGTCAAAAGAAACTGCGCAGATCGCTGCTGCTCTAAAAAAGGCAGAGCAATGTTTGGGAAGGAAAAAAAAAAAAAAAGAAAATACAAAACCCTCCCCAAAACAGTATCTCTCAATGGATTAAAATGACATTTCTGTACCATGTCAGTACAGATGACAAAGCGTCATGTTTTGCATCATTTCGAAAAGATATTCTTCAAACAAATTTGGTGTATAAACAGGCAGCGAGCTTTTGTTTGAAACGTTTAAGATCAAAACTTAGGGGAAGAACAATTAATATTGCCTATTAAAACCCCCTGTTATTGTTAGAGATACATTTTGTGGTTACTGACTATAAATAAAAGCAAAGGAACAGAGCCACGGTTTCTCACCACTGCAAATATAAAAAGGCAATTTCCAGCTTTTTCCTTTTTTTTTTTCTTTTCCCCCTCCAAGTTGCTCTTAGATGTGTTTGCTGAATAAACGGGATTAACTGTATTTAAAACAAGAGATAAAGAACAGCTTTTTATTACACTGAACAGTCTGCAGTGTTTCCACGCTCCTCTGAATGCACTTCATGACTGGAACAAAATATTCACATTTTACCTTGTTTTTTATGACACTGTATATAATGAGCAAACATCCTTGTGATAATACAGATACAGGATCAATAGGAAAGGGTAAAAAAAGAGCAGGGATTTTTTTTTTTTTTTTGCCATTTCAGTTTCTGGCCAAATCCTGAGTAATTTTTTTGTTGTTGTTGGTTTGGGGAGGTTTTTTGTTTTGATTTGGGTTTTTTTGCAGCTTTGCAGCAGGATGAGAAACCAGGGAGGGAAGTATTCATTTCGCTGAAGGAGCTTTCCCCTTTATCCTTTGGCTGCAAAAACTCACTGAGTGCTGTTAATACAAAACTAATGGCAAGAGTGCGATCTGAAGAGTCAGCCTGCTATCAGCTGAATTTCAATGGAGGCTTTCTCAAAAAATAGGTACAAAGAAAAGAATTTAGACAAATTTGCCTCTTAACCTTTAAAGATTTCCTGCCTATTCCAGTATGTCCTTTATTACATTAATTTTTTATTTAAATTACACCATTAACTGGATATGAATTTATCAAGAATACATATATTGATTTATAAAACAGTATCATTAATTATTATAATAGCTAGATGTAGCTGATATTACAAAGCCATTTAAAGGTTTTTAATATAACTTGGACATACATAGATAGATAGACATTATGGACAAGACTACAATTTAAACTGGCTACCAGCAGTTAATGAAATCCTTGATTTATCTTCTCGTTTAGAGATTGATTATATTGTTGCTTTGTAAAACTATTTATTTTATGCCATTTTTCAAAGGATGTCTCAATAAAAGAAAAAGATAAATAAAATATCCAGTCAAGTCTCAAAGCGAATTTTGGAATATACTTTCTTTTTTAATGCTACTGCTGCTAATTTATTACAAGTTTGGAGATGTCACCTTCGTGAAGAATTGGCTCTCTTGGCAGTAGCTCTGTTTGCAAATGCATAATTTCACATATTTGGATATTTTATTTAAAAAAAAAAAAAAAAAGGAGTAAGAAGAGGCTGTCTACACCCAACAACAATCATGTTTATTTCCTAAAGGAAAACCCAACAAAATGCCTTTCTGGCATAGATTTCCTAGGCATATTTTTTGTTTAAGCTGCGGAAAAACAGGACTTACCCTAGTGCTGCAAAGCAGTCAGTCATGGAGAACATTTTGATTTAAAATGCAATCTGAAGAGAAGAAAAGGAAAAAAAAAAAAGAAAAAAGGAATGATATAAACAAACAGTACACCGCTTTCAAGTTACTCCTAAAATGTTCCTAGCTTAACTAATACATTGAAAGTTTAAATCTTTACACATTGTTCTTGAGGGGCTATGTCTCTTGACTCTTTATTTATATCACTTATTCTTGTCTGGCAACATATGTTACCGATTTATTATAGTATTTTTTTACTGTTAGCCAGACAAATGTGAAGGCTAGCTGAGGAGGGGTAGTTGCATCTGATGAGTTTAACAATTGCAGGGCATCCTTTAGGGGTAGCCAATGGGCTCTTTTGAAGCTATAATACTCACCATTAACCATTTTCATGCTGACATATTTTTGTTGTCGAAGTTGGGGCTTCCCCTGTCGTCAGCTTCTTTTGTTTTCAGTGGCTTCACGAGCAAATCGAACAGGGAGGTTGAGAGCCGTTCATCCAGCAAAGGCTTTTGCAGGCATCTTAAACCGCACTTTTATAGCTTGGCATATAAATCTACAATTAAATAAAGGCGTGAGGAAAATAATACTTTAAAAATCTAATTCTATAAACGCATGGCAAATGCAAGCAAATACTAACCGTAGGTGATCAGATTTCTCAGGGTCATTACTGAGACCAAAAGGTACCAGGAAGGCAGACTTTTCCCATCAAAGCAAAACAACCCCAAATTCTTATTTGAAATGGACACACCAACAGTGGAGGGAGAAGTTGCCAGGACAGGTAAACCTCAAATTTACATGTGGCATTTTTAGGTGACCCGTTCTGGAGTGAGAACTTGAACTCTCCCCACCCTTTTTTTCTTACTGATCATCTATTCCATCTTCTTGTTCAATACCAACAAATTCCTTCAACTCCACTGGAAAATGTAGCCCCATTACCTGCTTCACTGCTGCAGTCCCAGCTCGAGCTTCTGGGAGCCAACAGATCAATCAACACAAACACAATCAGATCATGACACCTACCAGCATGTCCTCTTGTAGATGAGATGTCCATCATGTGATGTTCAAGAGTTCAGCTCACCACGGATCACCAAAGCAGACTGCAGGGCATGCTCCAAATTTCCTGCCTTTGGGAATTGAGACGGATCTTTGGGATAAGAGACAGCTCTGAAAAGTTGACGTTCATTTCCCTTGCATCTTCAGGAAACAGGGGAAGAGGCTGTTTAAAGCTAGACATGAGACCACAGGTTCAGAGCAAAGGTCTTCTACTGGGGAAAAAGATACAGCAAGCAGTGTTTCAGGTGGAGTATGTGGTATTTTGGGTAGAATAAATATGGGAATCATGATTAAGCTCAACAGGCTCTCTTAAAGGGGGAGGTTGGGTTGGTGGATCAAGGTATGTTTCCCAACAGCACTAGTAGGTCCTTCATAAATAGCACAAAATATTATTTCTACTGGGAGAAAAGGGAAAGAGGACAGCTTGTATTTTTTGGGTTGGGTTCTTTTCTGACTCAACAGTTCAGTTGTCCTGAGAAAATTTTATTAGTTTTCAAACTTTTAAAAAGTGACCAAACATCCCCTCTTCTTATTATGGGGATTTTGGGAAGAAACCGAATTTCCTATAGTAGGTCTGGATTGAGTAACATGCAAAAAACCTTGCATGGAAATGAGGATTTTTCTTTCTCTTCACTTTTCTATTACATGAAGCAGCCACAATTTTTTTTTTCAAATTACAATTTTAAATGTGTTTTCTTTGACCTCCCACAATGATTTGCCCAGAGCAACCCTTTGGAAGCAAATCTCACCCTCCTGAAAACCAAAGGAGGGGGCATAACAGGACTCCTATAACCGAGGGCTTGGAGCCTTGACTTTTCCCATTTCTGAAAGATTTTATTTAGGCAGGTGTCACTAGTGTCCTGGGCAAATATCAAATATTTAGTGGCATTATCAAAGCTTGGAACATGTGGATTATTACTTATTTAATATTCTGTTGTAAGGACATTGCTGGCAACTTTATAATTAAGACAGCAGCCTCCCCTAAATTTATTTCCCCCAAATTTGGTTGGTTTTTTTTTGGTCTGGGGAGGGAGGAAGGAGGAACACAGCTCAGCCTCTCAATCATGCTCTTTCTGTTTTGTCCATCACCTTGGTTTCTTTCCCCTGTTTTTGACCTGCACTTTTTCTGGATCAGACACTGGCAGGTTGAGAGGTAATAAGAACCAGATGGACATAGTGCAGAAATTGCCCAAATGGGTACGAGAATGTGGGGAGCTGTCAGGCATGGAGAGAAGCTGGAATTTTTCAGCAATAAAATGGGATTTATCGCCACTCTACCACAGTCATTGCCGACAACCGTTTACCTTGACAGAAACCCCATTCCAATAGGCCATGCCGATGCAGATTTTTTTTTTCCCCCGCAAAGAGTGATGATTGGTATTTGTTCTAAGGCTCAAATGGCCTGCACTAAAGGTGAAGCATTAGGCCAAAGTCCTGTATTCCCTACTGAGGCAAATGAACCTGCTAAAATAAGTTCCTTCCACAATAGCTGTGTAATTGAAACCAGAAAGTGAGAGAATTTGATAAATTGCTTGACCCTGAAGGAATGTTAAGGTCATAAATTTTCATTGCCTTTTTTTTTAGTTCTTCTTTTAGAAAATATATATTTATATACATTGATTACGTTTAGTATTTGTCTCCAAATTCCAGCTAGCTTCCAGATCATTAGCCATTACTTTGCCATCTTCTCCCTATAGGCAACTATTACAAGGTTTAGAGCAGTCCTACCTACACCTTCCTCAGAGGGCTGAAGGACACAAAATACTCAAAAATGGCAGCACTCACATACTACTGCTAAGGAATCTGCCACATAAAGTACTAATAATCTGCAATGGAGAGTTTAGCAAGTGCCATCTCTTTAGAAAGATGAAATAAATAAAACATATAGCAACAAAAAAATAAAAAAATACTGTACTTGAAGAATGATAGATTAAAAAAATTCCTCTGCAAATCATTTACAGGGAATCAAACATTTATTGCTATTCTTCCTTTTTCTTTTTTTCTTCCTTGCTCTCCACACTTAGAAGTGACATTGCCTTTTTCTTTTAGGATGATCAGGAGTTTATTGAATAATACGTACAGACGTCCCTTAGGCTCACAAGACATAAACAAATCACAAATCCCGCAGTATCTTATCATGGAAATACACACATTATGAAAATAAATAAAACAAAATAAAAATAACCAGCAAGTAAAACATCCAGCCTTACTCCCCTCTCCATGCTTGCAACCATCAACAAATACAGCCATGCTAAAATAACAGGCAAAGAAGGGGCGGAAGGGTAACATAGAAGTATTTTTCTTCTGTGTATGCTGGGTCGGGTTTTTTTCCTGCAGTAGCAAAATTTACTACTTTTAACTGTAGCAGCTTCTGCTTCACAACTGCTTGAAATGTGCTATCGTATAGTAACTGCTTTTTATAATCTCACTCCTTCCCCTCCCGCCCCCACTTTGAATATAACATTTCAGAGGCAAAAGTCTCATTGTCGGACTTCAATAAGGCATTACACTTTACATAGCCATACATACTTAACCCAACATGAAGCGAGTTAAATAATCATTAGCACGGTAACCCATTGCTATCAAAAACTTATTGGTCCTCTAAATTTTAAATTAATGGCCTGTCTCCTTGTTCTCTGTGTGTGTGTGTGTCTGGTTTTCAACCACTTCAGTGCAAAGTCATAGATGTTTTATCAGCACATATTAGATGATTTGCATTATTGACATTTCAATTTAAAAATTTTAAAAAATAAATTAAAAAGGACAGGGGAAAAAATAGTTCCTGCTGAGTTGGTTCATCCCTAGACCTCTGGTTCTTAAGTAACTCTTCTGAGTGTTAATTTGCAGCCAGTATTTGACAAACCGGCTAAGAAGTGTGCTCTGCTCGTCTTTAGCCAGGTTTTTCTAGCTCAAATAAATTCCCCTAAGAGAGCATGAAAAAGAGAAGCTAAAGGAAAAAGGAACTCAAACAATACCCCGTAAAATCCTAGAAAATTTATACTCACTTTTTCTTTTTGGAGAAGTTAAATACAACTACAGTGGCGTGGGGTAGAGGGTTGTTTTTGCTTTTTGAGAGACTTCTTCCCCCCATAAACTTTCTGACCCAAATCCCCTTTTTCCTTTTTATTTCTTTGAGCCACGAAGTAATTTCTAGTCATTTAAAGACAGTTACTTATGCAGAGAATGAAGGAGTATCGGCTGTGTTTCAATTAGAGAAGGAAAAAAGATAAAGACTTGGAACGTAACCGAAAAATGCAAAGTGACATATTAGGATGAGAATTTTCATCTGTTGCTGTATAAATATTTTAATAAAAGTTCTAAAATAATGTGTCTGCCTCCTGCTCTATAAAAGAGAGGAGATTATGAAGTGCAAATGATGCAGCTTAGATGTATAGATCCGACTGGGATTTTTCACCACTAAAGAGTCTCTCCTCCAGAAGTTGGTTTTAGAGCCGTTTCAGACCCCAAAATGTATAAATCTCATAAGTATAAATAAAAGATGACCAGCAAGTGGCTTCAATCACTAATATTTTTTGCAAACTAACGTTCAGCTGATGCAACTCGATTTTGTTTTGCATCGCATTAGTGTCACAGAGGCAATGACTGGCCTTTATTCACCAACCCTTTGAGTCAGCACTTTGAGACATCTTTCAAATTAGGTCATACTGCAAATTTGCCACTGATACAAAGGTTGATTAAGAGAGCTTTACAATTTTAAAGGGATGTTGTGTGAGGAGAATTAAGGTCTGGATGATAGTTCCAGGAAATGTGAGGCCCCATAACTACATGGAAATAATGTATGGGCTCTATGGGGAAAGAACATATTTCCTCAGAGCGCTTGAAGGAATACTCATTTACAATTTAACCAAGTCCTCCTCCTGTTAGGAAAGAAATCGTTGGATAGGTCTCGAAAACAAACCGTGAATTACAGTGCAGGGGCAGCAAGATGAACCCTGGTCTCCTCTTGCCAAAAGTCAGTCCACTCCTCTCCGCTCCTTTGATCTTCTTAGGAAAGACCTATTCCTCCCCCCACCAAAGCATCTCTGCTTCCCACCACCATCATAAAAATGACCCCATGTCGCAAGAGGACCCTTCACATATCATGTAGCAACTCCAAGGTGAAGCTAAATTGCTGTGTAAACCTCCCTGGAAGAATTGGAGGGGGTGATCAGCAGTGACCACCAACCACGGTGGCCAGGGCCAAGCTTGGAAAAGAGTCCAAGCCTGATTTAGGCATCCTAATGAGGCAGCCAAATTTCCTCCACCCCCCACCCTAAAGCTCAGAAGGGGCAGCAGCTCCTCTTGTCCTGGGTTCTGAGCACACAGGAGAAAGGATCTGAAAGGGAGCTGCAGTCTGCCGAGTGCTTCTGGAAACCTGGCCACTTCATTTTTGATGGCTAAGTGGGAAGCAAGACGAATAATCTCTTTGAGAAGAAAGCTGCCATTTTTGTAGCACTCAGGGATTTTTATTTTCAAAACTTTCTTTCTTTGCAGGGAACAAAAACTTGTGAGGAGCTGAGAGTTCCTCTAATTGGATGTAAGTGGATAAAAGTCAACCGCCAGCTACATTTTGGTTTAACTCTTTGGCCCACTTGATGAGGCAAGAAACTGTTATTACCGTTGACTTTGCTTAATGCAGTGATACTTGGGGGGTGGAGGGGAGAGGCAGTGGGAGGAAGGATTTTGGCTGCAGCTACACTGAAAGCAGTGTTTAACTCTCCTGCCACGGAAATTAGAGCCCCCTAAGTTATCTGTTCTATGCTCATAATAACACCATGATTTAAGGGTATAGCAGCAATGAAATAAAACATAAACTATTTAAAACTGGAGCCCGAAGAGAGATTTCTCGTGGTATGAATAGCCATGAAAGCCAGAAAAATGTTTCGCGTTTCCTTTTGTATTTCCTTTAGTTCCTTTGCAGCGAGTCCCTGAACTTACATTTCTACCTTGGGCAGCTGACTTTATTTCATGTTTTTGATGTTATGATCACCCTCAGACCTTTCCGTTCTCCATATGTTTCTGGATTCAGTCACTTCACCCACAGCCCTCCCTGACAGTGCAACACCTCAAATCCCTCCACATGGCGAAGTCTATTTTATTCCCAGTCACTTTCAATTTGCCTCTGGTGTTTCTCTGCAGGTTTTAGTTGAACGTGATTCCTACAACCAAAAACAAAGGAGGGGGAAAGTGACAGGCCACAAATGAGAAGGTGGCCCATGCCACTGTGAGGAGTTGCTGGAAGCGGGAGTTCTGAAGAGAACTGAAGTACGACTGTGAGCTTGATTTTAATATCTCGAGCTACATTCACACTTTGGTTCCCTTAACACTGTTCTAACAGGTAAGAGAAAAGTTGGTATTAAATGCTAAAACCATAAGCAGCAAATGAGATTTAAAGACAGGAACAACAGTGACAAAAGGCACATATCTACTGCATCAGCCCAAACTCGGTATGATCCCCCCACCTTCTGTCCTGCAGAGTTTAGCAGGAACTGTATGGAGGTAGCTGCTGCAGCTTCTGGTACTCCTGCCCATCTCCAGCATCCATGAATCAGGCGAGAGAGGAAATGAACTCATGCCACAGTGACTTAAACCAATTGTGGGAAAACAAATTGGGGGTTCCTTTAAAAAAATGTAAAAAGAAAAAAATCCTACTGCCTTTTGAGTCTTTGTGGGGACACTGAGAACATGCTTTCAAGCTCTTTTGTTCTGCCCTAAGGGATGGAAAGCTGCTCTTAATACAAGAAAACAAAGCCCTCCACTGCCACTACCAACAAAAAAAAAGCTGAAACGCTTATGAACACTTTGCTCCAGGCACTGTAGCAGTAAGGAAAAATCATTGCAACCATCACAAGACTTGGCAACGCCAGGGCCATGCCAGCAGAGTGCTCTTCCCCATTACTGTAAATCACAGGCTGAACCCAGTTTGTTGCGAAACATCCAATTGTGGCTCCTTGAATACGATAAATAAAACCACCATCCCTCGGTGCACTTGACTAGCGTTTGTGGAAGCAAGGGGAAAATTCACACTTCAGCCCAGTGTCCGGACAGAGGCCAGCTGATGCTTCAGTGTAGTTCAGTGGGGACAATTCACAAAGAGGACCTACAAATAAACATGGGCTTTCTGCGCCTCCATCCTGGTTAGCACAATTGCTATGGCTGAGACAACTACTTTATTCATTTTAAGCACTGCAGTATCCAGTATTTTGAGACATTGGGCTAGGACTCATTTTGGGTTGGGTTTTGGTGGTTTTTCTGATAGCAGCAGCCACACTCGTGGACACAAGCTGAACACACACAGTCAAAGCAAAGCTGAAGCTTTGACCCTGGCAAAGCAGTCCTTGGCCTGGGTGATGCTGAGGTAGGTCATGAGGGTAACATTCACTTTAACCCAAGGAACCAAGAGCCCATATTTCAACTACCATCCCTTGGACACATGGGCTCAGTGCTGCACAGCCCTGCTTCAGACCAGCAAGGATGATATTGCTCAAGCCTTTTTCTCTGGGAATACTTTAACAGGGACATTTAAAACTCAGCTTCTGCAAGCTATCAACCACCACCCCTCATGCCAGGAAAACTCACACGGGTGCTAATGGAAACAGGACACAACCAGGGAATGGAGCTGCATGGATGTAGATCAAACTGTGCACATATTTCACAGGATCACTCCTGCCCCACCATTGCTTTGCTCTATTTCCTGCCATGCAGAGACCCAGCAGAGGGGCAGTGTGATGGAGCCAGAGCTAAAACAGCTCTGTAAATAAGACCAGCTCTGAAGCCTGCCAAGCAATCCTCAAATACAGCAGGCAGTCTACCACAGGGCTCAGCCAAAAATATTCCAAAATAATCGATTCAAAGCCCTTTTCTTACTTTGAGCCTCTCCCCTTTTGTGCATACCGGATCAGCTGAATATTTATAGAGAAGGTTGGAGGTCAGACCGTTTCATTCACCACTGCGGCCAGGTCGCCAGCTGGCAGGTAGCACCTCTCCCCGCCGTGTTGGGAGCACAGCATCCTCTGAGCGCCAGCTGGCTTTCAGGGACACCAGCGGTGAGAGACCTACAGTAAACCAAGGCAGTCTGACCCCCAGAGTCACAGGGCTGAAATTAAAATGGGCCCTTGCATGGCAATATTTAGGCATAGCTTTATTTTACAAAGGATAAAATCCATATTTTAAATCCTTTCCTTCTTCCTCATCTCTTTTCTCCTTGCAATCAACTTAACAACTCAAAGTCCCCTTTGATATGATTGCTCCCACCAAGCCATACTGACCAAAATGCTGTGTATGAATCTATACAATAAGCCTTACATCTTCATCAATAGGGACTTGCCTGAAAATAAGCTTAAACTTCACATAAGATGTGAAGAGCCAAGTGGTTAGGGGCAGCCAGTTTGCTCCACCATCTCCATGGAGCAGATGAGAAAAAACAGCTAATTAGCTAAATTTATTAATATGCTGCCTTTTTTTTTTCAGAGAGGATACAGCTACATTATAGAGGTGAAACATGACTTTTTATGATCAAGCAAGCAGTGATTAAATAAGGTTAATCCTCATTTTATATGCTAATAGGATATTTATAATCTCAACTGCATATCCAATTTAGCTATTTTATTTTCCGTTGTTAAGAAAGTATTTCTTATTAGCAAAAGAGAATACCCCTACGTTCAGTGCAGATGCTATTTTAATTGGGCTCAAGTGCATTGTGTGTAATTAGTCCACTTCTCTAATATTTCATCTATAATTACACCATGAACAATGTGCTTAAATTTCAGAAGGGCTGCCAGTATAATTTTTTTTTTTTTTAAATAAAACCACTAATTAATTGGTGACCCTTTCCATGGACAAACAGTTCGTTTTGTAGCCCAGCCCAAGGGCTCTCAAAGGACCATCTTTTCAGAAGTTCTAACACCTTGTTTTGGCACACCACCTCTGATCCAATAAACATGAAAGCACCCACACCACCCACCCAGTTTCATTATGACCACCATTACAAACATCCTCCCAAGGTACCACAGGGCAGGCATGACTTCAGTAGCAGTTTTAGACAATGCCAACTATTGAGAGTGACCAAAGAGAATGACACAACTGGATGTAGTTTCATCTCATCTGCCTAATAAATTGTCTCCATGGTTTTAGAGAGGACAGCAACCTGTCTCCATCATAGCAGTAAAAGATAGCTCCATAAAAGAACAGAGAACAAAACAGCACCAAACATGATGCAGATGAATCTATTGCTGTACTATCAGCAGTACTAAAAGGTCAGGTCTAAAATACATCCTTTTGAAAATATCAGGACAAGGTGCTGCTCAGAGGCTGGAGATCAAGCCGAGCTCCCAGAGGAAGGTAGTGTAATGTGCAAGTCAGTGTATGGAGTAAAAATGCTTCCCTCTGTAAAACACCTACATTGGTTTCACTGGCTGCATGCTTTGCTACCAAGCTTACTGTCTTTTGTGGAAGATTGAATAGAAAGCTGCTGATACAGTGTGAAGGGGGCAACAGCGGCCCTAGAAGTAGAACCACCTCCATCTGCCACACTTTATCACTCTCCCTAAATGGCAGCAAACCACTGGACAACAAACATACATGCATGTAATTTTATATATATGCCCAAACACATACCTGGTCACGTGAAGTGTGAAGGATCTTCACCTCATACTTCTCAGACAACCATTTTGCAAATGTCTCTTTACAGCTTTATCTCAGGCTTTCCTTCTGGCAGGGCATCTCCTGCTCAGGTAGCCCAATCCAGCACAGTATTAGCAAGGAAACGACAACGACCTTGATGAAGTTATCTGTCCCACTGCTGCCCCATCAAACTGTAACCACTGCTCATGTCCATCCTTGGTTAGGTCATCATGGGGCTTGCAGTCAAAGTGGCCTCATTACTGCTAGTGTCTAACGATTTACAATTACCATATAGAAAACAGAGTCCTAGAAAGAAACAGAGGACACCCAAGATTAGCCTTCCTACCTCCCCCTCTCTAAAAACACCCTCAGTTTAGGGAGGGAAAATAATTTAACCATGCAGAAGACTCTTGCCCTACATTAATTTCACTGTAGGCAATTCACGGCTGTTTCATCTCATCTACCTAATGCTGCTGCCCAATGGTTTGCTGCTATTTAGGGAGAATGAAAACATGGTAGGGAAATGTTCTCCTACTTTTAGGGACACAGTTGCATCATAGTGCTTTATCCCCAGTTTCCCTTTTGATCTTTCACAGAAGACAGTAAGTTTGGTAGCAGAGCATGCAGCTGGTGAAAGCATGTTAAAAGAGGAAACATTTAGGAAATTAATTGATTGCCCTGTGTTAATTTATGTAGGACAGAAACCTCCCCTACCTTTTCATGGATCCCACCCCAGAAGATAAACATTTTCATGGGCAGTGGAGTAGGCAACTGAGCTGGCAGGATGGGCAGAAAAAAGGCAGTGCCTTTAGCACTCTGAAAGCCAACAGGGGAATGAAGGTGGGCAAAAACATTCCCAGCAGAAGACAGGGGTGAAGAAAAGACAAAGCCAAACTCACACTCCCTGGAGCTAGAGACCATAGTAATCATGGAAAAACCTTTGAGGTGTTCCAGGACCATATTGAGGGCATGCTATCATACCCTCCTTCCCAAAGTGCTCCTGTGAGAAGCCAGCACTTTGGTTTCAGGCTTTTCCTCTTGCTACAGGGTATGAAATCCTAGCTGTTATTTGGGGAAGGGGAAAATATTTAAAAAGAAAAAAAAAAAAAAGAAAGGGAAAAAAAAAGTCTGATCTCTTCCCATCTGCTGGGGAAAGCCAAATTGCTACCAATCTGGCTCTGATGTGAACTAGCTCCTTCTGCCCAGAAGTTTATTTTTCAAAACAAGCTTGCCTGCAAAACACTGTTTATTTAAAACGCAGTATAAATGCCAGTAACCCAACATGCACAGGGAACAGCACCCGGAGGTCTCCCGCTTAGTGCTTCAAGGCTATTAAGTAAATCAGGGGAAAATTCCTCAGGAAATGGTGGGGTTAGGCCTGATGGGCATCCCTGTGTGATTAAATGCAACTTAATGAGGTCACGGGTGACAGATTTGGGTGCAGAACTGTTTAAACAGCATGCAAAAAAAAAGTGTTCATAGAGCACAGGGAATGGGAATCAAGGCTGTTTGTCTTATCCCATGATGCAAAATACACCCAAAAAGGGTGGTCTTTGTCTTTGCAAATGCCCACTCAAAAGGCAAGACAAGAGGGAATGAGGAACTACATCAAAACAGATGGGCATGGGGGAGGAACAAGTTCACCTTGGCCAAGACAGAAAGAGTAGTAGCTAAAAGTAAACAATTTCAGCATTCTGGAATTTATTTCTTTTTAATTCTGCAAACAACAGAAACTATGATGATGTGGTTTCAGGGACCAGAAAGGACTGAAAAAAAAAAAAAAGAGTATTCAATTCCAGCACATACAAGCTTTTCAAATCCTTAACAACTTATGCCATTGAGCAAACATTATAGGGGCTCTCAGCTCAGAATGGTCTGGATAGTGTCACAAGTCAAGGATAGCCCACCATCAGTTTGATTTCTTAGAGGTGAGAGAGGAGGATTTAGGTCACAACGCTTCATTTCCACCCCACCCCCCAACATTTCTAATAGAAAATGGTTGCCTTGATCGAAGGAGCTAAATTCTGCTGTCATTCTGCAGGACTGCAGGATAATTACTTTGACTTCATCCAAGCTCTTAGGTTTTGCTGATACGTCTGTCAAGGACAGGAGAGGATTCTTGGTGTCTCAGAGCCCCTGAAGCACTTGCTCAAGTAACCCTTCAACATTCACATGGCAGAGGGGGTGGCAGTGGGGGGAGGGGGGAAAGCACTGTATGGGTGTGTCTTCTTGCACACCCCTGTGACTGAGTTGCAAGGAAAAAGGGTCCTAGCTGGCATCCCAGCAGTAATGGGGCAGCTTTGCAGAGTGATGAAAGATAGTTTTTGCTCATTTTGGCTTTAGTTCATGACTTACAGTCTTCCCATTGTGCTCTGTTGACCAAAAGTGACCCAACAATTCCTTTCCATGCAGTAAACGACTGCCTACAGGTTTTCATGTGTGGTCAACAATGATGCAATATATCCTCCCAGCTGGCTACAGCCCCCCTTTCTATTTATTGTGCTGTAATATTAGTCATACAATTCACCTGGTAGAGAGTGACTTGCATTCACTCGTGAAGAATGAAGATTTTACCAGTTGACTATTTTTTCTAAAAACTAGGACCCATATTAGTTTGAAAGGGAAAGGCCAAAGGGAAATTATTGCTATTTTAGACAGCAGCATAAATTTTCTTCCTATTTTTAACCTAGCTTTTAATTTAATAAGTTTTATGACCCTTATATTAAGTACATATGTTTTACAAGACATTGTGTCCCTTGAGTCACCCTGAATTTGCTCTACTATAGCAGAGCTAAATGAATGAATACTGTGTTTCTGATTTCAGCTCACCCCTTATTTGATCCTTATATAGTCAATAAACCTTCATAGAAGCATGGAGCAACTGAATTAAGCACTGTGCCAAAGCCGTGTTTGGGAACTCTCTGTCAGTCTTTAAAAGGGAATTAGTAAATTGCTGTTCTCTTATTTGGAAACTACTACACCATCGCCAGGTTTCCCATGCTGTTTACAAGGAATAAACAGTGATACCAATAAGACTTTTGAAGTTGCACATTAACAATTTAATTGTAATAAATTTAATGATTGGGGGGAGGGGGTGGAGGGCGGTCTTTGAGCCTCCCAGTCCCCAAAACTTAACTAATTTTCTATTGGTTTCTGGTAACTTCACAGAGCAAAAAGTATTTTTTAATCAGCCTTGTGCAGGTTATGGACTATTCCCAAACAAATGCAGTTTTGGAAGGAAGTTGGGAGATCGTTTCAGAATATAAACTTTTGAGAAAAAGCCAACCCTGCTTTCCCAATATAAGCAATCCTTTCACTGAAATTGGGGCACATGGCTTGATTCGGTGACTGCAGAATCATGCCAAGAAAATTTAATGCCTGCTGCAAATGGAATACACAAACTGGAAGATCAATCATACTACCTGGAGTAGATCCCTTTACAAAACTAAGACACCCCCTCCTCCAATACTCAACACCTGCAGAGAAAATAAGTACACTCTACGATTATTCTTACTGGGTGCTTTACACTGTTTAAATAAACAAAAAGCTGCCCTGGTACATTACAATAGGTTTGTGGTGGTGGCAAAACACAAAGATTAGAAAGGGATAGTTGATATTTGCTCCACAGTGGGAAGCATGAGTTATTGATTGGCTTTGTATCAGCCCAGAGTTCCTTTTTAATATAATAAGATTAGTTCAGAAGGGTGTTTTATAAATCGTGTGGTTCTAATTTGATTTGAGTACTGGCTCTTAGTGACTTGCCAAAGTTCAGTAAATATGCAGAGTACAGTATATGCACTTTATCTTTGTGTATTAGCTATGACATAAACACAGAGGGGAAAAGTCAAATTTTATACATCAGAAAATGGGTTTGTTGCCAGACATTATAACATTGCGTATTTAATTTAACTGATGTATGTTAAAACGGGAAACCAAATTCAATGAGCTGTTTGTTTCTTTCTACAAATACACTTACATCAATGACCTCTGAGGACACGACCTTAAAATGTAACTAGATGTTTAAAAGAACCTCAAAGATCTATATAAGACATTAATGTTTGTGTCAGAGGGCAGTATACAAGCATGTATATACTCAGCTGTCTATATGTCGACTGCTATATTTTTTGTTGTTGCAGGAGACCAGCCAAAGTCTCAAACAGGAAAATTATCTCTTTTCTTTTTTTCTTTTGGCATGGTCCTATGTAAGACTAAAGGCATGACCTTAAGTTAGAATATATTTCAGCCCTGTTCAGTAACTATTTTCGCACCTTGTGGGTGTGTTTAAACGCTAACTGTCCTTGGGGACCATAAAGCCCCCCAGAGACCCGCAGTGCTAAGGCATGGTGCAAGGAGCTGTGCGTTTGAAGATTGGCACTGCGCTCCTAAAAAGAATCAACAACCATTTTAGCCAGGCACAGAGAACTCCTGGTCACCTCTCCAGGGACAAACGGATGTCAAGTTCTGCTGTCTGTCAGGATTAAGTGCCTGTTTGCTTTTTCACTAACATGTGGTTTGAGAACAAAGCAGCTCAAATCTCCTCCATTCTTAACAAAGCATCTCAAATTGCTGAGTAAAATACCTTAATCCTCCATCTTAATCTGAAAACACCAACGCCACATGGTAACACTGAGGTCTCTTTTTGTCCACCACAGAGACACATTGACATCGATGTTTGATTTGGAGCTAACTTTTTCTGCAACAGCCTACTATCAGAGGGGAAACCCCAGGTGTTTTGTTCTCAAAGCAGGTTTCTCCAAGTAATTTTTCTTCTTTATGCTTTCATTCCAACTGAGAAACAAAATACAAAGAAATAAGAGCACAAACTCATAGTTTTTGGCCTCCATACACATGGGGGGTAAAACATAAGGTGAGCTTTTCCATTATGAGAGCCACAAGGAGGGATGTTGCAGCTTTTTGCCAAGTCGACTGCATGGTCCAGAGGACAAGCTAGAGGAGACAGCAGCTTCTAGTTAACTGCAACATGCAGTCCCATCAATACAACCAAGAAAACTGGGTCTAGAAATCAAGAACACAAAACACCTGATCTGAAGAGGATTGTGCTGATGTAACCTCGTGGAGTAAAAAAGTCTCAATACCAGGTGACTTGACCACAATGCATATCTGTAGATATTCTTACATAACTCTCATCATGGCTAGTTTTTTCTTGCTATCATTTAATCAACAACAACAACAAATCGAGTCCAAATTTCTACTAGAAAAGTTACAGAAATTGCTACTTACTCACTCTTCAACCACTCCTCCTAGTATTACTACTGTTTTCCTCCCATTTTCTTTTCCTACTGTACTGCCAGTGTCAATTTCATCTGCCCCAATCAAACTTTAGTCAGTGGTAAAAACACAGCCCCAGGGCTGCAAGATCAAAGGTCTGCCTGACCAAATGTAATCAGAAATGGTTGGCCATGGAAGAGCAGCAATGTTTTTTCCTCATGCATTGTCCCAGTCTACCCTCTCTGCGGCAGATGAGATATGTGCAGAATTGTCCAGTGCCTTAAGGAGAAAGACACAGAGGTTCACCTTGTAAAACTCAAGAAGACAGTGAAAACAAGAAGTAGTTTTCACTTTAGTAGACTTTATTACTTTTCTTCTTGATGATTTCAATCAGTTCCTTTAAGTTAACTGTAGAGGTCCACTGATTTAGTTGTATGCACTATTACCTAGTCCTACTTTGATCTATACTGGTCAGAAATTAGTTTGTGGCCTGTGTTCTCCTCCATTTCTGACCTCATCAATAGGCATACTTTTGTTCAAGCTTTGCTTCCTGGAGGAACTCCAGAGGATCCAGAGTAGCCCCTCTAATCAGGGCCAGGTCAGCAGCAGTCAGGACTTTTATCCTAAAAGCCATAAGGGCTCCACAAAGAGCAGCAATTGACTCCCTGTGAAGAAACTTCTAAAACATTTTCTTCCTCCCATCATCAAGAAAGACAACAAGAGCAGATTCAGAAGGTCTGGCCATGAAAAATAACTCAAGGTTTATAACCAGCAGTAGTCAGCTGGAAAGTATAACTCATTGCTAAGCAATTTACGGGCATCTGGAGCAGACTGGTGTGGAACAGAGTGTGCAGGGCAGGTGGGCACAAGGATATGCAATATTAATTTCTATATACACTTCTGGTTGATTGCTTGAGTTAGAACAGAAGAGAGCATTAGGGTCATACCCTTCAAGGCCAGAGGCTGCAAACACAGCAAGAAACCATTACCCAGGCTACTGTGTTTGGGAAAAAGAACATGTAGAGCATCACAGCCCCATACTGCAGAGCTTGGTCATGTAAGAGGCTTTCTAGGCATAAGAGATGGCTCTTGAGACTAGAGATGCAAAAGCTGAAGAATATCTTTGTCACCTATCACATCCCCAAAAAACTGCTTAAGCCATCTCAAGAGGCTTCCAGCTTTCCTACTTACAGGAGACAGCAAGCTAAAAACATACCTAAAGCCTCTGAGAAGAAAACATGGATACCAATGTCTACCAAAGATGCTAGAAAAGCTCCCTGCAATCTTCTCTCAGCAAGGATAAACTTTGATAATCTAATTTATTGAATTAGATTGTAACAGTGACTTCACATGCAAACAGGAAGAGTCCAGGACAGCCTTTTCCACCAAAAAAACCCAACCAACCAACAAAAAAAAAAAACACCAAAAAAAAAACAAACACCAACCACAAAAACCCAAATACACACAAATGGGAAGTTACAGACTAACATAATCTCTTAGGCTACCCTGAAGAGGTGGCTGCAGATAAAGCTTTAAGGTTAAAAATCAGAGAGCAAGGTGCCTGCACACAGGGAGCTTAGAGACCAGAATGGATGGGAGATGACAGAGCTCATAGGACCAAAGACTATTTAGTACAAATGGGGATGACTGATCTCACAGTGTGAGTACAGGTCAAAGTCTTGAAAAAAGCCAGATTATTCAGCAACAGAATCCTCCAGAAAGATTTCCACATTTCTCTTTGAGGCAATGAGATGGCACACTTGAACTATGAGCTAATGGCAGGACTTCATCAGACTGCTCCTGCAGAAATGATAAGACACTCAAATCATAACTCATTAGCCAAAATTCCTCCACACCACTGTAAAAAAATAAGCTTTGAAAGACCTATCCACAAAGCAGTTATTCCTCAGCCAGTGATGAACAGGCAGCCGTCTCTGCCATGTGCTGCTCTTAACCCAAGCAGTAATAGCTACTGGCCTGAAGAACTAGTTAGCTCTCATTCGTATCAGTGGAATGCAGCATCTCCACTGAACTCAATAGAGTTTCACCAGGGTAAGCAAGATCAAATTAGGCTCTGTGTCCACTGACCTGAGTGTATTACTTGCCTTAAGGCAGAGGAACAAGAACAAAGGGCTCATATATTGGTATCTGTGCTTGGTCTGTAAAGTATTGCTCTCTCTTGCCCACCACATCTTTCAGCAAGGGGCTATGTGGAGTCATACAATTAAAAAGTCGTTTATGCTCAAGATTCCCACATATCTGACATATGTCTTGTCACAGCAGAAGAGTTTAGCTCTATACCAGAGAGATTTGAGTGTCATGAAATGATGGCTACCAGCAAAGATCAGTCCAAGGTGGAAAAGGAAAGAGAGATACATACACAGAGCAACCTGGAGATGTTACAAGAGCTACATCACAGCCAGCTCAAAAAACAGAAGGGAGACAAAAGCACAGAAGCATTTCCCCAGGAGTCCTTCCCCCTCCATGCTGGCCACAGTGGTGGCAACTGGAGTCAGGGATATAAAGCACCAACCTTCAAAGGCACCTCCAGGAATCACACCAGTGGCCATAAAAAAAGGTGATTTCTGTTTGCAGTGCTCCAACTCAGAGTGCGAAAACTCACAGGTAATGCTGTTGCTAGAGGCAGAGTCCCAGGAAGAGGCCAGCAAGCCTAGAAGAGGACAGCCACCACCAATGGGGACCTCTGAACCTGGCCCTGGAAGAAGCCCACCTTCTGCTGGAGCGCGGCTCGTTGCCTGTTTCTATTTCACTTCCCCCATTCTAACTTTCACACTGTTATCATCACACCATCCCCACCAGCTTCAGGGCAAAGCACATAGTTGAACTTGTAACCAGGAACACACAAACATGCACCCCTTTGGTCAGCCGTAGCATTTTATAGCCCATGGGTGAGTAATAAGTCAGGGCTCAGTATCTGCCTCGTGATACGATATAACTTTCAATCATGTTAATTAAATTAATATGGCCCATGCTAATGAAAACCACAAAATACTATTTTGGAGTCCATGAGCACATACATTCTGATAATAGCAACTTGTCATTCTGATGTTCCTTTCTACACCAAATATTAGCAATGTAAACATATCTAACAACACTTTCATCATAACAAAGGAAATTCTGCATCAGCACCAGACTGGATGCAGACAGACTTGTATAAGCAGCAAGCTCCAGAAATATTCAGCCATACTAGGGCTCACTGAGCCTCCAACAAGCGCTCCTCCTATCTAATCTTTTTAATCTACTTTTAAGGTATATTTTTGGCTTGTGTTTTGTTTTAGGTTGGGGGGTTTATTATTATTATTATTCTTTCCCTGCGTGATTAGCCATCCAGGAAATGTTTAAATTACAAAATCATAAGGTTTAAAAGATTTATAGATCAAATTATATTAACCTAATGCAATAGGCCAGCCATACGGAAATTAGAAGTCTTTATATTATATTTTGGTTATTAAATTGCTCCCTTTATACTGTTTAGTTTGTTTGTAACAGCAAGGTTTTGCTGTCTGATGTTAGAACCCGCAGAGTAACCAAGCAAAAACAAATGACTTAGTCCTTGGTTCAAAGAAATAATAGGTTACTAGCATAATTAATTTTATGTTTAATTACTGCAGAATGAAACAATTCAACAATATCCAATCAATCCTCAGAATGACAGAACAGAAGGTCAGCAGTTGCTAAGTCAATTGTTTTGAAAGAGGAATTTATGTCAGGTTCTCTTTTATGTGCTGGAGAAAGAAATTGGATAAAAGTGGTCAAGCAAACGTTAATTAATTGTATAAATGTAATCCTGTTGTCATGCAAAAATCAGAGACTCTAGGCACAGTGTTCAAAACACTGGGTGTACATCAGTCAAGAACATCTAGAAACGGCATCCTCAACTTAATAATAATGAAAGAAAGGAAAGCAAACAGAAACATTTGAAAACCAGACTGGTTTTCAAGCTGGCATTCAGAAGCCCATTTGTATGAGCTGACAGGGTCAGTCTGGTGCCTATAGAGACAGGTCCACATCACCACGAAGTCTGACCCTGCTTGGCTCCTTAGTGGCAAATCTCATTAGAGGTGGCTGCATCTGCCCTCTCTTGTCTTTCCTCAGATTAGAGAGACAAGCCATCTAAAAGGGAATTTCATGTAGACCAAAGGCCCCACACCAAATAATCACATTCAGAATTGCCAACTCCTATGATTTTTTTTCTGCTGAGCCTCCAGGTATTCAGCCAGGGTTTATATCCCTACAGCAATAGCTTTTACAATTACATAACTACACATTTCTATTTCATCTTGAAACACCCATCCCTGCTCCTCAACTCTCAGGATGACATTTCAGGTGCATTTCAAAGGCTTCACCTGCAGTTTCCCTAACTTTCTAAGTATCGCTGATCAGATGTATCCAAGACCACAACTGCCTGGTGGTCTCAGCCATCCTTTGATTCCAAATTTTATTTTTGCTGAACCACTCTCCTCTAGGTCTTCCTGACGGCACCAGAGGCCACACTCTATTATCAGCTAGTTCTTCCTTCAAAACCAATTTGAAGCAGTCTTTAACCAACCCAGTCTCTTATTTTACACTTTTACCATTGCCTGGCAGCTGAGGGCTCCAGGGGGTGAGACCCAGTATCATAGTCATTAATAACATAACTGAACCTGGTTATGAGGTCCACAAGTTTGCTGTGTTGGCTCCAATATCTGTCAAGGTCTGTATCAGTATCTGGTGTTCCTTACACTAACTCTTGTGCTAATGGTATGACACCTGCTTTTTGCTAATTAGGGCAACAGAAGCATTAGAAATCAACCTATTTGTCACCATGCCATATTTATTTCCACTTTCCCAGCCTCTTTTAATCCATTTTTGTGAAAAATCCAATTGGCTGCATGCAGAACACAGGAGCACCAGGCTCTTCTCTGCTTGTAGAAGACCTCCTTCAGACCATAGGACAGGTTACCATTGTCAGAAAAGGAGGGATGATGAATGTGGAAAGTAAGATGCAATCTTGCATGTAAATCAAGCCAAGCTGTGTCATGAACCAATTTTGTCACCTATAACAGGAGGCAATCTTAGGGCATGCTGGATAGCCCAGTCTTGAGCTCTCCAGATTACAAAAAACATGTGAACACATAAACAGTGCATTGTGAAGATGATCCCTGCATCAGCTCTAAAATGCTTTGAGATCTTTCTTAGGCACTTACCCAGTACAGCTAATGCCAATCTTCATCTCGTTCCAGCTCAGCCTGATCCAATGATGGGAAACCAGGCAGACAGGGAAGGAGGCCTGAAGGATGATCTCTGCAGCACCGTGCTGGCATTCCTAAACTTCATCCAGGGTTTGGCCTTAACTTTTCCACGGGAGATGCCAAAACGTTTCCAGATTAAGCAAATATACAGCTGAATACTTGTTTTAAACATATATATTATAGGAGGACCCAAAAGATGGCAACAAGTGAGAAGACTAAGAGCCAAGAGCCCTGGCATGGAACCTTGTGATGTTACTATGGTTATGCATGGTAAACAATGCTATGGAAAAAGTTCCTCAGCTTGTGCAGGGCCTGATTCTTAAATCTTAGCAGGGTAGCCAGCTTAAACTTTTAAGATGCAAATGCTTTGCCAGTACAACAACAATATGAAGGTCTACACACTTTTCTTCTTTTAACTAACCCTGCAACAGAGACTGAACATAACTGCATTCTTTACAGAAGGATGCTTAACAAAAGAGGCAAAGGCATTGAAAATGATTGTTTCGAAATGTGCTCCTAGAGAGGTTATTTTATGGTTTTGCCATGCTCAAGCCTGGACTGATGATGCCAGCATTACTAATCTTTGAAATGAGGGGGTTTACATTAGGAATGTTGACATAACCTTAGCTACAGCAGGGAAAAAAAATCGTACAAGATGGAAATGTATATTTTTGGAAATAGATTTCATTCTGACAACCCTATAACAAACAAGTGAAATTTTAATACTGTGCTTTGATGAAAAATGAGCTGCTGAATAAACACAAGGCTAAATCATAAAGAGCAAACTCAGCCTGTTTAATATTTCTTGAACTGTCCCAAAAATTCCATTGATCGCTAGTGATGCTGTAAATAGAAAATTCCTGTCATTTTCAAAGGAGCCAGGAGAATCTCATAGGGGTTTGCCTATCAAACTCTTAGACACTTTTGAAGCTCCCAGGCTAAAACATAATAAATCAAATATGAAACTGTATCACATCAGGCTGAGCTGTAACCTCTGATTATGCGGTCTGTTCTTGGGATTGTTTTATTTTGTGTGTGAAGTATTTTGTTTCTACTTAATTACCATGTCCTCCACCAAAAAGCCAAACATCTCTCCCTTGATCAATCAGCTATTTTATTAGAAGTGTACAACTACTTCAATTATTAGTGATTAGACTATTCTCCATTTTAGTACCAACATACAATACTGCATTTTGTGCATTTGAAAGTAAAAACTAAATCCAAGTCATGCCCAATTTTAGAATAAAATGTCATATTCTCGAGGCTGGGTTTCTGAGGGTTATGAAAAAACCAGCAAGATTTCAGATATACTGCATTAAGTACATCTTAAGGTGAAAGATCAAATGGATATTAAACAAGCATTTATATATCCCTGAAAGTTGAGGATCCTTTGCTGTGTTTTTCTGATATTTTTGTCATTCATTTTTTCCTTGAATATTTTCAAGCTGATAATTGTTGCTCGTTTTCCCTAGTGGCATTCCTATTTCCTTTCTAGCCAGGAAGCATCCCCCAAAAATATAAAAATCAAGGGTAACTAGGACTAAGCACAAAAATGAACACTGACCTTCCTGTTTTAAATAAATTCACCTTTGTTTCTTACGCACAGCATCTATGTCCCTAAACCTCAACCCCCTGTCCCAGGGCACCAGGTGAACTTGGACCTGCAGTTCAGCACTTGGGCAACCAGCACCAGGTCCTCGCCATGGAAAGCTGGTTTTATTCCTCTGCTCTCCCTCTGTTTAAAGCAAGCCTCCTCCTGATGTCATGCCTGCAATCCCATCTTTCCCTGGCCTAAAATATGTTACACTAAACTATTTAGTTTGTAAGCCAGGCAGGTAAAATACAAATAAAATCAAGGTAGTTTTGGCAAGGAGGGCAGTTTACTTGGAGAAGCATCTTGAGTTCAAGCTGGTGGGGGAGTTTGGGATAATTGCATGTTAGAGTTAAAACCCAGGCTGTCCGGTCACAGTGCTATTTTAACCCCAACTAACATCCTTCCCACACTCCTCCCTTGTCAGTCAAAAGCATGTCTGTTCTACAAGTTCTCCCTCACCACTTCTTATTCCTGTCCTTTCATTTGTCCTCCTCTTCCCAGAAAAGACTCTTGGACATAAAAGGGGGGAAAGGACAGATTTTGGGGTGGTTTTTTTGTTTTTTTTTAAAGGGAAGATATTTAAATTTCAAACTGGCCCAGAAGCCAATGTTCCTCTACTTGCTTCCATTCCTTTTCCCTAAGTCCCACACTCAAATACTAAAATGATGTTCATTTTACAGTTTTGTAAAATGAAGAAGGAAAGAAGCAGATGATGTAGATGTCCAACCCAGCCTTGCACACACACAAAAAAAACCCTTGCCGTGCTACTTTAAGTCAACTTTTTGCACTGAGAAGCAACACAGCTGTGACTTAACCCAGGCTGCAGCAGACTTTCTCATTTTTAAATGCTGCAGTCTGGAATCACTCAAAACTCTCGCTTCTTTCTCCATATGCAAACAGGGACAAATCTATTAACACAAATGTTAAAAATATTTGCATATTTACAGTTCAGAGCTGCTCTGTTAATTCCTTTGAAATGCAGGCACATCAAGCCCCCCAAACCACTCCCAAATCCAGCCAGACTGTCCTTCCCATCCCTTACCCTACAGCCTTATTGTGAATGCCTCTAAAAGCTGATGTAAGCATAATTCATGCTTCTTCAGACCTAGGCACATTTGTTCAGGATCATGTATATTAAATTCTTTAGCACTACACAACCAAAGTTTTGCATAGGTCAGGAAGTGAATCTTTTTGTTAACAACCCTTTTTCTACACCCTCACATAGCCCAAAACCAAGTGTACATACATACACATGCACATTATAATGTTCTCAGAGCTCACACATAAGTTTTTTCCCCCTCCTTTTCATTTCAAAGGATGGGAAAAGTTTATTTTCATGCAAGTCTCAGTCTTCAGCACCATACTTCAGAGAGACTGATAGGTCTGCATGTCTCAGTTTAAGTTTATGAGCTGACAGTCAGCTTTCAATGACAAAAGAAAATGTAACCTAGACTGGTTTGCAACCACCAATTGTCAGATCCCATGTTCAATATGTCATATGGAGTACACTTCATTAAGAACCGAATTACTTTACTTGTAATATGAGCTAAATTAAAGTCAATGTCAGGCTGCATAAATCACCAATTTAAATGTATCACTAAGTGCATTGAAACAGTCATCATCACCTTGTGCCCTAAAATAACTCAAAAATCTGGGCTTCATTTTTATATGTTGTTATGATGACAGATAGGAGACTTTTTGTTCTTTGCTAGGGCTCACAATCTTACTGTCAGAAACTTTTGAACTTGTAAGGAATAGCAATGGCCCGGTAACACCTCTCATCAGACGATGTATTTCATGGTGCCATGAATTCAGAGCTCACAAGGAACAGACCCAGAGCATCCATCAGGCTGTCATACAAGCCCTCGGTTACACTGACGGAGTGGAAATATGGTATCCTGCTTGTTTAAGGAAGTGTATGGGAAAGGACAATCCTGGGAACACTGGCACAGTCACCAGGGCAGCCCCTCTTGGGTCAGCCCCAGGACAGCACAGGATTTAGACAGACAGTTTTCCCACCAAGAGACTTTTCTATTACCAGAGGTAGAAAAAGCTATATGAAAAGGAAATAGTTGGTAGGAAAAAATGCACCAGTGCCTCATCTGTAAAAGTCCAGGACACAACTCTCCCATCCCACGGCAGTTTTATTCTAGTGCAGCATAGTTGTTTAGGTTATCACTTCTTCTCTACAGAGCCGAGACCAGATTTAAGTTGCCTAGAACCGCTCTGAAATTTTAAGGAAGGCACCATAGTCCAGAGCCATGGAAGATGTTTCCAGATGACAATGGGTGGTAGAAATAATTAGGACAAAGGTCCAATTTTTCATGCCTATTGCCAAAGTCAGGAAAACGCCTCTGAAGTCTGAGAAAATACATTAGTGTAAGACTGGTGAACACAAGTAAAGATTTAGACTTAAAATTGCTTCTTCATATTTATTCCAGCTGTTTGAACAGTGGATTAACTTCTGTTAAATAAGTAAACTAAATTTACTTGTTAAAAAGTAAATAAGACTTGCCTGTTCTTTTCAATAGATCTTTCATGTCTTTAACTTGAGAGGAAGATGAGAAGTGAAATAGTGAAGAGCCATTTTCTGCTGGTCTGCTTGCCATCTGGATCTCTCTAGGGCCTGGCATCTGCAGGATAGGAAGGGAAGAAAAAAAAAAACCCTAAAAATCAAAGTATTCCTGGAAGGAAGAGTCTACTACCTAGTAGACAAATGGGAGAGAGAAACCCGGAACTGAAGAGAAGGAAGAAGGGGAAATGTGAAACTCATTTATTTAGCCTCCTAGTGCAGATTTCTTAGCATGCCCCTTAACTTTCTGATCTCTTTGTTTTCTTGAGTATGATGATTTTCATGCCTTCTATTATTTTTTCCCCTCACATTTTAGTTTGATGTTCATTCTCCACAAGCTTCCTGCATATGTCAGCATGAAACAATAGGCTCTCATTACACTTGGCGTCTTTCATCTCCTTCAGACACTGACCTACATTTGTTCTGTTTTTGTCAGTGTGGAAACATTTTCCCAGATCAGTTTGTTAAAAAAAATAAGATAAATCACATGTTCCGTATTACTAACCGTGTTCTGTTGTCTAGAGTATTTACTCTGGATGGTTGTGCAAAGTGATTTCAATTAAATCAAGAAGTTCTGTGGTACTAAAATACCTGGTTGGACTTGAAGCCTTATGCTTATTGGAAGTGAAGTGCTAACAGAGCACGGAAAACCATAACTCAGCGACCATGAACTCATGCACTGTCATTGCAGAATTAACCAAAACACACATGCATCACTAGGATGATGAGAGTAAGACCTCACTATGTGCATATAGTGACAAAGCCTATGGCAAATTACCAGAAAATCCTCTTTGACTCCAGTCATGTCTCCTCATTTCACACTGACCAGTTAGGGACCTGCCACCACTTCCACAGCACACTGCAGAATCTACTAAGTAGAAAGTATTTCTGCCTGTATTTTAAGCGCAGAACAATTTGCAGAACTATGTATATTCAAACATTGTATATGGGCCCAAACCTGAGCATTTTAAGCATTCACAGCATCTGCAACTTAACCGTTGGCTTTTGGAGCAGTGAGCCCACCCATGCATCATTAAATACAGAACCAGGATCAAAGTGCCTTTCCTGCCAGTCACTCATGGACACCTACAGAAATATCTCAAGCTGCTTTCTCTAAGAAAGTTTAAGTACTGAAGAAAATTAGGACATGACATGAAGAGCTGCACAAAAGCCAGCATCCAGTCATACCAAACACATGCTTTGCTGCACTCACCATGCAAAAAGGCAGATGCAGCAGGTTTCATCCCAACACTTACAAACAGCAACCCAAAACACTACAGGGCTGAAGCACAAAACTAGAATTTTGGTAATGTGGTTTGGCAAAGCAACTTTGACAATCTGTCATCTGGAAACATGTCACGTTTGACCTTGGTCTCATAAGCCAGAGGGTAAGCATACTTCAACCAATTCTAGTTTGTGGGAATGCCTATACCATAAATACTGCACTGTTCTCCTGAAAACGATATTTTTTAAAACCCAATTTTAGACTTCTCTGCTTGTTGATCCAAGGAAAAAAGCACAATGATTGAATATTTATAAAAGAGTAAAGCCAAAGCAGATACAACTTGAATATTCAGGCAGCCTCATCTGTCAGGCAGGCAGGCATGTGTACAGCTTAAAAACGCCAAACCAACAGAATTCGCCTGCCCAAACACTTAGTTTCAGAACCTCACAGTTTAACACATGAGTCAATCTCCCGTGTCTCTCCAAGACGTAGCCGAGCTGTGCTGTTGGCCAAAGCCAGTGTGAAAGCTGGCAGCTGATGGGTGCAACCATTCTTGCCACGTGGCGTGTTCAACCAAACCACCCTTAACATGACTGGCTTGCACCTGAAACACCAGTACACATCTGATGGCACCTTTGCCATCAGGACATTAGGCAGAAAGCTGAAGTCAGGTAAACAAATCCTACCTACTCAAGAGCTCTCAAGCATGGATGTGAGGAACAAGAGGGGGTTTTAAAAAAAATAAACAAACAAAGAAACCAGTGGAAAATGGATGCAAGACATAGATCTTCTGGGTCAGAATCCAAGCATGGACATCCCATGTTCTAAAGGTCAAGGCTTCTGCTGGCCCTGCAGAATGTTGCTTTGGCCACTGTCCTCTGGTGCCTGGCAAGAGCTCTGCAGCCTTCACTAGCATTCCCACCACATTGCGTGGACTTCTGTGCTCCCTTTGGGAGCAAATATAGCCATGCAGTACAGATTTGACCCCTGTAACTATCTATCACTCTAAGAATGAACAGCCTCGGCAAAGAGATTTCTCAATTAATTCATCATCATAGCAAGCTCAGTAATTAAGTGTTTAGAAAAAAATGTATGCTCCTTTTTGATTATAGAATGTACTTCAGGAGCTGTATTCTGATATTTCCTGTTAAAAGCTGCCTGAAAAGTCACCATTTAAGTTTTCCAGCTCCGGTCAAAAATATATTCTTTGGAGAGACTTCAACTCTTTTTCCATTTCAGCACACAGAAAGATGACATAGTTACTTATGAATGATGGTAGGCCAAAGGGGTTTTTAAAGTCCTATATAACTGGACACATCAAATACTGTTTTAATATTAACTTAGGTGGAACACATATGATAGAGTGGCTTCTTCCTCTTCATGAAAGCTTTGTACTACCAGCCAGGAGCCATAAAGTAACTTCAACAGGCAAGGTCAGGATACTTCCTCACGTGGGAAGACCACATGCATGATATGAAGACCTTTGAAAAAACACATACCACCCTGAGACATCCCTCATGCATGCCAAGTCACACATGCCTTTGAACACACAGAAGTGATATGTGGGAAGGCTTCTGACATACCTGGAGGAGACAGGTATTTTGGAAAACGCTCACAGGCGTGTGCCCACAAAGCAGTAGACCTCCGACATACTCTCTTCTCTTTATAATGGTGATAAACCCAAAACAACCACTATCTGAAGACTTACTGTTCTTAATCCAAATCTGCCCTCTCTTACCCCAAACCTTGGAAAGACTGAGTCCCAGTGAGGACGTTCTTACTCTGGCTTGTCTCCATGTGCAACAGATTCAGTGCCTCAGCCAGAAACCACAACTCTCAATGCTATTGCCCCATGCTGAGCTCCTGACAAGTACGGTAGACTTTTTATAACTGATTAGGAGATTATTTTGGCTGGCCTTACAGTTGCATAGGTGATTCCTAATGAATGCATAGTGCTTTGGTATATGATGCCAGCTACAAGGTCTTTATTAGCATTTATTGGTATTAGGTAACATTTTGAATTGACAGGACAAGCCATTCTTAACCCCAAAGGACCTTTACGAGCTTTATAAAATATTTATGTACAGGAACCACTGTACTGAAGTTCACAATGACGTCTTGCCTTGTCCTAAGCAGGTGAAAGGCGGCAGGCAGACACCTCAGCACATATACATCCTACGTAAAAATGGCTTGCGAAAATAAACCCAAGTAAGTAATGACAACTTGATGGGCTTCAAATGGAGGAAACGACACAGTTGTTGAGAAATGTGCAGCAAAGTCAGAGGACCATCTTAGCCACTTCAAGGCGGTGTTCACAAGGGGGAGATTGCCTGTTTATGAGCAAGGAGCAGACAGATACAAATGGCAGTGATGGGAAGCACAGAGGAGAGCCTCACCTTCACCATCAGATAAGAGCATAGTTCCACAGCACAAGCTGGCACAAGGATAGTCACAAACACACACACACCTAGGATGAACAGATATTTACTTATGATAACTAGTTCTGCTGAAACAAGGTTTTCAGACTGCTTTGCTAAGAGGCCCTTTACAACTCAAAGGCTTCAGTGGATGGCAAGTAATTTTGCAGAGCATCCTAGCCATCTCTGCTGCTGGTTCTCAGCCTTTCCTCATTACACTGCCTGCAGATATTAAAAAACATGCCAATCCAGCCACCTGAGAGGAGGAAAACAAGTAGTATGCCTGTCAGTGCAGTTCTCCTTCCAATAAGGATATAGGGTTTACCAGGTTCAGCTGAATACCTCAGCAACACCTGAGATGTAAATTTCAGTTGCTATTAATAGTCACTCTAAGTCTGTGTCTTCTGTCTTTCATTTTCACTTTTCTTAACCTCCTAATAAAGGTGAGGCTCGGTCAGACATGGGAGAGTCCTGTCTTGCAAGTCCTTGATCAGAGGCAAACATCAGGCCAGGTATGGGTTGGTACAATGGAGCAAGATCTACATGTGCTGAGCATCTGCTCCGATTCCTTTAAAGCCCACAACAAGCAAAAATATTGCAAACTGATTTTCCAGCAAGTGTGCTGTAAGCACTACAGGCTGCATTTCCTGATCTTTCACCCTTTTCATTTTCTCCTTTCTTCCCTATTTGTGTATATTGTTATTTTTTATTCCTTTGGCCTTAAGAACAAACAGGATGGGACTTTTAACAATAAAGCTTCAGAGCTGCTACCTAGAACTAGCTCCTTCTTTCACAGCAAGGTCATTTAATACTGAGAGAGTGACAAACACAGAATTCCTGTCCCCATCTCCCTTTAAAGAGCTCTACAGCTAAAGCACAATTAAAAAAAGGACCAAAGTAAATACACAGCTCAGTGTTAACACCTCAACTACAGTATTCTTTCCTTTGGTTGCCTTAAAATAGGATGTGCTGTACATTCAGCTACATGAAAAGGTATCCAAGAATTTCTATGCTTCATTCTATTGAATGACAGAAAACTTAAGGCTACTACAGGCTCAGAAGCCCAGGACTTCACTGCACCTTGGAATAGAGAAGCCCATTCTGAGTGAGCCTATGAAACACATAGACTGTGCCCATACCATGCTAGGATATCAGAGAGGCAAGGGTGCTTCCCAATCTCAGATCCCATCTTGGCCTTTTATGCCCACTAAAGAGAGACTGTGTGATCAGATTGGTGCAGAACACAACCCAGCATCTTAAAACCACCACAGAAGGTGAGAAGGGAGACTATTTTGCAACTCGCTCATTCTATTCCTACTAAGGACCACCAGACACATGCTGCCAGAGTTTTAACCCATCACCTCTTTCCTGAATAAAGGGGGAAGAGGGCAAACAGTGCCCCTTTCCATAAGTGGAAACATCTTTTTGACTAGAGCCACCATGGAAATACACACTCTTCCTAGAAGGTGGTGCTGCATCTCAAACTGAATGCAAAGCAGTCAAGGACTTCCATTGCTACACTACTATCAAAAAAAGTTGGATTTTTCTTTTTTTCAAAAATGGCACAGAAAGAACAGGCCAGCCCAGACCTCAGGGGCCAGTCCCTCAGCTGGTGTGAATTAGTCAAGCTCCTTGAATACAATTAGAGTCATTTACTCCCACTGAAAAGCTACTTAGAAAAATGGAAGACTAAAAAGCCAGTATCAGGGTCCAGATTTTAAATCCTCTCCCCAGCCAGACTTCCATATGGTATCAATCCGGCTGAACAACCCAGAAAGCCTCACCAGATCTCTTAAGACCCCTATTTCAATGCTTTGGATGGTGGATCAGCACAGGGAAGAACCTGACCTCTCATTCTAATCAGATGGAGAGAGACACCAAGGCATTTTGCTGTTGCTAGAGTTTCAAGACAGTGACCAAAACTAAAACAGTACCTAGTTTTAATTAATGGTCTCCTTTCATCAGCTCCTTCCTCTCTCCTCCTCAACGATAGTGGCATCAGAAGAAAATTGCCAAATCTAGTGCAAAGGCTGACAACCTTCACAAAAAGGTCTTTTTATGCAAAGCTTTAATGGGAAGCACAACTCAGGACCCAACAAAAAAAAAAAATCCACTACCAAAAAAAGGAGACATCTGCATGTTTTTCCAAGTGCTTTTCTTGGTCTGAAGGGGTTTATTTTTCCTGCAGCGCTGCAAGCGTGGTGCTGACTGTCTCGCAGCGAGAGCCCAGCTACGGCAACTGCCAACATGTCATAAAGAAATCAGGTAACAGGGGGAACGGGTCCACAAAGCAGGGAAGCTCATCCATCTTCAGCTGAAAACTCCTTCAAGGCCAGCCCTTTCTATGTCTCCCAGCTACTTAACTTATCCGAACGCCCTTTCTTCTCCGAGGGACAAGACCACACAGCATCTAACCTGCAGACTGTGCTATCTCAACAAAGGTCACCACCAGATACTTTGGAAGGTGATGGAGACAAACAAACAGGAAAAGCCCTAGGATGGGCAGATAGGGGATAATCTAATCTCTCCCAAACAGCTCTTCACCTTAACCCCAGAACTCATGTCCTGCTTTAAACTGGTTTATTCCAGTGCAGCTGTTATTTTCTCAAGAGAAATTACTGTGTGGACATCATGCAAAATGTAATGGATTTGGCACCTAGTAACTGACAGGGATGGACAGAAACACCTGAAGAGGTTTTATGCTTAACTGTCACTCACATATGAGCATTGTTCCAAAGTCAATTGGACCAGTTTAAAAAAATGTGTTTGATTTCTACCAGCAAAGAAAGCAATTCAGACAGCCAAAAGCTTTCCTTGGTCTCCCCTCCTTCAATAACCCTGTAATTCCTCCTGAGCACCTGCTGTGTTTCCAGCCTTAAGTACCCACCAGAAAACCCAAGACAGCAGTTCTCATATCAGCTGTCAGAGCCAGAAGGACCAAAGTCACAGCACAAAGCCACCAGCCCCAGCATCAACTTACACAGAGTGCTACTCACTCTGATCCTTTCACAGAGGAGTCTCTCTTGGGATAAACCACACTGCAATGCTTCATCATAGAGCACAAGCCTATTTACATATTTTAAAGCACATTGGGAGGTCGTTTCCTGACAAAACAAAGACATTTTAAGGGATATTTGCTGTCTGTGTTTCCGCATGTTAAGAAAAATTTTGATTACAAGTGGTAATTAATTGATCACATACAGCGCGCGTGCTTTGGAATTGCTGTGAATGAAATTGCATTGAAAACATTCTAACAAGGACATCCCCAAATATTTGAAAACAGACAGAGCTGCAAGATGAATGCTGAATGTCATTCAAAGCTGATAATAACCATCATTCCATGCTAGTAAACAAATAAACAAAACCTTTTGGGCTAACAATTATTGAAAGAGTTTTAAATTGCTGATTACTATCCTAATATCTGTAATGGAGAACAGCTGAATGTTTGCATGCCATGAAGAGCTTGCTAAAGTAGCAAGGACCAGTTTGTATATGGATGATTTACATTCCTTTGTGGTGCCTTGGTATGCATATCTCAGGAAGAAATCAAAACTATATGCCCACACCTAATGGGAAGCGCAAAAGTAAAAGGTCTTTCAGTGTTGGGAACCTTTCTTTTTTTTTTCCCAGTAGCCAAGGGATAACCCCATATTTCTCCATGTCATCCTGAAACACTAACATTCCAGTTCACATTAACTAAATGGAAAAATCCCCAAAGATAAATGGAAATTAACTTTCCCCAAAATAAAAAAAAAACCACCCCCAAATTACACCAATACCAAGAAATCCCCAGAGGTAACACAGGAATAATAAGGGATGTTGCTGGGCAGCTTGGTAACCAGAGTAGCTGCTTTAGATGGCAGAGTGTTCCTGGAGTGCTCTCCTAATAGCTAGGAGGTCTATGTCCACAACACAGAAAAGAGACAAATTCTTAGTCCTCCTCTGCCTTGGATGCTCTTTCCTACCTCTGTAAAAGGCAGTGGGAGAGCAGACACACGTAGGAGTTGTCTTGGCACAGCTGGGTGGTGGGAACAGCTCTTAGGTATTGGCCTCCCTACCCAGCTTAGGGCACCAAGACCCCAGATTCCTACTGCAAATGAAAGGATAGAGAAAGAGCACTGAAACAGTCTTCTGGATGTGAGAAGAAGCAACAAGCCACAGGGAACAGAAGCCCCACAGTCCCTTACTCCTTAGTGAAGCATTGCACTGTCTTAGGGTTGCCTTTGTACACTGAGATCAAGCAGGACTGCAAGATAGGGTACATATGGTAAGGATCAGGGTCAGGGCTGCAGGCAAAGGGATCATTTATTGCAAGCAACTGGAAGCCATCATCTCTCTTGGTCCCAGTGCCCAGCTATTCCAGGAAGAGCATTTAGACCCACCATATCACAGGCACCAAGTTTCATTTCACCTACACAGCTAACCTGCATGACATTTATATACCTGTGATCATAGTTTCAGGCAGAAAGCAGCAGAGGTTAAAGGATGAAATAAAGCTGTATCCTCGCCTTCTCACTTGGAGCTCCCCTGTCCAGCAGGATTTCTGCAGAGCCAGGAAAATTAGTACCATGCAGGAAGGAATAATCACTGACTAATACCCTATTTTCTCCAGTTTGCTTTGTATCAATCCTTGTTGGGATCATCCATAACTCAAGACCCCATACAAATAATTCCAGAAGCAAAAGAAGTTTCCAGCCTAAAGTCACAGTAGAAAAAGTTCACAGAGAGCTTAAATAAACTAAACCTTCCAGCTCAGCTGGGCTTGATGAACATCTCTTGATGGCAATTAAGGAGCTTGCTGTGTCCATCCCTCAAAGGCTAATCTGAAACCTTAGGGAGAACAAGTGAAGGTCTTTTGAGGTGTTGTTTCTTTCTGGGTCTTTTTTCTTTTTCTTTTTTTTTTCCTTTTTTTTTTTTTTAAGACCTGGGATACTCTAAACCAGCAATTAACCTGCTAGAAGGAAAGAAAAATCTGGAACAAGTAAATAATCAGAAAACAACCAAGAAGATAACAAGGAAATGTGGCCTAGCCTATACAGACTTTTTCCAAGAACAAATATTATCAGACTAACAGAATTTCCTCCTATGATAACATAACAGCTAACAGCCTGCACAGAAAGAACAATAAGGATCACATACCACAACTTCTGTAAACTGTTACTTATGGCATTCTTGTAAGCAAATCAGGAAAACATGCTTTTGATAGAACTATTCTAGGCTAAATGTAAGATGATTTCTTACAGCCACTTGCAGAAAAGTATTCCCTAAGATTCCTGGTTGTGACAACAAAAAGAATTCCCAGTCCTGGCCACTATTTCTGTGAGTGCTCCAACTAATGGGATAGAATACATTTCTTACATTTGCAGTGGGGACCAGACTGAGAGGGGCTTTAAGGATAGGGTTAGAACTCAAAGCTGGAGAAGCAGCTTGAAGAAGACACAACGAAATTCAGTGAGGGCAAATGGAAAGCTCTGTACTTGGGCAGGATGACCAACTGCGCTAAGAACAGGACAGGAAGACCCCAGGATCCTCTTCTATTGGAGCACATCTCTGATTTAAACCCTTCTACCTCACAGGAAATCCCATGAGCCCTTGCAGGTTAGGGCATCTTGAACAAGGGCTTCACACTCACACAGAATTAATTTAGGGGTTACCAAGTAGGAAAAAATGAACCAAAACAGGCCTGACTCTTCAGTCCAAATGGTTGTGAAGCCAGGAGAGAAATGTTAATGTCCTTAAAGGAAAAGAAAAAAGCTCCTAGACTCTTGCCAGTGTTTTTGACCATCTGCTGTACGCTAATTCCCACTCAGCTCCCTGGCCCCGTGGACCTGCCTTGGTCTCCCTGTGTCACCGGCGCTATGAAACCAGCCTGGCATTGGTGTTTGGTGGGGTCGTCCTCCCTCCCACTTCGGTGAGAGCAGGAGTAGCCTTGCTGTTCAACAGGAACGATGCCTTATCGCTGCTCCCTGGGATTTAAGCGTATGTTTATTATGTGTGTACAAAAGCTCAGCTCTGCTCAGTCAGGGTCGGCAGGCTTGGTGCTTCCTGGTAGATGGAGACATACCACAGTCCCTCGGGTAGGTTTCCTTTGTAGAGCAGGCAAGAGGTAGACTTGTGGCAAACAACATTACCCGTAAGTAATTTTCCCTTACTTTATATAAGCAAATGCCTTTGATATACAACAATCCCCAACGTGTTCAGGTTACATGCTTATTTTAAGATCTTTTGTTTACTTTATGATCTTCATAGGTCATTGACATCCCATTTAGCTCTGGTGACCCTGTTTATACAATCGCAATATACATTAAAAAGCGTTCCTTTGGATAACATTAACATTCTTGATCTTAATCCATCACACAGGCTAACAATAGCTCCAGCTCAGATGTGTACGTAACTGTTAAAAGCTTTAATGTAGAATCCAATACACATATCGAGTGGGAGAGGCCTGATCAAACAGATTGGCTTTCTTTTTTCCATTCTAAGTGGTAGAGGATCCAGAACTATGTAAACTCTCACAAAATGCACTGCAAGACCCCTCCAGCTGCCACTCGGTGCAATTAGATTCCCTGGAAAACTTGTTGGTTTTTTTCTTCCCCCAACCCCTCCAGTGCATGACGCTGTTGCTGGAGCAGTCAACCACAACAACCTCTGGGAACTTTGGTTCCTGTTGCTCTCCTGCTTGTTGAAAACCCAGCCTGGCATTTAACAACCTCTCCTGGCAGAGAAGGAAAGCTTGCCTAATATCACCCTGAAGGTTGCAGTTTCCCATGCCCGATGGGCCAGGAGCACCTACCAGGAAATTCATGTGGATGCTAGGTATCCATTAACTCATCTGAAATTTCTCCATTCCTGATTGTAATATCCCACACCTCCAGCAGGGACACCTGGAATGCCACTGTGGGATCTGAGATGTGAGTAAGCTCTGGGCTTCCCCTAAGGCTGCCACATCTTAAAGATCAAAAATTTAAAAATTGTCCTCCCATCCCCTGCAAAGCTCTGGCTACCTGGGTGGTCAGAATGGGTGCTCAGTGGTGGGAGATCATCGGAACGTGCTGAGGAGCTTCTACAGAAACCAGCAAGTACATAGGGAAATCCGACAGGATGACTTAAAACCACCCAGAGAACACGTGGTTGTCTTGAATGCTGAAGCAGTGGTCAGCCTTCGGTGTTTTCATGACATGGGTGTCAGGCTGGAAAGCTGAGAAAGACCATGGCAAATGAGAGTTAGATATTTTATCTTTTATTTGGCTTGGTAAGGATAACACAAATTGATACACTATGGGGAGAGCACACCATTCATTAAAGTTCTCGGTTTTTTTCCAGTGTTGGAATTTGACCGAATTTAGAGAGATGGAGTCCAAACAGGGCCATGCAAAACAGCCTTCAGTCCTCTGGGGGTTTTTTCTTGGTCTAGTTCAGGAATGGCTATTTCTGTGTAGGTGAAGAACTGGACCTGGTGACCTACCAAGGTCTCCTCCAACGCCACTTGTGATGACTTCTGCAACACTGCTTTTGCAGTAGCTTCTACCATTTGAGAAATATCCACCTTATAAACATTATGAAAGTCACAAAACATGGCCATGCCTAGGGTAGGCTGATCCTTCTTTTTGCCTTTCTTTTTCTTCCCTTCCTCCATAGGTTCAAAAAATGACATTTTGGCAAGCATGTTAATGTCTTTTGGGCTCAGCCCATATTTCCCAAGATACCGGGTTCAGTTGCAGGGTAAAAGAAAAAAAAAGTACTAATAAAACATCTGACACAATTGCCATGACACACTAAAGGCAGGATGAATACACTGAAGAGGACATACCACATGAGGAGAAAGGAGAGCAGGAGGCCACAAGAGCAGTGGAGAGAGCCAGGCGACACGTCCTTGGGTCAGATGGTGGTCGTAACAACTCCAGAACCTTTGAGCTATGCCAGCTGTCCCACTGCCAGACCCTTTGTCATGTCACTGATTCCTGGGGAATAGGAGCAAGATTTGGGAATTTCAGGGGGAGGTCTGACTGCAGGAGCTGCGCTGCAGAAGGAGAATGCCAGGACACCCAATGCCTTTGCAATTCCCACACAGCAAAGAGCAGCACCCCTAAAAATGAGATCCTGGGACAGAAAAGCAAAACAGTAGATTATATTACTACCCACCAGTAGCACTATCATCTGGTTTGCTTAAATACAGGTAGTTCTGCTTTGTGGTTTTGGGTAACTGGCACATCAGCACTGTGGTCAGAGCGAGCCACGCAAACTCCCGCACTGTGATGCACTGTAGGCACAAAGTTCTCCTTCCTTATAAATGACCAGTTGTTTTCTTTCTACATTATTTGTTGGTTTTATAGGCCCGTGGTTCTTCTGGGTACAAACTAAAGCTTTGTTCAAGTTGCACAATATTAACCTCATAATCCAAGCAAGACCTCTAATTCAAAGGGAAAAAAACCTAAACTTTGACATTCTAAGTGAGCAAAAGGTGAGTAAAGCAAATTCTTCTGCACCTGAATTTAAAAAGTAAACTTGTCTATAGTCAAAGCTGTAGACTTCAAACCATAAGTGAGCAAGTGACCTCAAAGGGCAAATTTATAAAGTTGGGCAGATGTGACGTGGTGCTGAGGCAAAGGGATGCAGGTGTGGGTGCCTGCATATGACACGTCCAAGGGCCAGCTCTCCAGGGACACACTTGATGCGGGTTTGCTGCTATGAGTAGGGAGAGAGCAGTGCTGGTCCCTGGAATGCACATCAGCAATGCTACCCAAGTTCCCATTACTCATTCCTTCAACTGGACAACTTAGAGTATGTGTGTCACCTGTCCCAGAGCAAACTGAGACCCCAGTTGTGCAAAGGGAAAATTCCCCTGAATTCAAGCACAGGACTTTTTGCAGCTGGTGGTGCATTGAGAAGCAACAGAGCTAAACCCCCAGATCCTCAGCAGAAGGACCAGGCTGCCAGTAGGGTTAAGCATGGCATGGATAACCCTTTATAGCACAAGAACAGAGGCGGGCTTCAGCACACATTTCAGGAGCTACACTGCTGTGCCTGTGGGTGTCGGGAATGGGGGTGAAGTGAGGGAAGAACTATTGAGTCCCCCAGTTTAACTCCAGGAATGACAGGATTTGTCTGATATCCAAGGAAAGGTTTACGTTCTGGACAAACTCAGAGCTCAGAAGCAACCTCTGTGGGATGGAAAATGAACCTGCCAGTTTGGCTTTGCCCAAACCACATTTTAAAATGCTGTAAACCAATTTCACACAGCTCTCTTCAACACCTTTGAGCTACCCGAACCATGATATTATTTAAGATTCCCCCTCCCTCTTTTGTGGGCAAGTGCCACCAAACAAAATAAACAAACCAACATTGAAAGGTTTCCCCTGCTTCACACAGGAAAGGGAGAGCAGCAAATCATCACAGCGCCTGGCTCCTACTCTCTGGTAAGCTCTGAGGCAGTTTTACAAACAGCAATTCTCCCAAGAAAGTGTGAACAGCAGTGGGAGAACTTGAGTCCATCCCCTCAGTGAGCCAAGCTCTCTGAAATACTAGTTTATTTCCAGCCACGTGGCTCAGCAGCTACAGGACTCATAGCTCAGCTGCATCTCAAGAAATGAGGATGGTTTTGAAGCGAGCAAATGTTCTCCAAGATGTTTTTAGCTGGTGAAACAAAGCTACAGTTAGATCCAGAGAGTAGCACAGCAGTTCTTAGCTATCATTTCATATATTTATACTGGAACACTATTGTTATCGCTTCCATCCTAGCTTCTCCTTCTGCTTGCCTCTACAGGGAATAGCATTATGATGGCACTGCGCTTTACTGCCATAATAATGAAGATGTCACTAATTTACCATTTAGACTTCACTGCCTATAAAACAGGAAGAGGAAATGGGCTACAAGGAGCAAACCCTGGTTTGAACACAAATATATCTAAGACCTGGGATGAAAAATGGGAAATTAAAGACTATCAGCTGATAGCATCTTTCCAGCCATCAGGCATTGTGGTGAACTTGTGGGGTGGTCTCAAGCCCTGATTCCCCAGAAATTGGCCAGGTTCAACATATCTGCGATATTTTAGTGCTTAGCAAGCAGTTAACAGTATACAGTCATCGTGTTTCTTCACAGACCTGTTCATTTTTGCTAGTGAGGCCATCTAATCCTTCATGGGTCCTGATTAAGTAAAGCATTGTAGCAAATGTTTAAATCTTAGCCTGTACTTAAAGCCCTGGTTTAGCAGAGACGCCTTCCTAAACCTCAGAGGATGCAGGTACCCCTGTTAGGGGAAGGGACAGATGCAACTAGGATTCACACCTAAGCCATTTCATCCCTGTCACCTAATGAGGAGAGAGTGGGGGGAGAGAAAACTTAACCCTCAAGTCTTGCTCATGTCAAGACACAAGCTCAAATGTAGAAGAGCTCAAAGTCTGCGTTTCAAGTCTCTTTTGCAACCGATGACTAACTGCCTGTACGGGGGAAACAGTTGCATCAGGAATGACCAAGAGCCATATGTCTAAATATTCAACAGCCACAAAGTTACAATGTTCACCTGGAAATTAGGAGAGATGGATTAAAGCCATTGCTCCCAGAGATCTGAGAAGACCTCTGACTGTGGGGCTGCAGAAGCCAAGCCTAAGACCCTGATATATACCCATCTTAACTCCATGGGTAAAGCCAGACATGGCTTTTGAAAGCTGGCCTACACCCCAGGGTTCTCAGAGTGGGAGGCCCTACCATCTACCCTGCCTTGGATGTGTGCTCCAAGAATAAAATACCCTCAGAAAAACCTCCGAGTACTTCCTAAAGCTACTCTGAACTTGCCAAATTTCCTCAAGATTTTCCAGGGATCCCAAATTCACCCAGGCTGTTTGAGCCTAGGAGTGTGAAATCTTATTTTCCAGCTCTTTGCTCAAATTTAATGAACCATCCCCTGTGTAACCTCCCTTGGAGAACATTTTGAAGCCCCATGTACTTCCCTCCCCCTCCACAGCCAACACAGCCAGCACCTGGCAAGAACCCCAGCGTTTATCTTTCCAAACTGGGTTGCAAGTAGTTGGTAATGCTACACGGACACAAGTTATGCTGAACTCTTCTTCTAGAGGAAAAGCCTTCAAGAGAGGTCAGAAGTACGGCAAGGGCATCTACCCTGCTGCTTCTTGGGGAGGCAATCACTAAAGAGCAATTTGAGCCCAATCTGAGCTTCTACTTGGGTTGAAGAGCCTCCAGGAACATCAGCAAATCTGCCCCTAAAATAATGCTCCATTTTCCCCCTAACTACTACTGACCGATTAAATGAACCTCAGCATACAGCAGGTCTTTGCTGCTGTTGTTATTTTCTGCGTTACTGTTTTTTTGGATAAGATATACTTGGGGAAAACACTAGAGATCTCAATTAAGCAGCTGGGTGACTTATAAATATATATTTATGTTTGAAGCCTAAGTGGCCATTGGCTTCCCTACTGTTTTACTTAGCTAACAAAACAACTCTATCAAAGTAAGTATTATTCCAAAACCCAACTTCCTGCGCAGAATGCTCCCATGTGCTCCATCAGTCTGCTTCTCTGATGAACTACATCGTTTCTTATAAACTGTCCATGGCCCATAAATTTCCAAGCATAAAGGCTATTACTGTGCTGTGCAAATCTGCTGAGAATTTTATCCTTATAACTTCATTTCGTTCCGTGGTAAATGAGTTTAGTAAGAAAGTTAATCGGCAAACTCTTATTTTATTTTTTCCCCCCATCTTCTGTTTTTAGGCTTATTTTGATAGGTAAGACTTATTTGTTTTACTCTTGAGGTGGGCTTTGTTTTGACCGATTTAGTTGGACCACCTCTGCCTCCCATTGACTTTAACTCAGGAAAAAACCTTCAAGTGCTCTTTCTCCCAAAAGCGTAAAAGCAAAATTCAGGATAAACAATGGGTGAAAACTGAGCCAGCTGGGTCTTGAGCCACCTAGTAGATAAATATTGCGGATCTATTCTGTGTTGTGATCCGAATAGAAGATCTCCACATACATTAAGTATTGGGAGTGATAAGTACTCTTTAAAAAAAAAATCTAAATATGTTTCCCTTTCTGGCCCAAGCCACGGGATGGTGGGAAACTGAGGATTCTGTGTGTGTATGCAGAAGAAAACCTCTTATGAATGTTTTGCTCATTTTTAGCTCTCACAATTGCCTGTTTATGTTAGGACTCCTGTTGTCACATGGAACGGACAGATCTTCAAACAAATTGTAGTCTCCCTGTCCACTGAGTAGAAAAACGACTGGATTTTGCCATCGGGTGCAGCACGAGGCTTGTGCTTCCCTGGCTTAAGTCCAATTTCCATAACAATACAAATTAGACTTGCTCAAGGCCATCAGAGAGGTGGGGGGAGCTAAGGAAGGGGGGGCTGTGGGGAAGATGAAATAAGCCATAACTCTCATGGCTTTCTTCCTCCAAGCCCCAAAAGCAGTCAATCACAAGCAATATGGAAAAAAAATAATGGGAATAGGGACGTTTTTGATATCTTGATTCTGGAGACTTCTTGACTACCTTGTACTAATTTCATTATGCTCAATTTAAGGGGCTTTTTATTGATAGATACCCCAGGAAATATGGCTTGGAAACAGTGTACTACCTTGGGATATCACCAACCATTTGACATTGGGGAACTAAAACAAAAACAGATGTTTTAGGAAATAAGCAGCTTGAATATATCACTCATAAACCAATTAAAACTTTCTGTAGCAAGTTGACATTTCCCATGAAGCAAGCAATGGGAGTAAACGCAAATCAGTTGGCTGCGAGCTACGGAGCAATTCCCAGCAACAGATTATTTTTGATGTTATTTTAATATTTTTATGTGCTTTGAAAATGATGCTTGGGTTTAAAAAAAAATAAAAAATAAGGAAGGTGTGATAAAGAAGCAGTCTCACCTTGTCACTCTCAAGCCCAGAATCTGTCTTTTCACCTTCACACTTCCATTCATTGCTCATTAAGCAAACAGCGAGATATTCCCACTATTGTTTGTCTCTTTAGCAGAGAGCCTCAGCACTCCAAAATGAGGCATGAAAATCCTGTCTGCTTGTTTCAGGTATTTAGTTGAAAATGGCTTGAGAGTTCTTGGGGGGAAGAAGGAGAGGGGGGCAGGGGGTGGAAATTAGCAGTTTGGGGGGTTGTTTTCTTACTTCAGCTTTTTTAAATTTCATCTTTTATTTCTGGGGGTTTTTTTAGGATTCATTTTTAAATTTTCTTTTATTTTACAGAGCCAAGTACTAACATCTAAGCACATGCTTAACTTTAAGCATTAAAAAGTCAATGGGATTTAAGCATGTGTTTAAAGGCAAACATATGCTTTAGAGCTCTGCTGAATAGGAATGGTTTATTGAATCAAGGCTATAGACAGGTTAATAAAATGGGTTAATATATGCAATCTGGAAACAAAAATTAAACAACATGTTTCTGGAATATTAGTGTTATAAGCATTGCCTCGTTCTAGCTCAATTCCCTAAATTACTATTGTATTTGTAATGTCCTTGACACTCTGTGTCTCTCATTTCTTGAAGAAATGCAGGTTATTGTACTAGATTATAATCAGCTGGCTAACGTACAGCTTGAAGGTTATGATTTTATCCAGAGCAATTCGGAACAATATGATCTTACTTCAAAAGGATCTTATTCACCAAAATTCATTTTCAAAGAAAATCTGCCAAATTTTTCCCATCGCCACAGAACTGTACTTCCCTATGTATGAAATACTCACTTCCTGCAAATAAGATATAGAAAACATGGTGCTATTTTTCAATATTTACTCTAGAGTTAGTTACACAAAGGTGCTTGTTGTATGACAAAAGATGGGAGTTTATACTCTCATCAAAGGTTTCTTTTAAGTAGATCATAAAGTCCATTGGGAATATTTAAGCCAAGAGTAATAATATGGTGTCATATACTCACACAGTATAATGCAGTAACACTCTGCATTTTGACATCTGCCCAGACAGATGTTTAGAACGAAGTTCCTCAGATTCTTTTTTTCCCCTCCTTTTTATTTTTTTAAGTTGCATGGAAAAAAATCTGGGAATCATCTTTTATATCGAAGCTACTTAGTACAATTTAACTGTCAACAGTTTAATTAATTTAAATGTAGACTTACTGTGGAAGCCAACAACTCACATAAGCCTTCCACACACAAAAAAAAAAAAAAAAAGAAAAGAAAAGCCTCCCAAAATATAGCCAGTGACACCCTGACCTCAGGAAGGCAATGCAAATACAAATAGCTAAAATCCCACAATTTACCTGTATAACTTTTCTAGTGTTACCCCATCATCTTCAGCACAGACAACCCCAGCACCAACAGTCCACAGACATTTTCCCACTATATCCCTTCAGAAGGGCTACCCTAATTAGTAGTTACTAATAGCTACCAATCTTTTTGCCCGCAGCATCGCCGCTGGTAAATATCAGCACATATATTTATTTAAAGTAGTTGCAGAAAGATTTTTTTTTCCCCAATAACTCCACGTCTTGTGATTTCTGGGGTTTAGATCCATGTTGAAACGCGCACATGACCACATGCTGACTGCCAAATTCATTGCAACGTACAGCATGTTTCAGCGAGAGTCCTTTAAACAAAGTTAGCTGGGGTTTTAAGTGCTTGCCGGATAGCTTATTTATTATGAAGATTTGTCAGGCAGCACAGTTAAGTTAATCAGTAACCAATAAAAGATTTAAGTTCAGAGATATAAACTGGTTGATTTATTGCTCACAA
The DNA here is from genome assembly GCA_027925045.1 of Hypotaenidia okinawae. Lineage (NCBI taxonomy): Eukaryota > Metazoa > Chordata > Aves > Gruiformes > Rallidae > Hypotaenidia > Hypotaenidia okinawae. The sequence continues at coordinate 14,424,250 of BSDF01000003.1, read as the reverse complement.
AGGTTTTTGGCTTCTCGACGGAAACTCATGAAAACATGTTGTTATGGTTACTTCAGAAACCAATACCTTTTTATATCCTACCCATACATGGGAATTGGAGAGAGAAACCTGTATTTCTCAGGTATCTATAGCAAATTTTTAAATTATTATTATTAATAATAATAATTTTTTTTTCTTGCTTATGCAGACAACTCAAAACTTGCTTTGTTTTAAAATCTGGGTGCTGACTCCAAGTTCTGGTTTGCTGCTGCCATCAGGAGAGTCAGATCACTTTGCACGTATCCCCACATTCTTTATACTTTTTTGCAGTCTTCAACAAAAAAAAATCAAATCAAATCAAATCAATTTGACCACACGGTTTTAAAAGCAAAAGTGCCAGCCAAAGTGTACTCACGGCAGCAATGTTGTTGCATTACAATCTTCTCCAGCATGTAAATCCAAAAGAAGAAAATCACAATGTCAAACACAGTTAAAATTGAATAAAAACTGTCCTGCTGTCTTTTTTTTTTTTTCCCTAAATCCTACTGAACATGTTACCCAACCTCATGTAGTGGCCATTCTAAATGTTATGCAAGTCTTTCTCCCTCTAACCATGGTCGTGATCATCTATATGCTGAGCACGCAGTTTAACATCGGCGCAGGCTGGCTGGAATATGCATTGCATATGATTCTTCCAAAAGGCCGACGTGACTGGGGTCCCGGGGTCCAATGGAGCCACAGACAAGTTTTCAAAAGCCACCAGTGGGCTCCATGACCTTACAGCTGTATCTTGGCGGGTATTTTTTTAGGCACCTGAAATTGCACTTAGGTTTTAAGTCCTCAGTGGGTTTTAGGGGCAGGACCAAAACTGGACTGCAATCACCTCTGTCCATCCTGGTCCATCAATATCTCAGTATCACCAAAAATCACTCTACTTTCCCCTCCACAAACCATCTCCTGAACCATTTGGGCACAATGGTTACATGCTGGCCCAAACGTTTAATCAAACTTGCGGCTCAGGTTCATACCAAAGATGAAGACTCAGCTCTCCAGCCCCTGCTGAGGCTTTATGGAAGGGAAGGCAGCACTGGAGCAGACGCACCACCCTGGATCCAGCCTACAAACTGGTTAGCTGTATCACCTAGTGTCGTGGTTTTGCCCCAGCTGAGAGCCAAGCACCACGCAGTGCTTGCTTTATAAAAGGGGGTGAGGGGGAGGAGGGGTGGAGTGGGGAGAAGCTGTGGGGGAAAGGAAGGGAAAGGAAAAAAAACCAAACCAAAACCAAGAAACCAAAACCCCGCGGGTTGGGATAAGGATAGTTTACTAGAATAGCAGAAAAAATAGATATAACAATGATAACAGGACTTTAGAGCAAAAAATATATGAAACTGGTGATACACAATGCAGTTTCTCACCGAATCACACAACTCAGGCCGTACAGCCCAGAGCCATCCTGGAAAACCAGCCATTCTCCAAAAACCCTGTGTCCTGGAGCCGTCTGCTCCTCCTCTCCCCCAGGTCCCCTTTGTACTGAGTATGGCATAATTGGCATGGAATACCCCCTTTGGCCAGTTCGGGTCACCTGTCCTGGCTGCGTCCCCTCCTTTCTCATTAGTAGGGAAACATGAAGAACTGAAAAAGTCCTTGATTGCTTGGCAACAACTAGAAACATCGGGGTGCTATCAGCACTACTCTCATCCTAACTCCCAAACATGGCATTACATCCACTGCTAGAAAAGAGATTAACTCCATCCTAGCCGAAACCAGGACACCTAGCATATAGATTATTGAATAAATTACGACCAAGTGTGAATTGTGAGGTTAAAGATACTCTCTACCAAGGCATTCTGATGACATCATCATAAACCTGGAGGGCAAAGCTCAGCTAGTTTATAATGTCACCAGAAAGCTTCTCCAGGTTGCTGCCATAGTTCATAGTCATTATTTTCTGTAACGGGAGGTGCATACACACCTACATCCCAGCAGGGCTCCCATCCACATCATCCTGCTTTCCATGTGTACACAGATTATTTTTTGCATATATATATGCATATATTTTGTATGTAGCAAATGGATTTCTCAGATATATGAAAAATCACATTTACATCCATATTGCACACATACATGAAATTGTTACGTGTGTGTATGTATGTAGTATCTATATATTCTATTCACAGCCCATGCTCACTGCCAAGGCACGAGCTGGGGAAGCAAGGCTGGTACCCCAGGCTGGAAGCAGCACAGCATGAGGGCAGAAGATCTGTCTACCACCTCGGGGAGTTGAAGCCTATCCAGGATGGATGCTCGCTATCATTATTATTGTTACTATTTTGCAGAGCAGGCACAGCTACAAAGGGTTTGCCATCTACCACAGTCACTGCAGCTGGCAGCAGCCACAAATCCTTCATCTCTGGTGGATGCTGGGTTGCCTATACAAAGTGGACATGCAAAGGCTGGTGGCTACCTGACACAGCACAAACCCTAGGGTAGAAAATACAGCCAGGGCACAAAACAGGCAGTAAAACAGCTGAAAAATGAAACCTCTGCTGTCATGCCCTTTGTAGATTTAAAGATGAGGATCCACTGCCACCCAGGACTGCACATCCAGCCCCTTCCTGGGGAATGCAGCTCACATTTATTTTAGAGGCAGGCAGACAGGCAAGCTGGATCATCTGGTGGCTTTGGCACAGCCAGAGCAGCACACCACAGCTGGATAGCTGATCTGTGTCTTTCGCCTCGCTGAGAGGCCTACCACATGCTATGAAATGCTTTAATGTCCCCTTAACATGCTGTATAAATAATTTCCGTATCCATTCAGTGGGGTTCACATGTGGTCCTTTGAAAGAGTTAAGTAAAAATTACAGTACCAATATATCTTTGAGATGAAACAATGACATTTATAGGTCATTGTAATCCATGCATTAATTAATTTTATTCCCAGCCTTCCATATGATCCATATGATCCCTCTTCAGTGCTAAATTTGGCCTATGGAGCTGTGTTTTAACAAAAGTACAAGTTTTAAAACTGGACTTAGAGGAAGTTTGTTAGTCACTAAATATTTGAGCTAGCTCAGGAAGGGCAGGTAAATAATCTTGCGTTGCCGTAGCATAGGGTCCCTTTTTGGGGCAAATGATGTGAAAGAGCACAGCACCTTGGCATCCTGACACTGCTGTGGGACCCAGCCACAAGTCATCAAGGGCGAGAGATGATCCCTTCATGTCTGCAGCTGGGGCAGGGATGTGCCTGCACCTCCTTACCTTAGGGGAGGCTGCAAACAGGGCTGCAATGTGCCATGCAGGAAAGCATGGGATGAGCAGGAGGAGCAAAGCCATGTGCCAGACTTCCCTCTGCTCCCCAGGAGGTGGAAAGCACTGAAATGCTGCTCCAGAGGAAAGGCAGCTGCTGCCCCGGCACTAGTGGGAAGCATAGGCGGTACATGCTTTCTCATGAGGGGCATTAAGTGAAAAGGTGAAGGATGAATCCCACCAGGACTTTTTTCCTCCTTCCACTGTGTTAATAACTTGATAACCCATCTCCAGCCACATCATCCATCCCACCTCAGTGTCAATGCCTGAGCCTTAGGTTTTTATATTCTAGAGTTCCACAATGCAAGCACGAAGAGCAGGAGGACTTTCAACTTGCAACGTGTTTCATGATTCAGGGGTTCTTCCATTACCGATAAGAGAGCTCTGATGTGATAATCTTCAATTAACAGTAAGGCATGCCTGAATCCCACTATGCAGCAATGGCAGTAAATCAGTACATTGTTTTTTCCCCTTCACAAAAGTAGATTACAAGTCCTGCTGCAGAGGGTATAGGTACTAAGGAGACTTCTGATCTTCTCATCTCTACTACTTAAAAACATTTACAACTTCTTCACATGCCTACAACACAGTTTCATAAGCCAAAGGACATCACTCTTACAAACTGATAGGAAAGCCACCACTCCATCATATGCCAAGATACCAACAGCCCAAACACCCTGCTAAGGGGCATGTTTCAAGGCAATGCTCCCATCTCGAACTGTGCAGTCCCATGTTCTGCATTCTGCAGCAGAGCCATTTGTTTAACAGCGTGAAGCACATAACCCGGATTACAGGCTGGGGCACAGCTTGTGTGTAAACCAACCTACGGGCATTTCTTTGTCCTCGTGTGAAAGTCACTCTGTTAATAATAATCCTCATGAAATTCCTTGTGTAGAGATACAGAGAGAAATGCAGGCAGGGCTTCCTGAAGCAGCACATCAGGAAACATGATAAATTGGGCTGGATCACTCAAGTGTAGGATGACAGAGAATTGCTGTTAAGTAGTCTAAATCCATCAAAACCCAATCATGGTAAAAATTTAATGGTTTTCTGTGGGCCGTGTGAATAGCATTGGTGGTTTTAGTGAGCACCTTAGTGGGACTTTCTACTTTCGATCGATGGGAAACAGGCACAGGGTGTACGTACATTGTCGCCCAAGTAAATACTCCCTTCATAGTAGGAGAACAGCTCAGTCGAAAAGCCATTCCCAATATTTTCCATATGTTTAAAGATTTTTTTTCTTGCCGTTTTTACAGCACTCACTCAACCCAACAAATTGCATGTTCAGTTTAGTGTGTGCATGCAGGTCTATCGGGAAAAAAACCCCACAAACTCTCCCTCATCTACAGACATACACATTCACAAATTAATGTTACATCAAGAGAAGGGAAAGCTGGGTGATTTGGAGACTATTTACCTTGCCAAATTAGAAATACCATATCTTCAGTTAATAATAAACTGGCTCTGAAACCAAGAGAACTGCCATGATTTAGATGGGGTAAATTATCTGACACAGATTTGGAAGAGTATAGCATGTGATGAGATTGCTGGGAACTGTGGTGGAGTCCTGACAGAAGATCTAGTTACCTCAATTTCATTGAAAAATTGATTGGAAAGTGGGCAGCCAAGCACTCACCATGTGTAGAAAGAAACCTCTCTTCTGCTCTCCAACCTAAATGCCCATCCACGCCACAAATGTCCTGCCTTGCTGGGAGAGAAGAAAAGCAGTGACATCACTTAAATACCTTGAAGAAGAAAATACTGTTTGAATCATAATTTCAAAAGCAGAAATTTGACAAAACTATGTTCTGAAGTGCCCACCTCTGGAAGAAGCACTGTCATATTAGGTAAGAAGATAACAAGTATTGGCAAAATACAGGGTTAGTCCGTGCTCCTACTCAGTTTCAGAATTATTGCTTCATATTCCTACTTTCTTAACAAATTATTCCATTGACACTACAAAGCAAAGGACTGAGAGTGAAGGATAATACACAAGAGAGCCTCTAGGCTGTTACTTTGGATTATAAGTATCTAATTTCAGTCATTTAAAGCAAATTCAGTTTTGTCAAAGGCTTCAGTCCAACCTATAAAACTCAGGTCCGGTGAGCATGACAGCATGCCTTGGAGGAACAGGGCTCCAAAAGGAAAAACAAACAGTTCCATTCAACTCCTTCAAAAGCCTTTTTATCATCTAACCATAAAGTTAATACCAACCTTCTTTGATTATGTGTACAGTAAGAGACTGAGTAGTTTCAGTTACAAGTTGTTTTTTTACACATCTCCTAGATTTCTGTGGGTTTTTACACCCCCAGTAGAGAAACTTCCATAACTGAGCATCCAACGATATGAAAGAGAGGGGAGATAAGTAATAAGGGAGCAATTTTTGTAGAGGATGCTTCATGTCTTACTCTAACTATGCGCCATCTGTATTTGCACGTATCCATCATGCAGCCACCATGCCTATGTGAAAACGAAAAGAACAAACCAAGCCAACCTCTCCTCGGCACAGGCAGTAATTTGGGGTTACCCTTTATTTCAGGGTACCACTTGAAATTTCCTGCTGAATTTGCCTCTGAACAGTGATAAACAGCCATTCATAGCCCCTGGATAGCAGTCAACATACAAATTCCCCAGATTTTAGCTGCAGAAATCACAGTCTTGATTAAGTTCCCTTTTATTAAGGATTTTAGGCCTTGGCGGGCTTTAACAAATGAGATTTCTGTACTCTGAATCACATAGTTCACCCTCCCATACACTTGTAGGGTCAACCTGGTTTACAAAGCAAATCTTTCACCAAATTCCTCTTTGCTCTGGTCCAAGAGGACTACCCCAAGCCAAAATTTGAAGAGTGGTATTTCAACCTGAATTGAAATGCACATTGAAAATCCTTAGGCGACATTTTCATTGCTTCTGAAACTGGGATTTGAGCAGATTCAAGGGCTTCTACACCTGGAGAATATGAAGAGCAAGGTCAGAGCCCTTCCCTGGAAAGCTCAGCTCCACTGCTTTCTATTTCAGTATTCCCAGTTCTGCAGGGAAGAAAAATACTGCCTGTTGATACTGAATAACATTTGCTTATTGCCTGCATAAAACTTGGTCCATAAAGGTAGTTTGAAGGCAGGAAAAGCAAGAAAATGTATTAACAATAATAGTAATAATGTTATCATTGAAGGGCTTTTCTAACAACTAAATGGTTCTTAGTCCTAGAGGCTGGCAAAGAACAACAGTTGCCCAAACAGTAGCTCCTAAGATCTGTGCGCTGAAAGCTCCCACCTCCCTTGCTCAGATAACATCATTTAGTGACACAGACTTGAAGAGCTTTGGAGGTCTCCAAAACAGAGCAGACATTTAGATGGATAATGAGAATTCCCACAGTTAGATGGGCTAAAATATGCATACCTATATTTACACCGTGCATCCGCTGAGCAGTTGGGACTTTTATAAAACAGAAGCCACAGTGGTTTTAACCAAGGCACTCACTAAAAATCATTGATCATCAGCCTCACAATTTGCCTACCTAGGGGCTAGCACCGCTGAGAGAAAGGAGGCAGGTGGGGCAGGCTGCAGTGATGTAAGGCCATAAAAAGTCCATTTGAAGCAGATTGGGGTCACGTCCGTCGCGCGGCTGCAGCCCGCGCCGCTGAGGAGGTGGTTTTACAGCACGTTCCTCCGTCTCGCCTGCCTGGCCAGGGCTTTTCCGAGGGAGACGTTCGTTAGTGCTGATGGGAGTGTGTCTAGTCCTCTTTGGTCAGAGGTGAACAGATGCATCGCTTGGCCGGTGACGAGGGCCAAGGACCTCGCCCTGCTCTAATACAGAAGGTCCTTTGGCTGACTACATGTCTCCTCGCTTGGATGCCGCGAAAGGGCTGCTAAAAAAAAAAACAAACCACCCAACAAAAAACCACCCAGGCTTTTTTCACTCCCTCTGCCCTCAGAGCTTCTTCATTGCACTGGTTTCCCCACCCACGTGCTGGGAAAAAGCCAGGGTGCCAATCCCAAAGCAAGGCTAGAGTCCCCAGCTACATAGTGCTGCCGAGCTGTCCTGGCACACTCAGCCATGCTTCCCAGTTACAGCCAAGCCTCCACGAGTCCCAGTTTTATTCTGTGCCAGTTTTTCCTTCCCCACCACCACCACCAAAAGAGCTATAACCCCTCAGCCTCTGCAGAGGAGGTGTGCCCTCACTGTGAGAATATTTTGCCAAGGAAAAGAGCCGACCCTCCAGCACTTCAGTTATATAAACAAGATAAGATGTGCTTCCAGCCCAGACCACAGGGCCTGTGGCCGGGGCAGGGGAAGGAAGCTGGGAGGGGAGCCACAGCACAGCGGTCCTTGCTGAGCTTGGGAACAGGGAGGTTAAAAGGGCTCCTTCTTCCTCCCCAGAACAAAGTTCTCCATCTTGGCTGGTCCCACCACATCCAGCAACTCATTCAGACAACGGCTCCCTGCAAAAAGCATGTTGCAGAGTTTTAAGCTACCACTTCCATGGTTCTGGAGGGACCTTCTTCTGCTCTAAAATGAGCCATTGCTATCTGTTGTTTCCTAGTATAAATGACATGCCTCTTGCTGGACATCCTCAGTCTTGTCAGGCACAGGATATGGTGACTCCTGTACCAATGGGTGGCTACACTAGCCATGCAGCTCTACTTGTCTGAGAGATTTGGTAAAGCACTGTCCCTGTGCTTGCATCAAGGAGGAGACATATGACAGTGATAGAAAAAAAGGGTTGTCCTATCATAATCCTGAACTGTGCATTTTGGCCACTCCCTGTCTATGCTCCCAAAGCTGAGCTAAAGACCAACAGTGCAGCTACCTGAGCTGGTACCAGCCAGGTGAGGTAAGGATATCCCTTACCTCCCCCAGCTGCCATGGGATGGTGCCCTCCACTAGCTAGATGAGCCTGGTGGCCCCAAAGGAAAGATCAGACACCTCTTAAGCCATGGGGTGCCAGGGCAGAGGTGCAAGGACAGATGCTAAATGGAGCAGACCCCTCATCTTTCGGTTTTGGCTTATATACCATTCTGGTACAGGTGGGGACATGGATTTGTGAGAAGAGATGGTCACATTTTGGTAAAAACCCTGCAACAAGTACTCACTCACTTCCAGCTCCAACTCAAAGGCCAGGCAACTCCTTAAACCCAGCAGAAAACTAAATCTGGGTCCAAACCTGGGCTCTGCCTCGTCAGATTCTCTCTAATTACCACCAGAGAGCATCAGTGCCAGTAACAATCCACTAACAAGTTCCAATAAGAAAACGTTTTGTAGGAGGAGATGGAGGTTAACGGGAAGACTAATTTGCCAGGTAGGAGGCTTTAATGCCATCAGGGAAGATGTTGCTGATCCCTTCATTAACAAGGCCTGCTGTTAATTCTGCTATGGGTAAAAGGATTTTAAGATAAGGAAGAAAAAAAGAAAAGAAAAGGAAAAAAAAAGTGTGCAATCCAGCCAGGAAAGAGCGCTTAGGTGATGATTTCCATCTCTGCTCACAGCAAATAAATGCTGAGTCTCACTCCCATGCTGGGACCCCAGGGTGTGTGGGACCTCCACCAGGCCAGCTTTATTGCCATACATCACCAAAAAGAAACCCACAAAACCCTGTAGGAAGCAGCTGGGAAGGGAAGTGGAAATCTCACTCACAGGGACTCTGTGAGCAGTATTTTAGAAGAAACAGACATGCTTGTTCATCACCAGCTCAATGCTCCCTGCAGCCAGCTATGGCACCCCAAACCCTGAGCAGCAACTCACCTTGGTAAGTCAGGGGACAAGAGAGCAAGCCACCAAGGATCTTCCATCAATGGGGGAACTGAGGCACAGCATCACCCACCCCTGGCTCTGCATCACCTCAAGGTGCTCTTGGAAGCTGAAATCCCACAGACTTTGGGTTCAACTTGTGCTTGGACAAATTAGGTACCCTACAAGACTATGGTGGCTACATCAGGCTGGAAGTCAATTTAATCTGGTAAGAGATTGTGACAAACTGTGGGGCATTTTGTCCTTTATCTCCATCCAGGACACCAGTGGCCGGGGGAAGGAGTTTTACACTGAAGGCTTGTCAAAGGATTTCCCAGGCTTGGCAAAAGCCTCCAGTGGAAGCTTATGTCTCTGGTGTTGTGTGAGTTTTCAGGAACTGTGTAGGAGCCAGTTAAATCCACCCTGGCAAAGTGCTGGCCACACTGGGGATGACTGCACCTGCCTGCACAGGCTGCCCATGTGCCATCACCAGCATATAGCTGAGCATTTCAGTAGCAAACCCATTCTTGTAGCTCAAAGAGACATTACAGTTCCTACAAGTATTTGTCTCACATTGGGCCTCACAGTCACTTTCAGCCCCAAAAAGTAAAGTTCTGAGATTGCAATCCCCATCTGAGCCTTGTTCCCCTCCACTCCCTTCCCATATGCACGTTTGCCCAAGTACTCACTTTGATGTCTGCACAACAAGGAAAAATTATTGGGTGAGTCACTGGGCTGGGATCTGCCATGAGCTCATCCTCCTCCAGGTAGGTTGAAGAGCAAGCAGCACAAGACCTACCCCAGGAGTTAAACTGGATTAGCCCCTGAAGGGCAAACCCCTTTATCACTCCAGGGTCTTCAGCATCTTCACCTGGGCTTGGCCAGAAATGCCAAGCTGAAGCCCAGCTGCTCCTTCTCTGCGCTAAGGAGAGAGTCTGGGAATTAAGTTGAAGGGGTTAAGCTGTTTGTAAACCTCGGCAGCATGGTGGATTTCAAAAAGCAGTCCTGTTGCTTAAATATTCGGTTCTGCAAGCTAGACACAATAATTGGGGAGTGGGAGTGACAACCTAAGGCTCGTCTTGAACTGCCAGCTGGTGAATTCCCGGCAGGAGGTATCTATCCTTCCCTCCTGGAGAAGAAAACATCCCCCAAACATTCTAAACAGCCAGAACCGCAGCAGAACCAGGTCTGAAGTTAGGACTGAGAGGAGCAGACTAATTTTTAACTCTCAAACGGATGCAAGAGTTAAAGCAGCCAAAGCCTCCGTTCCTGCTAACCGTAATTGGTTTTTTCTAAGCAAATGCATTTATTTTCTCTAGGCATCAGTCCTGCAAACCACCGTTCAGGCGACTGCTTCGTTGACACATGAGGTTTAACAACTTTACCTTCACACCCTAAGAATTATCGTTAGCAAAAGGCACGGTCTCTGACAGAAGTCACAGCTCGTCCAACATCTCAACATCTATTAGCATCGCTAAGCCTTAGATCCATTCCTAACTTTGCAAATGTTAAATAAACTGGGTTTACTTCTGTGAACTCGATCCGACACAGCAGGAAAAATGCATTTAAATGTATGGCCACTTGCACTGAATGTCACATACAGATAAGAAGGACCTACATCTTCACAGTCTGGTTCTACACATGCAAACATGTTGCTGGAAAAAAAAAGAAAAAAGAAAGAAATTGGCTCCAGTGATTATGTATTACCTAGAAATTGAAATAGATTGAGTACACTATAATAAATACATGCCAGAAAAAATATAAAGAATGTGTGGGAATGCCTATACTTTATCTTAACATTTCTTAGTAAAATAACTTCCTTATGGTGTAATCAAAAATGGAAAGCCAGCACCTAACTAAATTAAGTGCCGCAAACATTAATAATGGTTAAAATTACCATTCAATTTATTTTTATATTGGATGATCTTCAAAGTTGTAGATTGAGAAGTGCTGAAACCTTTTAGGGATTTGTTTCTCGGATCAGAATACTTCACAGAAGCATATATTAGCTTGAAATTTTTACACCTAAAATCCTTAGCAGGGGAAAAAAATGTATCTAAAAAGGGGGGGGGGGGTAGTGGAAAGGAGGGGGAAAAAAAGAAGAAAAACTTTAAAAGTTCCCCTGATAGTTACAGATGGTTTAATCTTTGGAACCTATTATGTGTTCATTTTCCCTTCAGCATTAATTATACATAATTACCACCACTTTACCCGTACCCTTTCAAAAACGAAATCTGTTTACATTTTTCACATACGGTGCATAAATGCACGATTTTTAACGCAGCCCTCGGAGAAACGGGGCTCCTCTTTCCCCTCCGAAGGAGAAGGGGAGCCAGCGCGCCGCGAACCGGTTTCGTTTAAGTTCCTTTAATATAGCTTAATTACTTTTAAACTCTGGAAACAATTAGGTTATCACCCTTTGAAGTGCGACAGACGCGTTGCCGTGCTGGGAGGAGAAGGCGCGGCGCTGCCCGCTCGTTGCGCGGCGCGCAGGGGCCGGCGCAGCCGCGGGCGCGGAGCGGGAGGGGGCGAAGCGCTCGGCCGCGGCTGGCGGAGCCGGGAGCTGCCCGAGCGGTGCCCGTCCTGCGGGGGAGCGCGGCTGCGGGCTGGGGAGATCCTAACTCGCGTCCGGCTGCGAGGAGAGGCTCTGGCCAAGGCTGAAAGCAGCGTTGATGCTGTAAAAGGTTGAGGGAGATTGTTCGCACTTTTCAACCTTATAATTTTACCCTGCGCGCAAACCACGAAATTGTACGACTGTGCTCCCTCTTTTTTTGTTGTTGTTTTCTTTTTTTTCCCTTTCCTCCCTCCCTCCCTCCCTCCCTCTCTCTTTCCCTCTCTGTTTTCCCCTCTCCCTGCCCCGTCGCAGCTCACTGTCAGGTGTTTTTCGGGTTTTGGCGTTGTTTTTTTTCCTCGTCCGAGCAGGGATCAAAGCGCCCAGGAGTAGAAGTGCTTATTGTGGGGCTGACACACGATCCCCCTGGGCAGGGGCGAGGGATGGAGGGGGGCAGCGGGGGCGAGGGCACCCCGGGCCGCTCCCCGGGCCGATTCCCCTCTCGCGGGGCATTTCCCCAAGGGCTCGGGGGGAGGAGGGTAGGGGTGTGTGTGTATGTTCATTATTTATTCCACCCTCACACCGTGGGAAGGCTCTTTCCCCCGGGTGTTCACCTCGGTGCTCTCTGCGGGTGCTCCTGCGAGGGAGAAAGCAAAGGGAGGGGGCACTCACACACACCCCGACCCCAAACCCTCCGCACCCGGCACCGGCTCCTTTATTTGCATGTCATGTTTATAACCTGGAGGAAACCGAGACTGATATTTGTGGTCGGGCGAAGATGACTTTCACCTCTCCGGATCACTCTCTTAAATAAAAAAGAATTGACCATCTATGGGCGTAAGCATTTATCCTGAGTTTGCGGTCATTATCTTTATTATATAGCCGCGGCAATAAATAAATCTGGTAGTTACTACCCCACAATAAAACTGTAGTATATAGGACACCTTACTATTACTTTCTTAACAATCTGCCAGCTCTTCACCTCTAAATCTTCCCTGTCTGCCCGCCGGCCCGCACGCTCGCTGCCCGTCCGCAGGTGCGGAGCCTCCGTGCCGCTGCCGCTGCCCCCGCCCCTCCCACCTTGCCCCCTACTTTTCCCGCTGATCCCCCACCCCCTCCCCCCAAAAAAAACCCCGTCCCTCGGCCCCCGCAGGTACCATCCCTGCCCACGGGCTTCCTTCAGCCCTCTGCTCTGGGTGGGCAGCCTCGGGGTGTCCCTCCGGCGTGGGCATCCCCTGGATGGGTGTCCCCTTTTGGACATCCCCTAGGTCACTGTCTCTTCCATGGGTATCCCCCGGTTGGGTCTTCCCCGTGGACAGACCCCACTTGGGTGTCCCTCCATGTGCATCCCGCCTAAGCACCCAGGACTCCGTGCGGCGCACCCCCGGCAGGTAGGACCCTATCCCTTTGGGGGATCACCCGCAAACACACATCCCGCTGATACGCCGCCCTCCTCCTTTCTACCCACCCCCACCCTCTCCCCCAGGTCCGTGGGGTACGGGGGAGCCCACGGGTGTGCCTCTCTGTTTTGGGGCTGCTGCCTGACCACTCTTTCGCCCCCATCCTTTTTTTTTTTTTTTTTTTTTTTGGGGGGGGGGATTTGTGGGGCGGTGAAGACGAGACACTGCCCCAAAGCTGAGGCTGGGAAACGCCGCGGCTGCGCCAGGGAGCCCTCACCCCCGCTCCTTGCCTCTCTCAGCCTCCCTATTGCCACCCCCTCCTCCCCCCATCCCCAGTTCCATAGGTAAATGTCCACGCAATAATATTTATTTACAGTCAGGATGCTGCGCGTATGTTTCTTTTAATTGTATTTCACCAGGGTGATTCCTTCTTGCCTTTAAAACAAGCGGCTTGGAAAAATATTCCCATTTGGGGCGAGGGGTAAAGGAGAGGAAAGGGGAGGGGGGCATTTTTATTTATACCTTTGACATTTAAAAGAGCATAATTAATTTGTCCTGCTTGCATTAACATTGTTGAGGAAGGTTTCAGAAAGCTAACCAGCGAAGGGAAGGGGGAGGAAAAATAGAAGCTCGCCTAGAAAGCTGAGTATTTTTTTTCCTCTTTCAGATGTAATCAATCATTCGAGTAGGAGGCAGCAAAATTGTAAAGATTCGATAGATTAAAATGCAAATGAAAGGTAGAAAAAGAAACATTAACATGGCAATCAAAGATTTAATAATCGTAAATCACGGTGGGGTTTTTTTTGTTGCAGCTGCAGTTTGTGTGTTTTTTATGTTTTAATCATGTTCGTTCTATAAATAAATAATTTCTGAAACGAGACTAATTTTTCACTATTTTAACCGTGGGCTATGGCACTAAATATTTTTTTTGTAAGTATGGAGCTCCAGATTGCAAACTATCAGACCAGAGAAGGGGGAAAAATAGCTAAGTTGGATGAGTTCACATTTGAAATTTCAAGTGCAATGTCTTCGCCCCACTGCTTCGCACTGCCGCCTGCTTCGCTTTCCAATTGAAATCCTTATAAAGTTTATTTGGAAACGTGAATGTTTATGTAAAAGCAGACAACCGGCGTTTCTTTACAAGGCTAACGGTAGCGCCAACCCTCATTCCTGAAGGAAACACGGAAAGATAAATATATATATAAATATATATATATAGGGGAAAGAACAGTATCACTTAGGCTGTGGGTGTATTACTTCCAAACTAAAGGATTTCTAAATTTCCGAGGGGAAGGATGAGGAGCGGGGAAATCTGGGGGGAAAGTTGATCAGCGCCCGGAAGGAGCTGGAGAGGACTTGCTAGTTTCCCTCGGTTTAGCGCTGCGCGTTAAACGGGGGTTCCGGGGCCGCCTGGGATGGCTGTGGCAAGCTCGGCATCCTTCTGCCCTGGCTCACACAGGCTCGGCTTTGGGTCCCCCAAGTCCTGGGTTTGGGGGTGCTCTAGGTCATCCTCCGGGAAAGTAGACGGGAAATCATTCTTTTAACTTTTGGGCGCTGCACATGGAGTTCATTTTGTGCGGCGAGGAGGAGGCAGGGGGGCGGAGAAGGAGTTAATCTTTACTTCGTTGGTAATCCTTATAGAGCGGGGGAAGAGAGAAGGGAAAGTAGGTAGGGGGAACCTCCGTTGGCTGCTCAGGTCTGGGGTGGGGAGGGGGTCGGCAGCGCTGCCCTCTCTATAAAGCGCTCTGCGTCGCTTCGCCGCGGTGAAAAGAAACCGGTAAAAAACCCCAACAATTCCCTCCCCAACCCCCCCAAGCCCCCCACTAAAAGCGGGAAAAGAGCCGCGTCTCTGCGCCTTCCTCCTCTCCGCCAAGGGGCCCGTCCCCGTCCTGCCGCCCCTCCCGCCGAGCTCCCACCGTGTCCCCCGGCAGCGCTCCCCGCCGCCGGGCCTTTCCGCTGGGCGGCCGTCCCTCTGCGCATCTCCCGCGGATACCCCGCGGTCGAGCTCCGCGGGGCAGCGGGGATGCTGGCAGGGAAAGGATCCCCGCGGAGGGGCCGCGGAGCCCCAGCCCAGACACACACACACACACACACATAAACCCCCAAGACCCCCCGACCCCGCCGTCCTCCAGGCAGGTATCCGGCCAAACGCTTCGGGATGGGGGCAGGAGGGACGGACGGAATTTACCGAGTGTTTTTTCCCACCCAAATCCTGTTAAAACCCACTTTAATGTTTCCTTCGGTGGGGCTGCTTTTTTTTTTTTTCCTCTACCACCCCACCCCCATCCCCAAATTGGGGGGTCCCAGAAAGGACGGCCCCGCCCAGGAGATGCCCTTGCCCTGCACACCGGCTGCCGGGGCCGCGCTCCGGGCGGTGCCCGGGACTTGTTGTCTGCCAGGCGGGCGAGGGGGGGGTTGGTCCGGGGGTGTGGGGGCCGCCGCCTCCCGCAGCCCCTGACCCCGGCATGCACGGCGCGGCTCCATTGATCATCCCGGCCCGCCACCCCCTCCCTTTATGAGATAATGCAATTACAAACATCAATAAGGAGCTGCGAGGGGAATCATTATGCGGTGACAGTGATAAATGACGGTGCAGAAATAGCATGCTTTTTTTTTTTTTTGTGCTTTTTTTTTTTTCCCCTAACAATCCAGGGGCTTTGGGGGCTGAGCACAGTCACCAAGGTAACAGATGACATCCAAAATGGCACCAAAGGAAAAAAAATGAACAGTCTTTCTTTCGCCTTTCACTCTTTTCCCCCTGCTCTTCCAAAAGAGTTACTCGGGGCTTTAGAAGCAGCTGCCACACAGGCATGCAGTTATTTCCACACGCATTAAAGGGACGGGGAAGGTTTGCTGGCTGTCACACACAAAGCAGCAGCCCGGCCCGGAGCTGAGCAGCCACCTCAAGGCGGCAGCGGGAGCGCCCGCCCCACGCGTGACCGCCTCCGCGCCGCGCCGCGCACCGACCGCCCCTGCCCGCGGACGGGGGCCGCCGCCTCCTCACGGCCCTCGGAAAACGTTCCTTTCCTTTTTATGCGCGTATATATATATATATATATATATATATATAATTATTATTATTTTTAATCGCCCCGGGCGGCGTAGCGAGGTAGGAGGGGGCGGGTGTAAATACCCCGCAGTTTTCCACGCGGGTTCAGGGCGGCAGCGGGGACTTTCCGCACGTCAGCACCAGGACTGGAAATAGTATTTCGCTCCGTGTCCAAAAAGTGCCGCTTCTGATCCCAAAAGTACCTGTGGCTGCTGCGGGAGGCGAGGCCGGGCCGCCGAGCCAGGCAACCTCTGCCCGGCTTGGGGGGGTAGGTCCGCTCTGCTCAGCTTGGCTAGGATTTACTGCCCCCCGCTCCCCCAAAACAAACCCTCGTGGAATGCGGGTGCCCACCGCAGGCACTGGGCAGGCCCCGCGTAGCGATGAGCGCAAGTACGGCGCTGACGGGTCAGTTCCCCCGCCCTGCGTCCCGGGGCGCACAATAAGCGTTGCGCCGTCCTTACGCGCACCCGGCTCCGCGGAATGCGGAGCATAGAAATAAAAGAGGGACGGGGGAAACGGAGCTGCTCGAAAATAAAAAAAAAAAAAGAATAAAGAAAGGAAAGAAAAGAAAGGTGTGTGTGGAGAGTATAGAACTTCTCCGGGGGTTGCACAAACTTCGGCCCGGAGGCGCGCAATGCCCGCGGCGCTGCGCGGACGGCCGCGGAGCCCCCACCCTCCCCACTCCCCCCCGCGGCACTCTCCCGAGCCCCCAAGAGATGGCAGTCGAAGCTGGCTTTCCTCCTCCTCCTCGTCCTCCTCCTCCTCCTCCTCCTCCTCCGCGGCAGGCAGCGGCAGGACAGCGGGGCTGCCGGCCTCCCCCCACCCGCCGCCCTCTCGCAAACTCCTCCGCCCGCCCCCCGCGCAGCCCCGCGCAGCGCAGCGCTCTCTCCGGCGGGACGCGCAGCCCCCGGGGCCGAGGCGAGGAGCTGAGGCGCAGCCGGGCGGCCCCCCCCGACCCCCCCGACAGCCTCCTCCGGTGCGGTGAAAGGAGGGTAGCTAGGAAACAGCGAGCGGCCCGAAAAGGCGGAATTTCCAACGTGTAAAATGTTCTTAACGGAGCCATTGAGAGAGTGCAATAAGGCGTGAGGGGGAACTAATCTCCCCATTTAAATGTTTGTGGCAATTTTATCTAAATGAATTTTAATGCTAAACGAGGGATAATTCCCTATTTGTAACCCGTTTACTTCTCTTTCCTGTGCCTCTGAAGCTGTCTAACATCATGCGATGAACAATAACAATAAAAATACCGTCAAGGCATATTCTTCATTTTGAATGTGTTATAATTACAGCTGATTAAATGTCTTGGGATATAATAGTGGGTTTAATTTGAAATCTGCCCCTCCCCCACCCCCCCAAAAAAGAGGTCCGGTGGAAGAAGGTCTGTGCCCCACTTCTCTGCGGCTGCGAGAAGGAAGGGACGCGTGTGCCCTAGCATTGCAAGAGGGCGGTTTGTTTTTGTCCTTCAAGATACACTGGGGGGGGGGGGGGGAGGGAGAGGGAACCCACAACACACACACGCACATCAAAAAAAAAAAAAAATCCAAAAAGGAGAAAAAGAAAAAAAAAAAGCGAGCTCCGTTCATTCACGTTTTGGCAGAAAAGTGTCATTATTCCAGGCTCACAAAGGGAGTCGGGATGTGCAGCCTCCCTGGCCGTACTGCGGCCCCTATAACAAAAATCAAAGGAAAAAGAGGAGAAAAAGAAAACTCAGGAGTTTCCCCACACACACACCCCCTAAAAAAAAAAAAAAAAGAAAAAGGGGGGAAAGATCCAATCTGGGGCGGAGAGGACCCCACTTTGGTGGCTTGCTTGGATCAGAAAGGTCTGCGCTGCCTGCCCCAAGCGCTGCCCTGCCTGCACTGTGCCCAGCCCTGCCTGCATCCTGCCACAGCCCTGCCTGCATCCTGCCTCAGCCCTGCCTGCACTCCTGCCCCGCTCCCTGCCCAGCCTCGGCCGCAGCCGGCGGGCTGCATCCCGGGGAGCTGGATCCCGGGGGAAGCGGGGGGACGCGGGGGCGGCCGGCGAGCCCCCTCTCCTCCCTCTTCCCCCCGGCTCACTGCCCCCGCAGCATCCCCGGGACACGGGCCCGTCGGGAAGTGCCTGCGGGCTGGGAGAGGTGTGGGGGGCGGTTAGCTAATTTTGCCTTAATTAAAATATTCGTGTGTTTTTCCTACCCCCGGGAAACTCTACTCTTCTTTTAATACAGCTGGGATTTTATTTAAAGGAAGCGGGAGGCACGGCAGCCTGCTCGGGCTGGGGGTGCTGCTCCGCTCCCGGCTGCGGTGCGGAGTGCCGCCCCGCGAGGCAGCTGGGTTAGGGAGGAGAGGGCGGCCTGCCCCGGCCCCCCAGCAGCCCCCCGCGCCAGCACGTCATTTACTTACAAATAGGCATCGCCCGAGCAACGTTTTCCAAGTTTTATTTTCCTCCTTCCTTCATATGTTCAACTCTAGAAAGAAATGCAATACGCCAGTGGCTCAGATAATCTGAGCTGCGCATTAGAACCCTGATTATTTTTTTTTTTTTGGGGGGGAGAGTAATATTATTTACAAATTTCTGCCCAAAAATGCCCTACGATATTACGTTTATTAACAGGCAAGAGTTCCCATCCTGACAATTTACAGTGCAACTTCCAGAGAAGTTTCTCTGTGCAGCAGCACAGCGTTACTTTTACATTCTTTAAATACAAAGCCAATATTTAAACTGCAAGTGATGCGTGCATCCCTGGAGCTAGCTCTGTTTTGTAGCTGCTGGGCTCCCAATTTGGGATAGAAAGGCTACAAATACTGAAGGGGGCAGGAAACAAATTTTGCAAGCAGTGGAGTCACCATGACAAAAAATAATTTGTTTTTATTTTAGATTCAGATTTCATTACTGCACTCAAACTACTACAACTGGGCTTTGAGTTATTATACAATCCAAACTGTTTCAATCAGAAACTCTAAGACTCAGTGTGCAATGATTATTATTAATAATAATTAGCTCCTTGGTTTCTTGATAGAAAAAGGCTATCAACAAGCATTTGTTTAACCACAACAAAAGTATAATTAGCTTATCCCACTTAGTAAATCTGTATGCATGCCAACTCATACCAAACTGCTACTTTTACAAAAAATTGCAATAATACAGATCATTTTTCCAGTCCTTTTTGCACAAAATTTATTTACAATGTATACATAAATGCTCCATGATGGGACTATGGAAAAAAAAATGCACACATGACCGATGTTTTGCCCAGAAAGAAAGTCAACATATTAAAAATAAATCTTCAGTCCATGTTTCGAGCTGCATAAAACAGGAAGTGATGTACAAGGTGGTGGTTGCTGCATGGGGACAAGGATGCTCTGATGTGACAATTAGGCTTCAAATACACTGCCTTTCCGTTTCCATGCTTCCTCCTACCAGTCTCCTTAAGACACTGCCTGCAACAGCTGATTAATCATTGTTGATGACTGCAGTTTTTCCCATCCTTCCCGATTTACATCTGTTCAGGCCAATTCAAATATGGTGAGTAAATGAATTAGACATGCAAATTCACGCCCCAGGCTAGAAAGAGAGAGAGGGAGAGAGAGACAACGGGGAGAAAGGGAGAGAAAGGGAAGAAAGACAGACGGAGAGAGGAGAGAGAGAGAGTGTGCATGGCTGAAATCCTAGGATAGAAGAAAGATTCTTCTGCCTGACATAGTTATTTTAATGCTCTAAAAATCCTGCAAATAAGCCCTTTCTGTCATTTGCAGGATAAGTGTAAGGCTTCTTTTTTTAATGTAAGGAGGCTTCTGGAGGAAGTGAAGAGCTATGGAAACAACACACATAGTGTGGAAAAATTTCACATTTTTTTTAAAAAATCTATAAGAAACAACGTAATATGGATAACAGTATAATAGCATTTTACAATATTTCACTCTTTGTTCTCTTAATGTCTTATATAGGTATTTATCATGTCCCCAGAAGTTGACTTCGGTTGGTGTTTTCCTGCTTTTCAGGGTCCCTGTGAAGAATCGGAACGTCCCTTGGTCCAAAGTTGACGCCAAGAACTCCATAGTCATTGCAGAAAGACAATGTTTGAAATCTACCGTCGCTGCAGACAACGCGTTATTTCCCTTAAGCTACTGAGCATGAATGTCCATCACTTGTCCGCTCACTGCCGGCTCGCCGGTATGAAGCATTGTGGGGCTTGATGCTGACATGGGCATTCCAGGGTGGGGTGGTCCTCCATGCATCATCATCGCTGGGTGGTGAGGGTGTCCAGGAATGTAGGTATGCATGGGGGGGCCATGACGCAGCTGAGCGGGATGGGGGGGCATCTGGGGTGGGGTATAGCTTGGCTGTCCCATATTCATACCCATTGGACTACCCCGAGACACATAATCCCCTGGCATACTTTGCAGCCCTGCAGAGAGAAAGAGGTGGCAGTGAGTGGTGGGGACCAGCTACTGTCGTCAGGTCATGAAGCTCCTCCGCTTGGGCACGGGAAGGCCGGGCTTGAGCCAAAGATGGGACACAGCATCATGGGCATGCGAGTGCACTTGCCTTTGCGGGACCTAAGCCCACGTATGGACTTACAACTTTGGCAATGTCAATGATTCCCAGGTCAAAACCACCCCCAAGAATATCCTCCTCCCCTCTCTCCAAATGCAGTTTTGGGAGACAAAACCACTTTCTGCTTTTCTATGGTATTGGAGATGCTTCCAACCTGGAAGCACGCTGGAAGCAGAGCCAGCCTGATGATGACTAACATCACCACGGTGTAGTGGCACCAAGCTGGGGAAGCCCCGTGAGAGCTCTTAGGTGGGCTCCATCTCCATGGCCTTGCTCCAGCTACCAGCCTTCATCTCCCTGCTTGTAAAAGCGTGCTGGGAATACAAGGCAGGGAATCCGCAGTAGTTAATGAGGGGCTTGGGAGGAGAGATGGGTTAAATCAGCGTCGAGGTTTATCAACAGTTATTTATTTAGCTCTCAAGCCCAATCGCTTGGAATCTGTCCCAAGTATTTGTGCCATTCAAACAGACGCTATACAGCAAGCACATACATAGCTGAACAAAGGCCTCATACGAAGCCGAAATTGATAGGATTACTAAGGACAATTGTTAAACCAAATCTGTATTTTTAAACACATTAAATATATATATATATATATAACCAATAACAGTTATAATTTCTTCCCTGTTGCTCACTTCTGCCCAAAAAAATCAGACGCGCAACTCAGTCAACCTTTCAGTGGGTTTGGGAGAACAATAAGAAAAAAATTGGACCTAAAACAATAAAACCTCCTGCTTTCCGTGGGCCTCTGCCTTCTGCTTGGATTGCTGTAGCTGATGGGAACTGACAGGTGTATTGTTTCGGAGAGCTATAAGCTCCATAATCATCAAGGGTGAAAGGCATACGCTATTGCTAAGTAGGTTCAATTGGCTTTAGTTCTAAGTAAGAGCGCGCCGTGAATGCGCTGAACACCTTGGAATCAGGTCTCAAGGCTCTAGCAATGAATAGCTGCTTAATCTAGCCTAAAGGAACAGTTTTGAACTAATGAAAATTGCTTATAAAATATACTGTACTCACAGCTCTTTAATCAAAAAAGATGATAATATTTTTTGTAATAACCTATTAATTTAATTGGTCATGAAGCATAAAATACATCATTTAAATTTAATTGACCCAGAAACTAAGAAACAATATTTAAATTAACTAAGCTAGAAATTTCCATGATGAGGTAATAAGGCTGTTGCATTCCCAAGCTCCAAGGAATGTTTTCACAGCTAATTGTTAAAACTTAGTTTTTGACTCGCGCCCTGAGAAGATGACTATGAAACACACTCTGCCCGGGTAACTTCAAGCCCTGTGCTAGTATAGCCTGGGACACAAGAAGAATGCTGAAATAACTGCTTATAACTCCTGAAAGAGACCAGAATCAGGAGCCATTTAAACATGGTACCAGCACCTCAGTCTTTCAAACCTCTTTACTCTTCTTTTTTTAATTAAAAAAAAAACCAACAACAAACCAAAAAACAAACCACAACAACATTTTTTATAATGTATTTTCCCCTATAAAAAGACAAGAGGGGGGAAAAAAATCTGGGACAGTTTTTCTAGGCTTTCTTCGCGAGGCCTGCCACTGAAGATTGCATTAATGATCTCTATTTTTGTATACTGAATAAGTCAAATCCATTTGTCACACTGCAAGTGATGGCATACTTAATTTGGATATAGTCAATTAGCCTGGGCTAAGCTCCATAGCCTGCTGCGCACACCTCTATTTTGTATTCTCTCTTTTTCCTTTGCCACACGTAATCCCATTATGACGGACAGACAAAGAGAAATAAACTTGAAAAAAAAAAAAGAAATCAAAGTTTCGCCCATCTCTTTCCAAAATGCAGCTAAGTGAAGCTGCCCTTTATTTATTTATTTTTTTAAAAACCTGGGAGAAGTCTCTGTTTGGCTTTTTTGGTGTCTTGCAGGTTAGCGGGAGAAATGTAACTCATGCATCAACTGCGGTTAGACAGATTTATGACACTTTGGGGACATGCTCTTTCCTCTCCCTGCGCTGCTGCAGACCGCTTACATTTTGCAAATCAGTCTGTTGCCAAGACGACGGGCTCCCCCACCTCCCCGGCTGCTTCTTGTTTTGTCATGTGCTCGGGGATGGATAATAGCATCAATGTATGGCGGCGTCAATGTACGGCGGCGTCAATGTACGGCGCGCGCGCACACGGGGGGTTTGGGAGCTTGGAAAGCTTGTGCCGAACCAAAGGGAGAGAAACCCGAAGGAGCCCAGGCGTAGGATGGATGGATGGAAAGGAAGGAACAAGCATGAGGCTATGGGCAGGGAGAACATGGGGAAATGCAAGGAGACAAATATCCCTCGGACAAAGTGAGAACAAAGACCCCGTTTGTACTTACTTCCCCCTGGCTTTGCCATTGGTTACCTAGGTGAAGGTTACATGTAGTGCCACTGCCCCTCCATGCCCATATTCATGCCCATTCCACTCATAGGTCCTAGAGGGAGATAAAAATCCAAGAAGATGCCAGAGAATGAGCAAAGTCAACAGATAGTGCCAAAAGCCCCTTTCCAAATCACAGCACGGCTGAGGGTCCAGGACCACTCGAGTGAGAAGATGCCTGGTGTCCCTCGGCAGAGCTGAAGGCAGGCAGAAGACAGGCGAGGCAAGGCAGGCAGCTGAGACAACGGCGGAGGGCAGAGGTGCGGTTACCTGCAGTGGCACAACCAAGGTCCCCCATCGGTGGGTGATGCTCCCCCAGGGGCTTACCTGGCGCTCGGATGCCCATGTGCTGCTGACCATCCATCACGAAACCTCCCATTGGCTGCCCGTCAGGGTTATAGGGTGTTCCTTGACTTACTGAAAAAGTGCAGAACATTGCTTTTTAGCGACAGCCAAAAGCGGTCACCTCTCCTCACGGTGTCAAGACACAACCCCCTCACCCCCACGGTCTCCATGAGACAGCTATTGAAGCCAGCACTAAAAAGGGGGGAAAAAAATAATCTACTGCTCAAATTTAGCAACCAGGCAAACAAGCTTGCTTAGTTTTAGCTTAATTTCCTACTGCGAGTTTGGAAACGAAGTTAGCAATCTGAAGTCTCAAGACACGAGGAGCCCCGGCTCCAGCTGCTGCCGTTGCTGACGTCAATGCAAAGACCTGTATAGGAGCTGGATTTTATGGCTGGAATAGTCACACTGAAATCACAGTGTGTTAAATTACGCCTGTATGCCTTTCTAAGAGCAGGACCTGAACATGACTGTGCCAGATATTTACGCCTAATGACAAAATAATCGAATGTGCTCGAAGAGGAAGCGTGGCCCAAAGGCATCTTGTGCAGTGACGGGGTCGGATAGCTTGGCGGTGAGACTTAGAAAACAAAACCGACTGAGAGTCAGGGGTTGTCCCTCGATGGCAAATACCCACAGAGAGCTGGGAGCCAAGACCCCGGGCAGAACCAGTGTGAGAAAACTTAAGATTTAAAAATAAAATTATATATATATATAAAAAAATCTTCCCTTCCCCCAAAGTAAACCCCAAACCCTCGGCAATCCCAAAAGACAGCTACTAAAAAGAAGAGCTAACAGACAAAAGGACCCTCTACAAGCACCACTACCTGAACTCAAGGTTTTAACTGTACATTAAAAGCCGGCTTCAGAAGTAAGCTGCCTTGGGTTATTAAAGCACATAAAGCTCTACCTCATTGAATGTCTTTGAACTTTACTGAGTCCCACAAGCGATTCTGACCCCTTTGCCCTTTTGACAGGTAATAAAGTTTACAGCAATTCCACACCAAGCCATGCACCGGGGAGTGGTCACAGGAGCTGGAAGAGCTGGAAAGGAAAACTCAGACAACTACCAAAAAAAAAAATTAAAATAATGGTCATTCTGACCGTGTAGGGAAAGTTTGGTCATGGAGTGGATCATGTTAACTTTAATTTTTTTTTTTTTAAATTTTCAATGTCTTTTTTTCCCAAAATATTTTAATAATGTTAAAATGATTAGGGTTGCAATGAAACAAAGCTGGTTGTATTTTAATTGTCAATGACTCCCAGCGTTCATTTCTCGTTTATTTACCAGGTAATGGACCTCCCGGTGAATGGCTTGAGGATGGTTCTTGCCCGCGTGACTTGAATACAGTTATTATTGGGGACTTGCCTGCTCGATTGGACTGGTCTATCATGGGCTGAACTATTCTTCTTCTGGCATTAATAAACCTGCACGAAAAAAAGAGGAAAGCAAACGGTTATGGAAGGAACAACTTCCACCCATCCCCAAGCCCCCTCACCCTGTCACGGCACTCTCCGACGGGCTGCGCGCGGATGCAAATACTGCAGAAACCTCTAACCCCGATGACCTTTGAGAGTACGAGCTTGGGGTTTCCAAGCTGATTTATGTTTGCCTGCTTTTTACCACAGTCGGACACTTCCATTTCATCTTTTCATGGGGGAATTAGCCGAGTTTTCAGGAAACAATACCAGCAACGCTCTTCTCAATTCAGAACGGGGCACTCACAAAAAAACCCCAAACGGGTGAAGCCGGCGAGATGCTCGTGAGGGCATCTGCTACCTCCCCCTCATTAGTGCCATTTCTGCCTTATGTCCTCTGAATTCTTTTTTCCAATTTTTTTTTATCAAAACCTGCCCCTACTTCTTGCAAACCTAATACCCTTTTAATGCCCACTATTAAGATAATGAACTGTGATGGCAGAACCCCATCAAATGAGGGAACGTCTGGAGTTTTATCACCGCTAAGTCACACTGCTGGGGACTTCAGAGCCATGCATTCCTCCTAGCCATTTCTTGGTGGGCTTTTTTCCCCCCTCTCTCTTTATGCAAAGTCTGAGGGGTCAAGGCGAGGTCATAGCTTTACAGTAATTGAATTTATAATCCTGTTTTCTCCAGCTAGGCCTGACCATTTACAGCAAACATCTTGTTAAACTGTAATTACTGGACTACTGAAAATTCCCCCTGAACAATGAAAAGCAGATCTTTGGAAATAAAAAAAGAAAAAAAAAGAAAAAGAAAAAAAAAGAAAAGAAAAAAAGGTACCGTCGTTGTTAAAAATAGCCATCCACAACCATACTGCTTGTGTTTTTGTGGCTCTTTGCCTTGGTCTTGCTCTGCTTATTTGGGAAAGGAATATGCAAAATCATTTGGAGAAAAACAGATGAAGGAGAGGGATTACAAGTGCCCCAGTCTTCTCTGCAGGCAGTCCTCATGGCACTAAAAATCAGGAGGCTCAAAACCATGGCTGGGAACCTGTCTGAGGAGCCTTAGAAGAGCTTCTCTTGCAGTTTTGCTCATCTGAAAGCTCAGCTAAAAAAACATTTGGAAAGCATCTCCACTGAGATTTAATCACAGCAAAGCCTCATAACCAGACTTTACACTCTTTACAAGAGAGAAAAAGAACAATAAAAACGTGTGCACCACGATAGTTACTAGCAAAGGAAGAACCGCGAGCATGGGTAAAACCCCACTGCACTTGTAAAACACAACGGGAAAGTCCACAAATGGCTACACGGTGCTTGTTTTCATTGCCTTTGCTTGGGGTGGCTTAGCAGGAGAGATAAACCCACCGGGACCTTGCTGCGGGAATCAGCTCTGCCCACCCAATTCCCCACACTGGCAGGGAGAAGAATCACAAACCACCACCCCGTGCTGTTTGTTTTGCCATCATCAAAGAACCACCACAGGGATTTAGGTTTCCTCCTATCTACCATCCCCAACTGACTCCCATTACCCAAACTCCCACAAAAATTAATCAAGATGCTGAGTTCCAATCAAACCCCTCTTGACAAAATGGACTCAGAGGTACCGATTCTGGGTACCAGATCTGGAAACCTTACATCTGAACTAGGTCATGTGTTGTCAGGAACAGTATTGGATCAATTTTTTGTACACATTTCCAATAAAAAAACAACTCTCCACTCCAGCAAATGGTGTTGCAAATCAGTTTATCATTATCTTGTACAAACCATGAAAATTAGAATCATGTGAGCAGAAGGTTAGACTAATTCTCCTTTCTCATTATAAGCACAGGTGTAGCACAAACATCATGTGAAATAAGCAATTAAAAAAAATCTGCTTTTTTTCCCCCATTAGCTGCCTTAGCTCCATGACCAATTAGAAAATTGTTTAATATCTGTAATCTGCATTTGCAGAAAGCAATTTTCACAGTAACTCTCAAAAGTAAAACAACAACACACAACCCCAGTGCCCCAGCCATTTCTTTCTGCACGCCTGGCAGGCTCTTGCTGTGTTTACTCCATCCTCCTGCCCGACTGCCAGGACCTCTTACCGTGGCAGGTTTTTGGTAGCTGTGAGATCGGCTGGCCACCAAAACCATCATTTGCCAAAAGCTTTTACCCCAAAGAAACCCTGAGCAACATTAAGCATGCACACACTGACCATCTCTTCCTTTTCCTCCAAACTACAAATGCTCTTAATGAGAAGGGGGAGGGAGGGGGAGTGTCTCATAATAATAAACCGCACACCTAGAATTTACCATTAATTACCCACAAGCTATACCTACAGCAAAGTATATTCTCACCTGCTTGCCCCATGCTATCGCTTGGGATATCTGCTCTAAGAACGTTTTACACACAGGTACTTAACAGTTATCCTCTTCCTACGCATTCGTATTTTCTATAAGAAGCAATTCTGCCAAACAGCCCAGTGTTTGGATGTCTTCGGGGGAAATTCAGACGCAAGAACATTTTCCTTCTGGGCAAAGTAATAAAATGACATTCTCGCTCCTCCCACTAGAAGTCAAACGGAGGTCAGCTCCCCATCCTTGTATCTGTTTAAATAAACTGGTCCAGCTGTTTGTTTCCAGGATGCCCTTTAACCTTCTGTCCCATCCTCCCTGCCTTTGTAAAAGAACGCTTTACTTTGCATTATAGTAGGCTCCAAACCACTATGCATTAAAAAAAAAAAAGAAGAAAGTATTCACTTTCAAGTTTCTTCCTGCATCCTAAACCTGAAATTCTTAAGAACCCATCAGATTAAAACAATTAATATTGCTTGCCTTAAGAGAGCATAATGCAGTACTGTTATGTTTATAAATCACATCTGAGAGATCTCTGCAAGCAAAATTGCAAATTAGCTGTTGCTGCAGAAATATACAGGCATGGGGAAAATTTCTCCAAACTCTCTGGGTTTGGGTTGGGTTTTTTTCTGTGATAGAAAGGCCAAAATCTTCTAATTGCCCTTTGAATTTCCAAAGCGCCGGGCTGACGTAATAGCAGCAAAACTGATGGAACAGAAAAGCTGACAGGAATAATCTCCCTGCCCCCTTTCCCCTATGTTCACATTCACCTATCTGAAACCACTGCGACCTAATCCTAAATCACTGTAATTTTTGAAAAGTTCAGTTGAATTAGGACCAAAAAAAGATACTTGTGTATTAAGTGCTCCTCAAATGGAGTATTCAGAAAATACAATTCAGCATAAAACTTAAGTTAATCATTAAGACAGCGACACAACCTTACTCATGAGAGTGAAGACCTGCACAGGCTTCAAGACTTGCTTTAACTATTTTTCCCCATACTGGTGCTCTACACATTGGTACCTTCACCCCAATGTGGAAGGGTTTTTTTTTGGTTTGGGTTTTTTTTTCCCCGCAAAGAACAGAACCAACAGCAACACAAACAATGTGAAATCCCCCAGTTTGCAAGTTGCACCCATCTCCCTGCCTGAGGAGAACTGAGAGCTCTGCAAAACAACACTTTCAGATGCTTTGTTGTTTTTTTTTTTCCTTGCAAGGGAAGAATCTGGCATGGAGGAAACATTTGAACAGTTGGGCAAACACAGAAGTTTAAAGTATTTATTATTTTTTTCAAGTTAACTTTTCCTTACCCTTACAGACACATGAGATTCTGCTCTCCGCTGTGACCCAAAACCCCAAAACCCCCAGCTATTCCACCTGCAAAACCCTAAAGAGGAGTAGGAAATCCTTTTTTCTTCCAATTTGCATTTTACTAGGATGTTTTCTCTTAGGTTTCTCACCCGGGGTCTGTCTCCAGAGGTCACCGGCAGTCTCCCGGGTTGGTGCATCCCCGGTCCCACGGGTGAGATCCAGCCCTGGCCCCGGGGATGCAGCAATCTGCCTCTGCACTCTGACCTTCAGCTTGGCCGCCCTCGCTGCCACGCACAAGTTTTGTTTCTTCTCAGCGAGGGGCGGCATGGCTGGTGATGACAAAAGACTTATTTTAGTTGGAAATTGGCTACAATAATAGCAGCCAGAGAGCAAGGATTTTCGGAGGGTCACCAAACCCTCCAAAAGGCACAGTTTGCTGAGGCTCAGGTTACAGCCCGAGTGACATTTTCCACACAGATCTGGTCTTTCTCCCTTCCCCTTGTATTTTGCTTCTGTTGAGTGAATAAAACAAGACCTTCCTCTGCTGTCACAGATTTCCAAAGTCACCTTTGCCCAAGAATCGACAGAGCGACTGGGGGGTGTGTGTGGGGCTTCCAATTTGCGGTCTTTGAATGAAAGTTTCCAGGACCAGCTTTCTGAGAGGAGATGCCGAGACTTAGTGGTATTTTGAATTTTTCTCTTCCTCTAGCCCTCCCAAATGAGGCAAGTTTCACACCACTGCTAACTTTTGCTACTTGGAGTTGCAGCCTGCTCCCTCTCATTATTGTCTCGAAGTGCCACACACCAGAAGTCTGTGTATCACTATCAATGCCAAGAAATTCCCGAAAATCTCTCTGCCTCATTTTTCTCCTCAAGCTCCTTCTAGCAAAACAGGCATGCGGACTATGAGAAAGCTCACAGTACCTACAAACCCCACTGCTAATATGCCTCTTGCCCTGAAAAAATAGTATCCCTCCTGACAACAAACAATCATTTTTATAACAGATGCCAAAGTAACCAGAGCACTTCAAACTGGCACATAATTCACTTGTAAAACCAGCCGCAGTCTTTTCTGCATACTGGGATCCTTCATTTATACAGCAGCAAAACAACATTCTCCATTCAGCACTTAATTCCTCAACGCTTAACAGGTTTATCTCTAATAAAAACAATTTAAATGGAAAGTGTGCTATAAACCGGGATTATTACACTTCAGTAACTGCTTTATTCCTTATTTTAACATATTTTCATTTTTTGCCTGTGTATTTGTTTTCCAGAGCTTTTTAAAGGAGTCAGTTAAAGAAAAGAAATTTTTTCCCCCAAATATTTAAAAAAGAGCCTTAAAACCAGCAAGCCCTCTCTGTAATTATGAACAGAAAAGAGTAACTGCAGACTTGTGAATGGTAATCACATCCCCCATCCCTAAAACGAGGAATAGATGTTAAAAGTGCTTACTGCCGTTATTAGAAAGTTCTGATCCTGAAGTCAGTTAGTGTGCTTAATGACCCATAACTACCAGTCATTAGCAATCCATGCTCTCTGTACTCCCTTTATTTGTAAAGAAAAAAAACCCAAACTCCAAGACACTCGAGAAACTTTGTTCAATTTAAAGTCAAACCTTATGAAGTCATGTTTGGCAACTTTTCTGGGTTTCTCCTCCTCCTCCTCCGAACTGAAGACGGTTCAGGACTGCAATACATCATTTACAACACCAAATGGAGGTAGGGAGGGAAGAGAGTACACGGGTTGCTAACCGCCCACTCCAGGCACCTAATATTGGAATATACTCTAATTGCAGGGGGTCCATCCATCGGTAGGACCAGGAAGGTCTCCTAAAAGCTCTTCTCTTCCTCCCTCTTCTGCTGGCAGCACCAGGGACTGTATATAGGGCTGGGGGTGTCACCAGACAGTACTGAAGAGCGAACAAATAAAATACTATGCAAAAACTAGTGATGAAAAACCACTAATTAGCTGACAAATTTTATGTAAAGCACTAATGAAAGCCATGTGTGTTTCTGCAATTTAGTTTTAAAAATAGCTCCTGACTTCAAGCATTACTGTGTGACCCCACCGATGGATTCACGTTGTGCATTCAAAAAAGTTGCTTTAAAGCAGGAGAGTGCTATTGAATCTCTCACAAGCCAATTCTGCTAATGTAGCGAGCACATCGAGAGCAAAAATAGCAAGCAGAGAGATGGGATCAGGTATGTGCTCCTTGTAAGAGAGCCGACCGTGCCCAACTTTCAGATGGCCCAACACACACCAGCTCTACCTTTGGCCACTCTCTTCCCAATCCCTTAAGCCCTGCTTCCCCTCCTGCTCCATCCCATGTTTGCTTTCCTCTCAAATCGCCACAGGACGCATCCTGCCTGCAAATAAACAAAGCAGGTTTGGGGGAGCACCCCACCACTAGACCCATGGGACACCATGCAGCTGCACTTACTGCCTCGGGGTGGCAGCAAGCCAGGAGCACTCGGCACAGAAGGGATGGCTGATGGCTTTCCATCAAAGTAGGACCCATGAGCTCCTGGGCTTGCTCTTCTCTTAGCCCAAATGCTCCCCAGCCCCATCTCTGCACAGGGCTTGTGGTTGTTCAATGGGTCTTTCTAGAAGGGCAGGAAAAATTCTTCCCATCTTGCAAAATTTTCCCTGTTCCCCAGTAAGATGGAGCTAAAACCTGCTTGTATTTATTTAGCTAATTCTGAATGAAAAACAAGGGAGGGACTCGCTAGAGAGAAGAGCCAACGTGTGCCAAAGAGTTCTCTTGAGATGATCCCTGCTCTGCACTTCTCCAGTGCCCTCCAATATCATAGACGAGCTGCTGTTGGCCTTTCTGGTACGCTCACCTCCTTCTCCTCATCCCTTCCCATGCACAAATCCCACTCAGTCCTCCAAAAAGCTCAGCTGCTATGGAAAGTTTCTGGTGAAAATCCAGGTCCAGCATAGAGGTGTCTCCCCACCAATGCCAGGGAGCCAGAGCAGAGGCTGTGCTGTGTGTCTCGTTGCGCTGGGGAGGACTCACAGCAACCTCATTCCCTGACACCGCAATTCCCTCGGGGTACAAAGCAGATGTAAACTCGCCCTCGGCAGCCAGATGATGTAAGGGGAAATCTTTACATGGCAAAGCGCCAGTGGAGCTGACCTCCTGTCTCTTCCCTGCTCCCAAATCCCAGTGCAGCTGTACTCTGCTGATCTCCGTGTGCCACAATTAGCCTTGAAGGAATATGGCAAAGATTCATCTAGTAGAGCAGCACTAAGGCTGCTCTAACTCCTGCCCGGGACAGCAGTGCAGTTGGAAATGCAACATGCTACCAGCCAAAATATTGCCTCTCACAAAGACGCTCACCCTGCCCATGGACTGATGCTGCTTAGTAATTGTTCCACTGCATATTTGGAGAGCAATTCATCTCAGCACCATGCAGTGCACTGTTATCACTGGGATAGAGGTGTGTGCGCTTCAAGGTGCAGATGATGCCACCAGGACCTCCCAAACACTCGTGGCAGAGGGTGCACAAGCTCTCTGCAAGATTTGAGAACAACCCAGGCTGCAATGCACATCTCCCACCTTGGTGTATTATCCCAGCTCAGAGGAGATTCTGACCCTCAACTTTCCATCCAAACTTTCAGGAGCACATATCTGGATGCTGCAAGCAACTTGTCTTTGGCAGATCACTTCAACAACCCAAGTCTTGTTTGATCATGCTGGGAGTCTGTAAGAACCCATAGCAAAATACTCACTACTACTTTGAAAACACTCTTTTCTCTTCCAGCAGCTTCCTTGTCCTCTGTCGATTCAGCATAGCCTCTTAAGGGAATGCAGTGCTGCTGAGAGGTGTCTGCATGACCTCCAAGCTTTCTGCTGCCACACAAGTGTTCTAAACACAGGGGTCCCTCCTTTGAGGTCCAAGGCTCTTTCCATACAACAGAGTTGTATGACTTGTCTGAACAGTTTTTCCCTGTCCACTCCTGCCTGCAATGCATATAGCATGTGAACTGGAAGCTGTGCCCTGTCCTCCAGCCCAAACAAAAGCAGAGAGGCTGCTCCCACATCTGAGTGCTGGTTTAAGTGTGTTCCTATTCACTGAAGGATACAAGAAATGCTTTGTCTGAGAAATAGTCTGTCCATGCTCCAGGACGGATCTCCTCACATTCATCTACAGAAGACCACCAAAGGAGTATGGAGTAACTCTGTACCCAGAAACCCCACACCAGTTGCTCCAGTCTGCAGGGTGAGGAGGAACAAACCCAGGGTGGCCATAGCAAAAGCTCTGACAAGTGTCTTTGCGGGAAAACATAATCAACCTGTATAAGGGACTTGCAATTCATACATAAAATGCTCTTTGACATCACCCTGGTCTTTACTTTGAGGCATCATCTTGGGGCAGAGGAGGGAAGCTGTGATTCCTGTGGTCGGATCCTCTGCACCACTACTGAGACAACAAACATGAGCACACCAGTGTATTTCGTGTGATGCAGGTATCTGTAAAACTGGTTGGAGGGGGTTTTTTCCTTTTTTTTTTTTTTTTCCCCTCCCCCAGAAACCGCAAAAGATACAACTCTGAGTCACAGCCAACCTGAAAAACAAGCCCACACTTCTGGACGAACTCTCCCCCAAGACATCTTACTTCAAAACATTGTTTTCTAACCACTACTAATAACCTACTTTGTAATCTACTTTATCTAAACATAATTTCCCATTAAGTGAAGTAATTCATTTTGGTTATAATCCTACTCCTGACAGCGTTTTATTCAGGGCAGGAGAAGAGACATCCTCAGAAAACAACGCAAACAAAACACACACAGGGAGGTCAGAGGAATATCAAAGATAAAAAGAACTTGTGAGACCACGGGATATAGAAAGCTCCCCAGACAGTAGAAACCACCTTCAAAAACCAGGTGAGGAGCCATCCATCTCTGGGATAAATCTGAATTAAAAGGGAGCCATAGCTATTGCACTTCATCATTAGCCAAAAAAGCCACAAGGCCCAGAGTGCCTGGGCAGGGGAAAAAAAATAATAACCCATGAAACTGTTACATGACCTAGATTTCGCTGAAGAACTGCGGAAGTAATTTTTATTTTTTTTCAGCAGCATCTGCTGCTGTTTCTTTTCTTTTTCAAAAATAAAATAAAAAGCAGAAGCCCTGTTAGCACAATGCTGGTGGAGCCAGCCATACATCATTTACACCAATATCATTTCGGGGCAGGCAGGGCAAAACGCACGCCCTCGAAAGTACGTCCTCGCCCTGCGCCTCTGGCTGTGTTTCATTTTTTGAGAAAACTGTTTTAGCCAAGAAGGATGTTTTTGCCCCATTTTAAAAAAATATTTCAGGTTGGTTTTTTTTTTCTTTAACCACGCAGTTTGTTTGATGCAGGTGCAGCCCGGAGCTAGTGCCCGATGTAAGTGCAAGAGAGGGTCTCCGAGGGCACCTCTCTGTGCGTGTTGGTGTGTCAGTTCACAACAGTTAATCACTCTACACCAACCTCGGCAACTGTTGACACAAAATAGGTGGAGATCAGGTCCGTGCAAGTACAAAATACCAGAAAGGCAAACTATATGCAAACACACTTCAGATAGCTATGACAAGAATAGACCAAAACCTGACTTGCAAAGCAATGACAAACCATTACACTCCCTTCTCTCTCTTTGGTTTTTTTTTATTTAATATTAGAGGGTTTGCTTGTTTGTTTGTTAATATAGTGAGGGTATTTTTCCTGATAGATGCATCTCTTGCACTAAAGAGAAGCCAATCTGTGACAACTGTATTTTACAGGAGACTGTGCAGAGCCCTCCTTTCGCTTGTGATGCAGCATTCCCACAATACAATAATGTCCCGGATGGGTTTTTTTTAAACTTTAACTCTTGTTTTGAGACAATGCACACTCAAATCTCAGAATTTTTCAATAAAAAGTAGCAACCAAAGCCTTCTGACCCCTACCCTGATCCTGCAGAGCAAAGCTAGGGCAGGAGTGGAGAAAAGAGCAAGTGGCCAGTGTTTGCACTGCGCCATTTCATCTCATTTCCCTGAAACCCCACAGCACGTTTGCTACAAAATATTAATGCACCAACTAAGAAAAGTTTGGCAGGTACAAAACCATCCCAGAAGAGCATGGAAGTCCAAGGGGAAAACAGGATTTTTTTTGGGCCACATATTAACTTCTCAAGTGGTGAGCAAGTGCCTTTTATTAGGCAAGACTATTGACAGGTAAACTCCATTTGCACTGTACAATGCTCTGTGGTGGAAACCAACCCTTGCCCTCTCAAAAAGCAAAACCACCAGTTATTTTACTCACTGAATGCTCAGAGTGCCACTAATTAGTTTCTTAGTTTGTGCAAAATTATTCTATGTTTGCCCTCAAAATACATGGTGTTTCCTCTGCTGGTTTTTCCCAGCCTGAATCCAAGGGTCATTAGAGCAACAGTTAAGGGAAACCTCTTCCCCTGGTGCTTCTGGACATTGTGACCCCTGTTTTGGGGCAGTTTGGGGCACATGGAGACTATCAGAGTCTATCAGCTCTACAGGTTGAACACCTTTCCTCTGATCCACCTGAAATCCCAAAGACCAAGGGGACCATTTCCCCCCAAAGAACCCTCTTTAACCCACCTCCTCACAAGCATCTGCCCCTGTTGGAAAACCACTTGTGTTTCGTGCCAAAACTGTATCACTGCTCCTTAAACCTGCGCACCAAATCTAAACCCTGCACATTTAAACCACCACGCTGTTTGTTGGGGTTGTTTGGGGGTTTTTTTAATGGCTTTACTGAACTCAAAAAAACCCAACCCACCAGCCTAAAATCCAGTGATGTGACGGTACCTGATGGCTCTAAATTCATAACTCTTCCCCCTGCAAGCTATTTGTTCAGCTTTTCTAATAATACCTTGGCTGCCTGGCAGCTCTCCAGGGCTGTCTAAGGCAATATGCAAGCTAAACATTTTTTTGTCTGATTTCAATATTTTCTTATGAGTAACTATACAGAATTTTTACCTAGTGAGTATTCCTGATTGCTGTAATTTAAGAACAGAGAAATAGACTACAGATGTAATATTATTATTACAATTGGCATTCAAGGTGAAAGGCATAACAATTAGCTAAGACTTAGTGAAAACATAAATGTAAAAATCTGCTTGAAGAGCCCTGCACATGGTACATTTCAAAGAGCTAATTTACTACACATATTCTGAATTGCTCCAACAATTCACTCAGTGAGTTCCTTTTTAAAATAGTTTTCTTGGGGTTTGAAGGGTGTGTTTTTTGTTTGTTTTTTTTTTTTGTTTTGGCTGGGGGGTGATTTCACATCACCAACACCTACTGTCTTACTTTACTCTGAAATAACAAACAACACATATTCATTAAACTTGAAACATATATTCTTTCTTATTACTATATTTTCCTGCTTTCTTGTGTATTCCCATTAAAAACCTGTGTTTAAATGACATCTGTATGTCTATTCTTGAATCACATAGAGAAGAAAAGTAAATAGTTTCCCAAATCTGATAGTTAGGTTTGCATTGCTGAAGTTGAGAGGATAATTTGTGAATGTTTTAACATTTACAAGTAAATAAGTACTTGTATTTACTGTATCTGATTACTGAGAAAAGTATTTGTTATGTTCTTACACAGATTCAAATTGCATCTTGACCTTTTCTCGTTTAATCTGTTTACTGCAACAAAAGCAGTAATAGATACATCTGAAAACAAGCAGATATTTTACTCACCCAGAACTAAAAATCCCTCTGTGTGACGTACTCTGCAAAGTGGCAAACCGAATAGCTTGCCTATTTATTGTAGCCTGTGATTTGGTAGGCAGCGGGGGTGAAAATCCACCCCTGTGTATAGGACCAGCACCTGCTTTTGCTATGCTCCCTCCCTGCCAACCACCTCCCCCACTTACACCCTAAAAATAGTGCTTAAGTGGGACTAAAGTGGTGCGCTGATCATGTGCTGGCCTTTTGCTCGGGGTGAGTATCACCCTTAGCAAGGGAATTGAATGAAGCTGATGTCTACGCTCCATGCCCAGCCCCATGAATGCCTTTCCAGGGGAGCCTTCAAGGGGCTGATGGGAATCAGAGGACAATGTTAGGATTCAGATTTGAGGGTGTTTGGGGCATGTTCTACACACACAAAACCTTAGCAATGTTATGATTAGAAAGATCATAGTGGGAAAACAGCCTGGGACTGTTTTCCAAAAGGTGGCAGGGCGGAGAACCATGCAGCCGCTCTTCCTTCCCCTGTACATCTATGGAGGGCCGGGCAGGGGCTTTTTGCATCTGCCCCATCTGCATCTGTCCCCATCTGCATCCCTTCATCTGCATCCCCCCATCTGCCATATCAGCATCCCTCCATCTGCCCCATCAGCATCTGTCCCTATCTGCATAGCCCCAACCACCCCATCAGCAACCCCCCATCTGCATCCCTCCATCTGTATCTCCCATCTGCCCCATCACCATCTTCTCCTACACCCCCCATCTGCATCTCCCAATTTGCACCCTCCCCACCTGCACCATCTGCACCCCCCTACCTGCACCCCCCATCTGTTTCACCCATAACCCGGCCATGTGCAAGCTGGGCTGGGCCCAACCAGTGAGCCAACAGGAAGGGCACCCCTTGCAGTGGTGCTCCCCATTCATATTTGGGTGCTGGGGAGCAATCCCCCATGAGAAGCACAAAATCCTCATGTCCCCACCAGGCTGTCCTGCCTGCCCTGGCAAAGAACTTTGTCCCCAGCTCAAAGTGACCAAAGAAGTAAAGCTCTACTTCTGCAATTACCCACAAGCACAGACACAGAGGCAGGAGAAAATTTCCTGCTGGCAAGGAGTTGTGATGGGGCTCAACAAGTAATACAGCATTTCTGTGTGTCTATGCCCTGAGCCACATACAGTAATGTGGTCTGGTCTTCCTACTGCAAACCCATCTCAGATACTTCAAGCTCATGCTGAAGCCATTTTTTTAACTTCATTCTTACAAAGTTTCAGCAAACGTAACTTCAGCTGTCTCCAAGAATGAGATAGGGAAATGTACACGATTTTCTCATTTTTTCCAGTGTGTTTGGTTGGGTTTGGTTGTTGTTTGGGAAATTTTACACAAAATTGACATTTAAAGAAGCCAAAGTCATAAAAACAAGAAGTCAGGAGTAAGGAACCTGTATTACTAGAGCTGCTTTCAACCCTGGTGGGTTTTTTTTAAATCTACTTTATGTGCAAACTGTCCAGCTACAAGTTCACAGCACAATTTCTGCTAGGGCCCAATGCCTCAACCACCCCAATGATGGTTATGTTTGTTATATAAACAAGGCAGGGCAATATAATGTAGGAAAGTAGATGTCTACAGGAAATCAAGTTTGTCAAAGTTGAATGAATAGGGCAGCAAACAGCAAGAAAAGCAAAGCAGTGCTGTCTGAGGCAGCTGAATGCTGCACTGGAGAAGGGGATTTTCAGCACTGTGTCTGCCCTTGTCTGCTTGGGAGCTACCAAGGAAAGCATCAGATCCAAACACTTCCCAACCGGTTACTGATTCCTTGCGTATCTCCTTCTTGCCCAGTACTGGAGCTTGGCAACCTAAGATGATGAGACACTAAAAATCTGGAGTTTCTACTGAACTCAGTGGCCATTAGACCTGAAATGCGGATAACATGATCTTATTTTCAGTCATCTTACAGGCCCAGACCAAACAAAAACCAGTGGCTGTGTGGGACCTGGTCCTCCCTGAGCCTCACTTCTTCACTGGTGATCTGGGACAACATTATTCTCTCTGTTTGCAGAGGATCTGTAAAAATACCATGCAGACCCAGAACCTTGTACGCATATATAGGCAAGGGGAGGTCAGGGAGAACTCGGGTATTATAGCAATAAGTGCCATAGGAAAACCCAGCAGTAATTATTAATTCCATCTTCAAGCATGTCTTGAATAGAGATCAACAAATGAAGCACGGAAGAATGAGGGTAAGATAAAATATTGACTAGCTGCTTTATCACTGTCTGGTCTGTGCCCTAGATAGCACAAGAGTATTTTGGAAAAAGCAGAATGCAAACACCTCATAAAAGGCTGGAGCTTTAGGGATTTGAATTTTCAAACTTTCTTCTTTTTTTTCTTTAAAGATCATTTTAACAC
This sequence comes from Hypotaenidia okinawae, assembly GCA_027925045.1. Taxonomy (NCBI): domain Eukaryota; kingdom Metazoa; phylum Chordata; class Aves; order Gruiformes; family Rallidae; genus Hypotaenidia; species Hypotaenidia okinawae. The sequence continues at coordinate 14,385,782 of BSDF01000003.1, read as the reverse complement.
AGTTGTGCACAAGTCAGTTTAGAGAGCCACACATAGACATGCACATATAGAGAGGTTATATAGGCATAATTTCTACAAATACACAGACATTTATCTGTGTGTACCTTGACTTTCCTAAAATATAAACAAGCACCTGACACCTAATGTAGCCCTTGAGGAGAATTTTTCTCTCTTCTCCGTAGAGTACCACTGGTAGTTATTTACCATTAGTTCTTAACAGGAGGAGATTCAGTTGGGATGCAGTAAACGAGAAAACTGTATACATTTTCACTATAGCCTGGGTGGCTTTTTCCCGAATTAAGAAGTGATTGGATCACACCTTCTGGATATTTCAACCACAGCTTTTATCACCAGGGAAAAGCACCTTATTAACCTGTACTTGATCAGGTCCCTTTCACGTCCACCTATGCAATGCTCTCAAGATCATACAAGTGCCCCTTCTAGTTCACATTACCATGTGAACTAGAAGGGGCACTTGTATGATCTTGAGAGCATTACCATGTGAACTAGAGCCCTAAACTGCTGTGGGGTTACACAACTAACAAGACAGAGATCAAAAGGGCCCATTTAGACTAATGACATCTTAAACTTTGCTACCTTCCTACCACATATACTTATTTTTTTGCAACAGGGTGAGGGCTCCTTCTTCCTGCAGCAGAAACAGCCAACTGCAGCAAAAAGATTGTCCTAAAGAGCAATGCGAGTGATTTACAAGGAAAATGGTCACTTGTTACAGAAAAGGGGGAAATCCTCCACACAGATTATTTCACTGCTTTAAATAAAAAACAAAACAACGCAAGGAAAATGGTCAAGTTAGGACTGTGGTGTTTTGGAAGACATGCCCTAGCACTGATGCATTTTCTGGCATGTCTCACATCACCACCCCACTCCTGTGACTACTCCACCATCAATAAGAGTTGTGTGCATCAACCTGGGGAGTCCAAACACCAGGCAGACCGTATGTGAAAAGTACCATTTTTTTTCGTTATGGCCAAGAACTGAAGTATGTAACAAGCACATACTGCAAAGGCATTCAAAATATGACAAAAAAAAAAAAATTGTTCAAATGCTTTCAAGCTGCAGAAAACAAATGCTCTCTTCACTGACTGCTCTGTGGCAAACTTCTAATTCCATCCAGAAAATCCAGCATTCCCAGTCCGGGCTAACGACCATGCTACCAGACATGAGTTTATGTTTTTCATGCACATTTCATGTATTCCCACATGCTGTGTTGCTGCCAATAATTTATGACTGATCTGCACCCAGCCTGCCCTTCAGCATTTTATTTAATCTCTGCAACAGTGATTTACAATGACTCATCATTAATACAAAAATGTACATGTGTGTTAACAAGTTTGGAAGAATCTAAGGAAGAAGGCAAAATTTTTTTGCAAGTCGTGGCTGAATGACTTATGAGCCCGCTGAAGAAAGGCAAAACTAACCCGAAATAAAACGTTAGCTCTTCCCTGCAGCAAACAATTCAGGCAAGAGTTTCTTTGCCTGGATACTGCCTTTAGAAGAAAAGGGATTTAGGAAAAAGATGGGAGAGGTTTACTCATATCCCCAGGATCTGGGAGGGGACGGAGGAGCTCGTTGGTTTCTCCATGCCTGGATGTTTCCTGAGGATACACCTTGTGTGTGTGCAACCTGCGTGATCAGCCACAGTCTCATATCCTCCTTGCTCCTTAGCACCTACTGCAAAAAACAACGGCTGAATTTGGGCATGTCTGCCTGCCAGATATGGATATCTGTTATTTAAAAAAGCCCCAACTGGCTCTATGTGTTAAATCTTCATGGAGCTGGAAAGGGGAATTGTCTCAATAATTCATACAATTGTACCACCACAGCAGAATTACCACACTAGCTCAAGCAGAGGAAGCCTGCCCTACATCCACACGACTTCAGTTATAATGTATTTTGACCTACTTACTTTTTTTTTCCCCTTGCACATAAGGAACTTATAAAAACACATCTGACACAAAGCCAAAGCAAAAACTCCTTAAATCCAAGGCGAGATGGGTACTGAAAAACACCCTGAAAAGTCATTCGGGAGAAATTCCACTAGCTTCACTTCAAAGCATCCCATGTCCATCATCTCAAAAAATACCTTTGATGGGCCACACTGAACTGACCCACACCAAATCCTATGCTCCTAGACCCCTCTGCAGCAGCACGCGCTTCCTCCACCTCATCAGTAAATGAGACCCCTGACGAGCACACACAGCTTCTCACCTGGCCAAAGCACCTACCGTTAAACTGAAGGACAACCATATAAATTAGGGATATCGCCCAGATGAAAGTTGAAGGATGTAAAGCTGAAGCAAACACTAATTTTTGCTGGGTGGGCCAAAATACCAGAGGTTACATTTCCTTCTAACACGTATTTTATGTTTAGCCCTTTTCTTTTGCCATTTTAAAGTAAACATCTTGGAAGCATACTTCATGTGCACTAAGTATTTGCGCATTTTCCTTTATTCACTGTCTTAAAGGGCTTCAAAAAATTGATCTCCCAGGGCTGCTGTGGGGTCACAGAAATTGATAACCCTTACAAGCTATGCTTATGTGAGCCCGCCTGCGTCTCCCAGATAGTGCACTTTGTAAATTAATCCTCCAAAGGCAAATATATTGTAAGTAGCTTGTTATCTCTAAAGTACTAAATTGAAGAATACACGGGATTATATTGACAGAAATTACATTTTCTGTAATGGGGTTTAATATATCTGAAATCTCTCCCATAGGCTCCTACTCTCTCTAAGAGAGGAGGGTTTGTTAATGTAGGTGCAATGGACATCAAGACCAAATTTATTCACTAAAATGGATTAGGCCATGTAATCAGAGCTTCAGTAATATTAATCTCTGACACTTATTGAATGGGAAAAAAATACTTTTGTCTGCAAACTGGCATTTCTCCCTCCTTTTTCCCCAGCAGGCTCGCTGTTTGCCTTGGCCATTTTCTGGGTATTACTTCAAAGAGGATAAGGTTTCCCATCATAAACACTAATCTAAAAATATTAGGACAATTAATTAGATACACTTAGTTTTACTAGGTATTAGATTGCAATACACTTCAAATATGACACTTGTTCTGGGACAGCAGGAGAAACCTGCATTTTGATGCAGTAACAAAGGGTAATAAATCCAACTTTTTAAAGGGTTTTCTGTTGTGTTTTTATAGTTAAATCACAAATAATTTTCATGGTTGCCTTCACCATGTCTCAGACAGTTAGAGACCCAAAATCATTGCAAAAACATCACAGATCCTAGTTTCCTTCAAACAAATTGCTACTACAACAGATCAGGGGCTCCAGCAACCCTTAGCTGGAATAAATAAGTAAAATTGCTGCACACCATACTTCAGCAGCAAAGAGCCAGGTTTTCCTCAAAGTTTATTCAAAAACTTAACAAACCAGTAAAGAGACAGAAGGATGTCAGTCAAAAAGAAAAACCCCACTAACAACATTGAAAGAAAGGATGGCAGCAACCCAAAATAGCAATATGCTGTGCAGAAATGGGGGCCAACTGCCCTTTCTTTTATCACCCAACGTCTCAACCTCTTCCAAAGCCAAAGTTCTTAAAATGGATGTGGCTTCCTACAGAAGATGACACATCCTCAGCCAGAAGGAGGACTCGTACCCAAATGCGAGTAACACTGAAATCTGTCCAAGAGAAGGGAAAATAAATACTGCTCGTTTTCTGCGGTAGTAAACCTCCTAGTTCTCATAACTGAAACCACTCGCCCGGCTAGATCCCTTTTGCATCAATAAACTGCTGGGGGAGGAGGGGAGGGAGCAGACAAGGGCAAGGTGTGTCCTCAAAAATGCAAAGCGTTAGCCGTAGGGTGCCAGCGGCCGTATAGAAACACTAAGGAAAATTACTTACCAATTGTTCACTTGAAGTATAGTGAGCCCTGTGTCTTGTGCCAACTGCTTTTTCTGTTCTTCTGAAGGGTAAGGGTGCTATAAGACACCAAAATAAATATATACATTTAAAACAATGCTTTTTGCCTACTTTTTATTTCAAATTATATTCTTTAAGAAAATAAATAAATAAACCAAACCAGAAGCGTGACATCTATTATTGAAAGGTGAAAATGCTGAGGTGTGTCACTCTTTTATAATTATTAATGGGCTACTACATCACTTAATTAATGGCAGTAAAAGACAAGCCAATTATAAAGATTAGTGAAGTGGAGAAATAACTGCTTAGGATACTGGCAGTACCTTGATACTCAAGAAGGATATTTGTTGCATTAGCTGAAAGTTTTTGCACTTGTCTCGAATGACCGATTAGAGTCAAATCACAGGTTTGCTGTGGGGTTTTTTTCCCTGTATTTCACAGAACAATAAAGAATGCGATAAAGCACTTCTCTGTAAAACTAAAACATGCTGATGTTTTCCGAGATAGTGAAGACAAATCTTGCCAGTGCCCCAAAATAATTTGCAAATAAGATCAGCATCCTGAACATAAACAAACGCCTGGGTTTTGAACACAGGCCAACGCAAGGTCAATGATCAGCACATTTTTGCCTGACATTAACATAGCTGTGCTGCACTAATCCTAAGAGACAGAAAATAAATACTGGTTTAATTGAAGATAATGTTAAAATTCAATCATAAGTTAAGTTTCTTGTGAGAACTTGATTGCTTTCTCAGAAAATTTGCTTCTGCATGAATACAGATTGCTTAATAAATCAACAGCAAATACCACATCTGAGCTTGAAATTTAGAAATGTAATTTGTGTCCTTTCCCTCTGTGTAAAAATGCCACCATCACAGAAGGAAATGGCCAAATACTGCAAGCATAAAAATTCCCAGGAAAAGCCCTGTTCTGAGGATCCAGCTCAGCTCCCAAACTGGACATCCAACTCTCAGTACACATTGGATTCAGATCTGGTCTGCCCCAAGCTACTTAATAACATTTCTTTAAGATGATTTGATAAAACTGGCTAATCATCCCACTTAGCAGTTGGTTGTCACAAAAGTATTTGCTGATATATACACACACATCACCCTTTTATTTTCTCCTGAAACATTCCCATATTCTTTGGATGTATTCTTTGGTGTAATATTACATGAGATGTAAACTGAAACCTTGTAAAGTATAAGAATTTAAAACCTCATAAAACTCAGCAATCTTATTGGTATCATAACTATTTAGCAGATTTTATATATTCTTGTAAACAGAATAATCTGACATGTGATGGCGAAGTTACAGACTGCATCACCCCACTTCCACCAGCCTGATGCGCCCATTTCAAAGCTCCAAAAGGTAGAGTTGTTTTTTCCTTCCAAAATAGCAGTGAATGCCCCGTTCTTTTAAAAATCCTGCTCCTAAAAGTAAGCCCGCAGATAACCTGCACACCTGTAAACTACCCTCTGTATTTTCTGTATTTGAACCAGCTCAGGAATTGCAATGTGGAGGACACAGGGATAGGGTTTTTACTTCTTTTTTTTTTTTTTTTTTAATGACTGCTTTGCATTTTATACATGAAAAAATATAACATGAATTTTATTGTCCGCCTTATATACACATGCATCCATAACAAACAAGTCATACTTGACTTATGTCCATCTATCCGAGCCTAACATTTTCCTGCTCTTCAAAAACAAACCCTACAGAGATGATTTGTAACATTTTCCTCTTTATAGCTTACTTCCCGTTTCATTACTTTGCTATCAAGCGAGGACAAAATTATCCTTTTTTTTCTTATTTCACTTTGCCACCTTGCATGTGATCTAATTTTAAGTAATTGAACAAACTGTGTCTAATTTCATGCAGCAAGCAATAATTACTAGACAGCCTCTAGCTATTGGAATTGCGAACTCTGTCTCTATTAAGCAATTTTCAATTGTTCTGGACTTTTTTTCCAAATAGACAAGACTGGATAAAATTAGCCATCAGAATAATACAGTCACTGTAAAAATAATTGCTTTAAAAGTCCAAATTCCTCAAATCGCAGTATGTTTAAGGTCATATGATTTATATTTTTTCATAGCCTAACACAGAATAAACTCACAATTTCATGATAAATCTATAATTGCCATAATCACATGACAGTCGGGACTAATCCCTCTCAGCTAAAGGTTCACAATGCGGCAGGCTTTTTAACTGTGATTCAGAGTGGTTTAAAATATCTTAAATGCTGGGCATCCTTATTATATAAGCTTTCTGTGGATCGTATGAGTCGTTCCTTTGTAGACTAAAGAAAAAAAAAACCCAAAAAATAAATAAAATAAAAATGACTTGACAAAGAATCAGCATGCCACAGGCTAGGTTGCTATAAAAACATTCAAAGCCTTGTTGCATTCCCACCCACGGGGCTAGGAAGGCCTGTGCTACAGGCAAAGGCAGACATCACATCGCAACAGAGAGAAAGGGGGAAACCCTGAGAACTGCCATTTTATGAAGAAATAGGAAATTCAGTGGAAACTGTTGCTGTGGGTCTTTATTTCACCCGCATGAGAAAGATAGTTGCCATCCAAAAGCTTTCTAATGGTTGTTCAAAGGGGTAAAGGCCCACGCATAGAGATTGGTGTATATGTATTTGTGTGATATATAGATATACTGTATTTGTGCATATAATATATATAAGAAAAAATAAATACAGGTATCTCTTAACCAAATGGTTTAGCTTTATGTAGTCCTGCAAGGAGCAGGGAGTTGGACTTGATGATCCTTACGGATTTCTTCCAAGTTGAGAGACAATTCTATGAAATACATAAATATATAAACAAACATGGAAGTATGTGTCTAAAAACACCATACCGACTCGAGTGGGCAAGTCCACCTATCACTCTGGATCACTTTGGGATATCAAAGCAAATTGTACCACTGTTCAATAAACAGTGACTTGAGACCTGTACTTTGTTGTGTACATTAGCTCCTACCATTATCTCTTAAAAGCTTAATTATTTGCAAACAATTGATCAAGATGGGAATTGGAGAAAAGAGACGCTGGACCACCGGGAGAGCTGCAATGCATTAGGAGAGCAAACAGAATTACCTTTAGGTCTTATAATCAGAATTAACGATTGGGACCGTACATGGGGCAGCGTGAGAAGCTGTAACCCTCTCACTGGAGTGTTTTCCATTTGATCTGCATTAACACCTCGAGTGAAAGCCATAAAATGGTGATTACAGATGGGAAGGCTGACCCTCCTTTCCAGAACCAGCCCAGCCTGTGTATACTGGAAGACTGCAGACAGGCTTTCTTGCCAAGGCCAGAGGAAAAGGGCAAATCCAAGGGGGGGGGGGGGGAAGGGGGAATAGGAAGCAGGGAGGTTAATTAAAAAAACAAAACAAAGCAAAAAACCATTTGAAAGAATAAGGCTGACGACAGATAAGGACTGGCTCCAGTATTTTCTGATCACGCCTGCTGCTGTTACAGCACTACAGAGCAGCATCCACCAAATGGTATGAGAGCGAGTGCTTTTCCCTTTCCATAAATCTAGCACTGAAATGCGGATTGTTTGGCACCATTAATGTGTTTTTGAGGCTCTGTGGTATTACTTTTAATAATGACTTAGTACAGAAAGTGATTGCTTAATAACACCATCAAAGTCTGCATGCAAATGAAAATTATCCCTGGGGGATTTGCCCAGGGTAATATGAACAGTTAAGGAACATTTGAAAAGGTAAAAATAACTATGCAAAATATGAGTCAGAGCAGTCGTTTTAGCAGTAACAAAGAAATCAAAGTGACAGAGAGAAAAATGTAACTTTCCATCATATTCTCTTGTCACTGTTTTATGAATGGTATTTAGAGAGCAGAAGTCTTAATAAAACCCCCTTTTTAATGCAGCCAAGATAATATTTAGCAAAACAAACAATAAGATTTATTTTTTTTAAAATACAAACACCTTTGACTACAGCCAGTGGGTAAAGTCTCCAGTAGACCCAGATGGAAAGCTTCCAAGTTTGTCTCTTAATGACACCCCTTGTTCAAATGTACACCTTTCCTCAAATCTTCCACCCTAGACAGCACATGCTGGATGCCAGGACAGGGATAGACCTTATCTTATCTGTAACCTGCTATCAAAACGCTCCCTCCCTCTCTGCCTTGCCTCCAGAATTGTAATGGTCACAGAAAAAAATAGGAAAATAAAACTGCCCAGAACTTACTGCTGAGGTAACAGGAGGCAAAACCCCTTCTCACCACCCCACTCCCTTGAACTACTAATTCCTTGCAGCACTGAACAACCTCAACACCAATACTCCCAACCTGCCCTACCACAGCCCAGGGGCAGAAGCAAACCCCAAGCAAAAGATTGCTCGTTATGTTATAAGGATGGCATGGCAACCATCCAGTGTTGTCCTTATCGCAGCAATGCTGTCGCTTGGCTCACCACACTGGGAGAACCATTTCGGAAGTCCTTTTATCCCCTTCCTCCAGCCCTCTGCCTCCTCCAGAGCTCCATGTAATGCACCAAGATGAGATGACCTTGAGCTAAACTCTGGTAGGTGATGGAGAGAAACTACCCCTCCAAAACACGTGCCCTCAGGAGTGTCTATTAACTGCTTTCTAACCTCAAAATAAAAAGGAAAAAAAAAAAAGCCCAAATATTATGATTTTTCTCATCTCTGAACAGCAAACCAGCCTACACCTAACTTGGTAACAAGAATAAAGCCCAAGATTCGTCCCTCCACAGACAAACTGTGGGTTGGTTTTATGCTGAACTCTGAATCCTGGCTTTACCCGAACTTGTCCAGGGTTAGCTAACGCAGCAGTGTGGTGGCTTGAGTGTCTCCCCTTCCCCTCCCTCCTCCTGGTTTGTCTTTGAACTGTTTACATTAACGATCAAGTTGATCTATGATAGATTATTATTTTTTTTAATATCTACAATGCTTTCCTATTGTCTCTCAGCTTTATGAATTAGTTTTACTGTTGCAGTGAATGCTTTTTTTGTCTCCTCACTGCACATTATCAAAGGGACACTTTGTGCCTGCTATTTGCATTACAAAAGCAGTGCATGGTGTAGTCTAAGAACAGAGCTTGAATTTATAGCAGTCGAGTCCTGGATCCTCACTCATGCTGACCTCCGAAAGAATAACAGGGGTACCCACATTTGCAAAGTAGCCAAAAAATGGTTGGATCACTATCCATAAAGTCACAAGATTTCAACCTGCCTTCCTCATCGCCCACCAGCATGTTTAGAGGGAGTGAGAAAGAGAATGCCTCGAGTCCCCTTGCCTATCTCTCAGGCTGCGTGAATTGCTTTATAGACCATCCCGGGGACCTGCTTTATATTCAGGCCAGGCTGTAAAAAGTTGCCAAGTTGAGGTGAGCTGCTGAGGGCGGGGGTGGGGTGAGGGATATCAACTCGGAAGCTGCAAACCCGATCCTGTTTATCCCATGGGACCAGCTTGCTCGGTGGAGGAAATACTAAACACCAAGAAGGAAGTCGTTTTATTAGAAATGCATCTATGAGGCTGGGAAGGAAAAAAAAGCCCGTGCAAAGTTTGCACAGTCTTTTCCTTGGCCGAGAGCATGAGTCAGCCTGATAATGCTGTTGAAGTGTGAGCTGGCTTTGGCATTTAAAACCCCTTGTTGCTTTTTCAACGCAGCAAGGAAACGCAGCCCATATGACACGGTCATGCTGCAGACAAAGCCAGCCTTTTCCTCTTTGCAAATAAAATATTTCCTCAACTTATTATAATAGTTTAATATCCCTGTGGTAAGATTTTTTGCATAGCATCACTGTTAATAAATCCTGATGCTGCCAGGGTTATTGAACTGTAAACTACGACTGCAATATCAACAGGCATGCTCGGTCTTGGGAAGTTAAAAATGCATCAAAATATGCAAGGTGAGGAGATGCTGTATCCCTGTATTGCTACAGTGAGGCCATACACTGCTGCTCAACTTCTGCATGAGCTGAGTCCTCTGAGATGGAGCTCCGAGACACCGCCCATCACTTCCCTACCAAAGGTTTTGCAGGCTGCTTTGGCAGCCCTGCCAAAAAAATAAAAGGTGAGGAAAGGAGGCAGAATCTGACTCTCCTAAGGCAAACACAGGGTGTAAAATACAGAGCCAATACCCCAGAAGTTTCAACATCTGAATGTGTGTTCACAGTGCAACCTGATTAAACAGGGGCTGGGTTGGTTTTGCAGGCAGGGGGTGGAAAAGATGTTTTATTTGCGGGGACTGATGAGGGGGCAAGAGGTACTGGCAACAGTGACACTTTTTAATGAAGGAGTTATGCCAGGATAAAAAAAATGCTCTGTGCTTCTCTTTCCCCTCCTCCCCCCATTTGCCTTTTGTAAATAATTTTCTTGCAAGAGTTGTCTGTGAACCAGTTTTGGCACTCACTAACATAAATATCCTCTCCAAGGCTGATGGAGAGACATGGTATGGCTTGGGATGCGCTGCCAATACTTCTCTGGTGGCCCCATCAAATTATTCATAATGCAAGCACTCATTAAGGAAAAAAGTTCAGATCATCTCTTGCACAGGATATTACAGAAGTCAGAAAATGGAAAAACCTTTTAACTCATCTAATCCATCCCCTGGCTGCCACAATATTATTCCTTCCATACCATATATTATTACCCACTGCTTTTTCCAGTTGAGCTTTAGCTGGTCCAAGCAACGGTGCTTCTGCTATTTCCTTTTGGAGACACTCTGATAGTGTTTGGAGCTTACCCTGGCTCCCACCAGCTTTCGATTTAAGCTGAGTCTATGCAGACACTCCCACACCATACCCGGGTAATTGAGCAGAGTTTTTCCCATGTTAAACATTCCTTTAGTGCCTGCACATATGTGCACACAGAAATACACACACACACTATACGCGTTAACTTCTCTTAATACACTTAAGTGATTTCTTTTGCTCTATCAACAGTATCTGCGCTAAAGTGACATGGGTGATGCGCTTTCCCACTCTCTGCCCAGTTTTAGTAGTTTATTTTCTCTAGCACAGCTTAAAAATAACCGAGGACAGGGTAAGTAAAACAAAAAGTGCCTCCAAAAGATCAGCAAAACTCTCTTCATCACAGCACATGGCAAAAAAAATGAAGTACTACATCCAAGTGACACTGAAGGAACCGAGGGAACGCATCATCCAACTTCCAGCCACATTAAAGCTGAAATTCACATCTTTGATACCTGGTTTTTCAGTTAAACCGGCATCTTTATCAGGCAGCTGCGGAAAGGCAGGAAGGTGAGCCCTAGCCTTTCCTAGGTGAGCAGCTTTCAGAAAGGAGGAAAAAATATCCTCGTCCCCAGCACACTAAAGAAAATCCCGACTACCTGATAACTCCATAAAAGCACTGCTGTTGTTTTTAGAGCTGGCCTAAGACAGATTAGCCCAGGTAAATATCTCCTAACCAGAAGCCTTTTCTCAGCAATAAGTCACTGTCCTTATCTACCTCAAATGACTTTCTAAACAGGTGGGCTCTGAAATAGCTCTGCAATCGCTGGGAAACGCTAGCACCGGTGGTTGTAATCCCACAGAGCTAAGCTGAAAGCTTTTATTTGTGCTTTCTGCTCTCTTTCTCAGGCTGCTTTGGCTATGTCAGGAGCTCCCTCTGTAACCAGGGGATAAAAAATGCTCCCCTACACCCACACCTCCCCTTCCCCAGGCGATGGAGGGTTGCTGGATTCAGCCAGGTCCCTAATGTCAACCACCAGCTTTTAGGAGAGAGCAGGAGCTTTAGGCTGATTTCCTGGGTTTATAGGACCCTTGGGAGCAGACATCAAGCAATTTGGGCAGCTTTCTGCCATAAACTTGGACATCTTTTCTCGTGGAGGGACCAAGCAGTCGTGCAAAGAGAGTTCAAGGCAACCACCATGTCAAGGTGCCAATCTCCAATGCCAAGACGAAGTAGGTTTACATTTGAACATCTTCTATTTAAAAAAACCCCAACGAACCACCAGTGAGGAAGGAAATGAAAAGATAAAGCTGCTATTTTGCAACGCTGCTTTGTTGGCATGGAAAGTCCTTGAACAGATGCCCCGTCCACCATTAAATATTCACAACGTATCCTTGTAAAAGAATAAAGCCCACTGAACTTATACGCAAAACCACAATGTGTTCTTCAGAAAAAAGATGCATTTAAAGATCCAGGAGGGGAAGAAAATAAAGAAAAAAATGAGGAGGGAAAAGGAAAAAATCCCAAGCCAGTGAAACACCGCCATTCTCCGAAGAAGCAGAGACTCTTGGAAGTAGCGCGCATTCTCTGGCGTTAATTTTCCCACTTAAATTACAGTGATGCTGCAGCCTCATCTCATTAGAGATCATTGTCCCCAGTAGACAGTTGTGTTTATGGGGGATTCTTGCTGTTCCACACCTGCTGCTCAGGTTGCTACGTGATAAAGCCTGCATACAAACAGCAGTCTTGAGGTTGCTGGACTGCAACTGATGAGCCCAGGCTAATTCAGGGGTGATTATGTAGTTTACTGGACCACTAAACCTCTTTAAGCTTGTAATTACTGCCTATTTGAGTAAAGAACATTCAAAAGCAATTCACTGCATCATGCCTGCCACAGCTGGAAGCAGGCTGCCAGCAGTCTGTGGGGACATTAAAATCTACAGGGACAGGGATTCGAGCACAGCTCGTAGGCACTGACGGCGGCAGCCAAGTGTGTTCACATTCCAGCTCACCTTTTCTGACCAGGCGTACTATTAAAGGTGCAATGAAAACTATAGAAAAGCAATAAAGATGACAAATAACGGGACATAATTGAAAGAACTGCATTTTAATGACTCTCTCCCTCTTCCCTCTCCCCTTATATTGGCTAAAAGAAAAGGAAAAAAAAAATTAAGCCTTTTTTGTCATGACAAGGGAAAGAAAGGGCCTTTTGCAAAAGGGAAAAGGCACTGCATCAATGTGAGCATTTTTCTTTTGAAAGTTGGGGGCTTTCCTTGTGTTTCGAAGTTTTAAAAAGAATAAGTTTGCGTGTAAAGTGAACGTAGTGAAGTCTTACTACATATTTGGCAGTGATGATGATGCAGAGATATCACAGTCACTGAATCTTTATTAAATCCTCCTCACTTGAGTCTTCATAAACCCCCCCACCCAAGAGTATCTCCAGACCTGGAAAAGGTTAAAATCCCCACTCTCACCACTAGATACCTCACAAGCACAGGGAAATGTCCTAAGCCACCACTCTACAAAGCAACTCCACCCTGCAAGTCAAGGTACAGGTCCCTGCAACTGAGAAGGGGGTTTTGGGTTGGTCTTGGGTTTTTTAAATTTATTTTAAAATAATAAAAAAACCCTGTGTTTCTATTTTCCTTTTGAGTTTTGAACCACTTGAGTCCCCATTTTCAAGTCTGCCCCTGCAGCTCTCAATGAGCAGGAAGTTATTTAAAAAGGCGCCTTGTTTTTCCGCATAATTAGCAGATGTTGGGAGCAGGGTCTGGGGGAAGAAGAACAGATCAAATGGGACCTATGACACAAGCAGAAAGGTTGGTAATGGGTCAGTAAACGAAGGTCTGGAGAGGATTGCTTCAGCAGAAATGGAGGGAAGTTGCCAACATTGCCCCCGAGCCCCAACACCGCGTTGGCTTCACTGGGAGCTCCAACGAGGTGGCAGTGCCTGTCCGCGTGGCTCCAGTCAAAGAGCCGGGTCCTCGCTGCCCTCCCTTCCTCCAGCCACTCCACAATGCCGTCTTCCTGCTATTATACTTCCACGTGTGAGGTCCGCGTCGATGGGCCTAATGAGCCGCCCTATTAACTAACTGCATGAAATGTACTTTAAAGCCTCGCAGGACATTTGGAGATCCAGAATTCATCAGTGTCATTTCCCTGTCCTGCTAACAACTGCTGCAGCTGCCCGGGAGAATGGGGTGGGGGAAAAGCGAAAATAAACAAGGAAAATAAAATAAACCATTGCTATTGATATAATTAACCCTGGACTGAAGGTAAATTTAAGAGACAGGGCCTCTTTTTCACCTCATCTAATAAATTGTCTTGTTTTAAAAACACAGAGAACTTGTCTGTAGTAATAATCTCACTGGGAAGAGGAAAGAGGAAAAAAAAACCAAACCATGCACATGTGAGCATTCCACTGTTAACACACATCAGTTTTTAAAGGAGAATAAAAAAGCATTCAGGAAGTTTATTCTTAAAAAGCATGTAAATTCTCAGCCACAACAATCCCCCAACTAACCCCATCCTAGCTCCAAAGAGCCACAGGCTTATATGTTATCCAGCCATCACTCTTATTAATATTCATTGGGCAGGTCTGCTTGCATTTTCATAAGCTTCCAAGGTGGCAAAGGAAACAATCAGAATTCTTTAACACACGGGCATTATCAATTCAACATCTGCCAAAGAGGAGCACACACGCATCCGAGGTTGAAATTCAAACGCAATTTACCTGGGCTAGAGCTGGGTTTCCCTTCCCAACACCCAGCAAGCTATTTCAGGCACTCTCATTTTATCCATCCCAGCTTTTACATCCTCATAAGTTCACTCTCCATTATTTCTACCTTTAATACCAGAGTCCCTTGTAAATTATCCCCTTCATTCCTTAGCTCTAATGAGTTCCCTTCTGCTAAAATAGTCCAAGTTCAGAAAGACCATATGCATGAATAATACAGCCAAGTTTTAACTTGGTAAACTTGACTAAGCAATTCTGCTTTCTGGCTAGAGAATTCATTTCTCTACACCCATTTAGCGTGTGAAATCCCTTTGACTGGCTTCAGGGTGCAGACCTGTGAAGAAATACAGATTTTTTCTGACCAAGCTGGGCTAAAATTTAACTCTGAGAGGTGAATTAACAAGTCTCTGAAAGAAAACAACTGCTCTAATTAATTATTTACCCTACTTAGCAAAGAAACCTGGCTGATAATGCTAATCAATTTAAGAATAGGAGACATGCATTCCCAGGATGATATTTAAATGCAGAAGGACGTGTACCAAAACCAGTGTGATTTATATCTCCTGAGAGCCAGGAAGCAGCACATCCAAATTTTCCCCCAAGTCTCCAGATTCAACCCTAAAAGTGTTTGCCCACGAGATCACTACGTACTGATTCCTGTCCCTGTAAAAATCTTATTTAAAAGGTTTGGATGCTCTCCAGAATGTGACTCTTTCCTTTTTGCAACCTGCTTGGACCAAGAGGGTCCTCCCATAAAAAAATTACCTTTTCTCCCTTTTAAGTCAATGCAGCTCTTCACCAATTTCAGCTGGCTTTCAAAAGCCTTTTAAGACCAAATTCACAGAGAGTCAGCAGGACTGAATTTTGCATGTTCATGGAGCGAGGCACATTCTGGGGCTCCATGGTGGCTGATGCTGGGGAACAAGCCCTGAAATAGTGAACCTGTCTGTGCCTGAATAACTTTAGATGAGGTGCAATGAACTCAGCCAAAGCCTGGGGTGCCGAAAGAATTTGTTCTCATCTTTACAACGTGAGATCCTCAGAGTGTGTCTTCTACAGGATGATGGATGAGGCCAGGACAGAGGTTTTTGGAAGGGGCTCTCCAAAAATCCCGAAAGAGTCAGCTGTGAGAAGCCAGTGCCCACCCCACCCCCAAGCTAAGCATCCCCTCTATCCTATCCTGCCTGGTCTCCTTTGAGGACTGAGCACATCAAGCACTGCACACTTGTGGATGTCTCCACAGACACTGCCATAAAAGAGACAATCAATGTATTTGGAAGCATAAGCGTTGAGATGGCATGTCGCTTTCATCACATTTATGATGTGATGTCCATTGATAATTTGCAAGGATGATAACACATAATCAATTTGTTTAATACCAAGTTCAAAATCCTCCTCTCTGCTTCCCCCTCCTTTCTGAACAAAACTCCACTTTTCCTTCAGAAAGACCTAAATGAAAGTAGCTAAAGACCAAAAAAATGTCACCACTAACAAGTTACAAAGTAAGAAAGAGCAACCAGGCACATTTGATCTTGTTCTATACACAAACCTTTCTAAGATGACTGCTCCAATTAAAAAAAAAAAAACCAGAGGAGTAAAATTTATCATTTTGATGATATGAAATGATGAACTTGACTATTATATGCATATATTTTGTTTAATGGCTTCATTTATTTTAATAACAAAGGGAAACTAGATCTTTACAGATGAAAGCTTTATTTCATGGTTTCAGTGCAACTGGGATTTTTAAAATCTGTGATGTTAACCAAAATGTGATAATGGATGTTCTCAGGGGTCCTATTTTATAGCATTTTATGCAGAGCCAAACTATATGTGAGACATTACAAACATGATGTTTAGCCCTATTTTAAGAAAGTAGAACTGACTACAGTGTCAGAGGCCCCTGTAATTGTTTTCCGTCTGCTTCTCGCTCCTCTGAACAGTTACTTGTGCCACAAAGTCTGGCTGTAGAAATACTTTGACAAAGGCATTAGGTCTCTGAAGACTTGTTCTAAAATGATACTGAAAGGCAGGGTTTGTGGGATTTTGGCTGGGAGGGGACAAGAGCAATTGCAATGTAACTACATTATCTATAGCAGGCTGCCTTGAAGGGTCTGTTGACATCCAGAAGAAGTGAGTCACAAAAAAGATGCTAAAAAAATTTTTTAAAAAACCCCTAACACGCTAATTCTGCTACTGTTTTTATGTCAGTTAATTCCTAAGATAGAGATAATCAGAAACACCTCATCAAACTTGATCACGCTCTCAATCTTTCTGAAGAACTTCTCATCTACATCAATTCTTTTATTTTTACATTGGTAGATTGAAAACAGTTGTTTCAGACAACTGCAGCACTCATGCGTACACAGCATTAAGGATGCTCTTGTTTAATAAATTTTATGTGCTTATATACATTTTCACGCATACAGAGGTGTGCATGGCCTTATGGAGGGCTGGTGTAGTATTGCAAACTACATTGTGCACCCCAAAAGGCAGGGACCCAACCACTGCTCTAGGGACAGCAGCCCAAGATGGCAGCTCATGATTAATGGCTGTATCATCCGTGGCTCGGCGGCAGCGAGGCCCCGGGTCTGATCTGCCAAACATCCCCTTCGTCTGCAGCCGATCAGCAGATGTAAGCACATAGGCCCTGTCAGCTTGACATATCATTCCTACGACAATGTCAACGAGTATTAATGTTCAATTATCTGTCCTAGAAATAACCCTCGCCTTTACGCACTGTGTAGCTGGGTGCGTGGCACTGCAGTAATCCAAACGACAAGGGCAGAGATGCCCGCGCTCACCCGCTCACTGTGAGTTGGCTTCCCAACATTGTGATGACATTGCCTCGCGGTAGCGCGTGGATGCCTTCCCCCTCCTGCCTCTCCCTGGTTGTTTGGGGTTTTTTTGGAAGGCATGTTGCAAGGACCCCAAAGACCTTTTTCCTCCTCTTCGCATGTTGCATGTCACCCATGAGTATGCCAAGAAAGGCTTGGAAAAGATGTATTTTGATTTCATGCCCATGCAGAACCACAAGGAGTTTGCTTTAACAGAGGGCCATAAGGCGCCTAGTACCTGGCAAGCTCTTTTTATGTCCCGTGCTTGGGTGTATACATATCATTTACCATGTCAACAGTGGTTTCTTCCAGGGCCATGTCAAGATCAATTCAACCCCCAGGTGCAGGGCTGGAGCATTTGTCCAAATGAAACATTACAGCTTCCCTTTGTTAAAGCAAGTTAAGAATAAGACACACCCCCGTCAGCAGAGAGATGATTTAAGAACAAATACAAGTGTATTTCTCGCATCTTCTAAATACAGTTCAAATATTAAAATTATTGACCAGGCCAAATTCAAATAGGAGCAAAAAGCTTATCAAGTCTTTCTTCTTTTAAATCAGACTTAGGGTCAAATTACCACTTGTTCAAAAAGGCTGCGATGGAGTTTGCATGATTTCTTTTTTGTTGTTGTTGTTGTTGTTATTTGCTATGGCACAGCTTCCTTGAACTAACATTCAAAGGTTATCGGCTGTAAGTTATGGTTGCTAAGTCTTCTTATACAACTCACAATCAGAGGGAGGGAGTGGGAGGAAGCAGTGTGATAACCAGTGCCAGCTTTGAGATAAAGCCCTCCACCTAATCTCTGTTTATTTAGACAACCATCTAACTGCAGTACCGGGTGTAAAAACAAGCCAGGTGTACAGCCTAAGGGAATTTCAACTGCCTTATCACAACTGCATTATATTTTTGGGCAAAGGGAAGCATGGACCTTTTTCTTTTTTTTTTTTTTTTTTCCAGATAGCTTTGAAAATTTAAATAATCCTAAAGTTTGAGGTTTAGATGTTTGGATTTGCTCAGCTGGCTGGGTTTTTTTGGTTTGTTTTGTTGGTGATGCTAACAAAGCCCATTTTATTCCATGCTTTTGTAATCCTGGAGGTTTTGGAGGAAAAGTTTTTGCTGTATCACATTTAAGAATGAAGATCCTTCTTTGAAATATTTCCTACCAGAGGGGATTCAGGGAGTTTGGAACAAATACACCTACTGTGGGATCAAATAGAAACAAACTGAGTAGCATTTTAAACGTATTTCACCCTAAAGTGCAGACAGAGGGTTGGATGCCCAGCACACCTCCGCGGCAGCAGCACCAAAGCTGCTTTTCCAGAGCTGAAGCTGCTTTTCCAGCACGGGTGCCAAAATAAAAAAGCTCTGGCAGGTCAGGCCACAAGAAGCAGCACTGTAAGGCATCTGGCTGAAGGATAACTGAGCCTTCCTCCAGCTTCAGCGGCAACATTAAACTGCAGTGGGAAGCTTGCACGGCAGCTGATGGCTCTATTTCTCCTGCCGTGTGAGCCCAAAGTTGACGCATTCAAACTCATTTTTACCGTCTTGGGTTTTCTTTTTTTCCCCCTCTGATAAGTCACCCCAGTGTTTTAGCCAATCGTTTTAGGTAGGGGAAATGAGGAATGTTGCTGAGTGCCAGGTTTTTTTGGTGCAAGATGAATAACCCCAAGGAGCAACTTACACTGAGTCCCAGGCTCCTGTCAGCCGTATAATTGATGATGTTTTCACTGTAAGGGGTGGGGACTGGGACACATTAAGGCTCAATAGGGGAAGTAAACAGAGTGAATTGACTCAGCAACTGTGCCTTTTACCATGGCTTCTAATAAGGATAAACTGATTACTGCCAAATGTACTTTAGCATCACGGGGAGGGTGGGGGGAAATAAATCGATCTGCTGAGAGGAAATAAATGCCATACCAGAAGTTTTTCTAAAAAGTGAACTTTTCCATTCAAAAGTGTAGGAGCATGTTTCAGCGGCACGTTGCTGCTGCTTTCTGAGCTGCCGCTAAACCAAAAGTGAATTTGCAGCCTTAAAACGCATCCTAAGGATGAGCGCTGCATAATGATCGCTACGAAACCAACGAGGCTGTCTTCTAATCTCACCCTCAAATGACTTCGATAACAAAGAGGTGCACAGCGATGCTCACCCTGTATTTCAAATGCCAACTTTATGTCAGCATCTTTTGATGGCAACTAGGAGAGCGGATGCTCCGCTTCTGCGCCAGGCAGTGAGGAAAGCAAGCGGGCAGCAGCCCGGGTTGCCAGGGGTGACTATGGAGCCGACAACCCTGGGATTCAGCAAAAGCTACCCTGATTGATGGCTTCTGGGTTCCTGCTGACCTTTGATCCCTTCTGGTTTGGCTGGGAACAAAAGAGCCTGTTCACCAGGGCCCCTTGCACGTATATTTAACGAAAGCGGTCATCACCTAAATGCTGATTAATGTTTGCTTTACGTGTGGTGGGAGGAGGACCATGGCCATCCCGTGCCACCATGCAGGTAAGTGCCAGGCTATAAAAACAGAATATATCTTAGTTTGCGTGTCACACAAAATAAATCAAGGAAACCCACCATGAGGCACATAAAAAAATGACTAAAACAGGTAAAGACAATTTTTGTCACCGACGCAGGAAGTTGTCGAGGCTGGCAATGGTGCCAGGAGCGATTTTCCCGCTTCCCCAAAAACCTGCACGGAGCTTCTGTCATGAGAGATTTGGTGCTGCTCTGACACCAAGGGCCATCAGCAGCTTGAATGCACTGCCGCAACGATGCTGCTGGCTACGGCAACCATGAAGGATGCTGTCCAACCCTCAGCGGCAACTTTCATCGCCGCATATTGTCACCATAGCAATGAAGCTGGATGCAGGCAAATGACAAGGGTCTGTCATCACTCAGCCCCGGCCTGACAGCCTTCAGCACCAGTCGCTCTCATCCAGCCTCAATACACAAATACGTCCTCAACAGGCCCAAAAGTAATAATCTGCCCTTCTGCAATGTCATCGTTTTGCCAGCACTCCCAGTAGAAGCTCTTACACCCCGTGGGGATGCTTTGTTTCGTTCCCCAGCAAGTTTTCAAGCTTTAGGGAAAATAAAAAGCAAGGAAGAGAAACCAGAAAGGAGACAGTGATACCCAGACTTCAGATATCAGAGATAATCAAGAAACAACAACAACAAAAGAAATCTGTCACATAAATGGCAGTAAAACAGGAGAATTAATGTTTGAAAGGAATATGACAACACTTCCCATGCAAGGGCTTCAACAGGGGACAGGAATGTTATTGCAGAAGTCTCAAGCTCCCTTCAATATTAAAGACAGGAGTTGTATATAACATGCATCATAGAAACAGGCATCTGGGGTGAAGTCAGGATAACTGGCAAGGTATGCCAGGCTGTCACCGACAGCAAATATGCTCTCTGCCTTCACGCCAACACCAAAATCAGGGGCCCCAGCTCTTTTCACGGTCCTCCTGCCAGAGATGCCACAAAGAGACAATTAACTTGGTCTACTTCCCCGCTGCCTTGGTGGATATGCAGCGAGAAATGACAGGAATCAGAGATGGCAAACACTATCTCATCTAGAGCTAGTCTGCCTGGTTGGATTAATCATAACGTCTCTATTTTGGGAGAATTTCTGCACGGGGTCAGTTTTTACTCATCCCGCCCATGCAAACTCGCCCCTTCAAATTGCGGCGCGTGCAGAAGATGGTGAGAAAGATTTGACTTGGTGGTTACCTTACTTAGCTCATCTCAACCATGCACTTCGTATTTTACTTTGTGTTTAGTCATACAGAATAACCCAATTTAACAGTGACCCTATGTATCACGCAAGCTCTCTCACCATTTAGAAAGCCGCCTGTTAATGATATTTCATTTAGACTCGCTTATATGCTACATTTGCTAGTGAACACATTGGCTATGTGGATCTTATTTAACACGCCCGCTGTACCCCCGTAGCACGCAACGCGCTCGCCGGTCCGCGGCAGCCCTGGAAAGACAATTCACTGCTTGAACATTTTTAAACCTGATTTACCGTTCCAGAGAAACAACTACGCAACTAATCTTCCAGGACAAATGTAACGCCGAAGAACTAAACTGAAACGTATAAATTCCGTATATGCTTAAAAATATTATTGTCTGTAATTTAATATAACAATATTTCTAGGCCTATAACCTTGCACGCAGAGGCAATTTCCCAAGCATTAATACTTAAATGGGTCATATGCACCACATCTGTCATTCTGTCCTGAAGTCTATGAGGCACAACCAAGACTCTGCAAGCCTATTGATTTTTCTAGCATTTGCTTTAATTTACTTAACCATTGAGAAATCCATCAGTACATAAAGGGCAACTGTCCATTACTGCCTCATTTGCAGACATTCTTTCCCCTAATTTTTTTTTGCTAAATATTTCCCCTTAAATCGCTGTGTGTTTACAGTGTAAAAATGAATTCAGAAAGTGCTCACACCTGTTTCTATTCAGTAACTGCTGCACTGAGGTATATGTAATGTGCTTAAAGATAGAATAAATATCTAGACATTATTACATCTGTGTGCAAAGGGTGGTAAATTAGATCCTAATTACATTAACAGGGATTCTGCCTCCCAGCTTAAATTTTACATGAGCACTCTGTAAAAATCCAAAAGCTCTGCTGTGGTTTCTTTACGAGCTGGTGATTACAGCTACTTCCTATGCGGTCACTAAATATTCTGTTTACAAATAAATGAAGAAGCTTTGAGCCAACTTGCCAGGGTAATAATCCATGGTTGGTTTTTTTTTCCCCCAGCAAACCTTTACCACATAAGCATGGCAACAATCAGAAGCCCTGGCTTCATCTAATTACTCTATCACATAATTTCACAAATTGCCTTTTCACTGGGGAGCCAAGTGCAAAACACGCTCACAGTGGGATTTCAGGCAGCAGCTTTCATTTACTACTCATTTCTTGTTAAATTAAACACAAAAACACCAGTTGTGAGAAAGAAGTCAAAAAGAATGCTTGCAAATGAGCCAGACAAGTGTATCTTATATTTATACCATTCACACAAAATAGCTCATTGGCAAGCCGGATTTTTAATGGCACCATTATTGCCTTTAACCCTTTTGAAGCTCAGTGCGAGGCTGGTAACTCGATCATCCTGACCAAACTCAACGCGGTGACATGGCATCGGGCAGCACATCAGCCTTCTTAGCCAATGTGGCATCCTTTAGTTAATAAGTGGTGAGACGAGATGGTGTGTGCTGAGACTTCGCCTCCACATCATTCCTCCAGTTTTCTGGTGGTTTAATGGGAAACCACCCAGGGCAGAATTCAGCCCATGAATTCCTGGGTATTACACCCACCTTATTCAAGGGAGGGACAATCCCCCAAATAAATCGAGTGGGATTTGGAAGTGCAATTCCTATTTCACCCCAGTATGGCCGGCTGAGGTGCAGGGGAGCCTGTGGGACTCAGGGCCAGATCCCTGCTAATTATCTGAGTGCTAACAAGGCAGGATTGCAAGCTGCCGCTGAGGAACACAAATTATTTTGAAAATAATTGCACCCAGTGTACCATTGCCGGTGGAAGTGAACCAGAGGTTACGCTGCTCTAAGATGACATTTTTTACATCAACAAGTACAAAACTAAAACACAGCCATTAGTAATTAAAGCTGTTCCTTTTGTAGCACCAGAGCCAGTAGGTCAGGTACCGTTTTACATCAGAAACCAGGCCTTGATGGCTGTAGATTTGCCAGCATTATCTGTGCAGGGAGAAAAAAACGTTAGCAGCAGCTGTCTGTGTGCCTCGACACTGAAAATCCTATTCATACAGACAGGTGGAGTAATTTAAAAGCCAATGTGGTGCAATTTTGATGCAACTAATGCCACTGTTTACTAAAACGCCGCCATTACTGCTGTTTATGAAAACATTACTAAAATTGCATTTTATTCATAAGAATCCTAAGATTCTGGTTATTACCAGCTTAAAAATTATCCTGCCCCCAACTGCAGTTTACGACCCTCCAGGGTTTACAACATGCTGCACCAATAGATCCAAGCTCAGGTTTCAACAGCAAAATCAAGGGTTTATCTCCCTTGCTATTCCCACACAAGCACAGCGCAACTCCCAGATCAGTGCAAAGTTCCCAGCAAACAGGTAGAGTTCTGCCAATGAATCCATTAATTAGCAAGATTCATCTAATATAGCATTTACCTTCCCAAAAACATCACCTAAGGACACAAAGAACCCCGGCTGACATGATTACAGTTGCCCAGGAAGAAGTTTCACTTCAAAGTTGGCTTTAAGTAATGAACAGACTGAGTCACCTACAGCAGAGTCCCACCATTTCCCCTCTGAGTTCAAAGTCCTCGAAAAACATTTATATCATGAACAGCCCCATGGTCTGACTAGCGCGACTGAAGCGGCACTTCAGTATTTTCAGTATTTTTAAAATATTTTACTGTTTTCTGGGCAGAAGTTTCTGGTTCATAAAGCAGAAGATGCAGTGGGAAGTCTCCCAGACCTTGTCTTATTAAAATGATGGCCCACCACTGAAGTGAAACGAATACTTTACTAAATACTATGGCTCTAAATCAGGCAATGATGCAAAAGGCGAGGTAAATTAGATAACCACATATTAACTTAAACTCTTTTCTGCCTACTTACCTTCTCTCTATACATATATTTAGTATTGCTGCAACTTACAGGGTGAGGAGCAAAAGTGAGCCTCATCAATACGTTTGGTCATATGTTTAAAAATGGATGTTCAGCCGAGCATTTTCGGCAAAAGGATGGCATTTCCTGTGGAAATTTTTAACTTTCCATCACCAAAAATATCCACATGCAATGCTTTTTGTGGGTAGTTTCAATGGGCTGACAGTAAACCTAATGAGTTAGCATTCGGAATGAGGGCTTCTTGAATATATGCAACAAGAAAAATGTGTAAGCTACGACAGTGCAGATCCTGCATTAACTGAAGGTAGATGCATTAAAAAGGCAACAAAACTTTACAATGGGGAAAAAGCCCAACTCACTTCTCCTGCCTGTCCTGGAGCAACAAACACTATTCACCACAATATTACAGCATTGGTTCATGCAGATAAGGGTTAAGTTCACGCAAGCAGATGTAGGATACTCCATGCCAGAGGAAGGGAATGCATCTTACTCAACTTGATGCACCACTTCCAAATGTGACCCTGTTTGAAAGGCAGCTTATCTTACACTGCAGATTAACACATCTCATCAGATATGCGCCCAACTGGTTTGGTGCCTCATATTTTGGCACTTTACCTGATCTGATTAAGTCACTTGCTAGCTTACACGGGTGCGCTGTGAAACTCCTTCAAGAGTTAGGAGACTGCCAATAAAAAAATTAACACTGGCACTTATATACATAAGCATATCTGAGAATCAACATCGGCTCTTTTGTAGCAACTGTGCTAGAGGACAAGCTAAACAAACAACTAATAATGAACAACTGAGCCCATGAATTTATCCTCATTTCCTGCTCACCCACTGCTTGCCAAGATACTGTTGTTGCCTTTGGTGTACTTAGTATTTCAAATCATTTGCCAAAATATTTCCACGGATACTTCCAGATTTACAAATTGGTGGTCAGACTTTCCCCTTCCCCTCTCCCCTTTTTGAAATGTAATCCTTGAATCTTGCACATCTGCTTTGACTGCAGAAAGACAGTACGTCACGTAACACATTTCTGTGTCTTGACTGGAGGAGGCTAATTTCAAAAATCAAGTTGCACGCACAAAATATCACAGCTGCAAATATATAAAGAAAGGAGAGGGTGGAGAAGAAAGCAAAGCATCTAGTGTTGACTTAAAAATTCTTATTACTGCAAACATTCTTGCTGGTAAACTCATTTCCCAGAATATTTATGCAAACAAAAGGAGTTCTAGTACAACCAGAGCAAGTGTAATTTAACATCTGAATTAATGTTTATCATGTTTCAACTTCCCAGTATTCCCTCGCTTCTACTCAGATGTGAAATTCTTCTGGTGTGTAAATACTAATGTGTTTCAGCAGCTTCCAAATAATTCAAATTCTTTAATGTGCTGGTGGCTTCCACATTGGTACAACAGTGCCTCCAAGGTGGAAAATGGAGGAAATAGGGAAAGAGATAAGATAGCCCTCAGGGAACAGAGATTCACTCTCTAAAATCTAGCCCAGGCTGTTTGCTACCTTCTGATTTCAACCAAAATATGTCCCTGGACCACTCTTACTCCTGAGACCCACAAGGAGTCCCAGGTGAGATATCTCGTACTTTACAGTTTAAGACCACATGATGTTTGTCTTCACCAGAAATAAAACTGCATGGCAGATCTGAAAAAACCACATTGTAACTATTCCACACTCCCAAACACGAGCATAGCCTATGTAAAGAATCTGATTACCTTGAATCAAATTACTAAAGCACCCTATATTCTTTTTTTTGAGTCTAAACTCAAAGATCTGTAGCATAGCTCAGCACTGGCGACTCAAATAATCTACAGGTCAGAATGAGATCTCAGAACATGAGACGCAGGCTTTCTAAGAAATAATGAAAAGAGAGAAACAGCAGCATTGCTAAGGGTATCCTCCAAAACGCAACAGTCTTCTTTAAAAGTGGCAACAGTCAACCATGTTAGAAAATGGGCCAACCCTTGGAGGCTGGACAGCAAGTCAAAGCAATAAATTTGAGAAAGACTAAAGATGCTGCTGAAGGTTTTGACAATCAGTGTCCTACATCAAACTCTGGGAGGGTTAAGAAGCTAATTCAAACCAAGTTACCTAAATCCTGTTTATCCTCCTTGCTGGATCTCTCAATTCAATTCTGACAGAGCCTCAGAATAATTATCTTCTCCCGTAATAACATTTCCCATTTTCTCCTGTTGAAGATGACTGCCACAGCACCTCTACAAGCAGAAGGAGAGCATCTGAACATCCCCTCATCGTGAGTTACTTGCACCAACCTGTGATGGATGGTTTTCCTCGCCGCTCTGGCAAGGAGCCCTGGCTCTCACCTTCCCAGCTGAGGGGATGGCAGTGCACAGGTGACCAAAGGCGAGCTAAAAATGCCTGGCTTTTCCCAGGAATTTGGGACAGCTGGCACTAAAAAGTCTTGCAGATGTGGAAGAGAGATTTTTACAGCTTCACCCACAATGAAATCAAGTGAAAGAGGAGACTTGTGTAGTTGGGATAAAGGGAGGGAGCCCCACCCCCACCCCCCCATTCTCAGTCCAATATATGGAAATATGACCCTGCTTTGGCAGGAGGGTTGGACCCGATGATCTCTCGAGGTCCCTTCCAACCCCTACAATTCTATGATTCAATTCTATGATTACACAGAAATGCTCCAGGAACCTTCTGGCATTTTGCAGAGGAAGTTATCAGTTGGTGGAGGATGGATGGTCATTGTAAATTGCCATTTCGGGGGTGTGTGTTTTGTTTTAGTGCCTCCAAACCCTCTTGACAGTAAAGCAAAGAAAATTCTTGTGGGCTTTAGCCAATTATTACCCCTTTTCATGCTTCTAGCAGCCTAGTTATGTACTCATCTGCCCCTTCACTATACCCCTTTCCGAAAGTGGACAAGCATCCTGCTCGGAGTACAGGCAGGGATCCAAATTAACCCCACATTCCTCCTCCCAAGGCAATATCTCATAACAACAGAGGGATGAAAGAAGACCTGAAATCCACTTGCTTCAATCTTAAAAAGTTGGTAGCTTGTAAAATATTGAAAACTTAGAGAATTAAGCTGTGTAGCAGTATTTTTCTATCAGAAAAAAATCCTTGAAGCAATGGAGACTATTTTTCCCTGGTAGGTCCCGATACAAAGTTCTTCCTTCAAAAAAAACAATATCCAAATAAATTATTTGATGCAAATAAGAGTTTAGCGAATGAGATTGCATATTTCTTATTAAAAGTTTTCTTGTTTAATAGAATTGCATCAAACATTGATTCAAAATCCAGATACATAACAGAAGAAAACCTTTCACTTTTCCCGTAAAGTCAATGTGTTTCAGCTATGTCTTTACTTTCTGCCTAGTCTCTCATTTCAGTAAGATTTAACCTCTTAAGGAAATTGTTTTAAAAGCAGTTAAAAATAATGATTAAATTATAGGATTTACATGAAAGAAATCCTTGGCCCACTCATTTTTTTTAAATCATGGTAATTTGTTTTTTAAAAGGTGTTTGAAGTCCTTGAATCTACCTCTTGGCACCATTAAAAGGAAAAAAAAAAGTCGTTTATAATCCCCTAATGTGCTTAAATAAAGCCTTCAATAGTTTAAATTGTTATTAAACATCTTTTGGGATTATAATTTTATGGCTTTTTTTGCCTGATTAGATGATGAACGTGAAGATCATCAAATACTCATCATATAACAAACCAATTACATCGTATAATCCCCAAAATGAGGTTTGAATCCCAACATTTTAAATTAAGCTGGATTTAAAGGATGCAGAGAATTCACAATGAGCGAACAAAACACTGGAAAAGACACTCCTCAAACTCCTTTCTTCTAATTTTGAACGAAAACGTACCATCACTGGGACAAAAGCATAGTATGGATTGAAGCCCAAACTAATCCTGTTGCCACAATTAAATTTACACAGATCTGGTTGTAGGCAAGATTTATTTTTTTCCCCCTTCCCCTTCTCAAAGCTTTTCCCTTCTTTTGTAATCCCTGCTGAGGGCTATACATTACAGTGAGGAGATCTGCTTGAAAAACGGTGGTGAGATCTGATCCCTGACCGTTAACTGATCCAAGAAATAATAATAATAATCATTTTATTTTTCTTTAAAAGAGAGCCTGTAAAATGTTGCTGTGCTGCAGCACACCCTTAAATTATCCTTTGGGCACCTTTTCTAGAGCTCAGTTCCAGCACAGGACTGGTTCAACCCAATCCCTCCTCTAGATCCTGCCATGACATTTGATGTTCAACTGATGCAATCCCGCACGCCTCCCCTCATTTTTGACTTAACTTTTACAGTTTGGGGATGCTCTCATCTCATCATCAAACTATTAGTACTGCCTTATTACATTTTTTTTCCCCCACATAGTAACAGGACATTATTTCTTCCACAAACTTACAGTGAAATTCTAAAAACAGATTTTACAAACCTCAAAATTTACAGGTTGCTCTCATAACCTACCATCAAAAACTTCAACAAGCTCCACAGGTACATTCTGCCAAACTAATGGCCAACCTAAGCATCTCTTCCAACTTCAGTGACAGGTCAGAATAGCGAATGGGTAAAAATCAATCCTGCAAAGCCCTAAGTCTGATCACCACTTTTGCTACAGTTTTAGTTGATTTTTGTTGTTGTTGTTATTCTAAGGGGAAAGGGCTGGGGTGAGGGGAAAGGCAATTGGGATGAATTTATGCCCTGCAGTGTTTCCGAGCATACGTGGAAAGACAGTGCTTGCCTACCCTTTGGGCATAAGCCAACTCAGTCCTGCACACCAGTCGGAATAAAGGGGCAGGGGGGCTTCAGCCTGACAGTGAGCAGGAACTATCGCCCCAATACTTCAACAACCAGAGTTTGAATTTTCCTCCTAAGTGAGAAGCGAGAGCTAAGGGACAAACTTTAGCAAATGAATCCAGTACACAGAACAAGACATAATACTCCTGGAGCTGGAATAACTGCACAGAAGGAATAAAACCAGCCTATACACTTTTAAAAGATTAAATTAGTCCAGCATTTATTTTAAATCTTTCCAACCATTAATCATTAGTATGACAGACACAGCAATTACTGTCTATTTTGTTTAATTTCATGTCACTGATGTGTATTAATATTACAATTGTGAAGAAAAAAACCCTGCCTTTGAAAAGGAGGGCTCCCAAATAACACCCCAATTAGGAAGCACCAGCGGTCAAGGGGATGCTTAACCGCAGCTCATTTCTTCCCTGCCATTTCCCGGATGGGAAAGTGAAGGCAGGTTAAGTGCTGGGGGCAAAAATGAGGTATCACCTGCCCTGACGTGTCCCCTGCCTGAACAGAACCACCTCCCTATCTCTCCTCCTGTTTAAAGGAGGAACTTGTGTCCACCCTAGGGAAGACAAAATTCACTACTACTAAATAAATAAATAAATGATGCAGCGTCTCTAGTTTCCTCAGCTGACTACTCCTCAAGATGACTTCCCATCCCACAGTGAGAAGTCCTGCTGAGGACACTGTTGTGCCCATGTGTAGGGTTATCAGAGCAGTTATGAGGCCCAGACACCCTCAAAAATGAACTGGAGTCTAAATTCCTTCAGCCTTTCACCCCTCTAACTTCTCAGCTTTGACTGCAGCCATGATTTGGGCCTGGGTTGGGTTTTTTTTTGCAGAGGACAGTAACCCAGGCGGCTTGTTCAACACATTACATCAATCTGGTGATGACTGTAGTGTTGACTCTTCCCTTGTAATCAATGTACTCGCCTGGAAGATATCTTCCCTCCACATACCAGACCCACTGCTCCTCTAGATGCACAAGTTCCCTGGTGCCTCCTCACTCCACCAAGAGTGTGCACAGATGAACCACTGCTTGGAAGAACCTACATTGTTGTCCAGCCATGTTTTAATTTTGGGAAAACATGCATGACCCCAACTAAAATCAATCTGAAAGGTCTGACCCAGAGTCCTAGCTGGAGAAGGCTGGACTGGGTAAACCAATTCTGCTTTGTTGAATTGATCAGACAAGCCTGGAGGTACCCTGATACTGCTATAAGGAGAGAAAGCTGTCCTGTCATAAATCTGTATGCTTCACCTGGGTGGGCTAGTTCTGCACATTGGATGGGGGATTTTTACAGCAAGCTTTAGCTTGGTGCTGTAAGGTAGAAAATGCAGCAGCTTCATTGAATATGCTTTGGATAAGTTCTCTTTGTATGTGAGCCTTCCAGAAGAAGAGACCACCTTACAAGCAGATATGCAGATTGTATGTCCCAGAGGCAGCTCTGCAGCAAGCTCCCCAGGCACTCTCATCTTCTCTTTTGCACACTATTACTGCAGAGTAGAAGAGTGAAAAGCCACTTGCACCCAACACCTAACCTGGAAAAAGCAGTGACAGGTTCCATTCTCTGGTCCTGTGGCTGTGCATAAAGCCAGATGCATAGTCAGGTAGCTAGATGTTCAATGCAAGGGGATTCCTGTCCTGAGCAGTTTTGGGAGTCAGGCCTGCTTCCTTCTACCATGCTCCGAGAAATGGGTTGGAGGATGGTAGCTGGCCCAGGCTAAGAGCATGCTGGAGACTGCTCAACCAGCTTAATGGGACAGACCCTCATGCTCCTGTGCCTGCATGATGTTTAATCCGCTAGCACAAATACAGCAACAGGCCACTTCCAGGACAAGATACTAACCAGGAAAAGATACTAACAGTATTAATGGCAGTAACATATACCACTTAATTTGTAATTCCTCAGCTGGGAATTACGGGGACTGCCATGCAGTTGTTCTGTGTCCTCTAGTGTGCCTTGTCCTGATTGCAGAGCTTCCAAAGCATCTCCTCAAACCAGAACCTAACTCGGTTGAGTCAGGCTGGTGCCACCATCAATGCCAGCACAGCATCCCTGGACCATTTTGGAGGCAGATGTCCTTAACCTCATATCTACCTGCAGAGATACACCAGGTGTGGCTTGTTTTGGGCATGGACCTAGAATCAGGGAGTCACCAAAACCAAAGGGGACCTTAGCCTTGGGGACCAGTGAGCTGAAGGCACCAAGGACAGGGCTAAGGAGCTGGCAAAGCTGGGGAATGGCTGATATAGTCTGCCAGAGAGAGATTAACTTGGAGATAGCCAAAGTCCTCTCCAGCCTCAGAGGAGTAGTGCTCCAGCATGAGGGTTCATTCATAGCAACCCAGGACCATGCAGGGCAGGATTCCCTGCCTGATCCCCGTGCTGACAAGAGTCATGGCAGATATCTGGTTTCTTGGCTCAGTGGGGGGACAGAGGAGCGATGTGCACGAGTGCTTCCTCCAGTTTAAGAGTATACCCTTGGCAGCAATCCCACCAGCACTGGGCTAGCTGGCTGGCTTCTGGTTTCATCCTGACCCCAACTACAGGCAGAGGAGAGAGTCAACCACTGGGATTAGAGTTTTTTGCTACCACCCGTAGACAATCAGGCATCCATCACCTGGCCCTTATCCTCCTGGCACAGAAAAACTCAGGCAGAAACCTCAGGGCCAAAGGCCCACATCCCCGCAGTGGATGAAAACCCAGTGACAGATCACCACAATTTGATGAAAAAAGGAGAATGGCATTAGAAACACCTCTCTAAATGCTAACATTAGAAGGTGTTGCACACAGTATAAACTCTTGAAAGAAACTCCAGCATCCAGCTTAACCCCACACATGCGTCCAGAGCTTTTATTTCTAATCCCAGGGAAAAAAAAATTAAACAGGTAACTGTGGCAACAGAAATAGCTACACATCCCCCACACCTTTATAACATGAAATACAGGGGTAATTTACACTCTGGGAATGAGAACTCTCAAAGAACAAAAATATACTTAGCTATTAAACCAGATACATTCAAACCTTTCATCATGAAGCTTCTGATGATCTCTGACAAACATCTGAATAAGGTCTTTGTTTGCTTTTTGCTTTGTTTTTAATCTCCCCAATTATTTTCTGTGGCTCTCTGGAGCACAGAACCTGAGGCCGAACGCTGCTCTCTGCTCTGAAGCAGCGGTTCCCACGTGAGCTAAGGGGAGCTGCAGCTGTGTGAGCAGCGGGGCAGGACAGGTCTCCGAGGTTATTAGTATAAGCTTAGTCACACTTTGTGGTGACGTCCTGTGAAAAACTGCGGCTGGAACCAAAAATATTGTCATAACAAAAAAATAAAAATTAAAAAAAAATCTAAAAACAACACACACAAAAAACCCCAAAACCATAAAAACATACTCTCTGTGCTTGTCCCCTGGCATCTAGCAAATGAGGCAACAACAACAACAACAACAACTCTGCTCGGCAAAGTTCCCTGAGCTGCCTGTCAGTAACATCATATGTACGTTTTGCTTTCTACAACTACTACAACTATGACATTTTCCATGTTGTATTTTGCATATGTGATCTAGAGTTCACTTACTGTTAGATGCTGGAACAGCCATGCCCTCATGATATTTGTGGCTACTTTGGGAAAGATGCCACGCTTTTTATGTCGCTTTTTGTCCTTATCTGGATCATCATCATCACCTGTGCTGGGGGAAGCTACACTGTTGTCCAAGCCGTCACCTGTAAATATAGTGAATCAAATTTTGACTTATGCTACCTTTATATACTTCAGCCGAAGCCTGGCTTTGGGTATAAACTGCATGAATATTTAAATGAGGTATATAAATTCTTTAACACCGTAATTCACCAGGGGTTGAAGGGATGGGGAAGGGGGAAGAGACATGGGGAGAGGGAGGGTCTCAGGACTGTTGTTTATCCTGAAGGACAGCATGGCCATTTCTGCCACCATAACCCAAAATAAAATGTGCTTGAAAAATAAAAAAAAAATTAAAATTGCAAGCATCCAGCTTGCAAAGGTGGAAATGGTGGCTTTTCTTCACACTAGGTCACTTCCCAAAAATTCATCCCAATCATCTACTTTGATTGCGATGGTAATTAAGTAAGTATTGATGGTGTCCCATCCCCATGATTGTCCTGAGCTGGGATGTGACAAGCGGGGTGAATGCAGCTGTCTTTCAACATCGTATTCTCTCCCCAAATTCAGAAACAAACAGAGGATCGGGGCATTGCTTACTTTAGATCTTTTATAGATATCCAACTTCCCCTGACTTTTTGATGGGAGGTGGGTAGCTAACTGGCCTCCCCTCTTCCCAGCCCCAGCCAAAAGAAATTCATACTGGGATAAAGAGGTACCAATTTGACACACACCATAGGAATTGACACCCTGCTTTGTGCCAGCGTGCCATATCCATGATAGGTGTCTGCTCCCGTTAAACAACAACTGATCCAGAATGAATTTCCTTAATGCAGAGAAGGTCTTAGACAGTTCTCATCACATTTACAACATC
This sequence comes from Hypotaenidia okinawae, assembly GCA_027925045.1. Classification (NCBI taxonomy): domain Eukaryota; kingdom Metazoa; phylum Chordata; class Aves; order Gruiformes; family Rallidae; genus Hypotaenidia; species Hypotaenidia okinawae. The sequence continues at coordinate 14,352,641 of BSDF01000003.1, read as the reverse complement.
TCTATGGGAGGATGTAATCATGTAGCAGCCAGCTTGGCTCTGGGCTGAGGGGCTAGTGAGCAAAGGAAAACAAAAGTTGCAGTGCCCAGCTAGTTTGCATGCAATTTTTGTTTCAAACCCTGAAAGCAGTTTATAAACAAGTCCACAGAGCAAATCAGTCTTTGCATTCTCTGCATGTGGGTTGAACAGTATATCCTGGCTCCCAAAGACACTGTATTTGTAGCAACATGCAGTTGCAATGTTATTAGGGGGATGCTTTTTATACTCCCAGGCAAGAATGATCAAGAAAGTCATCTGAATTGGACTAAGTCAAAACTATGTCTGTTAGGAATTAAATTTTTGTTTTAATTTTTTTTAAAGGATGTAGACTGTCAAAATTATGATTTGATAAACAGCTTTCAGCACCAAAAAAAAAAAATAGTTATTATTAGTGTTGTATTTTTAGTACCTTACTGACCATGGCAAATTTATAATTGTCCTTATGACTTAGCCTGTGTTTTTAATGAAATGGTAACCTGGGGTAGTTATAGAAACAAACAAGATGGCTATGAAGAAATCAAATATCCGACAAATTCTTTGAAAGCCCGGTATGTAAAAAAGGGCTTTTATACAGAGAAGCAATTCACCATATAAAATAATAATTCATAAAAGAAACATGAGCAAAGGAAACAACTCAACAGCATTTAAAATTCCGTGGGCTAATCCACTTTCTGTCTGCGAGAGGCAAACAAGGAAAAGAAAAGTATTACGCATTCGTTGATTAAAAATGAAAAGCTTCTAACCTAATGACACTGCCTTTCACCACCTCCCTGCAATTGTGCACCCACCCTCTCCCCCACACACACCCCATTTTTTTAAAAATACACTCTCTCCTCATTTCAAACCCCCTTCACATTAATTTAGCAGGCATCGCCTCGTGCCTGACGGGAGGAGGACTCATTGATAATTTATGGAAATATCTACTATAATCCAAGGGAGATGACTTTTTTTCCAGCTTTGTGCATCAATAGATAATCAAGGCCTTCAAGCAGCCTTAGCTTCCCATTACCTCGGGCAAGAGAATTCCTGAAAGCATGCCTCCGGGGCACCTGAATTATATCCTCCATTAGGGGAGGAAAAGCTTTCTGCATTCCACCTATAACACTCCCCAGAACCTTTCCTGTTTATTTCTGCTGTATGAAAGCAGAAGCATTAGGAACAGGATTTTTTAAGTGAAGACTTATGTAGATACAATGGAGAAACCTTTCAAGCGCGAGCCAGATCACCTCCTTCAATCCCTGGCAGTGACCTATCCCAAATAAAAGGTTTCTGTTACATCATTAGCTCAAGCCAAAAACAGCCTTGGCTTAATGCACAGTTTGTTCTTCCTACTGTTTTTAGGCAAATACTGCTACTTTACTCCCATCTGGGAGGGAAATTACACTGCTGGGCTGTAATCTAAGACAAGATTTTCATTGGAAGCAAATGCTTTCAATCCAGTGTAAATACTGGTGCATGTTCAGAAAAGCCTAAAACAATAAACCCTGGCCCTGTCCAACACAAGTTTGAGAAAGTGAAAGGCACAGGGAGAGGATAAGAAAGCACCCGGCTATCCTAACAGCAAATGCTTCGCTAGAGTTTTATAAGTTGTTTAACCTCTTCCACTTTTTTTTAAATGGAAAATTGATCCCGTTAAAGACTGAAACCACAGAGAGAAGTCTAAATGGTCAATTGTGGATTTTAGTATTTCCATCTACTTTGCAACTTGATACACTCACCTCTGTGAAGTCTCCAGAGATTCACCCCGCCCCCCCCCCCGCCGCCATCCCTGCCACTGCCTTTCCTCCCCCTTCCCCTTTCCCTCTTTTTAAAGATCACTAAACAAACTTGAAGCACCACTGACCAGCCACACGGTAGCAGCTACGAACCACATTTGTAAAATGTCAGCAGCAACTCCGTTCCTGAAGTTGACTTCTCCTGCCGCCAAATGAAGGCGAACTGAAAAGGTGGAAATAATCATAGAAATGATGCTAGTCCATAAACAAGCTTACAGCCTCATTAGTATAGCGGGAGGCTCCGCTGGGTGATTTATGCTTGTTTTGCTGATGCCATGAGGAAATGCCATAGGGCAACTTTAGCCAGCTGCTAATGGTTTCTGACAGCTTCTTAGCAACTAGTGCAAGCAACGCTGTGGCGTTTGCTAGTGACAGAAACCGAAAATGTCATATTATCTGCCCATGTGTCACGAAGTCCGTGTGGCAATTAACTAGTAGGCCAGTGACTGAGGGGCCAGAGGCTCTTCAAAATGGCCCGTGGCTATTCGGGGGGCAGAACAGGCGCACTGCTTGCATTTACGCCGCACATATGCACGAACGTATGCGCGATCCTCATCACGGTCCCTCTGCCTCAGTCACCGATGAGTCTGGTCCATGCAGATCCTTTGTCTGTGGAGAAACTCTGGCTCAAACTCTGGCTCGCTTTCTCTTTAGGCACGGCGTGACATTATCAGAGGAATTGCAAGTAATCAGTCTTGATATGATGGTTGGAAATGGCACTTTAATTGGCAATACCTGATTCTCTGGTTTTGAGCGCTGGATCCGAAGGTGCTAGCTGTTTTTCTGCTCGCTCGCAAATTAGTCTAAAAGGATTTAAGATCACTGAAGCAGACTCATTGCCTGTCAAATTGCTGGGAGCACAGCGACTCTGCACAGCAACTAGACGCTATTTAAAAAAAACCAACCAAACCCAGAGCCTGTGAGGAGCAGGAGGAGAGCCCAGGCTCCGCACGCCCGTTCCCCAGCGAGCAAAACCAGGCGCTATATGTCAAACTGTCAAACCTTTCAGCGTGGCCGTTTGCCCTTTCAAATAATATTTAAGAATTGTTTTTACACAATTTTTTATAGGCCATGGTCTAGTGAAAGAGGCCAACCAACAAAGAAAGGAATTTGTACTACAATTCGTCCGTGGACGATTTCTTGCCAGACCTGGGCCGGTCCCCATGGAGCGAGGCAGGTGACCTGTGGCAGCTCCCTGGCTGTTGGGGAGCTCCAATTTCAAACGCCCTCGACTCCAGCGTCCCAGAGTTGCCTATTTAAGCACACCCAGGCATTTAGGCTGTGCTATCTTGTTCCTTTCAAGAAAGGATAAAGCAGCATTTATCGTATTCAGCCCCACTGAATGGGTCAGGCCGGCCATGCCAGCGGGGGCTCCTCTCACTGCATCCCCCTCCCTGCTGCCATCACCTCCAACGACTTCCCTTCCCCTCCCACTCCCCCAAAAAATCAGAGGCAGAAGCAGCAAAGGGTAACCCAGGTTTACAGAGGCTCATCCAGCCAGCAATGCTAGCTCCAGGTCTCTTTGTTCTGGATGATCTGTTATAAACCTTTGTTGGCTAAATAGGTGCTTTGGGAGAGCAGCTTGGCCCATGCACTCGCCTTCGGAGGCAGCAGTCGTCACAGGCATTAGGTGGCAATTGAAAGCTTCCTACCCTCACTTCCACACTGAACTGAAATGGAACATCATCGCCTTGCAATGTTAGAAAGGCTACTTGCAGCCACCCAGCTCCTAAATCCATCCTCAGACCTCCAGCATTGAAGTTACTCAGAGATGACATAAATAGTCCCAATCCCAAGACTGGACCATTTCTGAAAGGTTGGAAATTCCCAGGTCCTAAAAACCCTTTGCTCAAATAGCAAATCTGTGCCTTTGCAGGTGGCTCTTAAGAACACCACCCTCGAATGATTTTAAGTGATTAGAAATCTCAACAGCAACAGGCCAAATACAGTTTTACTACAAGTGTCTTGTAAAAACCAGATGCAACAGGTTATTTCTTACTGCATGTAGTCCTGTACTAGGATCAAACCTGGACTTGGAGTACAAATATTTTTATATCAAAGCAAAACAATACTATTCCTACAAAGCCTGCTTCCCACACCTCTGTCACGAAAACTGAGAGAGATTTTGAGGTCCATTGTTGAATTTGCTGTGAGGGGGTGAGAGGAGGGCACCAGCTTTGCTGAAATTCACCAAACTGCATGATGAACGCCACCTTCCAGCTTTTACAGTCCACTTCTCAAGAAACATCTGAATCCACTATTTTAAAGGAGCTCATGGAAGAAAATGCAAAAGAAATGTATTCAGATGCCCCAGAAAAGTCCCAGGACAACTTTTAGGTGCACCCTGGACTGGATGGCTCCATTAACATGGGACTGTAAAACAGCGTCCTCTAAAAGACTCAACACTCCCTAAGCTGAGTTTGTTTTTATGTTTCCAAATCTCTCATGTTTAAAAGAAGCTTCTGCCTACTGGAAGAACCCCATGGTTTTGGACTTTTGCTAATGTAATATAAATATCTGTTGTGCTTGGACAAAACGTATTGACTTCTGTAATAGAGTTGAGAAGTTTTCAGTGCTATGAACTGAAACACCTAACATGGTAGCCCAAAGTTTGTGGGCTTTTCGGTAGTGTACTTTATATTTTTTTAATTTTATCCCAATTTTTTTAAAAAGGATTTAGGTATGAGTTCCTTAAATTCCTGCTTCTGCTAGCCTGAGAAATCCTACATTATCTAAGCCAAATATTTAACTGTTCACTGACCATCCACAGCCCTGTTGGTCCCTTTCTCTTTTAATCCCCCCAAGAACCCAAATCTCTTCAGCAGTCTTTCCAGGTAACTGGAAAGAAGGACTCATTAATAACTTTAAGCAACATAATGTACCAGAGAGATTTTAAGTGGCAAAATTACTTTCCTTAAACTTTCTTCAGTGCCCCATTCCAACTCAGAGTAACTGTTACAATTTCTACACCTTTACCTATGTTATCCCTTGTAGAAACACATCTCTAGCTTGCTGGGTACCAACACATCCACCACACTGACTGTTTACAGGGCAAAACCAAGTCTATGTGCGAAATGCAATGTTCTTATAAGACACAAAATTAAAGACTCTCAAAAAATGGGTCTGAGTCATCAAGTTTTCCTGTAAAGCAAGAGCAAAAGGGAAGGAATCTGCCACAACCTACTGATCACATGACTTGAAACAAGCATCATCATTTCATACCACCAGTATCAAATGGACTTGGGCAATCGAAGAGTAATATGGAGGGGTTTGAGGCCATTTTATTTGTTTCTGATACAACCAGCTCCAACTCAGCAAAGGAATGTGATGAGCAAAAGTCATACCCAAAGGATTCTGACATGAGTCAGGATGGCTAATGTTCATATCCACAACCATATGAGGACAAGCTCACTACTGGGAAATGATCATTCTTCCCTACAGCAAGGTGGGGAAGGAGACGAGCTGAGCAGGACAGGGGTTGAGTGCTCAGGTATGCCCAGAGAGGGCTGGAAGGCTCTGGCACAATCTGGGGATGCCTGCCCAACTGGTAATCCAACTTGTAACTATTTGTTGAGGACAACTAGAAATTTCAGCATGAAAAGGCCCATGAGTTTAGAAGATTTCCCCAAAATATATTATTTTAAAATTTACACACACACACACACACACAAATGCAACTTTAACACACTGTAACTGCTCTCAACCTGCCAATGTCCATGCAAGGCACACAAGCTCAGGATGGGGCTATCAGAAAAAAAGAAGGTACTTCAAAAAACTTAAAGTAACTGCAGCATTTCTTTATCTCCTTTTATTAGTTTGGAACCATGATTAGTCAGATGTGAGATGGAAGCACCCACACCAGGAGTTCCTGAGGTCAATGGCAATCATCTCATCACACTGAACAGCCCCCAAAATTATTTACAACAATGATGTAGGTCTGCCTGTGAATTTGAAATATGGCGTTGATGGGGACTGATTTTTTTTCTTATTCCTTAAGGAAAAAGCCTTCTCAAATATACTTAATAAAAAGTTAATGAGGAACAACAAGGTTGAAAATGAACATTAGCAGGGAACAAATACCATGTGTTTGGGTTTGCACGCATCTCTTTAAAGAGATGCAGTGCACGTTTCATGCAAGGATTCAGACCATGACATAAACAGTAGGAGGCTGTCAGTCACAGATAGTATCCATATTTACAAGATACTACAGGCAACAGTTGCAAAAATACCCTATACAAATATTCATAGATGGAGTAATCTGGACAAGTATAAATTACACTCTGGCGTTTGACAAATTTTCAGAGTTTTGTGGGGTTTTTTTTTCCTTGAATCGTTGTACTTTGTTCTTTAGAGACAGGAGCACCTTTTTCTGGTAACTCGATCCTCCTTTTTGACTTAAATTCCCTTCAGGCAAGCAACAAGCAAATTAGCTGTCTATGCAAAGAGTAAAAACAGCATTGATGAATAAGGGTGGAAAACCCCACAGATTTTACTCATTTTCATTTGTTCAGCAGCTTTTTACAGCTGAAATGAAGGAAACCTCTTCTCCTGCACTTCTAAATGGGGTTCAGAAAACTCCGTTATTATGGGTAAGTTGTGTGAAATTTCTGGAACCATGCATCTAAGCGCCAATGAAGTATTAAAAAGAAAGCAATTCATTGTATGGGAAGCAAACAACTTTCTGCTGCCAGCACCAGAAGTTTACTTTGAGCAGTTGGAAGCAACACCCTACAGAAAAGTATCTGGTTAAACAGAAAAACATCCTGCTTTAACCAAGAATGGTCAAAATTTAAACAGAAGTTGATTTGGGGTTTTTTTCCTAACCTAAAAGCCAGCATGACAATCCTACCGCTTCTTGGGAAAAGCTGTTTTTCTGTCATTCTCTCATTTTTGTTCAATTGTAGGTCTTCTTTTGCAATCTATTGTCTCCAACTGTCTCCAGATGGAAGAACTGGCCCTCCCAGCTACAGGTCCTACCAGATGTGTTCTCCATGCCAACCACATACAGCTGAGGCATGGGTAAATCCACCGTTGGATTCAGTCAGTCTTCCTTGCAAAGCAGGGGCACACGCAGGAGCAGGAGGAGCACAGGACTGCTCTGCCACAGGGGAAATATGCCCAACTAATACCCCAAAGGGCCATGAGGTCAACTTCTGTAAATCTCTATAGCTCCTTAACAACTGGCTCTATCTTTGTGTTTATCCAGCTCCTAAGACACTTGACTCTTGGACTGAACACAAACAGCTATAAGAGGCTCAAAGCAAAGATCAGAAGCATATTACTTATAAACTAAGGGACGCATTATCTGTAGAAACAGTTTATTACAGTGGAGCATTTAAGCAGGCTTCCTTCCCTAAACACAGTTAAATTGCCCTGGGCCCTGCCTGTGTGCCTGCTCCAGAGGAGATGATGCTTTAGATTCCATGTTGTACAACACAAAACATGTGCCAAAATCTTGACGCTATCCAAACCATTCAAAATTGAGTTCTTCTACTGAGAAGAAAAAAAAAAAAGTATTTTTCTAGTCCATCAGCAACACTGGACAATGAAAACCAAGACATGACTGAAAGAAAACTAACATTAAACTTTACTTTGCATGCCACAGCGGCACCCTGTACTCCATTTCCCCACATACAGCAGTCACTTTGCAACTGCAAAAGGCAGAATTCAAAGGAACGACAACAAAATGCCCCCATCTCATCTACCTTTCCTCCTTTGACAGTAATATCCCAGCTGCCATCATCAGTGCTTCAAAAAACACCCATCATCTCAGACAACCTTCTAAAGATCCACTTGCTGCAGGCGTTACTCCACCAAATTACAGCCACTGAACCCTCTTGACCAAGCAGTTAGTGAAAAGATGTCTGGCTTTTAACTTAAGGCACAAATTGATTATTTATTTGTGCTGAAAACACGAAGAAGACAATTTTGATTTCTTTTTATGAAGAGTTAATCCAAAAACCCTTCTGAGGCAGTTCCCAGTGTAGGACCCTGTATCTCACACCTATGGAAAGGAGGGCAGAGAAGAGGGCTGGCCATGTCCACTCAGAAGAACTGTTTCCACAAGGTGTCTTTAAAGTCTGATAAAAATTAAGTATCTGTGTGGTGACCTAAACTGATGGAAAGAGTGGGGCAGGATGATAGGGACTTGGGAATCTTCCAGTACCTGCACTCTCTATGAACAGGGCAGAGGTTAGACCCAAAACACTTATGGCTCCTCTTTTTTAAATGTTAGAAATATTTGCAGTCAGATGGCATTTGGACCAAACCATGAGTTTCCTCCTCTCACCCTGCCCTAGCACTGCTTTGGATGCTTAGAAGCCACCTGCTTTGCTCCCCAGAGGCAAAACTTTGTTACCACACACATAACCAGCTCAGAAAAAAACACCTTATTTGTAAAATCAGCACCCCTCTTTTAAGGAAAGGGCATAAACAGAATTAATAATATTTTTCTTATGCTGTCCCCACCGCTCCTTGCTTCTGGGTGCCCTAAATCTACTGCTGTTGTTCTTTCAGCAAAAGCCAGTCACTCTAGAGGGCCCATGACAATAGCAGGAGGCTGCTCCTCAGCAAAGAGGTGCAGAAGCCAAAAGGAGATAAGTAGATTTGACAGAGCCAAGCTCACACAAAAATTTTCTTCCACTTGACTGTCCCCCTCCAACACAAAAGGCAAATCTGCACTGATGAGGTGGCACTTTAAAAAGGCCACAATGGGAAAAACAAACCTGAAGTTGGGCTTTAGAGCGAAGGCGCGGTGGTGTCAGCAGGCAGGCACACTGCTGCTGCTCACACGGCTCCCGCTGCCTTCTGCTCAGCATGGTGAGCAGTACGCAGGTGCTTTCAGGAATCATCTCCCACCACCTTGCCCGCCACTCACATCGGCAGCACTCAGTACAGAGCAGCACTAGAGAGAGAGGGCACCCATGGGTGCCATACTACACAACAGAAGAACCACCACCAGTGGTAGCCAGGCTAACCCACTCAGGCTCATCTACACAAAGTGGGGATACAGACAGGCCCAATTTGGGTAGGGCGCAGCAGTGGTTGTTGGAGAAGAAGGCTGCTTCCTCTGCCCAGACCTCCCTTGCTGAGAGGGATCAGGCAATGACCGCTGTGGTGCTCAGGCCGCTATTCCCCTTCTGCTACAAACAATTCCTGCCAAAATGTGGAATCTACTTTATCACCCCCTCTAATTCCCCATGGGTGAGGGGAGGTGGATTGGCATGCTGGGCAGGTTGGGATATAACTCCTGCACATCAAGGCAGCTGATGTGAATCTGGCCTCCACGAAAGAGCCTGAAGACTCAGAGGGCTTAGAGACCCAATGGCAAAATAATGGTGACGGGGAGGTGGTCTTGACCCTGCTCCTTATGGTCAGGCAATGTCCACCAGGCTCAGCACTGAAGCTGAGCTCCCTCCACAGTCCTCCCCAGGGGCATACAGACACTGACAGCCCTTTCAGACACTTCAGTCCTAAGTTAGCACGTCCCCTATGGCTCCAGCTTAATGTATTCATGTCACTGCTAGAGTTTTCTGTTTCCTGCGAGTTTCTGTCACAGCTTCTGGGGTTTTGCTGGTTGTTTTACAGTGTAGTTATAGGTTAGGGTGGCGGGGTTTTTTTCCCCAAATTAAAACAGACAACAAACCCAAATGCAAATCATCCAGGAACAAACAGATGTCAGGAGTCCCAGACATGCACTGAAGGTGAAAGCGAAGTTAGATCAACGCTGGAGACTGACAAACTTCCCCTGAATATCACCTACAGGTGCAATGTGCCATATTTCCACCTCCATCTTCCACCATTACATCAACTACCTCGGATTACCTTGAATAGGCATACTGATTGGAGGAAAGGGAAAAACTTCTGGAGTACTCCAGAATTTGAGTATTACCTATATCACTACATCTAGTGGCACCAAAGCTAGGAAATCACCACAAGAGGGGTGAAGGACAGGAAGGAGGTGACTTTGCCATTTCCAGTTCATCTCTCTGACTCCACTCCTTTGCAATAAGAGTGCTTAAGCAAAATCCCACAGAAAGCTCAAAGCAAAGCTGGGTCACAGCTAAAAGCCAGCCAGTGTCTTAAAAAAAAAAATAAACGAAATGCAGACATTCTTCAGAAAGCAAGCCAAGATTTCTGGTGTTGCTTTGTCAATTCACAGCATTGCCACTATCTCTAATAGCAACGGTAGTAGAAATGGATAAAAAGGAAAAAAAAAAGTGCTTTTAGTAATTTGATGGACTTTAAATGACATGAATGAGTAACCAAGAAAGTTAAAAAACCCTCAGGTTCTGGCATGCTAAAAAACCACAGGCATCAGCTTCCCCTAAAGCAGGTATAGACCACACAGAAAAATAAGCTTGCTTTTCTGCTGAAGCAGTCTTATCCTTGTGGAAAGGGCTGAGGACCTTGTCTTGTCCCTTCCACTCACCAGTGATGGAAGAGGACTCTCATCTGCCCAGTTTGTCACTCAACCTGTCTCTGCCTGGGGCAGCTCGACAGTGCCTACAGAGTCACCAGTTTCACCTTCAAAATGGTTCTGTCAAATGTCCCATAGCTCAGGCAGTACCCTCTCACCTGAGGTCACCAAGAAATGTATTTCTACTGTGTACCCCAACTCGCTTGCCCCAATTTTCAAAACTTGCTTCTCAGCTGATATGCAAGGACACACCAGGAACACGCAGACAAGCCAATGCTGCCCCTGCTAAGACACCAGCAACATCCACACGTGCCCTTCCTGAGTTTGCGATATCAACTGGGAGGGTTTCATAGGCACTGGTTGCCATGAGAAGATGACCAACTTTTCTGAGCATTCTGGAAATACTGGGAAAAGAATGGAAAGGAAATTGAAGGAGCAACCTGGAAAGGAGAAGGGAAAAACAGGAGACCTCGGCTCAAAGGAGAGGACTGACCGCACTCTTAGCCCTGCCATCATCGATAGAACATGTTTGCTTTCATAAATCTTGGAAAAAATGTGTGTGAGCTAAGTTGGCCCCTAGGCAGATTTAACTTGGGTGACCTGAACTTACTCTGCAGATCACCATAGGTCTCTCTGACCTTGGCAGTGACACAAGGATCATATTTTCTCATGGCTGAATTGCTCTGGAATAATTCTGCCAATGTATTAGGCATAAATAGCCTTTTATTTAGTATTGGGCAAGTAAGTTAGTAAGTTCTGTCTTTCTGCCTTTCACCTCCCCAGACAAAATCTATTTATTGGGATAAGGAAAACCACACCCTTCAGTAAGGTCTGGGTACACATCTCGAGGGCCAGGCAGAAGCTTGGCTGCTTCATGTCCATGGCAATGCATTTTGAGATGTTGACTTCAGCAAGGTGAATTCTGGAGTTAAGTGGCAAGACCTGTTGCTTTTGATTGGAGTGGTCAGCCTGCACATTTGCAGATGAAAATACAAGTATCTTCAGACAGAAAGCGGAGCAAACATGTAGGTGTCAATAGTGTGACTGTTCAGTTTTGACAACCAAAACTCAGTCCTCACCGTATGTCTACATCTAGGTGAAGTGCAGGTCCACTAAAACCAGCCAAGTTACACTGAGATAAGGAAAAAACCAAAAATTGAAAAATAAAATCTCGGTGTTGCAGAAAACTGACCAATTTGGAAGGAACAGGTAAACAGCATGTTCTTGGACAAGAGTCAGTACAGTTTGGATGATGTAGACCTTTCCATTCAAGACTTGAACTGGTTTTTGTGTCTGGTCACATCACAGAGCTCCAAGGCTGCTCACTTCCTCCCCCTGACAGAGGTGGCTAAAGTGGCCATTAAAATCAGTTGTTATTCTGATGCCATCTGATTCTTAATTGCTCAAGAGATGGGGACTGAAACCACAAAAAGGGCTTTCTGGCACTGCCTAAGTAAGTATCACTTTCTGAGGTCAGAATAACATCCCTTAAAAATATGAATCAGTGCCATCCTTTCAAGCCGTGTCTTGATAAAGGTGGCAAAACATTAGCAGACTATTTTGATGAAGACCAGGATAGTTTTGTAACTAGAGACACACACCCAGATGTGCATTAAAAGGAAAGAAAATACTTGAAAACCCATATTCAAATTATCCTGTGACAGTCAAATAAATCCTAGTAAATACTATTTCCAGTTTTCACCGCCAGTCCGAATAAGAGTCTCTTCTAATAAACTCACTGCACGTTGGGCGAAATGGAAACACAATTTCCTGGCTGCTTGTGAGCTGCCTGCTTTATCCATACACAAGCTTTGCTGTACGGCTGACCACTTACAACCTGAAGGCAATCGTCTCAGTCTCAAAGCTGGGAGACCAAGGCTTCTCAGGCAGAAAAAGAAGTCTCCAGCCACAGACCTGCACTCTTTCCCATCTCAGTGCCAGAGCAATAATCACCGATGCCAAAACCAGCGATTCTCTTGAGACTGGAAAACGCTTTCACAAATATCTGCCAATTATCTGAACAGTCAGCAACAATGCTAGCCCCTGAACCGCTGCTAATCACGCTGCCGTCTTCTATGCAAAGCAACTTCAAGTTTTGTCACGTATTTTAACTGCCTGACTGGCTTCACCTGCAATTCATGGTTTAGGCAGGCAGGAAGGGAAGACAGAAATTTTCACCTATAATAACCAGTTGAAACTCAAAGTTCAGCTGAAAAGCATTCATTCTTACCTCTGTTTAACAGTTCCTATGGAAGAGACTTCGATGTGACACCATATTTGCAATGAATATGATCTCAGCAGAAGGACAACAAGGAAAAATAAACCCAAAGAAGGCAAAATGCTCCTGCCTGTAAGGCCACGTGGAAGGTCCCCTTATGGTCACCTCTCACGAGCCCAGGTATTCTGTAGATCCGAGGATGCACATGAACCTCATGCAAGAGCATGCAAGGAGAAGCTCAGGATGGCAGTGCTGTACACATCAGCTCAAAGATGACAAGAGTTTCTATGCCCCATGGCACAGATAGAGAAGTAAATAAGGAGGCTGAAGTCTCAAAGCAGTCAACAAACATGGAAGAAAGCCCAACTTTCCAAGGTGCTGCAGGGATCTGTTCAAGTTAGGATTCCCGTGAGGCCTGAAGAACAGCTTGCCAGGAAACCTCCACCAGGATATCCTTGGAAGCACCTCACTCAGCTCCCTTCCCCGAGTTTACCCTGGAGAGCCATCCCTCAAGATCCCAGATAAGGCAAGCTGACAAGGTGTTGAATGAAAGCCCGCACAGCCACTGACAGTAACCTGCCATCCCTTTGCGACTGCAAACCTCCAGCACTCAAAACCACGTACCATCCCCAGGCTTCACACTCACACAGCCCCAACAAGGAAGCAAGTCCTCAATTTAATGTTTCTGGGGCACAGCAGGGGCATGGTGGACAATCCAGAGATATTTTTCTGGAGAGCCTCCAAACTGGACACCATCAATATCAAAGTAAGGGTTCAATATTCTGCATAAATATTATTAAAACACCCTCCACCTCATCTGCTAGGGAGGACTGCTACAAACATGACTATGCATGAGCCTTTCTGAATGCCTGTTAGTGTGCGTAAATGGACTGAATGTGCATCGTGTTAGTTTGGAGTGGAAGTAGGTTTAACTCTGGGCTTGCATTTAAAAGCAGACAAGGAAGGTGCATGAAGGGAAGTCCCAGCAGCTGCCATGCCAGCGGACAAAGGACCCCACGCCCAAACAGCACAACAAAGCAAAGCCCTAAGCTGTCTGAACGTGGCCATCAACACAGGAATGGATTTCATTTCAAGGCTTCCTTCACCTAGTCTTTCATCTCATGAAAGAATCTCAGCACTGGTTAGTTGAAAGTTGAGCAAACCCTTGCTCCCAAGTTTCACAGTCTGTCGGGATTTATACTTAAATCCCCAGCTCTGAGAGTCATGTGAAAATCTCCCACCAAAACCACACAGACACCGATGAGACAAGCAATGGCTTGAAAAAGAAAGACTGAAACCTGTCCTCCCGAGACCTGGGTGTGGGAGTACAGACTGCTCCCTGCCCTGAGTGATATTAAGAAAGAAAGAAAAAAAAAAAGTCTTTTTCTAGGCACGTCAAGATTTTTGAATGCTTCAGATTACTGATACTGGTGTAAAGACAAGGAGCTGTTTCATGAGATGCTGAGGCCAGTGAGTTTAGGCTCTGCAGAGGATACAGCCTCACCTACACACACAGCACCCAAGACCAATCTCCTCACCTTCAGCAGTACAAAAACTCTTCTCCATGCAGAGAAACATTTCCTTCCCTAAGAAACTACAAGTTTCACCACAGATTCATCTCTCCTTACTCTAAGCATTTAAGTCAGACTGCCAAGCTAAGTGTCTGAGCAAGGAGATTAGTTGTCCCCGAGTCCCTCCACAGTCAACAGAGAGAAACAGAAACTCTCCATGGGGAAATTCAGAATTGAGATGACTACGAGAATATGCACGCTTTTAGCTTTGACTACTGCACAGAACAGTAAAAAACTTACAAGCAGTGAGGCTATCACAAGGAAACAATGGTTAATGAAGGTTAAATATGCCCATCTCTGTTTCTAAGCAAGATCTGGACGTCAGGGCCCCTTCTAAAATTACTCAGGGTGGAAAGGCTGAATTTAGCTCCCATCCATCACCTTATCGTGAGGATACAACCTCGTGCTTCCTGCCACTGAGAATCTGGGAAAATGCAAAATTCTACCTCTTATCATCAAATCAGAATTAATTTCTTCTTCCTATTTTGCCTTACTTTAGAAAGAGGAAAAAAAAAACCCAGCCCTCCTTGAGAGATAGCTAAATTTATGTCTTACCAAACTGAATGTAAATGCAAGAAACAGGAAGCTTTTACTTGGAAACTGGAATTTCAAGCACTCAATGGCAAACAATGAACTGGAGAGATAAAGATGCAATGGCAATGGTAGGGGACAGACCTGCCAAACTTCCTGCCCACACTGACTCAAGAGCATGTGTCCTCCCATGATACGAACCCGGCCACACCGCTCGCTTTTCTTTTGGTAATTGGTATTTGTTCCTGTGAAAACCCCTATAAAAACAAGTCAGAAGATGGGACAATAGTAGACCAGCCATCTCTTATAGTCAGATCTTTTACTTAACACTTTAGCAAAAGATGTAATCAGTGGATCTTTGTCCATTTATACAATTCTCTCTGCTGCAACGAGGATTGTATTACACTCTCCAGCACCCGCCAGATCCGAGCATCCAGCCTTCCCCATCACTTCAAGAGATTGATCTGATACTTGAAAGCACATTTGCTATTATCTACTCCAGCCCTTTGGAAATGACATTACACAGATACGGGGGGCAAGCAAATATTGCCACTCTTTTATTATTCCTGCCATTCCCTCACTTGTAATATCTGAGAAGTTCCCAGGTCAATGGGATTACTTTATCTTCCTCCCCCTTCCTTTATCTCCTCCCTCACCCCACAGGTATCCGTGTCCAAATGGGACTCTCGGCGGGGGGCGGGGAGGGGGGAGGTTTGCTTGACTCGGGTCACTCGAAGGTCAAGCTTTTCACCACTTGCTAATGCAAAGCTTCCCCCCAGCCCCTCCAAAGCTTCCCCCAGCCCTCTGAAGCCAGAGGTCCGGAGGTGCCCCCTTCCCAAGCACCCCTCTATTGGCCGCGGACACAGATGGAGAAGGCAAATGCTCCTCGGTGAAGCTGCAGAAACAAAATCCTCCCCATACAGAAACTGGCACGTTTTGTGTTTTAAAATAAACACAGCAAAGGAGAGGATCCTGAAAAAAAAAAAAAAACCAACCAAAAACCAGCTCAGCAGAGACTTTATTCCTGCACTAAACTTGAAGGATGGGAGGCTTAACTAGTTAGGAGCAACTCGGACTATATTTTTGCCTACCAGAACAAAGATCGATTTTTATTTAGATTGATTTTAAGATTTACATGCGAGAAATGGATACAATTGGATCAAATATATACTAAAACAAATTGTTGACTCCCATGAAAGCCAATAAAACCAAAACAAATTTCACAGATCTCATCTACCAGCATTTGAGATTTGTTTTATTCCATTATTTTGTATACATTTACGGAGCAGAAATTTTCCTAACTCTTTTCCACTCTTCTTTTACCGAAACAATAAGACTCTCTGCAGAATATTTTGTACTTGAATATTATCACCAGGATAGCATATGGCAAACTAGCAGCAGGCAGTTTATCTTCATCCTCTTTGTAAGCTAAAATTAGCACAATGCTTTTGCAACAGTGTATGATGTATTCAGACCAGTACGATATACCTAATACAACTTCAGATCCATCCCTGGCTAACCTCCAATATTCAAGTAAATTGATTATTAATTTTAAGTGAGTATTAATATGTTTAGCATCAAGTTGGCATTTATCAATCACTTGAGAGGCACTTTTAAGTTTAATGCTGTCTCTTCACCTATGCCAACTGCAACGGTAAATAAAACTTGTGTGTTAGTAACACACACAATTTCAATTCATCCATATGAGGCAATTCTAATTTATACTAAAACTTTACATATGGAAAGCCATGCTGCCAAGTTGCATAATCGTGCATACCCTGTTTTTCAGTGATACGATATCATTAATTGTGGTGAAGGGTTGATACACCCATGTAATGATTTACATGTTCCTCCTGCTGCAGACTACAGTCCTGTGGACTGTTAGCTGGTTACTTCACAGGGATTAAATTCAAGCAAGTCACTGACTTTTTTGGATTAAATTAAACCAAGTATCCAGCTTTACATGTCCCAATGATGCAGCTACACCAGCCCTCTCTGCTCGCCAGTCTGCTCTTCAACCTGGTAAATTATGGCCACCTCAGGGGTTTTTTTAGCAGGATTAAATCTACAGTAAGACACTAATGTTCGTGCTGTTTGCTAATTTGTTTCTTGTAGCTGTAACACCAAGGAACTTAGCGCAATGCTTTTCCTGAAGGAAATATGAAAGGTCTTAGAAAAAACACACTGGACTTCTTCCCAGGGGTGGTTGCTTTGCCATTCTTGCCAGTTTCACAGAACAAAAATGCGTAATAGTGGGAGGCAGTCACATCCAAGCATGTACACTAACACACACAAGCTATAAATATTTATACACTGACATTCAGAAGATTTTGTGCCTCAGCCTGCTCTCCAACCAACAGAACAGCCTCCTGCTTTACCTCCAGCCCATCGCAAAACTGCAACGTGGGACCAAGTCTGCCTGGTAGTTCTACTGAAATGACATCACCTGTCGCACAGCCAGCCTCACACAGTATTTGCATGGGTTGCTCCAGACAGATACAGAAAAAAGAGAATCAGCAGAATCCTGCGCCAAAGCCTCTCCTAGGGCATCCTCACTGCTGCAGCCAGGGCTGGAGCAGATAGGAGACGCTTTACTAAGGGAGGAGTACCGCGTGAGCATCATGCTGTGACCCCACTCTGTCACCTCTTTTCCACCCACTGCAATTTGCCTGTACGCCATCCCATACTCTGTAGCAAGAGGCTGACACACTCCAACATGCCCTGAAAGAAACTTCAGCACAACTTCAAACGATGACGCTTTACTTCAAGCGGTTCAGTTACAGTAAAATTGACTATTCCATCTCCTGCTTCACTAAGGCAGCCAGTGCAGAAGTGCACATGCTCTAACCCAGGAGCCCCATGGTGGGCTTTCTCCCTTGGTGCTGTGCTGGGGAGGAAGCAGATGCTCTTGGCCAGGCAATGAGAGCAACAAAAGGTTCTCCACCCTACAAGCCTTGCTTCCATAACCTCTGCTTGATGATGAGACAGAGCTAAGATATGCTTTCTTCTGAAGCCCATCAGGACACTACAGACTCCAGAATATTTTTAGCATGTATCCATGTGACACTCACTGCTATTCAGAGAGCTGAGGGAAGATTTAAGAATCAGTTAGGTTACATCCACCACCTTTAGCTCTTTTCTGAGGACATAACTGGAGCCTCCCAGTAGGTCGACTTCTGTCCTGCAAAGGATGAATTTAGAGCCCTGAGACAACACACAGTATCAGGGTTGCAAGGACCATCACTCTACTCTGGCACGAGATCAGCCACCAAAAAACAAAGTTGAAAAAGCTGCCCCTACTGAATTTTTATTTGCTTATATGATGGTTCTTCTTTCTGATACATCCTCATTATGCTTCTGCAAACAGCAACCACAAAAACCTGCCTGGAAACTCCGTGTGAGATTTTTGATGATCATGAGGAAGAAAATAAAATAAATAAGGAAATAAATATATCTATAGATAGATCACATCCGTGGCTATTAATCACCAGAGAAACCAACTGGCGATGAGAAAGTTCCCAAACTGCAGATTGCCGGAGGGTGGCAGAGGGCACAGGGGAGATGGTGTTTGCCCTGACGTTGTGATGTGACACTACTCCCACATCATGGCACGGGTCCAGCCAGGCTCTCCCATGTCCTTTCCCACTTCGCCAGCCCTACCAGCAAAACCTCAAGCGTGCTGAAGGCAAGATGCAAAGGCTCCACAGAGAAGGCACTATCGGCCAGAGAGCTAGAAGGTTTTACCAGCGACACCCTTGTCCAAAGAGGAAGAGCACCATCAGGCATTTGCTTAGTCACCGTTCTGTGATGCCCTACGAGCTCAGGGAGAAGAGACATGGGGCCTCTCCCTCCGGTATTTCTCATGGCACTGGCTACTGGGTCACCAGGCCAGTGAGAAGTGGTCCCTGATGATTATACAGTGGCGCGCAGCTCTGTCATCACCGAAAGCTGCAGGAGCTGCCCCGATTGCCCAGAGAAGGTCCCCATCTCATTCATGTATTAAGTAAAAAAAATAAAGAAAGCCTGTGTGCATCAATGTGCTTAGAAAAAATGTCAGCATCTTACAGCGTTGATCCTATTAATTAATCCCTTGAAGAATGCCCCCCTCACCCACAAACATATAATGTAATGCCAGCTTAATCTTACCTAAAAAAAAATACAATGCAATAAGATTACTAGTCTGACTCTGCTAACTGTTACAGCACTGCTTAATCCTGTATTTTGGTGATTTAACAAACTCCTACAATACTACATGGAGTTTATCTGAGCAGTTGCTGAGACAAGAAGGACTTACACTTTAAACAATATAATTCCACAGTCTTTTGTGCTCTCCCCATGTTATGTTTATACCACTGACTTTCATCCCGGAAGATCTCAAAGCCTACTGCTTGTTCCTGTTTCCACTGAAGTCTTCCTTTCAGATTTCATATTGAGTCAGGATTAGAAGTGAAGAAGAAATATATGTATATGTGTATATATTGGGTAGGGGTATGCTCACAGCAAGATCTGCTGGAGCAGGAGGCTAATCCCTGCCATTCCCCAAACGCAGCTGGGATGGATGACACCAAGCTGGTCTCCTCCTCTCAAAAAACTGCAAAGGAACTCACCTGCGACCCTGCCCAAAAGAGCTGGTGCAAGCAACACTTACCAAAATATCGTCCCTCCATCCCTGCTATGACTTCGCCTTCATCTCCAAGCCACCCTCCCACCAGCACAGCCCCACTCTGGCAACATGTGCCCGCAGCAACTCGTTTCCTGATCTTCACTGGATATAGATGTTATTAAGCTTCCCACGCAATTGGAGAAGAAAGCTCTGCTCCCTCCCTGTAATTATCAAATCAACTCGAAAATGAGGAAGAATTGAGAATCCTCATTATAGCACATCATAAAACACGGCGAGGTCTTGAGCTCGCTGTGTGTTATTGGCGCAGTCTGCCAACAAAACTTTACAAAGAGTGCAGGAATTCATGTTTGCAGAGATATTAAAGTCATAAAAGGGAAAATTTGTATTTTATTTTCCCACAGCCTAAATGAAGGTGAACCAAGCAAATTTGGCAAAGAGCGCTAGTCAGATGCCATTTCCCACAGCAGCGTGGTATTTTCCTCTGGGAATAAAACATTTTCCTTCAACTACTGTTTATAACTCTTATCAGTTCAACAGCAATAGAGCCATCAAGTCCAATATCTCGTGGAAAAAAGTCAAGGTCAACAAGTACTTGCATTTTCGTTTATCTTTAGCTGCAATTGCTACTGACATTCAATTGGGTAATAAACATGAGGACTGTCAAATGCTCTCAGCAAACAGGTGATACAAAAGCTATCAGAGAGAAAGAGGCTACCGCCAGGTAATCAAACAATTCTGTTGCAACAATTATGATTTGAGTGCATTCATTTACAGAAGCAATCACCTGTCAAATTTGAATGAATAGCGTCAAGCCATTCCCACCAACGGGGTAATAAGGGCGAGAAAATACAAACTGTGGCTACTTTTCTTCCCAACCAAAGCACGCGGGCATTAGCAAGAGCCGTGAGAAATAGTGTAAATAAAAAACCCCAGTATCTTATCTCCTGAATTGAATTTTTTTAAAAATTATTTTAACATAAAAACCACAGGAGATCAGTCCAAGCGGCTCAACCTCGTTCGTGTCGGTGTCTCCCAGCAGCAATAATGATGTTTAGGAAACCCATACGGAAAAGGGCCTACCCAGAAGTGGCTGTGCCACGGCTCTGACAATCAGCGCTTGGGCAGCTTCCTGAGCCAGCGGTTCCATCTGGACCAGGGTTTTTAATAGCTACAGAAGGACCTATTTTTCCATGAATTGGTCTAATCTCTTTTTGTCCCCTGCTGACCTCCACAGCACACTGTAGCAATAAATTTAACCCAACGCATAAACCATTTTTGTTTCCTTTAAACCTGCTAATGCCCTGGAAAGCTCTTGTGTCATGAAACTTGAGGAACACCCACTTTTAGTTCTTGCCTCATGGGATGAGCACCTGCTTTCTCTATACACAACTAATTATTTTAAAGGCTTCTCTTCCAACCTTAGTCATCTTTTTCCTTGGTTTTGCTTTTTTTCCCTCCCAGCATTTCAGGTGAGAGGTAGGAAGATGGTTTAAGCCAAGCAGCTTGATGGCACACCCAAAGTTGCATCACTAATCCAGAAACATTGTGTGCTTACAGGTTTATACTCATTGCAATAAAATGTTTCTCAAAAGTGGAGGCCATCTCAGGAACAAGAACTTTTTTTTTTTAACCTCTGATTTAAAGAGGTCAGTAATGCACACCTCAAAGCACTCTTGGCCTGCATCAGATACCAGAAGACTTGGCTGAAGCCACCACAACCTGGGGACGTAAATGGGGCTTGAGCTGACACCTTCAAGATGGAAAGCATATGGGCCATAGGAGACCAAAGAGAGCACACACGGGATGTGTAAGGGGAAAAAACCCCAAAACACCAGAATAAAAGCAACAATTTTTCTAAATCAAATCATATCAGTGATCTTCAAAACACAAGATTCAGATACTGCTAAAACAGGGTATCTTGGACACAAAAAACCTCAAACCTATTTCTGCAAGCAAACTTCTCTCTGCAAGCAAACCTCTCTCTGCACCATCCAAGGAGGAAGGCAAGATGCCCTTCAGTCCTAGACATGAGGTTTTTAGGTAATAGCCCAAGATGGGATTTAGCAATGCGGTATTTTCCACTGCTGTTCCCTGGTTGCTGTACTCAAGATTTCATCCTCAGTAACACAACCAGAGCTCTGCAGACACACTTTGGGGCCTGCAAAAGCCCTGCACTGCTGCTGGGATGCTGGGTTCAGGGTCAGGGCTGCGTTCTTACATACACATCTATGTATACATAGACTTGCATACAATCACACAGATGTTTAATGGGATAGACATTGCTAAGTTTAGAAAAACTCGCCAAGAAAAAGAAAACAAGAAGAAAAAAAAAGGAAAAAAAAAGGACTCCAGCACATGAATTTTGCTGCTTGATTACAAGAAGTCAGGAATATTTGTATTTCCATAGCCACTTTAAAAGTAAACAGTTCCCAAAGTCTTTTTCCCTTCTTTTGCTTTGCCAATGATGGCAGTAGCTTCAGCCTGAGGGATCTGCCTCCTGACACAATCACCTCTCTGCTCCACTCCTGGCTGGAAGCTTTTCTTAAGCAAAGACTGAAAGTCACATTAAACCGTGCTGAAATGGTTGTGCTGGTTTTGCACCGCTTACTATCTCTGGGGGCTGACCTGAAAAACAAGTTGGTACTTAGAGAAATTCAAGTTTCCCCTGAAAGGCAAATGGGAGGAAGGAAGGTTTTTTTATAAGGAAAAGAATTCGTTTACGACTACATTACCCACAATTTAGGCAAAATGAGCAACGTTTATAAGTATTTAAGTTAGCTTTGCCAAATCAGAAAGGAAAATGCCTGGTAATAACAAACGTTCAGCGTTAATGCAAGTGATTAAAATAAATCCTGACACCAGGAATGGATTGATGCTCAAATCACGACAGACACCCGCTTCCAAGTGAGGACTCTCTCCCATGCACCATACTGGAAATATAACCCTGCCTAGTTGAGGCACAGAGGCTTAACACTGCCGAAATCTAGCTTTAACAGCTGAATCAGGCTGATGAGACCAAAAAAAAAAAAAAAAAAAAACAAAAAAAAACCCCAACCAGAAGGAGAAGGAAAAAAAAAACCCAGTTTCACGCCCTCCGGCTTTAGAGCAGAATGATAAATTGACATCGTGTTGTTATGAGCATAATCCTCAACTACTCAATCACTGTTAAAAAATAAAACATGATTCTGGGGAGATAAAAATAATTAATGCTGGTGTTGCTGAAGAATATGCACCTACATGAAGAGTTTCAAATAAATATGGGGTTGTTTTAAATCTCATACCTCACATCAGAGGAAGAGGTACAGGTGCTCACGCTGATTTAAAGCAAACCGAGTGCTGCCCACTTGATGGAGAAGGGAGGAAAGAAAAGGGGATAGCAGAGCCTCAGCAAGAAAACTGATACTGCTCCGTTTCCAAACAAGCCTATTACGCTTAATTCGGGATTCACAATACATAAAGCACCAGAAAAAATACCGGGAGCAGCCCCTGTTGACTAATGCCCTGTCTTTTCCAATCGAGGGTCACATCCAGTCCAACCGATCACATGATAATGGCATCAGAAAAGGTCAATCAAAGACAAGCCGAAGCTTCCACTGCCTGGCTGACCTTCGGAGCTTGTGACAAATTGCTATCAGTCAATGTCAACTAATGACAGCGGCTCTTTGGCTAATCAATTGTTCTAAAAATGATCAAGAAAACTACTCGCAGGACAGCTCATTTTCACATCAATGCCTGTGAAGTATGAAAAGCTCATTTTTTTTGAGTTTTTAATAAGCTCATAAGTAAAGCAGTTACTTGGTAACAGGGGTCACCTTAGTGAAAAGACAGAACCTTTGTCTGCCTTTTACATATTCTTTTATTACCATATTATAGTAAAAATATGCCATGCCATTACTATGCCAGAGGGCTACATAATAAAGTAGGCAATACTTCATACTTTTTTTCCCCCCTTTTTTTTTTTTTTTTTTTGTTTTAGATAAATACTTCTGTGGTTTAGGGGCCTCTGCTTGGGTGTAAATAATTGTCGATACACCCCCCACGTACTTAAACGCAAAGCAATCACCACCGGCACGAAGATGACGTGCCTGCTCATTACTCACCCAAACTTCACGTGACAGAGCCGGTAGCAAGAGCAACACTGCAAAATCCAGCAGCGCTGCTGGGAAGTTAAGGTCTAACAGCAGCTATTTTGTTCTTAACCCACCCCCCTCCACTCCGTGCGAGCACAACTTAGTCCGACTATTTCTGACAAAATTCACATTCGGTAGGAAAACCACACGCTCTGAAAGCCCCAAAGCCCTGCAAAAGCAAACAGACGTTTCCGCCCTGGAAGGATTCTGCATGTAAAAGCCGACGTGGAAACACACAGAGGCTTGGGCTGTGGGACATGCATCACGGCTCTCCCAGTACTGCAACAGGGTGGCTGCAGACTGGAGGTTTGTCCATCCCTTCATCATACCTGCCTCCCCCAGCATCATCTCCAGACAGTTCTCAAAGCCTCACCACCGGACCATGCTCTAATCTGCATTCATGCATTAAATATTATCAAAACAACAAATTCACACTGCTCTGAGGCTTGAGAAGTGCAGGCACAGTCATGCTTTGCTTTTCCATAAGGAAAGCGTTAAGTACATCATGCCTCAAGAAGATGCCGCAGCGCCAGGAGAGAACAAGGGGCCATCATTCCAAACATGGCACTGCTTGGGTTTACCTCTTCAGCTGGGTGACTCCTGCCCACAACACCTGTACTGCCCAAAAACATTTACGCCAAGGAAAACACCCCTCGCCAACCCAAAGGTCCGCAAAGCAATCCCCCTGCCTCCTTACAGAGAAGGGGAATGGGGGGGGGAGGGAGGAGAGGGGCAGAGCACTAAACAAGAAACATCAAAACTTTTGTTTTCATCGAAGAAACTGCAAAGTGACAGCAGTTTCAGGTTACACCCTAAACCTGCCTTGCTATGGTAGTTTTTCAAATTAAAATATCTTCTGTGGCCTCAGCCACTCTCAAGCCGTCCATAGGCAAGAAAGAAAGGAGGCAGGGCAACACTTAAGCTCAGCCATAATTGGAAGTATGTGAAAAATGAAGTGTCAGTTCGGTCAATAAAGGGCAAAGGTGAAGGGGAACTGCAGCCCAAACTCGGTGCGAAATGTGCTCATTAAGACACCCAATCCGCGGGCTCCTGCCCACCTATCCCATTAGTCATCAGCCATCTGACCGCTTCAAATGCCTTGCCTCCCCGCGCTTATTACTTTTCTTCTCCCATGTTAAAAAAAAAAAAAAAGGGGGGGGGGGAGGTGAGCTGGTATATAAATCCTTGCTCAGTCATCTGGAACATAATGTGGCCCTTCTCTCCCCCTCCACCCAGCTCTGCCGCCTGCCTTTGCAGCCTCCAAACAACCACCTTGAGATTCCCAGCAATAATAAACACGATTGCCTTTTTGCCTATAGGTTGTCCAAACTCCTACAAAAGCCTGGAAAAAAACAATCCAAACAGCCATTGATACATTTTTATAAAGAAATATCGCCGCTTTCTACTCCTGGCTTGAAAGAGCAACATTTATTTGGAGGTTAAAAAAATGTTTTGAACCCAGGCCGAGGCTCGTGCCAAAAAAAAAAACCCAACAGGAAAGAAACAATCCACACAAATAGGAGACACTGATGGATTTAGTTTCTTTTTCTTTTTGGCTGCGTTGAAAAGCTAAACATGGGAATTAAAGAACCCCACTCTGGATTAAAAGTGACCGTACCAGGGCTTTGTTCAGCATCCTCTTGGCCTGACCGTTCAAAAAACAAACAGAATAGATTTGACAAGACCCCAAACAGGATTCTTCTAAAGTCAGAATATACTGTAAGATAAAGCAGTGTTGTCATGAGCTCAGCATCACCTGCCTCTACCTAAGAACTTGCCTCTCTTTTTTTTTTTTTTTTTTTTTTTTTAAATAGAATTTACTTCTGTACCATGTAAATTGAGATCTCTTTGCGCCGTTTGGAGACAAACCTCCAAAGGCCCTTCATGGTAAGTTCAGAGCAATGGGAAAACAGCCCGCAAAACTTTTTCATAATATTATTCTGCATTCCTGTACTATAGCTATCCCCTACGATGACACAATACCATGCCTTTATAAGAGGTTGTGTCAATGTGCTGTGCAATAACATATCCTGCTGTTCAGTGGCACGAGACCCCAGAACAGCTCCCTAGCAGTTAAATATGGATTTCTACAATAGATTGAAGGAGCTAGGAGTCATTGCTATTTAAAAAGTAAACAAATTTACAGGTTAAGACAGACTTTAAAGTGCTTAGAGGCAAAGGCAACCGTTCGACCTGTGCTGTGCATAGGGACATAAATAAGTTAACAAATTGCCCTTTATGGGCATGAAAAGCAGTGAGGAATCAGGTAAGGAAGAAAAAAAGTTTTTAAAGCCCCCCAAAACAAACCTTCAATGAAGTTTGGGTTAAGGATTTAAACTCTCACTAAGAGATTTAGCTTTTCAGTCCACAGGCCTCATTTAAAATTCAAAACTCACACTCATGTCCTTGCGATACCTTCAGCCAGGTTGCAAACCTGGCCCAGAAGGTGCTTTTACCCACCCCAACAAGGGAGTCAGTTGCGGGAACAGCCTAAAACCAGACAGTTTTGGAGGGCGATATTTCTGGTGATTAGAATAGGGTTTTTTAAATGGCAAACGTGCTCTTGACAGATGGAACCAAAAGGAACTTTTACAAACTCCTAAAAATAGGGAAGCCCACAATACACTGCATACATGTCACACAACGCACGCGTCTCCAGTTAACTCCTGTGCTCGCAAGCGGGAACGTGCAGGTCCCCAGCCTTTCACTGCCACCCCCAGCTGCTGCGGCAGTGCCATCCCAGCTGCTTCTGCTGCCAAGAAAAGCATCCAGCAGAGACGAAACTCTGAGTTTGACCACAGCATTGAGGCTCCTCACATGAGGTCTCAGATGAAAAGCTTCCAAAGCGCGGCACTCTGAACTGAAATGCAGGTGGGAAGAGGCTGTGTATTTGCTATCTTTTTTTTTTCCTTCCCTTTTGGTCTCAAGATCAAGTTTTTTGACTTCTTCCCCACATCAGAAGGCTAAAACCATGCTTTTTTATTTTACACAAGGTATACACGCTGGCGCGGGTGTGCTTACACGACTGAGATTCCCTCCTAGCCTCAGTCTTCAGAAGGCTTCGAGGATACAAAACACAAAGCAAGGCTCAGTGAAACCACCTCTACTGTTCCCACATCCCCACTCCTCAAAAAAACCACAATTTCCACAGGTGGCAAGTGGCCTGAAGGCAAGTCTTGTTAACAGAGACCCTCTGGATAGGCTCTCCTTTCCAAAAGTCCTTTTCCAAACTTGACCTGAGAGCTCCAGTCAGCAAATTCACACTTTTTTGCTATTTTCTAATGTCTTAATGCAACAAGCTGCCTTCACAAAACGCATCTACCAAGTGCTGCCAGCTAGTCCAGCTGCAATAAATTGTACTCTAGGATTTTGATAAAAGTTTCTAGAACCAGCTAAAGCATCGCCGACAAGTCTTTTTGTGGCTTTTTAACAGGACTCAAGCTCTAAAATCACTTCCTTCCAAAAAACCCTTCCTGACCAAGGCTACAGCACACACCTTACCAAGAGCCAGGCCAGGATGGCAGTGATAAAACATCAGATATAGCTGGTGCTCCAGACTAACTAAATGCCACATTTAGGAGAAAACGAAGCCTGAAAATCTTAAAAACATACACCGAGAACCAAAGCCCTTGATTTCCAACGGGCCCAAGAGGTTTAGGAGCACGCTGTCAAAGCCTCCCCACAGATGTTCTGTCCACGCAGTATATAGACATAAACATGCGCACATCCGCCTAAGAAAAGAGCAGCCCTATCCACGTATAAAAACTCCCTCCGAGCATCACGTTTTAGTTCAAAGGGTATTTTTGCAGCAGCACTTTCACCCTTAAAAAAAACCTGGGGGTTTAAAGTTTGCTCCAGAAGCAAGGGGCTCTAATGAACATGTTGACACCACTTTGACTATAGCATTGTGAACAGCACCACTAGAATATATACGTATACATACTTGAAAGAAAAAAGGCCCCCTGAATTTATGTTGCATATCATTTTCCAGTAAAAGTCAGAGGTCAGGAGGTTACCAGTTTCTGCCTCAGCTCTGCAACAGTTTACTATTCCAGGCCCCAGTTTTACTAGGCTATACTTTGGAT